>JAPVLO010000222.1:1333489-2634478 GCA_027257055.1 Cephalopachus bancanus | reverse complement strand
GGGGCTCAGGCAATCCTCTTGCCTCGACCTCCCAAAGTGCTGGGATTACAAGCTTGAGCCACCACACCCGGCCAGAAATGCTCTAAAATTATTATTATTATTATTATTTGTGAGTTGGAATCTCACTCCATCATTCAGTTTGGAGTGCAGTGGCATGCTCACGGCCGCTGCAGCCTCAATCTGCTGGGCTCAGGTGATCCTTCTGCCTCAGCCTTCCAAGTAGCTGAAACTACAGGCACGTGCCACCACGCCAGGGTAATTTTTTGGTTTATTGTAGAGACGAGGTCTCACCAAGTTGCCCAGACTGGTCTCCAACCCGTGGGCTCAGGCAGTTCTCTCACCTCGGTCTCCCAAAGTGCTGGGATTGTAAGTGTGAACCACCATGTCCAGCTAGAATATTCTCTTTTTTTGGCCCCACAGAATATTCTTGACTGTCAAGATGACATGTAATCGCAGGTGCTGCTGGACCCTTCCCCCAAAACCTACTGCAAGCCAGAAGAAACATGGGTCCCAGCAACTGAAAGCCACCAATGTCATAGATTGTGTGTATGATCCACCATGACATCCCAGGGAGGTGAAAGTTCTTTTGCCTGGGCACAGGGCACAGGGCAGGCCACAGTAGGCTCAGAAAGGACATTGTGAGCCGGGCTCAGTGACTCAGCCTGTAATCCCGCGCCTTTGGGAGGCTGAGGTGAGTGGATTGCCTGAGCCCGCGGGTTCGAGACCTGCCTGAGCAACTTGGTGAGACCTCATCTCTACAATAAATTAAAAAAAAAATTAGCTGGGTGTGGTAGCACGTGCCTGTAGTTCCAGCTACTTGGAAGGCTGAGGCGGAAGGATCGCCGGAAGCCCAGCAGGTAGAGGCTGCGGTGGCCGGGAGCGGCCACTGCACTCCAGTCTGGGCGACAGAGTGAGACTCCAACTCAAAAAAAAAAAAAAAAAAGAAAGGACATTGTGTTATGGTCTCAGTAACACTCAGCTGTTCCCCTTGATATCAGTAAATCAAAGGAGCAGGGCTGAGTTCGAATGCAGGGAGCAGAGCCAGACTCGAGGTCTTTCTAAAATGGTCTGCTCACCCCCCAGGCTTTTACAGTCCACTTTTTAGTCCAGAGTTGTAGGTACCTATACATTAGCCACGTGACCAACAGAGCATGGTACAGAACTTAAGTTACAGTTGCATTTTACATTTAGTGGCATTTAGAGTAAAGAAAGTACACAGGCCTAAGACATCATGCATTGCAAAAGTTATGCAAATCACAAGACTTAAGAGTACATTAACATTATATGGTTCAAAAAAAGGAAGTAAATAGGGATTTACACCTCAAGAGTAGTCTACAGTGAAGTCAGGGATCCCCTAAACTACATACTGGGAGTGCAAGGTAGAGAGGAGGATTCTCAGTAATTTCAAGAATGTGCAGGGGCGCTCGAATTCCCGCCTCGCCCTTCTCTATGGGCTGTGGCAACTTGGAGGGGCACTAATGATGGGTCCCTGTATCAATTGGGGAAGGCTCCACTGTCATCTGCATCCTCCTGGGACGCTCACTGTTCGCCTTTCATCGATGGAACCGGTGGCCACAGTGACCGATAGTGACCAGGACAAAAGTCCATCTTTTCCGAATGAGCCGGGCGTAGAAGGGTCAGGATTCCGGTGGCGATCAAGGGGGTCCAACCGCAGTCTGCAAGACGCGGCCGGCGAGCTGTAGCGCAGGGGCGGGCCTCCTAGGCGCACACTGCACGGTACTTAGACACGGGGCGAGTGCACGTCTCCGGACCCCAGCTGGGAGCCGGTCCCGGCGGACGCAGCTGAGCATCGGCGCTCGCTCCTTGGCCAGCCCGGGTGCGCCTCTGGGTCACCTTCCCAACCCCGCCCCTGCGGGAGGAGCACCTCTTCTCTATGGCACGAGCCGCGGCTCTCTAGCGGCCGCCCGTGTTCTCTATGGTCTAATCCGGCGCAGACCGGAAGTGGCGCGCTCTGCCCCGGAAGTGCCTGGGGCGGGGGCGCGGGGGGGCTACGGGCTGCGGCGGCGCGGGTGGCGGCGGCGGCCGTGTCCGAGTCCTGGCCGGAGCTGGAGCTGGCGGAGCGGGAGCGGCGGCGGGAGCTGCTGCTGACCGGGCCCGGGCTGGAGGAGCGAGTGCGCGCGGCGGGCGGGCAGCTGCCGCCGCGTCTCTTCACGCTGCCGCTGCTGCACTACCTGGAGGTGAGCGGCTGCGGGAGTCTGCGCGCGCCGGGACCGGGCCTGGCGCAGGGCCTGCCGCAGTTGCACAGCCTCGTGCTCCGGCGCAACGCCCTGGGACCCGGCCTGAGCCCAGAGCTCGGGCCGCTACCCGCCCTGCGAGTGCTTGACCTGTCGGGCAACGCGCTGGAGGCGCTGCCGCCGGGCCAGGGACTGGGTCCCGCCGAGCCGCCCGGCCTCCCGCAGCTGCAGAGCCTCAACCTCAGCGGCAACCGGCTGCGCGAGCTGCCCGCCGACCTGGCGCGCTGCGCCCCGCGCCTGCAGAGCCTCAACCTCACCGGCAACTGCCTGGACTCTTTCCCCGCCGAACTCTTCCGCCCCGGCGCGCTGCCCCTGCTCAGCGAACTGGCGGCTGCTGACAACTGCCTCCGGGAGCTCAGCCGGGACATCGCCCACCTGGCCTCTCTCAAGGTCAGCGGGTGCTGCCGGCGGGGCGGGATGGGGCTTTGGAGTAGCTCCGGAGCGGGAACCCGCCCTCGGGGCTGAACCGTTCCGGGTGACACCCCGCGGGACACTGGGCCCCGGGAATTCCTGCCCGACAGGAAGGAACCCGCTACAGTGGCATCACCCCTGGGAAGGCCTCCCCGCCTCCCAGCTCCCTCTCCTCCTGACCAGACCAGCCGACTGGGTGGTGTCTGCACTCCTCCCGCGTTTTGTTGACGACTGAACTTGAACACGTGACACGCTCTTTTGTTAGTGCTGGCAAGCTTGGGACCCGTGTCCAGTATTTTGTATCTAACATTTGTGAAATGACTGAATGAGCCTTGTAGGAATTCGCATAACGCCACATGATGTGTTTTCGAATATGATTTTTCACTTGATCCTGGCAACAGCTTTCCAAGGTAGAGGTGGTTATTCCTGTTTTTCAGGACGCAAAGGGCGTGCCCAAAGTAGACAGCAGTCACCTGGGTTTGCCTCTAGACTGCGTTGTCTAGGGACTGCGAATTCATCTTGGCTCTTCAGGCCCCAGGATACTTCTTGGCCCATAATAGGCGCCCATGAATTCTGTTGAGTAAGGGATAGAAGGGAAGTCGCATGGCAGACCCACGACCAAAATCCATTGTGGGTTCTCTGTGTCTTTCCTTTACATTTTATTCTGGAAAAGGCAGTCCTGTATTTCTTCCTTCTCCCCTTTTCATCCTTGAGTTTATGCAGACATTTCTTTTTTTTCTTTTTCTTTTTTTTTTGAGTTGGAGTCTCACTCTGTCGCCCAGACTGGAGTGCAGTGGCCACTCCTGGCCACTGCAGCCTCGACTTGCTGGGCTCCGGTGATCCTTCCGCCTCAGCCTTCCAAGTAGCTGGAACTACAGGTGCGCGCTACCACACCCGGCTAATTTTTTTGACTTATTGTAGAGATGAGGTCTTGCCAAGTTGCCCAGGCGGGTCTCAGACCCACGGGCTCAGGCAATCCACTCACCTCAGCCTCCCAAAGTGCGGGATTACAAGCTGAGCCACCGAGCCCAACTATGTTTCTTAATAATGTGTGTACACTTTAGCAGCTGATGTTTTTTTTTTTTGTTTTTTGTTTTGAGTTGGAGTCTCCCTCTGTCACCCAGACTGGAGTGCAGTGGCCGCTCCGGGCCACCATAGCCTTGACCTGCTGGGCTCCGGTGATCCTTCTGCCCCAGCCTTCCAAGTAGCTGGAACTACAGGCGCGCGCTACCATGCCCGGCTCATTTTTATGTATTGTAGAGATGAAGTCTCGCCAAGTTGCCCAGGCAGGTCTCGAACCCGTGGGCTCAGGCAGTCCACTCACCTCAGCCTCCCAAAGGCACAGGATTACAGGCTGAGCCACCAAGCTCGGCTTGATCTATTTATTTACTGCAGAAGTTACTCAAAATATTGCAACTCATTTTACAAATGTATATCCATACAAAGACATGTTTATGTGTCTAAAAGTGTGTACGTATGTTTGTAGTCGAGATACAGGTGAGCCTACTCTGCACAGTGGCACATGCGTGCTGGCTGTTCCTGGAAGAGGCTGGAGGGGTGAGACTCTTGGGGCACCCCCGTCCTCAGGACTGTAGGTGTGACATGTGATGTACAGTGGTGTCTACTCTCCCTCCCACCTGACAGATATTTTTGGTACTCCAGAAGGCTGACATGGCGAGTGTGTATCTTAACATAGTGCCTTACATCATGTTGTGCACAGTTATGTTTGCCTCTAAACTTGTAGTTGTCTTCCTGGTATTTGGGTTTTTGTTCTCTACAGCTCTCTGGTAAAGCAGTTTTCATGGCGTTCAAAACAACTCCATTCAAGTCAGAGCACATGCCTTGTTTACTAAATCTCAAAAGAGGACAACTCCCAGCAGATCTTGGTCAGGAGAGCTTCCTCTTGGAGAGTGTCATTCTAGAGCTACCTGGAGTCGAGTCCCTTATTGAACTTGGATGTCCTTTTTGGACCTTTCTGAGGAATGACTACCAGAACTGCGCGTGGTCACATAGCTACACTCTGGAGTTTTACATACAAAGGTGTTTTTTGGTGTCTTTCTCAGTGCTGTGGGAAGACAGAGGGTTAGGCAGTGAGGAAACTGACTCACACAGAAGGCATGGGTTTCAGCTCTGCTTCTTTGGGGCTGCATGCTGCGGGCTCTTGAAGCCCATTTGCTCATCTGTGGGAATGGGGAGGGTGACTTGGCACAGGAAGAGGAGAGAGATGGGGCAGCGGTTTGGGTGGTTATGGCTGCAGGACTCCATTCTGGGCTGGCCCAGCTGGAGAGGTGGCTCTTGTCCTTGGTCACTTGCGTGGCTAGTATGGGCTCGACTGGGGTGCTGAGTGGCTGTACTTCTGCATGTAGTCTTGGGACCACTCCTTTCCCTTCTCTCACAAGGCTCAGGACTCCTCAGCACAGAAGCAGTGGCTGCCTGGCCTTCTCCAGGCTGAGACCTGGAGCCAGCCTGCTGCCTCTTCCCCGCATTCATTGGCCAGATAGGTACAAGCCCAGACCAGGTTCAGGAGAGGTGAGGCTGCGAATACTAGGAGGCACGGCTTATGTGGGGCTGCCAGCATAACATCTAGGAGCCTCTGCTTGTGTGTTCACCTCCCGGAGGGGAGAGGTTGTGAATGGGAAGCGCCTTGGCAAGGCTTCTACTGCCCCTACCTGGGAGGCCCAGACCCACGCTCCAGGGAGCTGCCCGCAGACCTCAGCAGGGACCGTGCAGTGCAAAGGCCCTCACCCTCATTTCCACCCCAGCCACGTGAGACAAGGCACTGACGACATGGCTACCCTCAGCTGCCCTTTGACCTCATCAGTTAACTATCTGCTGGTGCGTCTGACTTCATGGGCATCCTGACCTTGGTCCACTCAGTTTTGCTTCTCTCTTTGGGAGACCTGAGTGACCCTGGAGTGGGCCTTCTCCCCAGGTGTGTCTTGGGTGCTGTGGCCCATTGTGCTCAGCTGCCAGGGCTCTGTTGAGCCGAGGAGGGGGCATGTCACAACTCTACTGCCTGTGTTTTAAGTGTTGATCACCCAGGCCCATGGTGCTGTCTGTGGGACACATGAAGGGATGGACAGATGTTCCCCAAACATCTGAAGTGTGCATGACGGCGCCTTAGTCCACAGAGAAGTTCAGCTTTGAATGTGAACACGCTTGTCGCGGGACCTGAGAAACTGAAGTAAAAAGACCGCCCCCTTTTTCTGATTCTCTGTGGCTGTGGGGGGGCAGGGCTCGCCCAGCTGCTGAGCTCTGGACGGCTCCTTTCCCACCTCCTGAGGCGGCTTACGTCAACCGGTCCTGACCACGAAATTAGGATCCTCCTCAGTAGCAGGTCCCAGTCAAAAGTGACGTTCCCAAGGGCAGCCTGGGTCCTGGGCCGGAGTCACAAGCCTCACGTCCATGATCAGCGTGGGCCACAGGGGTTTGTGTTTCCTGCAGAAAAGCCTTGGCTCCAGGCAGCTGCAGTTAAGCCCCTAGGGTGAGGTCCGCCTGGAGTGCCCACACCCTTGGTGTCACATCTGTGACTCTGCTCTCCTGCCCTGCCCATGCCACCTTCATGTGGAAACCTGTGGCTCCTTTTCCTCCTTGCGCTGCCGTTGGGTACCTGGCACTGGGCCAAGGGACCCACCGTGCTCTTCTCAGCAGGGCCGCCATGTTTTTGACAAGAACGCTGCAATACCCGTGGTTTTGCAGACCCAGACCCAGATCTACCTCTCGCTTGCTTCTTCCCGCTCTCCCTCCCCCTCCTCCCCCTCTTCCCCGGGCCTCTAGGCAGACCCTGAGCTGCCGCTCTGAAACTCCCTTGATTTGATGGTCTTTACCTGGAAAGAAGACCCCCTTCTTTGATGGTGCCTTCCTTGGTTCTCTGTGGGGACCCCCTGCAGACTGCTGGCCTGAGGTTGTCCTGCAGAGGCCCCCGGGAGCCCAGTGAGGCTGGCCCAACCCTGCCTGCCTGGTTTTGCCTCTGTGACCGTTTCTAGGTCTCGAGTAACTCGCTTTTCATCTGTGGGCAAAGAAACACTCCACCAGGCGAGTGGCAGAGTTCTCATCCCTTCAGACCTGAGCCCCCTGGGGCAGCCCAGAAGCCTCCAGAGCTAGTGCAGGTAGAGCTGTGTGCAACCGCAGCCCTAACCTTCCCCTCTGGTCCTCCTGTGACTCTCGTCCCCTGTGGGCTCTGCCTCTGGTTGGGCCGAACTCACTCCCCAGGTGCTGGCAGGCTGTGTCCCAAGCTGATGACCCAGGCTCATCCTCATGCTGGAAATGGGTTCTGAGAGAGCTCTAAAAGCCTGGGCTCACAGCCACACCCTCCCTGTGGTCTAGCTTGAGGTGCTCGGGTGGCCACCTGGCTTCCTGGGGAAATGGGCTGCCATCCTGTACCAGGCCGCCAGTCCACCCAACCTACCCCATCCTGCCTAGAGAAGTGTAACATGGTGACAATTCTGTTAGATCGGATGACCACGGCTCAGAGGACTACATGGCACCTGGTCTCATCCCTCTCATGTGCTTTCTGCAGGTGCATTACTGCTTAGAGTGGTCCCTTCCCCCTCCTCCTCCACCTGCTCCCTCTTCTTTGTTCTATGCTGTTCCCATTTGACTTTTTTTTTTTTTGAGTTGGAGTCTCTGTCATCTAGTCTGGAATGCAGTGGCACACTCACAGCTACCCCAGCTTTGACCTGCTGGTCTCAGGCTATCCTTCTGCTTCAATCCTTCAAGTAGCTAATTTTTTTTTTTGAGGTAGAGTCTCACTCTGTCGTCCAGGCTGTAGTACAGTGGCACACTCATAGCCACCCCAGCATCGACCTGCTAGACACCAGCGATCCTTATGCCTCAGCCTTCCAAGTAGCCAGAACTACAGGTGTGCTCTACCACACCCGGCCAATTTTTTATTTTTTGTAAAGACGAGGTCTTGCCAAGTTCCCCAGGCTGATCTCGAACCCGCGGGCTCAGGCAATCCACTCACCTCAGCCTCCCAAAATGCTGGGATTACAGGCTGAGTCACCGATCCCGGTCTGATTTTTTAATTTTATTGTAGGGACAAGGTCTTACTAAGTTGCCTAGGCTGGTCTTGAGCTCAAGCAATCCTCTCACCTCGGCCTCCCAACATGCAGGGATTATAGGCATGAACCACTGTGCTCGACCTGTTTGGTTAAGTCATCCCTTCCTCCCCGGGTCTCTGCTCTCCCTTTTCCTGGAGCCCAGGGGATCTGACGTGGCCTTGATTTCTCTTCCCAGACCTTGGACCTCTCCAATAACCAGCTGAGCGAGATCCCAACTGAGCTTGCAGACTGCCCCAAGCTCAAGGAGATCAATTTCCGAGGGAACAAGCTGAGAGACAAACGCCTCGAGAAGATGGTCGGGGGCTGCCAGACCAGGTCCATCTTGGAGTATCTGCGCGTGGGAGGGCGGGGCGGCGGCAAGGGCAAGGGCCGGGCCGAGGGCTCCGAGAAGGAGGAGAACCGGAAGAAGAGGAGAGAGCGGAAGCAGCGGCGGGACGGCGGCGAGGGGGACGAGCAGGAGGTGGGCGATGCGGCCCGGCTGCTGCTCAGGGTCCTGCACGTCTCCGAAAACCCGGCGCCCCTGACCGTCAGAGTCAGCCCCGAGGTCAGGGACGTGCGGCCGTACATCGTGGGCGCCGTCGTGCGTGGCATGGACCTGCAGCCTGGGAATGCGCTCAAGCGCTTCCTGGCCTCCCAGGTGGGTGCACGGGGCAGGGATGGGGGGCAGTGGGTCCCAGGGAGAGGCAAAGGGGTATGTGGCGTGTGTGTGTGTGTGTGTGTGTGTGTGTGGCAGATGGGGTATGTGGCTCAGTGTGTGTGTGTGTGTGTGTGTGTACGCGCGCCTCAGTCTCTGCACCTTGAAAACAGGAGTTCTGGCTCAGGTGTTGTGAGGACAGCGAGAGGCAGGATCTGGCCCCACAGTCCATAGTGGGAGCCCCGGGAGGCAGATGTTCCCACCCTCGAGGGCCCCTCTTCACACTGTCACTTGCCTTGCCTGGTCGGGCCCTGCCACCTGCCCCTTGCTCCACTGCATACAGCCTTGCAATGTATTCTGATGTCTGAAGTCAGCTCTGTTGCTGTTGAAAGTTGGCGTTCCTTGAGCTTGCTGATATTTTGGTGGATTCTCTGATTTCTGCAATAAGTCACACACTTAGTTTTATTTTTTTATCTTTGAGTCAGAGTCTCACTCTGTAACCCAGACTGGAGTGCAGTGGCATGCTCACAGCCACCGGAGCCTTAACTTGCTGGGCTCAGGCAGTCCTTCCACCTCAGCCTTCCAAGTAGCCGGAACTACAAGCACACGCCACCATGCTGGCTAATTTTTTGATTTATTGTAGAGATGAGGTGTCACCATGTTGCTCAGGATGGTCTTGAACCCCTGGGCTCAGACAGCCCTCTCACCTCTGCCTCCCAAAGTGCTGGCGTTACAAGTGTGAGCCACCATGCCCGGCCCACTCAGTTTTATGTAAGACAGCGTTAACATCATCAGCTCTGGCCAGCACATTCTATGTTGATTGTTGTTCTTTTGTTTAGGTTTTGGAGAGACTGACGTCCCAGTTTGTTTTTCTGTGGCGCCTGTCACATAAAAGCACATTTGTGCACAGGGGAAGCCTGTGTGCACCCACTGGGCTGCACAGCTGTAGACACAGCTGCAGCAGGCCATGAGTGCTGTCTCACATCCTTCTACCTGTGGTTCAGGGGTAACACGCATACCGTGCCCAAGGCTGCAGGGCCTGGCGGTTGGCGTTTGTAAGAAAAACATGCTGCGATGATCTTTCAAGTCATACTTGTATTTACTCAGCCATAAATTTAGTTCAAGATGGGTTCTTTGAAGTCTCAAACACTGTGTTCTAGAATTAGAGAAAAGAAATTCTGCTGATAAATAGATGAGATCATTTTCCTGATAGTGGTTCCACAGAATAAATCTTTGGTCAGCAGGGCAGGGAGGAGTCGGACAGGGTCACAGCTGTGGGGTGAGGGCTGAGGCCCAGGAGTGCCCTGGCATGTGGCCTGGAACATCAGGGGCAGTGCTGCCCTGTGCTCTGGTGGCCAGAGTCTTACTTATCTTTGCGTGTGTGTCATAGACCAAGCTCCACGAAGACCTCTGTGAGAAGAGGACGGCCGCCACCCTTGCGACTCACGACCTCCGTGCTGTCAGAGGACCCTTGCTGTATGGAGCCCGGCCCCCACAGGACCTCAAGGTGCCACACCGCTGCCCTCGCTGCCTGCTCTGGGGGTCTCCTCTACATTTCCCAGGAAGAAGCGTATGTGGTGACCGAGCCAAGCTTGTAAACTAGAATGCAGCATGGCTCCTAGCAGAGATGCTGTCACTATGAAAGCAGTCACTTAGCCACAGAAAACTCAGCAAGGGAGCAGTGATTGGAAAGTGATTTCCCACCCTTGCTGACTAACTTTTAGCCAGAAATATTGGTCTAGATCCTGATTGCAAAACCCCTTGTGTGGGCTGACATTTGCGTGAGTTGCTGCACTGGGGTGCTGTCCCCGGGCTATTGAATTCCATACGGTGCTCCAATGTCCCACAGGGTCCCCTGTGGCTGGCAGCTCAGTCTGCCTCTCCTCTGTGGGCCTTCTGAGGATGGCAGGCCCTTGGAAGTGCAGGGTGCATTAGCTAGCTTTAAGGTGAAGTTCAGCTTCAGAAGGATTTGAGTGTTTTGGCATCAGGTTCCCAACGGGACTGTGAAGAAGCAGCCTGCATGCAGCCTCTTGTTTCTTGTCACGTGGTGGTCCCTTCCCTGGCATAGAGATCAGTGAGGGAAAGTCAGGAGGTTGTTCGGGCTGGGCTAGCAGGGTGGGTGGGTTCCGCGGCTGTGGTCTCCTAGTGCAGTTTCTGTGGGTTTCTGCCCAACAGATCATCCCCTTGGGGCGGCGGGAGGCCAAGGCCAAGGACCTGGTGCAGCAGCTGCAGCTGGAGGCTGAGGAGCAGAGGAAGCAGAAGAAGAGGCAGAGCGTCTCAGGCCTGCACAGGTGGGTCAGCGCCAGGCTCGGGCAGTCTTGGCATGCCAGCCTCCGCTGAGTTAGCTCAGGCTCCTCAGTGAGCGCTTGAAGTCACCAGACCCAGAAGCTTCTCCTTATAGGTATGAAGAGAAAGAAACCAACCTCCCATGCGTCCCTCAGGAGGAAGGGGCGCTGAGCCGGTCTCATAGATGGGCTGGATGCGGGAGCGGAAGGTGTTAGGGCAGACATGTGATAACCGTTAGGAAAGCAACATCAAATGCAGCCTAACCTACCATGCTGTGCAGACCCCGTGCTGCTGGGACACACCCCGTGCTGCTGGGACACACCCCATCAGGGACAATCTACTCTCACTGGCCCAGCTGCTATTCCTATGTACACTGGGGCTCCAGAAGACTTTCTCCCATAATAATTTCATACTTGGGCCCTTGATGTTATACTGCATTTGTCTAAAGAACTTTTTTTTTTTTTGAGTTGGAGTCTCACTCTGTCACCCAGACTAGAGTGCAGTGGCCGCTCCCGGCCACTGCAGCCTTGACCTGCTGGGCTCCGGTGATCCTTCCGCCCCAGCCTTCCAAGTAGCCGGAATTGCAGGCATGTGCTACCACCCCCGGCTGATTTTTTGATTTATTGTAGAGATGAGGTCTTGCTGCCCAGGTGGGTCTTAAACCCGCAGGCTCAGGCAATCCATTCACCTCAGCCTCCCAAAGGCGCAGGATTACAGGCTGAGCCACCAAACCCGGCTCTAAAGAACTTTTAAAAAATTTTTTTGCTATGTTGCCCAGGCTGGTCTTGACCTCTTAGGCTCAAGCAATCCTTCCACCTCAGTCTTCCAAAGTGCTGGAATTACAGGTGTGACCCTGCCAGCCACAGAGAACTTTTTGATTTGTCCAGTTTAACCTTTAGGGTTTTTTTTATAGAGAAGCCTATAATTTGTATTTCTTCCCACACAGATATCTTCACTTACTGGATGGAAAAGAAAGTTACCCTTGTCTTGTGGATGCAAATGGGGATGTGATTTCTTTCCCTCCAATAACGAACAGTGAGAAGACCAAGGTAGGGCAGTGTGTATAATGTGTTGTCTGGAGGCTGTTCCACGTAAACATAACATGAGTGTTTGCTCCATCATGAAGCCCCACGGATGTGCATGATAGGAAATGCAGACCAGAGGGGATAGAAGGGCTCTGGCTCCTCGGAGCTGCGGCCGCTGCTCACACTCGGTGCCACGTGATGGCCAGGACACTGCATATGCAGTGCTCCAGGCCTCTTTCTGTAGGAAAGGACAGGTGTTTGTGTAACACCATTTTCTAGATTTTTCTTCAGAACACATGTTGCAGACAATGATTTCTACTTTTGGTAACCTTTTCTGAAATCTTTCTTTTAAGATTAAGAAAACAACTTCTGATTTGTTTTTGGAAGTAACGAGCGCTACCAGCCTGCAGATATGTAAAGATGTCATGGATGCCCTCATTCTGGTGAGTGCCCAGCAGCCAGCGTCTCCTCCTGGGAATGGGATTTCTGGTACGAGTGCTGGGTGGCGCTTTGTTTTCCCCTTCTGCGCATGCTGCCTCTCGCTCACTACACTGGTGACAGCGCCCCATCTTCCCTGGGTCATCCCTCATCTCTAGGTTGACAGGCTATTTCTCACTTGCAGAAAATGGCAGAAATGAACAAATACACTCTAGAAAATAAAGAGGAAGGCTCCCTCTCAGATACAGAAGCTGATGCGGCTCCCGGACAGCTGTCCCACCCCAACGCAACTCCAGGTGCTGGGAAGGACGGGCTCTCCCAGCTGGTGGTGGAGCAGGTCCGTGTGGTAGACCTGGAGGGCAGCCTGAAGGTGGTGTACCCGTCGAAGGCTGACCTGGCCACCACTCCTGCCCACGTGACTGTCGTCCGTTGATGCGCAGAGGCCATTTGTGTAGCAGGTCCCTGTGTGTTCTGCCTGTTTTATGGAGGTTTATATGTGGTGATGTTAAATTATTCATTACATCTTCACTTCAGTACTTTTTAAGATATACGTATTCTTTGTTCTGTTTTTCCAGATAATTCTGTTGTAAAGTGATGCTGTGTTGTCATTATAACACCAGACGGATTTTACTCTTTTTTATGAAATTATTCAGATATCAGAATTACCTTTTTGAAATGTTCTGAATCATGTAGGTGCGTGGCAAATTACTCTGCTTACAGGAAAAAAGGTGCTATGTAATCATGCGCCATGTAACGATGTTGGGGGTCAGTGATGGACCACATTCACATGGTGGCCTTGTAGGATGCTCGCAGGGCAAGCGTGGGGCTGACACGTAGCTCTTGGTGTGGCATTGCAGAGCATGCAGGAGCATGACTGATGTTCTGTGATGGTGCTGGACACTGGGTTTTCTGTGCAAAAGATATACAGGAGTAAAAATACATGTCCCATCTGGGTTTGCATCAGTGTACTCTGGTGTTTGCACAATATGCTTCCCAGACTGTCCTTATGTGGCACATGACTACAGTTGGTGTGAATTTTCTGTTAACTTGGAAAACCAGCCGACACGCATCTCTTGAACAGCACAGTCATTCTCTGTAACGCAGCATCTTTAAATCACATGCTGCTTGTAGGCGTGCAGACTTCGTGTTTCCCAGCTTGCCGTAACCGTGAAAAAAATGTTTTTAACGTGACCTGAGAATTGGCACTGTTATTTTTCTGTATAATGCCATCGGACGCTTTGGGAGGTGGACATGTGCACACCCTACCAGCAGGACCCACGAAGCTGACAGTGCAGCTGCCCTTTGTGTTGGCACTGCCGAGCTGAGCAGAGGTGAGACTCCCTTAGTGGCTTTTACTTGCCTGCAGTTGGCTGCCAGTGATAGGCAGATGACAGACAGATTTACAAACGGTACCGTTAGGCCCACCCATGGGAACCCGCCTCTACATGGATGTGCGGGTTCCCATGGGTGAGCCTGACAGGTACCGTTTGTAAACTGTCATCAGGCAGCCAAGGGACAGTTGGTGGCAGGGACTGGAGGATGCATAGGTGTTTGAGCCGAAAAATCACAAAGTATGCATGGCAGGTAAACAGTTTCTCAGCAGTTTATATTTTAGGCATTTCCCGTTTTGACTGTCTCGGGTCCTAGGCCACCCGTGTCTGCGTGTCTTCACACGTGTGCCTGAAGCCAGCATGTGCCTGGGTTGTGAGGACCTGCAGCCTCGGAGGTGACTCTCACTGTCCCACTGCCTTGGGTCTGGCTGCAGGTGAGCTGCCCTGCCCAGTCCCTGGCTTGTCTTCACTCTGTGACACCGTTGTCTTCTTGGTGGGCTCTGGCTTGAGAGGACCATGTCCTTGTTTCATGGGCGTGGCTGGTGATTTTCTAGCGCCTCTGCAGGACCCTGTGACCCACACCTCCAGCCGTCAAAACCAGAGGCCTAAGACCCGGGTTGTCTGGTCACTACCAGGTCTTCCTGTCAGTCCCACTGGGGCCAGGGACTCCAGACAGGACAGGGAGGGAGACCCCGGCTCAGCCCTCTGTCTGGCTGTGGTAGGGATGCCATGTGGCAGCGCTCCCTTCTGTGTTGTTGCCCCCAAAACCTACTTTCATGACCATGCCAGGCAGTCTGGGCTGCTGATCCGTGGCTGGTGTGGGGTCTGTCTGGCGTGGGGTGGGCCCTGCCTGAGGTTCAGACCGGCATGTGGCTTTCCCAGGCCAGGACTCTACTGGCCCAGACAGTTACCCTGGGAGGTCACTTTGAATTGCCGTGGCCCAGCTTGGTGAGGAGGCTTGAGCTGCCCTCTTGGCTCTGGACTAAGAGCTTCATGGCCATGTGATAACGTGGCACCTCGCTGATGTGACGAGGGCGCCAGCTCTCGCCGTGGCCCTCCCTGCTGCAGCTTGGTGGCGTATGAGGCTGGCTCTGTGCTGAACTTGCAACAGACTGTGTCTCCATGTTCGTCTCCATGTTCCTGTCTGCCCACCTGATTCGCTAATAAAGACATTTAATAAGAAGCACCTGGCTCCTTGCCCATAGTCCCTTCCACCGGCATCTCCAGGGGTCCTTGCTCAAAGTGTCAGGAGCATTCCTTCTAGTCCAGCGGTGGTTTACACGTGGGCAGACTGAGGACCTGGGGCCTATGCAGTCATGGCCCACTGCCATACCATCCCCACCTGGTCTTGCCAGCAGGAAGCTTGGGGCCCCTTCCTACTGTCACAGAGGACCCAGTGTCCTCCACCAGGGATCCAGGGCCCCTTGCCCAGAGCACAAGATGGACCAGAGATCTCGGGCTGCCTGGACACCACCCAGGGATACACTCAGAGGAGTCCAATCACCTGAGTCCGCCCCAGCACACCCTCCTGTTCACGAGACTTTGGGAGGGGAGGCCGGGCGGCCACTCAGCAGGGTCTGTCCCATCTTCTCCCCAACTCTCCCAGAGCGTAACCATACTGCCCAGTCTGGGGACATAGCTCTAGGGGTCGTGAGCTGGAGCTGTTGCCTGCACCCTGGCCACTCTGGTGTCTGGCTGGGGTCAGGAGGTCACTCATGGAGGCAGCTCAAGTGGAGGCTGTGGGCAACACGAGCGTCCGGTCCCATGAGTACTCAGACCTCTGCCTGTGGCCTCCCCTGCAGGACTGGCAGGGGCTGGCCAGATCCTGGCTGGATCCCAGCATCAGCCTCTGCCATCTGCTGCTGCTGGCCACTGGCAGGGTGGGTGTCGCTGGAGTAAGACCAGCCAGGGAAGCTCAGGGTCACTTCCTTCCTTTGAGTGCTGAGCCAGGGCGCCCCTCCCCTCAGTCCTGTGCCCTCACCTGACTCCTGGCCAGAGCTGCACCAGGCCTTGGGGTGGCGCAGCCCTGGAGGTTGGGAGCAGAGTGCTAACTCCCAGACCCACAGAGGCCACACAGCCCTGTGGACTCTGGCCTTCCCCACAGCCTCGCAGCAGTGCCACCCTTGCCCAGCTCCAGGAGAGACTCCAGCTGGCTCCCATGTCCCTGAGGGTGGCTGGACGTTCGGGGGTCTTTCGGAGATAGGTGCTGTGGCCCAGGCTCTCACAGCCGGGGCAGGCAGCAGCCTGGAGGCCAGGTTGGCTGGAGCAGGCTCCCGGGGATGCGTCACTGTTCGGAGGCCCCAGCCCAGGACAGGCCCTCTCAGCTTCCCTCCTTGGGGTCATAGCCAGGGCAGTGGGTAATCTCCAGTGTGGCCCCGTCTGCCACCGCCTGGCCCTGGACAGTCCTTGAGTGGGCCCATGTTCCCCAAGGTGTGTGGTGTGGGGCCTCTCCCTTCTTGCCCAGCCTGGCCAAGCCCCTCCCGTTTATGGGGTGATGCGGTGAGGGCACTGGTGGGTCCTGGCCTGGGGCAAATGTGGCCTCCGTTTGATGCTGGGTCTTGCCCATGGCCTCGCTCCGCTGTACCCAAGAGGACAGAAGCTGCCCTCATGTCACCCACCCCCAGCCCTGGGCTGAAGGGCATGTTTCTAAGGGAATGTTTCAGACTAGCATCTGCGGTGGGCGAGAACAGAGTGGAGGCCAGGACAGGTGGCCAGGAGATGGGACTGAAGGCCATGTGTGCCGGTGAGGTCGTGTCTGTGTGGGCGAGGTGGGAACAGGTCCTGGTGTGTCCTGGCCCTCAGTTCTGCCCTGTGTTCTCGCCAGAGGGCCCAGCCAGGAGAGGGCACATTCCAGGGCCGGGAGCCAACAGGAGGGGCCAGCCCAGGAGGGACAGACCTCCCTTGGCCTCTCATGAGTCACGCCTGGCTGGGCAGCTGCCATTCATTCCACAGACCTTTAATGCCTCTGTGCACAGGCTCAGCCCATGGGGCATGTGGAGGCGCCAGGCCCTTCCGGGAGGACATGCCCAGCCCCTATGCAGGGGCAGCCCAGGAAGGACTATGCCCACTTCACTGAAGGAGACATGGTGGCAGGTTTGGGACAAGGGCCGGGTCTGGCTCCTTGCTTTCCACAGGAGACATCTAGCCTAGGGCTTTGTCCCCTGGGGAAGGGTGGACGGGGACACACAGCCCTTGTCAGAGCCATCCTTGTATAACCAGAAGTCAGGAAGGCCCCAAGAGGGCGTGTCCTGCCCAGGGCCACACGGAGGAAAGCAGCAGGGAGGACCCCACTGCTAGGGCGGCCAGGAAGCATGGGCGCGGCTTGTCCGCAGAAGACAGACTTCATCTTGGTCTCAACAAGGGAGGGGCCTGGCCCGGGACTGGGGAAGCTGTGGCCAGGGACTCTGGGCTGCAGGGCTGGCCTGGGTGTTTCACGGCTCTGGTGGAGGTTGGCCATGGTGTCCCAGCCATGAGTACCCTGGGTGGCTGCGTATTGGGGTGTTTGTCTCTTGGTCCTGTGAGGACTTGTGTGTCAAGTGTGTGCCTGGGCACTCCCTGACACCTTATGTCTTCTTGTGCTGCGTGCCAGCTCGTGTGCCCTGTGCAGTGTGTCTGCCCCTGGGGTCCATGTGTACGGGGGATCCGTGTATGAGTCTGTATATATGGGGGTGTCTGTGTACGTGGAGATCCATGTATATGGAGTCTGTGTATATGGGAGTCTGTGTTACAGGGGTCTGTGTATATGAGGGGATCGGTATATGGGCATCCATGTATATGGAGTCTGTACATAGGGGTCTTTGTATATGGGGGAATCTGTGTTATAGGGGTCTGTGTATACCAGGCTCCCTGTATATGGAGAGTCTGTATATGGGACCATCTGTGTATAAGGTGAGTCCGTGTATACAGAGGTGTCCCTCTGAGCACGTGCAGCCACCTAACGTGCACACCAGGCGGCCCTTATTTGCACTTGTGCACGTAGTAGCCAGTGACATAGCCCAGGATGAAGATGACCCAGAAGAGGGCCACTCCGCCCAGCACCTTCATGGCGATGCCCAACCTGCCGGTGCACAGCTTCCGGGAGAGCCTAGGGTGAGAACACCTGCAGGTGAGCCCCAGGCCAGGGCCGCAGGAGCATTCCAAGTGGACTGGAGGGGAGGTCAGGCCTGGGGGGGCGAGGCTGGGGCCTCTGCTGGGGCTGGGCTGGAGCAGTGGGCGGGCCTGGAGGGCAAGGGGGCCACAGCAGGGACAGGGAGTGGGCGGCCTGTGGCCAGTGGCAGCGCATCCAGTCCTCACCTCTGGCAGCACGAGGCCTCCTCTGTGCTGGACATGGCCGCCACGCTGACCTCATCCCGGCTGCTGTCATCCCATCTGCTGTAGTGAACGCCGCTCTCGGGGGACTGCATGCTACCGCTGTCTGGGCGGCCAGAGGCTTTCACAGCCAGGGAGACTGAGGCAGGCACTGGGACTCTGATTTCACTGTAAAGGACAGCGCCCTGGAGGGCAGTGGCCAAGGCTCTGTTGAGGCTGCTGTCAGGGAGAGGGACTGCCTGGGGGCGGGAAGGACATGGGGCAGACGAGGGCTCATCTGATTTACCACATGACCCATACAGTAGTTAAGTAACTCGCCCAGGGTCACACTGGGAGGACGGGACCAAGCAGGAATTTCAGCTCAAGGAGGCAGAATGGCGGCCAACCCCTGCCTCAAGAATGCAAGAGACCATGTGTCCACTCCTCAGGGCCTCTCCCAGGGTGTTTTTATCAGGAAGGGCTGCACAGCTGGCCTCTGAGGAGGATTCTGTGGCCCAGCCAGGCTGCCGTGGCCCCTGATAACTCTTCCTCCTCACCCCTGCCAGATAAGGTCCTGTGCTTCCCCCTGGGGAGTGGCTGGTACGGCCACTGGCAGCCTGTGGGCCAGCGGCGGCTCATCCAGTCCTCACCCCTGCCAGATAAGGTCCTGAGCAGGCCCGGGGCAGTGGCTGGTACAGCCAGTCCAGTCCCTGTCAGGGAGGAGGCCTTACTGGCCTGGGGCAGCAGCTGTCCTCAGCCTGTGAGTGGCAGCCCCTCCCCCATCCACCACTGCTGGGAGGGGCCAGGGCTTGGGAGAACACTGCTGAGGACTGGTCCTGTGAGGGCCAGGGGTTGGGGAGGCCTAGGAGGGGCAGGCCTAGGCCCTGCTGGGCATCCTCTTTGCATGGGGGTCCTTAGCCTGGACCCCCTGCTGGGACTGAAACGGGGGCTCGGGGAGGGATGTGCAGCTGCCTGGTGCTGGCACTGCTGGTGTGCTTCTGGGTGCCTCATGTACCCTCCAACACCTGAGAGGCGTGGGGCCGCCAGAAATTGAGAGCTCACCCAGGCTGTGGGACCGGGGCTAGGTCTCTGGTCTTCGGGCCCAGATGTTGGGTCCTCAGGTGGGCAGCTCCAGCCCCCAACTCCTGGGCTGAGACGCCAGGTAGTCCTGCACGCAGAGGCTTCAAGGCGTGGTGGGTGGTTTACCTGCGAGGCCAAGGTGGAGCTCAGGAACCCAGGTGGTTCTGAGCCCCCACATGCTTCTGCAAGTGCAGACCCCAGACTGGGAGGAAGGAGGGAGCAGTCTCGAAGTCACAAAGTATGCCTTCGGGTGAGACCCTTCCCAGTGGTGGCCACTGGTGCAAAGGCCTGGGAGACCAGGTGTTGACTGGAGCGTGGGTAGAGGGACATCAGCCAAGTCCACCCACTGACCACCCAGGGTCACACCCCTTCCTCCTGGTGTACAGAGTCCCAATCCTGTTCAGCAGCAACTTCCAGCCCTGGGTGACAGCCGTGACTGGACTAAGACAAGCTTACTACCCCCAGTTACTGCTTTCCCAAGTCACCCAGCTGTTTGCACAGTGCCAGGGTGCAGTGGGGATATGGGAGGTTTTACTTCCATGAGAGAAACGGCAGCCACCTCCTTCTTCCTACCGAGATGTGATGACTGGAGCTGCAGCAGCTGCATGGCACCTGACATCCAGGTGCTATCAGTCCTGCCAGTGCTGAGTCTCCCAGTCTACACCTGCTCTTGGGTCTGGGGCGAAGAGAGTCACCCCCAGGCTGTTCAAGCCTGGGATGCCAGGTTCCTGCTAGATGCTGAGTGGAGTATGTGGCTCTCAAGTCATCCTGGTGACAAAGCCACCAGAGCCAGCCAGGTGCCTAGAGCCAGGCTCCAGAGGCTGTCCCTCCCTCCCTCGGTTCATTCCAACACCACATGACATCACAGGTGTGGCAGCAGAAGCCTGTCAGGGATGTCCTCCAAGCCCTGGGAACCTCAGGGGGTCCAGCCCCTGAGGTAGGGTTGAGCATAGGAAGTCCTAGGCACACAGTGACCCCACAGACCACCTTCACCCCCACAGCACCACCAGGTCCCACACTTACAAGGGAGAATCCTGCCTGAGGGCCGAGGCCTCTGGACCCAGGAACTGGCCAGGGACTGGCCAGCGGCCCTCACCTCCTCTCAGCCGGCAGGACAGGGTCTGAGGGCGGCGGATGCCTCAAGCCTTGAAAATTAAAGAAGTCAAGGTGAGGAGAGGAGCAGCCCTGCTAGGGGCCAGGGAGGGGAAAGTGGCCCTGTGTGTGTGTCCCCAGAGGCCACCACCAGCTGAGCGCAGTTCTGCAGGTTAGGCCAGGGGTGGGGCCAGGGTACGCGCACCCCAACCCCCCCAATTTCAGGCCAGCGAGGCCGCGCCCAGGCCCACGCCCTCGCTCCGGCCGCCCCGGGAAGTACAGCCCGGACCCCGTAGTTCTCACCTGCGCACTCGGCTGCGGCGCGCGGCACAGACGTGTGTCCAGGCGGCGGGGGGGGGGGGCCGGGCGGGGCCGTGCTGGAAAGGGGTGGGGTCAGTAGGGTTGCGTGTCCCATGGGGGCTGGGCGGAGCTGGGGGCGAGGCTAGGGGCGGAGCCGGAGGGCGGGGGCGCAGACCCCAGGCCGGAGTTCGCGCGGCTGCAGAGGACGCCTCTCCCGGTCCCCAGGCTGGGCTCCCCTCCCGGGCTTGTAACCGAGCCCTATAAAAAAGTGTGTGTTTTCCTGCTTCCCTCTCTGTCTCTTTCTTCCTCCGAGTATGCTTGCTTGCACGTAGCAGTTTCAGTTGAGGGTGGTCACTAGTAACTGACTCTCCACTTCCTAACCCCCGGGAGCTGCCGCAAGATTAAGGAACTTGTTTCGCTTTTGAAAAACAAAGGTTCTCAGGTCCTGCAGACCGTCTGGGCGCCGGGGACCCCAGCAGCAGTGATCCGGGGGCCTCGCCTCCCTCACACCCACCTCGCTCATACAAGTCCCTAAAAGCTCCAGTTACGTGCAAAAGTCGGGTTTGGGAGTTCTCCTCTCCCACCTCATGCCTTGGCCCAATCGAATAAGCCTTCCCGTCTTCTGGCGCTAACGTGTCAGTGTTCGGCTCTCTGTGTATTGGGTTCTTGAACCTGACTTTCGGGGTTCTCCAACAGGCTCCAGGGAGCCCGACCCCCGCTGCAGCCCCGCCCGGCGACCCGAGCTCCCCAGCCCCTTGGGGACCCGGCTCCAGGAGGCTCCAAGGGCGTCTGGGTCTGAATCCTGGGGATACGCGGAGGCTCCGTGGCGTCCTCTGGCCTTTGGCTCAGTGTGTGGCTGGGGCTGCCTCCCAGAGACCAGGGGCAGGGCTGCGGGGACCTGGAGTCTGAAGGGCGGAGACTGGCAGGGGGCTGCGCCTGCTCACTGCCCACAGTCACTGCAGAGAAGGAGGGAGGCCAGTGTGGGTGGAGCCCCGAGAAGGCGGGGGTAACTTTTCCTTCCAAACGTGATTAAGTGCCCAGAGCCTTCCAGGAAACGCCAGGAGGCACCAGTGACCTCAGAGGATGGTCCCAGCGGAGGCACTTTCCTTCCAGGGTAGATGAACGGGAACGGAGTTCCTTGACCTCACCACTACCCTCTTCCTAAAGGGTCCCGTGAGCAAGAGAGTGTCCCAGTGAGCCCCAGGGGCAGGAGGTCACAGAGTGGGTGGCTCAGGGGTGTGAGCAGCAGTGCGGAAACAGAGGGACCAGGTCTGGTGACTGGACTGGACACAGTCTTAGGCCTGCGGCAGGCAGTCTGGGACCTCAGAGGAAACCCTGCTTGTTTGGGGTCTCCCCAGGCTGGTGTGCTGACCCCAGCGTGTTTGGAACTGGGGTGTCGGTGTAACCCAAGGCCACAGAGGAGAGTAAGCCCCTGTGTCGGTTCTGGGGAAGAAAACAGTGAGACCACACCAAGACCATGGTTTAATTCGGAGTCAACAGGACACAGGGGTGGGGAGAGACTTGGGAGTTCCTGAGCTGGGTCCCGGCCTCTGCCAGGCTGGCTGTGTCCCGTGGCCCTGGCGGGCCTACTTGGAGGCCACCTTCCTGGGCTTGTTGGTCAGGGAATGCTCTGACAGTTGCAGGGGGGGCACCTTGACACCCTTCTGCTTCAGCTGATTATAGTAGTCGGCCCTCTCTGAGATGATCCTCTAGATAAGAAGCACAGCCAGTGATTGTCTCTGTTCCTCACCTTGACCTTGAACTGGTCTGCTGGGTCCATGGACAGACACCACCCTGTCCTGCCGCAGAAGGGCTTGCTGCAGCAGCGGCATTGGGAAATATTTACTCTGAGGGGGCGGAGAAGAACCAACCCTCTGCTTTGTGGCACTGTGGTGTGAATACTCCCCGCGGAGAAGAACCAACCCTCTGCTTTGTGGCACTGTGGTGTGAATACTCCCCCTGCCGCTGGTTTCCAGCCATGGAGGAGAAGTCACAGAGCATGGAGCTGGGAGAAGCCGCCCACTACGGGCCCTCTGGGTCAGGGCCCCACGGAAGCCTGCACCAAGTCCGCTGCTCTCAGAGCCACGAGGAGCCCCAGACTCCTAGAGGCCTTTGAGGCCGTCACATCTGTCTCTCAAGTCCCTTCTGTCCCATGCAGAGAGAAGGTTGCCTGGCCCCTCTCCTGGCCTCCTCCCCTCTGGCCGTTGCTGCACTTCCCAGCCGCTGTGTGTGGGAACAGCCCGCTCCTTCCCATCCTCCCTCTTGCCCTCCTCCCTCCTCTTCCCCTCCCCCAGACAACAGTAACCAGCCTGAGAGACCCCCTCCACGCTACAGCTCTGCAGGAGCATGGCTGACCCAGGTCAACCCCACTCCCCATAGGAAGGGAGCTGGGGCCCAGGGAAGGTCACGGGCACATGCCGGGTCCAAGGAGGACATTTGGGTCTTGGAACTGAAGCAGCTGCCGGTGGGAACTGACCCTGTGCAGCACACGGCCCCACGCGGAGCTTGGGTGTCTGGTCCCTGACACCATGCAGGTGGGAGTGCCATCCTCCCAACAGAGGACGCCTGATGCTCAGAGGGTGCTCAGAGGGTGCCTGAGTGACCCGCGGCTCCACTGCCGCAAGGCAGTGACCCCCTCCTGCCCGGAGACCCCAAAGCCTGCATTCTTTCTCCTACAGTGCCCTGTACCTCTGAGGCCTCTGCCTGGGGACCCTTGGTCAGTGCGGAGCCCAGAAGGCTGAGGCCGGGGAGGGAGGTGTCTGTGTCAGGACCCTGGCCTGCAGAGGGGGCCAAACTGGGCGGAGCCAGGGTTGGGCTTCTGCTGTGGGAGACCCTCCATGACCCATGCTGCTTGTCCCCTCCCTGTGGTGCTCAGGAAGGGCTGCGGTAGCTGCTGCTGGTCACGGAACACCCCTTCCTCTTTTATTAAGAGCAGCTCAGCTCTGCGCCATGGCCCTGCCTTAGAGATCTCTTTGTCCCCTGTTCCCGAGAAGAGACACCATGTCCCTGGGGTCCCAGTGAATAGGTGACACAGCCAGGATGAGAACAGGGTCCCCTGAATTCAATCTAGGCCTCCTGCCATCCTCAGCTGCAGGATGTGGACTGTGGCCTGGGGATGTGGCCCCGGGGATGAGGTGCCTGATCCGGGACAGACCTGCAGGGCTTCCAGAATGTCACTGTCTAGGATCTCGCTGGCCAAGGACTTGGTCCCGGAGATGCTGAAGGTGGCCTGGAGGATCTTGTTTCTCAGCCTTTCAAGCTACGAGCCAAGGGAAGACAGCGTTGCCCACCCTTGCCAGAGAAGACACCCGGCCTGGGCCACCCCCGCCAGCACTTCAAGGCCTAGCCTCCCTCACCTTTCCCAGACTTAGGAATTGGAAATGGGGTCAGAGAGGTCAGCGTGGTCTGCCTGAGAGTTAGAAGGGGCTGGCTCAGAACCCAGAACCGGGGGCGCCTAGCACCGAAGCCCAAAGAGTTTCTACCGCACCACTGCGTATTTTTAATTTGAAAAGTAAAGCTCGGCAACCCCTCGGGTCCCTTCCCACTGTAGAGCTTTTATGTACTCTCGATAAATCCTGCTTTCTGAAAAAAAAAGAAAAGTAAAACTTGCACGTAGTTAAAAACAAAAAATGCCCAGGTGTGGTGGCCATTTTGGGAAGCTGAGGCAAGAGGATTGCTTGAGACCAGGAGCTCAAGACCCGCCTAGACAACAAAGCAAGACTTTGTCTCTACGATCAAAAAAAAAAAGAAAGGCAGCCGGGCTCGGTCGCTCAGCCTGTAATCACGCTCCTTTGGGAGGCTGAGGTGAGTGGATTCGAGACCCGCCTGGGCAGCGAGACCTCATCTCTACAATAAATCAAAAAATCAGCCAGGTGTAGTAGCACATGCCTGTAATTCCGGCTACTTGGAAGGCTGAGGCGGAAGGATCGCCGGAGCCCGGCAGGTCGAGGCTGCGGTGGCCGGGAGCGGCCACTGCACTCCAGTCTGGGCGACAGAGTGAGACTCCAACTCAAAAAAAAAAAAGAAAGGCATGAAAGCCACACACGCGTGCATGCAGATGCGCTTGCACGCGCACGTGCACACACACACACAAGCTGCACCCGACACCAGGCCATCCTCCTCTCCCCTGAGGGGCTGCGGTCAGCCGACTTTTCCTGGTGTCCTTGGGGAGCTCTGTGGCCCCTCACTTTTGGCATTTAACAGTGGATGTGGCAGCATCTCCCTATTGGTACACATGGCCCTTCTTCCTTTTCTCGTAACCAGGAGGTGGCTGTGCTGGTACAGCGTGCCACTGTACTCCATGTCAGCAGTTAGCCAGGCCCGGCACAGCTGGGAAGTCTTCTGGTCCTTGACTGCCAGGAGCATCACGCCCATATGTCCTACTGCAGCCCACCTTCCCAGAGGCAGCCAATCACACCTCCCAGAGACCGCAGAGGAAGTGACTCCCGTCTGTGCCCCAGAGCCTCAGACACTCCCTCTCCCAGAGTTACAGCGACAGGCTCGGCACTGGCTCCTGACCCTGCCATGTCCAGAACCCCTGACAGTGCAGAAGGGCCCAGCGAGAGCCGAGCCAGGGAGACTCGGCCGTGCCTCCAAGTTGCAAGCATGCCTGCTTGGCCTCTTGGGTTGGCTTAAGTGATAGCAAGGAATGTTATAAGCCCCCGGGCCACGTGTGAGGAGCAGGGTCCTGTCGCTTCTTCCAACATGTATCTAGTGCCCACTCTTTTTTTTTTTTTTGAGTTGGAGTCTCACTCTGTCGCCCAGACTGGAGTGCGGTGGCCACTCCCGGCCACCGCAGCCTCGACCTGCCGGGCTCCGGTGATCCTTCTGCCTCAGCCTTCCGAATAGCTGGAACTACAGGAGCACACTACCACACCCGGCTCATTTTTTGATTTATTGTAGAGATGAGGTCTCGCCAAGTTGCCCAGGCAGGTCTCGAACGCGCGGGCTCAGGCAATCCACTCACCTCAGCCTCCCAAGGCGCGGGATGACAAGCTGAGCCACAGAGCCCGGCAAGTGAGGATTATAATGATGATGACTTCCAGCTGGACTCCGTGGCTCAACCTGTCATCCCGCGCCTTTGGGAGGCTGAGGTGAGTGGATTGCCTGAGTTCGCGGGTTCGAGACCCGCCTGGGCAGCGAGACCTCATCTCTACAATAAATCAAAAAATCAGCCGGGTGGTTGCGCATGCCTGTAATTCCGGCTACTGGGAAGGCTGAGGCGGAAGGATCGCCGGAGCCCAGCAGGTCGAGGCTGCGGTGGCCGGGAGCGGCCACTGCACTCCAGTCTGGCGACAGAGTGAGACTCCAACTCAGAAAAAAAAATGATGACTTCCTAGTTTGGCTAAAAGGGTTGATTGACTTCAACACTAATACAGTGCCTGAAACATGCCTGGCCTTGCACACACGCACGTATTTTAAGCGGGCGGACTTTCTTCGTCTTTCCCCCACCCTCCTCCCCGCCCGGGAGCCCTTCCCCTTTCCAGCCAGCTACCCAAATCCTCTGCCCTTCGTGCCACAACCCAAGACCCACTTCCTCTGCAAATGAGGCTGGCCTCTGCCCAGGGGCACTCCTACCACTACCACCGACCAGAGCTTCTGGGGGCTGCATCACACCCTGTCTCCCTCGCCCACATTCCTGAGTGTCAGCTCTGCCTGGTGCCCGGACACAAGGCAGAAGGAGCAGAGCCCCCGCTGCTCAGGGCATGCTCCCCGGCGGGCGGTGGGCGGGCCTGGGTGCTGTCCCCGAGGAGGGCGGGCGTACCCTGGACTGGGTGCTCTCCAGGGCCACGCGGGCCTGCTGCTCCATCTGCCGAGCTGCCTCCTTCTTGCCCTGCAGCTCCTCCTGCAGCTGCCGCCACCTGAGCAGGTGATTGTGGTCCAGCTCGACCTGGGCCTGCAGCTGGCTGACCTGGGCGTCCAGCTCCAAGATGGTGCGGTCCCGCTTCGTGAGCTCCTTTTCCAGCTCCAACACGCGCTGGGGAGGCAGGGGACAGAGAGGCGGCCCAACCTGAGTTTGTATCTTCCCCACCCACCCTCCCCCAAGCGACGGCCAGCGGCTCACTGGGCCCCCAGTCCAGGCAGGATCCAGCCACTGTGAGGAACCCCGAGCGTGGGTCTGGGGCTGGGTTTGCTGAGGGCGAGGCTGCCTGACTCAGCAGGCTGGCCCAGCCCTGAAGCCATGCCGGCCTCATCTCGCCCTCGGACGTTCTCCAGACTTAGAGCAGGGGCAGCGCCCGCCAGCCCTTCCGCAGTGCCCAGGCTGTCACCTGTCTGAGCAGGAGGTTGTCCTTCTCGATGAGCCCTATCATCTCGTGGTGCTTTTTGTCGTCTCGTAGGTTGGAGAACTGGAAGGAGACAGAGAGGTGGCTTGAGGGCCTCCCTGGGTGAGATGACCAACCGGACACTGGCATCTTGGTCTTCCCCCTCCTGAGCCTCCCTGTGATGACAGCAGCGGGATTTCTGCTGGAGACCGGAGGGAGGGGCAGAGTGCTGGGAACATTCTAGAGGCTGCAAAGCAGGCAGCTGAGAGGCATCTGACGTCACGCACGTGAGACAGCCTAGTCCTCAGCCGGGGCAGGCAGAGCTGAGAACAACCCCGCTCACACCTGAGTTCCAAGACTTGGACATCGGTGGCGGCACGTTCTTCTAAACACGGAGGCTGATGAGGGGGCTGGGCGGGATGTTTCGGAAATGGAAGAGTCCTGGCCTCATCCTGGCCTTGAGCTGCGGGTCCCTGCCTTCTCTACCCTGATGGAGGCCAGCGACGGGCCTCAGGCCTGAAGCCGCGAGACCAGACGAGGGTGGAGAACCAGCCCTCTCCCTCTCTAGAACCCCATAATGAGGCCTTTCCCTTCCAGGCAAGACATTCCTCCAGCTTCCTAGATTTCATGAGATCTGAACAAACCAGAGGGAAGACCTACAACTGTCACCATTAGAAACTCTATGAACATGCCCAGGCATCCCATTCCCATCACAGAGCAAGGGGCGGGGGTGCCTGTGTGCTCAGAGAGTCCAGTCAGCTGATGCTGGAGCAAAGTTCTTGAGTGAATGACAGGACAAAAGCAAACCTTGAAAAGGGACTTGGGCGGGTGCAGTGACTCATGCCTGTAATCCCAGCATTCTGGGAGGCCAAGGCGAGAGGATTGCCTGACTTCAGAAGTTTGAAAACAGCATAGGCAACTTGGTGAGACCTCGTCTCTACAATAAATCAAAAAATTAGCTGGGCGTGGCGGTGCATGCCTGTAGTTCCAGGTACTTGGAAGACTGAGGTGGAAGGATCGCCTGAGCCCAGCTGGTCAAGGCTGTGGTGACTGTGAGGGTGCCACCGCACTCCAGCCTGAGTGACAGAGTGAGACTCCAACTCAAAAAAAAAAAAAAAAAGAAAACCAAGAGAAAAAGAAAGAAGAAAAAAAGGACTATTCAGCTCGGTGGCTCAGCCTGTAATCCCGCGCCTTTGGGAGGCTGAGGTGAGTGGATTGCCTGAGCCCGCGGGTTCGAGACCCGCCTGGGCAGCGAGACATCATCTCTACAATAAATCAAAAAAAAAAATCAGCCGGGCATGGTAGCGCATGCCTGTAATTCCGGCTACTCGGAAGGCTGAGGCGGAAGGATCGCCGGAGCCCAGCAGGCGAGGCTGCGGTGGCCGGAAGCGGCCACTGCACTCCAGTCTGGGTGACAGAGTGAGACTCCAACTCAAAAAAAAGGACTATTCAGAGGACAGAGACCTTGGATATCTACAATATTATAACAAAATTAAAACTTGACAGCCGGGTTCGGTGGCTCAGCCTGTAATCCCACGCTTTGGGAGGCTGAGGTGAGTGGATTGCTTGAGCCCGTGGGTTCGAGACCCACCTGGGCAACTTGTTGAGACCTCATCTCTACAATAAAAAAAAAAAAAAAAAAAAAAAAATTAGCCGGGCATGGTAGCGCGCGCCTGTAGTTCCAGCTACTCGGAAGGCTGAGGCAGAAGGATCGCTGGAGCCCAGCAGGTTGAGGCTGTGGTGGCCGGGAGCGTACCACTGCACTCCAGTCTGGGCGACAGAGTGAGACTCCAACTCAAAAAAACCCAAACTTGACAAGAGGGCTGTTGATAAAATTAAGGAAATCATCTAGAAAGTAGACCAGAAAGACACGGAGAGGAAAAGTAGGTGGAAACAGATGAGAAGGAGCCAGAACTAGAGGTCCAGTAGGCTAATAACTAGAGTGCCAGCAGGAGACTCCCAAGAAGACGGCAGGAAATAAAAAACAACATAACCAAAGAACATTCCAGAACTAAAGGACACACATTTCCAGATGGCCACTGAGTGCCCAGTAAAACAGAGGAAGATATACCCTCAACAAGGTACAACTTTGGGAGGTTTCAAAACACCTGGGACAAAGATAGGCTCTTGCAATTCTCCAGAGAAGAACAACCCACCCCTGAGAACCATGTTATAGGAACAAACAAGAACAGGTGACCTTGAACTTCTCACCAGCAACCCTGGAAGCTAGAAGACAGGGGAGCTGTCAAGAAAGAAAGATGACTGGATTTGGTGGCTCAACCTGTAATCCCAGCACTTTAGCAGGCCGAGGTGAGTGGATTGCCTGAGCTCCATGGGTTTGAGACCAGCCTGGGCAACTTGGTGAGACCTCATCTCTACAATAAATGGGAAAAAAAAAAAAAAAGGCTGGGCTCAGTGGCTCAGCCTGTAATCCTGCGCTTTGGGAGGTCGAAGTGAGTGGATCGCCTGAGCCCGTGGGTTCGAGACCCGCCTGGGAAACTTGGCGAGACCTCATCTCTACAATAAATCAAAAATCAGCTGGGCATGGTAGCGCGTGCCTGTAGTTTCAGCTACATAGAAGGCTGAGGCGGAAGGATCGTCGGAGCCCAGCAGGTCGAGGCTGCGGTGGCCGGGAGCGGCCACTGCACTGCAGTCTGGGTGACAGAGTGAGACTCCAACTAAAAAAAAAGAAAAAGAAGAATCAGCCAGGTGTGGTAGTGGGCACCTGTAGTTCCGGCTATTTGGAAGGCTGAGGTGGAAGAATCGCTGAAGCCCAGCAGGTTGACGCTGGAATGGCTGTGAGCCTGCATGCCACTGCACTTATGCCTGGGTGATGGAGTGAGACTCCAACTCAAAATAAAAAAATAAAAAGAGAGAGAAGGATGTGGGATGCAGTAGTTTTAAAACTGTGGTTTATCCACACACCTTCAGCCAAGTCATCTTCAACAAAGCCAACACTAACCTTGGGGATAGGAAACCATATTTAGCAAACAGTGCTGGGAAAACTGGCTTAACCACATGCAGAAGAATGAAACAGGACACCTGCCTATCACCACATCCAGAAATCATCTCTAAATAGATCAAAGACCTAAACGTAAAACCTCAAACTCTAAGAATCCCAGAAGAAAACGTACGTTGGAGTAGGCAACTGATTCTTGACCAAGTTTCCAAATGCGATTGCCATAAAAGCTAAGAAAGACAAGTGGGATCTCATCAAACCAAAGGGATTTTGCACAGCAAAAGAAACCGTCAAGAAGGTAAAGAGATAGCCCACGGAATGGAAAAAAAAATATTTGCGAATTATACATCTGACAAAGGCCTAATGTCCAGGATGTACAAGGAACTCAAACAAAATAAAAGGAAAAAAGCAATCCCATTACAAAGCAGGAAAAGGACATGAACAGACACTTCTCAAAAGAAGGCCTCCAAGCGGCTGAAAAGCATATGAAAACATACTCAGCCTCACTAACATTCGAGAAATGCAAATCAAAACCACAGTGCGATGCCACCTCACACCAGTCAGGATGGCTGTCGTTAAAAAGTCAAAAACAACAGGTTGCAGAGAAAAGGAAACGCTTCTACACTGTTGGTGGAAAGGTAAGCTAGTTCAGCCTTTATGGAAAGCAGTGTGGCAGTTTTCTCAAATAACTAAAAATTGAGCTACCATACGACCCAGCAATCCCATTCCAGAATACACCCAGAGGAACATAAATTGCTACACCAAAAAGGCACCTGCACGTGTGTGTTTATTGCAGCACTATTCACAGTAGCAAAAACCTGGAACTCACCCAGATGCCCATCAAAAGTGGACTGGATAAAGAAAATGTGGTACATGTGCACAATGAAATCCCAGGTAGCCAAAAAGAACAAAATCATGTCCTTTGCAGCAACATGGATGCAATGGGACACCACCATTCTAAGGGAACTATCACAGAAACAGAAAATCAAATATCGTGTATTTTCACTCACAAACGGGTGCTAAACATTGAGCGCGCAGGCACAAGGACAGGAACGATGGACGCTGGGCACTGCTAAGGGAGGGGGGAGACAGGGAGGGAAGATGAGAGGTATACAGCCACCCTATGGGTGCCAGGTCTGCTACCGAGAGAGGGGGCTTGCTAGAAACCCAGATCTCGCCTCGTGCACCCTCCTTAGGTAGCACAACCCACATGCACTCCACAACTCTAAAATAATAAAATATGTTGTGGTTTATGAATTTTTTTTTTGAGTTGGAGTCTCACTCTGTCACCCAGGCTGGAGGGCAGTGGCATGCTCACAGCCATCGCAGCCTTGACCGGCTGGGCTCAGGCAATCCTTCCGCTTCAGCCTTCCAAGTAGCTGGAACTACAGGCATGCGCCACCATGCCTAGCTAATTTTTTGATTTATTGTAGAGACGAGGTCTCACCGAGTTGCCCAGGCTGATCTCGAACCTGTGGGCTCAGGCAATCTTCTCACCTCGGCCTCCTAAAGTGCTGGGATTATGGGTGTGAGCCACCATGCCGGCCGGTTTATGAACCTTAGTATCGTTTTGTAAGACTTTTGTCTCAGTTACATGTGCGTGCTACAAATGACAAATGTCCTGATGACATCAGAATGGTGTTGATCTCACTGACAGTGTGACCGAATGACATTGGGAGGAGGGGTAGAAAGGGTGCCCTGTGTTTGGGGGAGGGGAGCAAGAGACGAAAGAAAGAAAACATCCCACGATGGTAAGGTGGGGACACGTCTAGACTGGCCATCACCGACATGCTATAGAGATATGAAGAGAGAGTCCCAAAGAATCTGCTAGAAGAGTTGAAAGCGGTTGCCTTGGGGAGGGGCAGACGGGGGTGGGTAGGAGGGTGAGACTTCTGCTTTTTATGACAAGCTTTGTGGAGCGATTGAATTCTTTTTTTTTTTTGAGTTGGAGTCTCACTCTGTCGCCCAGACTGGAGTGCAGTGACTGCCCCCGGCCACCGCAGCCTCGACCTGTTGGGCTCCGGCGATCCTTCCGCCTCAGCCTTCCAAGTAGTCGGAACTACAGGCGTGCGCTACCACGCCCGTCTGATTTTTTGATTTATTGTAGAGATGAGGTCTCGCTGCCCAGGCGGGTCTCGAACTCATGGGCTCAGGCAATCCACTCACCTCAGCCTCCCAAAGGCACGGGATTACAGGCTGAGCCACCGAGCTCGGCTGCGATTGAATTCTTTAAGCGGTGTGCACGGATAACACGGATCAAAATAAAAGCCGAAAATGCTTAATGAAAACAAGAGCGGGCCCAGCAGAGCAGGACGTCTCCAGGCACGGGATGCTCTCGCCCCCGGGCCTTGGGGGAGATGCTTGAGAAGTGGCCCAGAGCACTGGAGCGCAGGAGATGGCTAGTGGCTAGACACATGGGTTCTGGCTTCCCACAGCCCTGGGGGCCTCTGGGCTTGGCCGCTGTCAGATGGCAGAGCCCTGAGCTCAGTCTCCACTGGGAGATGGTCGGGCGGTTCCTGCCCGGGCAGCGGGGAGAGCAGGCCACGGGCCCCGGAGGGGGCGGCCACCTTGTCGCTCATGGCCTGCAGTTGCTGCATCCGTTCCCGGAGCTCCTGCTGCAGCACCTCATTCTCCGTGTCCACCCGCCGCAGCTGGGACTCTTGGAATTGCATTTGTCGTTGCAAGGACGTGATGGTGGCTGAGTGTGCACAGAGAGGGATGGCAGGGACAGGAAAAGGCCGTGAGGGACGGGAGAGAGGGCCCCACACCCCCCGCTGCCTCCCACGCCCTCCAGCCCCAGCCCTACCTATGGCCAGGGAGTATCTGGTCCTGGTGGTCTCCAGCGCGCTCTGGAACTCCAGGATCGAGCGCGCAAACTCTTCCAGCTGAGCCAGCAGCTCCTCCTCGAAGGACTCGCCTTGTGTCACGTAGGCACTTCTCCACAGGCTCTCATCTTCCTCCAGCAGCTCCCAATCCTCCTCTTCCTTCTCATCCCCTATCTCCTCCTTAATTCCCTCCTCGTGCATAGCGCCCATCTGGCCCCTGGCCCCTGCGTCCTCCACCCGCTCGGGCTCCCTGGCCAGGCCCTCCTCCTCCTCGCCGCCCGGTTCTGGCTGCTTGGCTCTCTTGACCGTGGCAGACTCTTCCTGCATCTGGAAGAGGGCATGGGAGGGGCTGGACTGGGCAGGGCTGCTGGGCACCCCAGGACACCGGGTCCTTGGGAGGGTGCCTCCTTCCGAGCTGCCATGAAGTCCAGGGAGAGAGGGAACGCCCCTGGGCAGGGCCACCAGCAGCACCTGGGCACTGAGGCCTCCCACCATCAGGAGGCTGCACCTGACCGTCACCTTCTCTGCTCCCCAGAGGGTGGCTGGGCATCTGCACCTAGGAGGGCCACCCAGGCAGGGCTGCGGGCGGGGACAGCCAGGGCCTGTGCTTCCTGAGCAGCCTGGTGGCTCCCGGGCCCCGCCACGCACCTCTCTCCCGCACCTGTCTCCAGTGCTGCAGCTCCTCCTCCTCTCTGGAGGCCTTGGGGATGCTCAGCCCGCCCAGCTTCAGCGAGGCTTCCGAGGGCCGCTCCTGCAAGATGCCTGGGTGAGCCGCAGGCCTCCCAGCCGTGCCCATAGGACACGCCCCTGCTGCCTGGCCTGGACAGCGGCAGCTGCCTCTCATGTCTGGGTGGGGGGACCCGCATCCTTCTGCCAAGGTGAGGGCCATGTCAGCCAAGGGATGCAGTGACCTGCAGATGGGCAACCCTGGGGGACTGTAGGATCTTGGGCACTCCTAGAGGAGTTCCCAGCAAGTGGCCTTGCAGTCACGAGTTCACTTATTTGGAAGAGTAGAGGGGCCACAGACATGCCCACTTTGCAGGTAACTGCGCTGGTGCCCTGTCCACTGACACCCACACAACGGCCTTGGGAGGATGGGGAATGGAAACTCTGCCTGCTGCTTCCCCCACTATCTGTGTCTTTTTCTGGGGGCGTCCACAGTGTTCAGCATGGCCAACAGGCCCCCACATCATATCTGCCCTGGCGTAAACTTGGGCTGTGTCCTCGGGTATGAAAGAAGTCAGGTCCTAGGAGGGTGAGGTGACCTGCCCTGTCCAGTCCTACACCCAGACCCTGGGGAGGGGCACCAACATTACCCAGTCCCTTCCCTGGCCATGAACCTCTTCTCTCCACTTGCCGGCTGTGTGGCGACCTCACAGCCGGCAAGTGGAGAGAAGAGGTTCATGGCCAGACCACGCTCGTCCAAGCTCCCGCTGCCCATGCACTCATGGCAAGGCCGAGGGAGTCCCCCTGCAGGGTGGCCTTCCGTGCCCCGGGATTTCAGAGGGGTGCTCAGCCCTCACTGAGAGGGAGGGAAACTGAGCCTCGCAAGTACCATGACTCGCCCGGGTGGAAAAGTCAGAAGCACAGCGTGGGTGTCTAGACGTCTGGCTCTCGCTGTCCATTTCTCTCTCTGTTGGCCTCTCCCCTGCATTCTGGCCCGTCTCAGACCCCGAGACCCAGCCTGCACCCCAGGGAGTATCTGGGAGCCCTCCAGGGGGCCTGGAGATGTGCTAGAGGCCTGTGGTCACCCGCAGGCTTGGACGCCTTGGGAACGGAAGGTCTTGGAGCCCCACACTGCCCCGAGAGCCAGCTCACCCTCATGACCAGGGACATGGATGCATGTCGGACTTTGCCTTTGAGGAGGCCTTTCAGCTGCTTCTTCAGGGACTCCCTCTCCTCTCGGAGCACCAGGATCTCCTGATCCTTCTTCTGAACCTCGGTCTCCAGGTTGGAGAGGCGCTGCACTTCCTTTCCCAGCAGCAATAGGCGGTGATCCTGCACAGGAAATCCGGGCAGCCTTATGGGCCATGCAGCCTCTTCCCTCCTCCCTGCCTCCAGGCCACAGAACATGGATTCCCAGCCTGGGAGGAGCAGATCCACTGTCCTGGAGCCCTGGAACCCCAGGACCAAGATGTGTACTTCCAGCTCCTGCAGCCACGCCTGTGCGTCAATGCCTCTGTATCTGTCCTGAGAGCAGGTCCTCGGTCCTTGTCCAGGGAGAGTCGGGAAGCTCCCTTTCAGGCCTGGCCCATGGCCAGTCCCCCTCCCCCACTGTAATGCAGGACGCCAGTCTTCCATGTGACCTCCACACTTAGCCAGTGACACCTCCTAAGAGCCACCCCAGGGGCTTGTCAGGGACCTCTCAACCTTTCACTCTTCAAACTCCCTCAATTCTTCAAAATTAAAGACAAAAATAAAGTTGTTTCAGGGAAACAGAACCTAGAAGAATTTGTCGCCAGCAGATGTGAACTTAGAGAAATACTCAAGGGAATTCTTCAGGCAGAAAAAAATGATCCCACAGAATATTCTGGAAGGAAAAATAACTAGAAAGTCTCCCAAATGTTTGGAAATTAAATGATAGCCTTCTTCTATATAGCCCAGGGGTCAAAAAGAAGTCACAAAGGAAGTTAGAAAATATTTTGGGCCAGGCTCGGTGGTTCAGCCTGTAATCCCGCGCCTTTGGGAGGCTGAGGTGAGTGGATTGTCTGAGCCCGCGGCTTCACGCCCCGCCTGGGCAACTTGGCGAGACCTCATCTCTACAATAAATCGAAAAATTAGCCGGGTGTGGTAGCGCGCACCTGTAGTTCCAGCTACTTGGAAGGCTGAAGTGGAAGGATTGCTTGAGCCCAGCCGGTTCGAGGCTGCTATGGCTGTGAGCATGCCACTGCCCTCCAGCCTGGGTGACAGAGTGAGACTCCGACTCAAAAAAAAAAAAAAAAAAGGAAACATTTTGAACTCCATGATAACAAACATTTGGACACTTGGAAACTCGTGGAATGCAGCTAAAGCTGTGATTAAAGGCAAACTAATAGCCTTAAAATGCATGTATTGGGCAACCTCCTCAGGTCCCCTCCTGCTCTGGGAACTTTTCTATCCTCTCAATGAATCCTGCTTTTAAAAAAAATAATGAGGCTGGGCTCAGTGGCTCAGCCTGTAATCCCAGCACTTTGGGAGGCCGAGGCGAGTGGATTGCCTGAGCCCACGGGTTTGAGACCAGCCCGGGCTGCTTGGTGAGACCTCGTCTCTACAATAAAATAAAAAATAGCTGGGTGTGGTAGCGCGCGTCTGTAGTTCTGGCACTCGGAAGGCTGAGGTGGAAGGATTGCCGGAGCCCAGTAGGTTGACGCTGGGGTGGCCATGAGCATGTGTGCCACCGCACTCTAGCCTGGGTGAAGGAGTGAGACTGCAATTCAAGAGGAAAAAAATAATGCATGTATTGGCCGAGGAGAGAGGATTGCCTTAGTCCATGGGTTTGAGACCTGTCTGGGCAACTTGGCGAGACCTCATCGCTACGATAAATCAAAAAATTAGCCGGGTGTGGTGGTGCATGCCTGTAGCTCCAGCTACTTCGGAAGGCTGAGGTGGAAGGATTGCCTGAGCCCAGCAGTTTGAGGCTGCAGTGGCTATGAACGTGCCACTGCCCTCCAGACTGGGCAGCAGAGTGAGACTCTGACTCAAAATAAAAAATAAACAAAACAAAACACAACAAAAACGCATGTATTGGGGAGACATGGAACATCAACGTTCTAAGTATCCATCTCAAGAATTCAAGCCGGGCTCGGGGGCTCAGCCTGTAATCCCGTGCCTTTGGGAGGCTGAGGTGAGTGGATTGCCTGAGTCCGCGGGTTTGAGACCCGCTTGGGCAACTTGGCGAGACCTCATCTCTACAACAAATCAAAGAAAAAATTAGCCGGGCGTGGTAGCGTGCGCCTGTAGTTCCAGCTACTTGGAAGGGTGAGGCGGAAGGATCGCTGGAGCCCAGCAGGTCGAGGCTGCGGTAGCCGGGAGCGGCCACTGCACTGCAGTCTGGGTGACAGAGTGAGACTCCAACTCAAAAAAAAAGAATTCAGAGAAAGAACTGAGACTTAAACCTAAAGAGAATAGAAGGAAACAAAGTAGGTGCAAAAATTAATGATGTAAAGAGGGAGAGAGAGAGGGGGAGGGGGAGAGAGAAGACCCCAGTAAACATGGCAACACTTAGCATCTGGGATACGTGGGAAATTGCACTTAGATACGTGGGAGATTGCACTGTGGGTCCTTATGACTGTCCTTTATGTCTGAAACACAAAGTTAAAGGGAAAAACAATAACGCAGAAACCACATTTCATCACCCTGGCCATGGTCGCTTGAGATACTTGCGCGTGTCTGGAAATAGCCCAGTGACTGCTGTTGGGGCTGCTGAGTTTACATAATATAAACATGTTGCTGCATGTGACTCCCTCGCTGCCAAAGGAGGAGAGCTTATGGCAGCTTGGATGAAGGCAGACATGAGATGAAGAGCACCTTGGGACACCACTGCAGCTCCTGGAGGAAGTCACACCAGCAGCCCTTTCCTACCACGGTTCACAGACATGATCTGGTAAATTCCTGCTCTCCCTTTTGGATCAATAACAGCAGTACAGGGAACATCCTTTTTACCTATTATTGTGTCATTCTAGCCACGTGTATCCTCAGGCTCTTTCTCGGGAATGAAATTGCTTGATCAAAGGGTAGAAACATTATTTTTTTTTCCACTCTGTTGCCCAGACTGGAGTACAGTGATGCAATCATAGCTCGCTACAACCCCAACCTCTTGGACTCAAGTGATCTTCCTTCCTCGGCCTCCAGAGTAGCCAGGACTGTGGATGGGCACCACCACGCCCAGCTAGGAACACCTTTTCATCTCTGATGATAGGTAGAGAGAGTTTCAGGAGTAACAAACGATGAGTATCGACGGCCACACTGCCTTGGACTCACAAGCCCCATTGTGCCTCCACCCGATCCCTGTCCTGCCCTGCCCCCCACCAGCTCTCCAACATTTTGTTACATGTCCATAATTTTTTTTTTTTTAAGTCGGAGTCTCACTCTGTCACCCAGACTGGAGTGCAGTGGCCGCTCCCAGCCATCACAGCCTCGACCTGCTGAGCTCTGGGGATCCTTCTGCCTCAGCCTTCCAAGTAGCTGGAACTACAGGCGTGTGCTACCACGCCCGGATAATTTTTTGATTTATTGTAGAGATGAGTTCTCGCCCAGTTGCCCAGGCGGGTCTCGAACCTGCAGGCTCAGGCAATCCACTCACCTTGGCCTCCCAAAGCGTGGGATTACAGGCTGAGCCACCGAACCCAGTTTACAGGTCCATAATTTTCATTATCAGCTTAAGGAAAAGGATGAAAAAGACAGAAAATAAACACAGACTAGAGAAAATCGACACAAGCTATGGCTCTAAGAGAAGGTAGTTGAAATTCACAAACCCCCAGCAAGACTGACAGAGGGAGAAGAACCCCCAGAGCTGCCCACACCAGGAGAGAAAGAGGCGGCCCCTGCATAGGCCGTGACCACAGGAAGGTTGGTGACTGTCCTTGCATTATGCACAGCGTTAGGCTAATCAGTACTGACACTTACAATAAATAGATGCATTCCTAGAAAAACACAGCATACTGGCCAGGCTCAGTGGCTCAGCCTATAATCCCAGCACTCTGGGGGACTGAGGCAAGTGGATTGCCTGAGTCCGCGGGTTCGAGACCCACCCAGGCAACCTGGTGAGACTTGTCTCTACAATTAAAAAAAAAAAATTAGCTGGGCGTGGTAGCATGCACCTGTGGTTCTAGCTACTTGGAAGGCTGAGGCGGAAGGATCGCCCGAGCCCCACAGGTCAAGACTGCAGTGGCCGGGAGCATGCCTCTTCACTCCAGTCTGGGTGACAGAGTGAGACTCAAACTCATAAAACCCCCCAAAAAACAAAAAAACAGCATACTAACACTGAAGCGAGAGGAAAATGGAGATCGGAATATTCTTTGAGGGAATTGAATTCATAATTTTTTTTTTTTTTTTGAGTCTGGGTCTCACTATGTTGCCCTTGCTGGAGTGCAGTGACATATTCACGGCCACCACAGCCTCAACCTGCTGGGCTCTGGTGGTCCTTCCGCCTCAGCCTTCCAGGTAGCTGAAATCACAGGCGTGTGCCACCACCCCTGGGTAACTTTTCGATTTCTTGTAGAGAGGAGGTCTTGCTGTGTTGCCCAGGCTGGTCTTGAACCCCTGCCCTGGGTTCAGGCAATCCTCTCGCCTCCACCTCCCAAAGTGGGATTACAGGGATGAGCCACACCATGCCCAGCTCAAATTCATGATTTTCTAAAAAGTGCCCCTGTAAGAAATCTCTAGGCAAAGATGCTTTCAATGGTGAATTCTCCAGACTCTAAGGCAGAAATAACACCAGTCTTATGCACACTCTTCCAGAGAATAAGAAAGAACAAAGGAAATGCTCGCCAGTCTTTAAAAAGAAATGAGGCCAGAATAACTATGACACCAAAATTTGACCAGAGAATTACAAGACAGGTAAAGTATAGATCAGTCTCTTTTATAATCATAGATTTAAAAAATAACCCTGCAATAAATTGACTGGTATGCAAACCTTTGCATATCAAGCAGGTTATTGTTATTCTTTAGAAAACATAGCCGGGCTCGGTGGCTCAGCCTGTAACCCCGCGCCTTTGGGAGGCTGAGGTGAGTGGATTGCCTGAGCCCACGGGTTCGAGACCCGCCTGGGCAGCGAGACTTCATCTCTACGATAAATCAAAAAATCAGCCGGGCGTGGTAGCGCATGGGGTAGCGCATGCTTGTAACTCCGGCTACTCGGAAGGCCGAGGCGGAAGGCTCGCCGGAGCCCAGCAGGTCGAGGCCGCGGTGGCCGGGAGCGGCCACTGCACTCCAGTCTGGGCGATGGAGTGAGACTCCGACTCAAAAAAAAAAAAAAAAAAGAAAACATGTGCTGGCATGTCAGAGAGTTCCATGCTGGTGTGACTGCCACCCACCGGGACAATGATGGACCGGGCTCAGGACGTTTGTCAAGCAGGGGGTCTGCAGGTCACTTTAGGTCATATTTGGGGGTCTGTTTGATGCAGCTAACGAGATAAGAGCCCCTCGTGGGGTGGGCAGGGCCAGCCCCTCTGATGGGACACAGAGCCAGAGAGCAGGACCGGGACTCAGACTCCTAGGCCAGTACCTTCTCATGGATGACTGAAAGGTACCAGGGTATCCTCTTCCTCAGGTAGCTCTGGGGTGCGACAGAGCTGCTGGTGACTGGTTTCAAAATCTGGGATTCGCTCCTCTTCTGCACGTAATTGAACTCAGGGACACTCTTGCTAAACAGAAGGAAGCGCCCTGGGAGGAAGCGGAGACCAGGCGAGAAATTAGACTTGTCCTTGCCAGGCTGCTCTGGCATCTTGGATGACAACGTCCACCCTTTCGAGACTTCGCTCAGTGACCCCTGTCTGCCCAGGTGGACTCTGTCTCCTAATTCTTCTGCCATAGTTCAAGGATACGGTGAAGCCCTGCCATGAACACGCCTGCATGTCCACACCCAGCGCAGCGTGTTGAGCTGTCCAAGATGCCTAGAGGGAGGCACGGGGCCTGGTGAGGGATCATCCTGGTGCTGCCCCTGTGCACCCAATAGCCTGTCCCTTCCTTGGGCCTCAGTTTCCCCATCTTTAAACCGAGCAGGGAGAATCCCCTCCTTCCTGAGCCCGAGGAAAGCTGGACACCATAGGCTCTAGGTTTCCTCAAATTAAGGTGGAGAAGGAGACATCTCCACATGGATGTCATCTTTTGGTAAATGAAAACAAGTCTGTTTGTAGGAGCCGTGTTGATGAGTCTCTCCTTCGGGAAGGAGGGACGTCTCCTATGAGCCTCTGTGTGAGGTCGGGTGGGGGACAGAACCTCCCACCACAGTCTTGCCAAGACAAGGAATCACTGTCCTGGGGGATTGCCAGTTCTACATTGGGGGTGGGGGACTGTCCTCCGAGTCTCCAGAGGCAGGCAGGCCTGGGAAGGGGTTCCATGGGAGTGGGTGGCTGCCCAGGGGTGCAGACCTTGTGTCCGGGGCCCCCTCACCGTCCACGTTTGTGTCTGAGCCCCTTCTGCCCAAGACTGGGTCCTGGCTGCCCCTCCAGGTCTCCACCATGTTGCACACCTCCTCGGCCATGGTGGCTGGGCCTGCAGGGTGTTAAAGATGCCGACTGGCGACTGCCGATGTCTCTGCTCCCCTGGTCTTCAGGAAAGAGACTTCTCCGTTTAAGAATCAGGGGGGGTGAAGGTGACTTTTCGAGCCGGACATGGTGGCTTACGTCTGTAAGCCCACGTCTGGGAGGCCGCAGTGGGAGGATTGCCTGAGGCCAGGAGTTGGAGACCAGCCTGGGTAACAAAGCACAACTCCATCCCTACCAAAAATAGAAAAATGAGTTGGGCATGGTGGCATGGACCTTCAGCCCCAGCAACTCGGGAGGCTGAGATAGGAGGATTGCTTGAGTCCAAGAGTTGGAGGTTTCAGAGAGCTGTGCCCATGCCCCTGCACTCCAGCCTGGGTGACAGAATAAGACCCCAACTCAAAAAAAAATTAATCATTTTAAAACGTGACTTTTCTTGATGGATCCGTGGGATTGGGTCAAAGTGTGGGCTCCATCCCTCTGCCCCCCACCGTGTGTCGGCCTCAGCAGACCCGACACAGTGGGGTCTGCAGCTGATGCCTCCTCCTCGCAGAAGGGCAGACCCCACTTTCCTTCTGTAAAAAAGTGCCTCCTGAAAGCCTTGCAGAAGCCCCCGCCTCTAGACCAGCCCACTCAAGAGTCAACTCCTTTCCCCCTAAACTATCATGAATTGTCGCAATGCCCTGTGAGCAGTACGTGGGCACAGGCCCCACACCCAGGATGTCACATGGCCCCTTGGCGCTCCCCAGAGACCTGCCCACCAGCTCATGGTTCCGGAGTGCTAATCACCCACTGAGACCCCCTCAATGAGAAAGGGAAGCATGAAGTCCTGATAGGTGGGGCCCCACCTCTGCCCAACTGCCGACTGAGCCCATGGATGGAGTCTCCCATTGCTGTCACAGGCACGAAGCCTCAAGCTTGCCAGCCCTAAGGGGTGTCTTGTGTGGGGACATGGAACAAGCTCGGTCAGGAGCTGGAGGTTGGGGTGAAGTCCTGGCCCTGGCCAGTGTCCCCTGGGTGACCTGGAGCCTGCAGCCACTTGCTCTGAGCCCTGCAGGGGTTAGACCAAATGACTGCTGAGGCTCCTATTGGTGTCTGTGTTCCTAGTGAGCTGTCTTTGGCCTCTGGGGCTCTTCCCCGAAGCTTCCAGAATCTTCAACCACGTCCTCTCCCCTGCTCCTCCATCCCACTGAATCCTTAGCGGATGAGACAACAGAAAAGCAAGAAGGTTGCAGTCATGAAAAAGAACAAGGCCGGTGCAGGGGCTCGCCCTGTAATCCCAGTGCTTTGGGAGGCCGAGGCAGGAGGATCACGTGAGCCCAGGAGTTCGAGACCAGCCTGCGCCTGACCCCGTCTCTACAGAAAGAAATTTGGGAAGGCCGGGTGTGGCGGCTCTGCCTGTAATCCCAGAACTTTGGGAGCAAGAGGATGCCTGAGCCTGTGGGTTGGAGACCAGCCTGGGCAACTTGGTAAGACCTCATCTCTACAATAAATCACAAAAAACTATCCAGGTGTGGTGGCATGCATCTGTAGTTCCAGCTACTTGGAAGGCTGAGGTGGAAGGATCGCCGGAGCCCAGCAGGTCGAGGCTGCAGTGGCCATGAGTGTACCACTGCACTCCAGCCTGAGAGACAAAGAGTGTGACTCCAACTCAAAAGAAATTTTTTTTAATTTAAAAAAAACAACAAAATCATGTCCTTTGCAGCAATGTGGATGCAGCTGGAGGTCATTTTCCTAGGCGAATTAATGCAGAAACAGGAAACCAAACACCGCCTGTTCTCACCTGTAAGTGTGCGCTAAATACCGGGTACACATGGACATAAAGGTGAGAATGACAGATGCTGGGAACTCCTAAGAGGGGACAAGGCTTGAAAACAATCTGTAGGATACCATGTTCACTATCTGGGTGACGGGCTCTGCAAAAGCCCAGACCTCAGCATCACACGATGTACCCAGGTAATAGACCTGCATGTGTGGCTCCAGGATCTAAGATAAAATTTTAATAAAGAGAAGAAGGCTGGAAGGCAGATAATAATAACGACAACAGCAACAGGGAGAAGGCATCCTGCTGGCCATCCCCTCGGCCTTGCTGCTGCCTCCGACCTGGGCTCCTGGCACACGGTGAACGTCGAGAACAGGGGCCGTGGCCACAGTCCATGCTGGCTCTGGCTGCTGCTCGCAGCTGAAGCCCTCCCTCCCCCAACTCTGGCAGGGAGGCAGGTGGATCACAGGCAACCCTCCTGGGGTCACTTACCACAATGGGACATGGATGTGGCCCTGGTGATGAACTGGGGGCAGTCAGGACGCATGAGGAACAATTTCCGAAGTTCCTCCATTTCGGGCACGAAGCTGGAGAGGCTGTCGATGTCCTTGAGTTCACTCTGGACGAGCCGGAAAAAAGACAGTCACCAGAAGCAAGAACAGGGAAGCCGCCTCCATTGAGGACTGAAAGGACACTGTGTGGGGCCATTGCGACCGCCTGTCCCCCCGTCACGCAGCAAGAGGCACACAGACCCGCTTGAGAACCATGGTCCCTAAGTTCAGGCAACGCGTCCACTGGAGAGCCGCCGAGCCAGGGTGGCCGTCTCAGGCCCCAGCATGTGGTGAACATGGCTAGCCCCACAAGCTCCACTTTCCCTGGGGAACTTCTTGCCTCCCCTTCACTCTCCCAAGAAAGTCTTAGGGCAAACTGTGCCTCTCCCTCTTGGCTGGAGAGACAGGGGAGTCAAGTCTGCAGGGGGGGCCGGCCCAAGCAGCCAGCCCCCCAAAGCCCGCAGAGCATGGGGCTTGAGGACCCCAGCCCTTTGGAGAGGGACAAGGGCCACAGGGTTCTACCCTCCCACAGCGCTCAGTCCTCGGCCTGCCTGGAATCTACCCCATCACCAGGTGTCCGTGGAAGGCATTCCGGGCTGACATGAGGCCTCTGGGAGTGGAAGAGGTGGGCACTCCCAGCTTGCCCCCCGCCGTACCATCTTCCTGTGGTAGTGGCTGATGGCTTGAGCCGACCTGCTGAGCATGCTCGGCTTCTGGGGCAGTTTCAACGCTGGGAGCTGGGTGTCCCGGCCGGCCACGCTGTGGAGAAGCACCAGGCCCCTGGCCATGGAGCTGGACATGGAACTGTGCTGCCGGGACAAGCCGGCTTCCTGCGGCTGCATCAGGAGGGGGTCACAGGACCAAGGCTTGCTACCAGAGGACAGTCCTGGCTGCCCCTGAGAACCTCTCTTGAGCTTGGCTGGGGCATGGAGGGGAGGCCAGCCTCAAAAGTGGGCCCGCTGGTTCCAGGGCTCCAAGTCCCACGTGATACAGTGGTGGCATCACAGATGTCTCCATAGAAACAGGGCATGTCATCCTTGTCTCAATTTTCTGCAGTCGGGAGAAGGGGCTGGAAAGGGACCCGGAAGCAGTTCCCGCCGGCCCCCAGATGTGAATGTGTAGAAATGACTTCTCAAGTCATCTTCATCACTAGCACCTCCTTATTTAACATCTGATGTTGTCCAGGCTCGGTGGATCAGCCTGTAATCCCACCACTCTGGGAGGCCGAGGTGAGTGAATGGCCTGAGCCTGCGGGTTCGAGACCCACCTGGGCAACTTGGCGAGACCTTGTCTCTACAATACATCAAAAATTAGCCGGGCGTGGTAGGGCACACCTGTAGTTCCGGCTACTTGAAGGGCTGAGGCAGACGGATTGCTGGAACCCAGCAGGTCGAGGCTGCGGTGGCTGGGAGCGTGCCACTGCACTCCAGTCTGGGCGACAGCGTGAGACTCCAACTCAAACAAAACAAAACAACAAACATCGGATGCTGCCTCAGTGGTTCTGTTATGAAAATTTTAATGTCTGTGATTAAAATCCACAATTTAGAAGCACTTCTTAACACCTGAAGATGTAACTGTTTTAAAAAATAGAACTGGGGGCCAGGTGTGGAGGTTCACACCTATAATCCTGGTTCTTTGGGAGGCCGAGGCAGGAGGATCACTTGAGCTCAGGATATCAAGACCAGCCTGGGCAACATAGGGAAACCTTGTCTCTACAACCCCCCCCCCAAACTAGCTGAGCCTGGTGGCATGCACCTGTAGCACAGCTATTCAGGAGGCTGAGGTGGAAGGATTGCCTGAGTACAGGAGGTCGAGGCTATGATGAGCCGTGATGGTAGTGAGCGTAGTGGGTGACAGAGTGATACCCCAATTTTTAAAAAATGTATATACATAGAACTTGGGGTAAAGGGAGAGACCACTTCCAAAAACAGTTTTATTTCTTTTTTATTGTGGTGAAAAACACACAGCATGAAACTCACCATTGTACCCATGTTAAGTACTGTAGAGTCCAGGGGCATCAAGTACATTCACATCCTTTGTTCACCCCCCGATCTTATCCAGCCTCCCAAACTGACCCCATGTCCTGGATATGAGGTGGTATCTCGTTGTGGTTCTGATTTGCATTTCTCTAATGCTTAGTGACGTTGAGCATTTTTTCATGTGTTTATTCACCATTTGTGGATTTTCTTTGGGAAATTTCTATTCAAGCTTAAAATTTTTTGTGGGTTTTGTTATTGTTGAGTTTTTATATATTCTGGATACTGATCCTGCATGATTTGCAAACTTTTTTTTCCCATTCTGCGAGCTGCCTTTTTATTCTGTTAAAGTGTCCTTTGATGCACCAAAGTTTTTAATTTTGATGAAGTCCAGTTGATCAGTTTTCAATGTTTTATTGCCTGGTGTCTTACCCAGGAAATCCTTGCTAAATCTAGTATTGTGAAGCTTTCTGCTCTGTGGCTTTTTTCTAAGAGATTTCTAGGTTTTAGCTCTTACATTGAAGTCTTTGATGTACTTTGAGTTAATTTTTGTATATGGTGTGAGCATGCTTGACAAACATTTGGTTGAATGAATGAAGTATTATTTCTGGCATATAAGACTCCCTGATGTGGCCACTATGGTGGCTCATGCTTGTAATCCCAGCACTTTGGGAGGCTGAGGTGGGAGGATTGCTTGATCCCAAGAGTTTGAGACCAGCCTGGACAACATAGTGAGAACTCATCTACAGAAATTTTTTTTTTTTTTTTTTTGATTTGGAGTCTCACTCTGTCGCCCAGACTGGAGTGCAGTGGCCACTCCCGGCCACCGCAGCCTCAACCTGCTGGGCTCCGGCGATCCTTCCACCTCAGCATTCCCAGTAGCCGGAATTACAGGTGCGCACGCCCAGCTGATTTTTTTTTGATTTATTGTAGAGATGAGGTCTCGCCTGTCCAGGCGGGTCTTGAACCCGCGGGCTCAGGCAATCCACTCACCTCAGCCTCCCAAAGGCGCGGGATTACAGGCTGAGCCACCGAGCCCGACTTCTACAGAGAACTTAAAAAAAATTAGCTGGGTTCTGACTCAAAAATAAAAAAAGACTTCTTGATAAAGAATATCATAAAAGCTGAGAACATTTCAGCTTCTTTTCAAACTTTAATTCAACAACTATTTAAAGCCAGCAAATATGCCAGGCCTGTCTAGGGGCTGAGACAGTGGGGGTGATCACAAGATGGTGGCTCTGCCCCAGAGGCCTGCGTTCTAGCCTGGGACATCAGCTCCTTGCCTTTAGCTTTCTCAGTGGCGACCCATGATCATCCACATGTTAGACCCTGAGTCCAACATCTAGAAGTGGAAGGAAAGCACCGCCATGTAGCTGCTTACCCTCTGCCCGTCTCTCGCTACATGGGACCTGGTTTTGCATGTCAATAACTATCTTAGCTAGGACAACGCTTCTCTGCCTTGCAAGAGGAATCCCTGGGCTTCTTTAAGCAGGGCAGACTCACTCAGGGTCAAGGTGGGACCTTCCATCTTCCCCCTTCCCCATCTTTTTTTCTTTTTTTTGAGTTGGAGTCTCACTCTGTCGCCCAGACCGGAGTGCAGTGGCCGCTCCCGGCCACCGCAGTCTCGACCTGCTGGGCTCCGGTGATCCTTCTGCCTCAGACTTCCAAGTAGCTGGAACTACAGGCGTGCGCTACCACACCCGGCTAATTTTTTGATTTATTGTAGAGATGAGGTCTCACCAAGTTGCCTAGGCGGGTCTCGAACCCACGGGCTCAGGCAATTCACTCACCTCAGCCTCCCAAGGCACGGGATTACAGGCTGAGCCACCCAGCCCGGCCCCCTTCCCCATCTTGAAAGCAATGTCCTGAGTTCCAGACCCTGAGCTGACCTTGAGAATGGCCGAGGAGGACCTAGGGGAGAAAGAGGAACCTGGCTCCCTGCTGAAAACCTGCCAGGCCTCAAATGCTCTCTCTCAGGACATCTTTGAACATGACAAAGACAGCACCCCTGTTACAAAGCCCTTATGCCCGGAGGGCTTCTTCACTTGCTGACTGAAGGCAATTCATGATCCCATCCTTTTTGTCTTTATTTGAGTCAGGGTCTCGAGAACTCTGCCGTCCAGGTTGCAGTGCAGTGGCACACTCATTGCTCACCATCGCCTCGACCTTCTGGGCTTAGGCGATCCTTCCGCCTCTGCCTCCCAACTAGCGGGACTACAGGTGCACACTACCATGCCAGGCTAAATTTTTGAAAGCTTTTTGTAGAGATGAGGTCTCACTATGTCACCCAGGCTGGTCTAATAACTCCTGGGCTCAAGCAATCCTCTGACCTCAGCCTCCCAAAGTGCCAGGATTACAGGCATGAGCCACTGCATCCAGCCCCCATCCTAAGATAACTTTATAAAAAAAAATACCATCCAATATGTTTTCAATTATTTTACATCTAAATATAAAATTACAAACAGGTCTATTACACAGAAAGTGTGTATACATTTTAAGAAAGGAAAAAACTGTATTAAAATTGTAATTCTCCATCTATACCAATAACAAGATGAATGCAAGTCACGTTTGACTTCTGCAATTACAAGAGGTACTCAAAGTGGCCATCAGTGTCCAGACACTTCTGATTATGGTGAACTTAAAGTAATACATAGATAACATCTCTTAAAATGTGTATATATGTTTTTGGCACACCCCATATATTTGAACTTTTAACATATAGCTATACACTGCATGACATTTTGGTCAATGACAGACTACATATAAAACAGTGGTTGCATAAAATACTAACACTGTATTTTTAAGGTACCTCTTCTATGTTTAGATACATCAACACCATTGTGTTACAACTGCAAATGGTATTCAATACTTGTATTTGTAGCCTAAGAGCAACGGTCTATACCACACAGCCAAGGTGTGTAGTAGGCTGAACCATCTGGTTTGTGTCAGCCACTCTGATGTTCACACATTGACAAAATCACCTAGTGACACATTTCTCAGAACATATGCCTAACAATAAGTGATGCGTGACCGTATCTTAATAAGAAATGGGAGCTATCTTACCATCCTTAGATATTTTTGTTTGTTTTTGAGTCGGAGTCTCAAAAACATGCTCACAGTCACCAAAGCCTCAACCTGCTGGGCTCAGGATATCCTTCCGCCTCAGTCTTCCAAGTAGCTGGAACTACGGCACCACACCCAGCTAATTTTTTGATTTATTGTAGAGATGAGGTCTCACCAAGTTGCCCGGGCTGGTCTCGGGCAATCCTCTCACCTCGGCTTCCCAAAGTGCTTGGATTATAGGCACGAGCCACCGCACCCAGCCTCCAGCCTCAGATATTGAGAAATCATTCTCACCTTGCCGATGTCTCTGTTGGTCATTCTTTTGTAATCCTCCATAGGCAATTTCTAATTGTTTTGGGGACACAGACCACGTGAAATGTGACCACCTGCGCTGAGTTTCAACGTGTTTGGAAATCATGCATACTGTTTTTACACAGGCCTTTGGAATGCTGCTTAACCAGCCTCCTTATATACAAAACACTCAAGTCGATTTCTGGTTCAGTTAACAGAAACTCACAGTGACAGTTCGATGGACAGAGAAGCCAAGTTTCAACAGAAAACTCATCTGGGGACAGACATCCAATCTATATAAACAAATCAAATCATCTGATCTTGTCATTTCATGTGAAAGCGGCTAGATTTTCCCCAAATTTAGAGGGTGTGTTTGGAGTTGGTTTAAATGCAGGCTGGTGGCACCATAAAACGTGTCTGGGAAAGTTGGGCCCTGGAGGTCAGGCCCGTGTTGGGGGCAGGGTGTGTCAGTGCGGGTGTCTCCTGCTGCAGTCCCCATCCCCAGAGCGAGGTGTAGGTGGCTCACCCGGAGTGTAAAAGGCACACCTGCGTCTATCTGCCACCGGGCCCAGGGCCCAGTGTCCCTCACCTGTGTCCCACGCCTCGCACTGGTGTCACATGTCCTTGTACTCACAGAAGGGCAACCTGGAGTTCCAGGGCCTTCATTAGTAAACCCAAGCGAAAGTCAGACGCTAAAAAGCCTATGATTTTTGGCTATTTTTAAAAAAGTGTTTGATTGCAAAGTCAATTATTTTTAAAAGATAGAAATTAATAAAAAAAATCAATTCCTCTTGCCGGTCAGGAAAATTCTGTGGGGAGAGAGGCTCTACCCGGAGATAAAAGGTCCGGAGAAACTGCGAAGGCGGAATGGCCAGCACCAGCACCGGGAGGGAAGGTGCCTGCACCTTTCGGATCTTGTCTCCACGCCGCGCTCCCGTCGCACTCCTAGGTCCTGATCTCAGAGGCCAGAGCCCCCCCCAGCACCCAGGACTCCGGGCGGCGCCAGGACCCAGGTCCCACGAAAAGAGTCCCTCCCTGCTCCTAGGTCCCCGTCTCAAGCGGCCAGGGCCCCGCCCCACGGCCAGAACCCCACCCCAGCACCCAGGTCCCCGCACTGCTCCGGGACCGGGGCGCCACGGCCAGGGCCCCGCCCCGCGTCCATGCTCCACCCCCACGCCAGATGCCCCCCCAGGGCCCCGCCCCGCATTCATGCCCCGCCCCCACGCCAGATGCCCCCCCGGGCCCTGCCCCGCGTTCATGCCCCGCCCCCACGCCTGATGGCCCCCCCCAGGGCCCCGCCCGCGTTCATGCCCCGCTCCCACGCCAGAAGCCCCCCAGGACCCCGCCCGCGTCCATGCCCCGCCCCCACGCCAGATGCCCCCCAGGGCCCCGCCCCGCGCTTATGCCCCGCCCCCACGCCAGATTGCCCCCAGGGCCCCGCCCCGCTCCTATGCCCGCCCCCACTCCAGATGCCCCAATCAGAGTCCCGCTCCGCGTCCATGTCCCTCCCCCACGCCAGATGCCCCCCCAGGGCTCCGCCCCGCGTTTATGCCCCGCCCCCACGCCTGATTGCCCCCCCAGGGCCCCGCCCCGCGTTTATGCCCCGCCCCCACGCCAGATGCCCCAATCAGAGTCCCGCCCCGCATCCATGCCCCTACCCACGCCAGATGACCCCCAGGGCCCCGCCCCGCGTTCATGCCTCGCCCCCCTGCCAGATGCCCCCCCCCCCGCTATGGGGCTCCGCCTCCGCGCCTCCTGATCCGGGTGGTTGCGGGGTCTCAAGGGCTTTAAGCCATGCGCCTGGTTTGGCTACGGCGCTCGAGTGGGGGTGCGCCAGGGGCCGCCGTGACGGGCTTGAACCTTGTGGGGGCCCGCGCTGGCTCCCCAGGGGCCGGGTTGGCGGCGGCGGGGCGTGGCCGCCCTGGCTCACGTGGCGCACACCGCACCCCGCTGCCTGCCTAGGCGGGCTGGCTCTGCCCTGTACCCTGGTGGCCCAGGGTCCGTCCCCAGCTGTGGGCCCCCAGGGACACTGACGGGCCTCGGTCACCCCTGGGGGAGTTCCCGGGCCCGGCTTCATCTATGTCTTCCTTGAGCCTCACCTGGCCTCTACTGAGCCTCCCCTCGCCTCACCTGAGCCTTCCCAGGCCTCACCAGTGCCTCACCGCCCCTCTTACCTGGTCTCACCTTTGCCTCCCTTGAACCCCACCAGGCCTCACCCAGTCTCACCTGCCCTCATCTGCACCTTCCTTGAGCCTCACCCAGGCTCGCTTGAGCCTCACTTGTGCCTCACGCGGCCTCACTTGCGCATGGCAACCAGTGTGGGGGACCCCCGTGGAGCTTCCAGCCAGCAGCGGGCGGCACCACCTCTGATGGTGCAGGTGTGTGGGCATCTCTCCATCTCACCTTTGTCCTTACCGTCTGGTTCTACTTTGTTTCAGCCCAGCTCTAAAAGACTCAGGCTTTCCTGGAGGTTAAATAGATTTCTGGAAGCTTCTTTTTGCTGTGACAGGTCCCCGGTCCCTTATGCCCAACTCTGGACAGAGACATCTGAGAACCCAGAGGAATGAAACGCAGCCCTTTGTCCACTTGGCCTGAGCCGACTATGCTCTGCTGCTCCCGCTTTCCCAGGTCTTCCGAGAAATATGAGTGCGTCTCGTGAGGTGTCAGTGGCACACCCGAGACCCCTGTGACCTTTCCATTCCGGCGGCCCTACAGGGCTTGGGTGAGGGGTGGGGGCCTGCGTTTCAGGAGGCCTGGCTGGTCCTGTGAGGTTGGCTGGCCTGGTCCCCAGGTCTCCTCTGAGGTGTGGGGCAGAGGGATGTCCTGTGGACACAGAGAAACATGGAGAGAGATTCCCATGGGGCCACCAGGGCGCCTCCTGCCTGTGAGAAGTCCTCTGTTTGCTCTGCGCACCTCGGTGACATTCACTTTAAGCCCGTGGGGACGGCTTAGTCATGAGAGTTAGTTGTTGGAACGTGTGCTTTAATATGTTACAAAAACAAAAATTCCCACCAAAACACAGCTAAAAAAATAACACATTTTCCCAAGATTACATTACAAAAAAAGTAATTATATCGTTGGAATATATCTATTAATACTGCCTGCAGAAGTGTTATCTTACACAAAGAACATGGATGGTATTTTTTTAAATCTTAAAGCGTTAAAGTGCTTTAACCCATAACAGAAGCAAGTATTTGTGCGTCTGAAATGTTGAGCGTCTCTATGCCGACTCCTGCTTGCCCCTGGGCTGGGGTGCCAGCCGGAATCAGCACAACCATGGCTCCCAGCAGCCCAGGCTTGGTGGCACACGCGCAAGGGAGGGTTCCATTTACCGGTTCTCACACAGCTGTCTGAGGGTGTCCTGCGGTGACCTGTGTGCGGGCTCCTGTGCCGGTTCTTACTCAGCAGACTTGAGGCTGTGACCCCCTGCGCTGTCACAGCAGAGCCAGGAGCCTCCCTCCCTCCCGCCTCCACTGGAAAAACCTTGCTCCTTAAAGATTGGCTTCTTTTTTCTTGATTTTTGAGTTTTATAGAAAAAGGGTTTCAAGTCTTAAAGGATTCTGTTCCTGGCAATTTGCAGTGTCTCTTAACCATGGCAAAGTTTCGACTCAGTTTGCTCCAATAGCTGCTTCTCCAGCAGAGCGAGACCAGTGCAGGGTCACCAGACAGCTTTGGGAGGGGACGGAGGCACCCGCTGGGAGATAGCTCCTCCACGCATGCTCCAGGCGGCCTTTCTTGGGAGTCTGGCTGAGGTTCCAGTGACAGCCACCCCTGGGGCCTCTCCCAGCTCAGTGCCACCCACTCCACCAGCCCTGCCCAGGAACACATGTCGGGGGCACCTGGGACAGCCCCCAGCAGACTCGGAGCAGATGGGAACTTGCCTGATAGCAAGTCCATGTGAGACCTTGGAATTCAGTGCATCTCAGCTGAGTCTGTGGCCCCCAGGGGTGGGCCTCGGTGCTCTGCAGGCGGGAGGAGGGGCAGAAGGGGGTCGGGCTCCAGTGTGTGGCTTCAGGAGCAAGAGCTCAGACTCCAGCCAAGTTCCCACCAGCTTTCTGGTCTGTTTCCTCATCTACAAAATGGCAAGATGAGCATTCTTACTTGAGGGCCACCTGAGAGGGAGTGCAGGTGGCATTAGCTGGGGTGGCCATGCTTGACCCTGGGCAAGTCCTAAGCCACTGCTGCCACTGCTGTGACCGATCAGTGGGCACAGGTGTGCCTTTCTGGGGAGATGGAAGCCCCCCTGGAAGCTGGGCAGCCAAAGCCTGTCCCCTGGTTGGAAGGAGCTGGAAGGAAGGAGCCCGGAGGTCTCAGTCCTGGCTGCAGCTGGAACCTCCCGGGGTCTGTCCCACCCTAAACACACACTGGGACCGCTATGTTTCCAAGGACCCCAGGGGAGCTGGACAGTAGGAGGAGGGGCGGCTGAATCACTGTAGCCACTTGGGGACAAGTGATGGGTCCACCTTGTTTGTCACTCATTTGTCACTCATTTGTTCCTTAGCCCAGCTTGTGGGCACTGGGCTGAGGACAGAAGGGAATGTTGAGAATGAAAGTTTTTTAAAAAGCTGACCCACCGTGTAGAAAAGGGTATCATTTTATCAAGTATTGGCAATTTCCAGTAGTCTAAGGACATGCTGTCCCTCTGTCTGCTGAGGGCCACCAAGGAGAGGTGAGTGTGGCCAGCGGTGTCACGCAAAAGCGCTTCCCCATGTCCCGGTGGGCTGTGTCCTTCTGCAATACCAGCACAACTTTGATTTTCGCATGGGAAAGAGCCAGCACTGTGGGACGCGGGGCGTGGGGCACAGGCGCCTCCTGGTCCAGTGAGGGCATCCCTGGCCCCACCCTAGGCGGAGACACAGTCTGGGACATTCCCTGAAAACGTGGCTCATGGCCACCCAGAACTCGAAGACATCACAGAATACTTCTTGGCAGTCCCTCGGCAGAGAGGACCCTTTTATGTGGAAGGACGTTGCTCAGGCAGGAGGCAGCATTGAACCCTGAGCCCATGCCAGCGTCCCCACCCACGCCTGCCATGGAGCCCACCAGGCAGAGGCAGAGCAAGGTGGACCACCGTGCCTCGGTGTCCCCGGGCCTGGCCCTCGAAGGCACACTGCCAGGGCAGTTCCCGAGGTTTCCTCCGGATGACTCAGGCCGTCCGAGGGTGGCTTCGGTGATGGGCATCTCCGGGGGTCCCGCTGGACCCTGCCTGTTCCAGCACAGCCCCAAAGTCCTGCCTCCCAGGCAGTTTTCGGCAAAGGAGGCCGAGGGGAGGCATGGCGTGGGACTGGGCCGCAGGCCGCGCTGGCCTCAGTGGATCTCGGCTTCCAGCAGCTCCTCCTTGATGGGCTGCTTGCGGGCCCTGCAGTCTGGCAGGTCAAAGCCGAAGTCTGCCCACTCGTCGGGGCCGCCGCCCGGGCCGCCGCGGTTGGGAATGGTGATGGTGTGGCGCACGCGGAAGTGCACGGCCTCCATGACGCGCTGGCGCTGCAGCTCCCCCGAGCCGCCGATGGAGATGGTGGCCGCGTTGCTGCTGGAGCGGAGCAGCTGTTGTGCACCGAAGTCATGGCCCTGCTTCAGGTCCTGCAGGCCCCTCCAGATGGTCATGCGGTACTGGTCGGGAATCTTCAAGGCTCCAAGGTCCTGTGAGAGCATCGGCGCCCGTTAGGGGGCGGTGTGGGGCAGGAGGGCCGCCCCTGCGAGGTGGCCTGGCCACACTGCTTTCCTGGGCCCTGCAGGAGGTGGCAGGGGAGGGGGTGTGGTGGAGAGGCATCCCCCAAGGCCTCTCCTGGGCTGACCTGTCAGTGACAGATGGAGCCACGGGCCACCTGCCCCTCCTCCCCTCCTTTCCATGGAGATCCGGTCCCCAGCTCATCCCTGAGCTTCCAACGTCCTCCCAGCACCATGACATGCACACGTATCACGCTGGTGAGGCAAGGGTTAACAGGTGACCTGGAGTGAGCCTAGCATGGGCCACCAGGTACAGGGTGAAGGGGAGGGTGATTAGTGAGACACAGACATGGCTACTCTCTGCATGAGGGACAGTTGGGCTGAGCAACTGGCCCAAGCTCCCTCTGACAAAGCCTAATCTCTGGCCTGTGGCCCTGGGCTGGGGACCAGCTTGGATGGGCCTCTGACCTGGGCCATGTGGACCGGCTGGGTAGCAGGGGCTGTAGAGGGCTCCAACGTCTGAGCTGGAGCCCTCTGGGGTCACGGGGCTGACCCCTGTGTCCCCTGGGCTTCTCAAGGCTTGCTCTGTGCCATCCTAAGCCACAGGCAAGTGTTTCGGGACTAGTCTGCCAGGATTCTTGTGTAAGCCCCGGTCAAGCCATGACTGTTTAGTCACCGTGCCGGGGTCAGTTGTCACATGTCAGTGAGCTGTGTGGCCTTGGGCCGGCTTCTCTCCTTCTCTGGGCTCCGTGTCTCCCTTTGTAAATGGCACTGTGCTAGACCTTTGGCTCTTACATTCTTCAAGACTCTGTGCCTTGGGAACGGCCATCCCCTAAAATCAAAGGCAGCCTGGCTGCCAGGAGTCAGAAGACTCTGGCAAGAGAAAGAGCCCTCCAATCCCAATGAATAGGTCAGCTTCTGGAGGCCTGGGTGTGTGTTCCAACCCGCCCTCCACGTGCCCATCGCTTGAGAGGTGACTTTTTTTTTTGAGTTGGAGCCTCACTTCGTTGCCCAGGCTGAAGTGCGGTGGCACACTCACAGCTAGCCCAGCGTCAACTTGCTAGGCTCCGGTGATCCTTCCACCTCAGCCTTCCAAGTACCCGGAACTACAGGTGTGCGCTACCACGCCCAGCTGATTTTTGATTTATTGTAGAGATGAGGTCTCACTGGGTTGCCTGGGCTGGTCTCGAACACACAGGCTTAGGCAATCCACTCGCCTCGGCCTCCCAAAGTGCTGGGATTACAGGCTGAGCCACTGAGCCCAGCTGAGAGGTGACTTATGAGCTGAAGTCCTGGCACCTGCTTGCCTGGAGAAAAGCTTCCCAGAAAGATGGGAGCTCTGCCTGGGGACGGCCCGCAGGCCATGGTCCCTGAGGGGTGGGGCTGAGACCATACTGCCCGGGGGCAGGGAGGGGTGTGGGTGGTTACCTCAATCGTGAGGTTCTGCAGGTGGTAAATGTTCTGTAACCCTTGGGACGTGAAATACTCGATGCAGTTTGGACACCCCAATCCTGTTAAAAAACTGCAGAGAGAGTTGGAGAGACAAGCCGCGTTAACCTCTGCGTCCATGGGCTGTGGGGCCCCGAGGGCGCGACCCGGCTGGTGGGGGGAGCTGCCTCCAGGTCCTCCTGCCATGCTTCTGCCTGCAGGTGGCCACAGCACCGGGCAATCCTGCAGCCCCCTTGGGGACCTGGATATGGTTGGTCAGGGGCACGTCTGCCACGGCCCCTGGCTTTCTGTGTTTTTCCTCTTTTTTATCTTAGAGACAGGGCTAGCTCTGTCACCCGGGATGGCAGGCAGTGGCACAGTCATGGCTCACTGCAGCCTCCAACCCCTGGGCCCTTTAACTCCTCCAGCGTTAGCCTCCCAAGTAGCTGGAACTATAGGCATGCGCCACCACACCCAGCTAATTTTTTCATATTTTTGGAGGGGCAAAGATGGGATTTTGCTATGTTGCCCAGGCTGGTCTCAAACTCCTGGCCCCAAGCGATCCTCCCACCTTGGCCTCCAAAAATGTTGGGATGACGGCATGAGCCATTGCGCCCAGCCAGCTTTTCCTCTTTCTAGGAAACCGTTCCCCAGCATGTGTTGATGGCTCCTGAAGTGATGCTCCTCTGCCGCTGTCTGATCTAAGGTGACTGTGTGGTTAGCACACAGGTTGGGACGGGGTGGCATGCAAGGATGGCTCACTGGGGCATGAAAGTCCGAGACTCGTGGACAGGGTGACAGCACAAGACAGGCCCCCCTCCCCCAGCAAGCTACATACCTGACGAGGCTGGGGTCGGCGTGGTAGGGGGGTGGGGGGGTGCAGTGGGACCCCGAGGCCATGGACTGGGAGCTGTGGCCACCACCCATCTCGCCGTTGGCTGCCATGGTGTGGCCATGGCTGTTGAGCATCCCGGGGCCTGGGCGACAGGGCAGGTGGGGCCGTCAGAGCCAGGTGGGCCGCAGAGCAGGCTCCACCCAGGGGCCCAATCTCTGGACACCTCAGGGGTCTCCCGAGGCCCAACATCACTTGGCACCACCCCAGCCAGCTGGAGGCTTGAGCAAGGACCAGGAACCTGGGGCCCTGTGTCCTTGCCCTCGTCTGCTGGGACCGAGGACGTCTGTGGACGAGGTAGCATGTTCTGGGCTGTCCCATCCCGACGCTGTCACGAGGGGTCTCGGGACACATCTGGGGGACCTCACAGCAGCGGGGCCCTACCTTGCCCTGCCACGTCAGGCCCTTTGGGGCAGGGAGGCCCCAACTCTACCCCACCCAGCCTGTGCTGCCGGGTCCCTAGAGAGGGCTGCTGTCATGTAATCCTCATACGTGAGTCTGGTACTCCCTTTAAAAAATCTTACCATTTCATTATTGATTCTAAATTATTTCCCTCTGCCTCCTTTTCAAATCAATTTTTAAAATGTCTTTATATGTTTTGGGGGTACAAGTGTAGATTTCTTGTGTGTATATGTTCCCAGGGGTGGAGTCAGGCTTCTGGAGAACCTGTTACCCAATAGGTCTGTTTTCAACCCTCCCCCCGACTTAAAAAAACTTATTCTTTCACCCAGAGAGTCTAGTACTTTGGTCCTTCTTCTTTTTTTTTTTTTTTTGAGTGAGTCTCCCTCGGTCGCCCAGGCTGGAGTGCAGTGGCACGCTCACAGCCACCGCAGCCTTGACCTGCTGGGCTTAGGCAATCCTTCTGCCTCAGCCTTCCAATTAGCTGGAACTACAAGCACGTGCCACCATGCCCTGGCTAATTTTTTGCCTTATTGTAGAGACGAGATCTTGCCAAGTTGCCCAGGCTGGTCTTGAACCCCCTGGGCTCAGGCAATCCTCTCTTCTTGGCCTTCCAAAGTGCTGGGATGACAGGCATGTGTCACTGTGCCCGGCCTATGAGTCTGGTACTTCTGTTGCCATTTTTCTGATAGGGACACTGAGACTCAGTGAGGTTAAGAACCTTCCCCAAGCTCCTCAGTGGCCAGGAGGTGGTGTAGGCATGCTCTCGGCCATGCCGCCCAACGCCTCCTGAAATGGGGAGGGTGGAATGGACCGTCCGTGGCCATGTGTCCTGCCCGCAGGTGGAGCCACCCGTCAAGAGACTGGTCCCTGGTCCTGAGCTGTGGAGGGTCCTGAGCCGGGCCCACCCTTTGGGCCTCCCCACCCCACCTGTGGGCCTCCATAGCCCGAGGGACTCACCTGCAGGCCCCAGGTTGGGCACGGCCGCCGAGCTGTGGGGAGGAGGCTGGCCCACCAGCTGAGTGACTGAGGGCAGCTTGTTCACGCCCCCATGCACCTTGTTCATGGGTGAAAGGACGGGCCCGTAGATCGGAGGCTGCAGGTGACTCCTGGGCAGGAGGGACAGCTCCCATGGGTGGGAGGCAGGGGTGCTCTGCCCACCCCTGGATGCCCGTGATGCCCCGTGCCATGCCCGTGATGCCTCCCCCCAGATGGGACCCTGACTCCTCTTGGAGATACCAGGGCAAGGTTCCATACTCTCCCAGCCTCCCTGCCCATGACCATAGCCAGACAGGACCCTGGCCGGGGGTGGGGGGTGGTTGGGAGCGACCTGTGCCACCGGACTCGGCCTCTGGTCGTCGTGGGTCAGTGTCATTCTGACCATCCCTCCTGGCCTTCACACTCAGCAGACGTGTCCGAGGCCCTCGGTGGGACAGGCGCAGGGAAGGCTGTGACCCAGGATCCCTGGGCAGCCCAGGGTTCTAGAGGGCTTCCCCGAGGAGGGAGTGCCGGCTGCCACCCCTGGTGGCCCCAGCCCAGGTGCCTGTCCCTAGTGGCTGATGCTTTCGGGAGTGGGTTCCAGTGCTCCTGGCATTCTCCTCGCCAGACTGAGCCGCCCCTTCCCCACCCGAGGGGTGGCCCCGGGCAGCGGGGGCTGACTCACGGCCTCTGCAGGAGCTGCTGCTGCTGCTGCCGGTAGGAGTCGACTAGAGGCTGCGGCACCAGCTCCATCAGCTCCAGGCTCTCCTTGAGCTTCATGAGGACCTCGAAGTTCTCCCGGCCACGAACCTGAGCACAGAGAGGCAGACCCTCTGCCCGGTTGCCCAGAGCCTCTGCCTGGACGCCCTGAGCTCTCTGCCTGGAGCCTCTGTCTGGATGCCCTTGATCCTCTGCCCAGACGCCCTGAACCCTCTCCCTGGACTCCCGGAGCCCCTAACAGATGCCAGAGCCTCTCCCTGAACACCCCAACTCTCTGCCAGGATGCCCCTGACCCTCTGCCCAGAAGTCCCTGGCCCTCTGCCTGAATTCCCCGGACTCTGCCCAGACACCCTGAACCCTCTGCCTCGACACCTCCCACCCTCTGCCCAGATGCCCTTGAGCTTCTGCTCAGACACCTGTGACATCTGCCTGGATGTCCTAGAGCATCTGCCCAGACACCCGGAGCCCCTGCTGGGATGTCCCTGAACCCTCTGCCTGGATGCCCTGGAGCCTACAACAGATGCCCAGAGCCCCTGTTTGGACACCCCTGACCCTCTGTCGGGATGCCCTGGAGCCTCAGTCCAGTTGTCCCGGACTCTTGATAGGAGGACCTGGGCTTGGTAAAATGTCTCATTTCTTGGGGTTCCTGGCACGCCAAAGGCTCAGGATCTCCCAGCCTTCCTTTCTCCTCCCCAGAAGCCGATCTGAGCAGAGCCCCTGACCTGGTAGGCGAGGGGGGTCTCCTGTCCATGAAACTATGCCCCCTCCTTCCTGCCCCGAGCCCTGCTCTCCTCTCCTCCCTCACCGACAGATAAGGGGTCTTGAATGAGGGGTTCAGTCTTGGAGCACTCAAAAAATTAAAAGCTCCTGTCATGGAAGTCAAGTTTAATACACCCGCTGGAGGTCACACACGTGAGGGTCTAGACACTCAGGCTGCAGCCACATGTCCCGCCAGGCATTGGGATCATGGCTTCCTACAGAATGTCCCTGTTGGTGGGACTGTCACCCCATGTAAGACTTCGCTACCAAACAGCATTACTTGCTTTCGGGACTCAAATTGGCAGACCCCAGGATCCCTAGGGAAGCCCTGCGGTCGGGCCCTGTTGGTCTGGCTCCTGTGAACGGACTTTCCCTTCTCGGCACTATGCCTCCCCACCCCGTCTGTGGCATCTGGGACCCCTTCCCCACAGCCTGGGCTGCACAGAGGGCAGGGCAACAGGCAAGGGCACACACTCACGTGCAGGTAGTATGTGTCCTCATCGGCATGCCGCCTCTTCTTCACGCCGGCGCCCAGGGCAGGGACGGCAGGGGGGCTCTGCTTGAATGCTGAAGGCGTGGGGGTGGGGGAGGTGAGTGGCAGGGCTCACGCAGAGGGCAAAAGGGGTGGCACAGCCCTCACTGGGGTTGCCTGCCCCACCCGCGCAGGCTGAGCCTCCAAGGGGGCACAGCGTGTGGACAGGCTCAGAGTGGGGCAACCACGAGGCTGGGCAAACCCCGTCACCACCTGGGCCTCTGAGACGCCCGTGGATGCGGCTTGGGACAAGCGGGTTGTACGGGGGCTGCTCTGCCTGGCTCAGCCCCCCAGCCCGCAGTGCGTGTAGCTCAGGCCGCCCCGTGGCTGGCTGCCTGCCCGGCCCGGCAGGCCTGCTCACCGCGCTTGCTGGCAGCCCCGTTCTTGGCGCTGCTCTCGTTCAGGGCCTGCTGCTCACGGTAGTGGTCCTCGTCGGCTTTGCGGTCACGGCCAGGACAGGCACAGATGCGGCCCTCGAAGGACCGGCGGCCCAGCACCTGTCCGCTGTCAGGTGGACAGGGCCAGAGCCATGAGCCCCGAGGGTCCACTGTCAACCCCGCCCACTGCGGACCCCCGCAGGACCGGCCTGGAGGGGCGGCAGAGTCGGCTGAGCGCCCAGTGTGAGCAGCGAGTGTTCCCGCTAGAGGCAGTCAGACTCCCTGTCCCCTCCCTGCAGGCCGCAAGGCCCCTCCCTCGCACAGCGCCGCGCCTGCAGGGCCCCTTCCCAGACTGGTCTCCAAGGCTGGGCCCTGGCACTGGCCTTGGCCTCCCTGTGGCCCCAACACGCCCCCCGCAGCACTGGCCCAGTCCCTGCCCGCCCAGACCCCGCGTGTCTGGGACTTACTCTCGGGTCTCCAGGGTGATGATGATGAGGATGGGCCGCCGGTTCATGCCCCCCACGCAGCTGCTGTTACACATGAAGTTGTATAGAATGGTGGTGAACTCCGTCCCCACCTGCACAGGGGGAGGCGGGGAGAGGGCTGGCACCGGCACGCTGGCCCCAAACCCCTGAGGTGGAAGCCGCCAGCCCCACATTTGGTCTTGGCTCCAGGTAGGTACCAGGATGCCTGGTCTTGCCTTCTGCCGTCTGTCCATCCATCCACCATCCACCCATCCATCACCTACACATCCATTTTCCATCCATCCATCCATCCTTGTATCTATCCATCTATCCACCCATCGCCCACTCATCTACCACTCTTTCATCCATGAAGATCACCGGGCACTGGGCTGGCCTAGACCTGGTCTCCACTTTCAGGGAAGCACAGCGGCCTGGAGTCTGGTCGCCCCGACCATTTCCCTGACACAGGTTGGAAGTGAAGCCCAGATGCTGCGTGTGTGAGTGGGTGTGCGCACAGGCCTTTGCGGGAGATGTATGTGTGGCACGCTGGGACTTGTCTGAGCAGAAGGTCCTCAGTGCCGTCCTGGCAGAGGGAGGAACCAGAGCCGTCCCCGGCAGACCCCCCGCACCCAGCACACCCATCTCCCAGAGTTTGTGGCAGATCCAAGACATGGACCCCAAATTCTGATCACTGGGTGTCCCCAGATCACAAAATGAGTCGTTTTCATGGTCTCCCTGGGTCAGGAGACAAAAGCCAGTCACTCGTTTGAGAAAATCTTGGCCTTTCTCGGAACTGGTGTCAACAACCACCAGGGGGCGAGAGAGCCCCACTTTTCTGGTAGCCTGGACAGGTGAGTGCAGGACGCCAGTTCGGGGACCACTGGGAAGAGATGGTCACCCTCAGTCCTGCTGACATAACAGGCTGCTCTCAGAGGACTGTGGCGTAGGACGAGGATGGGGGGTTGGAAAATGGTGACAGGCTGGGGTGAGGGAGCCGGAAGGCCTGAGCCGGGAGGCTCCCGGGGACTTGGGGGAGCCTGGTGCCGGGTGGGGACAGGAGACGGAGGCTTGGGATCCCAATCCAGCGACGGGGACCAGGGCTTCTGAGGGCTGAATATACAGTGGTGGCCTGATGGTGCCTGGCCTCAGAACTGGGTACAGGAAAGGCGGGGGCCCATTACCACCTGCCCTCCCTTGGGGCTTGGAATCCACTCCCCATCTCCTGTCCTGGCCCCACCCACCACCACCGAGCAGCATCTTCAGGCCTTCCGGCTCCCTCACCCCAGCCTGTCACTCCAGTTGGGCACCACATCCGCCCAGAATGGGGTCCCCCACCCCAGAACCTTCTGCTGCCTTGGAGTCAAAGTTCAGACTCCCGCAGCCTCTCCATGCCTACCCACCTCCAGGCCCTTGCACCTCCTCCAGCCTGCACCCCCCAGACCCTCGCATACACGCTCAGTGCCCGGCTGGTTCCCTCCCTGTCCACCTGGTCTCCCAAGTCTCAGCCTCCTACAGGCTGCCTTCTGCGGACCCCCTGGCCTGGCCCAGGGACCCTTCCGCCATCCCACCATCCCACAGCCCCCAGTGTAGAAACTCCCACCCCTCCGGGCCTGTGCTGGTTTGGCTCTGTCTCAGCAAATCCAGAGTCTAAGCAGGCAGGGACAAACAGGGATCTCTGCCGGGGGGGCCCCACCCTGTAGGACTGACTCCAGGGGCCCTCTGCCCACCCTGGCCCCGGCCTACCTGTGGGGGCTCGTAGGGCACCACGACGCTCTGCCTGCCGGTGACAGGGTCGTCCACATACTGCGAGAGGTTGTTGCCTTCCACGCGGATGAGGTGGCTGGCTGGGGCAGACTGTCCTGCCGGAGGGGTTGCCACTTCAGAGAGGTGCCCGGCCTGGGGCCACCCCCTGCACCACAGAGTCCAGCCCTGTGGTCCTCCCAAGTGAGGCTCAGACCAGTCGGCAGCCCGCGCACCCTCGGGTGCTGGTCCCAGCTCTGTGCCCAGACTGTCCTGCCACCCCTGGGGACTCTCAGGATTTGCCAGGCACAGGAGAGAGGGGGCCACCCCACACCGGACCCCGGGCTCCCAGAGGCGGCTGGCCCCTGCCCTGGAGCACGGGCCAAGGCCGCGTCAGGCACCTTCGTTGAAGTCTCTCCCCAGCTCGTGGTTGGGGCAGCGCTTCACGATGTCGGTCACGTGCTCTGCCTTCTTGTAGACAGGCATGGCCCGGATGGCAGTGCCCGGGGGCGGCGGCGTGGACACCTTGATCTGGATGGGGCACGTCTTGGCGATCTGGCAGTAAAGCTTCTTCAGCATTGGGGAGTACTGTGGGGGAGGGAGTCGGGTGAGGCCACACCTCCCAACTCTGTGCTCCAACCCGAGGGAATGCATCCTCCCACAGCAGCCCCTTCCTCAGGCCCCTGGCAAGGGCTACCCATGAGCACCCCTCTGCTGGAATCCTCCAGCATCCTTGCTTCGGAGCGTGGGTCCAGGCACGTCTGCCCCGGCACCTGCTCCATCACTGTTGGGTGATTTGGACAGCAGCTGTGTGAGTGCCAGCCGCAGCCAGGCAGAAACGCTTTCCGAGTAGGCATCATGGGCTGGGGAGGTGTGTACCGACGCCTTCATTCCATGGAAGAGGACAGTAAAGGCCAGGAAAGCGAGAAGGCGCTGCTGGGGGCGGGGCTGGGAGCCAGACCTGCTGGAGTCATGCCGCCCCTTCCCGATGTGGACCTCAGGGTCCAACCACGGTGGTCTGACCGGTGGGTTTGCAGCACTGAGTCCTTTCCTAAGATCTCAGAGTCAGGCTCTCTGGCATTTGCACAGGGGAAACCCCGAATTTGTGGCGAGCCGGGTGCCCCTTGAGCAGCCACGCTTCTGCAGACGACTCCCTGGATCCGCGTGAAGTTCTCACATGCGGTCTCAGCAGCCCTGGTCACTCTGGGTCTCCCGCTGAGCCACTGAGTCTGAGTGCCGAGCTGTGTACTTTGGTCTCAGGCACTGTGGGGGCCCTCAGCATCCATGCCTCGAGGGTCCAAGTTGCTCATCTGAGGACCCAGGCCGGCTCTCCTGAGTTCTAAGAGTGACCCTGCTGAGGCCACCACGGGGTGTCCACTTGGTCCCACGCTGACTGCCTACCCAGCAGCTGGCTCCTGGGACCCACTGAACCCCTCATGCCCTCTTCCCCAGGGACATCAGAAACCATTCACGGTCTCCAATTCAGAGGATGGTTCCTGTCCCAACTCGTGCCCTCCATGCCCCCCACCAAACCACAGTCACCGTGCCCCAACCTGAGGGAATGCCCGGCCTGGTGAATCACAAGTCACCATAGTGCACCAAGTGCACTCCACCATGGTACAGTTGGGGAAACTGAGGCTGGAGACAAGGAGCTGCTGGCAGAACCAGGGAAGGAGCAGGCAGAGCCCACCCACCTCAGTCTCCCCCTGGCCCCCACCAGCCACCAGTGCTGACCCTTTGGCTATCGAGGGATATGATGTGTCCTCGGCAAGGGCATGAACAGAGAAAGAGAGAATGGAAAGGGAGGAGTGGCCAGAGGCGGAGCAGTGGGGGGGGGAGGCCCTGGGTCCCCAGCACCCCCAGAGTCTTCGCCCTGTGCCGTGTGGACATCTGCCATAGGCTCAGGGCCCAGGACAGGAAGCAGCATGTCCCAGTCCTGCTTAAAGGGCAGGGCAGCACTGTGTGCCCGGCCCTGCAGGTGGGCTGGGGGTCGTTCCTAGAAGCAGTAAGCCCCTTTCAGAGCAAGCACCCCAGGCCTGCACAGGTGTCCCGAGTCACACAGGGACAGGCACAGCCATGTGGGGAGGACCACAGCCTCCTTGCTGCTGTGGGTCAGGCGAGCCTCCCCAAGGGTGACTGCTGATGTCACCATGGCCGGTGTCACTGCCATTACAAATGCCCCCTTCACCCCTTCAAGCATCACTCTGGAGGATAAGTGGGTGGCCTTTCTTCCAGAGCACGTGGGGGCTGTTCCCAGCTCAGGTCTCTGAGACTTGGAATCTCAGGAGACTCGGACGGGCTGACCTCGAGCAGTCTGTCTGGCGCTGGGCTCTTGGACAAAGGCCCTGCCTCAAGCCAGCACAGGTGATGTAGCCTCCATCTTTGCTGATTGAGAACAGGGGGAGGGGCCAGGTGGTAGCAGGCTCTTCTCTGCTCGTGCCCTGGGCTGGGGACAGGGACACAGGGCCGGCAGCTACAGAAGAGGTGACCGGGCTTCACCTGGGTCCAGGGGAGCCCGCATGGTGGGCTACCTGCTGCCGAGCATTTATGGAGCGCCTCCAGTGTGCACAGCACACATCCCCCCTAGAATTCACACCTGATGGAAGGCAGAGGACTGGTTCTGTCCCCCTTTCCTCTCATCAGTAACATGAGCAGGTAGAGCTGTGCAGCTGGTACTCAATAAATGCACTTTGACCTCATACATCCTTCAGCCCCTCCCTGGGAGAGGCAGGTGGGTGAAGCGAAGCTCCCAGGGCACAAAGGGTACCACAGCACTAAGGGAACCTGTGCTCAGGGCAGCAGCAACCCAGACCAAAGCACATGCTAGGTGCCAGCTTTGTGTCCTCTCAAGTGAGGCTTCATAGCAAATCCCTGACTCAGGCCACTTGCTGTACAATTAGTGTCATGCAAGGAACAGCCTCGTGAGTATCACAGAGAGGCTCAGCCTGAGAGGTCCAACTAAAGGGGGCTGCCTGGTGGAAGAGAGCACCACAGGGAATGTTGGGCCTCTCTGGGTTACAGAAATCCAAACACAGCTAGTGACATAAGCAAGGGTTTGCGGGTATCCACTCAGCAAGCATTTGTGGAGCACCTGTTGTTTGCCAGGCCCGAGATATGCCCAGGGAGATCAGACTGAGGGGAGGGGGCAGCAGACACCCTGTGAAACAGACCTGGGAGGGGGTCTCAGGTCAAAGTCAGGGGACAGGAAAAGGCAAGCGGTCTCATCCCACGCCTGGCTCTGGGGCTGGCCAGCTGGGACACCTCCAGCCACTGGACAAACCTCTCTGTGCCAGACAGGTCACCTACTACATGCGGCCCCCTTAGGACCGAGTGGGCCAGCAGGTGTCAGTGGCAACATTGTGCCCTTGTTCTTACCACCAGGCGACAAGAGGGAGGTGGCCGAAGGGGAAGGCTGGAGTTACATGTGCCCCCTGCAGTCCCCGCTCCAGAGGCTCCATCCATCCTGGTGTCCAGCCCATGGTCTGACATGGGTGTCAACTAGGCCCAGTGAGGCTGGGGTCATGGTGGGCTCGTGGCCCAGGTAGGACAGGGCCCTGTGAGCACATCCCTGGGCAGCCTGACACGCGGGGATAGGGGTGCCTGGGTTGCTTAGCTGGTTCCAACACTGATGCAACCGGGCTCTGGGTCCCGACAGCCCCCTGGAGTGTGGACAGCACAGCTGAGACTTTACAGCCCCTGGAGTCATGCGCAGTCCCAATGGCCATTGCGCTCCACGGCGGTCCTGTGAGCCCAGGGCCCACCCCCTCCGAAGCTCTGACGCTGCGCAGGGGGCGTCGCTGGGCTGGGCACACAAGGCGGGGCCCAGCACATGCTCAGGTCTGCCTTCTGGGTCCCCGTGAGGTCCCAGGGACACCGAAGGACAAGCAGGACAAGCGGCGTGCGTGGGTCCTCGGCCGGGGGGCGCGTTGTGGACGCCCCGCCCCGGGGAGGAGCTGGGGCACCAGGAGCTGTCCTTGGTGCCGGTGCCAGCGGCGGCATCCAAGACCGCCCACTTTAGGAGCCTGGCTAGAGCGGAGTGCCCAGCGGCCTGAGGTGGGCAGGGCCCGACCCCGGTCAGCTGCCAGGGAAGGCTGGGCCCAGGATGGGAAAACTACTGCCCCAGGGCGATGTGTGCACGGCCCCACCCTGTGCCTCGGCAAGGCCACCTGGGCCCTAGGCCTGGCCTTCCTGCGCACAGGAGTGTCACCAACACGGTGCTCATGTGGCCTTCATGGCACACACACCTGTCAGCTCCAGGGGTCACTGGTGTCACAGGAGGAGAGGGAGGCCTGGAAGACCCAAGTCCCTTCAGGCGGCAGACCTGTGGCCTGGAGGGCATGGGCACTCCCCCTCCCCAGCAGACCTCTGGGCTTCAGACCTCAGACACCGGGAAGTAAGAGGACTCCTGGGTCGCCGGCCATCTACTCCGCGGAAAAGATCCCGTGGAGACACCTCCCTCTGCCGGCCTCCCTCCCTCCCGCTCTTCCCTAGAACCGCTAGGTGGATGTGTTTCAACAGATTCTGAGCTGATAAAATCTTATTTATCTTCGGCTGTTGACACAGAGCCGTCTGGACTCGCCTGCCCGGGATGCTTGCAGGAAATGGTTTGCCCAAACCCTGGTGTGCGCCCAGCCCTCCCCCCCAGCGGCTTCTCCTTCGACCCTCCTCCCTTCCCCCATCCAGGTCCAACATCCCCGCCTGGCTGGGAGCCCCGGCCTGGCAGGGCCAGCACGGGGGCGGGCGCGGCGCGGGGCTGTTAATTTCCTCGCACCCGCTCCGTGCTCTGGCAGCTGGGTGCCCGGCATGGGCAGGTTCAGGCAGGAGGACAGTGGAGAGGTGATAATAACTTGTCTGTCATTTTCCTGGGACGTGTAGCATCTTGCAAACCGCAAATACCGTTAACCAGCTTGGGCGAATCTGTTACAACAGATCTGGAGGACGAGCTGGCAGTGGGGGCTTGTAGTTTTTAAATGATTTTTTTTAGAGCCCACTTTTATCCACTTTCTGTGCGTGTGTGTGTGTGCGTGTGTGTGTGCGCGCACGTGCGTGCAGAGCCATATTTCTCTCCTTTCCGGGGTTATGAATCCTCTGAGCTGCCCGGCCAAGGTCAAGGACCCCCTCTCCCTAGGAAAGCCTGCAAGCCTGCAGGCATGAACTTGGGTTCACAGGCTGGCCCCGCAAAATGCATGTCGGAGCCCGAGTCAGCGGTCCCTGACTATGGTCCCCTGGAGTCCCCTTCTCCTTCGGAGGGGATGGTCTTCTTGCAGGCCTCGCTGTGCCCTGTGTACCTCTGTCCTCCCTCCAAAGCTGTTGGAGCGTGGGGTGGGGTCTGACAGATTCAGGGAGGCCTGGGTGGGTGTCAGGAGGACCGGTCCCTGCTCCTCAGAAGCGGGTGCATGTGGCAGCCACCCCAGTCTGCTTCACAGCACCCTGATGTCAGGCTAGAGATCCCATGGGCCAGGCAGTGCAGGTCCACTCACCAGGACACCACAGCCCATGGGCCAGGTGGCGGGAGGTTCCAGGGAAGCCCTGATGCCTGTAGGGCCCCAGCCAGTGGGCGCTGGGTCCATGAGAGGTGAGGACTACACCCAGAGGAGACGGGAAAGGCCTGGTGGGCCTGGGGGAAGCCAGGAAACAATGATCGGCCCAGGGGTCTGTCTCTGGGGGTGTCCATCTCTAAAGGGGTCCGTCTCTGGGGGGCCCATCTCTGGGGGGGCACCTCTAGGGGGATCTGTCTTGGAGGAGTTCATTCCTGGTGGGTTGGTCTCCGGGGGGGTCTATCTTTGGGGGGTCTGCTCTAGGAGGTGATCTGTCTCTGGAGGGGCCCATCTCTACTGCCTGGCGGAGGGGTCTGCCTCCGTCGGTGCAGTGACCTGGGGAGGCGGTGCATGCCGTTCTCCCTCACTGGGGACAGGCACGGCTATGCTGTCTTCTCAGCAGGGCCCCTAGGTCCACCCTGACAGCCACCCGCCACCTCCCTTTGTCTCGTGAGGTCAGGTGCGTCCATCCCATTTAACCACCGTGAGGTTTGCTTCCAAAATCCACCTACTAAGCCAGGGCAGACCCACCCAGATTAGGGCAGCTTGGCCTCCTCACTCCAGCTCCCAGCCCTCTCTGTCACCGTTGAGCTTGACTTAGGTCCTGGGACCTGAAGTCGGGCTTTAGACTGACTGGTCTTAAGCACTGCTGGGATCCATGAAGATGGCACAGTGCGGAGGCATTCGGTGGGACATGTGTGTCTTCCCACTGAGAGGGCTTAGCTCCTCAGGGGCCGGGGGCCCACAGGCAGGGCCTGAGCTGGTCCTGTTGGAAGGAAGTCTCCTTTGACAACAGAGACTGAAAATGATGCAGGCTGTCTTGTGGCAGGGGCTCCCTGGGGGCTGGCGGGGTGAGGCGAAGGCCAGGACCACTCCAGCCTCCACTTTTCTGCCAGGACTCCGTGGGAGGTGCCCATATCCCAGCCCATGCCTGAGATCTGCTATCCTGACTCAGTGAGACCATCCATGTAAGGTGCCATGGCAGGTACTATTGTCACTTTCACTGCCTGAGCCCAGGCAGGAAGGGGCCACCCAGGCAGGGTGGGGACTTCATCTGGTCTTTTCTTTGTTTTTGTTCTTTGAGTTGGAGTCTCACTCTGTCACCCAGGCTGGAGGACAGTGGCATGCTCACGGCCACTGCAGCCTCAACCTGCTGTGCTCAGGCTATCCTTCTACCTAAGCCTTCTAAGAAGCTACAGGTGTGCACTACCATGCCTGGCTTGTTTTTTGATTTATTGTAGAGACGAGGTCTCACCAAGTTTCCCAGGCTGGTCTCGAATCCCTGAACTCAGGCAATCCTCCCGCCTCGGCTTCCCAAAGTGCTGGGATTACAGGCTTGATTGCCATGCCCGGCCTCCCATCTGGTCTTAATGCATGACCCAGGCATCCCATCTGGGGTCTCAGGGATGGACAGGGTGGCCAGGCAGTGTCCTAGGTCCTCGGGGACAGGCTGGGCTTGCAGGGAGTCCTGGAATTCCCACCAGCAGCCACCCCGACACTCTGAGGACACGGAGAGTCTAGAGCACCAGGCTCAGCTTCTGCCCACAAACTTGCTTTCTGACCATGCCAGCTGGAGAGCCCCTGCCTGTCTGCCCTGCCTCCTTGGCCAGCCTCTGGCCTCACACAGAACACACTGGCAGGGATCCAGCGAGCAGGGCTGTGGGCCAGTCCACGGAGCTGCCCAGCACGAGACAGAGAAGAGGGGCTGGCGACCAGCCTGCTTGGGTCACCGCAGGGAGGGCCCTTGGCTGCTGGGGTAAGAAGTCCCCTCACCCCGCCCTTACCCCTACCCTGACTGTGGTTTAGACGAGAAGCCAGGATTAATCGAGGCCTTGTGAGCTGGCCTGGTTTTGCCAGCCATGGTAGTTGGAAGGGTGCCCTGGGATCAGCGGGCACCTGCTCACAGGACAGTCCCGAGCCTGGGGCAGCGGGTGCAGTGTTCTGGACACTAACGTTGGTCTGGGCAGGCGGGCAGAGTGGGCCAGCTCCTGTCCTCAGGGCCTGGCAGTTTCGTGGGACAACCTCCAGGGCTGGAATTGCCACCAGCTAGAGGTGGCAGGGGGATGGGAGAGAGGGGAGGCCAGCTGGGACATGTGGAGGTGGTCACTTTCCAGTTTTTAGGGCAACAGTTGGCTGGAGTCTAAGTTTTCGCTGAACCTCATACACGTCACCGATATGCCCGGGACAAGAAAACATCGAGCTCTAAGCCTCTGATTCCCCCTGCAGAGTGCAGAGACGCCCTGCCGCCAGGCATAAGGAGACGGGGTGCCTTGCTCCAGCTGGCATGGCTGAGGGAGGACATATCTGCAACCCTTGGGGTGACCCTGGGCTCTAGGTAACTCAGAGTGGTTTCCTACAAGGACCTCTGACCTCCCAGTTCACAAAAGCCCAGAGAGCTGGTAACATTCTCAAAGGGGTTTTCTGCCTAAAATGAGCTGTACCCCTCACAGCCTCCAGAGTCTCATCATAACCCCGGGCTTGTGGATGCCAGCCTCAGCCTCCGTCCAATCTCTGAGCCTCATACTGTCTGTCTGCAGTGGGAGAAGGTGCTTTCCTTTCCAGTTGACAGCCTAGAAATTTCTCCACACCCTCCTCCCATTTCTGTGACCCCTCAGAAAAGGGACAGAATGCCTGGACATGGCTAAGGGGCTTCTTCACCCAGAGACCTCTGGGCTAGGCCTCCAGGCCCATGCATGCATCTGAGAAAACCCCACAACCAATCACTGACTTGAGTGCAGCAACCCACCAGCCCTGGAAGCAAAACTCCCTGCTTGGCCGAGACTCTCACCTCACCCAGCGTCCTACCCGGCCCAAGGCTCAGGCCACCCGGGACCCAGGCACCAGGGGTCTCCCAGCGGGCTGTCTTTCCCACCTACCAAGTGGAGCTAGTGGAATTGGGGTGCAGTGGCAGAGCTGGGCCTGGGAAGCCCAGTGCAGATGGGGGGTAGAGGGTACCAGGAGTGGTGCGGAGGGCCTGTCCCCAGGCCCTGCTGGCCTGACTCCTTCCCTCTGAGGCCAGTGTGCCTGAGTGTCTAACGACAAGACGTTCCTCACTTGTCAATAAAAACAGGCAGGGAAAGCGATTGGCTGGACTCTCGCCTTGCTTGGCGATTGCCTCTGCTGACAACAGCGGTGGACGCTCACTGGGTTGACTCAGGTTGGGCTCTCCCCACTCTGAGAGCTCGGCACCTCCTTCCATCGGTTCACCTGGCATCCCCCATGGAGCTGGGAGCAGAGGACGGGCGGGGCGGGATGGCTGCCCCTAGGGATGTGCCCAGGGACCTGCTCAGACTGGGCTGATAGCACAGGAGCTGCAAGAGCAAAGGCCGTGATGGAGGTGCAGGACTCAGGCCTCAGCTCTGCCCTTTGCTGACAGGTGACCTTGACCTGCTGTCTGAGAGTCTCAGCTTTCTCATCCGTGAAATGGGGAGAGTGGGGGGGTCTGCACACGGGGGGCTCTGCAGTGCTAGGGCCGACGGTGTTCCTCAGGCACATCTGACCCACGGGGCTGCCTCTGCTTTGGGAAGTCCTAGCAAATAGACGATGCTTCCTCAAACGTGCTTGCCTCGTGCCCCTCCAAGCCCCAAACCCATGCCATGGAGTCCCATCCCCTGGGGGTTCTCCCTCGAGACCCCACAGGAACCAGGCAGTGCAGCCAGGAGCCAGGGCCTTAGAGCTGGGGCCTCCCCAATCTCACTCAGGGCCTCCAAGGTCAAGTTCTACGACCCCCCAGGGTTCCTCCGCCCACTTGGGGGGATGGAGAGAAGAGCCAACCCCGTCTCGGGCCATGACCCTCGGCGCTGATGGCAGTCCAAGCCAGCCTGGGCGGCTCGTCCTCGGCAGAGCTCGGCCAGGCACAACTCGGCAGTCTCGGCAATTTCTCCCCAAGTGTTCTTGTTTCTCCTAATGAGCCACATTTCATCTCCACAATAAACATTGTGAGAACTCTCCCCTCAGCTTTAAATACGTATAATTGCGTCTGGTGCCAGTAAAAGGTATTAATTCCACTTATGCATTCCATAAACTTCTAGGATAACGCAATTGATACCGCGATCGTGTCGGGACACCTCTGCTGCTGCTCTCCTGCCTGCAAACCTCCAAGGGGCTGGAATGTTTCTCCCGAATCCATTAGCGTTGACTCAGCCTCATTCTCTCCGGAATCCCTAGCAGAGCCTTTGTGCTTCCCTGGCCCGCCTTCCACATGTTCCTCTTAGGGGAAAGGGTGTGGGGAGCTCTCACCCCACGTGGAGCTGGCTCTCCCCCAGGATGGATGCACACGTGCACACATGCACACACATGTACCCACACCGAGTCTGAGGGCACCTGGGCTATGCCCTGACCATCTGTGGGTCCAAAGGGATCCCAGGGCCAGCCGGCCACACCTGTGTATGCCCTCACCTTGTGGGCAGTGGGTGGCATTGCCCAGCATGCCCTGAGGTACCCACAGGTACCCTGCTGGGCCAGGGCTTCCGACCACACAAAGCCTGCCTGCCTGGTCTCAGAGCCCCGTTCCCATACTTCCCAAACACCAAGGACAGTGATCTTCCCTGACCAGGCTGAGCTGGGGAAAGACAGGCTGAGTTGAGGCTGCACTGTGTCTGATGCCCACAGGATTGAGTGGTCCTGGCGAGTGAGGGAAACTGTTCCTGTTCGTCCCCTGCCCTGAAGGACTCCTGAGATGAGCTGTCCATGCAACAGCCCGCCCGTGGATGCTCCGGGGACAGGAGTGGCCATCGGGGCCCAGAGGCCAGGGCAGGGCCCGCAGAAAGGGTGTGAAATTGGACAAAGACAACCACTGTCTCCATCCTTGCTCAGCTCTGAAGAGCATCAGCCCTCGCAGCCATGGTCTTGCACGGTCTGTCTTTCCCCACGTCCTCGAGGGTCCCGAAATGGACAAGCCTCGGCAGGACAGCACTCACAGTCAGCCAGCCTTTGTGCAGGGCTCCCCAGGCACCTGGCCCTGCCCCGAGTCCCACGGGCCAGCCCATGTGTGCCTCCCACACCTCTTTATAGGTGAGGACGCTACAGGCAGTTCTGGTCTAGAACCCACAGGTCCCAGCTCCGCCCCATTCCACTGCGCAGTGTCCTGCCCGCCAAATGCCAGCCTTGTCTGTCCCTGGTCACTGGCTACAATCTCCTGGTCTCAGTTACCTGAGACCTGCCCCTTCTTCCCCTTTCTATGGGGGATTGGGAGGTTGTTAGAACCTTGGGCAGCGACCAGGAGAGACCTGCACATGTACTTCCATGTGCGTGTGCAACATGTGCCTGTGCAACATGTGCATGTGTGCAGCTGTGTGTCAGTGTGTGCACACATGTGGGAGGCGTGCTTGTTTCTAGCATGTGCACATGCCTGCAAATGTGAGCTGTGGCCTGAGACCCCTTGGTGCCCGAGGAGATCTGAGGTCTGAGGGGAAGCTGGCTGGGGCAGATGGGCCACTCGGGGCTGGGCAGCCCCACCGCAGGTCTCTCGAGGCACAGGCCCCATTAACAGCTGTGGCCATGAGGGCGGGCGGGGCATTTTCCCTGATGGGGGAGGAACGAAGGCAGCAGTCAACGTGGAATTGTACTTGAAAAAAGCTGAATTATCTATCAGTTACCAGCCAGCTGGCGTGGCGGGGGCCCATGCGACGTGATGCTGAGGCCCGGACACAAGCCCGGGCAGCAAGTCTGGGCAACGCCCGCACAGTCGGACACCCAAGGGCTGAGAGCTGAGTGCAGGCGGCCCTGTCCCACAAGGGCACCGCCTCCAGCCTTCCCCTCCCAGGGCAAGGAAAGAACTGGGGTGGGGTCTGCTCCCAGAGTGCAGAGGTGCCAAAAATCTCATTATCAATGTCTGTCCCACCTCCACCACATGTGTGGACAGGGCTGTGGGGACCGCGGGCAGCAGCGGCCTCTTCCTCCCAGCTCACCTCCTCCAGCGCATTCTCAGGCCCGGCAGGGAGGGAAGGAGGCAGGGAGGGGGCACCCACTGCTGGTGGGCCACCCCATGGGGCCACATGAGGTGAGGCAGTGGAGACAAAACCATGTGTCCCTTGAAACCGGATGCCACACCCCTGGCAGGGGGAGGTGGAGACCCAAGGTGGAGGGAGGAGGCAGCCGGCAGAGGGGACGGCTCCTGTCCCTCCGTGAAGACTAGCTCAGACCATCCCAGGTGCCCTCCAAGCTCTGCGGAGAACCCACTGGCACCCTCAGCTCCACAGGCTGCCTGCCAGGACTCCAGGGGCACTGTCGGTGTGGGAGGGGCCGGGGATCCTCCCTCCCCAGAGCAGAGAGAGAGGACCTAGGGGACAAGTCTGAACAGGGAAGGGGAGGGGGGGTGGGGTTCCAGCACTGCTGGTGTGCCACCATGGGATGGCCCAGGGCTTCCTGGCTGGGCTTCAGGTCGCCCACTGGACCTCATTGTGGGCTGGAGGACCGTCCCGGTCTCCTCCCCTAACAGGCACATTTAGGAGACCCAAGCCCCACCGCAGGTCACCACCACTGCATCACAACAATAAAGACAGCACATGCTGTGAGCTGGCTCTGTGCTGGCTACTGCATTGGCACGATCTTTCCATCCTAATCTATCACCACTGTGCAGTAAGGAGTGCAAGGTGATAATTTACAAACGGAGAAAACAAGGCGTCAGGCCAGGGTCTGCAAGACCCCCTGGACGGGGCTGGGGAGCCCTGGAGGAGGTGTCAGGTCCTCCCACCCCTCTTGGTCCACGAGTTCCTGCTGAGGCCACTTAGGCAGGGCCACCTGCTGGGGAAACCCTGGGCCAGCCAAGCAAGAATCAGAAACAACCTCAGGGGTCCGTGTGGCCTGGAACCCAGACCCCATCAGCTATGCAGGACTGTCTCCAGCCACCTGCCCAACCTGACTGGCTACATTAGGCTCCACCCTGCCCTGCAGCCCTCTGGGGACCGTGGGAAAACAGTAGCTCCCCCGAGGGGCATGGGATGGTGGGACCCGGCTCTTAAAGCGGAAGAGCCTTGGGTCTCCCAGCTCCACACTCCCGAAGGAGTGGACGCAGCCACCCAGCATGGGCTTCAGGGGCCAGCACCGAGCTCTGTCGGGGAGAGGTGCAGTCTGGGGGTGGGGGGATGCTGCCCAGTGGGTGGGACCTCACCAGGCAGACCACAGCACCTCCTGCAGCCCACGACTGGGGTGCTCGGCAGGGCTTGCAGGCTTGCGCTCCTTGTCCCAGGCACAGCCCTTCCGGCCCAATGCACGAAGTGCCCTACACTCCCGCCCTACACTCCCGGCTGGAGCCCCCGTGACCTCCCCCCTGCCTCTCCTGGCAGCACCCTCCTCACCCCACAGTCATCCAGGCAGCGCAGCTCAGTAGTTAGGCACACAGATGCAAGGGGTGGGGACCAGGCTCCCACCCAGCGCTCCACTTTCCTTCCCCAGCCTCAGCTTCCTTGGCTGTGAAATGGGAACAGTCTTCTATCTGGCCTGGGGGTCCTTGGGTAGATCCTGGCGTCAGCTAAACCCAAAGCCCTGAGCACAGTCTCTGGCGCCGTGTGTGTGGAGATGTTGGTAGAGCCCGCACAAGCCCCTGCGGGCCAGGCTGCCCCCAGGTGCTCTGCACTGAGGACCACAGTTCCACCCAGCCGCCCTGCCTCACGCCTGCCCTCAGAGATGACACCGAGAGACGCCCTCAGAGATGACACCTAGAGATGGCGCCAGTACAGTCCAAACCCACCCACCCACAGATGCGCCGGGCTGCCGGAAGAAGGCGGGTCCCTAGACCCCCGGGGCTGGCCACAGACGACTCCATTCAGCAGCAAGCCCGCCTGGCATCTCTGCCCAGGATGGGATTTCACACCCGAGCCCTCACTCAGGTGCCGGGTGGCCGGCAGGGCAGTCATGGCAGAAACTTCACAGGCGCGCAGGGGCCACGTCGCCCCCTCTGGGGCCCTCTGGAGGCTGGCTGGCTCTGGCCACACGTCCGAGCCAGCGGTGAGCACACCCAGACTGTCCAGCCCCAAAACCCGCCTCCTGCCAGACACTCCTCCCGGCCCGGCCCGATGGGAGCCCTGGGTGGACTGTGGGGTATGCTCAGCCCTCCCGAGGCACCAGGGACGTGGCCGCCCCTCCCTAGCCCGCAGCCGGTGTTAGCGGGGACAACTTACTGTCCAGGTGGCCGACTTGGCTGTGCTGGACTGCTGGAAAGTGACCTCGAAGTGGTGGGGGCCAGGGTAGTCGGTGTTGGAGGGAATGACGGGCGCCGGCGACATGGTGTCGAAGGTGGAGCTGGGCTGGGCGTAGGGCGAGTGGGTGGGCACGCTGGCCGTGTGCTCTGGGGTGTAGGGGCTGGCCGAGGCTGCGCGGCTGCCCATCTGGTCCATAGTGCTGCTGAGCAGATTGAACTGGGCCTGGTGGGGAAAGGGGAGGAGGAACAGGGGGAAAAGCACACACACAGTCAGTCTGTCCCATCCTGGGAGGTGTCCTGTTACAGAAGCCTTAAAGGGCCAGCAGCTCCAGTCATCCCAAATATTTCCTCGCACCCCCCCCCAACAGGCCACTACTTGTGTTGGGATGAACTGACATATTCACCTCGCCCTCCCTCTTCCTCAGCTCTGGGTGCCAGGGTTTCTGGGATCCACCCAGCCGTGGCCAAGGTGGAATCGGAGGGGGGTGTCCAATGGGGGAGGCTCCCGGTCCCCGGCGCCCCCACAGGCTTCGATGTGCACTCTGGGGACAGCATCAGGGCCTGGACGTTACAGCTAGAGGGAGGGAGATCCCTCCCCAGAAAGCCTGGCACGGGATGGGGGGTGTATGGACAGGTGGGCAGGGGTGGGGGGACGCTCTGGTGCATGAAGTGCCCTGGAGGCCCTTGGGACCAGATATGGTCCTAGGTCCGGATATCTAGGTGGTGGGATAGGGATGGGACTGCGTGTCCAAGGCTGAGCTGTTTTCCCATTTGGGAGGCTGTGTCTCCAGGAGAATGGCTTCATCTCCATGAGAATGGCCTCATCGGGACTGCAGCCCCGGGGTGCCTGGGGCAGGGTCAGCAGCCGCTTCCTCCCCCTCAACCCAGTGGAATTCCCTGCCCCCCCCAGTGGGCATTTCCCCCGGTGGGGATCCTCCTCTGTGTGGTCCAGAGACCTCAGGATGGATCAGCCTCTGCCGAGAGCTTGAGAGAGGATCCAGCCAAGGGTGAGGGTGCCACCTGCCTGGTGTGTCTCAGATCCTAGGCCAAGCAGGCCTTGCCTGGAAGGCCACCGAGGAAGACCCTGCTTCCAAATCTGGAGGCTTCGGGCAGGCGCCCCTAATTACAGATGCTTAAATAGATCTTTCGCTGTGCCAGGAATGTCCTGAGGTTTCACGCACACAAACTCATTTAATTCTCTCCACAGGCTTGAGGTGGGCACTGCTGTTGCCCCGTTTTACAGATGAAGAAACCGAGGCACCCCCAGGTGGTACAGGGGCTCCAGCAGATGACACAAAGACCAGCAGTCAGGGGGTGAGGTGGGTCTGGGAACCCCAGGTGCAGATGGAGACAGTGACAGATTGCGGCAGGGGAGGGACAGAGCCAGCGCAAGAGCAGAGGAGGGACTGCCCTGCGCTCCTCTTCAGAGAAGCCTTGGAGTGTGGCGTGCGCACCCTGCCCCTGCCCACCAGCCTGTCTTCCCCAGGTTGAAAAAACAAAAAGCCCTATCTGCAGTTTCCCGGCCAGGGCTCCGCGATGGCTGAGGGCACTGGGAGTCTGGCTGGAGCTCCAGGCTGGTCTGGCTCCCAGCTTGCCCTGCCCTTCCTGTGCCTCAGCCTCCTCCATCAAAGGAGGGTTGTGCTTGATAACCCAGAGTGCCTCCAGTGCGGTATGTCCAAGGGGCACACATCTGCCCAGTGTCCGTGACAAGGGCCACTCCCCACCCCCGTCCTCCCAGCATCCAAGGAACAGACACCAGGCAAGTCGGAGGTGACACCTCTATTGAATCCGCCCAGCAAAGGGCAGGAGCAGGCAGCTGGCTCTTACTCCTCAAGGCCAAGGCCAAGTGGGCGCTTTCCCTGGTGCTCCAGCCCTGGGGCAGCGGCTTGAGCTACCAGGTCTACTCCGTGCCGCCCCGGGCTTGGCTGCAAAGGTCTTGGCATGAGTCCCCAGTGGGAGCTGCCATCCTAGGAGCCATCAGGTAGGCTTTGGGCTACAAGCCTGGGGACCACCGGAATGGGATCCTGCTTCAGGGCAGACTCTGTCACCTCACCAGCACCCTGAGGCTTCCTTCCGAGCCCAGTCGGTGCCCCACAACCCTCCTGACTCCTGTACCAACGGCCCTCATGGGACCCTGTGTCCACCGATGGGCGATGAACAAACAAGCTGGTGTGTCTGCGCAAGGGAATGCCATCAGGCTCCACGATGGACCAGCCTCAGAAACAGCATGCTGAGTGGCAGAAGCCAGACACAGCTGACCCTGTATCATAGGATTCCATGCATCCATTCATTCTGTCATCACTTCATGTGCATGAAATGTCCAGAGGAGGCAGATCCACAGAGACAGATTGTGGATTTGTGCTGTCTGGGAGCTGAGTGGAATGGGCGGCTGCTCCAAGGTGATGACTTCTTGGGGCGGTGGATGAAAGGACAGGCCAAGAGCCGAAAGCCATTTTTTATCTTGTTCCTAAACCTTAAGACAATGTTGAGAAAGTAGAAGCTATGTTTTGGAGAAATGCATACTTGAGGAAAAATTAACCTTGCCGACTATCTCTTTTCAGAAACAGACTTCCAAGTATCAGAGGTATCTCATAGCAGCAATCAAGCTTGCTTAGAGTAAAGGGAATTTACAAGGCCTAAGACATCATGCATTGGGCAAAGATTATAGAAGTCACGAGACTTGTAATTACAAAACTTATGACCGCTCAGAGGGGGAGCGGCGCCTCTCTCGCCTCTCCATCCGTCCGCCCTCACCCTATCTGTGCCATAACAGTGGAAGTGTTCTAAAACTGATTGGTGCTGCCTGCACACAGCCCTGCACACAAGGACACAACACTGAGTCGTGAGTTGTTTTTTTTTTTTTTATAGTCAGTCTTTTGCACTGTCGCCCAGGCTGGAGTGCAGTGGCACAATCACAGTTCACTACAGTCTCGATCTCTTGGGCTCGGGTGACCCTTCTACCTCAGGCTCCTGAGTAGCTGGGACTGCAGGTGCATACCACCAGGCCCGGGGAATCTTTTGATTTTTTTGTAGAGATGAGATCTTGCTATGTTGCCCAGGCTGGTCTCAAACTCCTGGGCTCAAGAGATCCTTCTATCTTGGCCTCCCAAAGTGCTAGAATTACAGGTGGGAGTCACCATGCCCTGCCAGTTGTGCACTTTAGATGGGTGAATTGTAGGGTGTATAAGTTATACCTTAAGGCTGTAAAAAAATCATAGGGAAGGATTGGCCCTCACCTCCACCGGCTCCCGGGCTACTGTGAGGGGGTCCTGGGAAGCAACAACTGTCCCCTCACAGAGAAAGGCATAGAAAGGACAAGCCTCCCACTCCTCCTGGAGTCTGGGCTGGGAAGACTCCACCACTCCTGACCCCAACGAGCTGCCAGTAGGAGGATGGCAGAGAGAATAGGTCCCTGCCCCAGCTGCCCATACAGGAGGCTGGGTGATGGATGACAGTGGGGCTTAAGGGGTGACACAGCAGAAGTGCTGAGCTTCAGTCACATAGCACAAGCCTTGCCTCAAAGTCCCAGCTTCTGGACTCCTCCAAGGCCCCTGGGGACCTGCTCTGACCACAACCCCACATCCCTACCTAGAAGCTTCTTCCCTGGTCTGGTCATGACTCCTTCTCATCAGCCTGGGCTGGGCTCTGTTCACTGCTCCCAGGGGCCAGCCCTGGCCACACTGGCTGGAGCAGCCCCGGGCTCCAAGTGCTTAGGTCACTCAATTTGAGCATCTTAATAGCCGTTCTATAGAAGGGAGTTCATGTGTGTCCCCTAAGGTGTTCATTTCCCTGCTGGACCATGAACCCTCTGAGGACCCAGGATATGACGGCCACGGGTCACCCAGGGCAAGCAGCATGCGAAACATGACCAGTGTGGACAGAGCTGGGCCAGGGGTGTGAGTGAACCCTGATTCCAGGGCTTAGGGCCACAGGAGGGATGGAAAACTCCTCATTCATAATTTCATCATGATCTCATATGAAACGGTCACAGGGTCAGTAAATTATTAAATTCCTTCCACCAGTTTCTTTGCACCTTTTTGCATGTGGCTTCTAGGAGATGCAGGATTACAAATGTGGCTCTCAAGCCAGACCTCATTCTAAAGCAGTTGCTCCAGAGGTTTGCTGAAGTAGACTAGCAGAATGAATGAATGAACAAATGAATGAATGAATGCAGGACAGCTCCTCCTGGTGTAGCTGCCCAAGAGTGAGGGGGAGCATGAGCCGGCCCTTCCTACCACCGAGTACTGGGTGCCAAGCTGCCCACCTCCCGAGTCCCAGGTGACCGGTGTGGCTGGAGGGCCTTCCTTGTGCAATGGGGTCCTGGACTTCCTTCCTCCTTCCTGGCTCATTTGAGCCTCCGAACAAGGACGGCACAGTCGGGGTCCGAGGTCTGTCTAGCCAGGGCCTCTCAGGTCAGGGCGGTGGGCAAGGGCAGGTTCCCCACCCATCCCTCCTCCAGCCCTGACAAGAGGACAATCTAGGCCAGAGGGCCAAGAGTCTGTGCCTCCCGCGTTCCAGAGAAACAGGATGCAGCCCCACGACAGCGTGGTTCATATTTTAACTTGTCCACATTCTTTAATGATCTGAGGAGGGTGCCAAGGAATTAGTCACCGAACCAAGAGGCACAGAGCCGATAGGATCTCTGCCCCAGTAGCAGCAAAGCCCTCGTGGCAGGCAGGGCCCCGCGCGGGAATTCTGAGTGAACGAGCTTGACTTGGTCCCTGCGGCCTGAGCAAGCAGGGACCCAAGGTCAGCTTCTCACCCTCTGGCCCGCTCTGGTGGGTGGCAGTGACAGGTGGTGGTGGGTGCCCCCGAAGCCCTCTCCTCCCCAGGGGCAGGGGCTGGGCCATCCTCGTGCCCAGGGGGCGCTGTCCTCTCCTTTCTGCTCCCAGGGACCTCCCTCCCACACACTTGCCCGCCCGATCACGCGCCCCCATGAGAGGGCAGAGATGTGGCAGCTGCAGCTTGGAGTGTGGCTGGAAACCCGCCTAGCAGGAAGCAGGGCAGCTTTTTGCTTGACTGGTCTCCTTATCGGGCCTCCTTAGGTGTCTGCGCAAGGCCCTTCCCTCCACCTGGGTCGGAGGACTCTACCCACGAGGAAAACTCTCTCCATTGCCTTCCTTGCTGGGGTCGTGGCACTCTGCCTGGGGTCCTGCTCCCAGGCCCCCCACACAGGCCAAGGTGTTGAAGACTCCATGTGTTAGATCGACCTGGTGGGGGTCTAACACGGGTCTGCCAGGAGCCCAGGGTCCCCAGAACCAGGGGGCCCCGGAAGCCGAGGCGAGACCCACTTGGCAGCAGAAGGGAACCCCGGGCAAAACCAGGACTTTTTTGGTTTGTTTTGCTTTCAATGAGAGCTCCCAAGATAGTGGGCTAATTAGGACACGCCCGGCCTGCGGCGCCCGCAAGTGCCTGCATGTGCACAGAGCTCCTGGGCCGACCCAAGGAGTTAGTGCAGGAGCCAGAGGATGGCCTTCCTTCCAGTGGGGGCCCCATGCCTCGTTGGGGGGCACGGGGCTTTGCCAGGGGCCAGGGCTGGGGAGAGTGCACCCCCTCTCAGATGCACGGTGCCTCACACCACATACCCTCCAGGAGGGCGGGATGATCCCTGGAGTCTTCTGAGCCTCTGCTGGTCCAGGCAGGCCCCACCCCTGAGACGCCCCCATGGTCTCTTGTCTGTCTGTCCCACAGAGAGGCCTCCCAAGCTCTCGCCATCCCTGAGGAGGACATAGGGGGTTGGGCCTGCCCACGGGGAGCTGCAGTCTGGGGTCCCTGTGAGCCTCGGCAGGCTTCCTGGGGTCGAGTCTGAGGATGTCCTGGTTATTTCTGCTCTGGTCAGGCAAGGGAAACAGGGTGTCAGTAGAGTCTGGAAGGAGCCCAAGGGCAGTGACTGGAGCTGGAAGCAGCGGGTTAGAAGGACCCTGGCAGGGGCTCAGCGCTGGCACATGGAGTAGTGTCAGGAGTGCAAGCCGTAGGAACAAGCCCCTGCGGGAACCTATGGAACAGAGGGCCTGCAAGCCCAGTCAGTGGGCTGGAAAATACCAGAGCCCCCTCCAAGGGGCCTTATAGGGAAAGGATACCACCTTTCGTGGATGGCAGCCACAAGCAGCTTTCAGATCAGGAGGCATGGGAGTGCCCGGTCACCCCTTGAAAGGCAGCCCCGCCCATCCACCCGCCCACCACCACCCTGGCAAATCCTGCAGCGCCCCCAGCCCAGGGGCCTCGTCCCTGAAGTCCTGCTGGGGCCTTCCCAGTGCCCCTGTGCTGAGATGACCACTGGGCTGGGGGAAGCCAGGTTAGTGGGATTCCACAAATGGGGGCTGCTCTCCGGCTTTTGGCCAGTCTGCACGGTGGCAGTCCACACGAGGTGGACAGGAGATCTTGGCCAGTCTGAGAACCATGGGCACTCCTGGGCACACTGATGCCACCCCAGGGGCCAGGCCTCTCTGCCTATCCAGGTCCAGGCTGGGCAGGAAAAGGAGAGGGACCGGAAAGACCTCCCAGGACCCAGTGGGCTGCACAGAGCTCTGAGGTCAGGAGTCCTGGGGCCAAGCCCCAGCTCCACCTGTGTGACCCAGCCCAACACCCTATCTCCTGGGCCTTGGCTTTCTCATCTGCAAAGTGGGGATGAAATCAACACGTACATTGTAGGATGGTCATGGGGGGTCAGGAGGGCCCAGAAACACTGTAACACTCGACTTTTCCTCAGGAGATGTGACCCCCTTGCCCAGGTGACCACCTGGTACTAGCATCCAGGAAGCTCCCTTGCAGGAAGCATGAGCCCAGCTCATGGGCACAAAAATCCAGCAATGAGAAAACTGAGGCTGGGTCCATCCTGCCAAGGACCAGGGACCGGGACCAGATTTGCTCACTTAGAGGACAGTCGCTAAGCTCCGGGTGCAGGGACTGGTGGGGGAGAGTGGACGCTCTCAGGAGTAGCCCCCTGCTGGTCCTGGGGCAGGGTCTCTCTGGTTCCAGCACTGACCTGGACACCCAAGAGTTCTTGGTTGGATGAAACAGACCCGGGAACTCACACGGGCAGTTCAGCTAGGACAGTCCTCGGGAGTCACTAGGGTAGCCCGCCCCAGTCATCTGGAGCCCCAGGCCCTGACACTGCCCAGGGGCCAGGCCACCTTCCCCAGGTGTCCCCTCAGTCCTCCGACACCCCCCCACACCTCCACTGCCTGGAGGAGTCTCCTCAGGAAATGGTCCCTTCCTGGCTTCCTGGGTTCCATCCTCTTCCATTAAAAGTTGGATTTTGTGGCTTCGCTTTAAAGACTCCCACTGCACACAGTCACCGTTTGCAACTTGTAAGCATCACAACTGATTTTTTTGGGATGTAGATGGAAAATTAATTGTTTTTAAAGTGTGTGTCCAGGGCCCCTCCTGATCCACCCCTCATGTCCCAGTGCCCACGGCTATGTTTATCCGAGTCCAAGACAGTGAGACAGGACAACCAAGTCAGGGTTAGGACGGGTCAGTCGGGTGACAGAGGACATATGCAGTGCTCTTGGGACAGAACTTACTTTTCTAGTGGAAATGGTAACAAAAAGTTCGGCTAGTAACGTTCACGTCTCTGGTCATGTTCCCAGAGGCCCATGGTTTCAGGCTGACTCATCCTGGGGAGGAGACTTAGGGGAGAGAGGACAGCCCTAGCCTTGTCCCTGCACTGGGCCCAGCAGAGTGGCGGGGGCTGGACTCAAACACTGATTCAGACTCTGCCCCACCCCCCCAGCACAAAGAAGTGAAAGTCGGAACTCTGTCCCTTGGGAGGCCATAACACCTCCCTCAGGAGCCCAGCTCCAGCCTCCTCTGTCCACACCACAAGCTTTGTTTGCACTGTTCCGCTCTTGGAACACCGCCCACCTCTGCACCTGTACCTTTGGCCCAGGCTCGCCTCCTCCCTAGGCTCGCCTCCTCCCAGAAGCCTCCCAGGCTCCCTCCTGCGGACCCTGCGCTTCCCCTCGTGTCTCTCTGAGGCTACCGGGCCTCTTAACACCCTGTGGGCTCATATGCTTCTCACCACCTACTGCTGGACCCATCTGCCTCTGTCACCTCAAAGGGACACAGAGCAATAATGCGTGTCACCGAGGGCTTTGTGTGGGTCCAGGCAGTAAACGTGTGTAAAGAACTGAGGGCAGAGCCTGCACACACGGTGCCGTTACCCCAGGCGCTCCTTACCGGTCCCAGGCGGCGCAGCCCTGGGCAGCGCGTGTGCGTGTCTGAGGAAGGGTCCTCCATGCAGAAGCAGGCAGGTCTCCCCAGACCAGAAGGCACTGAAGCCCCAGGCCGCGGACCAGTACTGGTCCATGGCCTGTTAGGAACTGGGCCGCACAGCAGGAGGTGAGCAGCCGGGAAGCACCTGTCTTTGCAGCTGCTTCCCTTTGTTCACATGACCGCCTAAGCTCCATCTTCTGTCAGAGCAGTGGCAGCATTAGATTCTCATAGGAGCATGAATACTATTGTGACCTGCGCATGCGAGGGATCTCGGTTGCATGCTCCTCATGAGTCTAATGCCTGATGATCCCAGGTGGAGCGGAGGCAGTGATGCTAGCACTGGGGAGCGGCTGCAAATACGGAGTAACAGCAGGGAGGTTGGACTGCACCTTCCACCACCCCCAGCCGGTCTGTGGAAAAACTGTCTTCACAAAACTAGTCCCCGATGCCAAAAAGGCTGGGGACTGCTGCCCTAAACGACTTTATGGGGCAGGGGGCATCTGTTTTGCCTCTGGTTTATTAGAAACCTCTAGAAATGGACTCTCACACCAGCCGGGAGTGTCCAGCGTCTGTCTCCCACCCAGCACTCAGGATGTTCTTTCTAGAACATGTCACTTAGCTGCATCTGGAGCCTAGCGAGCAGGAGACGGCCCATCGGAGTGGAACCAGACTCCTCTCCTTTGTGACTTCAGCCTGTGCATGGGGACCTTACCTTGTTGTGGGGGGTTCCTGTCAGTTTCCCTCCTTGCCCCCAAGACTCCTGGTGGTGGGGAGGGAGGGCTCTCCAAAGCCCAGCCAAGATAGCCCAGAGCCCCCAAGGCAGCGCCAGGCAAGACTGACCAGGACCTGGGACCACCATGGTGGGGGCCTTCACTCCCCCCTTTCCTCTTTCTGCCTCTCTCTTCCCTGCCCCCTCTCCCTTCCTCCCTCTCTCTTCCTCCCCCCTCTCCTCCCTCCCCTCTCCCTCCCGCAGACTTGAACAGCTCTGTGCACTCCCACCTCTGAAGTGTCCCCTCTCCCCACCTGGTACCCCTACTCTGTCTAGCACCACACTGGGACCTTGCAGAGACATCTCCCTCCATGCCCCATGACTCCAGCTCAGCCCTGTGCCCCAGGCTTCTGGGGACCTGCCCTGGAGCCACCCCCTGTGGCCCAGTGCAAGGGCCAGCCTCCAGCCCCTGCCCAACCTGCTGATGGACTAACTGTGTCTTCCAACCTGCTGGCCGACTCCTGTGCCTTCCGATCTGCTGACCGACAGCCCCCCACGCCTCCTGACCTGCTGCCTTCCCTTGCCCCTCCACCCATTCTTCACAACTCTCAGCTTGATTCTTTCCCCCTAACACCCGCTGTGAGACCACCTCCCTGGGAAGCCTTGTCCGGAAACCCACACTGGCCAGCCCGCAGGCCAGGTTGCTGGGAGCTGGGGCCAGACAAGCCCCTGGGGGAGAGGTCCTGGGCTTGGTGGGGCGTGAGGAGACTTGGGCCTGAGCCTGGTCTGGTGTTTGGTCCCCTCTCTGTGGAGAGCTAGCTTCCTCACAGGACCAGAGTTGGGATAGAGGGAGTTGGGCTGAAAAGCCTAGGGGGAGGGGGTGCTGGAGTCCAGCTTGGCTGGCCCCTCTCACTGCTGTCTCCTCTCACCCAGCTCCCTACGCACCGCTGGTTTGGGACCCCTGGACAGGGCAGAGACCTGGCTGTTTCATCACCACTGTCAGCTGCGTGGTGCAGCCGGGCCCTCAACAGATGTTTCCAGAAGGCACCATGTTTGAGGACCGGGGTCAGGCTTCAGGGGGTCTGCCTGGAGCCTCTGAGGGATCAGCCGGCCTTCTCCTCGCCCCTGGCCTCCTCCCTCTGCCCCAGAGAGGGTCTGAGCTTTGACTCCAGCCCTCAGAGGCCAAGGGAGTCAGTGTCCCTGCTCCCGGGGGAAGGCCGAGATCAGCCTGGTGCTGGCTTTCAGGAGCACGACACTTTCCAGGTTCCCCCGCTCCTCTCCTGGGCGTGTCTGAGCTCGGCTGCCTCACCCAGAGGTGCACGACGGACATGCAGTCTAAGCCTGGCTGGGGAGGCCCGTCCCACACACAGTGGGCCCTGCCTCCTGACAGTGTTTCCCACAGTGTCCCGGAGTCTGCGATTAAATGGATGGAAATGCCAGCAAGATTCGACCTGTGCCTGGGGAGGCCCCCTCCTGAAGCCTGCACACCCTCTCCTCTCCAGGGCTGTGGCCGGGCTTGCCCAACCCTGGGCCAGAGCCGTGTGGAACTTTCCACACCTCACGTCTGAGAAACGTGCCCCCAGAAGCCCAGACCTGCGTCTGCAGGACTGTGAGGCCGCAGCCGCCCTGCAGCCTGCATCTGTGCCCGGAGGCAGAGCAGAGCCGGCGGTGGAGGCCTGGACCCCCAAGTCTCTGCAGAGGGTCTCAGTGCAGTCTCCAGGCCATGTCCCCCCAGGCTCTGCAGTGCTGCCTGTGAGAAGCTGGTGGCCTACAGGAAATGGACGTTATTTAACCTCCCAACAATGGCCAGTCCAGACCCTCCCACCCAGCATCAGAGGAAGGGGGCATCCTGGGATGACCCAGGGGAGACGGCACAGCTCATGGCCACTCCCTTCTCCCTGCTGAGCCTGCTGGGACAGGGGCAGTCAGCCTTCTGTCCGCTGCCACTGGCCTGTAGCCCGATCCAGGTGTCCAGCACACATGCCCTGCCCTGCCTGTCCATCGATCCTGCAGATGTGAATCAGGCCCTGCCTGTACCAACTTCGTGCTGGTGCCGGAGACATGGAGGGAACTGGTTAGCAGGGTATCCCAGGCCCCTCCCAGAGCACATCAGTGCCTCTTCCCCCAAGCAAGCGGCTGTCCTGATCATTTGAACTGTGACACGGCAGTGGGGACACAGGCAGGCGAGCCACAGCGTGTGCTGCCTCTAACGGTCCTCAGTGAGGAGGTGACATCTGGGGAGACCCAAAGATGGAGGAAAAGGTAGCCCAGATCAGCCGGGAAAGGGTCACCAAGGCAGGGACAAAGGCCCTGGGACAAGAGAAACAGCCGGCCCCCTCCTCAGCTGCTGCGGTGCCCACCCCTCCCAGCAGGTCCCCCCAGCTGCCTGGTCCAACTCCCCCACAGGGCCCTGCGCTTTCACACCCATTCCCTGTGCTTGACATCCTGGCTCCCTCCAGGTGCAGGGAGGGAGACTGTAGCAACCGGGGATGTGGCTCTGAGCTTCTGGTGGTCGAGAAACCAGCCTGCAGGCCAGTAGGCAGGGGCCCCGGAGGATCAAAGAGGTTGAAAAACAGCAGCACAGGGTGCAGGGGTGGGGGTGGAGTGGGGTGGGGGGCGGTGGGGTAGGCAGCGGCTGTCCCGGCAACAGTGGAGTCAAGCCAGCAGGAAGGGAAAGAGCCCCAAGGGGCGCTGGGCGGGCCTGGGGGCAAGGGGTTCTCCGGATGGGGACCAGCAGGGAGGAGAAGGCCCCGGGGCTACGTGGAGGGGAGGAGCAGGTGTGGAGAGGTGGCCAGAGTGCAGCAGGGGCGGCCCAGGGTCTAAAGGCCTCCTCTGGCTTCGCAGTTGAGAATGCACAGCAGCGGGAGACGGAAGATGCCTCTGGGCGGCATGGGTGAGGGTGCAGGAGCAGATGCAGGGTGGGCAGTGGGCCCTGGGCACACTCAGAGGCAGGAGCCTCAGGACCTCGGGGGTACCAGGAATGATGCCAGGGCTGTGGCCTGAGTGAAGGGATGGGCGATTTCCCGCAAACTGAGATGAGGTGACATTACCGGGTTAAGTCTAGTAAATTTCAGGCTTCACTAGACTGGCGTCGGGGTGGGGGCAGGCCAAGGACAGAGCTGTGAGGAAATAAGAGGTGGAGGAGTCCCCCCACTCGCCTGTCTGGTACACGCCCCCCCAGGCTCGGACCCTCCACCAGGTGCCCTGGTCTCCCACTGGGACCATCAATCCCTCCCTCGGCCCCACATGGTCCGAGCCCCGTCTGCCCCTCGGCCTGTAAAGGATGCCCAGCTGATGTGCCCAGTCCCCACCAGGCCATTCTCAGCCTGCTCTGTCCTCCCCAGGCCACAGGAACTCCTCCCAGCAGTCCCCATCGGCCTCTGGATGGCCAAGTCTGGTCCCTTTCCGTCCTCCCCGCTGACCCCTGGTGCCGGGTCTCTCTGGGCCTTTAGGCTGCTCTCTTGTATCTCCCCCTCCAGGGCTCAGAGCGTGGCCGGAGCCCAGGTTCTCCCCTTTCCCTCTGCACAGACCCCACCTAGGCCTGACTTTAACGATCCCTGCCCGGGACTCCCCCGGGGTCATCTCCAGCACCTGAGCCTAAGCCCCCAGGTGGCCGCTCCAGCCCATGTCGCGCCGACTCCTTGCTCACTACCCATCTAGACCCTTGCCTTTCCTGCCTCGGGGACCAGCAGAGCCGCCATGGGTTCCAAATGAAACCTCGGTGTCCTTGACACTCTCCTGCCCTTGGGCGGAAGGTTGCCTTCGAGCTCTGTCCCATGCCTGACCACCTGTGCCATGCCCTCCCAGGCCCCCGGGCCTAAGCCACAGGTGGTCGCTTCTCAGGCCCCAGGACCACTGGGCACCCCCTCCCTCCTGTGACTCTACAATCCTCCTCCTCCTCCTCCTCCTTGCACGGATTCCCCCCGCAGCCTCCCCCACTATGATGGCTGCTGGCGTCTCCACCATCACAGCCACGGGGACCACAGCATTTCACCCCCAACCCGCGCTGCATCTCAGTCTCAAACCTGGGGCCACTCTCACCCCTCCTCCCCTCACATCCTACCCATCTGCAAGTCCTGTCCCGAATCCCACAGCTTCGCCGCCTCCCCTGTGCCCACCTGTCCGCCAGGTCCGCCTCTCTCACCTGGATGGTCCCAGCCTGCAGTTGCTCCCAGCCTCGTCCCTGCCCTCCCATGGCCTAGCCCCAGCACTGCAGCTGGGGGCCCTTCTAAGAATGTAAGTCAGCTCAGGGCTCTCAACACCGTATCCCCTTGTACACACTAAGCACCTAGTAACTGAATCTGGCTGCACTGACTGACTTTTCCCCTTGAGGCCCTTCCCACCCAGAGGCTGCTCTTCCTGCAGGAATGGGGGGTAGCCTGTCCCACGGGCATGCAGGGAGTCCGAAGCCCTGGGCCTTTCACGCTGCTCCTCGGGACAAAGGCGGTGGTGCTCCCGCACCCTCGTGCCGGGGAGGCTGGCCAGGCCCTGTCAATGCTGCAGCCGAGACAGGCCCGAGCACTCTCGACGCAGAAGGCGTGGGGAGGGCCGTGGCGACTGACACTAGCCTTACTTGTCTCTTGAGACTTGAGGCTCTGAAGAGTGGCAGCCCCGAGAGGAAGCCAGGTGGCAGTGGGTGGGTGAGCTGGAAACCTGGGAGGTCGGGGACAGTCCCAGTGTCAGGGACAGTCCCAGCTCTTGCGTGTCTGTCGCTCCCCTCTTGTCTAGAAAGACCTCCAAAGCAAGGCCATCAGCACCTTCCAAGTGACAGCTGGGAGAACCCAGCTCCACGTCCGGGTCAGCCTCGGGCCGGGCATGGAGTGGCCCCAGTGTGTGGAGTTCAGACTTGGAATGTGGCACTGTTTGGCCAGCTCTTCTGTGGGGGTGATTGAGTCCTCGAGGTGGAAGGAAGGTGGGAGAAGCAACAGAGAGGGCTGGGACTGCAGGAGGAAGGGGCTGAGCCCACAGCTGTCCAGTGGGCTTCCCCGTACCTCTAACCATGGGTGCTGGTGGCGAGTACAACCAATGTTCAGCAGCTGCCTCAGGGAACCACAGCAAGCATGGACTAGGCAGCCTCAGGGCAAGCTCCTTCCTGCTTACAGAGGAGACCGAAGCTCCGAGAGGGTGTTGCTTTCCAAAGACTCCACTGCTGAGGCCTGGAGACAGACCCCCAAGTCCACCCGCGGAAACCTTTGCCACGCTGGTGCCCGGTGGGAAATCCAGCTGGGGCTTGCACGGCGACCTGCCGCTCGGACGCTTCTCCCAGGGTTGGGACTGCCCCACAGGCACCCGAGTGGGCCTTCTACTCCCGCAGGACAGAGGTCAATGAACTGGATAGAACCATCGACTTGAGTACAATCCTATTTGTTCATCTGGGGTTTAAGACCCTTTGGGCCAAATGTAGTTTTCTCTCTCAAAACAGAAACAGGAAGACTGAGTCACTCACCCAGATTAGGATGACCCAGCCCATCCCCTCCCCCAAGGGGAAAGAGGCCTTGGAGCCACAGCTGGCCCTGGGCACCTTCTCTGCCTGTCCCGGTGCTTGGCCTAACACAGCAGTTGACGTTTGCTGATGAAATGAACAAAAGAATAAATTTGAACAAATGAAACGCAGTTAATCCTTGGTCTAAAAAAAGCAGAGGGATGCTGTGGTTGGTGGATGTTGGTGGGAACAGAAGCATGCTGGTGCCCAGGGCACGGGGAAGCAGCAGCAGCGGGGTGGACACAGCCCAGGGCAGCCAGTCTCCACCCCAAACCTGCCTCTCAGGAAAAGCACCCATGCAGCAGCCATAGTCAGTCTCGACAGAGCCCTACCATGGTTGAGTTACACGGCGACCTCTGCTCCATTTGAGGAAAAAGGTTGTGCCAGAGGCTCCATGTCCCCAGGCTTCTCAACCAACACACAGGGACCCTGGCTCCCAGGCTAAGGGCTCCCAGCTCTGCCTTGGGTTCCAGGTTGCTCAGCAGCCAGGACAGCCCCTCCTGGCTCACACACCACCTACCGTGAGAATCTGGGTTCAAGGCTGCGTCCCAGGGAGCACATGTATGCGTGCACTATTCATACCAGGCTGTGCACATACCCATGACAACACATGGACACGTTGACTCATAGGGAATAAGCCCACTGTTCCCAGTGACAACGTGCTGGTGGATAAATCAACGAGTGAACAAGGAGGTGGCAGACAGGCAGGGGAGGGAGGGACACCCTTCCCCAATGGAGCCCTCGGCTACAGTCCCGGCTTCGGGTTTCAGATAAAAAGGTCATGTAGGCGTGTGGAGAGGCCACAGGGCTGTCAGACTCAAGTGCACAGAACCAGCACCCAGGTCAGGCTGTGTAGACAGGTCACCCACACCCCTCACTCACTCTCTGGGCCATTCTGGCCACACATATCTGCCTCTTTCCCCACAACCTTGTCTGGGGACACACACCCACAGGCACAAACACACATGCAGCCATCCCAGCACACACTCATTTCAACACACACACATGGACACATGCAGTCACATATGCATGTGCACCCACACACCCAAATTACACAAACACACCTGCACACACCACTTATACTAACCTGCACACACCATAACAACACACATACACTCATCCATACATACCAGCCTGCATACATATGCACACAGATGAACAAACCATAACAACACACATGCACACACATACACCCCCCCATATATACCAGCTTGCACACACATACATGTACATACACCATAACAACACACACGCTAGCCAGGCGCGGTGGCTCACGTCTGTCATTCCAGCACTTTGGGAGGCGGAGGCAATAGGAATACCTGGTTTTGAGACCAGCTTGAGCAACATGGCGAGATCTCATCTCTGCAATAAATCAAAAATCAGCCGGATATGGTGGCACATGCCTATGGTTCCAGTTACCTGGAAGGCTGAGGTGGAACCCAGCAGGTCGAGGCTGCAGTGGCGGTGAGTGTGTCACTGCATTCCAACGTAGGCGGCAGAGTTGAAGTGAGACTCCAACTAAAAATAAAACACACACACGCGCACACACACACACACACCAGCCTGAATGCACATGCATGCACTCTAACACATATGCACACACACGTGTGCATGCACACCCATACACACCAGCCTGTGCACATACCCATAACAACACACATGCACAATTACACACATTCTCACTTGTATGGACATATACATCCACGTTCAGACACACACTCACATAAACACATCCATGCACACACCCATACCAATCACCACATGCACACACTCTCACATGCATGTACACACTCTGGTGTGCACATTCACAAACACACATGATGCTCTCACACACAGGCGTGTGCTCTGATCACATTGTCTGGACCCTTCAGCGCGCCAAGACCCCGGCCTGCAGATCTCTGTGCCTCTGCACCTTAGGCTCCTGTCCTAGGCCAGCAGAACTTGGGAACACCTGGACCATGTCCACCTATCCACTGCCCCTCTGCCCACTGCTGGGTTTCCCACATGGCACACGTACCAGCACCCGTGCTGTCTGCCTCCCTGGAAGGAAAAGCGGCCTGGATCCCAGCAGCCGCGCCCAGCCCTCTCCCCGCTCAATTAGTAGCCTGCAGTGTGCCTGGCCCTGGGGACCTGGCAAGTCTGGAAACTAGCCCAGGTCCCCCAGACATGGGCACAGGGGCCAGGCACAAGCCGTGGCCCCATCCTGCCCCTCTGCCAGGCTGGCTGCCCACCGTGTGACGGGGACAGCAGGAGGCCATGAAGCCAGTGGCCACAGATCCCTGACCCAGAGCTCAACCCACTCAACACAAGCCTCAGGCCGCTGAGAAACACCTCCCGCTGCGGCTGCCAAGTGAGCAAAGTCCCAGGTGCAGTGCTCTTGGGCCCGGAAGCAGGGCGGGGACAACCTTGCACTCAAGCCCAGTAGTGAAGAAGACCTCCAGGGTATGCTCAGCTCCCGGCAGCCGGGGCCGGCAGGGCAGCTCAGAGATCACAAGCCTGGAACACAGCTGCTGGCACAAAAACCAAGGAGCACTGGAGAACCCCCAGCTCACAAGGCAGAGGCACCTGCTCGTCCAGCCCTGATCAGACACTGAGCCCGCCTCCCTGCCCCGACCGCTGGTCCTCACCCAGCCAGTGGGTGCCAGACCTCAGAGCCCCCAGAGCTGCCTGCTGCCGTGCCTGGGACCTGCCCCCGGCCCCTCAATGGCTCCCCTCCTGCCTCTGGTGACTCCAGCTGGCTGCAGGTGCCCGACCAGGAAGACAGGCAGGAAACTGCCCCTCTGAGCCTTCCACCACGGGACACCCTCTCCCAAAGACCCCCGAACAGCCCCTGTGCAGGGCACGGCACACCTACCGTGGCCAGGTGCCGCATGGGATCACCGACATACAGCATGGTGGGCACCGGGGGATCTGCACACGCTGGGAAGCTGGTGTCCCGTGGGACGAGGCATGGGTCTGAGTGGCCGGGGAGGGAAGGGCAGAGTCGGGAGCGCCCGGCAGGGTGGGCAGACGGGGTGCGGCGCGGCGGCTAAGGAAGCAGGGGCCGGGGACGCTCCGGGACATGTGGGCTGCTCGCTGGCATTTTCGCTTTTCCCATCTCCCGAGTTCTGTCAACTGGCTGCATCTAACAACAAAACCCACGGCCCACCCCCCATCCCTCATGACTATTCATCAGAGTCCGGGCAGGCCTCAGCTTGCCCAGGGATGTGCTGGGCCACACCACAGAGCGGCACAGGGGAGGAGGAGGGACGCGGGTCAGCCCGGCTCCGTAATTAAACGCACCAGGGCTCCTTCTGAGACGTGCTCTGGGGGCCCGGGTCCTCACCCCCGCAAGCAGCCTCCGCCCCTGACCACTGGGGTGAGCCCTGGCCCTGGAGACTGTGGTCGGCAAGGCTGGGTCACCCTAGAAGAGACAGATGGTACTTCCACCCTTGGTGACCTGGCGGGGTGGGTCTCCCTCCTGCCTGGGGAAGTTGGCGGGCCATGAGTGCCACTCAGGGCTGAACAGAGAGGGGAGGCACCTGTACCCCTGGGCCCCTGAGTAAGTCAGGTGATGGGAATGAGAGGCCCTGAGTGGCCTGCTGTCCGCCACACGCCCAGAGTGGGGCTGGAGCCCGAAAACCCAGGACTATGAGCTGGAGCCTGCACCAGCCTTGTCCTGGCACCCGCTAAGCCCTGGGAAACAGGGACATGCCACTATCATCAAAAGAGTCCAACAGGCCTTAGGGACCCATCCAGCTGCCATTACTGCAGCACAGTCAGAGGCTCTGCAAGGGTGCCCAGTGATCACCACCACTCCCTCTTGTAGACGCCAGCATTTCCATTCTATTTCCACCATCTTGGGTGCAAAGTTGCCCTTGGCAGAGGGGACCTCACAAATAAACCCTGGGAAACTGGATGTTTGAACTCCAGTGTCCAGGCCCCCAGAGCATGCGGCTTCAGCCCCGCCAGTGCTTGGAAAGTCACAGGGAGTGGGAGAGGACGCGGGGACCCTTTCTTAGGAATTCTTCCCTGCTGGCATCCAGCCGCCTGTCTCTCTCCCCTTGTCTCGCCTCCCCGGTTCCCTCCTTCCCTGTTGTGCATCCTGTTCCCCAGAGAGTTGGCAGAGGCAGGAGAGGGCAGAGGGAGGCTTGGCCGGCGATACTCCCAGGAGCCGGGGATCCATCCCCCACTCACCGAGCTTGGGGGGCAGGAAGGACGGCACCAGGTGGCAGTGGTGCCAGGCAGACTCCCGGATGCCGGCCCCTCGCTGGCAAAGACACCCTGCAGGGGCATCTGCCACGGGGCCCAGATTGAAAGGTCTGGAGGACGCAGCCTCCTCCTCGTGTGGGGAGAAGCGGGGCGCCTGCAGATGAGAGGCTCCAGGGAGGCCCAGGGAGGCCCCAGTGAGGGCCTGCATCCAGTTAGGCTCCTGCACTGGGCCTGGCTCAGAGGAGCCCTGGGGCAGGCGAATTTCTGCTCTCCCAACTGAGGACCCCTCTTGGGCTGGGAGCCAGGCTTCCCAGGGACAGAGGGATGCCCACAGCCAGGTCAGCAGAGAGGCCTCCAGTTCTGCTCCCCACATTCCACAGGGCCCTGTGTGATACTGGGCAAACCCCTCAGCCTCTCTGCAGCCCTGTGTACTCGTCTGTCACCGGGGACAATCAACTGAAAGAGACTCAGTGAGTCCTGACACACAAGACCGGCCTGGGCTGGGTCAGTTCCTCTGTCACGACCGTTTTCTAACTCTCCAAAAGGAGAGAGCAAGAGGGAAAAACCCGGGGTGTGAAAACAGCCAGACCACTTTCAGAGAGTCCAGCCATGCTCAGGGCTGCATGCTCTGGGAAGCAGCATCACCCTGGCCAAGAGCCTGGACCAGGCCCCCAGGAGTCTGGTGGTCGCACTGCACTGGCCCAGCCTGAACCGCGGAAAGCACCCGGCCTCTGCTCAGACAGCCCCTAGCTTTCTGTGAATTTCCCCAGGGACAGGGAGCTGGGGTCTGTCCCCCTCTCAGCATAGCTCTCAGCTGCCTCCAGGTGGCCTCCCAGGTGGCCTCACCGTGTCCTCAGCAACTGCCGTTCTGTTTCTGACTCATGGGGCGCGCCACTCACTGACACTTCTGCAGAACCCTGGGCAGCGACCGAGGTGGTAACTCACAAACACTCCTGGCACCACATATACGGGAGAGTGACAGGGCCAGGGGCATTGCGGGAAGAGAGGGGGGACCTGTGTTTCCTGGGTACCTGCTATGTGTCATTTCAGGGCCAAACTCATGACATGGGGTCCCTGCTGGGGAGGCCATAGGGCTCAGCAAAGCTCCGAGACTGGGGGCCGGCGGGGGTTAATTTCTGGGCAGAACCAAAGCACCTTGTCACCCAAGCCTGTCAAAGGATGGCCGGGAGCTTGTTGGGGGCGGTGGGTGGGCTGGGGGCTCAGAGTTGACCGTGGTGAGCTCCCAAGCTTGAGCCCACCCTTCCTCTAGTGCAGACTCCCCTTGGAAGGAGGGGTGCCCTCCCCACTCTGAGCACCTGCCCCTTCTTGAGTCCATGTGCTTCCCTCCCCTGGACCTGAGGAGAAACTCCCTCCCCAGTGCTGGGAAGTCCTGTCCTGGGCGACCTCTGGACTCTGTCCTGAGACTCAGCTCCCTGGGGGTCCCTGGGGCAGACCAGCCAGCCTGCTGCCCTTGCCTTTGCAGCCCTCCCTCCCTTGCCCACCTGCCCCCAACAGCTGCTGCCAGAGAGAGGTACCAGGGGAGGCAGGAGGGGACACAGGGGAGGGGACAGGCGGGCTGGAGGAGGCTCTAGGGTGAAGGAGAGGGAGGAGTCCCTGGGTCCCTCCTCTCCTCTCTCGTTTTTTCCTGGCCTCTCCCACATCCTCAGAGCCTGCAGGGGCCTTGGGGCTCAGTGCCATGCCCTGGTTTTGTTCGAGGGGACGCTGACTCTCAGAGGGGCAGGGCCTCCCCCAAATCCCAGGCCCAGCGCTGCAGAGCTCTGTTGGGCAAGAATTAGGATTCCTAGCCGGGCTCGGTGGCTCAGCCTGTAATCCCGCGCCTTTGGGAGGCTGAGGTGAGTGGATTGCCTGAGCCCGTGGGTTCGAGACCCACCTGGGCAACTTGGCGAGATCTCATCTCTACAATAAATAAAAAAATCAGCCGGGCGTGGTAGCGCACGCCTGTAATTCCGGCTACTCGGAAGGCTGAGGCGGAAGGATCGCCGGAGCCCAGCATGTCGAGGCTGCGGTGGCCGGGAGCGGCCACTGTACTCCGGTCTGGGCAACAGAGTGAGACTCCAACTCAAAAAAAAAAAAAAAAAAAAAAGAATTAGGATTCCTGCCCCCAAGGTCATGCCCTGCCACCTCCTGGAGCCCACATGGTGGGGTAGGGTAGGGGAGATTTATTCTCTGCAAGCTCCTCCCGAGGGGGGCAGGGTCCTCCAGGACCAGGGGAGACACCCATAGCCACAGCCTCCTCAAGTCCCTCCCCACCCCCCTGTCAGGGTACCTGCAGGGCCCCAGGGGGGCGGGGTGGGGTCAGTCTTAGCTTCCATCCCTCCCTAGCCCACTGGGAGGCCAGGGGCCAGATGGCCAGCCTCGCTCTCCTCTTGCAAGATGGGGACCTATTCTAGAGTGAGGTCCCTGAGAGCCACCTGGGGTCTGCAGGGATGACCTGAGCATGCCACATGCAGGAGTCAAGCTGGGTGAGGGGTGCCAAGGCCTGGGCATCAGGGTTGTCTCCAGGGTGGGCGCACCCCGGCCCTCCTGGACTCCACCATCCAGGGCCTCTGAGGAAACAGCTTTCTTTTTTTTTTTTGAGTTGGAGTCTCACTCCATCGCCCAGGCTGGAGTGCAGCGGCATGCTCACGGCCACCCCAGCGTCGACCTCCTGGGGTCAGGCGATCCTTTCAAGTAGCTGGAACTACAGGCTCGAGCTACCACGCCTGCCTAGTTTTTTGATTTATTGTAGAGATGAGTTGCCCAGGCTGTTCTTGAACCCATAGGCTTAGGTAGTTCCCTCACTTCGACCTCCCAAAGCTCTGGGATTACAGGCTTGAGCCACCGCGCCCAGCCGGGAGTAGCTTTCTTAAACATAGGGCCTCCTCCCTGCCCTCAAGAGCATGCCTAGCGCTTGTCATGTGTTCCCTGTGGGCCCAGTGCCACCTGATGGCTTCAGAGCCTCAGATGACTCAGATCCTATTAGTAGTCCCATTTTGCAGATGGGGAAACTGAGGCCCAGAAGGGTTAACGACCTCTCCCAGGCTTGCTCAGCTAAGAAGAGCAAGGTTGAGTTTGAACCCAGGAAATCTGGCCCCAGAGCCCCAGCCCTACCCACCCCGCCTCCTGGACTCTGGCCCATCTCAGCCATGTGGCTGCAGTGATCACAGGGTCTGATTCCTGCTATGGCCATAAGGAACTCATGGTCCCCCCAGGAGGTCTGTGGCCTGGGACGCCTCCTGGGTCCACCAACTGTTCAATTGCTCCTATCCAGACCCTGCTCTCTTAAACCACCACCCAAATCAGTTTCTTCAGCGGGGACCAGTAGAGCAGGAGGGCGGTCTGAGGTCAGAGGTCCAAGGACTGTCCCTTCCCCAGTCTGTGAGTCTGGGAGGAGCTGGCACCCAGGAGGGAGGCTGTGCCTTCTGCTCTGGCCCCGCACCCTCTGTCGCCCCCACTTCACGAGCAAGGACACGAGGCTGAGACGTGTGCGCTTGAACTTACCATTTTGCCTGTCCGCCGACCGCTAAGGTGGTAGCCGAGGATCACATGGTTTGTGATGGTTGGCCTTCTACACGCGGCTGGCGGAGGCTGCTCAGGACTTTGAGTCCAATGGAAACCCACAGGTCTGTTTGAGGTGGCAAGACTCAAGTCCTCGTTGCTGGGCTGGCCCACCCCAGAGCAAGGGAGCTGTCAGCACCAAGGGCCAGACAGCCCGGGCAAGCCTCATGAGTGGTGGGGCACGTGGGCAAGTCGGCCCTCGTCCTGTGCCAGGAACTCAGAGCAGACGGGAGCCCTGGGACCCCAAACACCACAAGTGACTCTTTGACCTGAGGCCTGGCCTGGGTAGTGCTTCTTGCCCGAGGTCGCCAGCCTGGGGGCGGGGGCTAGAACTGGGCCCCTGAGCCCAAGGTGGCACAGCTTCCACGGGGGCACTCGAGAGCCCTCACCCCAGCATCCTCACCCTGCCGGACCCAGGTCCCCAGCCCTCTGCAGCACAGCCTCCTCCCGGGTTCCGGGACTGGACTTTAAATCAACGTCCCCCCTGTGGGCTCCAGGTCCTGCCCTGGGTCCCCTGGACTTAACAGTAGGGAGACCATTCTCAAGGCAGCTAAGACTGGGCTCTGGGGCTCTTTGGCCTGGGTCCAGTTGTCATTGCTTCTCTGAGCCTTTGTCTTTGCACCTGGCGCTGTTGCGGGGGTCGGGGTGGGGACGGCTCCCTCGTGGTCCAGTGGCTGTTTCCACAAGGGGGCCAGGCCCTGGGTCAGGAGAAGACATGTAAGCAGGGCTGGGATCTCACAGCAGCTAGGCCAGCCTTGGCTCCAGCAAATCTCCACCTCCGTGAACGGAGCTGTATCCCCAGACATTTCATGCATGGCTTTTCCTGGAAGCGGCTCCCTGATGGATTTGGCAGCCTTGTGTGTCAAGGTGGAAGGGCCCACTCTCATTCCCTGGCAACTGGGGAGTCGTGTGTCCTGGCAGATGAGGGGTCGGAGCACCCTGGCCCAACACGGACCCCTGGCATCCTCCCAGGTGGGCAGGGGGGAACTAGACAGGTCCCCTCTGCCTCACTGGGCCCAGGACCTCCTCCCGACACATGGTCTGTGGGGTCCTACGGGCCTCTGGGGAGTGGACTGGGCACGGGGAGGCAGCTTCGGGTACTCAGGATACAGACATCTGACGAGCTCAGGGGTCCCTGCTCCCTGGCATCCAGTGACCAGCTCCTGTCCCTCCCCAGAGTGGAGGATACCGACATCTAGGAGGGGAGGAGCCAGGACTCTTGTCCCCAGGAAGCAGCGGCACAAGAAACGTTTTGAAGGGAAAGAGGAGAGAGGACACGGTTCCACCTTCCAGCCCAGGACCACACTGGCACTACCCTCCCCATCCTGGGTCCAACCTCTTCCAGCATCTGCCTCCGTTTTCTCACCAGTAAGATGGGAATGTAACAGGTGCTGAGTGCTAGCAGGCTGTTTGTGTGTGGGTGGCCAGGGGTGAACCCTCAGACCCTCAGATCCAAGCTGAGGGGTTCCTCAGAGGAACGGACCTCCCAGATGGCTGAAGCTGTGGTTGCCTGAGGAAGTGCCTCCACTCAGCCCCATAGGGCACGGCACCACCCCTATGTCTATGTTGTAGACAGAACGAGGACGTGCCCCACCACACAACCCGCTTCACTCCCTTAACTGGAGCCCACGGCCCTGACTCCTCTCCAGGGCTCAAGGTGTCCCAGCCACCCTACCTGCCTCGGACAGGAATGCGAGGAGTGACTGAGGGGCTCCAGCTTCTGGAATGAGGGGCTCTAAGGAAGAGCAGGGTTGGACCCTGGTCCTGCAGTGTTCCCCATGTCACCTCCCTCCCACGACCCAACCTGGCACTGGCCCCAGATTCACCGGCTCCTGGGGGCATATGCTCAGTTGGAGTTTGCTTTCCACATATGTGTAACACAGTTCTTCGGACGGGTCCCCACCTGAGAATCCCTGGACCCTCACGGCCAGCCTGTGGACAGGACCCAGCAGCCCCTGGAAAGCAGGGCCAGGCCCGGGGGTGCGGGGGATGTCAGGCCTCGCTGGGCCTCCCCAGGCCAGGGTCCCATCCCCTCTCTTGTGAGCTGCTCACTGCGTCCACCTCTTGGCATGACTGGGGCTGGAGAGAGAGGTGGGGATGTGCCCATCGGCTCCCACAGCCCGGTCTTTCTGCCAGGAGGAGCACCCAGCGGGGCGGGCTCCAGAGATGGGATTCACATGTGGACCCGGCTGTCACTCAGCAGCCTTGGCTGATCCCTCGCTCCCTCTGCGTCCCCAGATAGTTCTATGTACTGTGAAGTATAGAAGGAATCTGTCTGTTCCCTCCTTGGAGGGAGGAGACCTGCCAAGGTGGGGTGTTGGGTACCCACTGCCCCTCTCAGATCACTGCTTGTGGGCATGTCCTTTGGGGCCCCTTGCCCCCATCTTGGTCCCTGTGGTGGCAGGAGGCCGCCCCACTCCATTCCATGACACCCTGTTCCAGGGACGGGGACGGTGACATGGCACCCAGGCCAGTCACAGCCATAGGGTGGCTCAGACACGGGTCCACAGCCACACTCACACCAGCAAGAGGCAGGCCTGCTGGGCTTAGGGAAGAGAGGGTTCCCCTTCATGGGGATGGGGGTGCTGGTAGAGCCTAGGGCCCTTCACCTCCAGAGGAGAGGCTGCCTGAGAAGGAAGCCATCCCAGGGCAAGAGACAGAGCGAGGCAGCTGTGGAGCACCTGGATCCAGCCATGCCTGGGGTCCTTCCTATCCCTGGATCCAGCCATGCTTGAATTCATTCCTCCCTCTGGACTGACAGGTGCATGAGCTAATAAATCTACTTTGCAATCTGAAGGGTCCTGACATACCCACTGGGGATGCCATGCACCTGAGAGCCTGCTTCCTGGCTCTGCCAGGCCCCCAAGACAGGCCACCCGTCCTGCCCCCACTCTGGGCCTCTGCGGAGGGCCAGCCCCACTCACCATGACAGACGTGGTCATTCCCTGCAGGTGGAAGACGTCCATGCCGGGCTCTGCACCGCCCACCACCTCACTGTTCTCCTGGCTCGACTGGGGAAGGTCAAAGTAGGTGCTGTCTGGCTCCCTGGGCCGGGGAGAGGGAAGCATGAACCACTCAGCCTAGTCTGGTGCCATCCCCATACCTCCCAGGCCCAGAACTCAAGGCTAGCCTGCGATGCTTGGTAAGGCCACGTCTCCTGCCCCCAAGGAGTCCTTGGTCCATTGTCTCCTCCAGTCCTTCCCGCCCTCCCGCTCCCTCCCCATCCTCTGCGGGACCCTGCAGGGCTGCAAGTGCCAGGAAAGAGGGCCGTGAGAGCTTTGCCATGCCTCTAGGACCTTTCCTGGCCACCATCCCTCTCGAGAGCAGGCCAGAGGAAAGAGTAGGGATCCTGCAGCCCCAGGAGGAGAAGGCTCTAGACAGCAGCCTCCCTTTCTTACCCCTCTCCTCCAGCCCTGCCCCCAAGCTGAAGGGGATGATCGACGTTAGCCTAAGACCAGCATGGGACAGCCTTCCTGTCCTGGCCCAGTTGGCCCAGCGAGGTCAGGCGAGGCTAGCCCTGCATCCAGCCCAGGCTACCCCTCCTCCCTGGCCCAGTCAGCCCAGCAAGGGTAGGCGAGGCTAGCCCAGTGTCCAGTCCAGGCCACTCCTCCTGCCCTGGCCCAGTCAGCTTAGTGAGGGTGGGTGAGCCTAGTCCAGTGTCCAGCCCAGGCTCCCCGTCCCGTCCTGGCCCAGTGAGAGCAGCCGAGGCTAGTCCAGCGTTCAGCCCAGGACACCCCTCCCGTCTTGGCCAGCCAAAGCACAGACTCACAGAGAGCTCCACAGGTGCTCGAACGTGGTGCCCTCCTCAGGGGCAGTGGCGGTAGACTGGGCCATCTTCCCCACGCTGGCCCCAAGGGCAGCTCACTCTGGAAGGAGAGAACAACACATGAGCGCCCTGGACATGGCATCCTCTGTCCTGTGGCACGCTGAGGGAGGCAGGAGGGTAGGGGCTGCTGAGGGTGTCCTCAAGCCCTGGCCAGGTGCTCCCACCCACTCTCCGCGTGCCCTCTCCTCTCTCATTTCATCCAGCCCACTCCTCGGAGCAGGAAACCGAGGCCCAGGTGGGCAGCTTAGTCATGGACATGACTATGGATTCGATCCAGCGGTGGGTGCTCTGGGCAGACAGGAGCTTCAGGGCCGCTGCCTGAGAAGTGGGGTGATGACAGCACCCCACTCATGGGCTTCTATGGGGCCTTTTGGGGAGCGAAGCCACAGTCTTCGAGGTACCTCACGACTGGTGTGAGGAAGTGCCTGGGTCACAATTGGCGTGAGGATGTGCGGTCCTCACTATCAACTGGGTCTCTAGGCTTGGCCTGGAGGGGCCTGGGGGCTCCCTGGGAGGGGATTGGGGGCTTCCTGATGCCCTGAGACCTGGGGGACAGTTCCGATCCAGATCACTTTCTCTGGGGAGGGCATAGGTGAGGGACACTGGACGCCAGGTTTAAGCCTTTGAGCCTGGCTGTGTCCAGATCGCTGTGGGACACAGACAGCCTCTCGCCTTCTGGCTTAGGGGTCCTCCCTGCATCCCTAGGTCAAGAGGAGGCCCACTGAGGCCAGAACCCAACACTGCTGGGGCGTTGGGACCGGTTGCCACGTGGGTGGATCCCACCGCAAAGGAGGCCCAGGGATTGATGTGCCTGCCTCGCTGGCTTTTGTTCCCACCTCTGCCTCCTGAAAGCCCTGTGACCAGTTCCCAGTTGCCCTGGCCACCCAGGAGAAGGCGACAGTGGCAGGGCTGGCACAGGTGGGGCCTGTGTCCTGTAGGGAGTGGGAGAGGCAGGGAAACCAGAGACTACCATGCCCGCCCCCCCACCCCAGCAGAGGCAACCTCTCCTCTGGGCTGGCCTCCAGGGTCCCCAGGGAGGGGCTTCAGACCCAGACCTGCCCATGCCGGGGTGGGAGGGACCATGGGAAGGCACGACCCACAGTCTGTCACTCTTGTCCTTCCCCAGGCTGGTGGCACACTCCTGGGGCTGCCATGAACAGGGCCGTGGCTTCCCGGAGAAGTGGCATGAGCCAGGAAGGCCAACCATCCCAGGGGCCAGGCTGGGCTGGGATGGGGCCAGGGAGCGATGACAGCCAGGGACAAGCAGCTTAGAGAGACGGGCTACAAGCCAGCTGTCCTCAGACTCAGCAGCCACTTTTCAGGAGCCCGAGGCTCAGAGAGGTTAAGGATTTGCCTGAGGTCACACGGTCATGAGTGCAGGAATGAAGGATGCAGAGGCTCTTTTCACAACTGGAAATCACCTTAGTCGCCCAGCCCACGCCCACTTCACCACCTGAGCTTTCCCAAGCCGCTGGCCCATGCTCCCCGCAGACTTCCTTCCGGGCTGGCGGTCCAAACCCCTTGGAGCAAGGGTGGGGGTGGGCTTGCCATCTGCGAGTTTAGAATGGGGCAGAACCGGGCCAGCTGAGGCTGGTGGGGGGGTTACTGCTGTGGGTGGGTAGAAACCCACCCACATCCTGGCCCATCTCGAGGACTTTGAGCGGGGCAGCAGTTGGGTGGCTGTTAGAGTGGCAGCTGGACTGCACTGGCGAGGGTGGGAGGACTGGGGGGCTCGGCTGGGGGATCGAGTCCTCAGATCCACGGGACATGCCGGGAAGGTTTTGCCACCAGAGGCCACTGGGTCCCACCCTCCTTGTGCTGGTGGATCCCCCAGGCCCAGAGACGGACGACGACACAGAGACGGATGGCAACATCCTCCTCACAGCAGCTGCTCACATCAGCCACATGGTGCAGGCGGGTCACAAGCCGGGGACACGGGGGACAAGCACAGTGGCTGTCCACACCGTGGAGGGTCACTCAGCATAAAAAGGAGGGAGGCCCAGACCCGTGCTGCAACACGGATGGACCCTGAAGGCTCAGCACTCAGTGACACAGGGCCTGGCTTCCAAATCTGCCGACCTGTGAACAGTCTCCCTAGAAGCTAAGGTAAGAGAGAGACAGGGACAGTGAGACATGGAGAGAGACAGAGACAGAGACAGGGAGACAGAGAGAGACAGAGAGAGATAAGGAGAGGGAAACATAGAAAGGAGTCAGAGAAAGACAGGGAGAGAGAGAGAAACAGAGACAGAGGCACAGAGAGAGACAGAAAGAGATAGAAACAAAGATAGAGAGAGACAGGGAGACAGAGAGGTAGAAAGAGGCAGAAAGAGATAGGGAGAGAGGGACATAGACAGAGAGACAAGGAGAGAGACAGATATAGAGAGACAGAGAGATAGAGAGACAGACAGACAGAGCTTGAAAGAGCTTGTGTGCTCAGCTGACCACATCCCACCCCACTTGGGATCCGGGGTTCAGTGAACAGACGTGGATGGGGCCTCCCTAGGCACAGGGCTTGCTGGGAGCGGGTCAGCGATGCACTGTGTGACCCTGTGCCTGGACACAGACATTGGCACCATTTTAGCCCCTGCTGCGTTCTTAGGCCACACCCTCTCTTCTACTGAACCCTGGGTGGAGGAGGTGACCTTTCCTGTCCGAGCACCCCTGCTTGCCTTAGGTCCACTCCTGCCCTCCCTGACCTGTAGCCGGCAGAGTCAGCACTCACCGTCAGCCACAGGACCCCAGGTCGGCTTCCTTCCCTTCTGAGTACAAAAAGGAAGCCAGCAAGTGTGGGGTAGGGATCCCAGGTCCCAAATCCCAGATTTCGGGTCCAAAATTCCAGGTCCCATGTCCCAGATCCCATGTCCCACATCCCAGATCCCAGATCCCAAGTTCCACATTCCAGGTCCCATGTCTTGTTTCCCAGATCCCATGCCCCATATCTCAGATCCCCGATCCTGCTAGCCCAGTGTCCAGGTTGGCAGCACAGGCTTTTGCTGCCACCACTCAGAGCTCATGGGCTGGGAGGGGGCTTCCTCCATGCTAGGAGCTGGGCCCAACCACCCAGGAACGTCCCCCTGAGACCTGGGCAGGGGTCTCTGGTTCAGGCGTGGGACTGGCCAGGAGCCCTGGACAGATGCATATTCCAGAACCCCCCCCCACCATGAGGGTGGGTGCAGGGCCCAGGAATCTGCATCTTTAACAAGGACAGGAGGAGTCACAATGACAGACCCCCGGGGACAGACCCCCGGAAGGGAACGGTGTCATGAAGCCTGGCCCCACCCCCGTGTAGGGCCTCTGCAGATGGCCACCAGCCTCCACCTGGGACTGCAGCCTCTTCACCAGCAAAACAAGGAGGCAGAAACCTGCCGTGACTTGGGAGGACTGTGAGCCGGGAAGCCATGACATGCCTGACCACCAACATCCCTGGACAGCTCCCAGACCGGTGGCAGTGGTTGCAGCGTCCCACGAGGACACCAGAGCAGCCACAGGGCTGGACTGGCCGGAGCTCCTCCACCTGCCTCATGCCCAAGATGGAGGGCGGGGACTCGGGCACCCAGAGTGTCTCCCGTCCTCTCTGCTCTGGACAGGGGCAGTGTGGACTTTCTCTGCCCACCACAGCATTTCAGGCAAGGATCTCGGAGGTGAGAATGAGAAATCAACTCTAAACAACTTCCTTTAAATCAGTGCTCCCAACTGCTTGCCTTTTAGTTTGAAAATGTGTTTCCAAGGGGAGCACAGCTCTTGGACACAATGGAAATTGCTTTTGCAAACACCGCAAATCATTTTTAAAATTATGCGCTCGGTGGCTCAGTCTGTAATCCCATGTCTTTGGGAAGCTGAGGTGAGAGGATTGCCTGAGCCCGCGGGTTCGAGACCCGCCTGGGCAGGCGAGACCTCATCTCTACAATAAAATAAAAAAATTAGCCGGGCGTGGTAGCGTGCGCCTGTAATTCCGGCTACTCGGAAGGCTGGAGCGGAAGGATCGCCGGAGCCCAGCAGGTTGAGGCTGCGGTGGCCGGGAGTGGCCACTGCACTCCAGTCTGGATGACAGAGTGAGACTCCAACTCAAAAAATAAAAAAATAAAAATAAGATTATGCGTTTCAAGGGGGAAAAAGAGACTGATTTCTGAGAAAATACTTCTATTAGGAAGTTTTAATGACATTGTAAAGTGCAAATAAACTGCTAGAAGGGTTGATTTTTTCGGTGAAGACTGAGTTGTTCTAGAAAGAATGGTACAGTGGCTCATGCCTGTAATCTGAGCACTTTGGGAGGCTGAGGCAGGAGCAGTGCATGAGGCCAGGAACTTGAAACCAACCTGGACAGCGTGGCAAGACACCTATCTCTACAAAAATAAAATATAAAAATTAGTTGAGCTTAGCCCCAGCTCTAGGGCAGCTGAGGTGAGAGGACCGCTTGAGCTCAGGAGTTTGAGGTTGCAGTGAGCCTGACAACTCCAGCCTCGGGGACAGAATGAGATCCTGTCTCTAAGACATATATACATCATAAGAAGAAAGACAGACTATGAGTTCTATGGTGTGACAAGGGAGATGATGAGTTTATGACGTGAGCACGGGGTCTGCGGGGGAGACTTTGGCTTTATGAAATACGTACTCGCGCCGTTCACAGCTATCTGGAAACTGCTGACGGCACCCGGTGTTCCTTGGCCCTCCTTGGCATCATCCAGTTGGGAGCACAGAACTGCCAAGGAGCTTTGCCATGTGCTCCTGTTCACACTGTGGCCAGGCCTCACACCAGGTACACCTTGACCCTGCCCAGCCCTGCCCACCTCCTGTGAGGTCTCAGAGAGCCCCTCCTGTGGCCAGGCTGGGCAGGTGACCAGCACTCCAGGCCTGACAGCACCCACACCAGTGGAACCAGGGTGAAGACAAGACACTGAGGACACCCGAGTCAACTCTGAGCTCTGCCTGCCCGAATCCTTGGCTCTGGGGGCCACAGAACCTCTGTACCCCAGAGTATGCCACAGATGTTTGTGACTCAAAACTGGGAGGGGCTGACACCCACAGCTGGGCCCCCGCCATGCTCAAGACCCATAGAGCACAGACGGGCTGGGGAGAGCTGAGCTGTGTGGCCCCCACCAGAGCTCCTTGGGGCTGAAAAACAGACTCTGTGAACTTCCTGGTTGACTCAGGCCACTGAGGCCTCAGCCCTGTGGTCCTCCCCTGGGGCCACGTGGTCCTCAGGGGATAGCCCCAGCGTCTGCCTTACAGGCTGACTCTTCCTGAGATGGCAGCTCTCGGGGTGGTGGCCTAGACAAATTCCCGCAGAATGCCCAGAGCTCGGCCCTCTGTGCCGAGAGGCCTTGCCCTCCCCTCCACCCACACCCCAGGAGAGAGGCTGCTCTCACCTGGTGGGCTGGAGGCGAAGCCCCACCGGAGTAGGGCCAGCAATACCTACCTCCTGGGGGCATGGCGCCTAGTTCTGCAGGCTCCTCCTCCCCACCCCACGCCCCAGGCTACGTGGCAGCCTCCCTCCTGAGAGCTGGCATGATGGGGTCAGGCCGTTCAGCGTCCTCAGGCAGGGCAGGGATCGGGAGGAGGACAGGTCCTGTAGGGCCAGGTGCGGAAGGCTCAGTGGGGAGGCCCTCATGCTGCCTGTATGGCCCGCCTGCCGCCTCTCTCTCTGGCCCGGGAAAGCCCGGTGTGGGCAGTGAAAGACACATGTCGCCTCCCCACGCTGGCCAGGTGCACCATGTGAAATAAGAAACAGTTGGAAGGGCCCAGCTAAGTCGCCCTTCTCCCGCCTGGGCTGAGGCCCATGGGACCTGGGTGGGGAGGGGAGGTCGGCTCCCAGGACATTCCAGGGGCTCAGGGCTACCTCCTTGATCAATGCCCTGTGGGAGGGGATGCCAGCTCCCTGGGTAGAGGAACTAATACAAAGCCAGTGAGTGAGAAACCAAAGCAACCGAGTGTGGCGGCTCATGCCCATCATCCCTGTACTGTGAGAGGCCGAGGCAGGAGATCACTTGAGTCCAGGAGCTCGAGACCAGCCTTGGCAACATAGCAAGACCTTGTCTAAAAAAAATTAACTGGGTGTGGTGGTGCACACCTGTAGTTCCAGCTGCTCGGGAGGCTGAGGCAGAAGGATCGTCTGAGCCCAGGAGGTCAAGGCTGTGGTAAGCTGTGATCATGCCACTGTACTCCAGCTTGGGTGCAGAGTGAGACCCCCCACTCAAAAAATAAAATAAAATAAAATAAAATAAAATAAGGCCAAAGCATCACTACCTCCCCAGGAGGCCATCGACTCCATAACATCCTGGTGAGGGAGTATACCATGCATCTCATTTTACCTACCAGGAAACACACAAAGAGAGGTTGGCCCACCCACCCAAGGGCACACAGCTGGTCAAGCCTGGCAGCCTGGCTCTTGACCCCCACACCCCACCCCAGTCTGTCCAGGACGTGGGCATACAAACCCCCTCCCAGGCTGCATTCCACGGCATGGTCCACTACCCATCCAGCCGAGAAAACCCTGGCTTGTCCCTTTCCTCCCCAGAACATGGGGTCCAACCCACATCCGGACATCCCAGGAGACCCCTGCCCTCTGCTGACCCGCTCAGGCCTTCCTCCCGCTCCTGCCTCTCCCACACATGAGTTTGGACCACGCCAGCCTGCTGAGAGCTGCCCACCACCTCCCGCCCTGCAGCTCGGCACTGCCATGCCACCTCCTAGCCCCCTTCCCCCCTCTGCCCATGCAGCCTGCCTCTGCTGCATGACCTTGGACCAGTGTCCTGACCATCCTGAGCCTCCGTTTCGTCATCTGTAAGATGCCTCGTAGAAGCACCATGTGGAATGAAGCAATGCTACGCACATAGAAACAGAGGTGCTCAATGGAACCCGGCATACACACCGGGCGCTCCGTGGACAGTATTGGGGTGCCATGGACTGCAGATACTGAGTATCAGGGCGGGGTGACAGTGGAGGGAGCCGCGAGGCCCCAGGCCCAGTGTGGAAGGTGGGGTCCTGGGCTCCTTTAAGTGTCCCTCCCACTTGGTCAGTGCCGTCATACTCCCACTTCTGGTGGCCTCAAGCACCCCTGTGCAGAGCACCAGGCTGTCCATAGCCTTCGGGGGAACGAAGAGCCGACAGAATGTATGGGACCCAACCCCGTGTCACCATGGAAGCCTGATGGGTGCTCCAGGCTTGTGGACCTGGCTGACGGGTGACCCAGGAGTAGCTGACACCCGCGAGGCCTCACAGGCCGAGTATGAGAAAGAAGGTGGTGGGAGACGCTCTTGAGCTCCAGCCCCTGCCCGGGGTGGACAGTGGCCCCTGGAGGACAGGGGCCAGGGGAGGTTGGAGGGAGGGGTCAGAGGCAGGAGCAGCCTGGGGGCGAGCTTCCTCTAAGAAAGGGGTGAGCTGGGACATGGCCCTAGGTAGGGAGGGACTGATGGCGGGAGGGGACAGAGAGGTCCAGGGTGGGTACTGGCGCTGGACCTGCCACGTGGCCTGCTTGTAAGAGGAAGGCCAGCCTGGATAGACCTTCAGGTCCAGGAGAGGCAGGACGGGGGTGGGGCTGGAGAGGGGACAGGGCATCTCGTGCTGCCTTCTTGGTCCCAGGATCTGCCACCTCAGTCACACTGCTCTGCCTCCGCTGTTCTGGGTCTGCGAGGGCCGCTTCCTGTCGCCCTCCCTGCTCCGAGGGACACGCCCACCCTGCCACCTCCAGGCAGATAGTGGCTGGCCCGGGCCTGCGGAATCCAGGACAAGCCCACCCGTGCCCCCGCCCGGCCCTGAGGCTGCCTACCACTGCAGGAACCACACCCCACCCTGACCAGCGCTGGCACCCACGTGGGTGCTGTCAGGAGCCTCACTCCTCAAGGCCCGGGACCCTCATCTGGGACACGCCACCCCCTTGGGACTCCGAGGCCGCTCCCCCCCTCCACCACCTACTGGGGTAGACATTTACATACATGTGCATTTACATATTTGGGGCCCAGGAATCAAGCTCTGCCTGCTTCATGCACCGCTGCTCCCCAGCACCCAAGGTAGTACTTGGCATACAGTAGTTGCTCGATGGAGAGTGAGGGCAGAATCCGTTATTTGCGCTGAGCTGGGAGGGCCCCAAGAGGTTGGGCCAGGACTGTAGTGATTCCTGAGGAAGCACAGGTTGAGGTTAAATGGTAACTTCTGCCCCAGTTCTGAGGGGCTTGTGAGGACCCTCAAATGGATGTGTGTCTTGAGCAAGTTCCGGGACCCCAGGGAGATGCCTGGAGGCCCGAAAGCCCCAATCCTCCCCCTCCCCCCCTGTGGTAATGCACTCAGAACTCAGAGCAACAGGGTCAGCCAGGAAGACCCCAGGACCCCCACTGGGCTACGTGTCCACCTGGAAGTCTGCCAGGGGCCCAGCAGGAGCACGACCTGGGGTCCCTGGAGGTCCCCTGGTGGGTCACTCAGTTTCCACATCCACTCTCTCACACATGCATGTGTGCTGCCCCCCCACGTGCACATAGGAGTACACATGCATGCACACACGTACACGTGTGCACCAGCACATGCATGTATATACTCTGCCCTCCTTACAGCGAATTCCCCATATAGCCCCTCCCCCATCCTCAAGTCTGGGGGTCCCCAAGGAGTCCCCGCTCTTGTTAGCAGGACCCAGGCAGAGGGAGCAGGACTCTTCCTGTGTCCAGGTCTGGGGTGGCCCTGGGGTCAGGTGGAAGAGAGTCAGGGAGGCCAAGAGGCTCCAGGTAGGAGAGGGTGAAGGGCTGGGGAGGGACATGGGCATCGGGTTGGCCCCAGGAGGCTGAGGAGCCATGGCCCTAGCCATGCATGCCCTGAACGTGCAGGCCTGGGCAGCCACTCAGCACCTCATTGGCCAGAAGTGGAGAGAATCTTGGCGGTCCGAGGGGTGATGGTGCCGCCAGAGCAACTCCTGTCCCTGCCTAGTCTGCCCCCAGCCCAGGGTCACACAAGGTGCCCACCCCCCTTTGATCTGCCATGGCTTGTCCTGCCAGGGACCCACAGGCAGGGCCTCCCTGTGCTGGCCTGGCCGCCTCCCTGCCGTCCACCACTCCTGCCTGAACAGAGTAGTGTCCTGGTCGCTGTGGGAAGGGGGTCTCTTCACCCAGGTGGCCCCGTGGAGCTGCTGCACCCAGAGCAGTGAGAGGACCCTGCACTCGGGCCCGAGAGGAGGGTGGGAGAGCCCAAGCCTACCTTGGCTCAGTCTGGGCAGGAGGGTCGGTGGGGCGGGCAGAGGTGGCTGGGAGGCCGCGGCTTCTGGCTCCCACAGGCAGGCGGTGGCACAGCAGCGTCCCAGTTGCCTAGGTGATGACATTGGAGCCTCAGAGGCTGGGCAGTAGTGTGGCTGGCCTGGAGCCGCAGGGCAGCTAGGGCGGAGCGTGGCCTGGAGCCCTGGGGCTGGCGACAGCCTGGGGCCAAAGCTGGGTGGCATGCACGTGCCAGCTGCACCCACACTCCCCACCCCTAGCCCCTCACGGAGAAGGGGCAGAGTTGAGCTGCCTCTGCCCAGGTTTGCACGCATTTCGACCCGTCATAGAAATGACCAAGCACACACAGAGTTAGAGAATGGCACTGTGAACACCCTCGCATGTCCCAGCTCAGTGTCACTCTGACCCCCAGTTGCAGCACTTCATGGCCGTTCCCTATAGGATCCCACCTCGTCGGTACCCAGCAATCCTTGCAGCTGACAGACAGTGTCCATCTTCATAGCATCAGGTCGAACCGTGGAACTGCTGACAGGCTGCTGTGCATTTTGTTTGTTTTTTTGTTTGTTCTTTTGTTTTTTTGAGTCAGAGTATTACTCTGTCTCCCAGGCTGGAGTACAGTGACACAAGCACAGCTCACCATAGCCTTGACCGCCTGGGCACAGGAGATCTTTCCACCTCAGTCTCCTGAGTAGCTGAGAATACACCACCACACCCAACCAATTGTTTACTAATTTTTTGTAGAGCTGAGGTCTCACTATGTTGCCTAGGCTGGTCTCGAACTCCTGGTCTCGAGCAATCCTCCTGCCTCGGCCTCCCAATGTGCCCACCCGGTCAAAAGTAAATTCATGTTTTTAATTGCTGGTCAGAAGGACTTTGAGGATCTCCCATCTCCACCACCTGTGTCACCGGCCACTGTACCACCTTCCTTCCCGCTGCTGCAGCAGCTCAGAAGGCTCGGTCTAGCAATGAGCGGGGTAGAGGGGACCTGGCAGATGGGATTAAGTTAAGGATTTCAAGACGGAAGAGTCTGCTGAATTATCCAGTGGCCTAATGTAATCACGGTGACCCCATAGAGGGAATCAAAGGGCCAGGGCGGAAGGAAGACTCCACTTTGCCAGCTTTGAAGATGGAGGGAAAGGCTGAGAGGCAAGGGACCCAGGCGTCTGGAACCTAGAAAGATGAGGCATAGATTTCCCCAACAACCTCCAGAAGGAGCATAGCCTAGAGCACACCTGGATTTTGGCCCAACATGGTTGATTTCAGACATCTAACCTCCAGAATGTAAGAAAATAAATCTATATTGTTTGTTTGTTTTACAGAGATAGGATCTCGCTCTGTTGCCCAGGCTGGAGTGCAGTGGTGTGATCACGCCTCACCGCAGCCTCGACCTTCTGGGTTCAAGAGAGCCTCCTCTCCTATCTCAGTCTCCTGAGTAGATAGGACTACAGGTATGCACCACCAAACCCAGCTAATTTTTAAATTTTTGTAGAGACAGCGGTCTCACTATGCTGCCCAGGATGGCCTCAAACTCCTGGCCTCAAGCAATCCTCCTGTCTCAGCCTCCCAAAGTGCTAGGATTACAGGGGTGAGCCATCACACCTGACCCACATCCGTATTGTTATTAACCACCAAATGTGTGGTCATCTATTACAGCACCCATAGGAAACGAATACAATTCCACAAAATGCAAGTTTGGGGCCCCGGAAGGAGCCTTGCACGCTGCATTAAGTCTGAGCAGAAGCCTTGCAGGTGTAGGAGGTTTAGCGAGGTAATATGTCTGCACACGCCTCCCCACCCAGAGACCACGGTGTGGCATTCCTCCGTCCTCCAGCTCTGAGGGAGGCCTGGGGCTTTCCTTGGCTCCCTGGACAGGACAGGAAAGGCCAGTATCTGTGACCTGCATGCAGCAGAAAAACAGGAGGTCGGACCCTGGGGAAGCAGCCCCCGGCTCAGGGCTCAACACTGCGGAGAGTGCGGAGGAGAGTGCTGACATGGCAGCCATGGCTCCCCCTGTCCCCAGGGGACGTGAACTCAGTGCAAGCCTGAATCTGCAGAGCCATGCACAACCCATGTGCAATGAGCATGTGCATCTGTGGATCGCAGCTGCAGCAGGTGGGGAGGGACACATGTGAGCCATGGAGGCAAGTTCATGTCCGCCTGCTCGGTGCATAGACGCATGGGCGGCTTACCCATGGCTCCAGAAGGGGAGGTGGCCCCACTGTGGCCAGGCGACTCCGGGAAGAGTGCCCACTGTCCAGGCCTGTGCCGGGACAGATGCGGCTAGCCAATCTGGGTTTCTCCCGGCAAGGACTCTTAGCATGCACCCTCTCCTCTCCCTCCTTAGTGCACAAGAAGCAGAGGAGAAAGAAAAGACCAGAGCTTAGGGAGGCTGGCCCTGGCCCCCTCGGGGCTGGAGGACATAGGCACAGCCCCAAACAATTTCAGTGTTAACGGAACTTTATTCTTTCTTCGTACAGCCTTCTACATCTTCACTGGAAACAAAAGGCGGGGTGCAGCCAGGCCTCTTCCAGTAATGGGAGCAGTTGTCGCAAGGCCATGGCTGAGTCTGTTCCTTGGTCCAACAAGCAACTGGCACACAGTGACAGGCCACAGGCTCGAGTGGGCATTTGATGGGAATTCAACAAGTGTTTCCGCACACCATGAGGTACGTGCTAAAAGGCGAGTCCTGCAACACTCATGCCCGGTTCTAAGCCATCAGGACTAGGTGGGAACTTCAAGGCTGGCCTTGTTTGTTTCTGTCAGGGCAGATGCTGAATAGGGGACTGCAGGCGTGAGCATTGTCTGTCTCCTGCAGCTGTGGTGACCAATGGCCACAAGTATGAAACAATACAGATGTTCTCCCCGCCAGGCTCGGTGGCTCAGCCTGTAATCCCGTGCCTTTGGGAGGCTGAGGTGAGTGGATTGCCTGAGCCCGTGGGTTTGAGACCCGCCTGGGCAACTTGGCGAGACCTCATCTCCACAATAAATCAAAAACTAGCCGAGCGCGCCTGTAGTTCCAGCTACTCGGAAGGCTGAGGTGGAAGGATCGCCGGAGCCCAGCAGGTCAAGGCTGTGGTGGCCAGAAGCCGCCACTGCACTCCAGTCTGGGCAACAGAGTGAGACTCCAAATAAAAAAAAAAAACAAACAAAAAGCAAACAAACAAACAAAAAAATATTCTCCCCTACCGTTCTGGAGGGCAGAAGTCCCAGATGGGTCTTGGAGCTGACACCAAGGTGTGGGCGGGGCCGGCCACCTCTGGCATCTCTGGGAAAAGGTCCATTTCCCCTTCTCCAGCGTCCTTAGGCAGCCATGTTCTTGGTTGGCCGCCCCTTTTCCTACCTCTACAATGCCTCAGCCTGGCCTCTCCCGACATCCTCCTATCCTCCTGACTGCCCATCTCTCCCTCTCGTGAGGATTTTGTGATGACACTGGGCCACCTGGGAAATCAGGATGACCACCCCACCTCAGAACGTCTTAGCTCCATCACAGTCCCTTCTGCCATGTGGAAGAAATCACGATAGGTTCCTGGGGTTAGGGAGCCAGTGTTCTGCCTGCCCCACGTGTCCTTCATTAGAAGAGAAGTCTTCTGAGCCGCCCATGTGGGGATCAGTCCTAAAGTTACCTGGGCCTTAAGCAGAATCACCCGCATAGCACTGCAGTGGGCAGCCACTCCATGGCACAGAGCCGAGTGCCAGTAAATACTCAGGGTTGAGGTGGCAGGGCTTCTGCGACAGTCCCATTCCCGCCCAGTGAGACACGGGCCATGCCTCTCGGAGGTTAGAGGTGGTCCTGGCCTACAGCCGCGGCAGGAGGTGAACAGGTGGGGGCGAAGGGGAGCCAGCAGGGGACCATGAAGAGCCCCCCACCGCCCACCTCCCTCACCATCAGGTCCCTTCCTCTGCTTCCCCCACCTCTTCCGTCTTCACCAGAGCCTCCATGCAGAAGCGAAACTAGAGGCAGCCAATCTGTTATGTTCCACCCAGCACCTTGCTTCCTCTGCACCAGGACCACCTTAAGATTCCGCAATTATCAGCCCTGACAACACAGACAGACCCCATCCCTTAAAAAGTAAAAACCAAGAAATAAAATTAGCCAGGTGGTGCGTGCCTATGGCCCAGCTACTCTGGAGGTCAAGGCAGGAAGATCGCTTAAGCCCAGGAGTTTGAGGCAACAGTGAGCTATGATTGAGGCTACAGTGAGCTATAATCACACCACTGCACTCCAGCCTGGGCAACAGAGAGAGACCCTGTCTCTAAATAATTTCTTAAAATAAGCTACATATATTAATTATGTAATTATTACATCAGCACCATGAGCAAACGCTATGTTCTCCATTTTACAGATGAGGAGACTGAGACTGGAGAGATGAAGTAATTTATCCAGCATCCCTGCGTTAGCAGATGGCACATTATACTTGCCTGACTGATCCTACCACTCAGACACACATCCTGGACAACGTATTTGCTGGGCTTCGCAGGTGCATTTACTTTTGGTCTTCATAATGGGGGATGCAGTCGGCTGGACACACATGTGCCACCTTGGGCGCCTGGCGGTGTGTCAACCACTATCCTCTCCAGCCAGCGGGTGACTTCAGCCCTGGCAAGCCCTGAGCGTGACCGCCACATTCTCACTCAGGTAATCGGGACACCCCAGTCCCCACTCAGGCTGCCTTGACTCTGAGGTGAGAAGGATGGAAATCTCGGTCTGAAGGTGGCATCCCTGAAAGGCGGTGGCTGAGTCAAGGCCATTTTGGTTTTCTAGGCCCTGAGGCAGGGCCCGGGTAACAGCAGGTGCTCAATAATGTATCTTCTCTAGCACCCAGGACAGGGCCCGGTAAACAGCAGGTGCTCAGTAATGTTTCTTCTCTAGCCCCTGAGACAAGGCCCGGTAAACAGTAGGTGTTCAATAATGTATCTTCTCTAGCCCCCGACAGAGCTTAGGAAACAGCAGGTGCTCAATGATGTATCTTCTCTAGTTCCCGGGCAGGGCCTGGGGAACGGCAGGTGCTCAATAAGACGAATGAATGGAGGAAGTCCTAAGTGAAACACTGCTTGACTCAGCTCACAATCCCTTATCTGGATTTTGAAACCCAACAAGCTTGGAAACTCATGGCTCATGCTCGTGTCTGGGCCGACTCTTCTGGAGGCAGATTGGCCATCCCAATCCTGGTGTGGATACCCATGTGTGCTGCCACAGAAATAGGACACAGTGTGACTGTGGGGTGCTTGTGTCAGACTCCTTGGTGGTGGTATAAAATATAGGATTCAAGCGCCAAGGCACTTTTCTAAATTCATAGTTTTAAAAAATCTGAATTGTGAAGCAGCGTGGAGCTGGGGCTCAGGAGAGTGGGCCTGTGTCTAATAAGAACCATGAGGGGGGTGGGGCCAGGGGAGGACAGGGCGCCTCCCACTTGGAAAGTCCCATTCGATTCTTTCGAAGACCTCACAGATAACCTGCAGCTTCACTGGGAGCAACTTACGGGGCCTCAGCGGTCTCTCTGCATGGAGGAGACCCTTTTCCCTCCTCCTGTAAAAGCACAGCTTAGAAAGGTCACCTGGGTCCTGGCAGACCTGGGCTGGGTCTGAGCTCCCTTCTGGCTCATCCCCAGCCGGCCACTCCTGCCACTGCTCTGGTCCACGAAATTCCATCGAGTAGCTCATACATGTGCATGGACAAAATCCAGAAAATACAAGGGGGTCAGGCAGAGCAAAGCAGATCTCACTTCTACCTGGGCCCGGGCCTCCCGAGGGGCCTTGTTGACCTCATCAGAAGAAGATGCACAAAATCGAAAGTACTTTAACCACGACAGCAGAAGGAGAAAGAGAAGACAAGTTAAGAGTCTGGTCGTCGGTCACAAGGCCTCAGGGGTCAGAGAGTTACGACACCCAAAAAATACTGATGATTTCTGCGCATCCCCTCACACCGAGTCTTTCTGGTTTATACACTCGGAGGATGCCCCAAAAAATGTACACACATTTTAAGAAAAGAAAAAAAACTGCATGAAAATTGTAATATTTAATATATATACCGATAATAGGTGAACACTTGTCACATTTGACTTTTTTTGTTGTTGTTGTTGAGTTGGAGTCTCACTCTGTCACGCAGACTGGAGTGCAGTGGCCGATCCCGGCCACCACAGCCTCGACCTGCTGGGCTCCGGCGATCCTTCCGCCTCAGCCTTCCAAGTAGCAGGAACTACAGGCACGTGCTACCACACCTGGCACACTTGACTTTTACAACTACAAGTGGTGCACATGGTTTGGTAGACTTCCATGGCGAGCATGTAAACTGTTCCAACGCCACAGCAGAAGCGGCAGGACTTGGTGCTGGGTGAGGCCTCCCAGATTTCCCCTTGGGCACATCACACACGGTGTCATGGTCTCAAACTCATCACAAATGCGAATAGTTGTCAGATGCCTTGGAGGTTCTGCGCATGCTCACGTCCCCATTGCTACTGGACTTCCAGTGTTCTCTAGTTTCAAACACCACTTCACAATGGTCCTGTGCTCCTTGAATGACAACCGTGCTTCCTCTGTTTTGACTGTCCTGCCTGTCACATGGTGATGCTAGCATTCATTTGATTAACAGCATGATTTGAGCATTAAAAGTAATACATAGATAACAACTCTTAAAAATGTGCATACATTTTTGGCACCCCTGATATATATAAATATATTGAGTCAGTATCTTACTCTGTCATCCAGGCTGGAGTGAGTAGTACAATCATGGCTCACCACAGCCTTGACTTCCTGGGCTAAGGTGATCCTCCTGCCTCAGCCTCCTGAGTAGCAGGGACTGTAGGCACGTGCCACCACCTCTGGCTAATTATTTTTATTTTTATTTTTGTGGAGATGAAATCTTACTATGTTGCCTAGGCTGGTCTCAAACTCCTGCGCTCAAGCAATCCTCCCACCTCAGCCTCCCAAGTACCTGCAACTACAGGCACGTGCCACCCTACCTGGCTAATGTTTTGATTTTTTTTGGTGAAGACAGGTCTCACTATGTTGCCTAGGCTGGTCTTGAACTCTTGGACTCAAACAATCTTCCCACCTCAGCATCTAAAAGTGCTGGGATTACAGGAGCAAGACACAGCACCTGGCCCTTCAAAATATATTTTGCATACATTATTGAACCTGCACATTTCACTGTCAACCAAAAGACTCTTTCCATTATGCTAATACTTTCAAAAATCAGATCAACCAAATGAAGATTAGATAATGTTCTTGGAATTATATTGACCTCAATCTTCCAATTGTCTATTTTGCTATTTTTATCAGAATTCGTCATTTTTATATTAACCCAATTAGTGTCCTGTTTACTGATACCTCGTTTTTTAATTTGCAGATTCATTCTAAAAGCTCAGGGAAACTTTCACAACTTGATCTCTCCTTCCTCATTACTGCCAAATAATTAGTCAAGGAGCCTTCCCTGATCAAAAATTAAGAACCCAGAAGCAAGTTGGAGCATGCCTTGCTCCAAAAGAAAAAAAAAATGACAGGAGACTCTGTAATTACGAGGGGGTTTGTTGACAGTCATGGACAGCGGAAGCAGAGAATGTGGAGGATGTTCAGCCCTGAGTGCTGTCAAGCACAGCCAAGAATACCTCGGTGGTCTTCTCTGATTTGCATAATAACGATAAGCTGAGCCCTTGGGGAGCTGGCCATGTGCATGGACCCTGGACCTCACCTGGGTCTTTGCACTTCCAGGAAGCACAGTCTCTAAAGAGGGAGCACACCTTCCCTTTGTCACTCAATGGCATTGACCAAGGCTGCTGGGTTTCTGCAGAAGTGAGCCAATCTCCCCAGTCCAGCTGAGGCCTCCAGACACTCTGCAACACCCTGCACTGCCCTACACCCACACCAACCCCCAAGCATCTCACAGTCAAGCAAGACTCACACTAAGACCCAGGCTGTTCCCCCTCTCCCCACAGCCCCACTGAGCCGAGAAGCACCAGACAAGTGTGGTAGCAGCCTCTGCCCGCAAGTGGACACCGCCCAGGTGAGCCCTGAGGCCAGGAGGCTGCAAAAGAGAAGCTTCCAGGTCTCACTCACATGTTTAGCCCGCGGGAGAAATCACAACTCAAGTACCCAGGAAATGGTGCAGGAGGGGTGAGGGGAAGGGAAAGGAGGGGGGGAAAGGGGTGAGGGTGAGGGGGCGACTGGGCTGCTCTCAGGGACCCAGTGGCACCAGCCCCTGCCCCCAGGAGCCACCTGTCCAATTAGCCAGGGCTTCTCCAGATGCCACCCCCCCACCTCCCCTCCTGGCACCTCAGAGCAGCAGGTGAGCAATTAGAGCCCCCACCCTCCCAGGGCTCCGGTACCTGCCAGCTGGTACTGGGCGTCCTCCTTCCCCCACCTCCCAGCAGGAGGACAAACCCCTGGCTGGAGAGAGAGTGCTACCCATCCTGCCATCCAGGTAAATGGTGGAGGGACAGGAGGCGCGATGCCCAGGTGTCCTGCTGGGCTGTTTGGGGGCTACACCGGCCCTTCCTGGCATCTCGTGTCTGCTGGCACTGCCCTTGGGGCTCTCAGGTGTCCCCATGGACAACTCAGAGAAACACAGCCACAGCCTCCCCAGAGTGCCCGTGGCAGCAACGCAGGTGGGCGGGCCCACTGCGCGGGTAGAGTGGCTCAGGACGGGCCTTCCTAATATAGCTTGCTGGCATTGGAGAAGCCAGCAGAAGCAGGATGCTCTTGCCTCCCCTCCTCCAACTCCCCCGACGCGGGTCATTAAAGAGCTGCCTGGCCTTCCTCTGAAGCGGGTCGTGAGACCCCCGATGCCCTCCACCCAGAGGGACAGTGTCACACGGAACCTGCAGATCTGCCCCTACAGGCCTGTCTCTGTGCCCTGTGTGTGACTTTTGTCAAATCACCTTACGCTTCACTGTCCACTCTTCCTCAGACTTAGAATAACAATATGCAGGTTTCCTTCGTCCTTGAGTCTTCAGCGCTGAGAGCTCCTGTGTCACGTAAACCACCTATGAAGTGAACATGTTGCACCTGTCTCTTATGAGGCTTTGCTGGATCTTCTGGACTTGGCCCCAGCCGTGAGGATTAGAAACATGTGTCGTACCACTTGCCACAGGGAAAGTACCATGTGAGCACTTCCGGCCGTGTTATTACTCATCTGCACTCAAAAGACAGATGTGAACACGGAGGCACATTCTCCCACGAAAGGAAGGGTGGGGATGTGGCAGCCTGTGCTGGCCTCATGCCAGCGTCCCCTTTCCCCCCACGCCCGGTGGGTCCTGGGGTAGCCTGGGTCTGGTCAGGGCCCGAAGCTGATCCCATCTTCAAGGCCCACAGGGTGTCCCTCTTGTCCCTGTGAGTGCCCTCCCCAGCCCTGATGCCTGTGCTGGGGGTCAGGACGCACCACCCCAAAATATGACTATAGAAGGCCAGCACTTGCTGCCCCCAGATGTGCCTCTGGAGTGCTGGTCATTCCAGGCTGGTTATTCTGAAAACTGCTGCCCCTCCCAGAGACAAAGGTGCGTCTGCGAAGGAAGCTGCCATCAGTAAAGGTCTCTATGCCAGGAAGACAGCGGTCCGACAACTTCCATCATGCAGAGACTCTTGTCTGCACAACATGGTAGGCTTCATTCACCAGATATCCCCCTCCTGTAATCTGCCTCCACACCCTCCAGAAACACGGGTCCCTGCTCCTCTCCGTAGCTCAGCATGACGGACAAGCCTCCACCTTCCAGCCCTTCCTTGAAGCTCGTTTTTGTAGGATTCCCCACTTGCACACATGTCCTCACAACGGTTTTCTCCTCAGCTGATGCCACTTTTCCTCCCTATAGTCCGGTGACCACAAATGGACCTCTGTGGCTGGACCTGCCCCCTCCGGGCACTCCAGCTGCAGGGTCATGGGTCCCGAAAAAAAGCCGGTGAAGGTAAGGTGTCCGCCTGCGGGTATGGAGGTGAGTGAGTGGTGACTCGAGGTAGCAGGCAAACGTGGTGTGAGCTAGTCCTCGCCTAGGGACACTGGTGGGGAATCTGGTATGAGCGCTCTTGCTTTCTGGTCCCAGAGATGGTCATTGCTTTCCTTCCTCGCCATCTTTCTGTCATTTTTCAGAAGGAGGGACCCACAGGGTTGAACGCAGGCATAGGTCCTACAAGCCTGTCGTTGGAGTTGGCCCCACAGCCTGGCAGGTTCATGGTTCTCCCAGGTTGGCATCTGTTTAGACAAACGACTGTGGGTCCCCGAGACAAAAACCCATGAGCTTCCCTTTCCTCGTATTTGATGTGCTGAAAGCTTGGCTTTCTGACCAGTGAGAGTATTCTCTCTGTCCTCTGCCCCAGGGGACATGAGTGTGGCTTTTCTGGTCATAGATTGACCAGTGCAGGAGCCTGAAACATCATGACAAGTCCCATTCTCCTTCCAACACCAAAACAAATAAGCCCCAACCCTGGGCGAGGTAGCTCATGCCTATAATCCCAGTACTTGGGAGGGCGAGCCAGGAGGATTGCTTGAGCCTGGGAGCTTGAGACCAGCCTGGGCAACATAGTGAGACTTCGTTTCTACAAAAATTAAAAAAAAATTAGCTGGCTGTGGTGGCGTGTGCCTGTAGTCCCAGCTACTTGGCAGGCTGAGGTAGAAGGACTGCCTGAGCCCAGGAGGTTGAGGCTGTGGTGAGCTGTGATCGTGCTCCAGCACAGTGACTCTGAGTCACACATATAAAATAATAATAATTAAAAAGTATGCATTCAAGCCGGGCTCAGTGGCTCAGCCTGTAATCCCGCGCCTTTGGGAGGCTGAGGTGAGTGGATTGCCTGAGCCCGCGGGTTCGAGACCCGCCTGGGCAGCGAGACCTCATCTCTATAATAAATCAAAAAATTAGCCGGGCGTGGTAGCACATGCCTGTAATTCCGGCTACTCGGAAGGCTGAGGAGGAAGGATCACCGGAGCCCAGCAGGTCGAGGCTGCGGTGGCCGGAAGCGGCCACTGCACTCCAGTCTGGGCGACAAAGTGAGACTCCAACTCAAAAAAAAAAAAAAAAGTATGCATTCAATCCAAGAATAGATGTGCAAGTGGAGGTATACTGCCTGCTGCCCTGTATATACCACATGCAGCAGAACAAGCCAAAATTAAATATTTAATTTTTCCATTTTTGCTTTCATAGTACCCGTCTAACATGCACATGTTGTAAAAACATTTAACAGGGAAGCATCTGAGGATGACAGCTAGCTTTGCTTAATGGCTCATGTACTGTCCATAAGTAATTCAAGCACAATTGCTAAAAAGAAGTAAATTAAACAGATGTAAGTAGAACAAAAGTTTATTAATAGCCTTCTCAACAGTAAGCATGTTTTGTAACATATGCTTAAAAAAATAGCTTCCCAAATATCGTTAGTAACTGATTTCCTTTGAGTTATATTAAGTTAAACTAGATGATAGATATTTGTTAAATTTCTAGATCATTCCCAAATAAAATAAAATATTGCGACGTTTACTATGAAACATAAGTTTAAGCTTATCTACTTTTGGCTTCTTATTACAAAGGAACAAAGTGAGTTTGGATCTGCCGGTAAACATGCCCTGTGCCACACTGAAAAACTGTACTATGAGGAACACACGTTTCTAAAAATTATGAAGTCATGTATTCATCGATTGGCCAATGTAAAGAATACTGCTTTGACAGTTCACAATTATTTCTTTCCTGTTTTTACTTGAAAGTCAGTGTTGTAAGGGTTTACAATTCTAATTAATATAGGTCATTAAAACTACTAGAAATAACTGTATATTACAAAAGCTATAAACATAAGATATGCTTTTGGTAAGGAAAGTGGTAGGCTGTGTTTTTCATTAGGAGAAAAAGGTAATTTTGTAGAGTTTGGAAATGACTTAAAGGTGGTTTTAGAATGAAGGAAGGAAGACAGGAAGGACAAAGGTTAAACAGAGATAAAAACTGGAAAGGGAGAGACTGGGAGAGAGACTCTTATGTGACCAAATTGGCTAAAATGGATGTATTACAAGGATTTCTAAAGCAAGTATTAATATAAAAGTAAACTGGTACAAAAACCAGAATGTAGTCTTCTCTTTTAAAACAACAAAGTTTTCTTGGAATACTAGTTTTCTTTCATTGAGAGACGGTGAAGGGTTTCTGTTCACTCTTTAACTAATTTGACTGGGAAACCAAGATTTTGGTTTTAGCAAAATAATCTTCTGTGCTTCATGATGTCTATCAGGCCTTTGAATATTTAAGAAAACTGAATTTTTTTAATGAAAAGATCTAAGATTATTTCCAACTATGCAACTTCCTGAATTTGTCTTTGAAATGTTTGTTACTTTGGTTAAATGATAATTATGGCTTTATAATGATCTTTGATTCTACTTAATCAAGTGTTTTAACCTTTTGACATTTTGACAATTTTCCAAAACCAAATTCTAATTTAAGTTTTTTTTTAGTCTCAAATTAACATTAGAATTTCCCAGATGGACGAATATCTCAAAAGAATTTGTTCTATCTCCTTATAAAAAGACAAATATTAAACTAATTAGGCTTATTGGATAAGTTAAGTTTGCAAGGGAAGCATTGTCAAATAAGTGATGTTTAACCTTCTTTAAATTATATTTGCATGGATATATGTTACTAATATAAATGTTCCAGAAATTGCATGAAATTCCTAGAAATCCGTTATATCCTATACCAGTCATAATTCTAGTTATCATCTTAAAATATTGTGTCACCAAAATAATAAATTTCCTTGTCACTTGCAGTATAATGAACGCTCATCAGATCTTTAACCAAGGCCATTTTAAGTCTCTTTGCCATACACAGTTAATTGTTTTACTCTGATGCTTTCCTGAAACGTTTTGTAAGCAATTATATCCTAAAATGTGTCTTTAAAGAGATGCCAGGAAAGGATTCTGACTAGAATGGTTTTCGCTAATACTAAGATCATACTATTGGACCAAGTGAGAACTTTCAGAATTGTTGATAACTTACAGCAACGTGGCAACTTTTATAAGCATAATTGAAACTATTATTTTTTCTCTCTACTCAATATCTCCAGGATTTGGAAAATACTAGTATTCACATTTTTATGGCAGTAGAGTTATTAGAAGTTTAGTAAGAATCTCCTGTCTTGTAACAGGACACAATTGGAAATATTGGTTATGTTACCAAGGGTTTGACTGGAAAGTCATATTTGAAGGTATGTGCATAAAATCAGGTATGAGCAGACCGTTTTAAGGAACTAAGGTTGAACTTATGGAGCCATACATCCCTTGTAAGGGGAAAAAAAACAGGCCTGGTACCCAGCGTAAAGGGCTTCCATGGGCTTCAGACAGAAGGAGGACTGCAACTTTCAGTATTTCTTATGAATATTTTGGGAACCTCAAGAAAGAGGAATTCACCCAAATCTATGGGTATTGCAGGTGAAGTCTCATGGCAAGTCCTCGGCTTAACTTCTTAACCTTGAAAGGATTTTCAAAGTCTAATCTGAAATTTCTTATTAAAAGTTTCAGCAAAGTAGACTTGAAGAGAGCCTATTTAGGGCTCGGCACAGTGGCTCATGCCTGTAATCCCAGCACTTTGAAAGGCCAAGGAAGGAGTATCGCTTGAGCCCAGGAGTTCAAGACCAGCCTGGGAAACATAGTGAGAACCAACAGCTACAAAACACTAAAAAAAAAAAAAAAGAAAAGAAAGAAAGAAAGAAAAGGAAAACTTAGCCGGGTGTGATGGTGTGTGCCTGTAGTCCCAGCTACTTAGGATTTTGAGGCAAGAGGATAGCTTGAGCCCAGGAGGTCAAGGCTACAGTGAGCTATGACCCAGCCATTGCACTCTAGCCTGGGTGGCAGAATAAGACCCCCCCATCTCTTGAAACAAAAAAGAGTAATTAGAATAATAATAAATAAATAAAATGAAAAAGAGAGCCTATCTGATCACTTACTATTCTTGCTGTACCTATATAAATAATCAAGGCCAAGTTTAATGAAATTCAACTTATTTTGCAAGCAAGTGATTATTTTTGGTAGTAACACAGGTGACTATAGAGAGAAATTATGTTTTAGTAGAAAGCTATAATGCACCCGATATTAGGTTCTAGTCATGTACATTGTCTTTGAGGTTTTGTTATCTATCTGTAAATTTGTTATCTGTCTGTAAATGGTGCTGAATTCCTCTAGTTTTTCCTAATATCTGACTACAACTTTCCAATTTTCTCCCACCCTCCTGATCTGAAATCTCTAAGGACAACAGGCTGAAGCGTTGTGACTTGAGATAAACATCAGAAGCCGGGTTCGGTGGCTCAGCCTGTAATCCCGCGCCTTTGGGAGACTGAGGTGAGTGGATTGCCTGAGCCCGTGGGTTCGAGACCCGCCTGGGCAACTTGGCGAGACCTCATCTCTACAATAAATCAAAAAAATCAGCTGGGCGTGGTAGCGCGTGCCTGTAATTCCGGCTACTCGGAGGGCTGAGGCGGAAGGATCGCCGGAACCCAGCAAGTCGAGGCTGCGGTGGCCGGGAGCGGCCACTGCACTCCAATCTGGGCGACAGAGTGAGACTCCAACTCAAAAAAGAAAGAAAGAAAGAAACATCAGAGATTACCACAAAAGCTTAGGCATGAGTAACCTTCGAGCCTGTTGCTGTGTGAGCCACTCAAATCTTCCCAGGGATGTTCAGAAGGCAGGAGATGCTGCGAGCCCAACAGCTACGAATCTTCCCAGCTGGCTGCCCCTGAGACTCAGAAACTGATGTCTAATCTGCTCCGACTACTCACTTTTGTTTTTCTTTTGTCTCCATAGAAATGCCTCTTCAAAATTTTATGGGACAGCACACCCACTCAGTTTCTGGACAGTGAAACTCTTGGGGGAAGTTTCAAATTGAGAAAAACAATGAGGCTCAGAACACGTCACTACAAAATATGACTGTAGGAGACCAGAATATACCACCCCCAAACATGCCACTTTGGCATACTGACTACTTTGAGCCAACACAGGAAAAAGTTCTTCAGCTCCCTCTTAACTGCCTAAAATAAGGTGTCAAACTCCCCTTTGAAAAGAAAATTGACATCTATAAAGGCGATTTTCTTTAGTAAAGTTGTGTATGCCAGGAAGACAACTGCTCCAAGACACCTTTCATCACGGAGAGACTTGCACCTACATAATGGAGGCAACCTCCAGCAGCCAGATGTTCCTCCCTCACCCTGTCAGGTCCGAAGCCCCAAGCCCCCATTTCTTTCTATAGCTCAGGGTGATGTACAGAGATGCAAAGGTTACTTGTTGTACCTGAGCTTTTGTGGTGATCTCTCTGATGTTTATTTCAAGTCACCCCGTTTCAGCTTGCAGTTTTTGTTCTTAGTGATTCCAGAACAGAAGGGTGGGAAAGAATTGGAAACATTCATTTGGAGAGCTGTAGTCAGATATTGGGAGAAACTAGAGGAATTCAGGATCCAGCTCCATTTACAGTGAGATTGAGGTACCAGCCTCAACCACCTGGTCACTTTGAGTCTCCTATTTTTGTGGGACACCTGTGTATACATATGTCATTAACATTGTTTTTCTCTTGTGAATCTGATTTATGTCAATAATTTATAGGGCTAGGCGTGGTGGCTCACTCCTAAATAATCCCAGCACTCTGGGAGGCTTAGGTGGGAGGATGGCTTGAGCCCAGGAGTTTGAGGCCAACTTAGGCAACACAGTGAGACATCATCTCTACAAAAGCAAAAGCAAAAATTTGCCAAGTGTGGTGGTGTGCATCTGTGATCCCAGCTACTCAGGAGGCTGAGGTAGGTGGAAGGATCACCTGAGCCCAGGAGGGTAAGGCTGCAGTGAGCCATGATCAAGTCACTGCACTCCAGCATGGACAACAGAGTGAGACCCTAACTCAAATAATAACAATAATGTCTTACAGTCTAGCTAAGAACCCAGACAGGCAGGGGAAGCAATATCCTTTATTGCTTGCTCCTTGGGAAAACCAATTTCAACTCCAAGGTCCACGTGGCATCCTGGCCGCTGGCCCTCTGGGTCCCTGTGTCCCCTCCATGGCCCTGACCTGCCTTCGGTGCCTTCACTCTGTCCCCAGCAGGGCCCTTCCTTCACCTGGTCCCTCCCGACTTCACTGGAGGCCACACCTGGGATGCTGCCTCCTCTCCACTCGACTCCCCAGGTCGCTTCTCCTGACCCCTCAGCCCAGGCTGGTGCCCTCACCACCCTCTCCAGCACCCTCGGCAGCCCACACAGCCAGGCTCAAGGCTGGGAATCATGCCTGGCCTCTCTTAGGGTGCTTGTTGCCAGGTGTATGTCTGGAATCTCTTCTTCACTAGAGGGCTGTGGTAGCCCAAGCAGTCCCCGAGGAGAGAAGGTGCTAGGGTCTGGGGAGATAGCCTGTCTTCCAGGATGCAGGGGCCATAACAGTAGCAGCTGGGTTGGGGGAGTGAGGGAGCGGCAGGGAGCTGGGTGAGGAGTTCCCTCCCGTCCGCTGCCGCTCTCCTTGGCTGTGCTCAGAACTGCAGACGCTGGTGCTCAGTCCTGTCCTCCTCCTGAAAAGAGGGGCATGGCTCGGACTGGGGACCGGGCTTCTCATCTCCTCTGGCAGCCTGGGGAGGCCTCGGGTCCCCTTTGGCACGAAAGTTTTAAATGTATAAAGTAAAATACAGAAGATCACAAATGACTGAGGTGAAGCTATTCTAGTGCATTGATGGCAGCCTCTCAAGAGATGTGTCCCCCCAGAACCTCAGAATGCAAAGTCATTGGAATTAGAGTCTCTGCAGATGTCATGAAGGTAAGGGTCTCCAGAGAAGATCACCCTGGATGCTTCCGGGGGAGCCCAAATCCAATGACAAGTTCCACGTAAAAGACAGAAAAGAAGCACAGACGTGAGCCGGAGGTGGAGGCCAGGGGCCGCGGCTGCAGGCCAAAGACTACCAGGACTGTCAATGGCCCCAGACTCTGGGAGGGGACACAGAACGAATTCTTGGAGCCTCCAGAGGGAACCAAGCCTGAGCATACTTGCTTTCTGAGTCCTGCCTTGACAACTGGGCGACAAGCCACCCTCATTGTCTTAAGTCCCTAGTTTGTGGTCATTTGTTACAGCAGCACGAGAAATCGAAAACAGTTATCACAGGATTTGAAAAAGCAAAATTGGGATACAATAATGTGCCTCTTTATGAATGCATTAAATGACAAGGTGGTAGCAGGTGTGATAACTGTCATAATTTCAGCTGAGTGACATGTGCAAACACATTTTCGAGATTTCTGCAGCAACTGTCACGCACATGGAAACATCAGTGGTTCTGATGGATGGGAGGGTTACAGGTTCTGCTGCCACTGTTGTCGTCTGTTGCCTACGTTAGTAACTGAGGGAAATACCGAACTTTACTTTGAAGTTAGTACAAGTGAAGATGCCATTTTTCCCTGTCCAAGTTCTCGGTACTGCTGAATTCTAAACCCTCGGCTTACATGGTCTCAAAGGGCCCTTCCAGCATGAATGTTGGGCGGTTCCAGGGGCCTGGGGACCGTGTCTTGTGTGTACTGTGGGCCCGGGCCAATACCAGGTCCAGGGGAGGACACTGGCCAGTCCTGGTCCTGTTGTTGTCAGAGCCAGAGTCTCTACTCCTGCACTTTGCAGCCATATAACCTTGGGAAAGCTGAAAAACCTGGGGAAGCCTCAGTATCCTCATCTGCAAATGGGCATAATTATAGTGTCTTCCTCAGTGGGCTGATGTGAGGATTAAGAAAAAAAGCAAGCTGGGCTCGGTGGCTCAGCCTGTAATAACCGTGCCTTGGGAGGTCAACGTGAGTGGATTGCCTGAGCCCGCGGGTTCGAGACCCGCCTGGGCAACTTGGCGAGACCTCATCTTTACAATAAATAAAAAAATCAGCCGGGCGTGGTAGTGCACTCCTGTAGTTCCAGCTACTTGGAAGGCTGAGGTAGAAGGATCGCCGGAGTCCAGCAGGTAAAGGCTGCGATGGCCAAGAGCGGCCACTGCACTCCAGTCTGGGCGACAGAGTGAGACTCCAACTCAAAAAAAAAAAAAAGAAAAAGAAAAAAAGAAAAAAAGCAAACTATTTAGACAAGGCTGGGTTCACAGTCACCATGGACTAAATGCTGTTTATTTTAGGAGATGTCCAAAAAAACATTAGTTGGGCTGAATATTTTTTTTTTCTTCTTTGGGTCTCTGACATGGTACAGCTTGTCCAGGAAAAGAAAGAACTTTTTTTTTTTTGAGTTGGAGTCTCACTCTGTCGTCCAGACTGGAGTGCAGTGGCCACTCCCGGCCACCGCAGCCTCCACATGCAGGGCTCCGGCGATCCTTCCGCCTCAGCCTTCCAAGTAGCTGGAACTACAGGCATGTGCTACCATGCCCGGCTGATTTTTTAATTTATTGTAGAGAAGAGGTCTTGCCAAGTTGCCCAGGTGTGTCTCGAACCCACGGGCTCAGGCAATCCGCTCACCTCAGCCTCCCAAAGGCACGGGATTACAGGCTGAGCCACCGAGCCCGGCTAGAAAGAACTTTTGATGAGTCCAGGTTTAGTCTGCAAAGAAATACCAACCACAGAGTGTACAAGCAGCAGACAGATAGAAGGTCTGTGAACTCTTGCACATGTCTGTCCGAACTCACTTCAGTACTGTTTTATGCTTGAGCCCAATGAGCAGAGGGAGTTTTAAGAATAAAACGTCGATACTGAAGTATCTCTGTACAACATATAAAGAAAGGATTTTCCAGGCGTCCTATGGAAGCTACCTAAGAAGGCAAACTTTCCAAAAAGATCTGTGCTACACAGATGCTCCCACAGATGCTTTTTTTTGTGTGTTTTTGTTAAAGAAATCTGGGCAGAGCTTGGAGGTAGTCATGAGGGTAAGTCATCACTCAACATATTGGGGATAAAATCTATGAGAGTCATATAAAGTTTTTACTACGTTCAGGTAGAAACAGTCAGAATTAAAAGGGAAATAGAAGTTATGGTCATTTCACTCCTCATATCAGCTTCTTTCGTCACTTTGCAAATGTGGCTGAATCATGAGGAAATACCGCGCAGCTATTTTAAAGTGTTGACTTAGCCCTGGCCTAAGTGGAAAATGCAGGCCTGCCAGGCGATGCTGGCTTATAAGAAGAAATGCACACGTCAAAGGGGGTTTGAAGAATTTTTCTGATGTTTGCAAACCCAAGGCTCATCACGTCTGTAGCGCACTTTTGGGTGTTGGGAACCTCAGGGTTCACACCATCCCTGGGCTCGGAGGGGCCTCCTCCAGGTACCAGGGTGTGTGTCCCTCCCTGTTCAGGCCTCAGTGTCTTCTCTTCAACACTGTTCAGCTATGCCCCTTTCCACTTGGCCAATGTTATTGGTCCATTCTTGGACCTGGGTGGGGCATGTGCTACAAATAATACTGACAGAGGCCTCCTGGCCACAGTGCATACCCTGACAGATGCCACCAGCCGCCACCCACACTGTGGGCAGATTCCTGTCTCACTGCCATCTCCACTCCCGGGGGGACCAACTGGCTACCAAGGAACTGGGGCTCCCCAGCTCTTGAACAGCACCTAGGACTCACAGACATCATGTTTGTGTGGGTCCCAGGCACTCTTCCAAGCACCTCAGATTATGACCCTATTTTGCAGATGGGTAAACTGAGGCTCTGGGTGGTTAACTGGAGCAGAGGGGATTTGAACTGCAGCATTCTGACTTCCACGCCTATTCAGCTAGCCACTGCGCTAGCCTGGCGTCTCCATGGGGCTGCCCTTCAGAATCTGGAGACAGTGACAGGATCCCCAAAGCGGTCACTAGCCCGACCACCAGATGGGGCCAAGCATCCCGGCCATTCCTTGCGTGCCTGCTGCCGGCCCCACTCACACAGCTTGCTGCGGGTGCAACATGACAGCTCCTGAAGCTTGCTTTATCTTATTCTGAGATCACCTAATGCCCAAGTTCACATACTGCAACAATTCAAGCACCCGTCCTTGTGCTCTGGATGCCATGCCTTTGTATCTTTTGCTTAATAAACTGAAACAGCTTCAAAGGCGCCTGCATTTTGTCTGTTTACTCATCTCCCCCCAAGCTAATTGCTAAGGCTAAACAAATAAATGACAATGGCAACAACAACAACAACTGAAACCAGAACATTGTGTTAATGAGCCCAAAGCGTTCCCAAATGTCAGTTAATGAACAGACTGCAGCACACTGGAGACAAATGACTTCTGGTCAGAAGTTAGGGGGAACCCTCTTCCGGCACCTTGGCTGGTGGAAGGGTCTACCTATCCCGAGGATTTGTGTAGACATGTGCATACTGTGTGCTTATCCCCTAAGGAGCAGACAGAAATACTAGCTAAGTCAGGAGGTAATATTAGCTCCCAGGCCAAAGGCTAAGAACCTCAGAGGCCAGAAGCCGCAGGGGGATGTCTCCCCCCAGGCCACCCCCGCCCCCCGCCGTGGAGGCCTCTTCTTTCCTCACTTCCGTACCTGGAACAGGCTCTGACGTGGGCCAGGTCCCCCCAAAACTCAGAGCCACGGGAGCCGCCCCTCAAAAGCTGCTGAACCCCCTTACTAAGCAGCTCCGTGGGTCCAGCTCCACTGCCAGGGCCCTGTCTGGCGCGTTCTCCTGGTCCAAGGGAGGACCTGGTGTCCCTCGGCCTTGCGGAGGGTCTGGGCGCTGAGGTCTCGAGATTGTATGGCCCTGGAGGGTGCAGAGGTGGTGGGCGCGGGCAGCGAGGAGCTGGTGGGTTATTTCCACCTGCTCCCTGCGACCTGGCCCCTTCCCTACCACATTCCCAGGAGCCTCGGAAGCTGGGGCGGAGGGGGAAGCAGGAGGAAGACCCTGCCGCGAAGCCACGAGGCTGCAGCGCGTCCCGACGGCAGGACCCACGCCGCCTCCCCGGCTCGGCTCTGGCCCCTCTAGCCCTCGTGCCGGGCCCGGAACCGAGGGAACGCTGAGGACGCCCCCACGTGTGCCCTCCGAGCCGTGCCGGTCCTCCTCCCCACTCCACCCCAGCGTCGAGGCCGCGCGTCCGGCACCCGCCGCCCTGCTCCCGGGTCCCCGAGCGCGCAGCCGCACCGCGCCCCGGCCTCCGCGCCCCTACCTGGTGCCGTCGGTGCCGCGGGCGTCGGCGTCCGCCGCGCCGCCGGCGCTGGCCCGGGCTTCGCAACGGCGCCTCCGCGGGCGCACGGCGGGGGGCGCGGGCCCGGGGCGGATGCGGACCGGTGCGGCGGCGAGCAGGCAGGGCGCGCGGCCCGGCCCCGAGGCGGGTTTTATGGCGCGGGGCGGGGAGGCGCCGCGGGAGTGGGCGGCCGCGGGCGTTAGCGCCTTTCCAGCCCGGCGGGCGGGAAGGCAGCGCGGGCCTTTGAGCGGCGGCGGGAGGAGGGCCGGCGGCGGGGCCGGGGCCACGGGGTCCTCCCGGCGCTCCGCCCCGCCATCTGGCCGCGTCCGAGCCGGGGTCCCGGGGCGCGCCCCGCCCCGCCTCCTTCCCGCCGCCGTTTGGCGCGCGGCGCCCGGCGGAGTCCCGGCGAGATCGCCCGCGGGGCTGGACCGCCCCCGGCGCCGGGGCCCTCAGCTGGCGCGCTCGACCGCGACCCTCGGCAGGTCTGGGCGGCCGGCAAGGGCGAGCGGGGCCGGAACCAGACGCGAGCGCAGGCTCCGCGCCCCGACGCCTCCGGTTCCTTGACTCTCCTGTCACCGGGCGCCCCATCTTCCCCGACATCCTGGTCTCCCCTAGCCGTCCCCAGCGCTGAGCCACTCAGCACGCAGGGCGCTTGGAACCCAAAGGGCGGGGGAGGTGCCGCGCCGTGGCCGGGGGGACCCGGGGTGAGAACTGCTGTCCCGGACGCGGGAGGGAGGGGGGCACGAAAGGGCTGGCTCCGTCAGGCAAAGAGGACCCGCGGAGATCCTCTGGGTGCGACTCCTCCGACCCCAGCGAGAGGCTGCGCCCACGGCCTTCGGGGAGTAACTCGGGGGGCGGGTAGCCGGGCGTGTGGTCAGCTCCCGCTCTTTTCCCAGCTGCCCGTCCCTGGCCGGGCGCCGGACTCTGTTCTGTGTCTGGAAGGTGCGCACGGGTGTCTGCCCTTGAAGTTGATCTCGGCGCGCACAGACATGCGTTCGGTCAGGCCGGGGCTCCCCTCCGAGTCGGCGGGGCTTCCTGGGCCTCCACCCCGGGTCTAAGGACCCCGCTGGAACGCCTGACGCGCAGGGCGCGTTCCAAGCGGCTCATGGCGATGGGCACCTGCAGTGCGCAGCCGTCTGATGCTCATGGGACCCGCTCTCTGGCTCCGAGCCGATGTCCCTGCCCCTGGTGATCCGCACATTTTGGAAGGTCGCGTGCTTCCCATGGCATCAGAGCGAGCTGGGCAGGGACACACCAGATTCTTTGTCTCCAAGGACCCCCGCATCTGACCTGGAGCGCCTGGCTGAGCCTACACGTCTTTATTGCTCGCCTACCGTTTGCTAGGCTTGGGGGCTAGGGACACAAAGACGAATCCCACGCAGGGGCTTGGGTCGGGTTGGGGACAGGGAAAACCAGCACCATCCGGGCAGGACGCGCGCGTACCACCAGGAAGTTGGGGCTTCCGCAAGGAGCAGGCCTAGAGGGCACTTGGGGTGCAAGTCGGACCCAGGCGGGGCCTCGGCTCTCAGAGCGCCGGGCGTGGTGGGGAGGCTAGGTACGCGCGACCAGGTGGCGGAAGGGCGCCCGGCGGGGAGCTCGGGGGCCGCGGGAGGCCGCTGTCGAGGAAGAGGACCGGCGTTGCGAAGGGACGCGGGGACCAGACGGCCCCGCCGAGCTCCGGGGTGTGCGGTCCCCCACTGCCGGCTTCTTCGTGCGGTCCCCCCCCCCGGTGCGCGCGGGCGGCTCCGCGCTCGCTCCTCGGGGTCGGCGTCCCATTCGTCCTCTCCCTGATCTAAGTGGCACTGGAGCGCGGGGCGGGGACAGACGGTAGGTCGGGTCGCGTCCTTAGCATGAACAAACAGGCCCCAGCAAACGAAAAAGCATCTGTGGATACATTGTGCCACGCCATGTTGCAGATAAATATATACCGTGCACCAACGTATATGCACATACGTAGAGGCATATCGGTACATATGCATGCATAAATATGTGTATATACACACACACGCACACACGCACACACACCTGCCCGAGTGGATCTAAATTTTGGAGAAGCCAGGCATTTTTCCTTGTTAGTATGTCCAGTGCAATGTTTGGAAACATGCTTATGCTAATCAACGACTTATCGCTTATCTGAAATACAAATTTAACTGTGTGTGTTGCAGGCTATCAGCAGCCCTGGCTGGAAGGGACCCCGGGACTTCCTGGCCCTCGGGGTGCGGTTCTCAGATCCCGGGTCAGGAGAAACGAGGGCGGCTCCTTTAAGGCGCGGCGGCGCGGGCGCGAGGACTACAAGCCCCATAACGCCGCGCGGCCACCCGCGGCGCTGATAGGCTGTGGCTTGCTTCCGCCCCCGCCTGACTTCCGGCGCGGACGCGCGCGCCGGCTGTTGTGGGTGGCGTGTGGTCCTAGCGGACTTTCGTGCTCGGGCTGGGGCCCGCGGTGGGCGGCCATGAACTTCTCCGAGGTGTTCAAGCTCTCTGGCCTGCTCTGCAAGTTCTCCCCCGACGGCAAGTACCTGGTGAGCGGCGGCGGCGCGGGGCCTGGGCGCGAGTGGAACCTCCGGGGGGCCCCGTCCTTGGCAGGGCGGGCGGGGTCCGGGATGGGCGACTACCCGGGGTCGAGAGGTGGGGCAGCTTCTCGGGGTCCTGCGGGTGCGGGACCCGGGCAGGTGCCCCAGGTTCGTGCGGGGCCGGGGCAGGCGCCAGCCTCACGGCGCCTGGTTTCCAGCGGTCGAAGGCGGACGTCGTCCTCCAGGCTGGAATTCGAGCTGTTCATTCCATGGGTGGCAGAATGGTGTTGAATCACCGAGTGACAACTTTAAGTTTTAAAATATGCCGATACGGCTAGTGTATATACTTTTGTTTGTTTGTTTTTTGAGTCATTCTCACTCTGTCGCTCAGGCTGGAGTGCAGTGGCCACCACAGCCTCGACCTGATGGGCTCAGGCGATCCTTCTGCCTCGGCTTTCCAAGTAGCTGGACCTACAGGCGTGCACCACCACGCTTGGCTAATTTTTTGATTGTAGAGATGAGGTTTCCCCAAGTTGCCCAAGCTGGTCTCGAACCCGTGGACTCAGGCAATCCTCTTGCCTTGGCCTCCCAAAGTGCTGGGATTATAGGTTTGAGCCACCGTGCCCGGCCAATATTTTAATTTATTGTAGAGACGAGGTCTCGCCATGTTGTTCAGGCAGTCCTCTCACCTCTGCCTCCCAAAGTACTGGGATTACAGGCTTGAGCCACCCCGCCTGGCTGAACTTTTATTTATTTATTTATTTATTGAGTTGTACTCTCACACTGTCGCCCAGACTGGAGTGCAGTGGCATGCTCAGGGCCACCGCAGACTGCTGGACTCAGATGATCCTTCTGCCTCAGCCTTCCAAGTAGCTGGAACTACAGGAATGCACCACCACACCTGGCTAATTTTTTTATTTATTGTAGAGATGAAGTCTTGTCAAGTTGCCTAGGTTGGTCTCGAACCTGTGGGCTCAGGCAATCCTCTCACCTTGGCCTCCCAAAGTGCTGGGATTATAGGCATGAACCACCATTCCCGGCCAATGTATATCCTTGAGGGGGTATAACTAGTAGTGGAAAGCCACTGAGAACTTACCCACATCTTCTGTTATCCAAGGCTTCTGATTCTGCTTCACTTTGAGCCTTGATGAACATGCCTGTTCTCTCTGTCCAGGCCTTTGGGGAGAGAACACTTAGGTTCCATGTGTTCCTTCTTCACAGAGCCATTATTCCACATCACATGAAATAGCATTCAGCTACAAAATAGAAAACGCTGCAGCATAAATGGTACCCCCAAAGCCTTGACATGTTTTTCAAAGTGCTCCCCCTGCAAGTTAGGGTTTCGTATTTGTTTTTACTATTTATGAAGATGTCAGTGAATTACGAAGAGAAAGATTATATTGCTTGCCTAATATTGGTGCTTTTTTGATTTGTGTGCTGGTCAAAATATTACGAAACACTTTATAATAACCTGGAATCGTGTTCTTGAAAGCCCTGCCCTAAATACTGAGTAGAGCAGGTCCGTGTTTTCAGTTTTAACATCTTACAGGCAATTTTCCCCAGAATTGGTAAAATTATTCAATTTCTTAAGGAATTCATTGTAACTGTTCAGTTTTCAAAGGTACAGTGTGGAAAAATCAGTACCCTCATAGGTGTTCTAATCTGCAGTCACCATCTTTCTCTCTCTCTTTTTCCACGGAAAACTAATGTGGTTTTCGTTTTTAAGTTCATAAAACACAAACTGGTCATTGAGTATGACCTTGGTAAGTAAAAAAATGAGGAAATTTGCTTATAAAATGTGTTGATTTTTAAACTGTAGTGCTATATACAATCAACAGGTGAGTACTCACATTTATACTCAAAATTATTTGCTTAGATATGAATATAATGAACAAATGTGGACACGAAGAAACTAAGAAAAGACTGTCACTTAGACATTTTATATTTAGTATTTAGTATTAGGAGCAGGCGAATGTGGATAAGTGAGCATTTATGACGCATCCTTACGTGTGGCGTCAGTGCAGCACCGCATCAAAGAGTATTGTTGCTTTTGTAGTCATTCTCAACTGTGAGGCCTTGATTCTGCCCTTTATAAATTAGATGCAATTGTCTAAAAGTGATCACACTAGGAGAGGATGTGATTATTGGTTTGTATATGAGGGGGGATCAAAAAAACCCCTGGAATTTATTTATAAAAATTGTGTATTTATTCTTACATGTTTAGACTTAAGTCACCTTCAAAGTACTCTCCATTTGATGCAATACACCAATCAAGATGCTTTTTCTACCGCTTAAAACAATTTTTGAACTTGTCCATTTTGATGCCTTTTAGTGCTTCTGCCATTTTTTGTTTCACCTCTTCCACATTGGCCAAACGTTTCCCTTTGAGGCCTTTTTTCATTTGGGGAAACAAAAGTCACTTGGGGTGAGATCAGGTGAAGAGGGAAGGTGGGGCACGCGGTATGGGCAGGTGCATTGTTGTCATGGCGGGAAAATGTCACCCATTTTCCACAACTCAAACATTTCTTTCGCAAATTGTGACGCTACCTTCTCAGATCTTCCAGATAAAAGCTTTGGTTGACTGATCTGGAGGAACAAATTCCGTGTGTGCTGCAAGGGGCCTGCCCTCCAAGAGAGAATTGTTTTTTTTGGGGGGCCCCCTTTGTAAGAGCTTTTTCCCAGTGCTGTTTCCCATTTAAGTGTACTTTTTAACATACAGTTAAGAAAGGAATAGAGCACACTTTAAAGCTTTAGGCAAAGAGTTTTAAAATATGCTAATACTTTATACTAGAGTATGACAATTTTATAACCTTGTTTGTTTATTTCAGTTTATCTTTTTATTGACTTTTCTTCTCTTGGGAGTGGGCAGTGTAGCTGGTGACCTCGATACAAAATGCATCTGGCAGGAGAGGGCACAGGGTTACTGAAGGCGGGTGCTCGCATGCTGACAGCTCCTGTCCTCTTCCCCATGTTTCAGGCGTCCTGTGTCCAGTACCGGCTGGTGGTCCGGGACACGCAGACCCTTCAAATCCTCCAGCTGTACACATGCCTGGACCAGGTCCAGCACATGGAGTGGTCGGCCGACTCGCTTTTCATCCTGTGTGCTATGTACAAGCGAGGGCTTGTGCAGGTATGTGTCCTGCACGGGCTGGGGTGGGGGACCTTCCCAGGAAGACCACCAGAAGATGTGGTTTGGTTTTGTGCCCTTTTGGTATGAAAAAAGGCAGCACAGCCCAAAGTCAGCCTTCCTTTAAAATCATGATAGTCTCTAATGGTTTAATCTAAGTTTTGGTTTTTTTTGAGTCAGAGTCTCACTCTGTCGCCCAGGCTGGAGTGCAGTGGCATGCTCCCGACCACCACAGCCTTGACCTGCTGGGCTCCGGCGATCCTTCTGCCTCAGCCTTCCAAGTAGCTGGAACTACAGGCGCGCGCTACCACGCCCGGCTAGTTTTTGATTTATTGTAGAGATGAGGTCTTGCCAAGTTGCCCAGGCGGGTCTCGAACCCTCTGGCTCATGCAGTCCTCTCACCTCGGCTTCCCAAAGTGCTGGGATTACAGGCTGAGCCACCGAGCCCGGCCTAATCGAAGTATTTTTAAAGTAAGGAGACACTAACATATTTAGTCTCTAAGCAAACGTAATTCAGAAACGGGGTATTTACAGACAGGAGTCTGGCCACTTGGACGCCACGTGTTTTTGAAAGTCCTAAGAGGTGATGTTTTCTTATCACCCAAAGTTTAACTAAATGAAGCCTTAGGAATGGTAACATGTATATACCGTTTCAAAACTACAATACAGTGAAATCACCAAAGAATGTGCTGCTTTATGGTGGACTCTAGCACCAAGTCCATCATGAAATATATATATTTTTTTGAGTTGGAGTCTCATTTTGTTGCCCAGGCTGGAGTGCCGTGGCATCATCATGCATGACTCATCACAGCCTTGATCTCCTGGGCTCAAGTGATCCTCCTTCCTCAGCCTCCCAAGTAGTTGGGACTACAGGTGCGCACCACCATGTTCAGCTAATTAAAAAAAAAATTTTTTTTTTGTAGAGATGGGGTTTTGCTATGTTGCCTAGACTGGTCTGGAACTCCTGGGCTCAAGCAGTCCTCCTGCCTCAGCCTCCCAAAATGCTGGGATCACAGGCATGAGCCACTACCCTGGGCCATTATGAAAGATTTTTAAAGACATCCTGTTTGTGAGCCCGTGCAGTTGATACCTAGTTGGTTATAAGCGAGTTCTGTCTCTGGGAGAGCACGCGTCATGGTGTGCTGACTGGTTTGCCATGGCTTGTTTCTCTCCTGCGGGTCTAGGTTTGGTCCCTAGAGCAGCCGGAATGGCACTGCAGGATAGACGAGGGTTCTGCAGGACTGGTCACCTCATGCTGGAGCCCAGATGGGCGCCACGTTCTCAACACCACTGAATTCCACGTAAGTGTGAGACCTGAGTGCACCGCGTTCACCAGATGGGACCTGTGCTCTCCTGAAATCGCTCGGGAGTGTTAAACGGGGTGTGGGGAACAATATAGTCCCCCTTATCCTTGGGAATACATTGCGAAACCTCCAGTGGAAGCCCAAAGCCTTGGGGAACAGCAAGCACTGTATGCACTGGGCTGTGTCCTGCACTCACCTCCCTGTGATCAGGAGGAACATATAACCCAGACACATGAGAGATCAACAGCAGTGACTCGAACAGGACAGTTCACAGCTTCACAAACAGATGGATTCTTACCAGAGGCTTCTGTCTGGCATATCCAAATTGCCAGCATTGCTCATCTTGCGCTTTGGACTGTTTTTAAGTAAGACAGGTGACTTGAACACAGCACTGGGTACCAAGTGCAGATCTGTTCGCAGAGACCCTAGGTGGCTGGCAGGCTTGGTGTGGGTGCAGTAGCATGGATGGCTCAAGCCAGAGTGTCATAAGCTTGTCATCGTTATATCTTCTTTTGGTCTAGTTTTAAAGAGAAATAAAACAGATTTTTAAATCTTTTTTTTTTTTGAGTTAGTCTCACTCTGTCACCCAGGCTCTGGAGTGCTGTGGCATGCTCATGGCCACTGCAGCCTTGACCTGCTGGGCTCAGGCAATCCTTCTGCCTCAGCCTTCCAGGTAGCTGGAACCTCAGGCATGTGCCACCATGCCCAGTTAATTTTTTGATTTATTGTACAGACAAAGTCTCACTGTGTTGCTCAGTCTGGTCTTGAACCCCTGAGTTCAGGCAGTCCTCTCGTCTCTGCCTCCCAAAGTGCTGGGATTATAGGCATGAGCCACTGCACCCAGCAAGATTTTAAAATCTTGATTTACATGTTTAAGGATTTTAAGCAGTCTCTTTCATTCAGCAATAGAAATGGAGCTTTAATACAAACTGGCTTACATCTTTTCATTGAAGGCGCCGGTCCATGGGGCAAGGGAGCGCATCGCTGGCTCCCCCATCTGGTGTCTGGTTTGTGCCCACTGCGCCAGGCTCTGTGCTGAGCCCAGAGAGGGGGATGCATGAAATCCCAGGATAAATCAGAGTTATGAAATCAGACGCCCATGAGGTGTTAGGTACAAGGTCTTTGGTGTCAGGTTTATTTTTAAGATAGAGAAAGATGCATGGATCCCTTCAGTGAGGTGCATTTCTGGTGGAGCGTTCTAACCCTCTTGAGTATTCCTCACTGTCTGGGCTGCTGGCTTGCATCTCAGTTAACCTTCCTACACCAGCTCCGGGAAGGCTGTTCCCCATGTGGAATACACACATGGGGTGTTTATTCCCAGCCATGAGACTGCAGGCCTAGGGTTTCATGCAAGCCCGAGGTTTCATGTAGCTGTTCACGTGGGCATCAGCTGGTACAAAGTTACTGTCCACCTGTGAGGCCACTAAATCAGCTGCTTCAGACAGCCATGTGGCTTCACACGTGTCTGGTTTCCATTTTAAAGATGCTTTAATGCCTGCTGTCCTGGGCTGTGAGGGAGTGGGAGGGAGCGAAGGCCCCGTTGTTTCCCTGCACTGAGGACATTGGCATTTGGAGGTCAGTACAGCCTGGGCCTTCTGGAGTGGGTGGTTTGTGCTTTTCATGCACCCTCGCCTAGCAGTCTTCATGCTTGTCATTCTTCGGGCCCAGATCTGTCCTCAAGATGGGCTCGTGGCAGGAGTGGTCTCTGCTCTTGCTAAGTAACTCGGAAGGAAGTTTACCATCTGCAGAGTTTATAAACCTCGACAGGTGGAAATTGTTCTATTAGCATCCCACATGACATGCATACCTTTTTTTTTTGGAGTGAGACTATCACTGTCACCCCAGCTGGAGTGCAGTGGCATGATCACAGCTTACCACAGCCTCGACCTCTTGGATTCAGGTGATCCTTTGGCCTCAGCCTCCTGAGTAGCTGGGACTACAGGCACATGCCACCATGCCCAGCTAATTGTTAAAAATTTTTTTGTAGAGATGAGGTCTCATTATGCTGCCCAGGCTGGTCTCAAATTCCTGGGCTCAGGCAATCCTCTCGCCTCGGCCTCCCAAAGTGCTGGGATTACAAGCGTGAGCCATTGTGCCCAACAGTACCAATATTTACCACAAGCACCATACCTTTGCTACAGAATAGTTGACTTTGTATAGGGTGTACTTAGATGGCATGGCTCGACCTAAGACGGGTCATGACAACTTTGCTGGTGGCCTTAGCATGAACAGTAAGATTAGGTGGTAGAAGAAAACCAGCAACTTCAAGCCTGGGTGTCCCAAGCAAGATACTGAGATAGCTCCAGCTTTTTGAACCAACTTAACCTCAAGTGAGGAGGCATGTCAGGGTTCCACGTACACTTGCTGGCTGAAGTGACCTGTTGGCGCCTGTCCCCCATCAGTGTCACCATCACTGGCGTGAGGATCAGTCGCAAGCTCTCTGAGGATTCCAGGTCAGTGGGTGCCCCTCCATGTGCATGGCCCCGTAGGGGGTACCGTGGAGGACCCAAGAAGTCCCTGCCTCCTGCACATCGACAGGAAAAGGAAAGCTCGCGTCCTCTCGACAGGGTTCAGCAAGTGATAAAGCAGTTTGCCATCAGCCTGAGGATAGGACAGCACCAGCCTCCTGAGTTCATCTGCCCTCACATAGCATGCCCTTCCCAGGGGGCCTGGCCTCCCGGGTTTCGCCTTAATCAGCTCTGCACTTTTCTTGAGGGCCCTACCGTATACATGTGTGTGAACACTGGAATGTCCGGCTTGCAGTTTAATGTTTCCTTAAGGGGACACACAGTTTGCACACGGGCATATCTAGGTCTTGAGTTCCTTGTCAGGCCAGTGGTTTGGCTTTCTCTTCTCTTGCTGGATGTGTGTTGTTATGAAACACAGTGTGGTGGGTGTGTTGGCCGGTCTGCTGCTTACATGTCCACATGTCCTCATGCTTGCCCATGGGGGTGAATGTCGACCTTCCGGGGTCGTGTCAAGACGTAGAATGACTGCGTCCAGGAGAACTAATGGCATTGCCTTGTGTCTTAACTTTCACTTCCCTCGTTGCTGGTGAGGTTGACCTTCTCTACTTTGTGTTATACACACACGTGTGCTTGATTTAAGTGTGGCTCAGGTTCTCGTGGAGTTGTCTGTGGCATGTGGTGTGGGGAACAAATCATTCTACCTGCTCCCAGCAGCATCTGTTTAGAAGTCTGTCTTTGCCCCCTGTATCACCTAAACCCCTTTATATCTGCATCTTCAGTTCTGATTTTCCGTTCAGTTCCATTGTTGGTCTATTGATGTGCTAATACCACACTGTCTGCATTATTGTGGTTTTATAGTATGTTTTAATATCTGATAGAACTAATTCCTCTTCATTGTCTATCAGGTTTTTTTTTCCTTTTTTTTTTTTTGAGACAGGGTCTCGCTCTGTTGCCCAAGTTGGTCTCGAACTCCTAGGCTCAAGCAATTCTCTTGCCTCTGCCTCCCAAGTAGCTGGAATTAGAGGGTGAGCCACTATGCCCAACTCTGCCGTATTTATAAAAGTACTTTTGAGGCTGTTATTATCTACGTACACATTTAGAATTGTTTTCAAACAGTTTCCATGGTGAAACAGGTTTCACGATTTTCATCGTGAGGGGAGCCCTTAATTGTGAAGCATTGCTTCAGTTCTTTTGGCCTTAAAGTCTATTTTGTCAGATACTAACACAGCAGGTCTTCCCTTCTCGTAGGGCTTACCTTTTTCTGTCCTTTTATGTTCAGCCTTTCTGTGTGCTTAAGTTTTGGTGTATATGTTGTAAATTGCCTACAGTTTGCATAAAAAATATATCCAGACTGAAAACTTCTTATATCTGAATAAAGGCAATTAAAACAATTTACACGCAATGAAACCCACCCACTCTGAGTGTACACTTCAGTGGGATTACTGCCACCGTTGAGGTGAACACTTACCCCACTGCACGGGTTTCTCCTGGTGGTGGGTCCCTGTCTCCACCCAGGTATCATCTGCCTGCTTCTGCCCTGCAGTTCTGCTCCCAGCCTTCCCTTGGGAGCCCTGTGAGCTGTGGTGTTTGTGTCGGGCTTCCTTCCTGTGGCCTCGTGCCAGGTTTGCAGCGCCCAAGTTGTGTGGATCTGCTGGTGCCGAGCACCCTGGGTCCAGCTGTGTGTTCCCATGGTCAGAGCTGGTGTCCTTGTCAAGGCCTGCCAACCCCCCGAGGGGCTTGTGTCTCCAGTTCATGGAAGTTAAGAGAGTTGGTAGAGGCCTGTGTTTAACTACCTTGTTTTTCCTTATTGGCCTACAAACAGTTGTTGTATTTTTCCCAAGCTGCTTTTCTCCTAAGTTGTGAGTTCTCTAAGTGTGATTCTGAACTAGCTTAGGGCCAGGCCTTCATCATGCTAGACCATACTGATGACCGTCCCAGGCCAGGTCCCCAGATCAGGTCTTCTGGATGGAGGGGTGTGCTTCCTGGCTCTGGCCACGGTGCCCTCCTGGCCTCAGTGGGGCGGAGGTGTGTTCAAGCTCAGGGTCAACACGAAGGCCCTGCACTCACACACGCATGTCCAGCACCCCTCTCCTGGACACGTGTGTGATGTTCAGGGACGCGGTGACAGACATCAGGTTGTCTTGTCTTTTGTGTGTAGACGAGGGGGAGAAATGGAAAGGACTTGTATTTGAATCTCCCAGCTGAAACATGTGGCATTTAAGGACATTTGGGTGTGGACACTTAACCTGGGTGGAGGTGGACGCCGCCTGCAGACGGTCAGTGCCCCCACCCCGCCGCCCACGCCCCCTGGCCCACGTGGCTGTGTGCTTCCACGACCACCTGAGCTGGGTTGGGCCATGTGTCGGTTCACTCCCAGACTCGCCAGTGCGCAGGGCAGGAGGGCATCCTCGGGTCCTCCGCAGAAAACGCAGCTGCTGGGGAGATGGGGTGCGGTGTGGTGTTGGGGCAGAGAGTTGGAGGCAGGTGCGGGGGGGGTGCTTGGTGAGACAAGGTACAGGTGAGGTATAATGGGGTGCAGGTGTTGGTGATGCAGACGAGGTGAGGCGCAGGTGAGGTGTGTGAGCTCTGAAGTTCTCAACACAGCCCGGTGTCAGGCCCCCCCACGGCAGGGGTGTCTCCCCCCCCAGCTCCCCCTTGCTGGTCCCTTGCTAGGAGAGCATCCATTCTGGCTGCCCTTGGTCAGCTCCCAGCTCCCCAGTAAGGAAGCAGAGAGGACAGATGGCAAACACACCAACAGCAGAGAGTCCAGAACCTTCTGCACCACACGCAGGAGTCAGGCTTGCCTTCTCGGTGCTGAGCGGCCACCCTCCTATCTTGGGCCATGGGCACAGGTCTACTGCAGGAGGTTCCGGAGGAGTCACAGAGAGCCTGTCCCCCTAGAGGGGCCTGAACGCTGTGGTTTTCCATAGAGACTTGTTTCTGCTGAAGAACTTCCTCAGGCTTGTTAGGATATGCACCGTGAGATTAGCTTGGAATAGCTGGCTCTAATGCACATAAATTCAACTGTGTGTCTTGCAAATAATACTGTTATAAAATTTAAAAAACCACACAAAAACACTAAGTTTACCTTAGCAACAGTAAATATGCATTTGAGCTTACTCATCAAGAGGGAAGCTATCTCAGGATGTCTGAACAGTTTTGCCTCCACAGCAGTTCTCGTGTCTGGGTACTGGTGATCTGGTTTAGCATTTGAGAGGATCTTTCTAGATATGCCAAGACACGCTGTTTCTCTCTTTCCCTTTTCCCCACAGCTGCGGGTAACCGTCTGGTCCTTGTGCACAAAATCCGTGTCTTACATCAAATATCCCAAAGCTTGTCAGCAGGGTAAGTGTCTCCCAGCTTCTCAAGAACCATTGCTTTGCAGCTGTTTTGGGTTTTTTTGACCTTTTTGTCATGGACAAATATCATGTCACAGCCACTCTTTTTCTCAGTGCCCCCCACCTCATGGATTATTTTACAATATCTCCTAGCTCTCCTGATACTTCATTGGGAAGTGTTCCAAACATAGCTCCAGAAACAAGAACCCCTTTAAAACATCCCAGTGACTAAAGAGAAAGCTTCTAAGACATCAAGTAAGAGCCCACAGGAATCCTCTCAACCCGTGTGGCAGGACTGGGCATTCACACCCCTTCAAGCCAGTGCTGTCAGGGGACCCCACTAGCATCAGTCCTAAACTTCACATCTTGCATTCTGTTGACCCCATCTGATCTTTTTGCTAAGGGGAGATGGAGCCCTGTCACCTCTGGGCCAGAGGAGGGATAAGTGACAAGTGTCCCCTTCTGGTTGAAGCCTCTGAGCCACCTGGAAGAAAGGCGGATGGTGTGGATGTCGCTGGCTGCTGGCATGATTTAACTGGACGGCATGCACTGAGTGGGATGTGCCACTCTTCATGAGTCATGGAGTTACCATGTTCGTCTCATTCAGTAGCCAGAATGGGCAGAACACAGTGGCTCATTCCTGTAATCTCCACACTTTGGGAGGCCAAGGTGGGAGGATAACTTGAGCCCAGGAGTTCAAGACCAGCTTGGGCAACATAGTGAGACCCTATCTCCACAAAAAAATTAGCCAGGTATGGTGGCATGTACCTTGTAGTCCCAGTATTTGGGAGGCTTTCTTGAGCCCAAGAGTTTGTGGCCACAGTGAGCTATGATCGTGTGGTTGCACTCTAGCCTGGGTGATAGAGTGAAACCCTGTCTCAAAAAGAAAGAACTGTTATACAATTTGAATGTTTCCATTTTTATCTGTTGCCATTAGCAGTTTGGAAATTACATTTGAATGAGATGTAATTGTACATGCATTTTTATTTTTGTAGTTTGGACATTAGAGTCTCTTCAGACGAAATACAAGTTTCTTTTTTTTTCCCCTTTCTTTAAAGATGCAGGGTACAATTCAGGATTTGGTCCCCACTTCACCTGGTTTGAGATCAGGTACCCTTACTGATGTTATGTGCCCCCCTTCCCTCTCCTGGCAGTGTCCTGCTACTCGCAATCTTTTTTAAATAGTATTATGGTAAATATTCAGGGTCCACTTATGAGTGAGAACTCAGTTCTTTGCTTCTATGATAGATCATATGGACTCTAAATCCATCCAAGTTGCTGCGAAGTCCATACATTTGCCCTTCTTTATGGCTACGTAATATTCCGTTGGAGAGACACATTTCTTGAGTGGAAACAATAGTTCTGTTACTTGAGATGTTCTTATCACTCATGAAGTACTGAGTTTTGGCCTAGAGCTTTTTAAGCTCCCACAGAACTGAAAATACAGCTTAGCATTTTCAACCAGTTTTTTCCCAAGTTTTCATCTTAAATTTATGTCTTCCAAATAATTAAATTAAGAAGTAAAATAAGAAATGTAGTGCCAAACCGATTTGTGCCTAGCTGAAGGTACCCTGGGCACCCTACAGTCTCATCCAATGCCTGTCAGGTGCTGCACTTTTTGATAGTGTCTCATGCTTCCTCGAGGGTCACGTCACTTGGTGCTCTGAGGGGTGAAACCACGGTTCTCACGGCTTCTCGGCAAAGAACGTTCTCATCTGTCTGGAGAACGGTGCTCTGCGCCCGTGCCCTTCCCCTCTTTTTGGCTCCGCCCTCCCTGCGCTGCCCTCCATACTCCTGCACCTCCCCCCTCGGCTCCTCCCTGCAGGACTCTCCTTCACCAGGGACGGCCGCTACATGGCACTGGCAGAGCGGCGCGACTGCAAGGACTTCGTGAGCGTTTTCGTGTGCAGTGACTGGCAGCTCCTGCGGGTGAGTGCTTGGCTCACTGGGTAAAGGACCACAGTCGGGAGGGCTGGAGGGGCTTTCTCTTGTTGCCAGGGCAGCCTTGGCACAAGGAGGAGCAGAGGGACTTGGTGCTTCCAAGGGCAAGGGTGCTGGGAGTCGCTTTCTGTCATGCATGCTGAGTAGTAGACAGGCCGAGACCTGGTGACGTTGGTGCAGGCTTAATGAGTGGGAGTCCCTTCCCTTCTCCGGAGTATGGCGGTATCTGCATGTACCATGCCATGTCAGGAGCAGGGCCATGTGGACGCCCCCGTGGCAGAGGGCCTGCCCTGGGCCAGGCACTCCCCAGGTGCTCAGTGGTACTCAGGGTACCGCTGACGAGGCAGATTGGAGCTTGGCCACAGCCCCATGCAGTGGTGAGGTGGGAGGCTCGGGAAGGCTGGCAGCACAGAACATGCCAGAAAGGCTCTTGTCCGGGCGGGCCTTAGACAGTGAGTCTCACCGGGCTGGGAAAGGCGGGAGGCAAGAGTGTCTGTGAGTAAAAGCACCTCGCAGCCCAGCCGTGCCTCCTGCAGGCGTGGCACTGTTGGCCCTGCTGGCCCTGCTAGGTACCGGCACTAGCATGTGTGGGGTGCATGTGTGGGTGTGAGGTGCCAGACCCTGCAACAGCCTACACACACACACACACACACACACACACACACACACACACACACACACACACACACACACACACACACACACACGGAGAGTCGTATCTACATTCTGTCCATTTCTATGTAAGAAAATTAAATGCTAAACAGGTTACGGCATCCATTATAAAATAAATGCAGTAATTGTTTAAGAAAATGTCAGATTTACGTGGGCTCGGTGGCTTAGCCTGTAATCCCACGCTTGGGAGGCTGAGATGAGTGGATTGCCTGAACCCGTGGGTTCGAGACCTGCTGGGCAACTTGACGAGACCTCATCTCTACAATAAATTAAAAAATTAGCCAGGCATGGTAGCGCGCACCTGTAGTTCCAGCTACTTGGAAGGCTGAGGCGGAAGGATCGCTAGAGCCCAGCAGGTCGAGGCTGCGGTGGCTGGGAGCATGCCACTGCACTCCAGCCTGCGCCACAGAGTGAAACTCCAACTCAAAAAAAAAAAAAAGAAAGAAAATGTCAAATTTCCATCTGTTTTTCCTCCTCCCTCCGGAAGCACTTTGATACGGACACCCAGGATCTCGCAGGGATCGAGTGGGCCCCGAACGGCTGTGTATTGGCAGTGTGGGACACCTGCTTGGAGGTATGGTGGTGACTGGGCACGCTGGCACCTAGGAGCTTCCCTGTTTGTCTGCTGCCCTCTGAGTGCTGCAGCATGCCAGCCTCACCTGCTTTCAGGTGACAAGCTGACCTCGAACCAGTAAGCCAGTAGATTATATCTCAGCTTCCCCTCCCGCCTGCTGTCACCCCTTCCCTAGAGGTTCTAGCTGAGAACCTCCATCACGCCACAGCTGTGGAGGACAGTTTCCACCATGCTTCTTCCTGCCAGCTCTGCCATGTGCAAGAGCATCTGGGATGCGTCCCAGGTGAACCTGACATTTGTACAACTAACAACATCTCTTGCAGTACAAGGTTCTGCTCTACTCCTTGGACGGCCGCCTGCTGTCAGCGTTCTGTGCCTACGAGTGGTCCCTGGGCATCAAGTCTGTGGCCTGGAGCCCCAGCAGTCAGTTCCTGGCGGTTGGGAGCTATGACGGGAAGGTGGGAACGGGAAGGTGGGGATCCGAGAGGCTGTATGAAAACCTACCCAGCTGGCTGGGTTAACCCATGTGGTTCTGTCACAGGTGCGCCTCCTCAATCACGTGACATGGAAAATGATCACGGAGTTTGGGCATCCCACAACTATCAGCAACCCCAAGATCGTAAGTCTGGGCTGAACAGTACCTCGGGGAGGGGTGGGTGTCTGCTTTGCCCTTTGGGTACTTACCATGGAGGCCTCTTGTAACCACACTCCATCCCGTGGACGTGTGTGGCCATGCGGCTTTGAGTGGCTCCTGCCTGGCTCTTGCTCTGGCACCCTCTTGAGGCCTCCTCGGGTCCTGGGGCCCTGTCCTGAACTGGGTGGTAGCTAGCCCTGTCTTCCAGGTGGTGTACAAGGAAGCTGAGAAGAGCCCGCCACCGGGGCTGGGCCACCTCTCCTTGCCATCCTCCAGGGCAGCGCCCAGCCCTCGCACTACCTTTGAGAGCAAATGTAAGCAGTGCCCGAACACGTTTTCTTTTTTTTTTCAAATGAGAAAGATTCCTCCTTGTCCAGATAGTCTTCAGATGTTCTTTGTTTTTTAGAAAATAGATTTTTCCTTGCCCGTGCTACTTCACAGTTCACATGTCTCTCAACCCATTCATCTGAGACCATTTTGAGTTTTAATTACTATGTAGGACCACAGAGGCACTGCGCTGTTGACTGAATTTAAGCCCTGGAAATCTGGATTTGACAGTCGGCACTCCGAGGCCAATATGTTTAAATGAAGAATAAAATTTCCGTAGGGGAAGCGCAGAAGGGGTCAAGAGCTCAGACTTTGCCAGGTGGCCTTGTTCTGATCCTGGCTATATGACTCTGGGCAGTTTCTTGTTTGTCAGTTTCCTCTCTAAAATGGTCACAGTGAAAGCACCCACCCTACAGGGATGCAGTGGACATACAGAGGGATTCCAGGTGGAGGAATGCTGGGTCCGCAGCTGGGCCCTGGCATGCTGCCGGCCCACGCTCAGCGGGTGTTTGGATGGCAGTGGCCTGGACTCAGGAGGCCTTCCCACTGGCTTTTGGCTGTTTGTGGTTTCTCTACACGTGGAAAGGCTAAGAATAGAATATTGAAGTTGAGATTGAAGCAGATTGTAAACTAAGATGCTGGAAGTCAGTAGAATAAGTTTGCAAAGATCTTTGAGCTGCTGAGATGGTCGCTTGTGCATGTGTCCACACCCCATCCTGGTTGGTGTTAACATAGCTGTCAGCACGGAGTCCTCATCACCCCCCTCACACTCCTCCCCACCATGGTGTCTTCCTGCCCTCTGAGCTGTGGAGCCGAGAAGTGCAGCGGCTCCCTTTCTGCGGGGACATGTTCTGAAAGGTGATGGTGGCGCGTTCTCCCCTTGGCATCCTAGACGAGGTGGCCTCCATGCCAGTCTCCTTGCAGACACTGAAGCCTGTTGCCGACAGGGCGCACCCCAAGATCGGCATAGGGCTGCTGGCCTTCAGTCCTGACAACAGCTTCCTGGCGACAAGGAACGGTCAGTGCTGCAGACACTGGGGCCCCCTGTGTCCTCTGTCCCCTGTGGAGAAGCAATGGAAGAGGGCCTCAAGTGGGGGTTTTCCTGCACTCGCCTTCTTCTGTTTTCCTGCTGCAGCAGGCTCTGCCGCAGAAGCTTCTTGGTGCTGGTGCCATCTTGGCGGGGCATCGAGACAGGGAGTGAGCCCAGCACTCGGCCCTCACATTTTCCTCTTGACCGAGAAGCAAGCAGGCCCGGGGCAAACCGCAGCCCCGAAGCCTGGGGGGCCTCCCGCCCTGGTGGCGAGCACCCATGGGCTTCTGCCAAGCCTAGACTGCCAGATGGAGACTGGGACAGTCCTACCTCTCGGGTGTCTCAGTATCTACCCACGGGGCAGAGGGGTTGGGGCTTACATGGAGCAGGCAGCGATGATGCTGGGGCTGTCCTTTTCTCCTCAGACAATGTCCCCAATGCTGTCTGGGTGTGGGACATACGGAAGCTGAGGCTGTTTGTGGTGCTTGAGCAGCTGTCACCGGTGCGCTTGTTCCAGTGGGACCCTCAGCAGCCACGGCTGGCCATCTGCACAGGAGGCAGCAAGGTCTACCTGTGGTCCCCGGCAGGCTGTGTGTCGGTGCAGGTGCCTGGGGAAGGTGAGCCACCGGGAGCCCTGGCCCACCAGCTTGCTCCAGGGAGTGTGGGCAGGCCGAGCTGTCTAGACGTGGCTGTTGTCTGCGTGCAAAGTGAAACTCGCTCTTAGCTGCTGTTGGTAAACCTTAGGGCCAGTACCCGATGTGGACACTTGACACGGAGACCGCCACCCTCAGCTTCAAGAGATAGAGGCAGCCCCACTCTGAGTTGAGGTGGCTTCAGGCTCCAGCCGGGCTCTGCCCTGAGTCCCTCCAGCCCTGAGCTCACCGCAGAATGTGCGGCTACCCTCCCTGATCCTGGCCCGCACTAATCCTCCGCCAGGTGACTTTGTGTGTGTCTCTCCAGGTGACTTTCCAGTGCTTTCGCTGTGCTGGCATGTAAGTGGGGACTCGCTAGCCCTTCTCAGTAAGGATCACTTCTGCCTCTGTTTCCTGGAGACTGAGGAGGGGGTTGGTGAGGACGACCACACGTAGCGCCTGTGCCCTGTGGAAGTGGGAGCCACCCTGTCTCCAGCGCAGTACGGAACAGGGCTCCTCCGGAAAGTTCTCCAGCCGCGAGGGTCCAAGTACAGTCAGTTGGCTCTATTTTTTTTAATAGCAAAGCATTTTTGTAAATATGTATGGTGTAAAACTGTAATTTGTATTTAAAATAAATATTTGCTAATTTATAAAATTGCTTGTGGCTTGTTTTATTGAAATGTTTAGGACACAGGAAGTTTTGTTGTTAGTTTCAAGTTTCTGGTTCATTCTTAGGGAAGACAGACATTAAAATAACCCACCTGTGTCGACCCTGTGCCACTGGGCTCCCATGACATGGCTCTGCTCTTAGGAAAACGGGGGCAGGTCTCCACGGGGCACATCCAGCCTCCGTGTGGCAGAGTCTGCACTGGAGAGTGGTAAAGGGAGCCCCAGTACCTGAGGAAGCACCATCTTCAGGTATGCTCCCCTCGGACCAGTTGGCCAAGGCTGCGTCCTTGACCCAGGCCAGTTCTGCAGGGAGTTGTGTCCACTCAGGTTTGGGATCCTGTGCCCATGGGTCTCCACCCTGCTGTGGTATGTGGGGAGCACTAAACCACCCAGAGTGAGCCCATGTCTCTCCAGCAGGTACCTGGCAGCAGCACCTGTGTGTGCAGGGTGGACCCGCAAGCCTGGGCTGTCTGGTGTCACCACCTGTCATGTTGTGAAGACCTGTGCCTGGGGAGTGGTGGTCTATCAGCTCAGAACCCTCATGGTACACGCAAGGCCAGCCAGCAGGTCAGAGCCTCAACACAGGCTGGCTTTCAAAGACACACACGTCAGAGGCACTTTCTCGGTTGTTGCACCTACTTTAATAACAGTAACTTCAAAAAGAGCCACAGCTATCAGTTCTAAACATCTCTACGAAGACCAAATGCAAAGGCAGAGTCCAGGTGAGTCCAGGCAGCCTTGCATCAGGCAGCCTTCTGTTCACACCACGCATTAGCTAAAGCAGGGAGAGCTGCAAAGGAGGAAGAAACTGGGAGCCACGGGGAAGCCAACGACAGATGCTTCCCGCCACATGCACAGGCAGCTAGGCGCATGGGTCCCACACGGGCACGGCAGTGCAGAAGGCCGGCACGTTCAATGGGAGACCTCAACAGAGCCCATGTCTCCATGGGGGCTGTAGGAGCCATGGCGGGCTCGGGCTGCTTTGTGGGGATCTAACGTGGTTCCTTTTTTTAAAGTGCATTCTTCAAAAAGCAAACTACCCAATTCCCTTTTAAGTACGAATATAACAATACAAACCTAGTTGTCAAAGATGTGTGCAAAGAACTATCAAGGTGACTTCTCAAATTAGCAAATTGTCTTAAAATGATTTTCTGTAGCCGGGCTCGGTGGCTCAGCCGGTAATCCCGCGCTTTGGGAGGCTGAAGGAGTGGATTGCCTAAGCCCGCGGGTTCGAGACCCGTCTGGGCAACTTGGCGAGACCTCATCTCTACAAGAAATCAAAAAATCAGCCGGGGGTGGTCACGCATGCCTGTGATTCCGGCTGCTCGGAAGGCTGAGGCGGAAGGATCGCCGGAGCCCAGCAGGTCTAGGCTGCAGTGGCCAGGAGTGGCCACTGCACTCCAGTCTGGGAGACAGAGTGAGACTCCAACTCAAAAAAAAAAAAAGAAAAAAAGATTTGTGAAACTTCTTAGGCCTGGGAAAGATTCCCTAAGTATTAACACAACTTGGATTAATTTTAGGAAAAGTAACTTTAGGTCAAACACATTTACAAAAGAATGATTCGCTCAGGAGCTGATGGGTGCAGACGGCGCTTGCCTGATGAACTGGTCTGCTGGGTGCTTTAATATTAGCTTAAAAAGGGATTAAATTTCAGAATACAAAATCTGACACCAAGTGTAAACATCTGCTACTGCAGGCACTCGGGACGCCACATGCCTCCCTGTACTGAACTGTCAATGGCAGCCAAAGTGACCTGTGTGCAGGGGGTGGGGGGTGTCTCAGCATGCTGGAGTGCTTGGGGCAGAAGAGCCACGAGGCGCAAGTGGACACACGAAGAGAAACACCGGACAAAGCCTGCAGAGGGAGTGCACCAGCAGCACCACGACAGGCTCTTTTTGCTTTTGTCTGTAGCTTATATTAGCAGAGCCCAACATCCAACCAAACAGATACAGTGCACTCGACTATTCTAACTGCTGATCTCTAAAGGTAAAGGACACCCATCCCTCCAGCCAGCAGTGAGGTGGGGGAATGGACAGCGCTCCCAGTCGTGTAAAATTTGGTTTTCTTGGGGAGAAGAGCTCCCAGGACGCAGCAGCTAGAAGCCAATCTTGCCTCTGGTCATGGAATAGCCCAGCTTGGCCTCATTGTTGATGAAGGACATCAGCCCCACGTAGGTCTCGATGAGGAGGGGCCGCTCCAAGACCAGCAGGCTGCTCCCCTGTCCAGGCAAAGGGCTTTCTTTCTGGGCTTTTTTGATAGCTTGGATCAACAGAGTCTTGAAGCTTTCCAACTTTAAAGAGACAGAAAGCATGGAGCATTACCTTCGGGCGAGACCGATCTGCTCCTAGGAAAACCCACATCTGGAAGCACTGAGATCCCTCCTTGTCCCTTGTCTGAGTGGGTTGCCTCCACCGTGCCCCATTCTCTCCTGGGATGCTGACCTCTGCCCCCATGCCCACCTGTGATCTGCAGAGCCCTGACCATCTACAGGGCCAAGTGCTTCTGACAAATAAGCCTGCTCAGTCCTTACACAACTGACTCCAGGCCAAGCCCGCAGCAGGGGAGCGGGGGGGGGGGAGTTCTGCCCCCATTCCCTGAAGCCCATGTGGGCCCTTGGCCATTGTCCAAGAGGATCAAAAGCAGCAAGAGGCCAGGTCACAGAGCGATTATGATCATCAGCCAGTGACCACACGAGAAAGCATCAATTCAAATGTCTTAAATCACAAGTCTGTGCCATCATTGTCACCAGCCACACTTCCAGTGCTCAGTAGCCACATGGCCGTCGTGCTGGCCAGCGTGGATCTGGACCATCTCTGCACCGCTGGGCATGTGGTCATGGCGCCTGTCTTACCTGGCACAGAGATGCTGTCTTCTCATCCGCACCAGCCATTGGATGTTCTATGAAAGTGGCATAGGGCACGTTTGTGGACCAGGGATTCCATCTGTTTATGAAGGAAGGGCGACTTTGCTTGTCCCACTGAATTCGAATCCCAAAACCTTCTCGCCTGATAGATTAGAAGAAACAGCCAGACTTAATATGGCACATCACAGCACTCTACGATGGTCTTGTCAGCTGTGAGGGTGTGACAGCAGGAAGCATTCTCTCTCTAAAGAAAAGACCTATGGTGTTTCACGTCAAAATGGCTTGTGGTTTTTACTTTTATTTTTTATTTTTTGAGTTGGGATCTCACTCTGTCACCCAGGTTGAAGTGCAGTGGCACAATCACACTCACACAGCCTTAACCTCCTAAACTCAGGTGATCCTCTTGCCTCTCTAGTTGCTTGGACTACAAGTGCACACCACCACACCTGGCTAATTTTTTGTAGATATGAGGTCTCACTATGTTGCCTAGGTCAGTCTTAACCTTCTGGGTTTCACTGATCCTCCTGCCTCTGCCTCCTGAAGTGCTGGGATTACCAGCATGAGCCATCACACCCAGTTGGTTTGTTATTAATAGTAACAGCGATCTCCATTAACAAGTGCTCTAAGTACTAGTACTTTTATTTTAGTTTTTTAGAGACACGGTCTCGCCATGTTGCTCGGACTGGTCTTGAACTCCTGGGCTCAGGCAATCCTCTCACCTCCACCTCCCAAGTACTGTACTTTTAAATATATTGCTTTGGTTATGCTAAACAATCCTTAGAAGAATACATCACTGATAGACTAGCCAAATGGACATTTTTGTAACTTTCCTTTTCCTTAATGCCATGTTAAATACTGGTTAACATTTTTACTCATGTTAGCTTCCTGAATTCCCCATCCATATCTCACCTCAATAATCTAAGTTGTACAGTTTAATTAGACTATTTTCTCACATTTCAAAAACTCTCCTAAAGCAAAAAAGGTCAACTCTTGATAGTTGGCCATGAAATGTTTTCACATTTATCTAGCCTTTGGTGATACTTACAAATTAAAGTGGTGCCCTACTTTTTTTTTTTTTTTAATTAACCAGAGCAGGACTTGACACGACAAGCAATCCTTTCCTGGCTGGAAATAAAAAGCAGAGTTTGGCCCTCACCTGAACAATATCCAAGTTCGCTTTTAACACTCTAGGCTCTATTGGCTATATCCTGACCTCCGACAAGCTTAATAGCTGTCTTCTGTGCCAGGATTCCTTTCACTACATTCAACTGCCCAGAAGTCACTTGCTTCTATTTTAGGAACTTTCCATTGATTTTTGAAGCTGAAGCCTTTCTGTTTCTAGATAATGGCAGACACACACACACACACACCACCTGGAGGTTGATTTTAAAAGGGCTGCGTTCTAAGGTCCTGGAGTCTGGGGGTACCGGATCCTCTGAACAGACTTACTTGTTGAGCGATTTGGGAGGAAACTGGAATTCTCCGTAGGAGATGGTGTCCACAGCGTTGAGTGCGATGCGGACCACCTGCTGGCACTGAAGACTGATGAAGTCGTATTTGCAGATGAGCATGGACTGCTCGGTGACCAGCACCAGTCGCTCTTTCTCATTGTTCCAGTGATCCACCCTGGAAGCGGAGGAGAGGAGGGGTCTCGGTGCGGCCAGACGCCTGCTCGGGTCAGCCACCGCCAGCCCGCCTGTCTTCCGGTCCGGAAGGACGGCAGGGGCGGCGCCGGGCGTCACAGGCGCACCCCGACTTCCCCGCCTGGACGTCCCAGCAGCGCTGTGCCGGCCCTTCGGCGCGAGGGGGGTACCCCTGGGTCCCCCAAAGGACGAGCGGGCAGCCCCGGCTTACTCGGTCAGCAGCCACACCCCCTGGATCTCGCCGTCCTCCACGGGCCGGACCACCACGCGGATCTCCTCCACCGCCTGCTCGATGGTGCCGGGCTGCGCGCGGGCGAGGGCAGAGGTCACTCTCCGCGGGGCTGCCGCCGCGCCCCTCCCTCCCCGCCCTCCGCCCCCCGCCCCCCTTCCCCGCAGGCCCCCCGGGCCCGCGCCCTCACCCGGAACACGAAGTACTCCTTGACGCGGGCGCGGCGCGTGGGGTCGTGGACGCTGAGCGGCCACAGCGTCTGGCGCAGCGGCGTGCTCGCCCCAGGCCGACCCCCGCCCGGGCCACCGCTCGCCCCCACCTCCCCGCCGGCCGCTAGCACTGCCGTGGGGCTCGTGCCCTCGGAGTCCACAGAGTCCCGAAGCTGCAGCATCGCCGCGCCCGCCCGGCTCCCAATCTCCGACCCCGACCCCGACGCGGCCGCCGGCCGCGCCCCCGGCCCTGCCCCGCGGGCCGCCGCGATTGGCTCCGCCTCGCAGACCCCGCCCAAGACCCTGCCCCTCCAATCCCTCTGGCTCTCAGGATTGGCTCCTCCCCAGGAGTTTTCCGGGATTGGCCCCGCCCCTCCCCGCGCCGGAAGCGGCGGCCGCGCGCAGGCCCACTTCCTGTTTATACGACGGGAAAAGGCGCGGCCGAGATCGGTTGCCAGGGCGACGCGGAGCGAAGGGGGCAGGGAGACCGCGACTCCTCGCGACCCTTGGCCGTCGCCCTGAAAGTGGGGTGCCTCCCATACACTCGCTGTGCCCTCCTCCGCCTTCTGGAGAGCGGGCGGGTGTGTATGTGCACGTCGAGGTGGGCACATCGGGGGTGCGGGCGCGTCAGGGTGGACACGTCAGAGTGTGAGCGCATTGGGGTGTGGGTGGGCACATTGGGGTGCACGAGCTAGAGGTGCTTGTGTCAAGTGTTCAGGTCGGGTGTGTGCACGTGTGTGAACGTCGACGTCATGGAAGGGTGGGACGCGGTGCAGAGACAGGAGTTTGGAGGACATCGTGCATCCCCTCTGGAGGCGAGGAGCGGTTCCTGTGCTTCTGATCTTGGGCCTTCAACTCTACAGCTCCTGTCCTGGCAGAGCCAGTGCCCTGCCTGACCTCCCACTTCAAACGTGGCCAGTTCATCACGGAACAGCAGGGGCACCAGCTACGTGACTGATTTTAGGTAGATTTAAGTTTTTGTTCTGGGCGCAGCACGGTGCTAAATGCAGATGGCCATTGAGTTCTTGCGGCCATCTAAGGAAGCAGCGCTGTAACCATCTCTGTGTGTCAGAATAGAACGCTGAGATACAGAGTCAGCCACTTGCCAAGGTCACACTGTTAAGGGCTGAGTCAAAATTCCTTCCAGGCACTTCTGGGCCCTACTCCTGTCCTGGCACTAGAATGCCACTGTTCTTCCCTAGTGGGTGATCTGCTCAAGAGCTACACACTGCCCTGGCCTTGGTTGGCTGCCCCTCATAGACCTGGGGCCAATCTCAGTGCCACCTTCTGCACTCCATCCTGACAGGCAAGGGGTGTGCCTGGATGGCGGTTTACAGGGCCTCACCCACTGGGTTGCTCCCAACCCCCTCTGCCTGTCCAACACCTGGTTTATCACTCACCTCCCAGGAGAGATCTTGCCATTCACAGAGGCTCACTCACTCTTTTGTTCTTTGCTCCTTCATATAATACACTCCGCATGCACTGGGCCATTCTGCTGTGTGTGCGCTGTGTTTGTCAGGAAGGTTCATGGAGCTGGCTCCTGGCATGTGATTAGCACCCTGGGCTTCCGAACCACCCTCAGGGCTCTTGACAGGTCACAGAGCTCAGGGGTGCAGACCCATTGTTGTGAACCTGCTGCGGTTGAATGAACAGCTGGAAGGTTGTGTGAGCATTGCGGTCACCCAGCTGGCACAGCTGTGTCACAAGCCTTCCTCTTTGTGCACACTTGAGTACCTTCACTGTGTGTGGACAGTGCAAGGGCGACCGAGTCTTCTTCCCGGGACCACTCCAGGGAGGAGCGACTGCTTGGCACCTGCAGGTCCTCATCAGCCTCTTGCTGCTCTGCATAGATGTCGCTGTGGACGGAAACCGCAGGTGCTGAAGTTCCACAGACACTGACGTGGCATTAGTACTTGGCTTCCTGGAAACTGAGAGTGTCGAGCAAGTGTGCAAATGTGCATAACAAAGTGTTTCTTGGGCAGAGGATGACTACGGCCCCAGGCCCAGTCACCCGTTCCGAGCCCTGCCCCATGGGGGGAAACCTCCCTTCCCTGGCAACTAGAGCCCTTTGTGGAGCCTGCTCTGCCCAGCCCCTCCTGGGTGGGCCTGAATTGGGGCTCTCCGAGGGGCAGCCTGGGCCAACTGGGCTCCGAGGCCCCTCCCCGCTCCAGGGCTCCCTTAGCTGTGGAGGGGCGTCGAGGCAGAGCCGGGGACCCCTCCGTGAGGGCAGCTGGGCTCCAAATGCCCTCCACCCCTCTTCAGGGTTCCCTTCCCTGTGAAGGAGAGTCGAGGCAGAGCTGGTGCTAAATGCAGATGGCCATTGAGTTCTTGCGGCCATCTAAGGCAGTGATGGCAGGCGGGAGTGTGGACTTGGGAGCCAGACCTCCTGGGTTTGAATCCAAATTCCTCTGCTGTCTCTCCACATGGACTTGGACACTTCAACTCTCCATGCCTCAGTTTCTTTGTCTGTTGAGCGGGCATGATCACGGAACCTGTTCCTGTGGTTGTTGGCAGGATTCGCTGAGTCAGTACCTGTGATGTGCTTGGTGCCCTGCCTGGTCCATGTTCAGAGTCGACTCAGTGCCAGCCATTTGCAGGTACTGCCTGCGCTCCCTCCTCATGCATATACAGGGGTCCTTTAATAGGGGACACTGAGTCCCAGAGAGCTTGTTGCTTGCAGAGATCGCACACCAAGGAACTAGGCCAGGACCCTCACCTGCACTGTCTGAGGCCAGAGCCCATGCTCCAGCCATCACCGTGTGTCCCTGTGCCAGTGACTGGGGGGTCCCTCCAGCCTGACACACTTGCCGCTCGCTTCCATGTCCACCGGCAAACAGCGTGTCTCCCCCTCGCTCTCACACAATGAGAAGGGAGAAGCAGGGCCCCAGTCAGAGGCGGGGGAAAGTGAACAGCACAGGAGGATGAGAGGAGGCGTTTCGAGAAGTGTTTGGGCTGGAGGAGGACGTCCCAGGCTGGTTGTGGGCTGACACGTGGGAAGGGCCAGCCAGCCCTGGGCCGGTCCTGCTCTGGGGTCGCGGCGGGACCGGTGGAGCCTGTGGGCCAAGCCCCAGCCCATTCGCAGGCGCCGGTGGCTGACCCCAGCCTCGCTGCTCCCTGTCCTCTTCTGGAGGTGGGAGCATGGGCACCTTGCTCACAGGTGGTCCGGAGGCCTGAACGGCCAACACGTGCAGAGAGGCCCCCGAACGCCGTCGGCATTTGATATGGCAAGTAGCATGTCTGTGTCTCCGCACAGCCCCAGCTCAGGGAAGGATGATGCAAGAGGAAGCAGGCCAGGGCCGACGAGTGGCCCCAGGTCCTGGTAGAGGTGGGGAGGGAGGATGCAGAGTCCAGGGCTTCAGGCTGGTGGACACGCCTTCTGCTCAGGGACAGGATGAAGAGAGGCTGGGTGCAGACAGGCGAGCATGGGTGAGTGGAGTGGGGAGAGGAGTTTCCTTCGTAGGGGTGAGGATGGAGTGGGCATTTGGGCAGCATGGATGATTTAGGATCACAGGGTGAGAAGCAGGCAGGGAGCCGGCCGGAAACTGGTGAGGGGACCATTGAGCAGCCAGAGACCCCAAGGGGGCTTGCGGTGGAGCCTCCCGCCAGCTGCTGACAGGAGAAACGGGCGTTGGGCTGTCTAGTCTAGACGGGGGTGTTTGCCGGGAAGCCGTGGTCCAAGGCATGGGAGGAGCAGGGGCAGCATTCCCCGAGAGCTGAAAAGGGCCAACCTGCTGTGGTCGCATGAGACACGAGACCCAGGTCAGAGAGGAAAGACTATTAAGGCGGCAGCGGAGTGTCCCTCAGCCCCAGCTCCCATGGGGTGGTGCCAGTGTGCCCAGATGGATGCTGCGCCCACAGTGGGTATCACAGGATAGGCCCCTGGAGCCTGTGCGCTGGCATGATCTTGAGCCAGAGGAAGACTGCCTCACCCAGCTAAGGGTGCCCTCTGCCAGTGCTGGCCGAGAAATGGCTGGGAAGAAGCGGTCAGGGCGATGTGTTTTTGGCATGGCCAGTAAGACCAATAGGAGAGACCCACGGAGAAGCACTTCCCAATGTCCCCGCCCTGGGGCATAGGAAGCCATGTTATATGAGAGGCACTTTGTTTTGATCTCCGCCATCAATGAACTGAGTCACAGAGTCGAAGATCAAGCAATCAGAACTGCCTCAACTGCACCGTGGAAATCTTGCTGCACGACAGGAGTCCGCACCCTAACCGAAAAGAGGCCAGCCCCCAACAAAACCACCTCCCACTGCGGGCTCCCTGGTCGCTGTCCTGCCTGCTGCCTCCCTTGCAGCGTATTCAATCAACCCGTTTGTCTACTCGGATCTGATGTGGGTGAATTCCTTCGCCTGCAACAGGGCACCTTGAGGTCCAGGTGTCCAGGCTGGCCAGAGATGGCAGCGGACCCCAGAGGGTCTGGGAGGTGGAGAATTCAGAAGGCAGAGGGACAGAGCTGGGAGGGAGCTGAGTGGTGTTGGTGAGAGGGACCGACAGGGCCAGGTGGAAGCTGTATTTAGCAGAAGTTCTAGAGAGAGGGAAGGAAAAAGGGGGAGGAAGCCAGAGAATGAGAGAAGATAGAGGGAGAGTGGGAGGGGAGGAGGGACGGGAAGGGATAGAGGATGGGAGAGGAAGAGGGATGGAAGGAGGGACAAAGGGATGGAGGGAGGGGAGGGGGAAGGGATACAGTGTTGGGGGAGAGGGATGGGGGGAAGAGATGGAGGGGGAGACAGGGCGGGGACATGGTGGCAAGGCTGGAGCCAGGGCCAGGGCCAGGATGCCCAGGAAGTGGCTTGAAGTTGGGGCTGGTCCAAGGCCCACAGGCTGCTGGCGGGGCAGGCCTTCTGGGGATACGGGGAGTGCCCGGGACGCAGATGCCTGAGTGCTCAGGAGACAGCAGACGAGAAGTGCTGGTGACTGACTTGTGCCTGGCGCTGCCATGATATTGCACCACCGACAGGCTCGTTTAGAACAACAAATGGATTCTCTTGTAGCTGGAGGCCAGAAGTCCAAAGTCAAGGTGTTGGCAGGTCTGAGTCCCGAAACTCTAGGGAGACGCTTCCCTTGCTCCTTCTGCTTCCAGTGCTGCTTTGGCCTCTTCAGCGGTGGAGGCCTCCCTCCGTCCTGCCTCCATCTTTTCCCTGTGGGCCTCAGACTCTTCCCACAGGGACACTAGTCACCTTGGATCAGGCCCCCAGTGACCTCATCTTCACTGGCTCATCTGCAAAGAGCCCGTTTCCAAGTAAGGTCACACCTGCAGGTACTGGGGGGTCGGATGTGTAAACAATGAGAAGCTTCCATGAGATGGCCACTCTCCCCATGCACACATAGGTCATGGGGCAGGGGAAACCCCTGGGTTTGAACCCTTTATTTGGGGGGGCTCTAACAAGGCTATTTTCACTTCTGTCAGCAGGTGGCAGTATCACCCAGCACAGCTTCCCCGTGGGCGGGCACAGCTCCACCCAGGGTGTGTAGTGAGCCCCAGATGCCTTCCTGCCACTCGAAATCTCAGCTGGGGAGGGCTGGTGCTTAACTTCCACGTGTTTTACTTTAGCATTTCACAGACTCAGCGGTCCCCCTTTGACATCTGATGGACGTGGGGGCGAGGACCATGTGCCAGGCGGGAACCCAGGGTGGGAGCTCAGAGCCTCAGAGTCCTCCGGGTGCCTGCCCCAGCTTCTCCAGGCTGGAGGTCGGTGCACAGTCTGGAGGATGTTCCCATTGCAGGGTGGCAGCTGCACTTTGGGCCGTGCCCCGGGGAGGTCTCTCCACCTCTCCCTCCTCTGTGGAGCCAGGGTGAGGACTTAGTGAGTCCCAGGGCTGTGCATGGCTCAGGGACCGTGGTGAGCTCAGGTGCACAGGACTGGCCCTAAATCTCTGACTCTGGCAAGCCTTGGCAGAAGCAGAGGCCATGTTCACAAAGACATTCCCTTCCCTGCTGACAGGTGTGCGCCCTGCAGATGGGAGGGTTCCAGACATCTCGGCTTCAAGGTGGGAGCAGGATGAGGACTTTTGCATGGGTACAATTCTTGCCCAACTCCTAGAGACCAAGGTGTTTTGATGGCAACTGCACACATCTGAGCAGGAGGGTGGTTTTTCTCGGCCTCCCACCTGCCACTTGCCTGGCCAGGGGGCGGCCCAGGGGCCCGAGGTGACCTTCCTGCCTCTGGCTAGGAGCGGCAGCATCACGTGATCCATAGGAAGACCTAGAGGCTAGTTTCCTTTGGAGGAAGTTTCCTTTAGAGGCACAGGAGCTAGGAGGAGGCTGGGCAATATCGAATTAGGGTTGAAGCCAGGAGCCTTGAAAGGGATGTCACCTGGGACTGGGGCATTGATTCTGGTTCTGGTGGGCATGGCAGGCACTAGGCAAGGGTGGGCCACACCATGGACCCTGAGAAATGCAGGCCATGCCAAGCATGTTGGGCCTTAAGGCTCCACGCGCCTGGCTCAGCTTCCATGAGCCTCCGTTCCCATGTGTGGGTGCTGCTGTGGCATCTGGGGCCGGGGCCTGCAGGTGAGGATGTCCCAGGTAGGGCAGGGTGGCCTCCCGTGGGATGTCTGCTTCCTCACTGACAGGCCTTGTCCACAGCTCGCACCAGTGTCCTGCAGCTGCTGTAACAAATGAGCACAGCCTGGGGGCTGAGGCCATGGGAGCTTCTCCCATAGTTTTGGAGGCCTTGAGTACGAGGTCGCATGGGCACAGGACTGGCCTCCTGGGGCAGGGAGACTATGCCAGGGTGTGGCTGCAATCCTTGCTTTCCTTGGCTTGCAGGCGTGTCACTCTGCCCCCTGCTCCAACTTCACACAGTGCTCTCTCATCGCTGTCTCAGATCTCCCCTGTCTTCCCAGTGGGACACCTGTCGTGGGATCCAGAGCCCATACAGATGATCCAGGGTGACCTCTCTCGACATCATTCATTACATCTGCAGACACCCCCTTTCCAAACAAGTCACAGCCACTTGCACTGGGCATTGGGGTGTGGACCCACCTTTTCGAGGAAGCTCTTGCGCTTACTCCCCTCTGTGGCCCAGTACCCAGAGTTGGTCTCATGGATGGGTGCAGTGTTCTGTTCCAGGGTTGGCGAGCGATGTCAAACACCTCACTCTGCCCTTGACACTGCCCCCAGTGCTAAAGGGAGGGGCAGGGTGCAGGGGCCTGCATGTGCAGACACCTTGGTGCTGCTGGTTCAAACACTGAGCAGGAACCAGCTTACTGAGGCTGCCACTGAGTGTCTTCCATGTTACCCAGGAGTACACAGGCATGGAACGATGCAGGAACTCCTGGTGGGGGTGGGGGGCTCTACCAGACCATCCGCTCCAGAATCCCTATTCCTGCTTCTTCCCATTACCACCTCTCCTCCGCCCCGCTTGGGGCCCTGTCACTCAGCCCACTCTTAGTGGTGCTTTCCTTTTAGTTTCTTTGGGTACCAGTTCAGAGGTTCAGAACTCAAAGACTTCTCAGAGATTTAGTGAAGAGTTTGGCATAGGGTTTTGGGTGCGATACTTTGGTTTCTACAGGCTTCTCCCACCTCTGGCTGTTCCCCAAATGACACCGGGTATCGTGTTCACTCCAGAGTGGGTGTGTGGGCAGACACTGGGGGAGAGGCCATCCCTGGGGCTGATCTGAAGACCACCGTAGGCACTTTGCATCTGAGGATTGTAGATGCCTTTGATGTGAATTACTTTGCTGGCTTTCTGGTCAGGAGAAGTGTCTGAAAATTGAGACAAGATGCTAGATTATTCTCTCGGATTACAGAGATGTTAGTTCAAGGAGCTTCAAGGATGTTTTGAGCTTCTGTGGGGTTCCCTCGTTCACCTCTCAGAAGGGTTCAGGTCAGACAGCAGGACAGGAACAGCCACCCTCGACAGGAGGAGGAGCCGTTGGCTTTGGAAATTAGCGCCGGGACTTGCCAGCCAAGCCGGTGGTTGGATTCCTCTTCCTCCCTGTGCTTTTTCCTCGGTCCAAGGCTATTTTTATTATTTCAGTAGAGAATGAGACAAAAGCATAGAGAAGCAGTGTCTTTTTCATAATGCTTTTCAGGCAAGCTAGAGGGATTGCTTGCCAGATGTAAAAATGGAAACGTGTCCACTGTCTGTTTGGGGTGAGACTCCGAGCCAAGCCTGATCCCATGTGCGGCCCAGGAGGGCCCCAGGTGTCCTGCCCTGACGGGGGCGCTCACAACCGGGGATAAAGGAGGGGGAGCTGGAGATTGAGAGCCCTGGACAGGGAGGTGTGTGGGATGTTGGGGCCGGGGCCACTCCTGGCCTGGGCGTGGTGTTGTCCATTTGGGTTCTGACACTCTATGAATGCTCAGGACTGTGACGACCAAGATGTTTCTGTACTGTAAGTGGAGTCAGCAAGTCCTAAATGTGGACGCAGGATGATTGGCAACATTTTCCCTAAAGGGTTTTGGGGTGGAATTTGGGCTGGGACCTGAGACCTGAGCTCAGCCGTGACCCAGTGGCCTCTGAGGCCGCAGGAAGCCGCTTGGCAAGAGGACAGTATGCAGGCCTGCAGGTGCAACCTTGGGTACTGATGGGTTCGATACCTGCGTCCCACGCCAGAAGCAGTGCCCCCGTGGTCCTGGCAGCCACCTTTCGCTCCTCCAATCTGATCACTGTGAAAGTATCAGTTCTTAAATTAGCGTGTCTGTGTAAGGCAACTGCAACTAATGATCCAGTGTGACTTTAGGCCCTGGGTGAGGTGACTCTGGGTTCATTTGGAAAAATGGTGGCTGAGAATGACCAGTGTAAGCTATGGGGCAAGCAAGAGTCCTGGGGGTGCCTGCTGTGTGACGCTGAAGTGGGCGCTCACTGCGCTGTTGTGAGAACCATGACAGCGGCACCCTGGCTCATCCCAGGGACGTAGGCCACATGATATAGGGTTGGAGCAAGAACCAGCAGAAACACCCAAGACAGATGCCATCTGGAAGCAACTGGCTGGCGATGGCACCTGGGAGACACCCCCTTGACAGCAGTGTAGATTTACATGAAATACACACATGCAGAAGTGTAATAGGAAGGAACAAAACACCAGCGGCCTCGCTAAGCTAATGGAGGAGACCGCAGAGGGAAAACCGTATCCGTCTGAGGACATAAAATCAGACATGCATGTCGTCAGACAGTATCCAGTTAAAGCCACATCAAAACCAACCTGCAGACCGGGAAAATGTTTGCAACCACTGTGTCCCACAAACTGCTACTTTACTATGAAAATGGACATAGACAACCCATTCTTGCAGAATATTTACTGTGCTATGGTTACTTTGATGACTATAAAAGAAAACTCGTTTACTGTGAGTCAAACCCGTATTTGAAGTGTACGAAACATATGTGTAGTCTGATTCCTTTTCTCAAATATGAAGTCTAGGCACCTTCTTTCCTGGCACGTGGGGCGTTGTGTATAGAAGACATGCTTTAGAATTTTGATAGTCACATGTTCGACCACTGCCCATGCCCTCCAGGCTAGACCTGGCAGAGGAGACAGACTTGGGGCGAGGGTGGGGTTTAGAGACACAGACACCCCTGGGGCCTGCACCTGCATCAGACTGTGTGAGGGGATTGGGTTCCTGATGGTGGGTTAAGAATGGGGGCCTGCCTGGGGGTGGGGAAAGATCACACCCCACCCCAGTGGATCCCTGCCACCTTCAATGGTGTGGGAAAGGTTGTGCATGTGTGCCTGGGGTTCTGACCACAGAGATTTTCAGCAAGAAGCACCTGTTCTCTTCCCGCCTGCCTGCCTGCCTGGCACCTGCCTAGGGTTCTTCACTTGACAGCTGAACTCAGTGCCCAGGATGGGGGTGTGGTGACAGAGGCGGAGTTACGGTGAGGCCAGTAGGGCTCATGTTTCATAGCTCTCTCAAACTGGGGGTGCGGGCGCATCTAGAAATGTAGGTGTGAAGTCGTGTCTTTTTGTAAAGTTAGCAAAATACTTATTTTGGCATTTTCTTCTAGAGGGCCCCCAGATTTTATGTTTCATGCTCCACAAAACCTGAGTCCTCCCCTGCCCAGAGACCTCCTTTCTAATCTGCTGGCTCCACCCGAATCCTTTCCTTCTTCCTCTGAGAAACTGGAGAATGTTCTAAAACAAGGAGTTAGCCTCTTGCCCCCAACCCGGATCATGATGGAGCTCGGCGGAGAAGCTGGTGGACTTCTTAAAGGTGTGAATTGGTTCATTGGACTCACGCAGAAAGGCCGTCCATGTGGAACACTGCCTCTAGAAGAGGATGGGTAAGCTGTGAGGATGGGGAAATCACCGGGCTGTTCTCAGGGTGGGAGATGCTCGTGGGACAGGGGCCCAGTGCTGAGGGCACTGGGGAGGTTCCCTGGGCGCAGGCCCTTGGAAGACCAGCCCTGCAGGGTAACTAGGAGGAAAGTGGGCTCCAAAGCCAGGCTTGAGTCATCCCTGAGGCTCAGATCCCAGGAGGGTGGGTGGGCAGCCTTGTAGCGCATGCAGCCTCGGCAGGCAGCGGAGCCAGCTGTGCGTGAGTGGGGTTTCAGGAAGACAGTTGCCTCACCCCATGGGGACTTCCGGCTACTCTGACCCCTTCCGTGTTTTGCTTTGATTCAAGCAGCAGGGATAGGCAAGGGTCCCTGGAGCCAGGCCCTGTGTTTAGCTTCCAGACCTGCACTTCACAAGCTGGGCAACTCCGGGTGCCACTCCCTACAGTGACCTCAGGCTCCTCGTCCCCCTAGGATGACCGTAACCTGCCAGGTGGTGTGGAGGCTCAGACAGCCCATGTCTGTTGGGGGCCACCATTGCCTCTCCACTGCATCTGGATGGTTGGGGGTCCCGCCTTCCAAGCCTCCCCAGCCAGGGGCTCCTTCCGTGCTCTCTCTCCATGAGGGGTGGGGGCTCATGGATCCTTCCCTCGCCGTCTCCCACAAAGTGCTGGAGGGGGCTCCCGAGGAAGAGTCTGTTGGCTTACACAGTGGGGCTGCTGGGCGAGCACTGCTCCAGTGGCCAGGCTGGGGGTCATGCTCTGCGTGGCTGACCAGGCCCAACTCCTGACCCCCACCTGGTCCTACCCATGCATTTCCCTCTGCTCTTCAAGAAGAACCACTCCCGGCGGGGTGCGGTGGCTCACGCCTGTAATCCCAACACTTTGGGAGGCCGAGGCAGGAGGATTGCTTGAGCCCAAGAGTTCGAGCCCAGCTTGGACAACACAGTGAGACCTGTTGCTACAAAAGAATTAAAAAATAGCTGGGCCTGGTGGCACATGCCTGTAGTCCCAGCTACTCAGGAGGCTGAGGTGGAAGGATCGCAGATCCCAGGAGGTTGAGGATGAGCTGTGATTGCACTCCAGCCTTGGTGACAGAGTGAGACTATGACTCCAAAACAAAAACGAGCCAGTCCTGAGTGTCTAGTAAACCTCTCTCCCCATGAGTCCCATGTCTGGCCCCTGGATGCCCGGTCCTCGCCCCTCAAGTAAGTCAATTCCAGACAAAACTCAGGTGCAAAGGAGAAAGAACCATCACGTCCAGCAGGAGCCTTGCTCTAGGTGGCGCCTCTGGGCCTAAGGGCACCCCCTCCCCGAGTCTGTGGCTGGTGGGTCTCCACATCCACACACTCCAGGCCACTGTCCAAGAACACTCTGCACAGAAACAGAAATAGAAGTGCCCAGAGGGTGGCTGAGGACCACAGACACGGTGCCCAAGGGAGTACCCGGAGGTACACAGAGGGCTGCAGAGGCTGCCACTGCCCCAATCCCATCCCCACCTGGCCGGCGGGGAGGAGGGGAGGCCACCGCGACCTCGCCCTCAGGGGTGAGCGTGGAGGGAGCATCCACAGAGAGGAGAAGCTGAGGCTGCTTCCTCGTGGGACTTAAGAAGGAAAGAAGGCCGAGAGTTGTCCCCTGGCGTCTGGGGTCTGGAGTCCGGGGTCTGGCGCCACGGACTCTCGGCTTCTCCATGGTTGCTTTTTTTTTTTTTTTTGAGTTGGAGTCTCACTCTGTCTCCCAGACTGGAGTGCAGTGGCCACTCCCGGCCACCGCAGCCTCGACCTGCTGGGCTCCGGCGATCCTTCCGCCTCAGCCTTCCGAGTAGCCGGAATTACAGGCGCACGCTACCACGCCCGGCTGATTTTTTGTAGAGATGAGGTCTCGCTGCCCAGGCGGGTCTCGAACCCGCGGGCTCAGGCAATCCACTCACCTCAGCCTCCCAAAGGCGCGGGATTACAGGCTGAGCCACCGAGCCCGGCTGGAACAGGGACTTTCAACCTGAGATGAGCAGGGAGCGCCAAGGAGCTCCGTGGGTCCCGCGGAAATCTGGGGGCGACCCGGGGAAGGTTGTGGGCGGGGCCAGGAGCCAGGGAGGGGAGGGTTAGGGACTGAGTTAGAAGCGGGGGCCTGAGCTGGGTTGAGGGGTCTGGACAGGACTGGAGGCATTCCAGGGGCGGGGCGCTGCTGGGGTGGGAGTAGGGGTCCGGGCGTGGGCGGGCCGATGGCGTGCGGGGCGGTGCGTGCTGGGGGCGCGGCCTAGGGAGTGCGGGGCGTGGCTGGGGCCCGGGCCGGGGGCGAGGAAAGGGCCTGAGGGTGGGAGCAGAGGAGGGGCGTTCCGGGTCTGGGGTCAGGTCTGGGGCGTGCCGAGGGCGGGGCCGGGGCCGGGGTCGAGGATGGGGACGTTCCGGGGTCGGGGCCGGGACTGGAGACGTGCTGGGGGCGGGTCCGGGTCTGGGGGCGTTCCGGAGGCGGGGCCTGGCGCCACGGTCTGGGTAGGGGGCGGGGCGGCCTCTCGGGCTCCGGGCTTCGCGTACCTTGTGCGGGCCGCGCCCCGGCGCGTGTGTGCGGGCTGGTCCAGGCGCTAAGTCGCCGCGCTGCCACCTCGGGTGCGGGCGGGAGGCCGGGCGCTCCGCACCTGCAGCGACCTCGGGCTCCGCGGACCCGGCGCGGACACCTGTGGCTGCGCCCCGCTCGCCCTCCCGGCCATGGCGCGCGCGGAGGCGGGGGCTCCAGGGGGCCGCCTGTGAGCCGGGGCCACGCGCACGATGCCTCCCCTGGCGGAACCGCGGGCGGCGGGGCGCGTGGTGGCGCTGGCGCTGCTGCTGCTGCTGCCGCCCGCGGGGTCCGCGGCGGCCGGCGCCCCGCCGCCGCCCTGCGCGCGCTGCAGCCCAGCATGTGAGTAGCGGGAGCCGGGAGGGCTCGGCGGCGCGTCGGGAGACCCGGGCTCCGGGCAGCCCGCCGCAGGCCCGGCGCCGAGGCTTTGTCCTTGGGGCCCCAGAACAATGCGCTCTTTGCCTTAGCTGCGGAAGGGGTGGCCGGGACACAAGGCTCCCGGGCTGAACTGGGGCCCTTCCGTGGGGCCCCTCGCCTCCCCCTCCCCCTCTTTGCACCGTGATCTTTGGCCTCTCGCCAGAGACGGCCGAGAGGAAGCGGCGTGCTCCCGCTTCCCTCCAAAGCCGTCTCCTGGGGTCTGGGGCCTTCGCGAGGGCCGGCTGTGCCCAGAAGGGGAGCTGAACGGAGTTGGTTTGTGTGTTCAACACGCGCGCCCTGGCTGTTAACGAGGAATGCAGTGCCAGCCCGGGCCGGAAGAGGGCCCGGGCGCCGCCGAGATGAATTGAATTGTGAAAGATGATTCCCCCACGGGCCGTTTAGCGGCTCTCCCGAGCAGCAGGTCAATCCTTGTGCTGGCCTCAGAGGAAAGCTGGTGCTGGAGGAGAGGGGGGAGGAGGACGAGGGGGGAGGAGAAGAAGGAGGGAGAAGGAGGAGGAGGGAGGAGGAGGAGGAGGAGGGAGAGGGAGAGTGGAGGAGGTGGAGGGGGAGGAGGGAGGAGGAGGAAGGAGGAGGGAGGAAGAGGAGGAGAGAGGAGGAAGAGTGGGGGGAGAAGGAGGAGGGGGAGGGAGGAAAGTGGAGGGAGAGGGGGAGGAAGAGGAAGGGAGGAGGTGGAGGAGTGGGAGGGAGGAAGGAGGAGGAGGGAGGGGGAGGAGGGGGAGGGAGGGAGGAGGAGGAGGAGGAGGAGGAGGAGAGGCTGCTGGTGGCCCCCGCCCGGCACTCCCTGCTGGGCCACCAGGTGGGACCTGCAGGGCTTGGAAGGCAGGTGAGAGGCCCAGGCCCAGGCCCAGGTTAGGGCTCCTGTCTGACCTCCCCACCCTCTTGGAGGCCACAGAGGGGGTCTCAGGCTGCTCTGGTCCAGCTTCCCCCACAGGGCCTGGTGCTAAAGGGCCCAGCCTGCCACATGACTGTCTGAGCAGGACAGAGCTGCAGCCCCCTGGGGAGTCCCTAGGACACCCCGTCACCCGGGTCTCAATTTACTCCAAGAAGGCAGTTTGAAAGGACTGTTGTTCCTAGGATGGGGGCGTTTGCATCAGGAAGCGTGACCGGCCTGTGTCCTGACTTCTTGTGATGTCTGGACCTTCTTCTTTCCTTTGCTGCCAGGGGAGCTGCAGCCTCCGCAGGGGCACCGGGGTGGCCTTCTCGGCCCAGCTTGCCCATCCCAGGGTTGGTTGGGGGTTTCCAGGGCAAGGTTCCCGGGGCGCCAGGGTGGCAGCTGCTCAGTGGAGGTGGACGGGCGGGCTGGGAGAGGCGGCAAAGCTGCTATTATTTCCCCTCACCCAGAGGAGCAGCGAGAGGCCCGGAAAGTGCTGGGTCCCAAGGGGCCTGTCCTTCCTACCACCTCCCCTCCTGGAGACCCAGTGAGCTGCAGGGCCTGGCACGGGCTGCCACACCCTCTTGCCAGTTTTCCTGACCCATGGACTGTGAGTTTAAACAGTGCTGCTGACCTCCTGCTGGTGCTGGATGTCAGAGGACCTCCAGGAGAGGCAGGGGGTACAGGAGGGGGTGTCCCACTGACTCTCAGCCCCAGATGCCCTGCCAACTTGAGGGGGCAAAGCTGATCTGGCTGTGGACTTTTGCTTCAAAAGTGAGTTTCTGCGGCCGTGCGAGAACAGCCTGCCAGCTAATTATACTGATGCCTCCCTCCGGGGCGGGTCGGTCCCTCCAAGCCCAAGTCCCATCTTGCAAGTAGCTCTTTCCGTCCACTGTCCCCAACGACTCAGAGGGCCCCCTCCTTGGAGCCTGAGGGCCACAGGATCTCAGCAGGCCTGCCCAACCACCCAGGGAGTCAGGAAGCCGGACAGTCCTTTGAGTAGCCTGGGAGCAGTTGTTCTGACCCTCCCCTTTGGGGTCCCAACTCCCAGGGCTGCAAGGGGAGGAGGGAAGGCGTTCTCAGCCGTAGGGAGCTGCTGCCCATGTCGGTGACATTGCAACTAATTGTCACATCATCTTCTGGGTGGAACCTAAGGGGCCCCAGAGCAGGAGCTGAACTTCCCCAACTCTGAGGTCCAGATAGTCTCCCCATGGCGGCCACACCTGGGTAGACAAGCGCGTTCAGAGGTGAAAGTCAGTGAACGCGTTCAGAGGTGAAAGTCACTTTACCTGGGGGTAAAGTCAGAGGCATTAAAAATAAACATGGCCACACTGTGGCTCACACCTGCCATTCCAGCATTTTGGGAGGACAAGGTGGGAGGTTCACTTGAGCCCAGGAGTTCCAGCCCAGCCTGGGCAACATAGTGAGACCTTGTCTGTACAAAAAAATTAAAAAATGAGCTGGGCGTGGTGGCCAGTGCTTGTAGTTCTAGCTACTCGGGAGGCTGAGGTGGGAGGATCGCCTGAGCCCCCGAGGTCGAGGCTGCGGTGAGCCGTAATCGTGCTATTGCACTCCAGCGTGGGTGATAAACGTGAGAGCAAATCAGCCCCCTCCCTCATGGGTGTTTAGGGCCGTGCCCGGCAGGCTATGGGACTGAGTGAGGCCACTGCCCTGGCTTCTGGACCCTCCCCTCCCCATCCTGGTGTCCAGTCTGTAGCTGCCTCCCTGGAGAGACCTTCCTGCACGCCCACCCCTGCCCCCAGGAGTCCAGCTCTGCCTGGAGCAGATGGCCCGACAGCTGGACCGAGTCCCCTCCGCGGCGCCACATCCACTTTGTAGTTTGGAAGTTGTTCCTCCCCCAGATGGGAAGCGACTCCGACTGAAAGGAGCAGAGGCCTGAGGCTTTGATCCTGCCAAGGATCTGCAGAGTATTGGACTGGGTTCTCCTCCAACTGTGCGGAGCCAGACCTGTCCAGAGGAGACAGTCCTCCGGCACTCACCCCTCCTCCCCTGACCGCTCAGTCTTGTTGGTGCGATACAAGAACCGCCCGGGGACGTGGGGAGAGCTGGGTAGCCCGTGGCCTGGCCTGTGGACGGAGCGCCTCCCTGCCATCCCCGCTGCTCCTGGTCGGGCCCACAGTTTGGTTGGCAGGGTGGGGGTCCTCAGGCCTTGGGGAGAACTGTGGTTGGGGAGGAGGCCCTGGGGAGACATGGGGTGGGCCCGGCTCAGAGAGTGACTCACGTGAATGTGCCCGACGGGCTGCCGGGTGGCTCAGGGTGGGGCTGACCAGGGTCCCCATCTCACTCTTAGCAGCACTCTTAGTCGAGGTTGCCCAAACTTGAGGAGTGCAGGAGGGGCTTCCGGCCACGCCCCGACATCTCCAAGCCCTCGAGGCCTGAGCTGCCTCCAAGCCTGCTTTCCAGATGCTGAACTGGGGCTCAGAGAGGGTCAGGGTCTCTCCAGGCTGCACAGCTGCCCCAGGCCTGGGTTGTCTGTTGAAAGGTGCTCGCATCTGCTCTTGGTATCATCTTCGTCCCTGGACGATGATAGGGTGGCTTCACAGTGGCCGACTGCAGCACAGGGGCTATTTTGGAGTGGGGACTGGAGCCCTGCAGCCCAGAAGGCCAGAGGCCATCCCCTCAAGCCCCGCCCCTTCCTTCTCTTTACAGTGAGGAAGCCGAGGCCCCCGTTTGCCAGGGACTTGTGCCGGTCAGTGCAATGCAAGGCCCGAGGTGGGCCTGAGGTGGGCCACAGCCGTCAGGGAAGGATGAAGTGGCACCTGCAGCCTTTCATCTGGTTCCAGTTCGACTCAGAAGTGACACTTTTTTTTTTTTTTTTAGCCTATCACTTGTCTCCCAGGCTGGAGTGCAGTGACACGGCCACTGCAGCCTCACCTGCTGGGCTCAGGTGATCCTTCCACCTCAGCCTTCCAAGTAGCTGAAACCACAGGCGCATGCCACCACGCCCGGCTAATTTTTTGATTTATTGTAGAGACGAGGTCTCACCAAGTTGCCCAGGCTGATCTTGAACCCCCTGGGCTCAGGCAGTCCTCTTGTCTCCACCTCCCAAAGTGCTGGGATTACAGGCTTGAGCCACTGGGCCAGGCCATAGGTGGCACTTTTTCCTGAACAAACAGCCCTTTCTTGGCTGGGTGCCAGCATGTCCAGTCACACTGGCTCACACCCACCTGAGGCTCTGGACTGGCCACTTAACCTTCACAGCACCCTGATGGGATCAGTACTGTGAGTTCTCCTTTTACAGGTGAGGAAACTGAGGCAGAGGCTCAGTCACCTGTGCATCTGAAAGTTGGTGAATGGCAGCTGGATTCAAACCCTGGCGGCCTGGATCTGGGGGTCTCAAACTTGAGTGTGCCCCAGAATCCTGTGGCGGCCCGCTGAAACACATGTGATTGTTAAATCTCTGAGGAATGCTGGGCCCCACCCCCAGAATTCCAGACTCAGTGGATCCAGGGTGGGGACCAGGAGTGCGTTCTGACAGGGTTGCAGGAGACCCTGCTGACCCTGGCCCGGGGCCCTGCTTTGAGAACCTCTGCTTGACGTCTCACTGCCTAGATCTGACGCTCGGGGGGGGCGGGGGACTCCCTCCCTGTTCTGTCCTCCAAAGTGTGCAAGCCTCTAAAACTCTCACCAGCCCTGTTCCAGGAAAGTCTGCCTTCTTGAGTCTCGGGGGTCTGTCAGTGGGGTGGGAGTGGGGTGACAGGCACAGCACCCTCTCGTGAGGGGCTGGTTGGGGAGTTTTCAGACAGGTGTGCGTGCCTCGAGGTGGCTGTGTGAGAGGCCATGATGCACATACACACCCTTGCCCTCTGGCTGCTGGGCAAGTTTGCCCCACAAAGCTCTCTCTGGGCTGCAGGCATCAGCCCTCCATGTTTCCCTCACCCCAGGGTGGAACAGCCGTCCCACCCACTCAGGTCAGTCTCCTGAGTCACGGGGGCTGGGAGTGAGGGTGGCTCGGGGATGGGAGTGGGGTACATGAGACCAGCCAGTCTCAGTGCTGGAGGCTGGAGGTCAGGAACCTCTCAGGCCGCGACGCAGCCCCAGGAAGGCTGAGGAGGTCCCTTCCCTGGGAATGGGCTCCTCTGCCCATTCACCCTCCTGCCCTGCCCGCTCCCTGTGTCTTCACCTGGGGATCCTTGACCCTTGCCATGCGGAGGCCCAGCAGTGCCGGGAAGGTAGAGACCTGGCTTTCAGTCCTGGCTCTACCTCTCGTTATCGGGTGACCTTGAGCAGACCGAGGGGGTGGGTCACTCTCACCTCCTCCCTGGGGAGTTGGGGAGATTCTGTGATGTCCAGAAAGGGCCTGGTGCCGAGCACCGAGCCCAAAATGAGTTGCCTCTTACCCCACTCCTGGACCTTTGGCAGTCGCGCCCTGACCCATGGAAGGGGTTGTTTCCCTGGTGCAGGAAGAGGCAATGGGAGGGCTTCTCCCACCCACCCTGGGATGGCACAGCCAGTGCCACCTGGCTGGAGGGTCCAGGTCATGGTGGAGGCTGCCAGTCTGCAGTTTTTTTTTTCTTTGAGTTGGAGTCTCACTCCATCGCCCAGACTGGAGTGCAATGGCCGTTCCCGGCCACTGCAGCCTCGACCTGCTGGGCTCCGGCGATCCTTCTGCCTTAGCCTTCTAAGTAGCCAGAATTACAGGCGCGCACTACCATGCCCGGCTGATTTTTTTTTTTTTTAATTTATTGTGAAGATGAGGTCTCACTAAGTTGCCCAGGTGGGTCTCGAACCCACAGACTCAGGCAATCCACTCACCTCAGCCTCCCAAAGTGTGGAATTACAGGCTGAGCCACTGAGCCCGGCTAGCCAACCTGCAGTTGCACATCTTGTCCAGGAGTTCACAGGGGGCGCCGGGATCCTGCTCTTGGCTGGGCAGAGCTCTGCCCTCCCTGTGTCCCAAGGGTCCCCACTCTTGGGAAACTGTGGGCAGGGCGTGAGCAGAAGGGCTGTGGGCAGGAGGGGTGTGGGCAGAGGGCAGGAGGGGCGTGGGTTGGGGGGTCGTGGGCAGCAGCCCCAGCCCCTCTTGGACTTGACTGGTCCTGGCTGCCATGGTGTGCTGCAGCCCCCTGGGAAGCCCTGCCCTCCCAGCTGGCAGACTCTTGCCCGTTGGGTGCATTCCTCTCGCCTGCTGTTGAGTTGGGTCTGCACTTGCTGGATGGTTCTGCTCGATGGGGCGGTCTGAGAACAGGGAACGCCAGGCTTCCTGTCCAGCACAAGCCCAAGGGAAGAAGGAAGAGTGAAACCTCCCACAGGAGAAGTTTCAGACAGGGTGTCCGAGTACAGAGCCCGCCTGGCAGCGGGATTAGGGATCCTTGCGGGACGTGGGGTAGAGGGCAGTGACGGGGCCCCACAGTTCCAGGGACAGACTTCGAGGATGCCCCAAAATCCCCTGGTGGGAGAGGACTCAGAGAGGCTGGTGGGGGGCTTGGCCATGCCACCTGCTTGCCCCAGGACATAGGAGGGGGCTCTGGTGGGATTTTTCGGGCCTGCTGGCCCCTCATTTTGCGGAGTGAGCAGAACCAGCCTCTTCCCTTCTCAGCAGCCACAGGAGTCCGGCCGGCTCCCCAGACTTCCACAAGCTTGTTGAGATGTCAGTGCCGAAGTCTTGCCTTCTTTCCCTGAGTTTGCCTCTACAGGGACACCCTTGACCCTGGGTCAGGTGGGCATGGGAAGGCCCAGGGGGTCAGTGGGGTTGGGACCAGGGCTTTCATTTCCTTTTTTTTTTTTTGAGACAGGTTTTCACAGTGTCACCCAGGCTGGAGTGCAGTGGTGTGATCTCAGCCACCGCAGCCTCAACCTGCTGGACTCAGGCTTTTCTTCTGCCTTAGCCTCCTGAGTAGCTGCGACCACAGGCATGCACCACCCTGCTGGGCTAATGTTTTCATTTGTTTTTTTTGTTTTTTTTTTGAGTTGGAGCCTCACTCTGTCGCCCAGACTGGAGTGCAGTGGCCGCTCCCGGCCACCGCAGCTTCGACCTGCTGGCTCTGAGGATCCTTCCACCTCAGCCTTCCGAGTACCCGGAACTACAGGTGGACGCTACCATGCCCGGCTGATTTTTGATTAATTGTAGAGATGAGGTCTCGCCAAGTTGCCCGGGCAGGTCTTGAACCCGCAGGCTCAGGCAATCCATGCACCTCAGCCTCCCAAGGCGCAGGATGACAGGCTGAGCCACCGAGCCCAGCTGTTCATTTGTTATTAATATAAGGACAAGATCTCACCATGTTGCCCAGGCTGGTCTCAAACTCCTGGATTCAGGCAATCCTCCTGCCTCAGCCTCCCAAATAGGTTGGACTGCAAGAATGAGTCACTGTACCTGGCCCAGGGCTTTCATTTGTGTTTCCCAATCCCTACCAGGTCATCCCAGAGCTCACGGTCCAAACACCCACCTGTGTGGGCAGGGATGGTGATCCCCAGGAGGTGGCTGCACCCCCAGCCCACTGCCCCCTGACTCCATGTTCCCTGGACGCTCCACTTCCCCCAAGCCCTGCCTGCTCTCCTACCTCCTGCCCAGGGTGAACTCTGTCCCCACCCCAGCACCACCAGGCTCGGGGGATGTCTCAGAAGTAAAGGGGAGGGCTGATGCGGCAGGGACAGAGGCACTCGATCAGTCCTGGATGTTGGACCCATGACGGTTCCTCAAGCCCCATGGTTCCTATCTGTTGAAGGATGCGGTGGCTGCGTGGCTTGGTCTTAGAGGGTTAGGAGCAGCGTGACGCCCTGTGTGGGGGGGCCTTGGTCATTGTCCCTTTCCCACTAAGCTCTGAGCCCTCCAGCCTGGGCTCTGTGGCAGGTCTAGGTGGGCACTGGCGGGCACCGTGTCGTGGAGGACTGGCCACAGGTCTGAACCCACAGGGTGGGCCAGCACCCGAGGGTGGGCATGCAAGTGGGTTGGGAGCCAGTGGCTGAGGGTGGCCCAGGTGCTGACTGTCTGTCCTCTGTCCTAGGCCCCACGTGTGTCCTGAGCAGGAGCTGACCCTGGTGGGCCGCCGCCAGCCCTGCGTGCAGGCCTTCAGCCGCACGGTGCCCGTGTGGAGGCCAGGCTGTGGGTGGCAGGTGTGGTGCATTGGCCACGAGAGGAGGTACGTGCCAGGGACCTGGAATCCAATGGTGGGTAGCATTTACCAGCCAGGAACCAGCAGCTGGGGCTGGGGGCCCGTCCTGGTCTCAGGGGCCACCTGCCCCTCCACCTGAAGCCCTCGTGTGAGGATGAGGCTTTCCCACTCCGGAGAGGTGAGACTGCCTCCCAAGCCACTCCCATGCTGCGGCCCTCTCCTGCGTGGTCCTGCATCTGGGCCCTTAGGGGGGAGTGTGAGGGAAACGGGAACCCTCCCAGGAGGTGAGCTGCCCACACGAGGGTGGTAAGCAGGCGCTTGCTTGCTGGGCTTCCAGCTAGAGACTGCTGCTGCCTGGCCCCTGGGCCTTATTCCCAGCCCCGAGACCTCTTATTGCTCAAGACTTTATTTTAAAATCAAGCTGAAGGCGTGCCTGTGCACCCTCTCCCCTTGCATAGACTCCGGCTCTGCACAGTCTCCCGATGGCAGAGTGAGTTGGGGGAACTGGCAGTGTTCCCACGCCAGGGGGAGGGTTCCTGTGTGTCTGAGGGAGGGCAGGTGGAGTGTATGTCGCAGAGAGGGGCATGCATTCAACTTCTCAGCTGAGGCTTCTGGGAGGCCACAGCCCTGCCTCTGCGGCTCTAGTGGTACAGGGGCCATGGGTGCAGGGTCTGTGGATACAGGGTCCAAGAGGCAGGGTTTATGGGCATGAGGTTTGCGGATGTGGGACGCGTGGATGCAAGGCTCATGGGTGTGGGCATGAAATCCATGGGTGTGGGTGTGGGATTCGTGGGTGCGGGGCTCATGGGTACAGGATTCGTGGGTGTGGGCTCCATGGGTGTGGGGTTTGTGGGTATGAGATCCATGGGCATCCTTGGGCACGGGTCCAAGATATGAGGTTTGTGGGCATGGGGTTTTAGGCTGTAGGGTCTGAGGCACGGGGCTTGCAGGCGCAGGGTTCGTGAGTGTGGGCTCCCTGGGCATGGGGCTGGTGGATGTGGGTCCCATGGGCTCGAGTTTCATGGGTCCGTGGGTGTGGGATCCATGGGCACGGGGTCCAGGGAGGGCACCCACACTCTGTGCCTGCTCCAGGGGGCCCCAGCCCTGCAGGATGCAACTCCCGTGGCCAGTATCTGTTTGCTGAATATGCGCGTGTGTCAGAGCAGCGGAGGAAATGCAGCCAGGCTGTAATGGAGCTTCTCAGGGTGCTTCTCCCGCCCCATGTTGGCAAGTGGTGTTGGGTTTGGCTGCTGAGGGCTGAGCTGGGAGGGCAGGAGCCACTGCACCTGGTAGGTGGGGCCTGGAAGCAGCGCCACACCCCAAGAGAGTGACCCACCCAAGGTCAGGAGGGCAGAGGTCAGGGACCCTGGTGGAGGGACTCACTCTCCCCTCAGGGCTCTCCAGGGCTACCGGTGTTTCCCAAGATAGCGTTCTGCCACCTGTCCTGGCGTCCCCCACTTGTGTGTGACTGTGCGTGTTTTCACAAAGTGGGGATTTTGTCCCTTGAACCACTCCGTGAACAACCCATAGTGGAAGAACCGGAAGCCACTGGGCCCCGGCTGGAAGGTTCTGTGGTGGCCGAGCTAGGGGAGCCATGTGGCTGGCCATTTGGAGGATATCTCTGTGGGGGTCTCTGGGCTGGCCTGTGGGTGAGGGGGAGAAGCATGTCTGAAGCGCTGCTGTCAGCCTCCCAGCAGGACATCCAGGCCATCAGTGGGAGACATCCCTCAGCTGGGAGGACCAGGCTGCCTGGGTCACGTGCTGGCAGGGTGTTCCCTCTTGCCCCGTGAGGTGCCCTCCACCAGCCCTCCTCCCCGAGATGGGACCTCTCTGCCTTGGGGTTCCATGGGAGCGGCTTGGGTTCCAGGCTCATGGGTGGGGGACGGGCAGCTTTGGCCAACCTGGCTCTGGGGTGCAACTGGGGTCCACTTCCCCTCAACTCGGGCCTCTTCTTACCCCCCTGCCCCCCACCCCTTTGAACCAGAGGCAGGGCCCTCCCACCACACCGGTGCCACAGGGACCAAGCGTGCCATGTGCTTTCCTAAACCAGCGACAGTGGCTCTGGGTGACCCAGTCTTGTCCTGTTGGGGTGCTCCTGGTCTGTCTGTGTGCCTCGATGCTCCCAGGCCCACATATCCTCTTGTGTCCCCTTCTAAGCCTCTGGAGTCTCCTGATTGTCCCATCTCTGGGCTGTTGCTTTGGACTGTGGAGGCCTTGGGCAGCCCCTGGAGGAGTCCTGTCTGGGGCCCGCCCCCCATGTCTCCCCTTGAAGTCCTGACATCTGCCCCGACGCCCCTGGACCATGAGCATCGCTTCCCTTCTGACCGAACAGGCCAGGACCCTGTCCTGGCCCAGAGCCCGTGGCCTTGCTCGCTTGCCTGCAGGTTTAGTGCTCCCAAGCAGAGCACTGGACACAGCTTGTATATGCCCTCCTCTGTGAAGCCCTTCCCACTTCTAGAAAGCCAGTGGCCCTTCATGTCCCAGCATCTCCCTATGGGGGACTCAAGAGTCTTGAAGGCTCTGGGCACAGGAAGCAGCTGGCCAGCTCAGGTGGGATGGGGAATGATGGTGATGAGCCCCATGGGGTGAGGGAAGGGGCTGTGCTCTTGTGTCCAGCAGCATCAGTGCCAGGTCAGGTCCTGACTCCAGAAGTGTCTCTGGGACTGGGGCTGGTTTGGCCCAAACACGGAAGGTGCTGATCTTGGCAGGCCCGGAGGTGGGGACCTCGTCTTTGGTCACCCCTCTGGGGTAGGGCAGAGCCACCCCAGGCACCGAAACCAGGAACACGTGGGTGTTGGCAGGAAGGGCACCACATGAGCCCCTCGGCTCTGCCAGCCTCACACCCTGACCGGGTCTGCCCCAGCCCCTCCATGGCCTTCGTCTGCGAGGCCACAGGGGACTTGGGGGGCAGGCGTTCTGCCCAGGCCTGAAGGGCGCTGCAGCTGTGGCTCTGCCTGTCGGCTGTTCAGCCTGTGGGCCTCATGGTCAGGGTGCGCCCACGCACTTGGCATTGGCGTCTCTTTCTTCAGCTGTTCTTCCTGGGGAATCCTGGTGCCTGGAGGAAGTCACAGAGGGGCTGGGAGCTGAGGGTGAGAGGCAGCAGGTCTGCAACCCACAAGCTGAGTACACCTCAACTCACCCAGGACAGGTCACCCCATAAACCCAGTGTATCCTCTCGCCCGGCACAGGCAACCCCATAAACCCAATGCACCCTGACTCATTTGGCACAGGCCATCACACAAACCCAGCACACCCCAACTTGTTCAACACAGGTCACCCCACAAACCAAGTACATCCTGACTCCCCCAGCGCAGGTCACTGTCCTGTCCCTGGACATATAAGGAGACACCTCCACTCCTGAGCTCGGCTGGGGGTGCCAGCAGAGTGGGCGTCACAGGAGGGACCTTGGGTCCAGGTCCTCAGGCCTGGTGATCCCCAGCAAGGTGCAGAACCTCTAAGTCTCAATTTCCCCGCCTGGATTGCAGCTGACCTGAGGATTAAGTGAACATATCTGTGTGTGGCTGTCGCATCTGGGGGGGCGGTGGGTACTGGCTTCATGTGACTTCTGGGCTGTGGCACCTGCTGCCCACCACAGGCAAGTCCATGCAGGGTGACGGAGGCTCTGGCCTGGGCTAGAACAGGTGAGGCTGCCTCTGAGAGGGTGATGGGGTACCTGGGGTTCTTGCTGTCATCCCTAAGGGGCGCTTCCCTGACAAACCTGACAGCCAGCCCAGGCCATCCCAGGTCAAGGAGCCCGGGCAGGTAGGGGACTCTCCACCCTCTGAGGTACCAGGTCCACAAGAGGGAAGGGCAAGGGAGGAAGAGGGGGATACGGATAGTGGAGTGACATGTGTAGCCCTCCCACTGGGCCCACGCTCTGTGTGCTGTGGTCTCTGTTGGAAGATGACGTCTGCAGAAGGCAAAGGAGTGGGTTCCCCACCGCTGGGCTGCCTGGTTCTCCCAGGACCCTGGCCCTGCCTGTGAACCAGCTCCTCGAAGTCCCGAGCTGGTGCTGGCTGTGAGAGTCGAGGGCTCCTCCTCGTGGGGGCCGCAGGCCGACCAGCCCCCTCCAAGGGTCTTTCACTTTGGGGGAGAGGGGAGGAGTGGCTGGCGACCAGGGGAGCAGCACGTAGCCTGGCGCCGCTCGCCGTCTGGGAGAGGGACAAATATTTATGATGCAAGGGCATACTCAGTCTTGGCTCTGCCAGTATTGTTCACCGCTGTAGTCGGTTTCTGTCCAGGCAAGTGGTTTCATGTCCTGCCAAAGTGGAATTTTGCAAGGCGCTCCCTTTCTCTGTGTGCTGTGCGCGTGCAGGGACATGTGCTTCCGGGAAGCGGGCCCCCTGGCCGGCCGCTGGCCCTGTTTGTTTGTTGGGTCAGGGTCCCCAGGGCCAAGCCTGGGCTTCCCGTGAACCAGCCCTTCAAACCAGGCTGTGTTTTGTTACCTGGAGACGGCAGCTCAGCTGTCCAGGCCGCTCCCAGAGTCTCAAGGGCCCTTGACCCAATGGCTTTTTACTGGGGCCCTGGTTGCTGTCCCCACAGACAGCGGTGGGGAGGGGTGTCAGAGAGCTTCTGGTGGTGGGAGGGGCCTGGAGGCTGCAGAGCAGGCCCTGGAGTGGGCCACCTTCACTCCTGTTGCTTCTCTCTATCTCGTTCTTTCACTCTAGCTCTCTCGATCCCTCTCTCTGTGTGTCTCTGTCTCTTTTTCTCTGTGTCTCTTTGTCTCTCTTTGTCTTTGTCTCTCTGTGTGTCTCTTTCTGTCTCTATTCCTCTCTCTGTCTCTATCTCTCTCTTTTTCTCTGTTTCTACCCCTCTCTCTGTTCTTTCTGTCTCTATCCCTCTATCTCTGTCCCTCTCTCTGTCTCTGTCCCTCTGTTGGTGTCCCTTTCTTTGATCCCATCCTCCCACGCATCCTTGTGACTAGTCCTATCATTGTAAGGACCCTGTGGGGTGCGGCAGGCAGTGAGTGTGCATGAGTCTTCTGCTGCTGCTATAACGATTATGACCAATGAGGGGAATGAACAACAGGACTTTATTCTCTCAAGGCTCAGGAGGCCCAAAGCCAAGGTCAAGGTGTGGACAGCTTCTGTTGCCGGCAGTCCCCAAGTCTTGCTGCAGCTCTTGCTGCTCTGGGCACACACGGGTCCCCTGCCACCGCCCACCACTGCTTCCTCTGGGTCACCTTTGCACCCTCAGCTCAGCTCTGGTGCTCCTGGGGTGGGGAAAGCAGTGTGGCACCTGTGTGTGGGGACCCTCCTTGAGGATACTCCAGGGCCATCCGCTTCCCGATGGACTGAGAACCCTGGGTCTGAACCAGCACCAACCCTGGCACAGCCCTGACACTATTCTGGCTCCTAGCTGGGTACTTCCTGTCAACTGCCCCGGGCCCTCCAAGGCCCTCCCACACTGGCCTGGTGCTAAGAGACAGGTGGGGGGCACACCCGACCCCCACCTGGAGTCAGGACCACCGTGGGATGGGCAACATGGGCAGGTTCAATGAGGCGGCATGTTCCTGGGCAGAGTGCGGTGTGAAGCCACTGTGGCTTGCTCACTGTCCCTGGGCTGCAGAGGTACTGGCCAATGGGCACCAGCCACCTCGCCTGGGAACCTGGTATCTCGGCCTGTACAGCTGGGAAGTGACACGGTACAGACTCAGACTCCCCAGGTACGGTGAGAGCCAACACTGCCAAGTCCCGTCATGGTGAGCACTGCCCTTCTCCCTTCTTTTCTAGAACCGTCTACTACATGGGATACAGACAGGTGTACACCACAGAGGCCCGGACCGTGTTCAGGTGCTGCCCAGGCTGGACCCAGCAGCCCGGTGAGGAGGGCTGCCTCTCGGGTGAGTGATCCACCCCTGCCCCCACCACCTGGGTAGATTCTGTTCGTCCCGCTGTACTGCATGGGGACTGCAGCTTCCCATGGTGACACGGAGACTTCCTGGCCACTGGCTCTGTGCCACAGCCTGCTGGAGGCTGGTACATGAAATGGAAAGAGAGCAAGCAGGGGACTTCCCAGCACCAAGGCTGGCGGGATCATTGCTTCAATAGCTCCTCCAGGGCCGGGGCCATTTGCTGGTGTCCAAGTGCCTGGCACTGGGAAGGCATCCGAGGATGTCCCAGGCCACACATTGGTGTCTGTGGGCTCCGGGTCTGGGGTCAACCTGCCACTCTCTGCTTATTCCTAGGCTTTGGGGGTCTTTTGCCTGCTCTGTCACCCCACAGCCCCAGGCAGGGAGCCGGCTGCACTGGCAGTCCGGGCTGGGTAGGGGCCCTCGGCCTCAGTGGGTGGGAGACATCTGCTCCATTCTCTCCCCCACTGTTGGAGTCCTTGGGCAGATCTGACACCCAGGCCTCAGTCTTCTTATCTGCCGAATGGAACTTCAATCACCACCTCTCTCTGAAGGGGTGGCCCTGATACAGCACAGGGGAGGGGTAGCCCTGTGTAGCCAGCACAATTTGGGGGGCCCTCACTGCACGTGGCCTGACTCCGGTAGTGCTGGTGGGCCGAGACTCAGGCTGGGGCTAGGCCTGGAACTGGGTGGTCTGATCCCAGCAGTGACTCCTAGCCTCTGCTTTGTGAAGGGAGTGGGCTGGAGGCTGTGGCCCTGGCTGCAGGGGTGTCTGGGAAGGATTTCTGGCCTGCGGGTGTGGGACAGGTCCCCTGACAGGTGAGGATGCCAGGGCACAGGTGTCAGCATCCCTCCCTGAAGTGTCAGCTCAGAGGCCGTGGGACCCTGTCCTGGGGAGCAGACTTCCCCTGTCCCATCCATGTAGCACCCTCTGGGGTGACTGGGAGTCACGCGTTCCCCGCATTGAGGGCTGGTGGGCTCCTGTAGTAGGGACAGGACCCCAACTCCAAGGGTCCATGTGGTAGGCCGTTCCTGGAGCCCCCGACTCCCTCCTCACACAGGAAACGTGGGGGCTGCAGACGGGGACCAAAGTGGCCTGTCCTGATGTGAATGCCCACGGGAAAAGGGGAAGAGAGGGATGTGGCGGTGTTTTTCCAGTGGAGGAAGTGAATAATTCCCTCCAGGAAGGGAGGAACGTGGGAGAAGGAGGCAGCTCAGGCCTCTGCTGGCAGCTGGACAAGGGTGGTGCCGGCTAGCCGCGCCCGGGGGTCTCAGCCCTCGCAGCCGCTGGCATCCTGAGAAGTGGCCCTTTTCTCTAGGGCTCTGATGGCGCCTCATGTGTCCCCTGTCTCTCTGCTTCCGGTGTCTGGGAGGAACAAAGGGATCTGTTTAGTGGGGAGGGGGGCAGACATCAAAGCTGACGTTCCCCCTGGGTTTCCGCTCTGAGGCGGGGGTTCTGGGGGCTGCCAGAGGTGGCTCCAATAACGGGGTGAAACAACAGGGATCTCGGGCAGGGCAGGGGGGCGGAAAGAGGAAGCAGCAGCCCGTTTCCCTGGGGCTTTTCACACTCAAGAAGGGTCATGAATACAACTGCCTGAGTGGCTTAGGCGCCAGTGCCCCTGGACCTATGCCTGGGTGGGGGTGGGGGAGGGGCTGGTGCAGGAACAGCCCTGTAGGTAGAGGTGTGCACGCCACATCCGCCATCCTTGTCCCCCCCAAGCCCCAACTGGGGACTGGTGACCTGCGCATCCATTTGTGTTTGGAGTGACCACCCCAGGGTCAGGGTGAGGGAGTTGGGTTGGCCTTTCCCACTGCGGAAACCTTGGGGACGTGAGGCCAGTGTCCTGGCCATGGTCCACGGCAGGGCCCTGTGCGTGTGACAGTCTCTCTCCTGTCCCGGTTTGATTGGGGTCGGGCTTGGGCCGGTCCTGCCAGCTCTGCCTACCTGTGCCCAGGCCAGGCGCGAGGCTGTCACCACACATGGGACCCTCAGGCCTTAGATGGACATGATGGCTCTCACTTGGTCTGGCCCTGCTGGCGGGATGGGGCTGGGAGTGGGGCTGGCCACACTTGGTGATGGGGCCTGGGGTTTGCAGCCCGAGAGGCAGGGGAGGGGGAGGCGGCCAATGCAGGCATGGGAGGGCATCCTGGCTGGAACCTTGCCCAGGGCAGCCATGGCCTTGCTGGTGGTGGAGCTGCGCTGGGGACTGGGAAGGGGAGCAGGGACCCAGGAGGGGTGTGGAGGCCCGGGAGGGAGGCGGGGACCCGGGAGGGAGATGGGAACCCAGGAGGGGGTCTCGGCCTCTGGGCCCTGCCCTGGCGTCCAGGTGGTCACATTGGCAGGTCCCTACATAGATGCTGTACGTGTGTGTTGGCTTCTTCTTGTTTGTTTTAGCGCAGGGTATGTGTGTTTGTGTGTTTTGCTTGTTTGTGTTCCTGATCCCTTGGAAGTGCACGGTCAACTTCTGGATGCTTCCTGCCCAGTCCAGGTGCAGGAAGGCAGCAGGTGGCGAGTCAGTCACACAGGCCCCTGGGCCAGAGGGGGCTGGCGTGTTCTGTGGTGACCACGGAGTCTTGGTGTTTTCATTCATTCATTCATTCATTCACTCATTCATTCATGTGGTTTTTGCTCAGTGCTGGGAATTCAGGGGAACTGGGTGATGGGGAGGGGGCTGGAAGACACGTGGGCTTGTAGAGCCGCCAGGACAGGCAGGCAAGGGACAGCGGGGGAGGTGCCGGGGGACTACAGGAGCAGCCAGGGAAGGGCCAGGAGCTCTGGCCAGGCAGAGAGGGGAGCGCCTTGGGCTTGACTGGCGGGCCTGGCCACAGCCTCTGGACCTCCCCAGGCCATGGGGCCTCTAGCCCGGGTGGGAAAGCAGCAGGGGCCTTCCTGCTGCTGCTCTCTGGCAAGTGGCTGCATGTGGTGGCCTGTGGCCACAGGGCCAGCCTTCTCTGGGCTGCTTCTGTCCAGGAGCCCGTTGCTGAGGTGACTGGGCTAGCCTGGGCCAGGGGCTTCTCTGGGTCCCCTGGGAGGGCAGGGTGGGACAGGATGGGTGACCTTGTGGACCCTGGCTTGGTCCAGGCCAGGATAGGGGACAAGAGTCTGTCACTGGGCTGGGTGCCCACCCTGTCCAAGCAGTACAGAGAGAAAAGCCCAGCTGAGTCTGCAGCTCAGGTCCTTCCCAGCCCCCTTTGAGCCACGGGGCCTTGTAGGCGACCTCTCTAGTCCCTGGGCCTCAGGCTCCAGGATGTGCATGTGACAACACCCAGCTCAAAATGTGGGATTACATGGAGCCGGGCTGTGGTGTCAGTATACAGTAAGCGCTCAAGCAATCAAACCTGGCTTCACATGGAGCCTGGCCCTGGTGTCAGTATACAGTTAGTGCTCAAGCAATGCCAGCTTTTTCTGATACAAGAGGAGGGGTGCCGGTAAAGCCTGCTGGGCCTGCGGTGGCTCCTTTTGGCAGCAGTGATGGTGGCAGTGGCACACGCGGCGATGGGAACTCCTGGCTGTGGTGTCACCTGGTCAAGGGTTGGGGGCAGGGTCTGTGGTGCTGCGACCTCTGGGCGCCAAGTCCAGGGCCTCTTGCCACTGCTGTGGATTCTGGGGCGCTTCCTCTCTCCCTCCTTCCTCCCCCATGGCTCAACTTAGCTTGAGCCGCCTGCAGCCTGCTCTGCCTCTGCTCCGCCCACTGGGCACAGCTCACTCTGTGGGCTCAGGCGAGGGGGCTGGGCAGGCATGAGACGGATCAGGTCTCATGTGTCTTAGGGGGCTCTGCCCTGTGGGGTGGTGAGTGTTGCTGTGTCTGCCCGGCATACCTGTGGGCGTCAGGGCTGGAGGTCAGGACAGTCCTCCAAGCTCCCTAGTCCTATCCTGCCACTCACTCCCTTGGGGGGCGGTCAGGATTCTTGGCTTTGCCTCCACGTCCGCCTCTCTCCCCTTTGCCGCCCTCCTCGTCTCTCCATCACCCCTCAGCCCCTCCTGGTGAGCACCGACTCTGCCACTGTGAAACTTTCTTGCTTCCGTGTGACATGAAGCCCAGCCCGGAGGACAATGTCAGGGCCAAGGGTGGGCCTTGGAGTCAGCATGTTTGTGTAGAAACCGAGGAGTGCACAGGGAGGCGGAGCTGGTGACCAGCCCTGGGTGCGGCTGACTTGGCCCTCTTCTGCTGTCGGGAGCAAGCCCATGATGCTCAGGGTTCCCCAACTTCATTTTTATCCTAGGTGGGTGACAGATTTTTCCCAGGCCCTCCTGGTGTTTCTGCGAGAGCTGCTCCACGTCCTGGCATCCACCTTGGGCTCCCCTTGTCCAAGTGTGGACCCTGAGTGGACAGAGGGGCTGCGAGGTCTGGCCGGGAGCTATTGACCGACGCCCGATCCTTCCACACGCACTTCCTGAGGTGGACACACTGCGGCCCCTCCTCTAACCCTCCGTGTGGCCTGGGAAGGTGGGGCCCAGGCTGGAGCGGCAGAGCCCCAGGGCTGTTAGGAGCTGCATAGCTGGGGATGTGAAGAGCCCTGGGAAGGGATTCTGTGGCCCCATAAGCTCTTGGTAGAGCAGAGTAAAGCAGATTTCACTTATTTGCAGGACTTCAGTATGCTACTGTGTACTGTAGATTCCCAAGGCAGACCACTGAATCCAGGGGTCATCTTAGAGACAGAAGAAAAAAGGAAGCCACAAAGTCGCATCAGTGAAACAGTCCAGTGTGGCTGGAGCAGAAGGAATGGCGGGCAGGCAGGGTACGGTGGTGGGGGAGCAGTGCCAGCCTGGGGCTGCCACATCAAATGACCACGGTCCAGGCGGCTTAAAACAACACACATCTACCCTCTCATGGTTCTGGGGGCTGGAAGTCTGAGACCAAGGTGTCAGCAGAGCAGGGCTCCCTCTGAAGGTTCTAGGCAGGCCTCCCTGCCTCCTCCAGCTCCTTATGGCTCCGGCAAGCCTTGGCATTCTGTGGCTTGTGGATGCATTGCCGCCATCTCTACCTCCTCTTCACATGGCCTCTTCCTCCCTGTGTATCTCTGGGTCCTCTTCTGTCTCCCATAAGGACACTTGCCATTGGACTTAGGGCCCACCCTAATCCAGTACCACCTCGTCTCCATCTTGTTGCCAGTCACATCTCTGAAGACCCTATTTCCAAGCACTGTCATAGTCGGGGTCCCTGGGTGGGCGTGAATATTTGGGGGACTCACTTTAACCCACCACACGGGGCAGGTCTTGGGGTCTTCTGCAGGGTTTGTGTGAAGGAGGGATCGGCCTGCCCTGTAGGGGCCACTTCCTGATATCCCTGTGAGAGGTGACGGGGCTCATCCAAGGGAGTCAGGAGGGGCAGGGACGGGGTGAGATTCTGGGTTTGCGGCTGCAGTGACACCTGGGTCTGGAAGGTTCACACCTGCTCTGCCTCTGAGGAAGCTGGGACCCCGGGCCCTTGGAGCCCCCAGTGTGCCCAGCAGGGGTGGTGGGGCGGCCTGGCCCTTTATTCTGGGGCCGACCCCAGGGGACCACAGCCCTGGGAGGACACCCCTCAGGACCACCGCGAGTTTCTCCCCGAGCTATTCTGCCCCTTCCAGGACACTCCTGCCCTCTTGTGGCCAGGAATGCCAGGCCACCTGGGGGCCAGACACCTTGGAAAAAATCTGTGGCCTGCGTGGGTTTCACCTCCACGGGGGAAGGATTTAGATGGTTTGTGTCACCACAGAGACCTGGGGGGGGGAGGCACCTTTTCTGGTGCCCATGGGTGGGGTTGGCAGAATGGATGCCACCTGGGTCTGGGCTGAGTCCTGAGTCTGGCTGTGCCTGGACCTGGGCCTGATGCTCCTGCGACCGTGGCTCCTGCAGCTGTGGCACGTGGGCGAGGCCTGGGCCCGCCCCTTGTCCAGTTGTCAGACCACCAGGCAGGCGGCCCTGCAGGTCTTCCTTTCCTGGGGCATCCGGGCCCTGTGGCTGCTGCCCCCTCTGTGTCCCTCGGGCCTGGTTGGCCGGGCCTGCGGGAGGAGTGCAGGCGGCCACTGTGGACCTGGGGCCGCCCTCTGCTTTCCTGCCTCTGTGCCTGCTTTTCCTTTTCCATTCTGGCCGTGTCAGCCCTGCTGACACGGCATGGGAATCTGCTAAGCAGACATCTCAGGCTCTGGGCTCCCCTTTCCTCCACATGGACGTGACACATACCCACACATGGCATGGCGGGACCCCGCCCCCAACCCCCCAGGACTCCCCAAGCAAGAAGTCATGCCAGACTCACACAAGCCTGTGCCAGGCATGCGCTTGCACACGGGCACACTCAGACACCCGGCCCGCCTTCCATCCAGACCAGCTCGCCCACGCACGGCCTTGTACAGATCTGTGCACATGTCCACACATGCATGTGTGTACTCACGCCCATGCACATGTTCCTCTAGCACGGGCATGCTGGTACAGGCTCCCACGTGTGCTCACTTGTGTGCACACAAACACACACACACTTGTATATGCTCACACTCAGACACGTGCTCTCACACCTTTGCTCCCACACACGGCCTGTGTCCCTGCGTGCCACCACGTCCACACAGGCCCACACTCAGGGTTCCCATCCACGCTCACACCCGGCCCAGCCCTGCCCCCCACCCCGTGGGAGCTATGGAAGCCTCAGGCGCTCCCGGACAGGGAGCTCCGTCCTGGATGCCAAGGGTGGTGTGGGGCATGTGCAGGGGCTGAGGGCAGAGGCCTCAATGCCCACCTTCCCCCGCAGCGCTCCAGGACTGAGACTTACGTGGAATGCTAGGATGCAGTCCTGAGTACGTACTGGTGACTTCAACAGAAGGGCACACGGGAGTGCTCTGGCCATACATACCTACGTATGGGGACATGGGTCTTCCCTGGGGCTCTAGTACAGGAAGGAGCTCAGGCCAGGAGACTCAGAGATGGCCCTGGGTACCACAGTCCCAAGTGATTCGAGTGCCATGCACAGCTCTGCCTTCTGGAAACTTCTGGGTACACTATCCTCCAGGAAGCCGGGCATGGTGGGTCAAGGAAGGGCACTTGCCTGGCTCAGGCCTGCTATCCAGAGTCCAAAAGCCCAGATCAGCCTTGGGGCTGGAGGGCTCAGCCAGCTTTCACCATCAAAAGGGCGTGGCCTGTGGCCTCTGCCTCTCCCATGGGCAGGACACAGCCTCCCAGACTTGGTGTGGCTGGTTTGTGTCTGGGCGTGGCCGGGGTGCAGGGGCGTTGGGAGCTGGCCTGATTCTGGGCAGAGGGACATCTGTCTGCCCACCTGGGCCTACTCGTGTGGTAGGGCTGGTCCAGAGCACTAGGGGTCCTTCCTTGTGGGCCTCAGCACCCAGCTGGGAGCAGCAGGACTCCCCCACACCTCCAGGGAGAGTCTCAGGGAGAGGGATTGAGTGGGGGCCAGGGTGCAGGGCCAGCAGGCTGGGTGACAGCAACGGGGACAGAGGACAAGCAGGAGGGCCTTGGGAGGCCCAGCAGGACTCGGGTCCCCTGTGCCTGGGCTCCCGGGGAAGTAACTCCTCTTGGCCACGGTCAACCTGGAGGTGGCACCAAGAGTCCCAGCCAGGCAGCTGTTGGCAGCAGCTTGGCCTGCCAGCCCCGGAGGGTCAGAGGAGAACGGCTCCCAGTCCCCTGGGTCTAGTGCCCGCCTGCCCGCCCTCAAGATCCCCTGTGGCGCGTCATCTTCACCAGTCTGTGCTTCTACATGACTGGTGTTGTTTGATCCCCCAAGTGCCTTCCGAGAGACACACGTGGTCGGGACCGGGCTCTGGATGAGTCTGGCTCTGGCTGTTGCTGGAGGGACGGGGCGGGTGAGCCCCAAGGGGTCCCGTCCTGCTATGTGTGCTCCTGGCAGGTCCTGGCAGAACTCCCAGGATGCAGGTAACCCCACCAACCCCAGGGCTGCCCAGCCAGGCTTCTCCCTCGCTCACCTCGACGTTGGTGAGTAGGGCCGTCCAGCTATCATTGGACAGGCTGTCTCCTGGAGGGGATTCCCTTCAGTGTCCCTGCAAGATTGGAGGCTGTGTGGCCGCCTGAGGCTAGGTAGCTGCGTCTTCCAGCCCCTCCTGGGATACACCCACCCCACAGCACGATGGGATGGAACTGCCCCTCTGCAGAATGGGTCCTCAGCCTGGGTGCATCGAGCCATCGTCAGTTTCAGGACTGCCACCCGGGCCAGTGCCTCCTTGTTCTCTGGCAGTGTGCCCAAATGGCACCCAGATCCCCTTTCCGGCACTAGCCTGGGTGATGAAAACAGCACAGCCCACCCGTGGTCTGCCAGGACCTGGGCCCCCTGAAGACCCCCAGCGTCTCTCTCTTTAGCAAGAGCACTTTGAGTGTCTGGGCGGTATAGGACTGGCCTGCAGGAGGGGACTGGTGGTCTCAGTGCCACCTCCGGTGGAGGCTAAGGAAGGGAGACCACTTCCCCGGGAGGCTTGTGGAGTCGTCCCAGCTGGGGCTTCGGTTTCTCAGGTACCTCCGTGAGGCAGGCTTGTGCTGGGAGCTCTCGGGACGGTTCTGTCTGTCCTCATAGCCACTGTCCGCCTGGATGCTGGACTAGTCCCCAAGTTTCACATGGGGAGCCCAGGTTCAGGGCTTACTACTGGTCAGCTTCCAGGAGCACAGCGTTTCTTCCCTGTGCAGATGTGGTGCCCCCAGCCGTGTGTCTGTGGCCTGCAGGGATGGGTGCTTGGTAGACCTGGGGAGACTCGTCACCTGGACTTCTCTTGTCCTGCCTGGCAGTCGTCCAACTGCCCACCAGATGGCTGACCACTACGGGGGAGGAACTGAAGGAGGCAGGGGCTCTGGGCAAGCGGCAGCTCCAGGAAAGTGGTCCGGGATTGGCACCCAGCAGCCCTGAGCCCTGAGCCCGTGCCAGAAGTGGCTCCGCTCCAGCCACCGGGAGTTGCGTCGGCATGTGGTCCAGCCAGGCGGGTGAAAGCGACCAGCCTTAAAGCAGCCGAGACGTTGCCAGGATGTGTTGCCCGCGCCTGGGGTCATACTCTCCAAACCTGCCATCCTGTGCCAGGACCCCCCTGGGTGCCCCCAAGGCCCTCCCAGCCCCTGGTTCTAGAGATACAGGGTGAACCCTCGCAGCTTCACGCCAGAGTGAGGCCTGGCCCCAGGAGGCTGGGACAGTTGGCAAGTGGCCAAGGTCTCCATGCCTCCGTGTTCCCAGACGTGCTCCTCTGATGGCCCAGAGGCATGCACATCTTCAACCCTGGGGGTAGCATGGAGGGAACTCTGGCAGCACCAGGGGCATCTCGAATGTAACACTGATATGGAAGTCACCTGCAACAGAGCTTAACACGGGTGTCACTAATTTTAGTGGGGAAACTGAGGCTCACATAGGTTAAATGTTTGCCCTGTGATAACTAGCTAATAGATATCAGACCTGGAACTTGGCCATGTCTCCAAAACCCGGGTTGCCCTGCTCTGCTAAGTCACTGGCCTAGGTACTGGGGGCCGGGATGGGGGAGGGTCAGGGGTGGGCAGGGGAATGTGGGGACCGTTGGTTACTGGGGGGGGGCTCCAACCCTGCCCCAACCTGGCCTCTACCCACCGGCCTTGGAGGACATAGCCTCTTGACAGCAGCAGACCCTGTGAGCACTGTGGGCTGGGTCACCACCCTTGACCTTGCATTTCTCACACTTGTGGACTCAGACAGTTCCTTCCAGAGTCCTCAGAGTCCTATGGGTATAGTCCTAGCCTAGCCACCAGCCACGAGGGAGGGTTACCAAGTAGACCTCTGCCATGGCCTGGCACACAATAGATGCTCTGACATTAAGCAGTAGATCAGGCACGGTGGCTCACACTTGTAATCCTAACACTTTGGGAAGTGGAGGCGGGAGGATTGCTTGAGTCCAGGAGTTCAAGACCAGCCTGGGCAATGTAGCAAGAACTCCTTTACAAAAAAAAAATTAGCAGCGTGTGGTGTTGTGCACCTGAAGTCCTAGCTACTAAGGAGGCTAGAGCGGGAAGAACACTTGAGCCCAGGAGTTGGAGACTGTGGTGAGCCGTGATTGTGCTACTACACTCTGGGCTGGGTGACAGAGCAAGACACTGACTCAAAAAAAAAAAGTAGCGGTTTAACAAAAATAACCAATGTTAAGTATAAAACACGTTTGCTACTTAGAAATCACTAAACTGTTTTAAAGCAAATTCATCCGTTTCTTCCTCTTATTCCTGTCTGCTGAGCTTCTATATTTTTCATTTTCAAGTTTCCCACTTGGTTTTTTTTTAACTATTTGCCTATTTTTTCATACATACTCATATAATGTCCTCCCTTTTCTCACAGAGAACATCAAGTACCTTGGTTTTATTGTATTTTATTCATTTTTTTATGAGACAGGGTCTTGCTGCATTGCCCAGGCTGCTGCACAGTGGCATGATCATATTTTACTGCAGCCTTGACCTCCTGGCCTCAAGCCATCCTCCCACCTCATCCTCCCCAAATGCTGGGATTACTGGTGTGCACCACTGTGCCTGGCTCCAAATCTGATTTTTTTTTTTTTTTTTGAGTTGGAGTCTCACTCTGTCGCCCAGACTGGAGTGCAGTGGCCGCTCCCGGCCACCGCAGCCTCGGCCTGCTGGGCTCCAGCGATCCTTCCGCCTCCGCCTTCCCAGTAGCCGGAATTACAGGCCCAAATCTGATTTTTAAGCCCTGGTCTGCCGCCCACAGACTCTGCTTCCTCAGATGTGAGTCTCCCAGCATGTGTGTGTGTTGTGTCCATCACGTGCTGGCTTTCCTGAGGTGCTGAGTGCTTCCCTCTGGGTGCCATCCATGTGATGGAGCGACCTGCTGCCCCTGTGCTGTCCTTTGGAGGGTGATGGGAGCCACTGCCTCTGCTGTTGTCAGTGACGGGGGAGGCTTGGGCCCTGTGGCTGGTGGCCGATGTCCTTGGTTTCCCAGCCCACTCTGTCCTCCCCACATGAGCCTCACACCAGGCTCTTGGAGATGAGAGTAGTACAGGCTGGGCCGCCCAGTGCTGCCACGCACTCTTGCTTTGCCCTGGGTGTCCATCCCTCCCCGGTTCCTCTCCCACTGCTTGTGAGCGTACACAAGCCACCCAGCAGGCCTGGCCTCCCTCTGCAGGCCTCATCTTCCCAGCATCTCTGGGTCCCGGGCCACCTGGAGCACCCCTTCCTGTTTGGAGCTGGCTCTGTGCATCCTTGCTTAGAGCCTAGCCATCTTTCCCGCCCCCATGGGGTGATGCCAGGTGCGGTCCTCCACCCCACTCCCAGGACTCCTGTTGTGCCCATGGAGTGGGGATGGCTTCCCACACCCCTGGGCTTGCTGCTTAGTTATTTACCCCTTCATGTGTTCATCAACAAGGTCGAGTTGGAGTCAGGACGTGTAACGGCCATCAGGAGGGAGGTGGGCTGCTCTGGGCAGCCCAGGGCCTGGGCGGAAGATGAACTGTCACCCCATTCGGGTGTGTCACTATAGTGAGAAGCGCTGGGGTGGGTGCGTTTAGGGCGTGGTGGCCCCTGCTTTGGGCGAGGGCATAAGAAGGCCCCGAGGAAGTGGCACTCGGGGACAAGAGGAATTGTTCACGTGGAGGGCAGCTTGCTTGTGGGAGGCCTCCAAGCAGGGGGAACTGACCAGGGGTGGGGGAGGGAGAGCCAGGAGTGGAGGAGGAAGAGCTGGGGGTGGGGGAGGGGGCCCAGAGCAGGGTGGGGGTCTGATTGGCAGGGTTTGGGCCCCATGGGGTTTTGTGCTGTGTCAATGGAAACCGTTGACAGGTTTGCAGCTGGGAGCGCCAAGGTCTGATGCCTGTTTGGAAGGTTATGGTGGCTGCAGGGTAGAGAATGGAGTGGGGGTGTGGGGTGGGGTGAGGAGAGTAGGGCCAGGGAGAGAGAGGCGTCTGCCGGGGCAGGAGATGGTGGTGGCCTTGACCAGCATGGTGGCCACGGGTGGACAGGCCTGAGTGTATTCAAGTTCACTGGGAATGGACCTGACTGGACTGGATTTGGGCTGGACGTGGGTGGGGGTGGTGTGCGTGTGGGGATGTCACCAAGCTTCTGGCCTGAGTAGGTGACTGGTGTCCCCTGCACAGAGACACAGAGGCGGGGCAGGAGGATCTGTTGTGTGCCCATCCGATAGGCGTGTCTGCAAACAGGGAGCCTTCATGGCATGTCCAACCCAGGATGGAATCAAGGATGCAGTCAGTTCCGGACACAGGAGGGAGGGTCCTGTCCTGATGGGTGCATGCGTAGAGTCTGTGCGCTGTCCTTCTCCTCCTGCGAGAAGGGAGCCACCTTCACTTGCCTTGAAAGGTGATGTCTTCAGCCAGGAGAGCCAGGGATGCAGCCATGGACACGTGGCGGGGCTGGTCCACAGAGGACTGGGTCTGGCCAGGACTTTTAGCAGCTCTTCCTTTCCTCATTGTTCCAGGAGTAGGCAAAGGCTCCCTGGGGTAGGAAGGAGCGGAGGAGAGTATGGGTGAGGAAGGGATTGGGGGGACTGGGCACAGGCTTCAGGACAGCACCCTGAGAACAGGAGGGCTGGGCCCAGTCTCCGGGCAGCAGGGAGCCAAAGAGCGCCCAGGAGGGAGAGGGTGGGCAGTGAGTGGCCATCTCCCCCACTCCAAGGCCCGTCCTCAGTGTCCTTGGACTGAGCAGAGGGCTTCTGGGGGGGCAGAGTCCTGGGTGGACTTCTGGGGTGTCACCTGCTTCCCAGCGAGGGTGGCGGGTTCTGGGCATTTGGGGCTAGAGACCTTCAGGTGAGGAAGCCTTCCTGGTGAAAAATAAACACAGCTAACTTCTCATCCCCCCCACAGGTTTCAAGCCCTCAGGACACTGATGTTTCCTGCTACTGGGTCCTGGGTCGGTCCACAGCATACAGGGGACTTCCCTGTGCGACTCCAGGGTCACCTGGGCTTCCGTCCTGCCTCCCTGTGCCCTGTCCCCCCCCATTGTGCCCCATTGGGACGCATTCCCAGTCTGTGGTGTTCAGCTGGAGAGAAGAGGCTGGAGGGGAGAGGAGGCTGGAGGGGAGAAGAAGCCGGCCACCTGTGTGAGGGCTTGCAGGATGCCTGCAGGATGGCCCGATGGGGTGGGAACCACATGAATGGGGCCTCGTGGTGGCTGTGGCTGTGTGACGGTAGAAGGAGCATCCACTAGGCGCCTGTGTCGCTGCGCTGACCCAGGCCAGTCCTCTGACCCCAGATGCCTTGGGTACTGGCCTGGCCTGTTACTACCCACTGTGTGACCTGGGTCACCTACTGAGTGTCTCTGAGCCTCCCTTTTCTCTTCAGGCCTAGTACCAGATTCAGAGGCCGCTAGGACCCGTGTGCCTGGCTGTCATCCTTCCCCTCAGCTGAATCTGCCTGCACCTGGGATCCCAGGAGCCCAGGCCTGGCTGCCAGCACCCCCTCTCCAGAGCTTTGTTCCCTGCTCCTGGCAGGGATGCTGTCAACGATGCACAGGCTCGCTGTTGGGGGTGTCCACTTGCCCAGCGAGCACACGGCCTTGCCCTCCATATGGGGGTGTGTAGGGTGGGGGCTGCAGGGTCAAGAAATTGGTGCAGCAGTGGGGCCACTTGTCCAGCCTGGTTGGAGCACCATCGTGAGGGCAGCAAGGTGGTTTGAGATGGAGGGGCTGCTGGCCAAGCCTTAGGGTCCTCCCGTCTCCCACATACCTGGCGCCTTACCCACTGGCCTGAGGGCGCCCAAGGCAGCCAATATTGGCCCAGCCCCCAAGGTGGGTCTGTGGGGGAGGGTCTGGGTAGGGGGTCTCCCATGGAGGAGGCCAGTCCCCCAGCCCTGAGCTCTCCTGGGACCTTACCTCTTCCCTTCCTAGGGTCCAGCTGGCCTGGGCCAGGTTTGCTCCACTCTGGGTGGGACCAGCCGAGAAGTTTCTCCCATCAGAGTCTCAAGGGGAGGCTTTAGCCATCACCTTGCCATGGGGAATGTACCCTGTCCATGCAGCTGCCCCTCCTTGCACCCTGGGTCCCCCTACCCACACTCCCTACCTACCTTCCCTAGGAAATACCCTGGTGCCCTTTCCTATTCAGTTGGGTTGAGCGAGGACTTTTGCCGCTCCCAGAGGGTCCACCTAACCCTGACGGATGCAGCCGTGGCTGGGGGCCCTTGGGCTCCACTGGGCACGGGGAAGGTGACCCAGGACATAGAGCGACCCGGCAGCCTGGGCTGGGGTTGCCTGTCTGTGAGCCCGCCCCCAATTCGCGCCTTCCTGCTCCTCAGCCTTCACTCCTCTCCACAGCCAAATGCAGCGCAGGTCTCTGTCTTAATGGAGGCCGCTGTGTGCCAGGCTCAGTCCAGCCGTGCCACTGTCCCCGAGGCTTATAGGGTCCCTGCTGTCAGTACGGTGAGTGGGGGAGGGGCTCCGAGTCCAGGCCGTGGTCAGTCTGTGGGTGGAGGGGCGGGGACGTGTCCTTGGCTGGCTGTCCCCTGCACAGCCATGTAGGGAGCATCCCCAGATGAATGGACATTATCATGGGGACATTCTGTGACCCCTGCAGCCAGCTCCTGTGGCCCCTCTGAGGCTGTTGGGAGGAGGGGGTGACCCCAAGAGACCCCCCCTCAGCGGGTGGTTCTGTACCACATAATCTTAGAGCCCACTCTGTGCATCCCCACCGTCTGTGGATGGGGACGCCGGCTCCTGAAAACAGCAGGGGTGGGCAAGGCCCCAGGATCTCTGGCTACACTGCCGCCTCACCAGATGCTGGTCATCCTCAGTGTGGAAGGATGAGGGACACTGGGGTCCTGGCTGGGCGGGTGGTGGAGTGAACTGGGCGCATCTGCCACCTGGAACCCTCACAGACCCTGACCACCAGATGCAGCAGGTGGTCTGTTGTAGGGAACCGTTTTCGCGATGCTGTGTGGCGGGGTGGCTGAAAGTGAGTCACGGGGTGAAGCCAGACCAACCCCCTGCCCCAGACCCTCTCCCACAGCCCCCACCTTGCTGAGTCTTTGGCGAGGAGACATGTGGAGTGTGGGATGTCATCAAAAGAACCTCCATACATGTCCATCTTGGTTTCCCTGGGCCATGAGATGCCTGGCCCTTCTCTTCCTCTGCGGGTTTCTGCTCTGTTCAGCCAGCATCTCCTCACCCTGGCTTCACAGAGCCCGATCCCTGGGCCGTCCCTTGTCATAAAATACTCCAGCGATCCCCAGCATTTTGGAACTGCTCCTGGGGTGGGCAGCCAGGGGCCCCTCCCAGGCAGATGCCAGGGCAGGTGGGAGCTACGTGTTGGTGCCCCGGAGGGCAGCCAGAGGAGACCTGAGGAAGCGGGAGGGAGGAAGGAAGCCTCATGTTTGTGCCCTAGTGTAGCCTCCCACCAAGGTAGCCTCCCACCGAGGGTTGGGCTGCGGGTCATCCTGGGGAGGTGTGGGTTTCCCCCGAGTTCCCGGCTGGGCACCAGGAGCCCAGGGTATTGGCCAGGGTATTGTTGGGTGGCTGGCAGTTGGCGCCCGAGGGTTTATTGAATGCCTTGTTAACCAGGACATCCCTGCCGAGTTAGTGCCAAGTGCCTGCTGCTTCCTGGATACTGTGAGGGCTGCCACCCAGGCCGAGGGGTGAGGTCCGTCTGTCTCGTGCAACTAGAGGGCCTCCAGATCCCCTACCCTGTCCCCACTCTGCGACATCTGGTCAGGCCTGTGTGGTCCCTCTGCAGGCTGGCTGGAGGTGACCCGCCCAGCCCAAGGGCAGGCTGGGATCCATGCGGGATGCAGGGGTTCTGGCTGCCATGCTTCACCTCTTCTCGGGAACTGTAATGACTGTGGGTGAGGAGTGATGCTCTGAAGACTTTCCGTCTCATTTGTGTAATCTTGAAACATGTGCCGCTTGACTTCGGTCGTGTGCAAATGCTGGGCTGGCTTCTCTGGCTGGGGAGGGCCTCCTGGCTGGGGAGGGTCACTGGCTGCGGTCAGGTGGTTCCCAGGATGGGGCTGTGGCTTCGTGGTCTCTGACCCTGGGGTTTGACCTGTCCTGGCCATGCCCTCCATGAAGGGGCTGAGGACATGAGGACTCCTGTCCTTCCTGCTCAGGGCCAGTCTTCTGCCCACCACCAGCTCCCAGCCCCTGGCCTCGTCTGGGCCAAAGTGCCTGGCTCTGTGCCTTCCTGACTGGGTGTGCCCTTGTGCTGACCAGCCTGTGCCCTGAGACCCTGACATTCAGCCTCCTGGTCACCAGTGGGAATGGAGACTGGCTGGGAGCTCACTGGAGGTGACACATCTGGGGAGGTCTCGACGCCCAGCACCAGGGGAGCTGAGGGTCCAGCAGAGAGGGTGTCAGGCACCCACAGGCATTGCTGTGGGGGCCCAGTGTCCAGGGGAGGAGCCTGTCTGGCCCAGGCCCAGGGCAGCACCTACCGAGCGGGCTCAGATGGGCACACCCAGGTGTGCCCTGTGCCCTGCTGGTCTCTTGGCCATGATGTCTGTGTCACAGTCTCTTGTGACGTCTGGGCTCTAGGCTCGGCCTCCGGAGCAGTGGCCCCATGCTGTGGACACTGTGGGAACACCCCACGTGGTGGGAGGACTGGGAGCTGGCAGCACCATCCTGGCTCTGAGCCCTGCTTTGCCACTTTGTCACCTTCTGAGTCCTCACTCCATCTGCTTCATGGAAGAGGAAGCGGGAGGCCCAGCAGCTTAGCCCGCGGGCAAGTGGCTGAGCCAGGGCTGTCCCAGGGAGCACATGGGAACTCCGGGTGCGGGCCACGCATTGGCCAGGCGGAGAAGCCGGCTAGGATTGCCTTGGAGGAGGGGCCAAGTGCATCCTCACTGGTGACCCACTGGCGGCCTTTGGGTGGTGGGTTCCTGGGGGTGGGGCCCGTTGGGGACAGATGTGGCCTTCAGGGGCTGGAAGACAAGCTGGGGGTGGCTGCTGGGCCTCCTCCCCAGGCACTTCCTCTGGGAAGAAGGCGGAGCATGAGGGTAGGGGGAGCAGAGGCAGGTGTGCAGGGCGGGGTGTGAGGGCTGTGCTGCCTGGGGAGCCACCTCCAGCCTTCCTGCCCCACCTAAGCTTCTGACAGTCCCCTTCCCATCCCTCTGGGCACTGGAGACCTGAGGGCAGGCACAGTTGGGAATATTTAACCAACTCCAATTATAATTAATTCCAGTTTTGAAAGTAAAAGCCATATTTTCTGGTTTCCCCCAAATTCTCTCATTTGAACAAAAGATTGGGGGAGGGAGGTAGGGACTCCAGGGTGACTGTGGAGGGCAGTGGGGGAGGGGAACCCCTCCTCCTTCCCTATCCTCCTCTCCCGCGTCCCAGAGCACAAGTCAAGGCTTGAGTCTGCTGAGACCAGTGGACGGCTTAATTGCCTTCCTCCTGCCTGGGGTCCTTTCTGTAAAAGCAGCTGGGATGGCGGTGGGGGTTGGGGGGGTTGGGGGCGGGCCGAGAGCATGCCTGCCAGAGCCCTCACCCCGCCTGGTGTGGGCCCTTGGGGCATCAGAGTTGGAGCCAGCAGCTCAGTTTGACCAGGGCTGGCTGCGTGTCCCCCAGGCTTGTGCCGCGTGGCCAGGGTGCCCTACTGGACCTCTCAGACCCCAGGGCCCCCTTCTTTCAGAGGGACTGGGCCACAACAGCGAGGGTGACTGCAGGTGAGGCCCTGTGCTACCTGGTGAAGGTCAGGAAGGGAGGCCACTGTCATCCACTGATGGCAGCGAGGTCCAACTGGCTAGGCAGGCTTTGTTGCTGGCTCCTAGGGTCACTACACCTGGCATCTGGCACTTCATGAGGTGCAGCTTTCAGAGACTCCCAGGACTGCTGGCCTCCTTGCCCTGTGGCCCACTGTTCCTCGGAGGGCTCTGGGGTTGAATCAGAGCATCGATTCCACCAGAGCGAACAGGAATGGTTTTCACGGCTGAAAATCTGGCCTCGTCCTACCTTTGCATCCAGAGTCACGCCTCTGTGTGCTGCCCTGGCAGTGTGTGTAGATGCCCCACCCCCCAGTATTGTTGGTGACCTGGACGTCACATGGCAGGCCAGGTCTTTAAGGAAAAGATGGCTGGAGAAACTTACACCTACACATAGCGACAGGGTGGCCACTGGTCACCCTCCTGACTCCATCTCACATGACCTTGTGGGGCAGGGGCAGGCTCTGAGAACCGAGGCCTAAGTCACCTCCTGTACTTTCTTGGTTCAAGAAACTTTGGCTCTGGTTCCCCTCAGGGCCTCAGTTTCCCCCCCTGTCTAGTGCGCAGGTGGGTTAGATCTCTGTGACAGTTCGACCCGGAAAGGCTGGTGCCCTTACTCCAGGGCTCAGGCGGTGGTCAGGGCGGCAGAGCTGCCCAGCAGAGACTGGGTGGTCCCAAGGGCTCCCCGGAGGAGGTGGTGGACGTGTGGACTGGAGAAGGTTTGGGAGGTACGGGTGCTCAGCCTGGGGGCGTGCGGCCTGGGGCCGGCCAGTGCTTCTGGGCACCTCCCATGGACCTGCCAAGCAGGGACAGACATTAGTGGTCCTGCCTGGAGCCGCCGTGCCCAGGCCCACTCTGGGACCTCGTTGGGTCCCGCCCCTTGGAAGGGGCCTGTGTTCCCCACTGAGCAGGAGGCCATCGGGTGGGGGTCTCTCCAGGAAGGGCTGGAGGTGGCTGTGGCAGCTGGTGGGGCCTGCCTGGGCCCGAAGAAGAGCCCAGAGGTGCAGGCCAGGCTCCTGCCGGGCTGGTGGGCTGGGGTGGGGCAGGGCTGGACAAGGTCCCTGGTGGCATTTAGCCCCTGGTCCTGGCTCCAGGGCCACTGTTTCTAAACTGGGATAATTGATGAATGGAGAGGAAGCGGCCTGCCCAGCCCACTCAATGCTGCCCACTGTGTCTGAGGCTTGGAATCTGACCCCTCGCCCAAGGTCCAGACACACCCAGGGCTGCTCTCCGTGGCCAGCCAGGGACAGGCCTGGGAGCTGCTGCCCTGGCTGTGAACTCCGGCCCTCCAGGGTGCGGTGGGAAGGGAGGAGAGCCGACTTTGTCTCCACTGCAAGGGTTCCTGGAAGGGCCGACTCTGGGCAGTGAGGTCACACAGCCTCTCTTCATCTTGTGCACCCAAGGGGGCTGGGACCCTTTTTAGTCCTGCTGCTTGCCACGGAGTCGCTGTCCTGAGGCTGACAATGGCCCCGCTGTGGGCTGACTCCTTGGGGAGGCAGCTTAGCGTTTGTCCTGACCCTGGCCTTTGGTTCCAGCCTCCCCATGCTCTTCCCAGCACTCAACTCTAGGGTCAGCCGGAGGTTTTCATTTGGGGCTGGAGCCGACTTAGTGAGGAGGCCACCTGAGAAGCGGCTTTTGTGTCTGGTGTGGGAAGGCATCCCAGCATGCCTCTGGAGGACTGGGGAATGCCTGGGAGGACCCAGCACACCTGGGAGGATCCAGCACACCTGGGGAAGACCCATACACTTGGGAGGACCCAGCACACTCAGGGAGGATCTAGAATACTCGGGAGAACCTAGAACACCTGGGAGGACCCAGCACACCTGGAGAACCTGGCGTGCCCTTGGAGACCCCGCTCATCTAGGAGCCTTGCTCTCTGGTCTCCTGGGAAGCCTGCCTTATCTTGGTATCTCTCTGCTCTCTGTTCCTGCTGAGGGGTGAGTCCTCTGAGAGCAGGACTCAGGGTCCCCAGCCCCTACTCTCTGAAGGCTCTGGAGGGACACAGGTGCCCCAGGGGGTAGCAGAGCCATCGAGAGCCCACTGCCATCACATGGGCCAGCTCAACTCACCTCTGCACCCGGGCCACACTCCTGCTGGGTACCTGACCTGGGCCAGGTGTTGCCTCCTTGGCTTCTGTCCTGTCTGTCTCCAGGGTCGGGTCTCTGAGGACCTCTGTTTAGTTTCTGGGTGATCACAAATCCCCATGACCTGCGGCCTGCCTAGCTGTCCTCTCCCATGGGGTGGCCCAGAGCTGCCCTTGGTCCTGCCAGACGCCCTGCCAGGGGCGATGGTTGATGGCTACCTGTGCTCACAGTTACAGGGTCCCTGGAGGCTCCGAGGAACACTGAGGTGTTGGTCATGAGGAGAATCTGGGCTGAGCCAGCTCAGAAGCAGGGCTGGGAGGACTGGGGAAGTGGGGGAGGGATGCAGAGTTTATGTTCCAGGTCACAGCCTCCAACAAACGCTTCTGGGCAGCTCAGGGCCTTGGAGCCCTGTCCCTAGGGATTGGTGGACATCTGAGATTCGAGGAGGGCTGAGCCCACCATGTGGAAGGGGAGGATGATGGCCGGCCACCTGAGCAGAACTCCCATTGGGGTAGCCAGCCCAGTGGTGGGGGTGTTGGGGGCCAGGATGGGCTCTGCAGGCAGCAGGGACCCAGGGCTGGCTTTCCCTGGAAGTGACAGAATGTAATGCTGATGCCTGCCTTGGGGAGCCATGGCTGGTCCTGGCCCCAGGAGCCTGCTGTCCCCTTCACCCCCAGAACGGTGGCATGGCAGTTGTCCCCTGAGCCGGGCTGGAGCTGACATGTCCTGGCAGCTGGACGGAGCATCTGGCCTGGCTGGGAGACGCTGCCTTGGCTTCTGCCCCACCTGGCTGCCCAGGGTCCCGGCCTTTGAGGAACTATGTCTAGCTTCTGGGCCATCAGAAATCCACATGACCCCCCCGGCTGCCCTCTCCCTGTGGGGTGGCCCAGAGCTGACCTCAGGCCTGCGAGACCCCCTCGCTCTGCCCTGTTCCCTGCCCACCCGTTGGGGTGGCCAGAAGCCTCGGGGCGTTTGGCTCTTCCATACTCGCGGCTTGCACGGCTCCGAGTCTCTCCCTCTCCTGCAGGAGCTGGTGCCGGGTGGCCTGAGGGGGCTCCGTCGGTCCACGGTGGGGTTGAGCACCTGGGGCGGGTGGCCTCGATTCTGGCTTCGGCTTCTGCTGGCCGTGACAGTTGGTGGGACAGGCTGGCCGCTCCAGGCCCATCCCGGCGTGCTGGAGCCAGGCCACAGCCTCAGCAGGGCAGCCCGGGACACCGATCCCACCCACAGACTCCCAGCCCGTCCCTCCAAGGGCTGGCTGTGGGAAGGGGATTCCTGTTCACTCAGTGAATCGTTTAATTAGCAGGTTTGTCCTCTCGCTCCCCACAAAAGCCCCTCTGTCTTTCTCTGGGATGACTGTGTCCTTCCAGCCCTGGCTCCCTGCACAATGGGGCCGTGTGGCCTCTCCCAGGCTGGCTTTAGAGATGGGTGGTCTCCTAATGACATAATTATGGCAGGAGGCACTGGGAGGCAGGCCTTCCCAGGCGTGGGGGGTGGGGAGCCTGGACTCACTCACCTGCCCCTGGGCTGCCTGCCTGGGGCATTTGGGAGGGGTGTTTCAAGTCTCCCTGCCCACAGCAGGGACTGTCCCGGCAGCAGCCGAGGCTGGGGCAGACCACACACACACTGCACAGAGGTCAAGGCCTCCTGGCTCCCCAGCGGCTGCCCCAGACTGGAGATGCCAGGGGCCCCATTCTGGGTGGTCTCCTCAGACAATTCTCCCCACCAACCGGATGCCCCAAAGGACCCTCAGCCTCCCAGAAACTTTGACTGCCCTTCCCTTGCCTCAGCCATCCTGTCTGGACCATGGGCCCCTTTGGGTGGCCATCCCAGACCCCCTAGACTTTAGGGCAGTCCTAGGGTGTGCCCTGGTACTGCTCAGTGTTTGGGAGGGGCTGGTGCTTGTTCCATTTCACAGATGGGGACACTGAGCCCCCAGTTGTTCCCAAGTTGCTTGGGATCGGTGGTGGAGTCTGTGCTGGGGGATGGTCCCTTGACCCCTTCCTGACTCCAGTGCAGGGCTGTGCTTGTGGAGGCCCCAGCTTTGAGGGGAGCTGGGTGGTGTCATGTGGCCCCTGAGTCCTGTCCCGGGTCCCAGCCCTGATGGATGGAGCCAGAGGTGAGAGCTCCCCCCGGCAAATCTGTCAGGCTTGGGCCTCTGGCAGCCTCTGCCCACTTGCTGAGAAGCTGGAGTGCCCGCATCTACAACTGCTCCCCCAAGGGCTCAATGCTTCTCTCCTAGGCAGGGGAGAGGCTGGGCGAGCCTTGGGGTGCTGGGGCGCTGGCCTAGACTCCCCCGGCTCCCCTCCTCCACCCGGCCCTTCTGAGGCCCTAATCAGGCTGGCTATGGCTGGTGGACAGAGCAGGGGGCAAGCCAAACCCCAGGGGCTTCCGTAAGGCACGGACACCAAGTCTGTCTGGTGGTTCCTCTAACCCGTGTGGGCCAATGTGGGAAACCCCACCATGGGGGTCACTGAAGAACCGGTGGGCGACATCACTGCATGCTGGTGGGTGGGCATATAGGCCTGGGAGTGGGGATGTAGGAGGTGGTTAGCAAGGGTGGGGAGGGGATGGCATGGGGCACCCCCACACTTGGGGGCCTGGGTGCTGGGGAGAGCCCCTCAGGGCATAGGTGACAATGCCTGCCCTCAAGAAAGCGGTTCCCCCAGTGAGCACCGATCCATCTCTCCTGCCAGCCTGAGCCGCTGCCTTTGTGGCCCCATAGTCCCACTCCAGCCATGGGGTGACCTCCTCGGGCCCCTGAGGAGTGCCTAGGCTCCGTGTGAGTCCCTCCGTTCCAGCTGTGTTCCTGGGTGCTGGAACCCCAGGGGCCTGGTTTGGACCCAAGCACACAGTGGGTGCGTACTCCTGAGGCTCATTGTCCTGGCTGGCTGGCTGGGTCTGCGGTCTGGTGTCCCCTCATCGCCCCTAGGAATCTCCAGGAGTCTCCGAGTCTTCTGCAGGTACCTCAGACCCTACCTCGCCTTGCCACTTCTCACCCTGGCCCCGGGAGGAGGTGTGCTAATAGGCCATAAAATGCAGTCTGGTGCTGAGGGAGGGGAGGCTTAGCTGGAGGAGGCTGAGCTGGGGAGACTGCAGCTCTGAATTCCTAGGGAATTCCTACCATGCCATCCTGTACTCTTGGCAAGGGTGTCTTTGGGGCTGGTTCTGCCCCTTCAGCAGTTGGGCCCCTCAGGCCGGGCCTGTCCCCCAGCCTGGGGAGGCCCATGAGACCTTGTGGGTGAGGCCCAGGTTGTAGGCAGCAGCCCTGGGTGCGCCCGGGAGCTCCTGGTGTCCGGGCTCCCGAAGGTCTCAGCCTCCCGCAGATCTGGCTCAAGTGAGGGAGGAGGAAGGGGCTTCTGCCCACTTGTAGCAACCCCAGCTGCTGTCCCATGGGCACTGGAGAGCAGGTCACCGAGGGGTGTATCCCTTGGGCCCCCGCAGCTCCCCAGGCCCTGGATGTCCACCCAGAGACGAGGTTGGATGTCTCCAGGATGGTTGTACGCACTGAGGGCATGGCTGTGACCACTGAGGAACTGGGTCATGTTGGCAGGGTCCCGACATAAGGGTTCATGCCTCTCCCTGCTGGGCTGCATGATGCCAGCTGGAACCCAGTGCTCAGGCACGGGTGGCAGCTGGCTTGCTTGGGAGAGCCTGGCTTGGGGTCCACACCTGTCCAGTCCTATGTTGGTGTTGGGGATACAAGAGCTGGGAGCTTCATTTTGGGGAGCAGTGCCAGGTCAGGGCCTTTGTGGGGAGGACAAAGTCCCGAGAGAGGCAGCTCAGCCCTTGAGGTGGAGGAGCAGGGCCAGGGGCTCCTGGTGCTAGTGCCTGAGGGGCAGGCCTGGGCTGGGCATGTCCCGGGGGCTGGGGGCAAGGGGGCCACCAGGCCCTGCCTATGCACCATCCAGTGGACTGGGGCTCCGTTCAGCTCTGTGGCTAGGTTTCCGCTCACACCTCTGGCTCCAAGGCCCTGGCAGGGTAGGTGCAGCTGTGCCTGTCAGCCTGTTGTCCGGCCCCACAGGACCAGGTGCCCCTGCTGGCCATCCCAGATGCCCCTGCTGCTGCCAGTGTGGGGTTCCAATGGGCTAGGGCATTAAGCTTGACTTAGCACCTGGGCAAGTAAGACAGACTTACTGTGCCTCAGTATCCCCCCTGGGAACCAGGGTGTGGTAGCGAGACCCGCAGCAGGAGGCTGTTGTGGAAATTAGGTGAGTGCTACAGGTCACAGGCCCACCCATTTGCAACAGGTTCCTTAGTTCAGAGGCAAGGGGCAAGTGGCTGTGGTGTCATCTCGCTGCCCTGACTCGGCCAGCCCAGGTGTCCCCTGGGGCCCCTGTGAGCCCCTGGAGGATGTGCTGGTGTGCCTGGGCAGCTGACCCTTCAGTCCTGATGCCACCCGCTAAGCTGTGTGATGGGGGCCCGGGAGCTCACAGAGCAGAGTGTGCGGGGGAGAAGGGCCCTGTGGTCCCTCCAGCGGACAGAGGCTGGTCTGTGAGGTCTGCAGTGATGCTGCCCAGAGGCAGGAGGGACTTGCTGATACCACAGAATTCCCCCCGGCAAGAAAATGCCAGGATTCTCCAGAGTGGGCTGTGAGCAGCCCCCTTCCTGGGCTGCAGAGGTGGCTGGGGTGCTGGCGGCGTGTGCCCCCCTACCTGGGCGCTGGCCTCCCAGAGCCCAAGCTTCTTGCAGAGGCAGATTCCAGGAAAAGTGCTGAGTGCCAGCCTTCAAGATTCCTGGGGCATGTGCTTGTGCCTTCCTTCTGCAGGATAATTAATGAGGGTCTGCGAGGGAGCTGCTGCCCTCCTGGAATCTGTTCCCTGGTCTTGGCAGCTCCGGGCATTCCAGAGCAGGGCCCAGCCCTCTGGCCCGGTCAGCCGGAGGCCTGGGCAGCATCACACTAGCTAGGCCAGCTGATAACAGGACAGAGACTGCAGGAGTGGGAGGTGGGGGGGGGCGAGGCGCTGACAACCTCTTAAATGGCCTCTAGTTGGCGCCAGCCAGGGAAAGCTCAGTGTCCCTTGGCACACACTGGTCCCTGAAGCCCTGGGGCAGAGACACCGGGACAGCCCTGTGGTCACTCTGTTGAACCGGGCAGTTCACAAGGATCTTGGACACCAGGCACCTTGGTGCTGAGCCCCTGGGTTCCACCACAGACACCATGCAGGGCCCAGCCAGGCAGCCCTAGCCGAAGCATCCCCCTCCCCTCACGCCATCCCCGTCCCGTCCCCTCAACCCCCAGGCCCGCCTTTTGGGCAAGGCCTGATGCTGCCCAGCATGGCCTTGACCTTCAGAATGAACTTGCTTTGTGTTTCTTTGTGACCTCAGCTCTGGGAGGGGAGAGTCGGGGGCAGGAACATCCTACTCTGGGAGCAGGAAGGCCAGGCTTGGCCGCGAATCTGCTGGAGACCACAAATCCTGCTGTCCGCTTCTTCCAGCCAGCTCTTGGCAGTGCGTCTGCAGGGCAAAGCCGTCCTCGCACTGGCTACCGACGGGTCTATCCAATGCTGACTGGGCCATGATGCCTGACACGCGGTGCATGTTTTGAGGACAGCCAACATCCTCTAGGTTTTTCTACTCCTCCAGGGGGTACTCTGGATGCAGGCTGGGGTCCTGCTCTGCCCTCCCGTAAGTCAGGCTGCAGGACTGGGAGCTGGCACCCTGGGAGCCACATCCTGGGTCGGTGCTGGGCCTGTCCCCTTCTTCACGGTGCCGAGAGGACTGTGGAGGCAGGCATCAGAGTATGACTTCTTGTTCTGCTGCCCGCCCCGAGGCTGGAGGCCCACTGGCATCATCCTTTCTGCCTCCCACAGGGCGAGATCACACTGAGCATGGCCGTCACTCTAGGATCCCTGTGCCTGTGCCCTGCACTGGCCTGTCCACCTCCAGTCCCTACTGGACTGCCCCTGGGTGGCACCTCTGAGTATTCCTTTGGTGGCAAGGGCCCATTGGAGAGGCCTACGCCTAGCAGGTGGGCACTGTCACCCACCCTCTCTCAGGGCCTGTGACTGTCGGGCAGGGAGGGAGGCTGTTTTGGAGAGGAGGTGGCACCAAGAAGAAGGCCAGCACCGCAGGACACTTGGTGCCCGAATCTCTCAATCCTCTGCCTAGCGAGGGCATCCCTAGTGGCCAGCCCATCGGGAGCTCACCCAGTCTGTTACCCTGTGAGAGCATGGGCTGGGCTTCTAGGCATCATGGCCCCTGCCGGGCCCTGATGCAGTCACAGCAAGTCCTCCAGCTTCACTCCCAGCTCTCACCTGCAAGTTGTTGCTTGGGACACTGGCATTTACAGGGGGCAGTGTCCAGGGCCTCAGGTGCAGGAAGTTTCTGTGTGGCTGTCCTTTCTGGGAGCCTGAGGACTTCAGGGTAGCTGTCCTTTCCAGGGGCTCAGGGGATTCCGGTGTGACTGTCCTTTTTTGGGCTCTGGGTCTCCAGCATGGCTGCCTTCTGGCACATAAAGAAGCCTCCAGGGTCCTGGCGCAGGGCTAAGCCGACTGGCCGCTTGTCCTTGGCTGCACTGCTGGGCGTGAACTCAGGTTGGGTGCAAATTGAGCAACCAGCGTTTATGGCCCCCGGCACACCTGCCTCTTGCAGCATCTCGAGCTGGCTGAGCTGTGTAGATTCAGTGCAGGGGATGGTGTCAGGGCTGTGGCCCGTGGCCAGAGGACCCCCACCCTGGCCCACCCAGCCCGGGGCCTGCCCGCTGGACCTCACATCAGAACTTTCAGGAGGAGCCCTGAGCACCTCGCAGCTACCAGGAGCCTGAAGTTCTCAGGCCTCCCTGATGGAGGACCTGAACTTGGACCCTGGCCTGCCCCATGAGCTGCAGGTTCTCTGAGGTCTGTGAACGTGGCAGGAGGCAAGGGCAGACGCAGGACTTGGTGGGAGGGGTGAGGGGTCATTGAGGGCTGGTCGTGGCCATGTCCCTGGGTTCTCAAGGCTGGGCGCTGACCATGATCCTGGTCACGGGTGGCTGGGTGAGGTGACACCCCAGGGACGAGGAGCACTGTCCTGGGAGGGCTGGGAAGACCTGGCTGTCGCATGGCCAGGCTCCTGGGATCTCCCCAGGGGAAGGCAGAGGGACTCTTTCCTGGGCGCCACGTCCAGTCGGGCAGCCTCTGGAGACCGTGCCAGGAAAGGCCTTGGGCAGTGTGGTCCTGAAGCTTTTGGAGCCTGGGCATCCCCCAGCCCTTGGAGGCCATAGGACACACCTGTTTCCCCCTGGGACGGGTGGTGGGGTGGAGGGCAGAATTCAGATGGCGGGCATGGCTACCTTGAGCCACAGTGGCTCCACTCAAGCTCACGGGACCGTCCCACTGCCTTGTGTCTGCATCTCGGCCAGGCTGGACTCTCAGGCCGGACACTGTGGGCCATGGACAAAGTTGTACCCCATGGCTCCGGCAGCAGGATTTGAAGAGCTTTCCCCTGGCCACTTTGCTGGAGGAAGGTAGGGGCCCACACTCAGGCACCTGGGAGGCCTGGCTGTCCCCCTGCAGAGTGTCTCCCGGGGGAGTGAGGACTTGGTTTCCCCCGATGATGTGAGATGGCAGTTCTGCTGGGACAGCTCCAGGACCTGAGCTTGGGAGCCCACAGGCCACACGTGTCAGAGCTAGTGCAGGGGCCCAGGCCTCTCTAAGGCTGGCCTAGAGAGGGCCTATCTGCCCGGGATCCCCAGCTGTGTGCTCCCTGAGAAGAATGCCAAGCTGGACCCTGCTGGGCTGTCTGTGCGAGTGAATGAATGAATGAGCGAATGAATGAATGAATGATACGGGGAATCTGGGGCCAGGCTCACACTCAGACCTCTTGATACCCTCGGGCTCATTTTCTTCTTGGGGACCTGTTGGAGTAGGACTGCCCCTGGGAGCTCCGGAGGCCATGGGGGCCAGAGGCTGGCATGTGGGGTGGGCTCTGGGAAGGTGCTCAAGTGGCTGCTGCCCTGGGTGTGGGCCTGGCAGAAGGGCGGGCGGGCAGCTGGCCCCTGCCCACAGAGCTGTGTCCACTGGGGATTCCTCCCCACAAGACAGATGTCGGTTTGTACAACCACGGTTGTGTGATCCATGGACTTCCCTGTACCGGGCAGGGCCTGGCGCCGGCCTCCTCTGGGGTGTCCCTGGAGGGCTGGGGTGTGAGGAAGAGGGAGGTTTCCAGCCCGGAGCCTCCACTCCTTGGGGTGTGACTGCCGCAGCCTATGGCCACCGGCTCCTAGCCCTTCTGGCCATCCCAGAGCTTTCCCTGGGCCGCAGGGAGGGCTCAAGAGAGAGGAGCCCCCAGAAGCCAGGCCCTGCCCCAGGGCGGGTTCTGGGGTGTCTAAGGGCGCTCCTGCCCTGCGATGGTTCCCCCGCCCTTCCCACCCATGTGTTCTGGCGGGGCACCGGCGCCCCCTGGTGGCAGCGAGAGGCCAGAGTAGGTACAGGGGCTGTGGAGGGTTTAAGGTCTGGTTGACACAGGAAGCCTTGAACATCTGAGGGTGTGACTGTGCCAGGCTCCGTGCATGCGTTTTCTCACCCACAGCTGCCACCATCTCTGCACCACGTCTCACAAGGGACTTGAGGATGCTCCACAGCCCAGGCCTCGGGACACTGGCCGGGAGGATGAGACCCAGGCTGGGGGTCCCAGGGCAAGAGTGTGGTCTGGTGCAGGGTCACCCATCATTCAACCATCTGTCCATCACTGCCCGCACCATGCACCCTGCCTTTTGCCGGGAACCCACTGACCTGCCTCTGGGACCTGCATCCCTGGGAGGGGAGAGAACAGGAAGTAAATATCGTGATGTCAGTGGTGGGATGTGCTGGGGGGAAATGTGAGGATGAGGGGACAGAAAATGCCCAGGGGAAAGAGGGGCTGGTCTTGGTGAGGCTGTAAGAGCTTTGCAGCAGGTGAGGCTGAATGGACTTCAGTCTGGGTGAGCACCTAGGTGGGCTCAGGTGGAGAGTGGCCACTGGTCACGGAGGTCTAGAGACCACGGTGAGGGGTGGGTTTGTCGATGGGTGCCCACTCCTGTCAGGTGCCAAGAGTTTCAGGTCAGGAGGGGTGAGTCAGACACCTGCATTAGGAAGCGCCCTCTGGTCGCTGGAGGTTGAGGCAGGAGGTCCAGGGAGAAGGCCGAGTAGCTACCCAGGGCAATGGTAGCTCCTGCTGGGGCTGGGCTGCGGGGGTGGTGGGGACGGGAGGCTGGTTCTGGGTGCAGGGGAGGGCAGGGAGGCGCAGCTTGGGCTTGGGTCGGTGCAAGGGAAGGCACATGAGTCGTTTCTGTGTGGGCCTCTGCCCAGGAGGACCAGCCTGGTGGGGAAGTGCCCTCTGGCTGCAGGTTTTGCCCCATGCCCTGGGAAATGGCAGGCTTTGGTCTCTCAGGGCACCCAGGCAGTCCGCCTTCCCTTCCCAGATGTGCAGACGCCACAGGGCCTGAGTCTCCAATACTCGGGGTATCTGTGCCAACCTCTCCTTGGTCTCTGTGTTCCCATATGTGCAGTGAGAGAAGGACTCGCTGGCTCCCTGAGGGGCTCTTAATTCTAACAGCCTGAACATCAACCTCATCTCTCTTACCTGGGGGTGTCTGGGGAACCAGAGGAGGGCTCTTTGCAGAAACAAGTACTTCCACACCCAGATCCTGATGGAACAGCCCTAAAGATTTAATTTCCTTCTTTCGGCAAGCATTCTTCCAAGTGTGAGCTGGGCTTTACTGGGTGCCATGCACAGCTGGGGCCATCCACGAGTGGTGGCTTAGCAGACGTGGCCTGTTTTCTGGAACCTACAGTCCAGCAGGAGCCAGACATCCCCAGCCAGAACTGTGACTCCAGGCAGCAAGGGGCATGGAACCAGGGCCTGGCCAGATCTGGGGACGGACTAGTGTTCTGCAGGGAAACTCTATCCCCAGAGTCCAGAGCTCTGGGGTCTCTGCAGGTGCCCTACACAGGCTTGAGTCTGGGGTCCACAGAGACCAGGCCTCATGGCCTTAGGTGAGCTACAGAGAGAGATGTGGACCCGTGAGATGATGGCTTTGCCGAGGGCAGGAGGGGTCACCTACAAGGTACAGGTGATGCGTGCGCCTCACTCCGGAGAGGCCGGCTGGTCTCACTTTCTGGGCTCACTTCCTGGAGGGGCTGAACTGGTCAACAGAGCAGGAGGCCTCTGGGAAGCCCTCAAGCTGGACCATGACAGGCTGTGAATGAGGCCAGGCAGGGGGCACTGTGGTCCCTGGGGTGGTGGGCACGGGGACGCGTCCTCGGAGCATGCCTCAACCATGTCCGGGGGTCTCAGGAGAGCCCGCCACCTTCCCAAGGGTGAGTGCAGGGAGCGGTGGGGATGGCCAAGCCGGTCCTCCCTCCCAGGTGACCACAGCCCCATCCGGAGCTGTCCCAGAGGGAGGCACTGCCACCGGCCACGTGTCCTGGATGGGGTGGTCTGACTGAGGGGCCGTGGGGCAGGTACTTGGCTGACCGGGGGCTCAAGCATGTCTGACCCTTGGTTTCAGGCCAGGAAGACATGAGGGGACAGCTGTCCCAGCCTATGGGGGGGCTCCCCTCCCTGGTGGGCCGGTGAGGCCCCTGCCTGTCCTGGGCTCACTTCCTCTGCTCAAGGAACTATTGGAAACGCCTGGGCCCCCAACCCCAATTCTTGTTGATCTTGACCCAGAAACTGAGCGAGAGACAAAGGGAGCGTGTCACATCCTGCCGTCCAGACCCAGGGCAGATGCTCTGTGTTGGACCCTCCAAGGCCTCAGGCTCCTTCACTATGTGAGGATTCAGAGGTCTGGGTCAAGCCTGTGTGAATCCCGCTCCCCTTGGCGGAGAGAGAGAAGCAGAGGCGGAGACAGAGAAACAAAGAGATATCGGGCACTGAGAGACAGACAAAAAGAGACAGAGATGGACAGAGACAGAGGCAAAGAGACAGAGAAGCAAAAACAGAGACAGAATAAAAGATACAGAGACACAGAGACAGAGAGTGACAGGCATGCGAGTCCCTCTCCCCTTGGCAGAGAGAGAGAGAGAGAGAGAGAGAGAGAGAGAGACGAAGAGAGAGAGGGAGAGAGACAAATTCAGAGACAGAAACAGAGGCATTGAGAGACAGACAAAAAGAGCGGAAGGAGACAGAAATGAAAACAGACAGAATAAAAGAGACAACGGCAGAAAAAGAGACAGACACAGACTCAGAGAGACGCACAGACAGAAAGGGACAGATCTTGAGAGAGACCGGACAGAGAGAGGCAGAGACAGGGAAAGAGAGAGACAGACATGCACAGGCAGAGGAGGGGCAGACAGTGCCTGGCTCTCCGGCCCAGCCCCTCCTGGCCCCCACCTCAGAGGCTGAGGGTGTGGTGCTGGCCTCGGCTGCTGCCGGAGGCCGCCAAAGAACTGGAACGTCCCAGGAACTCAGCCATGGAGGGGAGTGAAGACCTGGGTCTTCGAGGGACCAAGGAATGTTCTTGGCTTCCCCCTATGCTGCTGACATTCCGTGTTGTTTTCTGGGAAGCAGATGGGAACGCAGTCCCTTCCCGTGTGTCCGAGGCTGGTTTGTATAAACAGATCAAACCTGAGCCTTTCCGGGGGGAGCGGAGCGGAGTCGGACCCTGCCGGGGGCTCACTGCCCTGACGCGCGTTGGCTCCCACGCCCCTCGTGTCCTGGGGCTGCTTCCGCGTTTCTGGAAGAGGCTCATGTCCCAGGCACACGTGGGGAATGGGTCTTGTCGTCGGATGCTCAGACCTTGAAGTCAGCACCGCCTCCCAGGTCTTCAGGAAGCTCCTCGGGCCAAGACTCAGCTCCAAGTGGGTGTTGTGTCGCCCAGCTGGCAGGTGTCCTCAGGAAGGGCTTCCCAGGGACTGAGAGGCTTTGGCTGTGATGGTGGCTGTCACAGGCTCATACCAGGCGTTGGGGCGATGGGTCCTGGGCTGACACACGTGGTGGCGCCCTCCGCGTCCTGGCTTATTCCTTCCCGAAACACCTTTAGTGACATGGTCCCAGGTCCTGCACCGGAACACCCATGACCTCCCCATCGCCAGCTGGCCTGACCTTCCAAGATGCCTGGCTTCCACCTTCCTCGAGTCTTGAGGGGCTCCTGGCCGGACTGGAAGCGCCGAGCCCTCCAACCCCTATCTCCACAGAGTGCGGGGACTCCTCCCCCTGTCCCAGTTCAGCTGAAGTCTGAACCCTCCTTCCTCCACTTCAGGAGCCAGGTGGTCTCTGCCCCAGGGGCCGTGCCTCCCCCACTAAAGGCTGTCTGTCCAGGGATCTGGGGGGAGGGTTGTTCCCCTCTCAGCACCCCCTCCTGAAGTCAAAGGCAGACTTGGGTGAGGCCCTCCGGCTTCACTTGGCCCCTGGAGCCCTCACAACCCCTGGAGCTCTGGACAGGCGTGGGTCAAGCCCAGTAGAGGCCTGGGCGAGGGAGCCACATTGGAGGGCCAAGCCTACCACCCTAGGCACTGGCCACCCCTGCCCCCACAGCTGCTGGGGGGGACTGCCGGGTGACCCTGGGAATCCAGAGTGGGTGGGCCCTGTCTGACCATGTCTAGGCGACCCACTCTGGGTTTCCAGGGCTGCCCTGGGAACCACAGGTGGGGTGGGGTTGGTGGCCTGGGAAGGAACCCTTGAACCTGTCCTCTTAGAGAACAGGCCAGCAGCTCAGCCAGTGAAGGCAGCTGGTCTACCAGGCTGCGCACGGTGGCATTCCAGCTCTGTGATATTCAAGAAAGGACTAAACTATGGGGACGGGAGAGGTTGCGGGTGGGTGGGTAGGTGGAGTGGAGGGCTTCCAGGGAAGCAGATCTGCTCCGTGCGGTGGTGCAGGGACGGGTGTGTACCGTTGGACATGAGTCCAAACCCATGCGATGTGCAACACAAGAGAACCCTGCAGTGGACCTGGGCTTTGGTTGACGGCCACGCATCAGTGCTGGCTCTTGCGTTGTGACAGGTGTCTGGCGCTAACATCGAATGTTAGTGACGGGGAGATTGTGGGTTGGGAGTAGGGGGTGTGTGGGAGCTGTCTGGACTTTCCAGGTTTTCCACAAACCTAAAACTGCCCAAAAAATAAATAAATAAAATTTATTTGTTTTTTTAAAAAAGCCCAGCCTTTCTGCCTTTCTGTTAATCCTGCCAGGCTGTCATCCCTCCTGTTGCTTAGTGCGTGTTCAGGGCTGCATTCCTGTCTTCCCCTGAGGACGGCTCCTTGGGCCCCTTGGTTGGGTCCCTGCCTGGTCTCTCCCCCCCACCCCAGCCATTTGGCTTGTAATTGAGATTGTCACGAATGCTTGTAGGGTGATGTTTGACCGGCACTGAGGCTCCCAGGTGCCCTTGCAAAACCTCTGAGCACCTGGCCTGAAGAAGCCGGTTACCCAGACGGGAGAGGCCACCTATCAGGGTATTGGCTTTGAGATCATTTGTCCAAACCCTGAGCTTCATTCGGGAGACAGGCTGCTGACATGCGGAATGGCCCTGTCATGCACGCTGTGGTGCATGGGCTTCCATCTCCCTCTGCCTTGTGCGGGGTGAGTCACTCCAGACATCCTAGATGCATGAGGGAAGGGACGGGGGAGGAATGAGCCCTCTAAGATCCTTGAATTTAGGAGAAAATTAGGAGGTGACAGAGTAAGCTTTGCATAAGCTTTAGGAGGCAGGAGGACGCTTGAGGCCAGGAGTTCGAGACCAGCCTGGGCAACAAAGTGAGACCCCATCTCTACTTAAAAATAAAATTTAGCTGTGCATGGTGGCACCTGTAGTCCCAACTACTCAGGAAACTGTGGCGGGAGAACCAATTGCACCCAGGAGGTCGAGGCTGCAGTGAGCTGTGATCATACCAATGCATTCCGGCCTGAGTGATGCAGCATGACTCTGTTTCAAAAAAAGAGTTAAAAAATTTAAAACTTCTATTGGTGTGTAAGCAGATGCTAGGTGGAGGCACATGCAGAGTGCAGGGCGGTGGCTCTGCCCATTCCTGGGGGGAGTGGGGGAGAAAGGGCCGGCTGGGCAGTTCCTGGAGCTGCCGCCTGGGGGTGACGTTGGACCAGGACAGCTGGGTGTGGTGCCACCTTCTGACAGTGCTGAGGGCCTGAAGGCGATGGGCATTAAGCAAATCCAGACCATAGACAGTACATGAGGTGGGGGGGCGGCTGGTGGCATTGGGCAGTGGCCTTCCCAAGCAGGGGGCCTCTGCGACTCCTTCACACACTCAGGGCGGAGCTGACTGTCAATGTTTGTTTCTGAGAGCCGGCGGGAAGCCCAATCCTCTGTCGTGGCTCCCCAGCCGCACCCCCGGGACGCCTCCTTCAGGAGACCTTCCCTGGCGTGGCTTCTGCCTTGAACCCTGAACTCCCACCTCCCGCTGTGCTTCTTGGGCTCCTCTCCCGCGTCCTGCAGTCTCCACCTGCCTGGTTCCTCGCACAGGGTTGGGCATCCAGTTGGCGCTCAGCTATGCCGGCGGTGGGAGTGAGCACGGATCCGTGGGTCCCTGGACCCGCTCCCTCTGGCGGGCGCTGTGGTGGGGCGGGGTCTGACGGGAACTGGGATTGGAATGTTCTGGCCACCCTGACAGCAGGTCTTCCGAACTGCAGGAGCAGCGATAACCACAGTGAGTTAGGGGGAGGCGTGGCGGGGAGCCGGGCTCGCCCGGACAGAGGCCCTGGGAGACAGAGGCCAGCCCATGGGCCCGGGGTGACCGGCACACTCTTCCAGGGAGGCGAGTGTTTGCTCGTTTTCCAGTCCTGAGAGTTTCCCTTTTTCTCCTGCTGCCATGACAAGTTGCCTCAAGTGTAACGGCTTAAAACAACACAGATCTGTGACCTCAGCTCTGGAGGGTAGAGTTCCAGCAACAGCAGGCCTCTCTGGAGACTACGGGGGCAATCCCTGCCTTGTGTTTTCCAGCTTGCAGAGATTTCACGCATTCCTTGGCCCGTGACCCCGTCCTGCCCCTGCCAGGGCAGCAGCGTGGCATCTCTGACCTGCACCCGACATCCTCCCTCCGTCACGCTGACCCCGACCTGCCTTCCTGGTCGGGTCAGCAGCCTGGTCCTCTGCCATGCCAACTCGCCCTGGCCGGGTAACAGCATATTCTCAGGCTCCAGGATTAGGACATGGACCTCTGGGGGCCAGGATGCCACCTGTCACAGTAGCTGAAAACTGGAAAACAGAAAGAGGGAAACTAAAAAGTGGCCTCGCCACCCCTGCCAGCAGGTGCGGGTCTCCTGCATTCTCATACCAGTGCCTGAGAAATGTCACTGGGTTTCCTCTGCACTCCTGCATCATCCTGCGTCGTTTGGAGGCTAGCGTATGTGCTGCCCCTGTGTGTCATGGGGCTCTGGGTGGTGTCCGCTGCCCCCTTGGTCGCCCGAGCTGCTGGAGTGGAAGCAGACAGGACACCGGGGACACAGGCAGCTAAGAGGAGGTGCGAGGCACTGTTGGCCTTACAGGACGACCTTCCACCTGCTGCCTGGCCCAAGCAGAGGTGCCCGCGCAAGTCCAGTTCCGTCCAGCAAGCGGTTTGGATGTAGCAGTTACCATGCCAACCGCATAAAATGAGGGTGACCCTTGCTGCCTCAGGGAGCCCTGGGGGTCTCTTTGGTCTTGGAGTTAATCCTGAACTGGCCAGCTCGCCCCACTCAGAGCTCCGGGCTGTCCGTGGGTGCCCCTGCCCGCCCACCTGTCCTGGGAAATCCTGACAGGGGCTGGGAAGCGGGATATGGACTCACCGGGACAGCCTATGCACACGACCAAATTCACCCAGTGCCCGGGCATGGAAGGCCACTCCCTCTGTGGCAGGCAGGCCCGACCCCACAAGTCCCTGGGCCCAGTCCACCTTGGAGATGGGGCAAGTCTGCCAGATTCTGATCCGGTTGGTTCTGGGGCCAGCCAGGAGACCATCAGTCCCTTAGGGAGGATCACCCCTCCCCCACAGTGGTAAAACAACTTTTTGAGTTGAGGGCTTGTTTGGGGCAATGTTTTTCTGGACAGTGCTCAGAAGACTGGCAGCCTGGATCCTCCCAGGATAGCCGGGGATAGGGCGGGTTCTGCCCCAGGCTACTGGTTGGTCCTGGTCCCTGCCTCCTGCCTCCCTAGGAGTTGCAGAACGAGGTCTTAGCCCAAGAGCCCAAAGGTGGGGAGCGGGAGCGGGTTGGGGGAGCTTGGTGCAAGCCAAGGCGGGTGCCTGGCCTGGCAGTGCCATGCGGGAGGGGGCGAGGGGGGAGGTTCTGCCCGACCCTGCAGGTCCTAGTGTTTCCTCAGCAGATCCAGCACCCAGGCCTCCCCAGTCCTGTTTCCTGCACGGGAGGCCTGAGTTCCAGGCCAGGCCCTGTGGCCACGCCGCCTGGGGCTTTGGATTCCAACCAGAAGATTCAACAGTGCTAAACGAGTGGGAGCTGTGTGCTGCCACCTGGCTCCACCTCCGTCCGCCTACCTTCCCCTGTGTGGGTTCCTGTCTCAGTCAGAGATGAGGGATGGGAGGCCAGCAGGGCTTGGGGATCAGCCTTGCTCACCCGCAGCTCGGAGGCCCCACCAGCCCAGACCCTGTACCGCAGTTCTCTGCCCCTTGGGCACCTGCTCATGGCCTAGCCAGAGTGGAGGCGCAGAGGGAGACCTCCTGCGGACTCCGTGGCATCTGAGCACCGACTGGTGGGATATGCCCGAGCAGAAGGGCTCTGGGGTTCCCCTGCCTCCCCACGCGGGGCCTGGGGGTGGTGGGAAGGGGTGGGCTGCTCTGCCCTTGAGCACAGTCTGCTGGCGTCAGTGCCGGGAAGCCGCTGGTGCGGGCCCTCTGCCCAGACTCTGCTTTCCGCAGGCTGCCTGGGGCCTGGGAGAGCTTGGGGACATCTAGAACTGGGGCCTGGTGGCTCGGTCATGGAGGGGGCGTCCCTCCCAGTCACCTCCTCCTGGCCATGCTGACCAGTTGCTGACAATTCTTCTGCACTGTGACCTGGAGGGTGCAGACCCTTCGGGGTCTCTGGGTGTGACCCGTGGGTGGCACCCCCCCAGCACAGAAAGTGGGGGTTGGGAGGGCCGAGGGTGGCAACAGACTGGTTGCGACGTGGAGACGCCTGCCTGGGCTCTGCCTCCGGCCTCCTGGCCTCCACTGTTCTTCCATGTGGCTGTTCAGCAGGGGTAGGGCTTCCTGTCTGCCTGGGTCCTGGGATCGACTTCCTTCGGCCCCTAGACCCGCAACCCAGCTCCAGCCACGGTCCTGCTGCTGTCCTGGCCCTGAGGTTTCTCGGTTCTGCTTCTCGAGCCTGGCGTCTTCCTGGGCAGAGGATGTCCCATATTGGCTCTGATCCGTGGCCCTGGGTGGCAGGTGTGTCCCCGATGGGTCTTGTCCAGGCTACAACAAGCCCTTGTGTCGGGCACTGGCCTGGTGAGAACTGGACCTTAGTCTCCCATCTACCCTCAACGAGAGGGTGGCTAGGCTGCAAGATGGAGGTGGGGTGCAGGGCAGGGTCTGGGGTCAGCCCTTGTCCCTCTCACCTGCCAGCCCTCATTTCTGCTGTAGGTAATCTTCAGGGGCCTTAATGTCCCCTGCTGTGGTCCTCCAATGGTGGCCCCGGAATGTCCACCACCTGATCCCAGGAGCCTGTGACTGATAGCTCATGTGGCAGAGACTTTGCAGATGTGAGCAAGTCGCCACATGTGTCCTCATAAGAGGGAGAATGGCTGGACACGAAAGAGAGGAGTATGATATTGGGGTGACAGCCGCAAACCAGAGAACACTGAGACCCAGAAAGCCCCTCCCCTAAACCTCGGGGCGTGTAGCCTGCTGACACCTTGATGTCAGCCCAGTCATACTGATTTAGGACTTCTGGCTTCCAGGACTGTAAGATAATACTTTAAAAAAAAAGAGAAACAGTCTCTTTCTGTTACCCAGGCTGAAGTGCAATGGTGCAATCATGGCTCACTGCAGCCTCAATCTCCTAGGCTTAAGCCATCCTCCCACCTCAGCCTCCCCAGTAGCTGGGACTGCAGGCACTCGCCACCATACCTGGCTCACATTTCTGTTTTGTAAGCCACCTTGTTTGTTAGCAGTGCTTTGGTCCAACAGTCCCAAGAAACTTACAATCACCTCCCACTGCAGCCGGACCCCTGGGGCCCCTTACCTGCCTCCAGGAGAATTTCCTGCTCCCCCCCTCCTTCAGCCCTGTCAGAGCTGAGGGCACTAGCCTTTCTGCAGCTTGCATCGCCCAATTGCGACCCTCCTCCGACCCTACCAACCTTTCCAATGCTTCTGTCGCCATAGCTGGGGGCCACCTGTCTTGGCACTGGCTGATGCTTCTGTCCCAGGCTGGCTCGGAGCCCCCACTGCCCCCTGCAGAGCTCTTGCCTTAATTCTTTCTGGGCCTGAGTCACAGCACGTATAGAGGTGCATGTGGAAAGGGGTCACAGGAGCTGCCTGGGGGTGGGGTGGGGTGGGGTAGGGTGCAGGTTCTCAGCCCCCTGATCCCTGAAGCAGGCGCCAAGCCTGTCCTGCCCCAGACGCCAACCGCCCTGCAGAGCAAGCGCGCACACTTGGCCTTGATTGTCCCGCTGCCCACCGAGGGCAGGGGGGCTGCAGCTGGGTTCTGCGGCAGAACATTCTTGGGGAGGGAGATGGGCAGCCCCCAGCTGTACAACCTGCCTGCGTCGGTGCCATCTGGTGTGTTGGCTGAGGGTGTGCCCTCGGCCGCACCCTTGGCCTTCTTGTCCGTCGTGGGCACAGCAGGGCGAGGGACTGCTGGTCCCTCTCTGGGAGGCGCCTTTCCAGGCCCTCAGCAGGTGGGCCCGTGTGAAGCCATTGGTACCTGTTGCACCCCCGCCTCCCTCCAGGATGTGTGTGACGCCAGCCCAGCTGGTTCTCGTCATCACTCCTGGCTGAGATGTCTGGGTGACACGGGACTGCAGGAGGGGAGGATTCTTGGCCTCACAGGCAGGCTGGGTTCGTAAATCCTGCCTCCTGACAGGAAGCCTGAAGCTGGAGAGGGTGGACTCTGATCAGAGATAACCATCTCCGCAGACAGGCCATCACCCCTGCCTGGTGGGCTGGGGTGGCCTCTCTGGTGGTCCCAGGCTGGATCTGCAGGGTGAGGCTGGGGGTGGGGTCTCTCGACTGTTCCGTCCTCTGTTTTGCCTCTTTCTGAAGGGACCCGAGGGAGGCATGACCAGGTCCTGCTGGGGGTTCTGGGGTCACCAGGGCAGGTAGGGCAGCCTGGGGTGAGAGGAGTAGGGGCCGGTCTGGGTCCTTGGCAGGAAAGCCCAGTCGGCCATGGGTCCCCATACTCAGAAAGAAGAGGACGAGGAGGTTCCTCAGGGCAGGAGCCGATCTGCCTGGGCAGGAGACAGCAGCCTGGCTCCAAGGCCCTGGTGGTCAGGCAGGGACCCTGGAAGGGGCTGTGTATTCTCCCTGCTGTCCCCATCTACCTGGCCCGAGAGGCCGCTGGGTCTCTCTGGAGGGGGCGGGGGGCCTTGCGTGATATTCTTGGGCCTGGTCGTGACCTGATCCTTGGACTGAGCCTGAGCTGCCGAGAGGACCCAGACCCGGCCCCAACCTCTGCTCTGGCCTCGTGGCGGGGTTGGAGGATCCGACTGAGCTTGGGGGCAAAGGGGCTGCAGAGAAAAGGGAAGCTGGCCCTGGTGAGTGAGGACAGCTGTCCTCTTCAAATCTCCCCAGCCGGCTATAGTGACTCCCAGGATTTCTTTTTATTTTTTCCCCTGAAATAGGGTCTCACTCTGTTGCCCAGGCTGGAGTGCAGTGGCACCATCATAGTTTACTGCAGCCTCAAATTCCTGACCCTAACCCTAACCCTAACCCTAACCCTTAACCCTAACCCATCATAACTCACTGAAAACCTCAAACTCCTGGGCTCAAGCGATCCTCCTGCCCCGGCCTCCCAAAGTGCTGGGACTATAGTTGTGAGCCACCATGCCCCCACCCCAAGATTTCTTTTTGGGAGTCCTCAGCCCTCTCTGGACTTGGTGCAGGACCCAAATCCCATCTCCTTCCTGGCTCTGGCCTGGCCTCAGGCAGCTCGCATGCTGTGTGTTTCACCACCTGCCATGGGGGCCTGGACACCTGTTCTCTCCTCATCCTCAGAGCCTGACACAGGAGAGGACCCCTGCCTAGGAGGCTGGCCGAGGGCGGGTCCGAGAGCTCATCCTCCTTCCTGGCCCATTTGGACTTAGTTCTGCCCTTCATGGAGGTTCAGGGGCCTTGGGGAGGCCATGCTCCCATCAGAGAAGCGGGAAGCCTAAAGGTGGTGGGTGTCAAGCCACATTTCTGCCCATCGAGAGGAGGGGGCCTCTCTGTGACCCGGCTGACGGTCACGTCCATGTGGGCCCATGTGGATCGAGGGCCAGGAGTGCCGACATCTGGGATGGACCATCTCAGAGCCCAGGGAGGCTCGCTTGATACAGACATGGGGGAGGGTCCCGCCTCCAGCAAGCCCTTCCCCAGAGGTTGGCCTTGGGCAGGGCAATCATGTGTGTGGCTAGTTTTCCTGGTGGAAGATTCTGGCTGCCCCATCCAGCTTTTGCCCTCCCTGCAGGAAGGTGTGTCTGGGAGGGCTGCTTCCTGCCTCGCAGGGCAGGGGGAGAGCGGGGAGGGTTGGGGAAGCTGTCTCCTGTCCCTCGGGGCTTGAGCGACAAGTCAGAGCCAGCCGTGACAGCTGAGGTCTCTGGGAACATGCCTGTGTTGACCTCATGTCTGGCAAGGGAGGGTTCCCAGCAGTCTACAAGGCTCTGTCAGTCATCCGGCCGGCGTCTGGTCTGGGGCGGCACTGCCCTGAGCAGACAAATGGGCTGGACCCACCCAGGGCCTGAGCCTGCCCTGTTGCCTGGGCATTAGGCTAGAGCCTCTCCCAGTGGGGGCTCTTCACATCCCACCCCCTTCTGGCCCCTTAAGGCTCTGTCTCTCCCGGTAGCCTCTACCCCAGAGTGATTAACGATGGCCGAGACCTCCCTCCATCCTGGACTGACACCGACTTCTCCGTCCCCAGGCTCTGTGCTCCTTGAAACACTTTGTCACCTGTATAGGTGGGAGCCACCCCTGGGAAGAGCCTCTCAGCAGTTCACCATGTGTGTGACCACACCCAGGTCCAGCAGGCTGGCATCCATGGAGCATCCGTCCTGGTGCGGGCTGGGAGCCTGGCAGCATGGAGCGGAGCTCCCAGCCATGTGGCCATGCAGGCCTGGCTCTTGGAGCAGAAGCCACATGCTCCTTCTCACCTGCCGCATATCTGGGGGCTCCTGCCCATACCAGGCCTGCTGGACCCTCAGATTCTGGCCCCCATCCAGACCTGAAGGCCCATATGAGAGCCCGTGTCCAATCGTGTCTCCTGATGCACAGGCAGATGGGGACATCAGTTCCCTTGGTGGGCAAGCTGGCCATGGGATATGACCCCTGTGGCTCCTCTCGGATGCCAAGGGGTCTCCCTGCAGCCTGCGGTGGCTGGACTCACCGCACGGGCAGGTCTGTAGGGCCCTTGCTGAGCACTGTGACATTTCCAGAGTCGCTGCCACTAGGGAGGACCCCGGCATGGGGCTGGGCCCTTGGGTGCCCCTCTCCCTCCTGCACCCAAGTCCCTGGAGAAGTGGGGCGTGCGGTCCAGTCTGAGGATACTTTCTTTTCCTTTTTCTTCTTCTTCATTTTCCTTTGAGAAAGGGTCTCGCTCTGTCGCCCAGGCTGGAGTGCAGTGGCATGATTATAGCTCACTGTAGCCGCAAAATCCTCTCCTTCCCAAAATGCTGGGACTACAGGCCTGAACCACAACAATGGGCCTATGCTTCTTCTTTTAGTTTATTTTAATTGAGGTAAAATTACCCCCTTTCGAATGCATGCTTCAGTGGCATTTAGCACATTCATGATGTTACACACCCATCACCTGTCTCTCCTTCCAAGGTGTTCTCGTTCATCATCCTCAGAGGAGACCTTGCCCACCAGTGGGTCCTTCCCCTCCCTCCCGACCCCTCCCAGCACTTGGCCACGCCTGATCTGTTTTCTCTCCCTGTGGATCTACCTGTTCTGGACATTTCACGCTGAGTAGGGGAGAGTCTGTGCTGGTCGAGAGATCCCAGGCCTGGCCGGGGTGACCTTCTCAGGCTGGGCTGCCCTGGCCAGGGAGGGTCTCTGTGGATCCAGTCACCCTGCAGTCTCCTCCTTCTTGCCTGGAGGCCCTTCCATGCGCTGAAGGTCTCCTGTGACCCCTATGCACCTGTCTGGGCTAGGCATGGACCCTGAGACTAGTGGGGCCCAGTCCTCACCCCTAACTCTCATGGTCCAGCTGTGGACGGGTCACCCAGTGCAGAGTCACAGGATCATTGGGCACCCAGAGCAGGGCTCAGCCGAGCCGGGAGCTTCCTGGGGTTCCTGAGGAGGGCAGATGCTGGAGTTGGGGATGTGGTTTGCAGATGCTGGAGTCGGGGATGTGGTTTGTCACAGCAGCTACGAGGGTGACCAGTGACTGGTGACTGGGGGTCAGTGGCCAACCTGCATCCCAGGTCCTGTGGCTTTTCCTGTGGGTGTGAGGAGTCCCTGAAGGCTCAGGGCTATGGTGGTCCCTCTCCCTCTGGAGCCCAGCAGGGTCTGGGTGGGGTGAAGTGAGGCTGTCCTGCCCTGACAGTGGGGCCTATTGCTTACAAGACCAGCATCACTCTGCACCCAACCATTCCAGTGGCTGTGAAGAGGCTGGCCTTGTCTCTGGCCCCATCTTCCTGACCATTGCTCTCTTAACCCCAGTGTCAAGACAGGCCCCAGAGCCTATGTGTAGGCTGTGGACCTGGCTGCCACTTTCCCCCCATGGTGGTCTCTCCAGGCTGGGCAGACAGAGAGCCCTGGGCACCTCTAGCTCTGACCCCTGGACTCTGCTGGCTTCTGTTTTGCCCTGCGTAACTCTCTAGGAATTCCCAAAAATTCCCGCGTGACCCTCTGCTGGGCTGTGCCGGTGGCTGCCTTCCAGCAGTCCAGGGCTGTGTGGCCCGCATTCCGCCCACAGCCTTCTTGTGGGATGGTGGCTGCCCTGGGACCTGTAGCCCCCCCAGGGGTCTCTAGGGACCTCCTGAGGGTTGCAGAGAGAAATACTGGAGCCATTGGAGAGCTGTAGGCCTGGGCTCAGGTCCGGGAGTGCCAACCCTGGGCTCCATCTGCCTCGCATGCTGGCTTGGAACTGCCTGGCTTACTTGCCCAAGCAGTGCCCTGCTGGTGGACATCTGGCCATGTGCGGCCTTGGCACACTGGAGCCCTGCTGGCTCTGAGCCTGCCTGCAGGTTACACTCCCATGAAGCTGGGGAGGGCTGGGCCTTTGGTCCTCAGAGGCAAGGGCATGGGAAGCCTAGCCTCCCTTGGACCTCGGATGGTGCAGCTTGGCAGGGGTGGGTAGGCAGAGGCACCTGGTTCCCCTGTCACCCCATGGGGGGAGTCCCACACACCCTTGCGGCCTCCCCTGTTCCTCCGTCAGCAGCCTTCCTCCCTTGAGGCCCTGGCTGGCTGGGTCAGGCACGTGGGAGGCGGGCAGTGGTACTGCCCTTTGCAGAAGCAAGCCCAGTGGGAACTTCATGACGCGCGGGGCAGGTGTGCAGTGCCGGGGAAGCTGTCCAGCTGGCTGGGCTTTGCTGTGTGGCTCAGCGTCAGGACCCCTGATCCTCTCCAGGCCTGGCTCAAATGCCACATGACCCCTACAGCTCAGCTGGGAAGGGCGAATGGGGCCTGAGTCCAAGGGGAAGCCTGGGTGTCATGCCTACTGGCCGGGCTTGGGCAGCTGTGCAGGTGACAGAGGGACTCCTCCTGGTCTCAGATTCGAGTAAACCTGGCTTTCCTAGAAAACCCAAGGCTGTGGCAGGCGGCTTGAACAGGACACACACACAGGCTGGCCGCCTGGACTTGCAAAGTGGGTGCAGCTGTTTTCACGGGAGCTGGGCCTCGTCCTCTGCCGAGCCATGCCCAGTGGCACTCCTGCGAGTTACATTGCACTGGGTGCTGGGGGTAGGCTGCTCTCTCGGGCATTCGGAAAGGGCCTGTTTTGCAGTGTGTCCCACCTGCTGCTGGGTCAGCACCCCTGACCCTTGAGGAGCCTGTTCTGCTGCAGGATGCCCTCTGTGGCCTGAGGAGGCTTCACCAGTCTGAGGTCTCTGGGTGGGTCGTGGCTGGCCAGGGAAGTGACTGGTGGCCGAGGGCTTACATGCTTCTACCCTGGAAGGTGTGGACGAGTGTACCTGCACCAGTGCGGCATGAGGGTCAGTGCCGCAACACCACAGGGTGAGGGGTTCTGTTGCTCTTGTCCTTCAGCTGCAGCAGCAGGGAGATGGCAAGGCTTGCCAAGGCAGGATGCCTGCCTGGCTTCCTGTCCAGCTCCGACCATCCTGCCTCGGTATCCCGAGGGCTCCAAGCACCTCACACAGGGCTCCCGGGGGATATCCAGGTCCCCGGGGTGCTGCTTCCCCGACCCGCTCCACGCAGGGAGCCTGGTGTGTGGGAGGCACCCTGAAAGCCACGCACGGGGAGAGAGGGGCGGATGTGAGAGTTGCAGGTGGTGGGAGCTGTGGCTGGGGAGAGTGGGGGTGGCAGGTGGGAGACCAAGGCACTGTGTGGAGGGGGAGGGTCGAGGTGGCCCTGTGCCCAGCAAGGACTCTCGGAGGCCCGACTGGAAGTGCCTGCCAGCACTGGGCGGACCCTGCAGCTCAGCCCTGCTGTCGCTGGCTGGCAGTCAGCAGAGTCAAGAGCAGACAGGAAAGTCCCCCAAGAGGGACGGGAACAGATTAGGATGGAGGCAAGGGAGGGGGCGGAGGGTGGTGCTGGGGCTCCCACTGTCCCTGTCGTCCCCCCACCCCCAAACACACTCCTTTGCCTGCGCCAACCCCCGACACTGGTCTGGACAGCCGGGCCCCTGGGAGAGGGCTCCGGGCTGTGGGGCCAGCTGGCCCCTCAGGCCTGAGCTCTGCGCTCCTGGGCCAGTCACTGTCATCACCTCCAGAATGTCCTTTGCTGGGCCGTAGGCTGTCTCCCGCTGTCCAGCTGCGTGCCGTCTGTCGGGGGTGGGGGTGGGGCAGCCTGCTGCACTGGGGGTTGGGGGAGGCGGGGAGTGTTTCTGCCTTGTCTGAGATGTTCTGGAAGCTTATTCTTTGTGCTTCTTTCCCACATGCTCTCCTGGCCAGCAGGAGGCTGGGGGAGGGGAGAAGTTGCTGTGACTCACTGGGCACTGGGGACCCCCTGGGGCCTGGGGGAGGCTCAGGAGCCCAGGCTGAGTGAGGAGGGAGATGAGGATGGCCACTTACACACCGTCTCCAAACTCCCAGGCACCCGCCCCACCCCACCCCCGCTTTTGCCTCAGTTTCCCCTTTTGCGAAACAAGTTCTGTTGGGGTGGCAGAAGCCCTCTGAGGTCCAGACCCTGCCCCAGGACGTACTGAGTCCAGGTGGAGTTGAGCAGGGGAGAGGGGAGCGAACCCCCATCCCGACAGGATGGGGTGGGGCCCAGCTGCTCTGGGCAGTTGCAGCTTCCCCACATTAGGAGCAAAGGGAACGCTGTGTCGTGGGCTGGAGGGGCCTCTCCCGGGCAGGAGGAGGAGGGTACGCGCCAGCGTCTGGGACTTGCATTCCCCCACCTGGACAGTCCCTTTGGGGATGACAAGATGACCTCTGCTGTGGGGTCCCTTCGCCTCTGCCTATGGGATGCCAGGGTTGGCTCCAGACTCCCTTCCTGGCCTCTGGCATGGTGGGTGGCTCATGATTTGAATAGGTTTCCTCTTGACCTTGGAGTAGCAGTCCACCCCTCTGTCGCTGGGGCCAGGAGTCACCTCGAAGGCAGTGCCAAGACCCCCAGTGGCAAGACTCCCCTCCCCTGTCAGGGGCTGATGCATCCTGGGGAGAGGACTGGCCAGACCCTCAGCCCTGGGGCCCAGCCAACTTCCTTCACCCTGAGAACCTTGTATGTTCCCCTGTAAAGTGGGGATGGTGGCGAGTTGGTGTAAGGAACGAATCGAGGGGCCTGGACCCAGCCCGAGTGCCATCTGCCCCCTCAGTGCACCCTCACATGGCCACCCTCCTCCCAGCTCAAGATGGACTCTGGGTCCCCGCCCAGAGGACCACTGCAGCCCACGGCCGTCCCCCAGACTGGGGCCCGGCCTAGGGCTCCTCCCCTCTGCTGTTCCCAGCCCCAGAGCCTACTCGCTTCACCAGGTGCTGAGCGGGGTCTGAAACCCCAGCTCCCCGGAGGGGTCTGGAAGGCCCTGGGCCTCCCGGATGTGGGCTGGCGCAAGGCTTGGGGGTCGTGCTGTGGCCGGCTGCTCGAGTGTCCTCAGCGTCCTTGGGCAGGAGCAGCAGGCAGACAGAGCAGGTCTGAGACCCTTTGGGAGGCTCTGGAGTGCTGTGGGTCAATCCCCTCTGCCTGGTCCAGCAGCCCCAGGATGCGGGCAGACCCCAGACTCTTGCTTTCCCAGGTCACTGTGGGATCCCTCCAGGAAGGAGCTCCTTTGACCCGTCCCAGGCCGGTCCATCCCAGCCAAGGGAGAGGCCCTAGCAGTCCTGCACAAGGACCACGCTCTGGGTCTGAGAGCACTGCTAGGGGGTACAGACAGTGCTGGGGAGAGGGCCAGGTACAGGGCTGTGGGCTCCAGGATTCTGGCCTGGCTGACCTCTGTGATGGTGGGGGGAGGGTGGGCTAGACTGATGGCCTCCATGATGGTGGGGGGAAGGATAGACTTGACCCACTGCCTCCTTTACTGTGGGGTGGAGAGTGGACTAGACCCATAACCTCTGTGATGGTGGGGAGAGTGTGGGCTAGAGCCATGGTTCTGCCATCCATGTGTTTCTCTGAGCCTGGGGTAGCTGGGGCCCAGGCACAGGGGCCCAGGCAGGTGTGTGTCGAGGCGTGGGCCCCATGGAGGACCCCAGAGGACAGAGCTGCCACAGTGCCAGCCTCCTGCCTCCTTGTAAGGTGCAGGGCTCAAGACCCTCCCAGGAAACAGCTGCTCCGGCAGTGGACGGGTTTTCTGCTCCCCATACCCAGAAATGGGGGCTTGTGACTTGTGCCCTGGGCTACTGACCTGTGTTGTTGTCCTCCCAGAGCTGAACTGGCTTGGCTGTCCTGGAATTTCAAGTCCACACCACAGACACCGCAGAGCCCAGCATGGGGTCTACAGACACATTGGGGCAGGGCCTCGACGCATCTTCCTGCAGGAGGCCTTGGAACCTCTTGATTTAAGGGGTCCCGGGGGATAGGCGAACCCTTCCCCCAATTCTGACAGAGTTCACTGGAGCCAGGGGCATGGGCCCGATGACCAGGGGCCAGCCAAGGGTCAGTCGGCGTCTCCGCCAGGATCTGGCCTCAGATCCTACATCCCAGCAGCCTGGCCTCTCCTCCACTCCTCCCCCTCCCCTGGCCTTGGCCTCCCGGGGCTTCGCGGCCCAGCACTGCATGTTTGGGATGGCTGGGGCACGGAGTCACTGCGTGGCTGAGGGGCTCTGCTGAGAGCCAAGAACCTGCTGTGTTTTCTCTGTCCTCTGCCAGCCCAGCCTCCCCCAGGACCACAGCTCCAGTGAGCGAGGGGTTGTGGGGGCCGGGGGTGCCGGCTGACCACGTGTAAGCACGGCACACAGGACGTCAGGCTGTCCCAAGGAGGGGAGGCGGCGTGGCTCACACGCCAGGCGGTGCCCCCTGAGGGGATGGTGGGGTGAGCCCAGAAACCACTTTGAGTGATGAGTCGGTGCTATAAAATTCAGAGCACTGGCGTGGGAGCCTGGCCAAGAGGTGCCTTGGCCCCGGCCCCAGGAGCGTCTCCAGGCCGGTGTGTTTGTCGTGTTCTGGGAGACTGGCCTGTGCGGCTGGAGCGGGCATGTCTCCCGGTTAGGCTGGATGCTCCTGCTGTTTTCCGGGCTGGGTGCAACTTTCGACACATGCTTTCCTCCTCCCAGAACCCCTGAGCAGGTGGGCTCAGGCTTGAAATGTGGGCTCTGCTGTAAAGCTCCTGCCCTCTGCCCGGCTTGCCAGCCCTGCCAGCCCTGCCAGCCCTGAGCTCTCCTCCAGGGCCGCCTGGGCCTTCCACTGAAGCCCCTCTGAGGAGGCCATGCCAGGACTACACTTTGGCAAGAGCAAGGGCCTGGGTTGAGCTTCTACTGCCTCCTTACTGTGTGCCCTTGAGTGAGTTACTCTGCCACTCTGAACTTCAGTCTCTTTCTCTGCTAAGTGGAACAAACAGTGCTCTCACTTCTTAAAGCACTCTAGAGGATTCAGAGAAATGCCTTGAGGCCATGGCCCAGCGCTGCCCAGTGCTGCTGGTGGGTGTGCTCACTGTGGCAGGATCCAGGCCCCAAGACCCCAACCAGCTTCAGGGGAGAGTGCGAGTTGAGAGGACAGCTGCCCCACATGAGATGGCCCCATGCCTGGAGCCACCGCCCTCCTCTGCTTTCCTTACTAAGGTCCTCGGAGACCAGGACCCTACATCCAGGCCAAGGGCAGGGGCACCGGGACCCTACATTGAGGCTCTCATGCAAGCCCACCTCCCCCTCCTCTGCCCGCTGGTTTGGAGTTGAGTTCTGTAAACATTCCCGTCTGTGAAATGGGTCCAGTCCTCACATTAAGCCCAAGGTTTGGCCTGAAGACCTTAGTGATGTAATGAGGAGGGTTGCTCCATCCTGTCCTGAGGGAGAAATTAATGCCTGTTTGGAGGAAGCCAGGGTTTCTATCTGGGAAATGTGGCTCGACGCCTCAGCCTCCGTGGCAGGTGGGACCTCTGCAGCTGCTGTCCCACGCCAGGTGGGATTCTGCCCTGAGACTGAGCTGCTGTTCCCATCCCAGCTGACCCTGCTCCTCCCAGGGGATAAGGGGAGCCTGGGAAAGGGACTGGGGGGGTGGCCGGGCGGGGCCAGCGGGGAGCAGGGCCTTCCACCAGGCATGGGCCGGCCGACTCTGGCCCCTTGGCTGCTCCTTGGCTGGGGGGCTTCCAGTATGGAGCTGGGGTCGTCATTGGTGTGTCTGTGAGGAGGCAGCGGGACTGGAGAGAGGAAGGACCTGCCCAGAGTCGGGTGCAGTAAGGAGAGCGTGGTCACCAGGGAGACTTGGCCTCTTCCCCTCCCCCCAGAAGCCCTCTCTCTGCCTCGCCTGCCCACTCCACCCACGCTTGGCTGTCGCCCTGGGCTCCAGTCTCATACGCTCACACCCACGGCCTGAGGGCACTTCCCGGTCCCCATCCTCCCCAGGGAGAGGAAAGAATGTGAAGGGTGACTTGGAGCCATGGACTGGGAAACCTCGATGCTGACCAGCCAGCTGCCCCAGGCTAACTGTGCCGACCTGCGGTGGCGCCCAGGCTAGGGGATGGGGAGGAGGCCAGTGGGCCTCGTTGGATGGGCGCCCACAGCTCCAGGGCAGGCGTTGGCACTTCAGCAGCCACGTGGCCACCTGTACTTGTGAGGCCGTGCTGCTGGAGCTTTTGCTCTGGCCTTCCTTGGGGGGCTGTGCTTTGTCCCACCCATGGCGGGACCCTCCCCCCCAGGAGAGCACTTTTCTGGGAGTCTTGGGGGGTCTGAGTGCTTTGAGGACTTTTGCGTTTTCTGGAACAACCTGCTCTCACGGAAGCAGCAGAGTTGTGTGCTTAGTGAGGCCCCCACCTGCACTCACAGCTGCCCCGTGGGCTGGTGCTGTGGCCCTGTGATAGAACACAGAGCGGGAAGCCCGGGAAGGGGAGCGTTTGCAGAGTCCCATTCGGGGGTGGCGAGGGGATGGCAACCTGGAGCTCTTGGTGAAGTCCAGGACAACCTCCCAGCTCTACCTGGCCTGGGCCCCACCCATCCCTGCATCCGGGCTGTTTGCTGTGTGGCCCCAGATCCTTTTTCCTCCGGCCTGTGGCTTCTCAGGACCCAGACTGTCCCTGCTGGCCATACTGGCTCCTAGTGGACCTCTGGCAGATATCCAGGGCTGTGGTCTGTGTGTTGGAGTCCCCTCCATGTTCATGTGTGGACACTCCCCACAGTGCTGGTATGAAGAGCAGGAGTGATCAGGTCCCGGATACTCTACCCTCCCGAATGAGACCCGCGCCCTATAGAAGGGATGGGGAGCACGTTGCCCTCCTGCCACGAGAAGCTGTCCAGTGAGAAGCGAGCTCTCACCAGACGACAGATCTCCCATGCCTTGGTCTTGGCTTTCCTAGCCTCTAGAATTGCGAGAAATAAACTCAGGTGTTTGTAAGTTATCCGGACTCGGGTACTTTGTTAGAGCAGCAGGACTGGACCGAGACCTCTATGGAACAGTCTGCATTTACAGAGAAGGACACGCGGCCAGAGGTGTGGTGAGCCAAGTCCCACAATTGTGGGCCCCAAGACCAGGCCAAAACTCGGGCCTTCTGGTGGCAGAGTGCGCCTCACCCCTGCGCATGTCGGAATCTGCACGGGCCGTGCCCTCCGCTGGCTGCACACGGTGCTCCATCCAGGCGGGATGGCAGCGTTTCCTTGCAGCGACGATGGCCAGACCGCCTCCGTGGGGGTGTGAGCATGGAAAGCTCTCACTTCCTGGCTCTGGCTCATTCTTGCCTCTAGTGAGTGGTTCTGGCAGGTACATGCATGATTAGGGCCAAGGCAGGAAAATAGTGGCCTTCTGTGTCGCAGAGGGAGCCAGCCCCATGACGGAAGGACAGGAGGCCGGCCCCTGACCTCCTAGTGCCGGGACATGAGGCGGTTTCTTGGAGGATGGCCCGGTATGAGCAGCCTACAGACCTCTGTGTGGCCTGGATGCCACGGCCAGTGGAAAGACCTGTCGTTTTAGGCAGAGGAGCCAGGAAGGCCTGGGTTTGCATCCCCGAGACCTGACTTAGGATGGGTGTGACTCTGGGGGTCTGAGTAGCCCTCAGGGACCACAGTCCTCAGACTCAGCGATCAGGGAGAGGAAGTGGACACACCTAAGTGGGAACCCTGACGTGTCCTGGGACCCGGGACTGGATGGGAAGCCGGCTGTGGGCAGGACAGCCCCTGGGCTGGGAAGGCCAGCAGTGGATGATTCAGGCAGGGTCTTACTTTTGTCTGGGAACTTCCACCAGCACTTTTCTAGGAGTCTTGGGGGGTCTGAGTGCTTTGAGGACTTCCACACTTTCTGGGGCAACCTGCTGTCACGGAAGCGGCAGAGCTGCGTGCTTAGTGAGGCCCCATCTGCACTCACAGCTGGGCTGGGGAAACAGAAGCACCAGGCAGGCTCTTTCCTCCAGTCCTCTGGGTTCTTCTCCGGCCCCAGCTGGGTTTCCCAAGGGCTCCTGCTGCGAGGGCTGTGCACCGCAGGAGGGCAGGTGCATCCTGCGTGGCCCAGGCCCATGTGCGTCTCCTGAGAGTGGCACCACCAGTCCCTGGAGACAGGCGTGTGCAGGCCGGGGCCAGGCTGGGCAAGGTCTGGTCCCTCACAGCCCCGTTCCTGGGAAGGGCAGGCCCTGTTCAGCCTCCCTGTGCCGCCTTGCCACGCATTCCCCCCCATCAGCCCCTGCCCCGGGTGTTTCTGTTTGACCAGCCTGGCCTCTGTCGGAGCCTGGCCTCCTGGCCTCCCGGTCACCAGCTCCTGCCACCTGTGTCTCGTGGCTGCTGCTCATGTCCGTGTCTCTGGTCTGTCAGTCTGCAACTGGGGGCTGCCTTCCCTACCACACCCTGTCTCTACCCCAGGCCACCCCTGAGAAGTGGATTTGGGCCCAGGCCTCCTCCTGATCCTCTCACCCCTTTTCCTCTGGATCTGCTGGGCAGCTAGGCTCTGAATCCGAATCCTGTCCTTAAATGCTCCCTCCCCCAATCTGGCCAGAGCAGCTCTGGGGTCAGGTGGGAGCCATGCATGGATGCAGAGAGCAGAGCCTCCCTCCCCTCGAGAGGATGTAGCACCAACGGCCTGTGAGACGCCTGCAGTGACAGACCCCAGGAAGGGTTTGGGGGAGTCCATCGATGTGCACAGCCTGAGGACCGGCCATAGTCAGCTGGGGGGCCCTGGGAGTGAGAGGCTGCTTCTCTGCATTCTATGTGGACACAGCTGTCCTGAGCTGGATCTGTGGTAGCTGTGCTGGTGGCCTTGGGGACCTAGGGACTCCTGGGGTGGCTTTGCAGGAATGGTGAACCAGGGAGAGTTCCCATGCATGGGGTGGGGAGGACAGCACTGGGTCTCAGAGGCGGGAGGGACCCAGGGCCAGGCCCTGCCAGCTTCAGGCTTGGGGACCCTGCAAGGCAGGTGAGTGCTGGCTGGCCCTGGGCACTAGACAGGAGCTGGCCACTACCCCCACCCTGGTGTCCTGCGGGGAGGTCTGGCTGTGCTTTGGGTGGAGAGAGAGGTCTGCAAGAGTGACCAGTGGGGCCCACAGGCCAGGTGGGTTGCTGGAAGCCAGCCTGGTGAAGTACTCGGGCTGCTGACTGTGGCTTCATTACAGTTGGCTGGGGGCCAGGCTCTGGGCACTGTGTGGTGCGCCTGGGCTGGGCTTCTAGGCACACAGCTTTAGCCAGACTCCTCACCTGGCAGCTAGGTGAGTCCCCCACATGCCTCTCCTGCCTCTTTGCCCAGATATCCCACACATATCCCATATGACCTCTGACAAGCCTGTTCATGTTCCTAAGAATGTCACATTCAAAGGCCAGCTCAGGGCCACCTCCTCTAGGCAGCCTCCGAGTCACCAGCCATCACCTGTCCCTTCTCCTTCTCTGGGTGTAGTGTGAGCCCAGGGAGTCCTGCCTGGTGTGGGCAGTTCTGATGTTCCAGCGAGTCTGGGCCCTGAGGGGTGGCTGGTCTCCTGGGGGGCTGCATCCCTGGCGTGTGCTGCCTCAGCACACGTGAGCTCAGGCGCTTCTGGGCCTCGCGTGGCTACGGGGAAAAGAGCCCGGGCAGCAGAGCCACAGGGAGGGCCTGGTCACGTGCTTACACATGTGCACACAGCCCCAGGCGGGCCTCAGCGGTGCCTTCCTGGGACAGACCAGGTCCTGGGCTCTTGGGGGCTGCGCTGGGGGTCTGATGGCCCCCAAGCGTCTGGTCTCCGAGGAGAATGTGTGGGATGGAGTTGCTCCAGCCTCGGCTCTCCTGGGGCTGCTGTCTGCAAGAGAATGGGGCACCCTTGGTTTCTGCCCAGCCCAGCCAGGGACAGCTGCAGTCAGGAATGGCAGCTGCGCTCGCGGAAACAACCATGGTTTTAATTTTCCTTCCTTTGGCTGGGGCGAGGAGCAGAGACGGGGTAATGGGTTTACCATGAGGCCGACGTTGGAACGGTTCAGGGAGGCTTGAGCCAGAGCCCGTGTGCTCGGAGGCCAGGCGGCGGCTACTCCTGAAATAAACTCCGTGGTGGCGGCAGTGGGAGAAGGGGTGGGAGGAATGTCCTGGAGGCTGGTTCCACACCATCGCTGTGGGGAGGCAGGCTGGACGGCCTGTGCCCAGACCACAAACTGACCTGCTGCGGGCTGGGCACTGGAGGTTAAGGGTCAGGAAAGTCAGGCAGGTCTGTGTGTCATTTGGGGGTGGCAAAGGAGACCTTGAGTCCCCAAGGCAGACTGAAGCCCAAAGAGCACAGCCTTCTTGTAGCAGCTTCCAGGCCATCCTTCCCTGTAGCTGGGGGCCGTCCGATGCCCTGTCCTTGCAGTCCCTGTTCCCTTGCTGCCCCTGATGGCTCCTTTCCCCCCGGGTGGCCTGCCCCTCCCAGTCCACCAGTCTCCCTCCCCACATTAGCCAGGGCTGATCCTTTTGCAGGGAACATGCCCTCACCTTCCGTGCCCCTGGCCCACCCCCATCACCCCATCCAGACCCCATACCAGGTAACCCCTGAGCATGTGCCCAGGGCTGCCACTGTGCCACTGCATGGTGGCGGGGGTAAGATGAGAGGCTGAGAGTCCGGCACTTTCTCTTAAATGCTTCCACTCGGAAGTGACACCTGTGCCTTCTGCTCACGTTTCATTGGCTGGCAGTAGTCATGTGACCACACCCACCTTCAGCAGGTGGTCAGCTCATTTAGGGTCCAGCTGCCCACTTAGGAGCACTCGCCTGGCCAGGCACAGAGGGTACACATAGATCCTGGGCACCTGGCTGGACCCTTCTCCCTAACGTGGGCATCTCAGGACCATGGGTTGTGGCCCTGGGTGGCTTCTCCAAGTGTCATTTCTTTCTCGCATACCCACATCTACCAAGGGCTTAGTTTCCACCCCCCGTTTTGTGCCAGATCTGTGGTACCATGCTCAGGGGCCTGGCCACGTGGCAGGGCTGTCAGGGACAGGGTACCTGGGCCTTGGCCTCCTTGGGTCCCACTGGTGGTCCCCTTGCCCCATGCTGGAGTCCCTAGGAACCTGGGGGAAGGCTGTGGCAGCTCCCCACAAATGCCTCCATGTCCCCTGGCCCAGCCCTGCTTCACCCAACACCGGCCCTGTGTTCAGAGGCTGGGCAGCCTGGACAGCTGGCACTGCCTTACTCTTGGTGGGCGGCAGCATGCTCTCAGGGACCTGAACCACAAGGCTGCAGGGAGGGCTTCACAGAGGGGGTGTCTGAGGCCATCAGCGAGGGACAAGCACATGCAGGGGTCAACTGGGCCCTGTCCCGCTTCCAGGACAGGGAAAGGAGTCTGAACCTGGAGTCAGGATCCTGTGGAGAGACAGGCCCAGCAGCAAGGAGGAGCGGTGGCATCTGGAGGTAGCGTGGGCCTCGCCCCAGCCTGGGTCTGGGCATAGGAGCCCAGTGGCCGCCCAGTGTGGAGAGGAGAGCTGGAGTGGGGGGTGGGGAGGGCCCTTCCGCTGACATACAGACATTCCCGGGCAGGCGCCTGGTGCATTTCCGCATCAGGAAGGCATTTCCCAAACAGCTTCCAGACCCCACAGCCGCCGGCCTGGATGTGCTGGCGGCACTGGGGGGGGGCTGGGGGCATTCTGCACTGGCGGGCTGCTACCCTCTAGCCACACGTGAGTTCCTGTGCCAGGCCTAGGGGGATGGAGGGCCCAGAGTCATTCATGCCCCAGACCTTCAGGGAGGTGCTGCACCAGAGCTCACCCATACCACAACTGCCCCAGGCTCTGGGGACCTGAACGGGTGTCTCAGTTCGGTGGAGGACACCTCTGCATCCCAGAGCCACATCCCGCCCATAGGGGGCACACATGCCGTTGTTGGATAAAAAAATGAACAAGCTAGTGGGTGAGTGAATGAAAGGACAGGCAGGTGCAGGGGAACCCAGGGGCACAGCAGCTGCCCTGGGTGGGCTGGCCAGACTGAAGGTTTCACAGAGGTGACCTCTGAGTTGGAGCCTCAGAATTCAGGGTCTGTGGGGCAGGAAGATGGGGGCCACAGCTTGACTGCTGCAGGAGCTGAGGCCCAGGTCACCAGAGGACGGCAGGAGCTGGGACTTGAGGCCAGGCCTCCTAGAAGCACCGTGTCCAGAGACTGAGACTCCATGGACACCTGGCCTGGCGCAGCTGCACCCTGAGCTCTGGCTAATGGTTCGTGGGCACTCACCTTGCGTGATAGCCACTGCCGTGGCCTGAGGCGATGGACAGAAGAAACCACGTGCCTGCCGTGGGGAGCCAGTGGGTGCCCCAGGGTCTCTCATTGGGAGAACCCTAAAGGAGGTGACCTGGTGAGGATGGAATTTGGGTTGGGTCAGACCTGGTGCCTCTGGACTGCCCCTCTCTCCTGCTGACCTTGGGCAAGTCCTTTCCCCTCTGGAATCTGGCTCTGCGGGAACACAGGAGAATGTTCCAGTGGGCAGAGCACAGAGTCCGGGGCCGCCCGTTTCCAGTGGGGACACCATGCTCCCGGGTTCCCTTCTGGGCGGAATGAGGGCTCAATCACAGGACTTTCTGTGAGGGCAGAGAGGAGTGGTGGGTGAGTGGGCTCGGGGCAGGAAAGGGGTGGAGGGAAGCCTATGGACGATGCAGGGCTGGAGGAGCCTGTGGGGGTTGGGCAGAGCAGCTGCGTGGGAACTGGTGGGGGGTGGGAGGGTGAGCAGCCCCGTAGTTCCTCAGTAGTTCCTCAGAGTCTGGTGAGGACATGCCAAGGGCAGGACGGGGATGTGATCCCAGGAGGCTTGCATGGCTCCCGGGGCTTCCAGAACAGAGAAGATAGTTTCCTTTGCCCAAACTCGTCTTGACACATTCCGAAGGCCTGACGGGGCTTTACAAGCTGGTCCCTGAAGGCTCTTGTGAGCCGCCTCCTCTGCCAGGACCCCGTGGGCACAGTGGTAATGACACACCTGGTCCCAATTCTCCTTCCTGAGTCACGGGTGTCCCATTGCCTTAGGCCCACGGGCCAGGAGCTGGTCTAATTCAGGCCTCTGCCCACTATACAGAAGAGGAATCTGAGGCACAGAAAGGTCCTGGGCCAGAAGAATCCATGCCCAGAAGAGTCCGTGCCACCAGGCTCTTCAGTGCACCAGGACCCACCTCTGTGGGTCACCTCTGTGACCCTTTTCCTTGGCCCTAGCCCCATGCTGAGTGCTGGGAACAGGAGCTCGAAGTAGCCTACCCATTGCCCAGGATGGATGTGGGACTAAATGACCCCTGCTCAGGCTAGGTGGGAGTTGGAGTCCAGACCAGTACAGAAGGGCTGCGGCAGACCCGAATGGGATGAGGGGGCCAGAGCAGTGGTTCCCAGATCGCTGGTGGGGGGGGTGCTGAGTTCAGGGAGGGACCAGTGGGGGTACAGGGTGATGACTATCAAGGGACAGGGCCAGTGCTGGGTCCCTTGGTCCATCTCAGGCCAGCCTGGCTGGCTTCCAGGATGCCCTCAGGACCAGGGCTACATCCACCATGGAATAGGTGGCAGGTACCTGGACACAGGTCCCAGGACACCCCTGCCCCCCAGAATCAGCTTTGGATACTGGCCGGTCATTGTCTCTGCTCAGCCTTGGGGTGTCTGCAGCGGGCAGGGGGGCGCGGTCAGGCATTGAGACCCGGCTTCTGACATTTGTTGACTTTAATCAACCCTCGGTCAAGTACTTTTCCCATAGGAGGGGGGTGCTGTTGTTACAGATGGGGAAACTGAGGCACAGGGCAGTTCCTTGGCTTGCCCGAGGCCTCAGCTCTGCCCCTTACCAGCAGAGCTGGGCTGTCCAGCAGAAATAGGGTATGGGAGCCACACTCGCGAGCCACACATGCTGTCTCATGTGTTCCAGGTCACGCTAAGAAAGTAAAAAGAAAGAGGTGAAATTAACTTGACTCATATGTTTTATTTAACGGGACGATGCAGACAGGATCATCAGCATGTAATCCACATAAAGATAATTCATGAGATAGTCCCCGCTCTTACTCTAACAAGGTGGCGTGTGGGACGCTGAGCACACATCTCCACTGGGACCAGCCACAGCTTAAGGTTCAGGGGCCACGAGGGGTCGCAGCCTCCGGCTGGCTCAGGGCTACACTCTTGGCACCTGCCCTTCCCTGCTTGGGACCTCACAGGGTATCCAGATCCCCTCCCTCCTCCCTGAGACAGAGGACAAGGCAGGAGCCCTTTCCCAGGATGAGCAAGGCTTGGGGACAGCGTGGGAGACCGAGGTTGGGGTGGCACTTCCGCTTACCTCCTTTGTGTCCATTTCCCGATTCGTGTCTTGGGTTCTTTCTCCTACCATGGTCCTGGGCCTGGAGGGTGTGATGGCATGAGCAGGGGGTTTAGTGTAGCCTGGAGGGCCCCTTGAAGGACCTTCCTTCACAAGGGGCAGGAATGGAGCCCCAACCTAGCCCAGCCCCTGCCTCCGCGGAAACCACTGGGGTCCAGGCTCTGCTGGTGGGTGGCTGCAGAGGGTGGGACCCTTGAGTTTCTGTTGGCGCTTGCCTGTGAGCTGTCGGTGATGATATGCACATTGTGATCATAAATGGTGCTGGCCTGTGTGGAGACACCGTTCAGACAGATCCTGCAGCCTGTCCTCCATGAGATTGACGGCGGCTCCCCAGGGCAAGGGCTTGGAGTCCCTGGTGTGCAGCTCAGAGGGCGGATGGGAGAGGGGGTCCCCAGGGCCTCCAGCAGGGCCCAGGCAGGCCCATTCCTGTAGGTGCAGGACCAGTGAGCGGGGCTGCCTCTTCCGCAGGAGTGCAGGGTTGCCCCTCAGGCCCTGCTCCCAGGTGGGCTGGGCAGGGCCAGGCTTGGTAGAGACTGGCTGGGCTTCCAAGGGGGTGGACCTTAGACGGTAGGTGAGCCCCTTGGCATTCCCCTTGGAAAGGAGGGAGGCTCTGCCCTCACCTCCCCTGAATTGCTAGGCCTGGGGTCCTGCTTGCCTGGATTTGTCCTGAGGACAGTATCTTAGTCTGTCCAAGCTTCGGTTGTCTCTGAAGTGGGCAGTGGCCCTCCTCTGCAGGGACATGGCAAGGTTGGCAGTTGCATCCCTGGAGCCCAGACCTGGCACATGTCAGCTGCAGCTATGGCTATCCATCCTTGTTTTTCCCTACTGACTTCCCACCGTGCTAGGGCCCAAACCGCAGCTGTACCCGCCACCCCGCCCCTGCCCCAGTGCACCCAGCTCCACTGCCTGGTGGTCCCCAGGAGCACTAGCCCTCCTTCTTGGCAGCTGTGGGTGTTCCCAAGCTTTATGTCTGCAGTGGCCCCCAGTCATGTGGCCTCGTGCCATAGCCCACCTGCTGTCCCCAGGGAGGACATATTCCACATCTTGGCAAGTGGGCTGTGCTCCAGGAATGCAGTGGCTGCCTTTGGGGGAGATATTGGGGGAAATTCTGGAAGGGCTGGGGACAGGTATGGTGGGCGTCGAGCCCCTTTGTGGCCCCATTCCCCCAGGCGTGCCTTCCAGTTGGTGCTGGGTTGGTGTCAGGCAGGGATCACTGCATACCAGTGACCCCAGTGATGGTCACTGGCACCCCAGACTGCTGGACACAGCTCTTCCAACCTCATGGAGCCCCTGAGGGAGGCAGGGAGCCTGACGGCCACCAGGACAGGTATGAGGACGAGCTCAGGGAGATGAGGGCTCAGGGGTCTCTGGCCCAAGCTGGAATCCCAGACCTGGCTCTCCACAGAGGTCAGTGGTCATCCAGGCGCCAAATGTGTGGCCGCTGCCGGCCCTGGGTAGGACTGCCTTCTCCCTGCTCTCCAGCCCTCCCCACTCCTGCAGGGGTGTGGGGCTTCGCTCCAGGTTCTCTGGGGGACTGGTCCCTGGTTCAGTGAAGGACAGGCCAGTGCAGGCACTGACACAGGGTTTGGGAAACAGGGGTCTTTGCCCCAGAATTTCTGCTTTGATGCTGTCGCTTCAAACGGCCTCCAGCGCCCCCACCCCACCTTGTCAGAGCCCTGCCCCACAAGCTGCCTCCGCTGGCCCTCCCCACGCTCCCTTCTTTGCTTGTCTGTTTTCTGTGTCAGCCCCAGAACACAAATGTCTGTGCATGTGGGTCTGTGCCGATGTCTGTGTGTCCGAGGTCCCTGTCTGTGTATATCGTGTGTGCATGGTTGCATACGCGGGTCTGTGTGTGTCTGCATCGCATGTGGTGCCTGCTTCTGTACGTGGGTCCGTGTCTGGGTCCCGGGCCGTGAGCGCGCGCGCTGGAATGCGCGGTGCTGGCAGGCAGGCGCGCGTGGGCGGAACCAGTGCAGCCCCCTGGGGGCGGCGGGGCGGGGCCGGGGGCGGGGCCGGGGCGGCCCCCTCGGGCGTCCGCGACTTGGCCCTTACCTGCGGGGGGGCGGAGGGAAAGCTGAGAACTTAAAGGCGCGGGGCGGGGCGCGGGGCCCAGAGCTGCTCCCGGGTGGCGCCGAGCGCAGCGGTTGGAGCGTCGGGGCGGGCGCGCCTGCCCGGAGCCAGCCGGAGCCCGAGCCCAGCCCCAGCCGCCTGCCGTCCGCCGGCTCAGGGCGCCGTGCGGCTGGTCCAGGCGCCCTCCAGCGCGCTGCCCATCCCGCCATGGGGGCGTCTCGGAGTCGTGGGTTGGCCGCGCTCTGGTGCCTCGGACTCCTGGGGGCCTGGCGCGCGTCGCGGGCACGCACTACCGCTACCTCTGGAGAGGCTGCTACCCGTGCCACCTGGGCCAGGCCGGCTACGCCGTGGGCGTTGGTGACCAGAGGCCAGGTGGGCGCCGGGCGAGCGGGGCAGGGCGGGGAGACCGGGGTGTCGGCTCCGCGGCGCGCTCCCTTTGTTCCCTCCTTTTAAAGTTTTTGTAGGGCGCTGCCCGCAAGGCTGGAGAGCAGGGCGGGGGCAGGGCCCGTGTGCCCGGAGGAGTCAGACGTTTGTCCCTTCTCAGGGCTGAACTCACAGGTCCTTTGACCGCAGGAATGAAAAGCACCCCTTTGCCTTTGCCCGTGGGTGCAGGGCTGTCCCCTGCACGGCGCTGGCAACTGCTGGAGACAGGCCCTTGGGTGCCCCAGAGCTGTCTTCCTCTTCAGGGTCCCAAGAGCCCTGCCCCTTTGGGATTGTTAGTGTGGATGTGGCAGGTGCTGTTCTCTCTGCTCCCTCCCAAGCCTCATGGGCCTGAGCAGCTGAGGGTGCTGCAGGGTCAGCTGAGGGGCTCTGGACTTTAGGACCCCAGTAGCCGTGGGAAGCAGATTGCATTCCATTCTCCGTCCATCCTGCCCCTCTTTGCAGCTGAGATCTGGCGCTCTACTGGGCCAGCCCCATCCAGGTGGTTCCTTGGAGCTTCCTGGGGTCCGGGGCTTACAGCTGGGCATCCCCAGAAATGCAAGGAGGGTGTGTGGTGTGTGTGTCTTCTGGTGAGTCACCACCTCCATCGCCTGGGGGAGGAGGGGGCCAGTGGGTGCCCTGAGGTCATTAGAGATGTGGCCTCTGCTCAGCTGTTTCGGTGGCCTATGGCAAGCCTCTCTCCCGCCTGGAGAGCACCCAGAACCCCAAACCCAGGCTCTTCATTGGGGCCGGGCTGCCTGTGGCTCTCGGCTTGGTCATTTAGCCCAGGTGGGGCCCAGGCTCTGTCAGGCAGGCAGCTCTTCTGTTCATTGGCTCAGACAGGCCTAGTGGGCGCGGTCACTCCAACAGAGGCCCAAGACTGTAGCATCTCAGGCCAGAGGCTGGGCACGGCTACACTTTGGGGAGCTGAGAGCCTCTGCCCTGCTCCAGCTGTCAGGAGAGAGAGAAGAAGGCCAGTGGGTCATGGTGTGCACTCCTGGGGGTAAGGACCTTGTGGCACATGTGGGGCAAAGCAGGGCTCTGAACTTGACAAACGTGCCTGAGCAGAGCTTTCTGGCAGGGTCTCAGGGAGCTCTGAGTTCCCTGTAAGTACGGGCAAGCTTCAGAAGAGGCTTAACTTGGGTGGTTTCTGCAGAGGCATCCTGGCCTGTCTCCCCGGCGTGTGCTCCTAGCCAGCCGCTGTGGGACTCGGGTGATGGTTGATAGGGGTCCATGGGCTCCCAATGGCATCATCATGGGCTCCCCGAGGCTCCACCAGCCCCCAGCTCGGCAGGCCCCGCAGTCTAGCCTGGGTCCTGGGGGAACCTGCCCACATTGGCACGGTGATGTCACCGTGTGCCAGTGTGTGCCCTGATCCTGTCACATGGCTGCCAAAGTCCACAGTCGAGAGCAGCAGTGGACCCTGGCCCAGCTGTCCCGTAGAACAGCCACACTCAGAACCCATCAGCTCCACCAGCCACATGGCTCCTCCTGGGTGCTTGTTACAGCTGCCTGGGATGACCCTGGCCTCTCCTCTCCCCTAGGAGGCTTGGCCTTGGGGCTTGGCCTTGGGCTGGGCAGGTTTGCCCCTAGGCCAGGCTGCTATTAATGGGGAGGTCTCGTGCCCTCATTCCACAGGTAAGCATGGGGTCCTCAGGCTCTTCTTCCCTGGGGCACCTACACCACCTGGGGGTCAAGCCCCTTGTGCATGCTCAGGACAGCGGCCGTTCTGCTGGAGCTTCAGAGTCTCGGGTGCCTGGGCTGCGTCGGAACACTGCTCTCTGGGGTGTGTCGGGATTCTGACCTACTGCAAGGCTCCGTGTGACCCCTCCAGCCCCTCCTGTGTGTGGACGGCAGGTCTTGGCCTCAGGCACAGGCCTATGGGAGGAGGGACCCGGGGAGTCCAGCTTCCAGAGGGGCAGACGGCTCCTTGAGTCAGGTCATGCAACCAGTCTCCAAGGGGCACTGAGTCTCCAAAGATCTCTGAGTCAGGAGGCCGGACTGGCCTAGCCGGTTGGGAGCCCCGGACTTCCAGCGTGGACGGTCTGAGTCTGATTCCTGAGACAATAGTGATATGCTCCATGTCCATTTCTGTGGCTGCTGTAACAAATCATCACACAGTGGCTTCAAACAACCTGGATCCATCACCTGACAGTTCTGGAGGTCAGAGACTGAAGTGGGCCAGAGTCGAGGTGTGGGTGGGCTGGTTCCTGCTGGAGACCCCAGGGAGAGGCGGTTTCTTGCCCCTTCCAGCTGCGGAAGCTGCCTGCATCCTTGGCTTGTGGTCCCCTCCATCCCCACAGCCTGCAAGCGTGGCATCTTCCCCTCCTTGACTCTGCGTCCTTCATCATGTTTCATCTCCTGACTCTGGCCTTCTGGCCTCCCTCTTATAAGGACCTGCGGTCACCGGGTACACCAGGACATCCTCCCATCCTGAGATCCTTCATGCCATCTGCAAGGGCCCTTTTGCCGTGTTAGGTTTTGGGATGAAGACACGGCATCTTTGGGGGACGTCATTCAGCTCACTACACCCTCTTTGAGGCTTCAGATTCTCAGGTCACCGCCACACCAGGGTTGAGGGCTTGGCACCTGCAGGGCCCCAGGAACCGTCTGAGAACAGCTCTGCCCAGTGTCATGTGTGACTCCTGGGGGTAGGTGGGCGGGCTTAGGCAACTCGCTCCTGCCTTGCTTTCTGGGCGGAAGTCATTTCTAGAAAAGGAATTTGCCCTGTTCAAAGTGCCGAGATCTCAGAGCTGGAGGGGACCCTGGCAGGGGGTCGTCTGGCCAGGTTCCCTGCCCATAAGCAGGCTTCTATCCCCCAAGGGAGGCCCCAAATCCCTCGGCCTTGAACTGGTCCGCTGTGTGCAGATGCTGATCCTGGCGGACAGCACACAGCGGGCACCGGAAGCCGTGGTGTGCCTCAGTGCTTCACCCCAGTTGCCGTCAGGAGCCCTCTCCCCCCGTCCTTGGCAGTCCCACCCCTCACTGCCAGGCAGTGTGGCGTCAGGGGTGGGAAGGGCTTGGCCGGGGTCGGAAGGGTTTGTGCTTTTGTGTGGGGGGGGCATGGAATTTCTGGAGGGAACCAGGGCTGGGAGAGGCCGGGCTGAGCCCTGGGATGGGATGCTGGGGTTCAAATGTTCCTGTCCACGCAGCAGGAGGGGGACGGGAGCCGGCAGTCATGTGGAGGTGGGTGTGAGCAGGGAGAACCAGCAGGCCCACTGCGTGCTTCTTCCCCGACTGTCCTTCCCTGAGGCCTCCCTGGCCAGCAGGGCTCCTGGGCTGGCCCAAGGACATTCACTCCTCCTGGGCTCCAGGAAGCTGTTTGCAGGCTGGGCCACCTCCCTCAGACTGGCCTGGGAGCCAGGTGGTGACACAGCCTCCAGGCCTCTGAAGGTGACTCCGAGTTCCAGTCCTCTTTCCGATGGCTGCTCTGTCAGCCGCCTGGTTAGCCAAGGAGGCTGGGGAGAGGCCAGGGTGACGGCAGAGAGCTGGGATGTTACAGAACTGATCGGGACTTGCTTACTATGCACCGCCGTATGCCCTGCACTGTGCTCCGTGTGGTCCCAGGGCTACCTTTTGGAGATGCTCTCAAGGTCTTGGCTGGAAGGGTCTGAGCCCAGGGGAAGGGGTCTCCTCCCTGAGCACCTCCAGTGGGTACAATCCAGCGGGCGTGGATCTATCCCCCCAGCTGACTCTCCCATCCTCGGGCCTCGGGGTCCTGGAGCCTCACTGGGGCTTAGCTGGGGACCGGTTCACCCTTCGTCTTCGGGCTTCTTCCCTCAAGCCTTCCTGGCCTCTCTCTGAGGAAAGCTGCCATGGCTCTGTGACTTCACAGCAGACAGTGGCCCTTAATCTCATTTGCTGGCTCCCCCTGAGGCAACCTTGGGGCTGAGGAGGGACTCTGGGATCCTCTGGGTGGTCTTCGAAGTTCCAGGCAGAGACCCTGGCCTCGAACTGGGGTTCTGGAACTGGGCTGTCTGTGTCACTTCTGCTTTGCCAGACTGTGATTGGTGGCAGGGGTCTGTCTTCACAGTCAACTGTGAAGAGCATTCCCCCTCTGCTGCCTCAGCTGTCGGCACCCTCAACAGTGCTCAGGTGACTGGGGTTTTAGGATGGACACCCTGAAGGCGAGCGTTCTCACGGGGTCGGGGGTGGGGCTAGAGGGTGCCCTGGCAGTCACAGCCGATCCTGTGGGCCGGGCAGGTTGTTAAGCAGAGTCGGAAGCACCTCGGCTCTGTAGCCCTGGGAGCGAGGCGTCCTGACCAGCCGTGTATCCCACGCTGTGGAGGACTCACCCTTGCAATCACAGCGTTTTCTCCCAGCAAGTCACACTGAGTGGAGATCTTCTGCTGGCACTTTGGGACATCCCTCTGGGGACACAGTCAGCAGTCAGGTCTCCAATGTCATCCTGGCCACACAAGGAGCATTTGTGTCTGTCTCTCCACTCCATGAGACCCTCAGTGGCCCCTTCCTCTCTTCGACCAGGAACCCGCCATGGGATTGGTCAGGTTGGTGAGGTTGAAGGATCAGAGGTGCCACCTGGCCTGAGCAGCAGGCATGGACTTGGCGCCACGTCCAGGCTCCCGTTTCTGTCCTTGCCTGAGTGCTGGCCTCCTGCCTGTGTCTCTTGGTGGCTCCCAGTGGTCGGGGCTGCCCACACGTTATTCTTGTTCTCTGGCCCGGTATTACTAGCACTTCCCGAAGTCACTGCCGTGCTCAGAAGCCCCCAGCCCCCCAGGAGAGCTCCCCTTGAATCCTTCCAGATCCTCATGGACTGTTCTCTGTGCAGTGCTGGTAGGTGCAGCCCTGTCTGTGCCCACCGCTGGTTTCTTCCCCGCCGCGGCGGCTCCAAGAGCCTGTGTGTATTGGGTGATCTGCCGGCTGGCAGTGGCCTACCAGCTGCTGGACTCCTGTCCCGGGTTAGCCCAGGAGCTGTGCAGCAGGTGTCCCAGAAATCCTGTTGCCTCCCACTTCTCTGCTGTTCTGTTTGCCTTGTCACTGGACTCCCTGAGGCCCGGCTTGGTGATCTGGTCCTGGAGGGAGGAGTGGGGTCTTGGCAACTCAGGCCATCTTCCTGCTGGACCTTCCCACCGCTGTGTTCCTGCAGAAGGGGGTAGTGGGGTCTGGGGTGTGGGGTGCAGCCCTCAGGCCTCAACCCTGGAAGGATCCCAAGGGAAGGCTCTCTGGAGCCCCCCAGCCCTCAACTTGGCCCCTGGGGGTCTGCTGGGCCCTTGGGCTGGTCCTATCAGCACTTTCCCTGTGGCCTGAGCCACAGTGTGGGGTAGGAGCAGGTGGTGTGTCCTGTGAGGGAGGTGTCCTTTGGAAGTGATGTGCCTGGGACCTGCCCCCAGGTCCTTCTCCTCTCTCCAGCTTCCCTTGCTCGGGGCACTTGGGACAAGAAACTGCAGATGAGCAGGGGTGGGCGGGCCCTTCGGGGTGTCCTTGGCCTTAGGCTGCCGCCCTGCTCTCTGTGGCCTGTCCCCAGGCTGAGAAAGTCCAGGCAGTGCAAGAGGCCTCGAGACTAGGCCTCCCTGACTCCCTCCTCTGCCCAGCTACCTGTCCCCCATCCCCCTTCTCTCCCTTTGAGAGGGGACTCTGCTGAACTTGAAGCCTGCAGGTGCATAGTTCTAAGCCCCTTTTGCCCTTGGGTGGGGTGATCTGGGGGGCCTGGGCTGACCCTGGGCAGTGGGCAGCACTTTGCAGGGGAGGGTACAGGCCCAGATGGGGGCTCCTGTCCTGGGATGTGGCGGAGCTGCCCTCCCGGGTCCCTGCGTGAGGAGCCTGTGGGTCCGTGGAGACCCCAGGCCGACCCCACTGATGTCGATTTCCTGGGGCTGCCGTGATAAACACTGCAAACTGGGTGTCTTATGATAACAGAAATATCGTCTCTCTACTTGGAAGCCAGAAGCCTGAGTGAGGTTTCAGGAGCTGTGCTCCCTCTAAACCCATGCGGAGGGGCCTCCTGGCCTCTTCCTTCCTGGCCATCCGTGGCTAGTGGCCACCTTACTTCCATGTCTGCCTTCCCTTCCTGTGACCCCATGTCTGCCGTCGGGACACCTGCCACTGGACTCAAGTCTGCCCTTCTCCAGAACGATCTCGTCTCCATCTTTGACTTAGTATGTCTGCAAAGACCCTATTTCCAGATAAGGTCACGTCCATGTTCTGAAGTTCCCAATGCACATGAATTTGGGGGGCTGCTCTTTAGGCCAGCACCATGCCCCCCCCTACAATGTTCCCCCCCAGCCTGGGCAGGGTCCTCTCTGAAGTTGTCTGTTTCTCCTTTGGGCCTCATGGGCCCCAGTAGAGCAGTTGGCACTGCCCTGAGCACGTTTTTAGCTTTGGACTTACAAAATCAGCCTGGGCCCAGGCTCTGTCTTGAAAGGCGCCAGGAACCGGGCCTCTTTCTCAGCCGTTCCCCACCTCTGGCCCACACCCGAAGCAGGAGGCTGTGGTAGGAGGATGGGCCCGGCCTCCTCCGCTCTGGCTCCGGCAAGCTGAGTGAGGGGCTCGTGGGGCACCGCATTCATGGCCCCAGCACCTGGGGGTGGGTCTGGTGGGCACCCGGCTGCTAACCCGTTCTATTCCTCCCAGATGTGGACGAGTGCCGAGCGCACAACGGCGGCTGCCAGCACCGCTGCGTGAACACCCCAGGCTCCTACCTCTGCGAGTGCAAGCCCGGCTTCCGGCTCCACGCGGATGGCAGGACCTGCCTGGGTGAGTGTCACCAGGGACCCTGCCTGGCTCCTGGCTGTGGCCGTCCCGTGTGTCCAGGCCTGGCCTGATGGGGGGCTGCAGACTCAGAGTGAGGGTGGCAGCCATGCTTGTGGTGGCTTCTTTTGCTCAGTCAACAGGGCCCAGGCCTGGCCACGCCGCCCCCAGACTCGAGGAAGACTTGGCTGCTCTCTGGGCGTTGGGGGAGGCTGGCTGAGGAGGCCTGGCCGGGCGGGGCAGTGTGAGGCGGCTCTTGGTCTGCAGAGCTAGCCTTCTCAGGTTCAGGGGCCCCCACCTCAGCCTCGAGGCCCGGAGGAGGTGTGGCTCTGGCAGGCGGGGGAGGGATGACAGAGAAATGGGACTGGGCCCCGGCTTCTTCTGCAGGTCTCTTGGCCTGGGGACCGAGGGCCTGGGGACACAGACGGTGACTGCAGCTGGGAGGGCTAAAGGGGTGGAGGGGCACGCCAGGACCCCGAGGCACAGGAGCAGGCTGAGGGTGGAGGTTGGAGCCCAGGAACCCGGGGTAAGAAGCGGTCAGCACTGCCACACCCCGTGGTGCCCCGCTGCTGGCCTCCGGTTGCAGGTGCCTCAGGCAGGGACAGGGCTGACCCCTGCTGCTGGCTTCTCTGGGGTTCCTGAGAGGTCGCTCTCGGGGGCACTGGGACAGCCCTTCTTTCCACCTTGGAGACCCAGAGCAGGGATCCGGCTGACTCCGAGCGGCCGCCTTCCTGTTCTGCTGACGATGTGGCGGGGCTGCACGCCAGCCCCGGGGGGGCCCCGGCCTACACTCACACGTCCCAGCCACCGCAGGGAGCCAGGCGGCTGCCCCGTAAAGTTTCCCTGGGCTGGAAAGTAGAAACAGATGCAGGAATGTTGTGATGTACTTCGGGGCAAGCAGGGTGGGGGTGCAGCTCCAGCCCGCTGCCTGCTGGGGGGGCTTCTGGGAGCCCATGACCAGGGACCCTTTGGCCTCGGGTCACCTGGTCCCCTCAGGCCCTCTGGTCCCCTGGTCCCCTCAGGGCTGTCCACCCCTCAGCCCTCCTCTCAGGTGTGGGCCTTCTTGGAGAAGGCTGCCCTGGGGACCAGTCCAGGGTGGGGGAGGCACCCATTTCCCCATACCCTCTATCTGGCCCCCAGGGCCGGGGACACTCACTCCCTAGCTTTCCTGTCCCCACCAGCTGTGCTGATGGTGGCCTTCCCTGGAAAGGGACAGGACAGGGTGGAAGAAGAGGGGAGGTGTACACTGCAGGGCTCTGGAGTGACCCTGTGGCTACTCAGGGTAGCCTGGACCCACTGCCTGGGAGAGTCCCCTGCCTACCCCACCCTGGCAGTGCTGGACCCACTGCCCTGTGGCTTTCTGGGATTTGCCACCAGGAACCTTTCCTGGGCAGAGTCTGTGTGCCGGGGACACACCCACGCCGGTCCGGGACACTCCCAGGAGACCTGGGAACTGCCTGCCCAGGAACTCCCGATGTGTGAGGGAGATGCCCCCATGGGCAGGGGACACATGGGACAAAGTCTGGGCCTGTGGACCATGCTCCTATTAAAGGGCCTTTTCCGGGTCAGACGCCAGGGCCTTGGGTGGGTCTGCACAGCCTGGCAGGGATGCTGGGACCTTGCAGTCTGTCACCCCCAACAGCATGCACCCTGTTTGAGTGGGGGCTCCCAGGTGATTCTGCAGCTTCTGGGGTGCTGGCACCCACCTAGCCAACCCCCACAGAGGGCCTAGGTGAGACATGCCTGTGTGCCAGGCTGTCTCCTGAGTGCTGTTGTCTATACAGGTATTAATCTGGATGCAGAGCTGTGACCTCAGACTGTCACTTTTTGTTGCTTTTGATGGCAGCTCCCAGCAAGGATATCCACCGAGCTTCCTACTGTGAGGCCTCCTTTACCCCAGGAGAGGTGGTTGGTGCTTGCTGCCCTGGTTCCAGCACCTGGGAAGGGGTGGTGACCCTCACTATGACAGGCACACTCTAGTGGCTAGGGTCCTTTTCCCCGAGTCCCCTGGTGGTAACCTGGGGCCGAATGAGGGTCAGCCTCATTCTCAGGCCACCCCTGCCTGGCACCACCCCGGCCACCCTGGCACCTGCGCTCCCCAGGGCATTCTGTCCTGCATGCCCTCTGTCGTGGGGGCATCTCCCTCCACGCATCTGGAAGTTGAAGCATGTTGTGGTTCCCAGGTCTCCTGGGAGTGTGCAGGGCTGGTATGGGTTTGTCCACCTGAGTCCACAGGGAGCTACCTTCCTTGTGGGGACCCGAGAAGCTCCCAGAGAGCACATGAGGTCTCCTGGGGCTTCTTTCTTGGCAGATCTGGGGCGTCCCAGGGTGCCCTGCTGTCTGGAGCCCCTTCTTGTTGCCGGGGGACCTACCTGGACCAGATGCTGGCCTGGGATGGGGACAGCACATCTGGGCATCTCAGGTCCTGGCTAAGGGTTGCCCTGCGGGGGATCTCCTGCCACAGCTAGGCCTGGGCCCCGTGGTGGGCACTACCTGGTCTGTGCCAGGCTGCCTGGACACTTTGAGGGTTTTGAGCAGGGGACTCCCAGGGGAGTGAGGGGCGAGGCCACTGTCTGGTTCACATTGACAACGTTTAACCAGACCTCGGTAGGTGATCAGCAGTGAGCCCCTCCTCCGCCCCCATGGGCCAGCTGTGGGACAGGTGCCCAGCTGGAGGCACTGCCCAGAGCACCTCTGGCACCTGTTGGGACCCTCCTGGCGGGGAGGGCACTGGGATCTCTCCTGGGACTTTGCAGGCGGCCAAGGAACAGGCCTCCGCAGGTCTGAGCCTGGTCTTGGGTTTCCACCTCCCCACCCCAGTCTGGAGTGAGGATTAGAGAGGCTAGGGATAGAGATGGTGCCCACAGGGACATGACAATCCTTCCCAGTAGGGGTGGGACTCTCAGGGTATAGACACATCCAGGGCTAGGAGCCATTTTGGAAGACCCCAAGGAGGCTACACATGAGGGGTCCTTGAAACACATGAGGGGACCTTGAAACACTTGAAACACTCCAGTGTGAGGGCAGGAAATGCCCCTCCATGCATCCTTCCCTTCCAGACGATCTTACAGATTTATGAAACAAAAGGGCTTCTGTTCTTTTGGGGGGGCAGGGGGGTTGGGATCTCACTCTGTGGCCCAGGGGTGCAATCAGAGCTCACTGCAGCCTTGATTTCCCAGGATCCGGTGGTCCTTTTGTCTCAGCCTCCCAGGTAGCTGAGACTATAGGTGTGTGCCACCAATCCCGGCTAATTTTTTGATTTTTTTTTTTTTTGTAGGGTCGAGGTCTTGCTATGTTGCCCAGGCTGGTCTTGAACTCCTGGGCCCAAGAGATCCTCCTGCTTCAGCCTCCCAAAGTGCTGGGATTACAGATGTGAGCCATCATGCTGGCCCTAAGTCTTCCATTCTTAAAAGTGAAAGTTTACAGAACGAATTTTGCCATTGCTTGGACACTGTGAGACATGGTGCCTGAGGCCCTGTCTCCCTGCCTGGCCACAGAAGTCCCGGGATGCTGCATTCTGCATTGCCCCGGACACCCTCCTGGGAATGTCCCCCAGCCTCTGGGGTGGGCAGAGCAGGGCCCAAGGGTCAGTGCAGGCCTGCTTTTCACCCCAGGGGCCTTCTCCAGCTGTGGAGGTAGGGCCTGCCCAGGACAGTGGTCTGGCTGAGCGTCCTTCTGGGTTTTTTCCATGACATCTTGCAGGTGATTTAACACCTGGCACTGGGACCTCCACCTCCGTGAACCTGGGTTCTCTGAGCCAGCACGACACTGGTCCTGTTGTGCGGGATGCTGACCTGACTGACCTCTGACCCTGGCCTCGGACATGGCTGTTCCCTTGCATCCCCTGGGTCAAGCGACACTCCTAGGACCTGTCTGAGGGACCTCAGATGTCACTGGCTTGCCCAGCAGCAGGTCCCTGCAGACTAGGGTCCCTGTGGACAAGGCTTCCTGGGCCAGCTCCATGGAGGAGGTGGGCTCTCCGTCCCCCCGCCCCTTGGGCTCTTCCCCTTGGCTTTTGGGATGACCTTAGGGAGAGGATTCTGCTGTCTGCACACATCCCCAGTGGCCTGGCTTCCCCTGCCTGAGTCTCCGCCTCCAGAGTCTGATGGGCCCTCATGTGAGCACTGCTAGAGGCAACCCCTCCCATTCTGCCTGTCTGCCTGGTTCTACCACAAGTGTGCTGTGTGCCTCAAGAGACCCCTCCCTCCCCAGGCCTGGGTTTCCCCATCAGGGTGGTGAGGGGCTACACGGGACCCCAGTCTGTCCCTCGGTGCCTTCTTGAAGGGGGCCTGGGGCGAGGTTGCTGCTGGCAGTGTCTTGGGGCTGTGGCCAGAAATGTGCAGACCACCCGGTCTGTCTCGGGGCTGCTCCATGCAAAGCCACAGATGCAGCGTTGCCAGGACTACCCGGTTCCTCCAGACCCTGAAACAGGCTGCAGTTGCAAAGGGGAGTCTGCCTTTCCGCCTCAGGGCTGGAGGAGGCCTGGCTTGAGCCCAGCTGGCAACCCTTGACGTCCCATGAAACCACCCTGGGCATGGAAGGATGCCTGCCTTGGCCTAACCAAGTCCAGAACCCCAGAGGTGCAGGCTGAGGGGAGCGGGGGCCTGGATGCAGTGGTGGGGCATGGACCCGGGCTGGGGATGACAGGGGCAGACTGGGGCCCAGCCAGAGACTGCTGAGCAGGGAATACAGGGCAGCTGGTACCCCATTCGGGTTCAAGCTGTGAGCATTGGGAGGTCAGACCAAGGGCTTAAGTGAAGTCTGGGCCTGTTGTGGAGGTGGAGGAAGGGTGGGGAGAGCCTGGGCTCGAGCCTTGGGGTGGGTTGGCATTTTCCCCCTTCTGACCTGGCCCAGTGTGCAGGTGTCGGGCACCAGGGAGACAGCAGGTTGCTGTCCTAAACAAATGGGCAAGGCCTGCTGGGGATGTGGCTTCTGGTGGGCAAGGCTGGCGGGTACCATCGAGGGACAGCAGGACATGGTCCTAAGTGCTCTGGGAAAGCTAAAGCAGCATGATGTTCACGTGACCCCATGGGGTCAGACACTCTTCAGCGGGGCAGGGGGCCAAGCGGGTCTACCAGGTGCCCAGGCTGGCCCCTTCTGACTGGCCTCCTATGGTTCCATCTGCTTGGGTCCAGTTGCTGCCCCCTGTTCCCCAGTAGTGCCTGGTGTCCACGAAGGCTGACAGCACCTCTGGTGTTTGTCTCCAGGGAACCCCCCCCTTCACCTTGGCCAGTTGGTCTCAGCCACTGCAGTGGGGCATGGGCTGAGCTGGCCACCAGGAAGGTGGGCGCTGGGCAGGGGGATCTGGTTCTTGCCAGGGTAGGGGCCTTGCCAGGGCTTGGACCTCAGGGTCACCTAGCGTGGGTCTGTGGAGGGGTGGTGGGCATGTCCCTCCGTCTGGGTGCTTGACTGCCTGTGCCTATGCTGAGGAGCTGTGCTTGCCTGGTGTTCGCTCTGTGTCATGGTCTGTGCCATGTGAGTGAGGATAGCCCTTTCCATGGGCTCTGAGTTGTACCCCCCCACCCCCATGCAGCAAGGAGGCTCCATTCAGAGGGCAGGACTGGCCCGAGGAAATGGGCCAGGAGCGGGAGTCCAAACGTGGGAGACAGGGATATGGCCCCTGTCCTGCCATCCTGGCCCTGTCCCAACAGACCGCTTCCTGGAGGGCAAGGCTGCGGGTGACCACTGACCACACGTGGTGGGACACGCTTGGATCTGGAAAGCAACCAATCTGAGAGCAGTGGTTACCAAGCCTCATGAGACCAGCAAGACCCAGATCCACCCAAGCCAGCCCTGGACCACTGGGTTGGGAGGCTTGAGTGGAAGCGGGCTGGCACGTGGCTGGCCGACATGCGCAGCCCTGCTACGGTGCAGCCCTCGGCTCACCAGCCCAGAGGCAAGGGCCTACCTGATATGCCTGCCCCTTGGCGCCAGTGCCTGGGCTCAAACCCCGAATCTGGGTCCCCAATGCTGCTCCAGACGCGAGCGGCGCCTTTTGCCAGGAGTGCCACATTCCTGAGGGTGGAGAGCAGGCTGACACAGGCACAGCTGTGTCACAGGCTGGGGTCTTCCTCCTCCGTGAGACTCCAGCTCCTTTACAGAGCTCAGGTCTCCCATTCAATGGGATTCCCGAGTGGTGGCGACTCCTGCTGGCAGAGGGTGGTGTTGCAGCCCAGCCCTTCAGGACGCAGCAAGTTCCCAGCTGGAGCCACATCCTAGAATTGGGGGACTGGGGAGTTGAGGTGTGCCAGTCAGCTCTGGTGCCTTAGAAAATTGCCAGACTGGGCAGGTCAAACAACAGATGTCAATTTTCTCACAGTTCTGGAGGCTCGCAGTCTCAGATCAAGGTGCCAGCCAATTCCATTCCTAGTGAGGGCTCCTTGACTGCTTATAGGCAGCCGTCTTCCTGCTATGTTGGAGGGCGAGAAGAGGAGAGAAAGAGAGTGGGGGAGGAGAAGGGGGATGGCAGGGACCGAGCAGCTCTCTCAAGTCTCCAGTCTTTTCAGATCAGGGCCCCACCCTTACGCCGTCACTTAAGTTTAATTATGTCCATAAAGGCTGTGGTTCCAGATATGCACACACTGGGGGTGAGGGCTTCCATGTACGAATTTGGGGGGGTGGCACATTCAGTCCATAATGCAGAGTGCCCCCAACAACGGTCGGTTTCATCTGATTTGGACGTGGGCAGGGACCAAGGTTAGGTCCTGGGAAAGAGTCCCGGGTCAGCAGGGCACAAACGTCCTATGGGATTGTCAAAGTCCTGGGCAGGATGGCTCACATCCATCAACAAACCTTCACCGGGCGGGGACCCTCTCCCTCTGAGAAAACACCGTTTTGATATCACAGCAGAGATGAAAGAGAAAATAGCATGTTGTTGAGCGTGTGTCTGTCTGCAGGTAGGCCAGGTGAGGCTATGTGAGCACAGTCAGGTTCTGTCCCCTTTGTGGAGGCAGATCTCCTGTCCTGGCCTTTGCTCAAGTCTGAGCTTGGTCCCATTTGCACAGCCGTAGCCAGGCGCGAGCCTTTGACTTTTCCCTGGGCCGAGTTGCTGGGCTGTGCATCCACAGCCAGACCTCACAGTGGCCCGAGGGGCCTGAGATACCTGCCAGTCCCGGACACTGGTCACACACCAGCCAGCCCCTCCTGGGCTGCATGGCCAGCACCCCGGAGCACATCTGCTTGGTTCAGCCTTCCGGGAATCCAACACAGGAAGTGCGACGACACGGGGCGTGGCTCCCTGGTGAGCACAGCTTGGGAGCATCTGCCGTGTCAGCTGTACAGGGTGGAGGGGGCAGGAAGACAGACCTCAGGGATACCTTGGCCCCTAACACCCCTGTCCTAGTGGACTCCGTTGGGGCTGTGCCTGGTGGTCCCCAGGTGCATCTCAGGGTCTCTGCCCATCTGGAGGGGGCTAACAGGGAAGCTCCCTGCCCAGCTCCTCTGCTCGGGCTCTGCACCCCTCTGTGCCTGCCAGAACAGGCTTCTGGTTCCGATTACGTGTTCCAAGCAGGGATGGGGTTGCTGATGTGAACACAAATAAACAGAGCCCCCAGGAATGTGGGGCCAGCTCAGTCCACTCTCCGGAGCCTCTGGAGCATGGCTGTGGCTTGAGCAGAGCCGGCTCAGGTGAGGCAGGCTGTGCCTTGGTGCTCAGGACAGGGTTAGGGGCAGGATGTTGGAGTCGGGGGGCTCAGAGGCAGACGGGTTTGCCTCTGTTTTGTCCTGGGCTCCTTCTCCCGCATGTGCTCCGAGACCAGAGCAGAGTGGCCACTGCCGCCCCGGTGTCCTTCCCCAGGGCAGCCTCTGCCCTAGGAGGGGGCCCCCAGCATGTGCTCCCCACGTGGGGAGATGGCAGTACTGCGGACCGTGGGCTTTAAACCAGCTTGCTTTGTGGGAGGCCTTGTGTTTGTCTCCAGCATGCAGCCTTCTCTCCCTGCTTGCCGCTGCCTCCCACCCTGCCATTGTCCCCCCCCCTTGGTCCCTGAGACCCTTGGGGAGACTGGGCTTCCCATCCCCTGTGCAGTGACAGTCAACAGTTTCCCCAAACTCATCCCGAAGCCACTGCCTCCCAGGGAGGGTGGTGTCCTCCCAGGAGGTGCCCCCAGGTGTCTTGGGTGAACCCCCAAGAGTGCCGGCATGTTAGTCCTGGGGCTCAGGCTCCCCTTGGGCACAGGCCGCAGTCAAGCAGCCGCCCACCCGGGCACAGGCAACGGCGCGTTCTTGTGGCTTCCCTCTGAGCTCAGGCCAGCTCCCTCTCTAACCACAAGGCGACTGCCAGGGATGTGGTTGTCACCAACTCTCCGGCGAGGAGCTGGCTGCTGCTTCTGGTGGAGGCCCAACGCCCACCCTGCGTGCCCAGCCTGGCCCCTCGCCGTCCTGCATCCTGGGGCCAGCTGAGGGGACAGGCGCCCATTGGGCCCACCTGACCCCTCTGTCGTCCCCTGCAGGGGTCTGCATGTGAAGGGTGATTGGGGACGTGGGCACTGTGGGGTCAGGCATGAGGCGTGGCCCCACCTGGGACTGGCAGGAGCTGCTCTGTCCCTCAGGAGCCTGGGGCCAAGCCTGCGACCCATAGCGGCTGCCCATGGTGCCCCCATTCCTGTCCCTTGCCCTGGCCTAAGGACCAAGTAAGATGCCTAGGCCTCCCATCCCCCCTGCCAGCCAGCTGCCTCCTCCAGGAAGCCTGCCTGGGCACCAAACTCTCATTCTTGGTCTCCTCAGAAACCCGTGTGTTTGTGTTCTGTGCTGGGGGATGTCTGCCTAGGTGGGGCCACCTGCAGGTCTTTTCTGTGTCTAGCCCTCGGGCAAGCTGGGGCTGCAAGATCCCGAGAATCGCCCATGATCCTGCGTATCCTGTATGTGGGCAGAGAAAGCAAAGCCAGCCCTGTGAGCTGGACAAGAGCAGCTGGGCGGGGGGTTCAGACTGGCCCAAGGGGTCCTGGAGGGCCTGCAGGAGGAGGTGGCTGTGCCGCCCCTTCTCCATGCCGGCTAAGGTGGGGACTGCTAGCTGGGACCCTCCTGGGCTGATCTGGGCTCTTCCCCATGTTCCCAGCCATCAACTCCTGCTCTCTGGGCAATGGCGGCTGCCAGCACCACTGCGTTCAGCTCACGGCCACCCGGCACCGCTGCCAGTGCCGGCCCGAGTTCCAGCTCCAGGAGGACGGCAGGCGCTGTGTCCGTGAGTGCCGCAGCCCTCAGGAGAGGGAGGACAGGCCGGGGCCCTGCTGCCCCCCAGAGACCCCACAGCCTGAGTCCAGGGGCGGATGAGGACAAGCTGCCCTGCTTGGGCTGCTGGGGCCATAATGGAGCTCGGGGATCCCCCAGGCTGCTGAGAGGCCGGGGGAGACGTAGCCCAGCCTGAGCACTGTGCTCCGGGATAGCACATCTGTGGGGGCAGGCCGTTCAGGAGCGGGGAGGACGCCAGGTTCACAGAGCCCACCCAGGCTTTGCAGGGGCATCTGGGACCTGGCCCAGGCCTTGGGTGGAGGAGGCAGCCCAGGGCCTGAGGGCCCTTTGCTCTGGGATCTTGGGGCTGCTTGCATGGCAGGAGGGGGCTTTGCTGATGGCAAAGGTGGCGCAGGCTCAGAGGCCCCCAGAATGTGGAAACCGGGCCTTTGGGTAGGGCAGGTGCTCAGAAAGTGCCCCCACCTGGCTCCTTGGGCCCCCTAGCAGGGCAGGAAGTGTGGGCACGAGGGCTGGGCCAGCGGTGGGGCAGAAGGGCACAGTGTCACAGAGCCGGGGTCACAGCTCTGGTGTCACTCTTGGCACCTGCGTTCCCGCAAGAAGACTCATGGCAGGAGCGCCCACACCCACTGCCTGGCCTGATCCTGGGCCGTGGAGTCTTCTCAGGGTCCCAGGGGCTTCTCACATCTGGGGGACGGGAGACCCACTACCCAGCCCGTCAGCCGGAGCAGGGAGCGGGGAGAGTGCTGGTGTGGCATCAGGTGAAACCCTGGGCCACACGCCTCAGACCTACGGGCGTCCCCCTCCCTGCCCTCATCTCTTCCCTTTGCCCCCATCCTGCTGGGGTCCATGACCGCAGGGAGAAGCCCGTGTGCAGATGGGAACGGCGGCTGCATGCACACGTGCCAGGCTCTTGGGGGCCTCGCCCACTGTGGGTGCCACGCAGGCTATCGGTTGGCAGCGGATGGCAAGACCTGTGAAGGTAGGACGCCCCTCCCTGCCCCAGGGTTGGCGGACATGCCCATGGCGCTGTGGAGGGATCTGGTCCAACTCTGAGCCGTGGCATCCCGCTGGGCCTGGCCCTTTGGAGCAGGGCCGGCCCGCCTTGGACCCTTGGGTGACTGGGGTGACACTCGGTCTCATCTTCCTGCTGGAGACGGGGGTGGGGCGAGGTCCTCTCACTCAGCTGCTTCCCACCAGGGCTCATTTCACCAGGAGGAAGCAGGAGAGCGAGGGTTCCGCTTTTCTTTTTAAAAAGACTTCTCGTGTAGCCTCAGCAATGCCTGTTCGGTTGGAAGACAGGAGGTGAGGAAGTAAAAGGAAGACCTAGCTAGGCGTGGAGGCACCTGGAGTCCCAGCCACCCAGCAGCTGAGGCAGGAGGATCACTTGAGCCCAGAAGTGGAAGGCTGCAGTGAGCTATGATCAAGCTACTGCACTCCAGCCTGGGCGACAGAGCGAGACCCTGCCACGGAAAAGTAAAAATGAAAAAGAGAAACAGAAAAAAGGAACAATCCTTGCTCAGTGAGGAAAACCCCTCAAAATCGGCACCTGCTGTTCTGAGGTTGTCTATTAACTTGGCATCTTCAGGGTCAGGTCATGGGTGGGCACTGTTTTCTGGACACGCTCTCAAATTCCTGACTGTGCCTCACCCACTGTGTGGCCAGCTGCCATGTGTTCACTCGCCTGCCCAGGACATTGGGTGTTGGGATGCCTGGGCTGAGTGGCTGTGGGGAGGGATCTGTCCATGGCCCGGTGACCCCCGGGGAGCCTGTGAAGCGTCGAGGCAGTCTATTTCCTGAGGGTCCCTCTAGACGGCCCTGGGGTTGTATGCCACACCCTCAACCAACACCAGGCATCTTGGTGAGGCAGGAGCACCCATCCCTCTGGGTGCAGGCGGCTTAGTGGGCTGAGGCCCGGCTGAGGCCCGGCTTCTTCATCCAAGGTGTGTGCAGGGGCATGGCCCATAGGCATCAGGGACAGTGAGATCCCGTCCTGACCACTTGTGCCTCGCAGCCACATGTGCTCTCCTGCTGCCCTGGCAAAGGTCCCTCACGGTGCCCTGAGCTCTCTCTGTGGTCTCTCCCTCCAGACATGGACGAGTGTGCCACGGGCCTGGCCCAGTGTGCCCACGGCTGCCTCAACACCCCGGGGTCCTTCAGGTGTGTGTGCCGCGCGGGCTACGAGCTGGGCGCCGACAGCCGGCAGTGCTACCGTGAGTGAGTGGGCTGCGGCCCAGGCTGGAGGGGTCCAGGGTGGAGCGGCCCGGGGTGGAGAGGCCTGTGCTGGCAGTGTGGCTCCTCCAGGTCCACTTTGGCCAGGGGAGGGGGGAGCTTTCTTGTCGGTGTGTTGGGGGGGATGGGCCGAGGGCAGGCGTTCCAGGCCCGGCGTCTCCCAGCAGAATGACCCCGGGGCCCAGGCAGGTGCTGGGGTTGGGAAGGACCGCGTGGGTGGGGGGCTTGACTCTGTCCCGTGCCCCGGGTGGACTCATGGCAGGCATCGAGATGGAGATCGTGAACAGCTGTGAGACCAACAATGGCGGCTGCTCCCATGGCTGCAGCCACACCAGCACGGGGCCCCTCTGCAGCTGCCCCCGTGGCTACGAGCTGGACGCCGATCAGAGGACCTGCGTGGGTATGCACTGCCTCTTTCCAGACCCTACCCCAACTAGGGAGTCTCTGTGGCTCGAGTCGGGGATTGGTTGGGTGCAGAGACCCGGAAGTCCCTTCTGTGTCCTCGGATCCCTCTCTGGCTGCCTTGGGCCGGCCTGGGAGGTGGGCGGTCCTGGCTGAGGCATCGTCCTGACCTGGGAGGACCTGCCGTGCCCCATTGGCACCTTCTGGTTAAGGCCCGGTGTCCGGGGTGGCACTGGAATGCTGTGGCTGGGGAGGAGTCCCTCTTCATTGGGAGACCCCAACTCTCAGATGGCTCCTCACTCTCCAGATCCACCCTGGTCCCAGCATGTCCACAGTGGGCAGGCAGGGTGGCCCTGGCTGTGATGTGTGTCCATGTATGCAAGACCAGGAACATGCCTGAGTGCATGTGTGATTTTGTGTGGGCGTGTGTGATTATGTGTGGTATATGCAGTTGTATGTGCGGTTGTATGTGCGAGTGTGATTGTGAGTGCTGTGATTGTGTGGTTGTGTTTGTAGGAGTATGAAATTGTGTGTGGGCAATTATACGTGGATGAGTGTATATGTGTAGGGGTGTGTGATTGCGTGTGGTTGTATACAGTTATAGGTGGTTGTGTGGATGCATTGTGTGCCAGTGTATGTGGTTGTGTGTGGGCATGTGAGGTTTTATATGGGTTATTATAAGAGGTTTTATATGTGATTGTGGCTGTGAGTGGTTATGCATGTACGTATGTGATTTAGTAGGGGTGTGATTGTATATGGGTGTGTGTGATTGTGTGCAGTTGTGTGTAGATGTGTGTGATTGCAGGGGTCATGTGTGTGCATGGATGAGATTGTAGGCGGGTGCTTGTGCAGTGTGGTATGTGGATTGTGTATGGGTGCATGTGGTTGAATGTGGGTTTTTGGGGTTGTGTGTTGATGTGTGTGGGTGTGTGCTGTTGTGTGTGTTCATTGTATGTGGATGTGTGTAGATATGTGCAGTTTGTGGATGTGTGTGGGGTTGTGTGAGGACTATGTGTGTGTGTGCAGCTGTGTGTGGGCGTGTGATTGTGGTTGTGTGTGAGTTGTGTGTGATAGTGTATTGTTGCATGTAGGCTGTACATGATGTGTGTGTGGATGTATGTGAATTGTGTGTGTGGTTGTGTGGGTTGTGTGATTGTGTGCGGTTTTGTATGGGTCTATGTGACTGTGAGGTTGTGTGTGGCTTGTGTGGGAGTTGTGTGTGTCATTGTGTGTGGGTTGTGTGAGTTGTGTGATTGTGTGCAGTTGTGTATGGGTGTGTGTGATTTTGTGCAGTTGTGTGTGGATGTATGTGATTGTACATGGTTGTGTGTGAGTGTGTGTGGGTGTGTGTGACTGGTTGTGTGGGAGTTGTGTGTGTGAATGTGGGCAGTGCAGTTGTGTGGGTTGTGTGTGTGTGCAGTTTTGTGTGGGGGTGTGTGTGACTGGTTGTGTGGGAGTTGTGTGTGTAATTGTATGTGGGTGTTTGTCATTGTGTGTGGGTTGCGTGTGAGTTGTGTGTGATTGTGTGCAGTTGCGTGTGGGTGTGTGATTGTGTACGGTTGTGTGTGGGTGGGTGTGACTGTGTGGTTGTGTTTGAGTTGTGTGTGTGATGGCGTGCAGTTGTATGTGGGTGTGTGAGTGCATGCAGTTGTGTGTGACTGTGTGGTTGAGTGTGACTTTGTGTGATTGTGTGTGACTGGTTGTGTGTGGGTTGTGTGAGCTGTGTGTTTGTGACTGTTGCCAGTGGTGTGTGCGTGCCATGTGCTGTGGGTGGGTGGCGGGTGTGTGTGCCTCAGCAGCCGTGGTGTGCCACAGATGTGGACGACTGCGCGGATGCCCCGTGCTGCCAGCAGGTGTGCACCAACAACCCCGGCGGATACGAGTGCGGCTGCTACGCCGGCTTCCGGCTCAGCCCCGATGGCTGCGGCTGCGAGGGTGAGTGGTGTCAGCCTGTGGCAGCAGGTTAGCCAGGGACGCGGGCCCCAAGGAGGGACGCAGGGCTGGCTCTGGCCCCTACGGTGGGCCTGGGGTCTGCCCGCCCATGCTCTGCTGTGGGTGGTGCTTGAGCACCTGCTGCACAAGGGCTCTGCGGGCACTGGTTGAGCACCTGCTGTATGCAGGGCTGTGCAGGCCTTGGCTCACACCTCTTGCCTGTGCTGACCGTGCTGACCGGGCCCCTTCCCTCCATCCAACCTAAGGCCACAGGCTGCACTCTCCAGGGGCTGGGCCTGCACTCTGGCTGCTGCCAGACTGCCCCCTCCCAGCCTGGCCTCGCTGGGCAGGTGTCCACAGTTGCTCTGACCCTGGAGTGGGAGGGTGGCCCCAAGGCCATCATGGCTGCGGCTGGCTTAGGACTTGAGCCGCCTAGCTCCAGCAGGGCTGCCCAGGCCTCCATCCCAAAACCAGAATCGGGCGGGTGGGGGCCACCAGCATTCCCAACCCAGGAGCACTGGCCCCAGTGCCCTATCCCCCGCAGATGTGGATGAATGTGCCTCCAGCCGTGGTGGCTGTGAGCACCACTGTGCCAACCTGGTGGGCTCCTTCCAGTGCTCCTGCGAGGCCGGCTACCGGCTGGACGAGGACCGCCGGGGCTGCACCCGTGAGTGTCCCGCCTGCCACTGGACACCGAACCCTCACTTCCTTGGGTCCTACTCCAGAATCCCCCGCGCCCCGCATGCCAGGCCGGCCACCCAGCCTTCGCCCCCACCCCCACCTTCCTGGGGTGGCACCGCCTCTGGGGCTGAGGGACCCTGTGTGGATCCCTGAGAGGGCAAGAGTTGGCCAGACAGGCATCCTCCGGGGCCCAGTGCCTGTGGGGAGTCCCGGGGGTACAGCTTCTGTCCCGACTAGAATGGTTCTGAGAGAAGGGACCACCACCTACGTCTTAGAGCCAAGGGCCAGGGTGCGAGCAGGCCGGGCTAGGGGTAGCGAGCCCGGAGCCTCTTCTGCCCTGAGAGGCAGGGTCGGGCCAGCTGGGAGGACCCCTGCAGCCAGACCGAGGAGGTGGGGCCTGCGGGCCTGCGGGGTGGCTGGTGGGTGGCAGGGGCTGAGGGCCTGTGTCCCGCCAGCCTTGGGGGAGCCGGTGGTGGACCTGGATGGCCAGCTACCCTTCGTGCGGCCGCTGCCCCACACGCTGGCACAGCTGGATGCGCTGCCCCAGCTTTTCCAGGATGATGACGTGGGGCCTGATGAGGACGAGGCGGAGCTGCGTGGGGAGCACACGCTCACGGAGAAGTTCGGTGAGCACAGCCCAGCCTGCTCCAGCTCCCAGGGACTGTGGCCATGACCCCTGGGGCCAGGCAGTGTCCACTCTGAGGGCATGAGGGTGGGCCCTAAGATGGCTTGGTCCCAGAGAGGCCGAGCCGCTTGCTCAGTCTGACAGCACGTCTGGAGCTGAGCCTGGGCTAGACCCAGCCCCCAGGTCAGGCACTGCTTGGCCTCGGCATCTGCTCCCACCCCCCCACCCTTTGGGGCCAAGGGCTGAGCCCCCTCCCGTCTGTCCCCCAGTCTGCCTGGACAACTCCTTCGGCCACGACTGCAGCTTGACCTGTGAGGACTGCAGGAATGGAGGGACCTGCCTCCTGGGCCTGGATGGCTGTGACTGCCCCGAGGGCTGGACGGGGCTCATCTGCAATGAGAGTGAGGCGGCTGGGCAGAGCCAGGCTGGGCGGGGGCCTCTGAGCCCCAGAACTTGGGGACAGCTCATTCTGCTTTAGTCCTCCCTGCTGGCCCTGAGCAGGGGGTCGGGTCCATCCATCCACCCACCATCCAGCCATTCGTCCATCCGTTTTTCCATCCATCCGCCATCCGTCTGTTCATTTGTTTGTCCAGCCACCTATTGGTTCATCTGTCTATCCATTCCCCACCCACCATCCGTCCACCCACCATCCAGCCGTCCATTTATCTATCCATTCACCATCCACCTCTTCATTCATCCATTCACCATCCACCGTCCGTCCATCTGTCCATCTACCCCCCCACTCTCCACCATCCACCATCCATCCATCCACTATCCATTTGTTCCTTGGTAAGTGTCTGCTGACTGTCCACTCTGAGCCAGGCACTGTTCTAGGCCATGGGATTCTCTGGGAACAAGTGAGCCGCAATGTTTGTCCCTCATGATGTCAGTCTCCAGGGGTCCAGAGCAAACAAGCCAGCAAATAGCTGAGATAGCGAGGGGTGCCCGCTGAAGGCAGCTGGCAGGTGGGGCTCTTCCCTTGGATTGGCGGGGCCCCATGGCGACGGTCTGGGAGGCCCTGTCTGTTTGAAAGGGCTGTTCAGAGTCTTGGTGGATGTGTTGCATTCAGAGGGATAGGATTTGGTCATTAATTGGTGATGTCTGCTAGGAGCATAGGCGGGGCTGGCGCAGCACAAGTGCCGTCCTTTGTTGCTCTAGGTGGTTTTTTCTCACCGGGTGCCTCTAGCCCGGAGGGGCTCTCAGTGTGCTGATGGGGTTGCTGGGCCCAGAGTCCTGCTGGCTGTGACCCTGGTGCTTCCCTGTCCGTCCCTCTAGCGTGTCCTCCAGACACCTTCGGGAAGAACTGCAGCCTGTCCTGCAGCTGTCAGAATGGGGGGACCTGCGATCCCGTGACGGGGGCCTGCCGTTGCCCCCCAGGTGTCGGTGGAGCCCACTGCGAGGATGGTGCGTGCAGCCCCTTTTATGCTTCTGGAACTGTCCCTGGGGTATCAGGGAGGTGGGAGGCACCACCCCTTGGCTCTCTCCACCCAACTTTCCTGTTCCCCTTCCTTCTGCTGGAGCAGGGAAAGGAACCCCACGTGTAGTTTGATTCCCTTCCCTCCCTGCCTCCCTGAGGGGGAGCGAGCCCCTTTAGTGAGAGAGACGTTGGGTTTTTTCATTGTTGCTACTTTTCCCGAGGCATCCTTTTGGCAGACAGTCAAGACTTTACAGGATAGCAGTTGTGGGATGGATTCCCTTGGGAGGTAGTGAGGCCCCCCCCCATTCCTGGAAGCATTCAAGTGGAGCTGAAGGATGGCTGAGTGGGATTTGCAGAAGGGATTGCATGTGGGCCAGGGGCTGCATGGGGTGATGCCAATGGCCTTTCTGACTTTGGGGCTGCAGCGTTGCTGGAGGAGTGAGTCCACCGAAGTAAGTTTCCCGGGTGGTTAGTGCTCCATCTCTAAGCCTCCAGCCCTTTTATATCCTCTGTGGCTGGAGCGTGCAGCTCATGGAACAGACTTTCTGACTTGGGGAGGAGGATGGTGGTCCACACACTCTATCCCCACTGCCCCCGTGTGCCTTGGTGGCTGCGTGTCCTGGACTCTGGACTAGTCCCCAGGCTGCTGCACAGGGCTTTCTCCTGCCTCCCCAGCGTACCTGCCTTCTCCCCTTCCACCACCCTTCTATTCTGCAGGGGTGGGAACCCACTGCCCGTCGGAAGTGGTGTGGGTGCAGGTCTGTGGGGACCCCGGGTTTTTGCAAGTGCAGGGCTGAGTCCTGGCGTTTCTGCTTTCCATGTCCATGTGATGTCCCAGAGACCCAGGTCTTGGGGGCTCCTGTGAGGGGTCTCCTGGTCCCCACAGCTGAGGTGTGCCTGTGCCTGTGCCTGTGACCCAAAGGACGTGGTCCCAGGAAGGCTGCTGGGCCAGCCTCTGGCAGGTGCTCCAGCTCCCGTGGACCCCCAGGCTCTGTGTCCCCTCCTCCTACCGTGTCACTCATTTGCCTGTGACTGTGTGGCTATCTCCTCGTCTGTGCCTTCTTTTTTTTTCTCACATCTTCGTCTGCCTCCCTGATGAGGACATTTGTCTTCAGATGTGGGGCCCACCTGTATAATGCAGGGTGGTCTCCTCTTGAGATCCTGGGGGTCAGGACGTGGACATACCTGCTGTGGCCCCTTCAGTAGGAGGAGACACATAGTGCAGGACAGAGCCAGAGGGAAGTGTTTTGGAAGGAAGGCAAGAACTTTTTCTAGCCCTGGGGCTGCTGGAGGCTTGGGCCTGGGACTCCGGCCAGCTATTGGGGTTGTGTGTCCTTCCTGCTTTGATGTCCTGAGGTTGGGCTGGGTGACCACTGTGGGACAGACGTCAGGGGCCTCCAAGGCTGGATGCAGTGACTTACGCCTATAATCATAGGACTTTGGAAGGTCGAGGTGGGAGGATCACTTGAGCCCAGGATTTGGAGACTGCAGTGAACTACGATTGCACCACTACACTCCAGCCTGGGTGACAGAGCAAGACCTTGTCTCTAGAAGAAAATAATGTAAAAATTAACTGGGTAGAGTGGCATGGCCCTGTAGTCCTGGTTACTCAGGAGGCTAGGCAGAAGGATTGCGTGAACCCAGGAGTTGGAGGCTGCAGTGAGCTATGATGGCACCACTGCACTTCAGCCTGGGTGACAGAGTGAGACCCTGTCTCTAAAAAAAGAGAAAGGCAACTCCTGATGTGATCCAGACACTGGGGAGTGGGAGCTTTCTGTCTGCCTCTGCCATAGACCCTGGGGGGAGGAGGGGAACAGGCCAGCCAGGCAGATGGTCACACTCGGGGGCTCATCTTGCGCTGTGAGTGGTCACTGGGCCCCCAGCATCTCCTCAGATGGGGGCCACGTGCTCTGGGCCACCAAGTAGCTTCCTGAGCCCCACCTTCCCCCAGGCTGCCCTAAAGGCTTCTACGGCAAGCACTGTCGCAAGAAATGCCACTGCGCCAACCGTGGCCGGTGCCACCGCCTCTATGGGGCCTGTCTCTGCGACCCTGGACTCTATGGACGCTTCTGCCACCTGGGTGAGTCCTGCCGTTGCTGCCCGTGTCCAAGGTGGCCTTGGGTGGTGGGAGCCATGCCTTATTGCCCGTGCTGGGATGCGGGGCTGAGGTTTGCCCAGGTCTGTGTACTCCCAGCCATGTCCTCTCCACTTTGGCTGTGCTGGCATCCAGGGCATCTGGGTGGTGGTCTTAGCCTCAGGGCACCTCCCAGCCCTGGTCCTGAGAGGGCAAGGGCAGGCCTCTTGTGGAATCTTCCAGGCTGTGGGGTTTATTTTGGCTTTTGGAGTCCTGGCAACCAGGCCAATCCTGAGCCCCTGGCAGGGTCGCCCATTCCCGGACACCCAGGGAGGGAAGGGGGTGATGTCAGGAGGAGATAGTGGATGAAGACTGCTCTTCACACCGTCCTGTGGAAAGTTATTTGGAGAGGAGGACCTGGGGCTTTCCTGGCTGGGAGATGGTGTGACCAGGGCAAGTTCCTGCACTTCACTGAGGCCCTGGTTCTCATCTGTGAAATGGGCGCAGTCGGCCATGTCCCCAGAAAGGCTGCCTGGAAATGGGGTCTGGGAGGGGGTGTTGCAGTGGGCACGGCCCTCCTCACAGTTCTGTGGGTGCAGCCTGCCCGCCATGGGCCTTCGGGCCGGGCTGCTCGGAGGAGTGTCAATGCGTGCAGCCCAACACGGGGTCCTGCGACAGGAGGGACGGCAGCTGCTCCTGCAAGGCCGGCTTTCAGGGCGAGCGGTGCCAGGCAGGTGAGTGCAGGTGTGGGGGAAGGGGCCTAGGTGAGTGCAGGTATGGGGGAGGAGCTCCAGGTGCGTGCAGGTGTAGGGGAGGGGGTACTGCTGTGGCTGACCCCACACGCCCCTCTCTTATACCCTGCAGAATGCGAGCCTGGCTATTTTGGGCTGGGGTGCCGGAAGGTGTGCACCTGCCCACTGGGTGTGGCCTGTGACCCCGTGAGTGGGGAGTGTCGGAAGCAGTGTCCAGCTGGCTTCCAGGGGGAGGACTGTGGTCAAGGTGAGTGGCTGGCCCTGGAGGTCTAGGTGTGGGGACTAGGTCGTCTGCCTGGCTGGGGTGGGCCCCAGAAGTGCTATGCAGTCATCAGCCCCTGCTGCCTGGGCCCAGGTGGTGCCCTTCCTGCTGGTGTCACCATCTTGTCAAACCACAGCGCGTGGCTCTGGTGTGTGCCCGAGAGGCAACTCAGGCAGAGCTGGACTGTCTGCCCAGGGCCTGGCCAGGGAAGGGCCTGTGTCTCTCCAGCATCACTCCCTGCTCAGCCACTGGGACATACGGGGCATGTATCGTGCCGAGGCCACGCTTCCTCGCCGTCTGAGCAGGAGAGAGGCCACTCTTGGCTTGGCGGTTCAGAGGCCGGAGCTGGAGGTATCACAGGGGCCGTGGCTGAAGGTCCTGCCACGTGGAGGCTGCGGCCCAGGGCTCAAAGTGCTGCATGCTGACGTGGTAGGCAGAGGAGCTGGCTGTCAGGAGCCGGCCAGGAAACGGGCCAGCAGCGCCCCTCAAGTGTTCCAGAAGCCTGGGAGCTGCCTCCGTCCCTGTTTGCACCCAGCCTGTACGGGGTGGGGGCTGCGGGAGGCAGGATGACTGGGAGCCGTGGCTGAGGTCCCAGCCACTGGTGGCCCACCTTGTGGGTAGGCCTGGAAACGAGCACTTCCCTGAGCACGTGTCTGCCCTGTTATCGGGGTGGGAGGGGACTCTGAGGCTGGGCTGCTTTGACCGGTGATGCCGGCCCCTCTCCTCGGTCCTTGCTGTGCAATGCCTGTGGGTGTGCTTGCCCGACGCCCTGGTGCACACCATGTCCCCGAGGGTGGGTGTCCCTGGAGATGGGCCCCTGCAGGATCCGACCGCGTGTCCTCCATTTCCAGGGCCCTCTGCCCCCCGAGCCTTGGCCCGGGCCCCTGCCTGTCCTGCTGAAGCTCCTCCACAGCCAGGCCCGCCACGGCACTCAGCCCACTGCGGGTGTTTTGACTCGCGGGTTCTGTGGTTCTTTGGGTGTGGAGCCCCCTCTGTGGGGCCTGGAGGAGGTCTCATTCCAGCAGCAGGCAGGGCATCCCAGTGGCCACGTGGTGCAGGCAAGATGCTTCTGCCACCAGAGTTCCCACCCCGGCTTCATGTCCTGTCGCCCTGGGCGGCAGAGACCAGGCCCTGAGGGCTGGGCAAGTGTGAGGAGTGCTGAGGGAGGCTCTGCCAGGGGAGGCTGCTCTGAGCCTCTGCGCGCAGGGCTGTGCCAGGCCATGGGGGTGGGGCTGCCCCTGCAGGCTCTCCCCAGGCAGGGCTGGCGCCAGCCCCCACAGCCTCTTCTGAGGCTTCTGGGCCTCTGCTCTTCCTTCTTGGGGGGAAATTGGACCTCAGGTCTCAGTAGGACCCTCTCCTAGGTGCAGTAGGTGCAGCCTCTCCACCCCGCCACATCTGTAGGGAAGGGCCACAGCTCTGGGGTGGAGTGTGCAGTCCCCCAGCCCCGGGGGTGGTCCCTATGAGTGTTCCAAGCTCAGTGGGGAGGGGGGTGGGAGGGGCTGGAATGACACCCCCAGTTCAGGGTGGGGGGGCCGCTGACCTGACCCCAGTGGGGCCACCCAGGGCCGGCTCTGAGTAGGCTCCCGGGAGCTGTCCGGGGTGCTGGACAGTGAGGGTTCCCCTCCAGCTGTGCCCACCTTTCACCCCCCTCTCCTGCCCATTCCTGTGACTGTCCTGGTCACCTGGGGACCATAGCTGTGTTCAGCAGCACCCCCTGAAGCTAGAGCGGGAGCCAGCATGGGGTGGGTGCTGGCCAGAAGCCCGGGGAAGAGGCCACAGGGCTGACGGCTCCGCATGGGGGCTGAGGCCCTTCCTGCCTCCTCCCTGCTGCAGAGTGCCCTGCAGGGACATTCGGTGTGAACTGCTCAGGCTCCTGCTCCTGTGGGGGTGCCCCCTGCCACCGCATCACGGGGCAGTGCCTGTGCCTGCCAGGGAGGACCGGGGAAGACTGTGGTGCAGGTGAGTATAGGCGACATTCCCGGCGCCCTCCCAGCGTTGTATGATTTCAGGTGGGGCCAGCCCTGGATGGCGTCTGGGGACCCCAGCCTGGACTGTGTTTGGGAACCCTGACCTGGACTGTGTTTGGGGACCCCAGTCTGGATTTTCTTTGGGGACCCTGCCTGGACTGTCTTTGGGGACCCCACCTGGACTGTCTTTGGACAACCCTGACCCCAGCCTGGACTGCATTTGAGGACCCCAGTCTGGACTGTCTTTGGTAGACCTTGACTCCAGCCTGTGCTGTCTTTGGGGACCCGACTTGGACTGTCTTTGGATAATCCTGACCCCAGCCCGGACTGCATTTGGGGACCCCAGCCTGGACTGTGCTTGGGGATCCTGACCTGGGCTATCTTTGGGGACCTCACCTGGACTGTCTTTGGATAACCCTGACCCCAGTCTGGACTTACTTTGGGGACCCCGCCTGGACTGTCTTTAGATAACCCTGACCCCTGCCCGGACTGCATTTGAGGACCCGTCTGGACTGTCTTTGGAGACCTCGACTCCAGCCTGTACTCTTTGGGGATCACTCCTGGACTGTCTTTGGGAACCCCACCTGGACTGTCTTTGGGGACCCAACCTGGACTGTCTTTGGATAATCCTGACCCCAGCCTGGACTGCATTTGGGGAACCCAGCCTGGACTGTGTTCGGGGATCCTGATCTGGGCTATCTTTGGGGACCTTACCTGGACTGTCTTTGGATAACCCTGACCCCAGCCTGGACTGCATTCGGGGGCCCCAGCCTGAACTGTGTTGGGGACCCCAGGCCTGTCTCCAGTGACCATGAGAGCTCACAGTGCACTGAGTTTGAGAGTGGGGTCTGTGGCTGCCTAGCTGACCCCGGGACTGTGGGAGGCCCTCCTGGGTGACTTGCTTGCAGTGTGGAGGTCTCCCAGCCTTGCTAAGGAGTTCATTTTGCCTGTTGAGCCCACCCTGGGGCTGGGGCTCCTCTTCTGGGGGGCACCCCTCAGCCTGCAGCCCCAGGAAGTGCCGGACCCTGCTGACCCGTGCCCCTTCCCTGAGGGATGCTGAGATGGTAACAGTGGTGCCCCTCTGGGCTGGTGTGGGGTGGGTGGAGGCGGGCACCTGTTCATGAGCATGTCAGCAAGGCCTGCTGAGGGGACTGACTGGCCATGGGGAAACCAGATTGCCCTGAAGGCCGCTGGGGGCTCGGCTGCCAGGAGATCTGCCCCGCGTGCGAGCATGGTGCCCACTGTGACCCTGAGACTGGAGCCTGCTTGTGTCTCCCTGGCTTCACGGGCAGCCGCTGCCAGGACGGTGAGTGTGGCTGAGCCTCAACCTCAGTCTATGACCCTGGGCAGGTGGTCCCCACTCACCCTTAGTCCCCAGCCTTGTGTGCAGCCGCCTCTCACCCATCTCAGCCTGACCCTGCATGGGCATCACTCACGTGTCTCCATGCCCACAGTGTGTCCAGTGGGCTGGTTTGGACCTGACTGCCAGACAAGGTGCTCTTGTGCCAACGACGGGCATTGCCATCCAGCCACTGGACGCTGCAGCTGTGCCCCTGGGTGGACCGGCCTCAGCTGCCAGAGAGGTACCAGAAGCTTGGCCTGCCCTGTGTCCCATCATTCCTCCCCGGCTCCTGGAGAAGTCTCCGCCCAGGATCCTTAAGGCCTGGAGGCCTGCAGCAGGCCCTGTGCTGGCCTGAGGCGCCCCCATGGTCCAATTTGGCTGTGGTGCCCGTGGGCTCTGTGGAGGCCGGCGTGGGATGACCCCAGGCTCTGTTGCAGCCTGTGATGGCGGGCACTGGGGACCCGACTGCAGCCACCCCTGCAACTGCAGTGCAGGCCACGGGAGCTGCGACGCCGTCAGCGGCCTATGCTTGTGCGAGGCTGGCTACATGGGCCCAAGCTGCGAGCAGCGTGAGTCCTGGCCACCCTGGCCGTGCCTCCACTTCCATGTGCACGTGCACCTACACATACATGTGTGTGCGCACACATGCACATCGGCGCACACATATGCTCGCACACATGCACCCACACATGTATGTATGTGTGCGCACACCCATGTACACCTGTGCACATACATGCTCGCGCACACACACCCACATGTGCATGCACACACACCTGGGTGCACACACATACACAAAACACATATGCATGCACACACAGGTGTGCCATAGCTGGGGCCCTGGTCTACCTTCTGTGCACCCTCAAGCTTTCCCAAGCCCCCCTCCCACCTGCCTGCAGCAGACATGAGGCTCACTCTGACCAGCAGGAAGGGAGGGCAGGCCTGTGCCCCCCCGCAGGACACATGGCACTGGGGGAGGGAGGAAGGGGGACTGTGGAAGACCCAGGCCCCAGCCTCAGTGGGTGGCCCCGAGGCTGGGTTGGTGGGTGGGAGGGTCTGGGGCAGGCTGGCGTAGAGACCGCCCCAGGCGAGGTCCCCAGCCCTGAGATGATGCTGGGAGTTCCCATTAGCTTCTTAGGTCCCAGCTGGGTGAGGAAGGGGCATGTGACTGAGCCCAGCCCCCTTGGGGCTGGAGTCTGGCCCACTGTCTTTGACCCTGGCTGGGGATGGCAAAAAGGCCGGGAGGGACTGGGTCCAGCTCTCAACCCTCTGACTGACCGTGGCTGGGCTGTGCATCTCAGGGTGTCCCCAGGGCCTCTTCGGACCTGGCTGTGAGCAGCAGTGCCAGTGTCAACACGGAGCAGCCTGTGACCACGTCAGTGGGGCCTGCACCTGCCCGGCCGGCTGGAGGGGAACCTTCTGTGAGCGTGGTGAGCCAGGGTACAGGCTGGGGAGGAGCCAGGTGGCCTCAAGTGTGGACCTGGGTGCCCGGGACCCCTGGGCCTCTGCCCATCACTGCCCTGTGCCTGCAGCATGCCCGGCTGGCTTCTTCGGACTAGACTGTCGCAGAGCCTGCAACTGCAGTGCTGGGGCCACCTGCAACGCTGAGAGTGGCTTGTGCCTCTGCCCCGCTGGGCGCCGGGGCCCTCGCTGTGCCCAGAGTGAGTGAGAGCTCCCACTTAGCCTGGGGTGCTGCAGGAGGGGGTGCCGGATTCTCCAGGGGAGATTCCTCTGGGGGTCTGTCCTGAGTGTCCAAAGCTGCCAGGTCCCCCACCTTCGAGAGTGCCACTTTGCCCACTTGGGCCAGAGCATGGGTCTCTTTCCGTGGCCGCTCTGCTAAGTGGCCCAGGCAGGAAGGCGAGGAGGTTGGCTACAGTGACCTTGGGGATGCTGGCAGATGTGCTGCTGTGACCTCTCAGGTGTTCCTGCCCCTGGCGCCTGGCCACTCCAAGCCCCTGGCCTCTGACCGCCCCAGGCCCCTGGCGCCTGACCACTCCAAGCCCCTAGCCTCCACCTGTCCCAGGCCCCTGTCCACCTGTCTCCACTTGCAGCCTGCCCAGCCCTCACCTACGGACACAACTGCAGCCAGACCTGCACCTGCTTTAACGGGGCCTCCTGTGACCCAGTCCACGGGCAGTGCCGCTGTGCCCCTGGCTGGATGGGGCCCTCCTGCCTGCAGGGTAAGCTCCACCTAGGAGTCCGGGACCAGGGCCCAGACTTGGGTGAAAGCTCTGGCCTCCTGAGGGCTCACAGATGGCACCTGGGGGTTATGCTTAGGGAGGAGGGCCATGCTCCCCAGTGTGTGCCCTCCCCGGGGGGATGGTGACATGGGATGGGCCTGGGGCAGGGCATCTCAGAGGCGGCCCCCACTAGGTCCCACATTATACTTTGGGGGTGCTGGAAGACTGCAGACCCCATGGGGGCTGACACTGCGGGCTGCTCCCTTCCCCGGTGCAGCCTGCCCTGCCGGCCTGTATGGTGACAACTGCCGCCATTCCTGCCTCTGCCGGAATGGAGGGACCTGTGACCCTGTCTCTGGCCACTGTGTGTGTCCCGAGGGCTGGGCCGGCCTGGCCTGTGAGGATGGTAAGTGCCGAGCGGCAGAGGTGGGGTTCCCAGGCCAGGGGCCTGCACCTTGGGCTGTCCTCGGCCCCAGTGCAGGAAGTTCAGGCCACCCTTACCGGCCTCCCTGCCCCGCAGAGTGCCTTCCTGGGCACTTCGGAGCCGGCTGTCAGCAGAGCTGTGGCTGCGTCAACGGGGGCATCTGTGACCGGCTCACGGGCCGCTGCCTCTGCCCGGCAGGCTGGACCGGGGACAAGTGTCAGAGCCGTGAGTGGGGCAGGCGGGGGAGGCCTGGAGGCCCTGCTGGGGGGTCAGGTGCCCCGTTGAGGAGGGGGCTGCTGTCTGAGCTGCCAAGGGTGGCCTTCCGAGCGGCCTGGACCCCAAAGCCAGGCTGGTGGGGCTGGGGTGCCGCTGGCCTGCCTTGGGAGGCATGTTTGGTCCCTGCCAGCCCTCTGGTGGGCAGGGATGTATGATGCTCTGGGGAGTCTATTCCCATCTCTCGATTACTGGGGGGGCCCTTCTCCCCTTGCTCCAGGACCCTGTGCTCACTGGGCTCACATGGTGGGCTTGGGCTGTGACCTCTGTGCTGGCAGGGCTTTGTTCACCCCGCTGGGCTCTGAGCCCCTCCAGAGCCCAGACGGGGTGGGGGGGTTCAGGCACTGTCCCCCACTCAGAGGTGTCTGATGGGCCCTGGCTCAGCCCGAGCCCTGGGCCTCCTGTGGGTGGGGGGACCAAGCCGTGGCCGTCTTGGCAGTCCTGGGTGCTGGGCTGGCCCAGGGCTCTCCAGGCTTCCTCTGCTCACAGCCGAGCCCCGAGGCTGAGCCTTCATTTCTCCCTTGCCTCCTGGGAGTGAAGGTCTTCCAGAAGCCGTGGCTCTCAAGGCTTCCCTCTCGATCCCGCAGGCTGTGCCAAGGGCACGTTTGGGCCCCATTGCGAGGAGAGCTGTGCCTGCCGGCGGGGGGCTCCCTGCCACCATGTCACAGGGGCCTGCCAGTGCCCCCCGGGGTGGAGGGGCTCGCGGTGTGAACATGGTGAGTTCAGCCCCCGGCTCAGCCGGCACCAAGGCCACTTTCCTGGGCAAGAGCGGGTCCTATCCAGCGTGACGGCCCTGGCCGCTGTGGCCTCTGGGTCCCCACTGGCCTCTCCCAGGAAGTGTCCCCAGTCCATGCCTTCCCACAGCCTGCCCGCAAGGCTGGTTCGGAGAGGCCTGTGCCCAGCGCTGCCGTTGCCCACCTGGCACCACCTGCCACCACGTCACCGGGGGGTGTCGCTGTCCACCTGGTTTCACTGGTTCAGGCTGCGAGCAGGGTAGGTGCTTTCCAGATCTCCACCTCAGGAGGGGGCCGGTAAGGCTGACTCCTGGAGAGGCCGCCGGTCCCTTGCTGGGCCAGGACCGACCCACCCTGTTTGCACCCAGCTTGCCCGCCTGGCACCTTTGGGGAGGACTGTGGTCAGTTGTGCCAGTGTCCTGGTGAGAACCAGGTGTGCCACCCTGCCACGGGGGCCTGTGCGTGTGCTGCCGGCTACCATGGCCCCACCTGCCAGCAACGTGAGTGTCTACTGGGCGTCAGGGTCCCACTGCCGTGCCGGGACCTTATCGCCTCTAGTCCCTGGGAAGGCCCTTATTTGAGGGGTGGAAGGTGGGATGTGGGGGCCCTTTGGGAGCCACCCAGCTATGTTCAGGGCTGCTGAGGGGGCTGCCTCCAGCCCCCACCCTCTGTCAGCGGGCCCTTCTCCCTGCAGGATGCCTGCCTGGGTGGTACGGGCTAGGCTGTGGGCAGCTGTGTGGGTGTCTCAACGGGGGCTCCTGTGATGCAGCCACGGGAGCCTGCCACTGCCCCGCCGGCTTCCTTGGGGCCGACTGCAGTCTCGGTGAGTGCCCAGGGGCTCAGGGCTGGGCAGCTGCTCCAGTGTCCCAGGGGCTGGGGCCTGTCAGCCAGCCTGCGGAGGACAGCCCCTGACTGCCCCTTCCCTGACCCTGTGGGTCCTTCTTCTGGGCCTGGCCCCTGGCTGGTCTAAGCTGTGGTGGCAGAAAAGGCCCGCAGCCTCAGGGGTGTCTGTGTGGCACCAGGTCCCGCCAGGCCCCAGCCAGCTCTGCCCCAGCCCCACCTCGTGGAGGCCAGCTGGGCAGTTCCATCCCCCCCCGCGTCCTGCTGAGCGAAGGGCCTTTTCCCTGAGTCACGTGGGGACTGTCCTCATCTGGGACCCAGGCGGAGCTGGCAGAGTGAGTCACGGCATAGCAGGTGACAGTGGCCTAGCTCCCCACAGAGCCTGCAGTGGAGGGGAGAGACCAGGGCTTGTTGGGAGCATAGGAGTTGGCCAGCTGCGCCCTGCCTGGGGCAGACACTGGTCCCCTGCCCCATCAATCTGGTTCCATCTTGCCTCCAGGGTTGACCTGGTGGGAAGAGGGAAGCTGGCTGGCAGGGCCCAACCTGGGGCAGCCACGCTCACCGCTTCCTCCCTGGCAGCCTGTCCCCAGGGCCGCTCCGGCCCCAACTGCACCCACGTGTGCAACTGTGGGAAGGGAACATCCTGCGACCCTGTGACTGGCACCTGTATCTGCCCCCCGGGGAGGACCGGTGTCCGCTGTGAGCAAGGTGAGTGTCCGCTTGGGGGTCAGGTGCATTGGCCCTTCCTAGGGACTTTGCTTGATAAGCTGCAGGCAAAGCCGGCGTGGTGAACCCATGGTCACTGGGCAGGCCCAGCCCAGTCACATCCAAGGGTGACCACCACCAGGGCGTGTCTGGAGGCAGGAGGTAGCTCTGCCTTGTGTGGACGATGCTGCCCTGCTTGGGTGAAGGATCATCCCTGTCACTCCGGGCTCTGCCTAAGGCCACTGGGTCCTTCCATGACCCTGCGTCCAGGGAGCGGGTCCAACCCAGAGCCTCTGGACACCAGCAGGAAGGGTCAGATACTGTTTTCTGCAGCGATGGATCCAACCTCCTGGCTGCTGTCCCTTGGGAGAGGACTGTCTGGCCTTCCTGCAGGCCTGGATTTCAGGGGTTCCAGGCGGAGGAAGGCCAGATGCACAGGCCGAAGAGAGACGCGAAGTGGACCCAGGGAACGTCAGATGGCTCCTACACAGACGTGCCACCCCATGACCACAGCCTCAGCATCTGGGCCCATCCCCACCCTTGGTCCCTGCCTAGGGGCTGCCACTGCCCACACACTAGTTCTGAGCCTCAGAGGCTCCTGGGATACCTGTGGCAGCAAAGGGTCAGAGGTCCACGAATCAGGCCCCCAGGGCATGGCCTGGTCTGCCTCACTTGCAGGAGGGACAGAGGCCATTGGGTGAGTCTACAAACAGGCCATGAACAGGAGGGCCATGGGCCAGCTGCCTCTAAGTCCACACATGGCCCGACCATGCTGCCTCTTGGGCCTGGAGGATGTGCGCTCCCAGGCTTGAGATGGGCCTGCGCACAGCATGCCACTGCTTCCGGGAAGCCTTCCAGGATTCCTCCCTGCAGGCTGGGTGGGCCTCACTACCCCTGGAGGGCCTTGACCCTCTTATCACTGAATCATCCTCAAGCACCTAGACCAGGCCTGGCATTGCTGCCTGAGATGATGGGTGAATGAGCTGGTGTCACTCCCTGGCATGCCTATGCCCAGCAGACAGAGACAGGCATTGAGAGGCCTCAAGAAGTGTTTGCTGAGTGAATGCCAGCCTCCAGGAACATGTTCCTGGAGTGTGTCCAGCCTTGACCAGAGCTCCAGGCAGCACCTGCTTTCCACCCCCAGGTTGTCCTCAGAACCGCTTTGGTGAGGGCTGTGAGCACACGTGTGCCTGCAGACATGGGGGCCTGTGCCACGCGGCCAACGGCAGCTGCTCCTGCGGCCTGGGCTGGACGGGGCTGCACTGTGAGCTGCGTGAGTGTCCCTGAGTGCACGGGACGGGCAGGGGTGCTGTGCCTTGGGTGGGGAGCGGCCCCAGGCTTCCGAGGAGGGTGCAGGGCTTGGGGGCCTTTGTGGGACCCCAGGCAGCCATCAGGTTGGGAGGCTGGCGCCTGAGGGATCGTCCTCCTGGCCCATCTCCTGCTCTGCCCCCAGCCTGCCCCCCCGGGCGCTACGGAGCTGGCTGCCACCAGGAGTGTGCCTGTCAGAACAATGGCACCTGTGAGCCCGCCACGGGTGCCTGCCACTGTGGCCCTGGCTTCTACGGCCCAGCCTGCGAGCACCGTGAGTTGGGGTGGACCCCCTGCCTTGAGCACTGTCCTGTCCCCCGCGAGGAGCTGGGCAGACCTGGGCTTCCCAGTAAAGTGACTGGGAACCGCAGGAAGGGATTTCTCCCAGGGCCCTGAATCAGGGGTCTGTTGCTCGTCTGGGCATGTGGACATTTCCACCCCCTCTGCCCTGGGCTCACACTAACCGGGGTCCTCCTTCAGCCTGTCCCCCTGGCTTCCATGGGGCCGGCTGCCAGGGCCTGTGTGAGTGTCACCACGGTGCCCCCTGCGATCCCGTCAGTGGCTGGTGCCTCTGTCCCGCCGGTGTCCACGGCCGGTTCTGTGAGGAGGTGAGTGCGTCCGCCCTCCCACTGCCTCTCTTCAGCCCTGTCCAGCCCGGACACAGGACGGGAAAAGATGCTGAGGCCACTGCCCCCCTAGGGTGTGAGCCGGGCTCATTCGGAGAGGGCTGCCGCCAGCAGTGTGAATGCGACGGGGGGGCACCCTGCGACCCTGTCACCGGCCTCTGCCTGTGCCCGCCGGGGCGCTCAGGAGCCATGTGTGGCCTGGGTGAGTCTGGGTCCTGCCTGGGAGGGGTGTGGGTGTGGGTGCCTATCAGTGGCAAATACCGATTGGTTGTGCTCTCCCTGTGCCAGTTCCCAGGTAGGGCACCGTGCCCTCTTCAGCCTCTGCACCTGGCCCTTGCCCTCTGGTGGGGTCGAGGGAGGCAGCCTTGGGGCCATGCGGTCACCCGCTGAACCCCAGGGAGGCTATGGCCCTGGGAGATGGCTTGGCCAGGTGACAGGCTTCCTTGATCTGCCAGCTGTGGGTGGGGCACCACGGTGGCCCCTTCTGAGAATGGGGGCTGCCCCCCGGGCTGCACATCCCGCCCTGTGGCTCTTGGGCCTGCTGTGCCCTGGGGGAGCACCTCTGACTGTTGACTCTCTCGCTGCTGGGGCCAGGCAGGAGGGTGAGGGCGGATGCTGGGACCTGGACTCTGGCTCAGGAGCTCACAGTTGCGAGACTCTGCTCAGGAAGGTGGCGCAGGGGCTGTTGTGTTCTTCCAGGAAACAGACCCGAGGCCTCAGCTCCAAACACTCCCGCATGAAGGGCCTCCCCACCCGGGCTCTCTGCTGGTGGCCCCCAGGCCCAGGGTCCCCACCCTGGGCAGTCAGGGATGCACTCAGATCTGTCCCTCCTGCCCCGGCAGACTGCAGAGAGGGCCACTTTGGGCCTGGCTGTGCCCTGCGCTGTGATTGTGGGGGTGGAGCGGACTGCGACCCTGTTAGCGGACGGTGCCACTGTGTGGACGGCTATATGGGGCCCACGTGCCGAGAAGGTGAGTCATGCTCCACTGCCCCCGCCAAATCCACCCTGGCCAGGCACCCATCCCTCCCCGACTGCCACCCTAGCTGGAGCGAATGCCAACTGTCCCTGCATGCTCCCCAAAGGGCCACGGCTTCTGATGTGTGGGTGTGAGCCTCACAGCCATGCAACGGGGCAGGGTGGGCTGTGCTGTCAGCCTGAAGCAGCCCGCCTTCCCGGCTACGCCTTCCCTGCCCTGACAGCTGTGAGTGCACCAGGTGTGTGCCTGTGCTCCAGGCATGTGTGTGTGCTCCCAGCATGTGCGCGTGCTCTAGGTGTGTGCATGTGCTCCCAGGGTGTGCGTGTGCTCCAGGCCTGTGGGAGTGCTCCCGGCATGTACAAGTGCTCCCAGCCTGTGTGTGTGCTCTGCCCTCGGTCCACAGGCGGAGCTTGGGGGCTCCCCCAGCCCTCTGGTTGTGTCCCCCGGTGGCCCCCAGGCCCTGTCAGCCGCGGGTGTTGGGAAAGGCTTTGTCTGCAGAGGGGGCTGGGAGGCGGGCTCTGGGCCTGTGTGGGCAGGACAAGCGGGCAGGGGCAGCTGAGGCGCCAGGCTGAAGCACTGCCAGATGACTGAGCGGGGGCTCCACAGGGCGTCCTCGGCCTGGGGTCTCAAGTGGCCTTGCTGCTGTGTGTGCATGTTTTGTGCCTCTCCAAGGCAGTCCTGCTCAGAGTCCTGCAGGGAGGCAGCCCCCTCCCAGGGCGGAGCAGGGGCAAGGCAGCCACTTGCAGGCTGGTGTTTGGAGCCATAACACTGCCCACAGCAGCATCTAGTGGTCAGATGCGGTACTGCACCCCTGGCCATCCAGCACCTGGGGAAAGGGTGGTGGGGCGATGCCTTGACATTTAGCGCTGTGGCGGCTCGCTGGGCGTTGGGAGTCCTGGGCCCTTCCTCCTTCACTGGAGTGGACATGGCTTGGCCTTGGGTGAAGCCTTAGCTGTGGGGGTGGGAAGGTGGGGGAGGTGCACAGGGTGAGGGGCTGGGAACTTCATTTGAGGAGAGGGAGAGGCCCCCTCTTTGCATAGGAATGAGCTGGGGAAGAGACTGCGCTCAAAGAAGTGGGGGTCCCTGCAGACCCGGGTGCACTTACACCTTACTGCCCATTAATGTTGTCTCACTTGGGGGTGGGGGCGCCGACACGAGCTGTCTGTCTTCTCCAGGTGGGCCCTCCCAGCTCCCCGAGAGCCTGTCCCCAGCTCAGAGCCCAGGTAAGGGGTATGAAGAATGCCTTGGCTTGCCAGGAGGGTGGTGTCATGGCTAATCCACCGATGCACATCTGGGCCTCTTGCAGGGGAGGGTCGTCCCTGCTGCTCTGGGGCCTCCGGGCTCTGGGCCTCAGAGGGGAGGGCCAGGACCCACGCTAGGACAGAGGGGTGAGCTGCTGTCCCCTTCCTGGGCTTAGCTGCTGAGGGGAAGGGTGTGAGGGGAAGGATGAGGTGCCAGCCCAGAGCCCTGGCTGTTTCAGGAGTGCCCACCCCACCCGGACTGACCCTCTGTTTCTCCTTGTCCCCCAGTGGTCACACTCCAGCCTCCAACAGACCAGCACCCCAGCGAGGCGGCAGAACAGTGAGGCACTAGCTCCGTGGGCTCACTGGAGGCCCCGTTCCCTGAGTTCCAGCCTGAGGGGACCCAGGGTTTGGGGTGCTAAAGAGAGACCTCTGTGGGCCCAGGACTCCTGGTGCTGCCCTTCCTCTGGGGTCCACGGAAGGCTGTGGACAGCCGGGGTCTTGAGAAGGGAGAGGGACCCGCTCGGCTGGCTCTGTGGAACCCGGGCAAGTACATCCTCCCTTGGGCCACCCTGGGCCCTGCAAGCCAGCCGTGCTGAGGAAGCCCCGCCCTCCCCACAGCCCTGAATGGGACTAAGGGCAGGTATGGCCGGGTGCGGGCATGGGGCCGCTGCCCTCTGAGCAGGACTTTGGTGCTAGGCCTTGGGGCTGCTACCACGCAGCCGACAGTTTACCTGGAAATAGCGCCCAGCCTGTATTTATGGAAAGGTATCTATGGGCGGCTGCATGTGTTGCCGCAGTCCGGGGTGGGGGCCCGCGATCTCCTGCCCCATCCGGGAAGCCCTGGCTGCGGTCTGCAGGGCCCTGAGGGGTCACCAGGCTGTGGACTCAGGCACCATGTAAAACCCAGTGAGGTAAAGGAGCCGGTGCTGCCTCATGGCCTTTGTGTTTGCTGCTCTCTGTGGGGCCCTCCTCGGTCCCAGCCAGCATGAGGGTGCTGGGACAAGAACCTCCCCTGAACCAGGGAGGCCCAGACGGACACCCTAGCCATTCCTGGGGTGAGGTCGCCACCCAGGTGAAGGTGAGGTCCCTCTCAGGTCCTGATGCTGAGGCAGGTGGATTTGCAAAACGCGCTCATCATGGCCGAGATAACCCCGAGGGCCAGAAAGTGTCAGGTCCTAAGGAACGGCCCTGAGGGAAGGAGGGCTGGGCCCCAGGGGCAGGGCTGGAGGCAGCCTGGGTGGGGGCTCGCCTCCACTGTGTTCACCCCACCACCCCAGTCTGGCATCAGCAGTGGAGGGGGCCATATCACAGGGCCCAGGACGCCCTGGTCGAGGAAAGGCCAGTCCTCCGAGGGCCTGGTGCTCATGGGGTGGGGCTGACGTCACCAGGAGAAAGGGTGGTATCCAGGGCAGAGGCAGGAGGATGGGCGTGGGAGCTTCTCTGGAGGGCAGGGAGGCCAGTGGAGAGACTTGAACCCAGCCATAACATGGAACCCTCTCTGCCCTGAGACTCTGCCTCCACCATCCATCTGAAGAAAGACCCCTTAGGGCCTGGGCTGTGGCCCAATCCCCTCCTCTCCCACATCAGCCGAGGTGGTGATGCCCCCAGGGCAGAGGATTTCACCAGCAAAAGGAGAAGCGGACCACTGAGCCCAGTCATCTCAGACAGACACCAAGGGAGCGAGTGGTCTGTTGCAGAGGAAGCCAGATTAATAGATCACCATGTCAGGACTTGGAATCTCACTGAGGGCGGAGAATGGTGGCTACGTGCAGGAGCTGGATCACAGCAGGAAGGGACATGTGGAGACTGAGTGGAAACTACACGTTGAGGTGAAGCGGCCAGGGGTGGGTGAGTGGTGGAGCGCCTGCATCCTCCCAGGAGGCAGCAGGGAGGTGGGAAGAGAGAACTTTCAATGGAAAGGTCATTAGAGACAGATGAGGACGTCTAATTAGCAGTCACATGGCTGCAGTCCTAGAAGAAGTGGAGGAAATCACTGACATGAAGCCACAACGAACAAGAAGTTCTCGGATCTAAAGAGGAATGATCTCAGACCAAAAGAGCTCAAAGTGGAAAGAAAAAAAAAGCCACAGTCTAAAGGGCTTCGAGAAGGTCAGTGCAAAGAGACGTTCTAAAGTGTCCAGACACAAAGAGGACTGGGAATCAGATTGATGTCAGACTTCATGAGAGAAATCCTGGAAGCCAGAAGATGGTGATGTTCTATCTTCAAGGTGTTGAAGAAAATAATTTGAATTTTATGTCCAGATAAGCTGTCACTGACAAGCAAAGCCCACGTCACTCTTCTTGGGCCTCCAGAGCCTCAGTGGGCCAACCACACTGAAGTCCGACTTGAAAATGCTCTTAGAAAAAGTTATCCAGCAAGAAGAGAAAATAACCCAGTGGGTGCAATGAGAAGTTCATTCACCATATGTCCCATGTGGCCTGGCGATTGAGAGAATCAAAATATTCCCATCACTTCACCACAGGAACCCCAGATAGTCTCACCACGGTGCAAAGGTGTGAACAGGGAGCCAGCATATGCCAAGTCACTACTAGTTTTGCCTGGTGAAGACACAGTGTTTAGCTACAGGAAGCGATACAGCAGAAACTCAAGTGTAGGGTTAACACTGCAGATGTAACTGCTACAAGAACATTGGTGGCATGCTGAACTTTCAGCCATCCGGGGGAAGTTTGACCCACCCAACAGCAGGCAGGAAAGGGGGAAAATGAAGCATAATAAGAAGAAAATGGGGTAACAAGTCCTAATGTAAATGGTTGCAAATGATGATAAAAATGGATCCCTAACAATAATCTATAACACAGTTTTAAATAGCTAGAAGGAGAATATTGAATGGTTACAACACAAAGAAATGGTCAATGTTTGAGATGATGGATATGTTACCCTGATCTGATCACCATATATTATATGTATCACATCATTGTGTAGCCCCATGAATATGTATAATTATTATTTGTCAATATAAAGATCAAGGAACAGATCCCTAGATTGTATTATAAATATAGTAAACATTATCATGAATATAAAAGACATGCCTCAAAAAATAGAAACATAAACACGCCAAGTGAACCACAGGAGAGCTGGGGGAGGGGTTTTAATATTTCACAGTGAGAGCATCATGCCTTTCTCTAAACATAAATACATATGTACCCAACAACGAGGCCCCAAAACTTATAGAGCAATGATGGATGTAACAGGTAGAGATAAGTAGGCTAGGCATGGTGGCTCACACCTGTAACAGGAGAATTGCTTGAGCCCAGAGTTCAAGACCAGTCTGGACAACATAGTGAGAACTCATCTCTACAAAAAAAAAAAAAGGCCAGGCGTGGTGGCACACTCCTGTAGTCCCAGTTACTTGGGAGGCTGAGGTGGAAGGATTGCCCGAGCCCAGGAGGTTGAAGCTGTGGTGAGCTGTGATTATGCCATTGAACTCCAGCTTAGAAAACAGAGACACTGGCTCAAAAAAAAAATCTTTTAATAAATAAGTGTAACTGGTGGTTTTAATGTGCTCTTCACACAAACCAATAGGTGAGCAAACAAGACAAAGCTTAAATAAACTTTACAGATATGTGTGTGTTTATAATACTTATATATTTACTATATTCATATGTACACACATATTTATGTATATAAACTTTACACTCAGCAAATGGAGAATAATGGAACATTTAAGAAAACCAAAATGTTCTTCTTTGAAGCCTAGCAGGAAAGAAAAAACTAGCAAGACTGATGGTTTTTTAAATATACAGAAGGAGGGAGAATTAATTTCAGACACAGTAGAGAAAAAGACATAAAAAAATACTATAAACAACTATGTACCATTAACTTTGAAAAGTTAGAAAATTAATACATTGGGGGGGGAAAAACAAATTGCCAGCACAATGTGCAGCCCAGGTAATATTGCCAGAGATGCTGGTGTTTATGGTGGCAGCAGACTTTCAGACACCATGAACTTATCTAGAACTCATTTCAGAAACTTTAAATGGAGAGAAAGCATCTCACCTCATCCTGTGAGGCCAACATAAACTTGGTTCTAAGCCCAGGTGAGTACAGTTCAGGAAAAGGGAATTGCAGACTCATTGCTTGCATGCAAAACCCTAAATAAAATACTCTCTGTCCTTGTAAGAGTACTTTAGTATCAGCTTGACCAAATGGGGAATGGACTTGATGGAATGCAAGGACGGTTTAACTTTAGAAGATGTTTCCATGTATTTGCATGAGAAGAAAAATCAGATGGCTCTTTTGATAGAAGCAGAAATCACATCCGATAGAGTTCAACACCTACTTAGGATAGACAGTCTAGGAAAACAATGGAGAAATGCACTTCCTTGACAGTGGGTGTGCATAAGCGTTATGTTCAGTAGAGGAATAGATGGGCTTGGATCTGTCCCAACAATAAATCTGGGGCAAAGCCCACTGAAGTGATGATTATCTGGTCTCACTGTACCCACCCCCCCACAGGTGCTGTTCTCTACAGCCCTGATACCACACCTGGTCTCTATACAGACTTCCCGTCAGAACATAAGTCGGGGAGGCAGGAGCTTTGCTTCATGGGGACCACCTGGACAGGACCTGGGCGGGGGAGGGGGGTGCTCGGTAAGCTTCAGCAAGTGAGTGAACATGTTCCCATAGGGGTGAAGAATCAGAAGAAGATGCTGCATCAGCCTCAGTCCTCCCTGCAGCAAAGCTTGGATGGCCCCAGGTAGGACCATCAGACAGAAAATAGAACCAAGGGTGATGATCCCAGAAAAAAAGAGAAGCCTGCTCTGGTTTCCAGACGACAGGGTCATCTCTATGAGAAGCCAAGAGGGCCAGCAGATGAATGTAATGGCTGATGAGAATTCAGCAAGGCTGGCAATGAGATCCTATTAAATGTGTAACATTTATCAAACCTATAAGGCCAGTCGTTGTTCACCAGCAATAACCAACTAGCAAACGGATACAAGGTAAAAGACTATTCAACATGGCAACAAACCCCAAAAACGTATGGGAACTTATCTGGCAAAAGAACTTCCTGGTTCTTTTAATGGCGTTTTAAAGACCTGAAAAGCTTGAACAAATGAGATGATGGGAAAACAAATGTGACATAAAAATGTCACCTCCCAGCCCCCAAATTGGATGCAATTCCAATCTGCGGAATGACAGGCCCAGCGATGGAGCCTGAAGGTGGTATCTGGGGGAGCGATCTGCCATGTCTGAAGTGGACAAGAGTCTGATATCAAGATGGGCAGGCAGAGACGGAGATGAGAAAACGTCAGATCTCTTGGGAAGTCCGCAGCCCACAGGTGCATGGGGAAGGCTGATCTCACTGAGGCTGGAGAGCTGCAGATCAGAACACTTGTGCGCACCTTAATCCCATGGGGCAAAGGTCGGAGCATCAGGGGCTCTGAGTGGGGCTCAGAAGTGAGAAACCCCCCGGGCACCGCTGGGATCCCCCGGATGGCCCTGGAGCCAGCAGCTGGCAGTGCATTGAACGCCCAGGGCCTCTGACAGCCACCAGGGGGCATGTGAGGAGGGCACCACCCTGAGGCTGGCGGTAGAGGGAGTCCCAGCAGAAAGCACACCAAGCGTGGTACGTGCTTGGAACCTCCTGGAGTGGTTAGAAGGAGGCAGGCATGCAGAGTAGCACAATAGATCCGGGATAGTGTGGCGTGTGATGAGTAAGTGTGAAGTCATGTGAGTGCATGCCTGTGTCAGTTCCCCCCGTAAGAGGACACGCGTGTACAACGTTATGGGTTGAGGAGGCATGCATTGCACACAGAGGAGAGGGGTGGTCGTCGGGGTGAGGGCAGAGGCATCATACTATGGGCCTGCAGCTCTCCAGCCTCAGTGAGATCAGCCTTCTCCATGGGCAATGCCACCAATTCCATGGGGGCAAAGGAATGTGGCCTGTAGCGTCCTGATGGCCATGCTGGCTCACATGGACCACATGCCTCCTGCTCCCCTGCCCCAGAGAATGTTGGGGGGGTGCCCGTCTGGATCTGGCCAGCATCCACTCTGCCCACTCAGGGATGGGCACTGAGGTTTGAAGGATCACAGCCCCAAGGCCCGGGCTGTTCTAAGCCTGGGATTCCCCACCCAGGGCAGCCTTGGGGAGGGGCTTAGGTGGGGTCCCACCACCGGCCCACTCTCCACTGCCCTGCACACATAGCCACTGCAGTACCCAAGGCTGGCAAGGCTCTGCAGGAGGCAAGGACCCTGCTCTGGGCACAGCCTTTACTGGGGTTGACGGGTATCTTTAGAAGCTGCGATGGCTCCTTGCAAGCCACTGACTCTGGCTGTGAGCAGAGTACCTTTGGGCCTGTTTTCCCGCTTCCCCACCTGCAACAGGAGGCTCCGTGCAGCGGAAGATTTGTCCAAGCTATGAGGCTGGAAGGAGGAAGGACTGGGCTGGACAGGCCTGCCTCCTGGTCCCCCTCCCTAGCAGACCCTCCCTAGGACCCTTGTGACTTGGGGGCTGGGGGTGGGTAAGTGGCACTGGGGCCTCAACACCGGAAGCTTTGGCTGAAGTCCTAAGAGGAGAAACAGCAAGAGGACAGACAGGCTCTTGGCTGGGCAGGGTCCAGGTTGGCCCCATCCTGCTGAGGGTGTCTCAGCACCTGGGCCCATGGCTGGACCCCAGGCTGAGCAGAGGTCCTCAGAAGGCTTGGGAGGGCACTGGTGCCAGAGAAAAGGCTGCACAAGCCCCTGACCTCCCTCTCCTCAATGCTCCTCCTGCCCATGGGCCCCACCTGTCTCTCCCACCCCCATGCCTCTGGCAGTCCAGGCCTTGGGCTTCCTGGCCCTGCCAGGGTTTCCTGTCCTGAACAGGACTGGTCTGGGCCCTCTCAGTTTGCTCCATCCACTCCCAAAAGCCCAGCCCTGTCCCAGCAGGACGGCAACCACCAGGCCGCTGGGACCATCCTCCCTAGGGGCCAGGTTTTCTTACTTCCTGCTGTTGGGGCAGAGGCTGCATTAGACACTTGCAGGTGGAACCAAAGCTCGGAGGTTGAGTCGCCTGCCTCAGGTCATACATGAGGACAGGACCACAAAGTCAGAGGACAGCCCCCGGGGCCACTCAGCCCCATTAACTGAACATGAACTTGGCAGGAGCCAGCCTGCCTCTCTCACCCAGACCCAGCTCTCAGGGGCTGGCAGTGAGGACAGGAGGACAGCTGTGTTCACACGGAGATGCCTCTTGCTCCATGCATGTGCACCTGCACACACAAGTACATAGGTGTGCACATCCAAGCTCCTATGTGCACACACACACACACACATCCCACTTGGACTGCCAGCTCAGCCCCACAGCATCCAGGAAAAGAACAGCAAGTTAAAGAGAAACTGAGGCTGGAGCTTGTCACATGTCCAGGGAGTGGGAGGGGCTGGGCCAGCTCAGGGGATTGCCCTCCCCCCACCTCTCTAAGCCCTGGCCCTGCCCCATCCTGCCACATGGCTACTGACCAAAACCCCTGCCCAACATGGCCCCACCCGGGCTCTGGGTCTGGCCTTGGCTCTCCTGACTGCCCAAGGCCATGAAGGCCTTGGGGAAAGAAGCCAACCCCTCTGGCACGAAAGACCCCCACCAACCGGTTCTGCAGGCCGGGCTCAGAGCAGCCCCTCCTGCACCAGGTCCTGCAGCTGCCTCAGGATGGGAGGGGCAGAGGACGGCCTGCCAGTATCACCACTTCTGGTTCACACCTGGAGAGATGCACCCTGACTTTCACAGGCAGCCAGGGGCCCTGGAACTGTGGGATCAGGGCAGACTCTCAGGCGTAGTGGGAGCCCACACCCCAATGATAGCACTACACCCGCCAGGAGAGGCTTTGGGCATCAGCACAGGACACAGGAAGACCAGCAGGGCCTCCTGGGAGAGCGAGGCCCAGCCTTCCCCCTGGGCTCAGAGGCTGCCTCCCTGCTGTAGGTCCCAGGAGGAGACAAGGTGGTGAGGGAGACGGAGCCTGTGTCCAGCTCCGGGGACCCCCCAGGGATTCCCAAAGTCTCTGCCAAATCCCTAGTCTTCAGCCACTGGCCAGGAGGAGCCTGGCCAGGCTCAGCTGTTGCCATGCCCGGGTGCTCTGTGGGAGCCCTGACCACGATGCTCCAGCCAGTGGACAGACAGGCCAGAGCCAAGGACAGGCACAGGGTGGCCACTCACATGTGTGCCTACACACAGGGTCCAATCCTGGACCACAGCACCTTAGGGATTTCACTGGGAAACCTGTGGCCTCAGCGCAGGCTCAGATTTGTGGTGGGACTCCAGGTGTTAAAAGAAATACTTTAATGTGTTTGGAAACCTCAAAATCAAAATCTCCCTGCTGGTGCTGCAGGGTTGCTTCCCTCCAGCCAGCTCTCCTTGTGGGCTGTGGGCACCCCTGGGCACAGAGGCCCTTCTTGTTCCTCACGGACAGGAGGACATAGGAAGGAGCCCCCACATTGTCTATGCTGATAGCGGGGTTCTCTGTCCGGGTCAGCCTGGGGGCAGCTTGCCCTGTGGGTGCTGGAGGGGGTGGAACCAGTGGCTGGGGGCTGGGCCAGCGAGTAGAGCCCGGCTGGGCTCCTCCTGGGGGTACTGGGCATGGCCCCTTTGCCTGCAGGCTGCTTCTGGGGGTGGGGGAGATGCACGTGATCTTCTTTCTGGGACATGTCCAGAGCCCAGGGCTGCAGCCACGCAGCCTTGGGGAGACCCTGTCTGTGGCCCTGCGACTAGCTCCCCGGAGCCAGGCTGGCACTGGAGGGTCAATGATAGGCCTGCGGGGTGCCCGCGATGGCTAGACGTCAGTCTCCACCCGCAGCCGTTCCATCCTGCGCACGTTGTCCTCCACGGCCATGCGGCTGGTGATGCAGCGAGCGAAGTCCTCGGGGAACCAGCCCGTCTCGCCATCCCGAAGCCTCTCCCCATAGAGCCACCCTGCAACAGGAGAGGCATGAGAGGGAGGCTGGGGGCCGAGCTGCCGTGCCTGAGGGTGCCAGGGCTGACTCCTCACAACCGACTATTCCTCCCCCATCTGTGGGGAGAAAGCGGGCCCAGAAAGCCTAGGCCAAGGCCACATGGGCACCCAGTCCTCCTGCAGGTGCTGGGAAGGGACAGGCTGAGCTCACCCCACCTAGCTTTGCCCCAGCAAGGAGGCACAAGCTGTAACCCCAGCTCAGTGGGGACCCTCAGGAGGACAGAGACACTCCCTCCTTCCGCTCAGGACACAGGGCGACAAAGATCCGTTTTTGATCCTGCGACTCGAGATGTAAGTGTCCTCGCTTCAGGGAGTCCCTGAGGCTACGTGCTCCCCAGCCCATCAGCCGGGCCTGCTCAGGACCCTGGGCTGGGGCTCCCCGCCCCTGGTGCTCACCATCTTCCTGCAGCAGGACCAGGACCACGTCCGCCTGCTGCAGTGTGACCTCATCTGCCTGCTTTGCGAAGTAGGCCTTGGTGATCTCCACCTGGGGCAGGTCTGGGGATGGGGGAGGGGACAGGCGTCACGGGGCTATCCGGGGAGGGCACGGCCCCTCTGCAGCCCCAAGCACCCTGGGCTCCCCGCCTCCCAGCAGCCTCCGCAGACACCCCTTGGGAAGGCCCGTGACCGTGGGACCCCAGCAGCCAACAGGTGGCAGCTTCCCTTGGGCTAAGGCGGACCACAGGATGGTACTCTCGCTCCTGGGGCCAAGTGCCCAGCCCTGGCAGAGGCCCGCCCACAAGTCCCCAGCCCAGACTCACCTCCTTTGTTGGTGGGGCCCTGGCCCTGTCTCTCCCTGTAGGTAAGTGCCGTGATCCACCGGGCACGGTCACTCCTGGGGGTCACAGAGAGTGTGAGCGAGGCCCCATGCCAGTCCCCCCAGCCTGGTGTTCCTGGCTCAGACACCAACCCGCAGGGGTGTGGGGAGAAGACGGGTGAGTAGGGGGCGGGCAGGCAGACTGACCCCGAGTCACCTCTGCCCCTGTCAGAGTCAGGTGGCAGCCGCAAACCCCAAACACACCCCGTTCCCCAGCACTGGGCCTGAGCTCCTGGCCTCCAGCAATCTGCTGATTGACATTCGGTCTCAGCTTCCTTGTCTGGGAAGGGGGCCCAGAGCCGGCCACGGTCAAGAGGAGCTGGGAGGGAACGTGGAGACCGACGCCTCCTCGTACCTCTGTCCACTGAACCCCCATCAGTGCCAGCACCTGTTCTGCACGACCCCTCCTGACTGGCTCCAGCACCCCAGCCCTGCCCCTGTCCCTCTGGCTGTCTGCCTTGTGGCTCTGTGTGCTCAGGGTCTCTGCACAGCTCTGCCTCTGGGAGTACTCCTCTCCAGCCTCCCTGCCTCCCTCTCGCCTGTTGTTGGGTTCTGAGCCTTCCTCGGTGCCCCCCTGCCCACCCCCCAGCTCCTTTTGACACACCGAACTGGGAGGTTGTCCAGCTCCAGGAATGCTCCCTCCTGGGAACGTAAACCCCCTAAGGCCAAGGCCGTTTCTGTTCTGTTCCCGGCTTGACCTGGCACCCCGGCAGCCCTGGGCACTGGGATGCTCAGAAATGGCCTTGGAATCACCAGGGAGGCGGGACGGCCAGGTCTGCCCTCAGGACGGGCGCCCCCAGCCCTTACGCAGAGTCCGAGGACAGGAGGACCCGCTCCTGGCGGCCTTCACTGTTGCGCAGCAGGGTCACCTGGAAGGGGTGCGGCACAGAGGAGCTGCGGTTGCCCCCCGCCTGCAGGGGGAGCTCTGAGGGCTCCATCTTCTGGACCTGGACATGGTCCATCTGGGCGTAGTCCTGGACCGTGTAGCTGTCCTCACTGGGGACAGAAGCGGTGGTTGGGATACCCACCCCCGCCTCCGCCCTTCCCCAAGGATGCCCTGAGAGCTGCCCCCGTCTCACAGAGGCCACGGCTCTCCTCCCATGGCTGGGTGGCAGAAAGAGAGCACCTGCACCCTGTGTCACGTGGGATGTGGCACGGGGCCACGGGACGGGGACTCGGGGCTGGCTCCCCCGCTCCCCCCAAGACCAGCAGCCCCGGGCCCCCGGCATCCCCACCTCTTCTTCTTGGTCACAACCAGCACATCATTGAACAGGAACAGGTAGCACGTGGGCCGGCTGGCCAGCTTCCGGAAGAGGCCCGTCTCTTCCACCACGAAGAGCTCCCCGCGCTTCAGCAGCCAGCGGGAGGCGGAGATCAGCGGGAGGGACTGGGGGACAGGGCTTCGGTGAACACGGCATTGGGGCACGACCGACCCCTGCCTCCGAGGACTGGGCGGCCGGCTGGCTGTGCCGGTCAGGGCTGGACAGCGGAGGCCACATGCCGTGTCCAGGCCTTAAAGTAAGGTGCACAGGCTCTGGGCCCAGATCCTGCCCGGCATCAATGGACAGTGCAGGCGGGCCCGCCAGGCACTGGCTGAAGGTCCCACTTGAACCTGGACGCGAAGGTCAGTGCCAGGGAAGCCTCTCTGTGAACCTCACCCCTAGGTGGGGCAGGGAATGGCAGTGTTCACGCAAACTCCGTGCCTTCTGGGAGCCACGGTCTACACAGGGACCCACAGGGTGAGAAGAGCAGAACTGCCCTGAGAGGGGGTGGCCACATTCTGGTGTCCAGGGCCTTTCCTGATCCCTGAGTCACTAACTGCTACCCCTCCGCCAGCCTGGTGAGTTGCTGGAGGGGGTGGGGACAGAGGAGACACAGGCTGGGGTGTAGAGTGGGCATGAGGGGGCCTGCCCATCACCTGCCCTCCGCTACCCTCGAGCAACTCCCCCACTCTGCAAGCGTCCTGCTTGATGCCGACACCCACCGTGGACTCTGAATCCCAGCATTTCCCACCTTGGGGGTCTCTGCCCTGCCATGCCTCCCCCAACTGGCCTGCTGGACCCCCTGCCACACTGGTCTTAAGACCAGCTTTGAGACCATGAGGGTGGGGTGTGAGCCAGGCCTGGGAGGGCCCTTGCTCTGGCCAGGGGGTCCAAAGGATCCGGGAGCTGAACACGTGACCTGCACATGTGCGCTCTGTGACGGCAGGGGCAGTCCTCACCCTAACACCTCCTTCGTGAAGTCCACCCTGGCCCATCCAAGGAGGCTCCTCCCCTGGCCGGAACCTCTGTGCCCTTCACCCTCATTGTTCCATGGTCCCGATCGAGGGTGGCCTGTAACTTGTCACCCAAACCAGGGCAAAGGGCACTTAACAGACAGGACGCCAGGACAAGAGGCCCCCACACATCCACCTTTGGGCAACACAGACAGGGATATGGCCCGTCTGTGGGATCCTGGGGGTGTCTGGGGGAAGAGGGCTGATCCCTGCCTGCTTGAGAGGGGATAGGGCTGCCCAGCCTGGGCTGGAAATGTTCTCCTCTCCAGAATCCAAGCCTCACCCGGAAACCTGATCTCAGCTGGCCCAGAAGTTGCCCCATCCCCCTGTCCTCCGGGCCCCTCCTTGTCCCCTCGTCCTCAGGCCCCAACCCCCGTCCTCGGGGCCCATCCACCCTGTCCCTGGGCCCCATTCCTGCCCCCCACCCCATCCTCAGGGAACAACCCCGTCTTCAGGACCCAACACCCCCTGTCCTCGGGCCCCCGTGCCCTGTCCTCAGAACCCATATCCCTGCCCTCAGGGCTCATTCCCCCATCCTCAGGGGCCATCTCCTCTGTCCTTAGGCCTTGTCCCCTCTGTCCTCAGGGCCTGCCCTTTCCCACTAACCAAGCCTGCCGCCTGCTGACCCTTGGCTCAGCCACTCAGGGCCTAAGGCCTGCACTGGGCCTGCCTGGTCCTGGGGAGAGGGCAAGAGCCAGAGAGACCCATCTGCCCAGCGCAGTTGGGGAGGGTGCACAGGAGATGTTCCCAGATGTGGAAATGAGGCCTGGAGAGACCAAAGGCACCAGCTCCACCAGGCCCTGCCCCCAGGCCCCTCAGAGCAGGCGCCCGCTGAGGCCTCTCTAGCCCTCAGGCTCAGGGGTGTGACCCCTGGCCTCAGATGCTGGACGGTGGGGAGGGCCGGGTGGGAATGGTCCAGGGGGGCCTGGGGCATCCAGTGGGGGAGTCACCCATGCCGGAGACAGCATGGCACCACCGGGGGCCGCCTACCTTGACCTTGCCGAAGTCCAGCTGCGTGTGCAACGTGTACAACTGCTCCGTGCGCTCCATCGTGTGGGCCCCCTCATTGCACTGCCTCACCAGCTGCAGGGGTGGGCATGCGTGAGCAGGCGGACACCGAGGGGCCATGGCATGGTCCACCATGTGTGCCCGACTCCCACCCAGCCCCCCTGGCTGCCACTGTGCTGGCCCTTGGGCGGTGCCAGGCCAGTCATAGTCCCAGCCATGCCTTGGGCTCACCGACTGAGCAAGAGCTCCCCTGGCTCTGGGCCTCAGTTTCCCCATCAGTGCCACACAGAGCTTGGAATGGATACTCCAAGAACCCCCTGTGCCTGTGGGGTGGGGGCAGACCTCACCTTGCTGATGGCCTTGAGTGCGCGGCTGGCGGCCTTGTACCTCTCAGGGTGGCCCTGAGTCTTGAGGCACAGTGTCTAGAGAGGACAGCAGACACGTAGCACTGGCACCCTCCTGCATCCCAGCTGTGGGGCCTGCATGGGCCAGCTCCCACCCATACCAGAGTATGGGTGGGACCGCTGGCAATCCAGAGCCGACCCAGTCAGTGTGCCCAGCCCTCAAATGGTCTCTGCACCACCTGGGGCTTGGCCAGGCCAGACTGGCTTGAGTGGGAATAGGAGCGGGCACCCCCCAAGACCGCATCCCTTGCCATCCTTGGCTGCGGTCCCCCTCCAGCCTGGGAAGAATCAATGAAGGACCCCTGGCAGCCCCACTTCTGCATGTCCCGGGGCTCCTGAGGTCTAGGTACATCCAGCGTGGGCAGCTGGCCCACTGAGCACTGCCACATGCTGTCTCTGGGCACTTACTTAGCTTGGTCCTGCCATTTGTGTGGATGTGTACTTGGCTGAGCATGCGCAAGAGGATATGTGTGGATGTGTACTTGGCTGAGCACATGCAAGCAAGCATATGTGCATGTGCATATCTGTGTACATTGCATGTATGCATGTGTGTGTGCCTTTTACCCTCTCGTGCACACCGTGAGCTGGCATCTCAGAGACACAGGCCACATTGGTGAACCCCTCTGAGCTCCCTTCTCCATCCGAGAAACAGGAAAGCAACAGGTGTCTGAGCCACCTCCCAGGGCCACCATGCCAAGAGGCCTAGCGTTTGGGGACTCCCCCAAAGGAGGGAACCTCGTGAACCACTGAGCAGTGAACTCAACACCAGAAGTGTTGCAACAGCTCCCAGCAGGTGTACTCTGGGACGGCAGCCATGATGGCACCGCAAGCTCTCTTGCTGCTAAAGCGTCTCATCATCCTAAGCGTGGCAGTTGCAGGGACAGGCAGAGTGTGACAGAGGTCACCAGGGAGCAGCACTCCACTGAGGCTGGGCACTCCAGTGGGGGATCCCGGGACCAGGTGAGAACCTGCTGCATACTCACGTCCATCAGGAGGGGCAGCCGGGTCACCCTCTGCATGGGGAGGATGAGGAAGGAAATCATGGGCAGCCCCCCGCACGCCGGCCGCCTCTCGATCTCACGCAGGACGTCGTGAAAGGCTGCGTTGCTGCTTCTGCAACAGAGGACGGGGCTGTCCCTCGGGGCCCCGCACGGCCGGCCCAGACAGAACAAGGCAGAACCCACGAAGTCGGCTGCAACGTGCACGGGCCACTCACGTCAGCCTCTGCAGCGTGCGCTGCTGGTAGACCTCGTTGGAGCAGTAGGCCACGTAGGGGTGGAAGTGCCTCTCGGCGTGCTCCTCCAGGATGTCGCTGATGTCTTCCACAAGCACCTGCGCCTTGTGCCGCTGCTCCAGGGCCTCGAAGAACCTGCAGGCACGCGGTGTGAGGGTGGGGCCGTGAGCCTGGGGGTTAGCCCACACCTGTGCAGGCGTGTCCACACACACACAGACGTGCATATGCACACACGTGCAGGCTTACTCACATATGCACATATAGGGGTGTGCATATGCACACGCACACACTGTGTACACACAGAGGTACATACACATACCTGTGCACACATGGCAGAAACCACGTTAAGCTCCCAGAGGCAGCCTGTGGCAGGCACTCAGGGGTGTGACCCCGACCTCAGATTCAGAACAGTGGGGGGGCCAGGAGGGAAGAGGCCTGAGTGAGGTCTAGGTGCGGCACTGACCACTGGTGGCACTGGCCCTGGGAATGAGCTCAAGGGCAGACATTGCGCCATGGGGGGAGGAGGCATGAGACACCAGCCTCCGGGCACACCCACGGGGATGAGAGAGGTCTCCTAAATTCTAGCCAGGGTCCCTGCCAGGTTCACGAACATGTCCCCTGAGTCCCAGCCCACTCTGAGCAGGCAGTCAAGGCCAGGGTTGGGGACCAGGCCCCGGCTCTTGGCAGACTCCCTGGAGGTGACTGCCAGCCTCACTGCCTCTGTAGTGTGGGCCTCGGCCCAGGTGATGAGGATGCAGTGAGTTCATGCTGGTCCAAGCTGGGCAGGGCCAGGCAGGGTTCTGCTCCCACAGGCAGCCAGGGTCACCATGGCTGAGCTTAGTTGGACCCGCAATGGCTGCCTGGTGTGTGAGATGGTGGCTGGAGCCCTGTCTATCCATCCTGCAGGCCCTGACAGTGCCCAAATCCAGACCCCACCCACCCCAAGAGCTCTGTCGGCTGAGGAGCCGCTTGCCTAGTGTGGAGGTGGGTGGGGTCCCTCAGGCCCCCTGCTCCCTGGGCCCCAGCTGGATCTTCCACCCCCAAGGGGCCACGCTTCCTGTAGAGGACCATCCCAACAGCAACCTGCCCTTGGGAAGTCCCAGCTGATGGAACAGCAGGTCAGGAACAACTACTCCAGAGCCGGTCACAGGGCTGTCCCACTCGAGCATGTGTGAGCTCGTCAGCACCTCCCATGGGTGATGGAGGGTTTCTGAGAAAAGTCTGGGCCGGGGGTAGCCATCAGCCTCCCACGCAAAATCGTGCTTACTCCCCAAAGGGGTTACTGTGAACATTTAGAGCTGCAGAGGCCCAGTTGGGGAAGGAGACTGGAGGGTCCCACCCGGGACAGCAACTGCCAGGGTGAAGCCCTGCAGAGGTCAGGGGCAAACACGCAGCTGCTGGACGAAGAGGGGACTATGCTGGGGACACAGAGCCTGCTCAGAGTGAGCAGGAGTTGGGGGGAGGAGCAGCCACTATCCAGACCCCTCACCGGCCCTGTGCTGGGTCAGGGGTTGGGGTTTCTCGTCAGGAAGCCCAGTCTCCAGAGACAAGTTGATCCTCACCCACCCTGGCCCTGAAATTTCTGAAAGGGTCCTACAGGCAGTGTGTGGGAGGCAGGCTGAGCAAGGGGTCGGGCTGAAGGAAGAACCAGAGGCCATCACCGCCAGGGCTCAGCCTCTGCTGGACACGGCAAGACCCAATCACCAACACCAACCCACCCAAGTCAATGGGGGCCCGAGGCACCTCCCTGTCAGGGTAGCAGTGAGGCTGGGCGGCTGGATGATGCCCCGAGGCTGGTCCTCCGGGATATATGTATGCATATGCACACACACCAACACACACGTGCAGGCACATGCATGCACACACGCCTGTACATATGCGCGCACACACACACACACACACCCAGGCCCCTCCTCCACCTCCAGGCCCTGCAACCAGAGCCCGAGTCCAGCCACCAGACACCTCTGGGCGTAACGTGACCCAGGACTGCAACTTGAGGCCGCCTCCGGGCCGAATGGGCACCCTGTGGGCACCGCCCAGCTGGGTCACACAGTCCTCTGTGCCTGGGCATCCTGGTGGGCTCCCTCTCAGCAGTGAGCAGGGCTGTGCCCTTGGGTAGCACTCTGACTCTTGTGAGGGTCCAGGCTGCCCACCGTCCATGCTCAGTCCGTCCCTGGGGCCAGCTCTCAGTGGCCTCAAGGACCCAGGGAGGTTGTCACACTCCGTCCCAGCCAATGGTTGCTCCAGACTATTCCATCAAGACACAGCCCAGGGCCCCTCAGGGCCCACTGGGCACAGTGGCTTCCCTGACAGGGCCCCAGGGTGGGGGAGGGCCGTGGCACCCTCACCTCTGACTGGCACCCAGGACATCCAGGATGTTGGAGAAGAGGTGGTGGTGCTCCGTCGGGGTCACGGTCGCCTGCAGCTCCTTGGACTGCAGGAACTCCGCCACCAGAACGCTCAGGCTGTGGTGGTAGGAGAACTCGGACGTGAGGATCTCGAAGATGGCCTGCAGAGAGGGGCCGGTGAGGGGTCTGGGTGCCCAGTGCTCAGATAAGGACACCCTCTGGGCAGGAGGGGCAGGCGAGAGCATGAGTCCTGGACAGACCCCCTGAATAGGGCTGTCAGGATGGCCAGGCTGGAGACAGGAGCCTGATGTCCCTGGGGTGTGCTGGCGCGGCCACTTAGGAGCTGTGTGAACTGGGCCAGGACCGCCATCCCGGTCAAGGGATCACGGCAGCCCCAGCCCAAGGCTGCCTGAGGACTCATACAGCAATGCTGAGGGCCCAGGTGTTCTGGGCAGGGGTAGAGGCAGGGTCCTCAGGGGTCGTGAGAGTGTGTGGCCCTGGGAGGGGGTGGGAGCTCCATCACTGTGGCTGTTATCCCCTCCCCCAGGGTTCGTGTGTCCCGTGGTTGGGGTAGCGCTCCGTCAGGGTCCTCACCTCCTGTCTCTTGCGCTCCTCCGTGGACAGCTGGTCCAGGATGCCCGACTCCACTACCTGAGGAACACAGGCCCGGGAGTTCCAGGTCACACGTCCCAGAGGCCCAAGCCACAGCTTTCTCCTATCCTTTTCCCACCGGACCAGAGTCAAAGTGGACAGAGGCCAGAGAGGCGGGAGCCTGGGTAGAGCCCTCAATGGAATACCCATGGCCCCTTGTGCAGCTCGGTGAGGTCAGGCCAAGGAGCTGTCCTGTCCTGCTGGGGTTGTCAGCCTCATCTTCCCCACCTGTAGAAACCTCCCCAGGGCAGGTCCACTCCTCCGGGGAGCCCCGGGGCAGCCCAGGAAAGTGCAGAATGTCCAGGGTGCAAGCCTAGGGGGTGGGAGGAGCTACTGTCCAAAGATCCTCCCAGGGACGGAGAGGTATGGAGCCCACCTAGCAAGGGACGGTGTGGAGAGCAGGACAGTGGCTCAGCACCCACCCAGGCCACAGGGACAGCACCCTGCCTGGCAGGCACAGGTACTGCTGTGCCAGCCAGGGGTGCTGCCTGCCGAGCTTTGCCCCTCAAGGTGCACAGCCAGTGGCTGCCTTGGTGGGAGTGTGCCACAGTGTGCCAGGACAGACGGGACTGCATGCTGCTGGGTGCCCACTCTGAGGGACCCGGGACACCTGCTTTAAGCTCTCTTCTCTGGGCTGGCAGAGGCTGTCTGCAGTGCCTGGGCCTGCGGGTGACTCTGCCCACCACACCTCCTCTCCAAGCTTGGACCGGCTGGGTCAGAGTCTCTGGCACTGTGACCCGACCCCAGTCCAGGGGGGATCACACACCCCCACCCCCAGGGCATGAGAATGAAATGAACTTCCAGAACTTTTCATCTGTGGGGAGGCAGCCCCGTCTGTCCTCTCCCCATGCTGGGCTGCCCTGGCTGGAGTCCCGTGCATGCAGCAGCATGGAGTTTGGTGGGCAGTCAGGGTCACAGCCCCTCGTTCCCCTCAGGGGAGCAAACAAGAAGCCCCATTGTACTGTAGATAGAGGAGAAGCCAGGCTCACCCTCCCTGTGGCCCCACACCCACGGCCTCAGCCCAGTCCCTTCCCTTGGCCCTCAGGTCACGGGTCCACTTGAGGCCAGTGTGCCTGCCTGGGTGGCAGCAGTCACCTCCCCCCATGCCCTGGGCTGTTGCCTGGACTTGCTCCCCACTGAGACCACCACGGCCCTGGGGGCAGGGACAGGCCCCGTTTTCAGATGTGGAAAGTGAGGGTATGACTTGGTCCCAGCCCTGGCTCCAAGCCTATCCCCTCCCCTCCCAGGTGCCTTCTCACGTAGACCTCCCCAGGGCCCACTGGGTACAGTAGCCTTCCTGGCAGGGCCCTGGGGTAGGGGAGGGCTGCGGCGCCCTTACCTCTGACTGGTGCCCAGGACATCCAGGATGTTGGAGATCCCAGCCCTGTCCTGGGGGCAGGACCCCAGAAAGGGGGTCCCTTGTGTCCACAGCTCCCAGTAGCTCAGTCTGAGCAGGAACGCCCCTCCCCCACACACAATGGCTAAAGACAAACCTGCATGCCTGACCACTCTCTCTCCCCAGTGACCACCCCGAGGTGTCAAGCCAGCCAGGCTGGGCCTGGCCACCACAGCTGGGGAATGCCTGGCCAGGGACCTCTTGGGGCCCTGCCCAACCTCTCTGGGCCAGCCTTTCCCACCCCCCAGGCCTACCTCTGGGAGCTGGCTCCAGGTGACCTGGGCTGGCCGGTAGTTCTTGACCACGATGGTGGTGTCTGCCTTTCGGGGTCCTTCAGGGCTGGAGGGGTCATCAAGCAGGTCATCATCAGACTCGTGGCTAGTTTTCAGGCCCCGCTCCCGGATCTCCTGGTAGAATCGGGGGTCTAGGGAGAGAAGGAGAGCCACTGCAGGCCTGGGGCTTGGAGGAGACCTGGCCTCCTGGAACCCACAGGCTGACCCTCCCCAGGGTCCCCCAGCATGTCAGACAGCGCAGGACCTCCAGGGCAGGCTCCTCCCGGGGGGCGGGCTCCTGTGCCTGTGAGGCCAGTGCAGAACGTGGCACCTTCACACCAGGCCGAGCTGGCAAAGTGGAGCCCCGCAGGTCGGCTGAGCCTGGTTGGGGAGGAGGCTGTGAGCGGGGCTGTCCCCAGGCTAGGCTGAGGCTGAGGCTGCTGTGAGCCAGTCCGAAGAGCCCCCGATGCGCAGAACGACCTGGGATCGGCTGGGCCCAGTTCAGGGTGCCTCTGAGCCCTCACGGCAGACCCCGGCCCCCACCAACCACCCCCGAGACGGTGGGGCATCCCTGCTACTCTCTTTGGGGATGCTTTTCCCTAAGACTTTTGTCGAGGAGGTCTGGATCCCCTGTCCTGGACCCAAGGCCACCCAAAAAGCTCTTGGTGCCTCTCAACAGAAACCAGGCCCAAGGTTGGGCATTCAGAGCCCTGGTCTCCTCAGTCTCACTGCTTTCCACCTTTTCACACCCCTAGAGCGCCTGTACCACCCCCTCGGGGTACAGTACTAGGGTACTGCTGGCATCCCCCTCGGCAGGCTAAGTGATGTCATCACCCACACGCACGATCTCCCACACGAAGCTTCCCTTCCGCCTAGGGAATTCCAGGCAGAGCCCCCCGCGGATCTGGCTTTGGTCCCCCCAGCAGGACCACCACAGGCTGGGTTGGCACAAATTCGGGTGCTCGGGGCAGGTGGGCCCACCCAAAAGGGAGCCCAAGGGAACCTTCGAGACCCTTCTGGATCTACAAGAGCTGCATGGCCAGGCTAGCCCTCGGCCACGGAGCCTCAGTCCCAGAAGGACGCCCTTGAGCACGCCCTCGGAGTCACCGCATGGAGATCCCCAGGACGCCCGGGTGCGACCAGACTCACCAGGTCAGGCCCTGTAGCACTCACCATCCTTGAAGGAGCCCTTGTGTGCACGTTTCCGCCCCAGCGTCCTCTGGAAGACGAGAGACAGAAACACCAGCTGTCAGTGGGAGGGGCGGGTGTGGGCTATGAGATTCGGCTCTAGGGGAGGGGCAGAGACCTCGTCTCCCTGTGCCAATGAAAGGAGGCACGTGGGCCTGCAGTAAATGTCAGCTCCAGGAGAGTCTCAGGGCTGCTAATCGGAAGCCGGGCAGGTGGGCTGGGGACTCAGACCAGCAGGGCAGGGGGTGGGGTGGGCAGGTCCGGGAGGGCTGCCTGGAGCTGGAAGAAGGGTTGAAGGAGTCGAGAGGGGATGCTCGGGAGTTACCAGCAGGCCTGGAGGGAAGCCCAAGGGAGGGCAGGTGTGGTGGCAGAGGGCTGAGGAGGGCCCCTGGGAGCTCCCACCCCTGCTGTCCAGCGCAGAGCCCACCCCTCTTGGCTGGGACAGGCCCCTCTTCCTGACCAGCAGGTGTGCTGGTTCCCGGAAAGCAGGGGCCGGTTTCTCGAACAAGTCGGGGCCTGAACGCTCCCCTTGCTGGAACGCGCAGGGCTCCTGGGCACCTGGCCTGGCACCCTCGCTCTGTGCTCTCCCTCGGCCCCCCCACTGGCCGGCCCCCCAGGTCTGGCTGAGCTGTTCCAGCTCCTCCCTGTCCTCCTGTCCTTTGTGTCTCTGCTCTGGACCCTCCCCTGGCTCCAAGCCCTTCAGCCCCAAATTCCACAACCCTGAGTTGCCCCAGCCCAGCCCTTGGCACCCCCACTGCCCTGGAAGCTCACGGAGGATAGGGCTGTGCCCACTGGGCTCAGCCTGGTACCCCAGACCCAGCAGGACTTCAGGAAATGTCAGATGTGTGAATCAACAGGAATGAATGACTGGATGGATGGCTGAATGAGTGAAGCGACCCCTGGGTGGGCACCGAGTGCTGGGCTGCTCCAGCCCGGGGTGCAGGGACCCGCAGCAAGGGGCCTGAGGCATTTCAGGGGTCTTGGCAGGGATGGCAGGGGAGAGCATGACAAAGGACAGTGTCTGGCACCAAGGACTGGGGACATGGGGAGGCTGCCTCAGCCACTCTCGGCCTCCAGAAGGTTGCTGGACAGCCCGCATTGGGACAGGCGGTACCCTCAGGGCAGACTGAGTCCAGGTCATTCACTGCAAGTTCAAGTTCATGATTGAACCCATCATTCAGACAGGCTGGCTTCTGCCTAGGGCTCAAGAGATGCAGTCCCCCGCCCCGAGGCTCTGCCCACCACCCTGGCTGGGAAGAGAATGCCAGAGTCCAGAGTCCAGGGTCCAGGGTCCAGGGTCCAGGGCCCAGGTAGGATTCCTTCCCCCACCATCTCTAAGCCTCAGCCATCTGGTCCATACAGGGGAATTGTCACATCCATGGCTGGCCGCTGGGCTCAGCTGGAATGAACCAGTCAAACGCTGCACGTAGCAGGTGCTCACTAAGAGCAGCTCCGTGATGCAGCAGTGACGGGATGGTCAGGCCACCCTGCCCCCTAGCCCCCTCCCCATTTCCGGACGGGCCCCTACCTTGTTTTTGGCTGGGCAGCGGGCAGGTGGTGGGCTGGGCTCCTCGGCCAGGGCCTGCAGCTTGGGGCTGAGCTGGATGGGGTCCCTGTGGCTGCCCGGCTCCCCCAGGCCCTTCATGGCCGCCCGGTAGGACTGGTTCCGCAGGTTCCTCCGCAGCATCCCCCCGGGGCCTGTGTCCACGTCCAGGTCATCCAGAGAAAAGCTGGGGGCCTGGAGGAGCCGGGGGTCACGCCGGGCGGCCTCCTTGCTGAGCATGGCTGCCCCAAAGCTCTGGTGGCGGGCTGGGGTCTTCGCCTTGCTGGCCACAGCCAGGCTGCGGGGGATGAGCTGCTGGGTGCCCAGCTTGAGCGCGGCGGGGCTCTGCGTGCTCAGAACGACGGGCTGCGGCACCCCTGCCCCCGTGGGCACCGGGGCCTCGGGCTGGAAGGTGGCATTGGCCCTGGCCCGCAGGGAGCCCCGGACCATCGGGAGCCCAGAGGCCGGGTTCCCATTGGCGTCCAGTCGGAGCTCTGAGTGGAAGCGGTATTCCAGAAGCTTCTCCTCCAGGGAGCTGTCCGAGTGCCGCTGGGACATGCTGGGTGGCCAGAGTGTCCTCCTGGAAAGGGCAGAGGCGGGGTCTGTGAGGGTTACAGAGAAGTATCAATGAGCTCAGGCATGCAAAGTGTATAAAATGGGGCCTGGCCAGTCACGGGCCCTACGTCAATGCTGCACTGACGTGCTGAGTTCTTACACCAAACCAACAAGCAGGACAGTGGCCAAAGCGTAGGAGAACTTTGTAGGATCAAAACGTAACATGGGCCGAGTGTGGTAGCATGCACCTGTGGTCCTGGCTACTTAGGAGGCTGAGGTGGGAAGATCGCTTGAGCTCAGGAAGTTGAGGCTGCAGTGCACTATGATTGTGCCATTACACTACAGCCTGGGCAACACAGCAAGACCCCATCTCTAAAACAACAAAAACACACCCAAAATGCAACATGGAGAAACTTACTCCTTCAGTAACTTTTTCTTAAGTTTTATAAAAACAAGGCCAGTCACCATTCAGCATGCCTCTCACACACCCAGAACTTTGCATATGTCAAAACTAGGAGGGCCTAGCTAGGGTGGAAGTCTATTCCTCAGATGTGACATCAAGACTGTAAGTTACTCCCTGCAGGGAGGCCATGCAGGGCCAGCCACATGACTTACCTCTATCAACACGGTCTGGGCCACCGCAGGGCACCCGGGATGCCTGGCCCTACGTACTCGCTCAGTCCCAGAAGCCACCAAGCCCTCCCAGGACACAAGTTCTCCGCCCTGGGGCCTGGGCTGCTCCTACGCTGACCTGGAGGGCGCATTCCTTAGGACATTCCAAATCACTAGCTGATGACAACAGCCGCCACCAGGCCTCCCTCGGGGGCGGGTGCCTGTGATCCCGGCTGGACCTAGCAGGTCTGCCCATCCCAAGATCACCCCCCCAAGGTGACGTGTCCGCATGGCACCCACAAGTTCTACTCATGCACGCGCCAAGCAGAAGGTGCAATCCGGGAAGGCCTTTTTTTCCTGAACGTGATCTGTTTCCTGAGGGCAGCTGACGTTGCTGCAAAGTGCAGGCGGCACTGACGTGCCCGTGCCTTGACCGTGGACATGCCCGTGCCTTGACTGTGCCTGGTCTCCCACCAAACAAAGGCCCTCAAGAGCCCACAGCCCCACGCACAGAGCCCCAGCCACCCCGCCCCATCTTCCCTCTCTCCTGCAGGCCTCCCCCCGCAGTCAGGGCCCCAGGCTGCCGTCTCCCTGTCCCGGCCTGACTCCTCCTGACCGCTTTCTCCCACCAGAGCTCCAGACCTGGTGCGTGGCTCTCGCCCCACCCCCAGGCTCCCTCTTCCCTAGGCTGGCAGCGGCCTCTCCCAGGAGAGGTCAAAGTCTGCCCCAGGGCTGGAAGGTGCTCAACCAGGAACCTGTCAGGCGAGCCACTGCCAGGTATGACCTCCGCTCCCAGCGAGGCAGCCACACCCACGGCCCGGGTGCCACTGGACTGGGGCCCAGAGCAGAGTGGGTGCCACCCGAGGGGTGTGGGCAGCTGCCACCTCTTGGCAGGAGCCAGCTCTCAGGAGTGGGGGCCCTGGCAGGCACCCTGTCTCTTCTTTGCCTTCTGGTTTTTAGTCTTATTAACAAACGTAAGGGAACACAGTTACCAAAGTCAACAAGCACCAAGGGCTTATCACGGCATGCCCTCCTCGGGGCAGCCCTGTTCCCAGAGGCTGTCACTCCAGCTCTTCAGCCGCCCCCAGTTTCTAAAGAAGGCCCAGCCCACTCGGCTGGGATCTCCTGCCTAGGGGACTCCCCACCCTTCCTACCTGGAGGACGGGAACCTGCCCTGCACTCCGCCAGCTGCCTGGCTGGGCCTCCCTGCCTGTTAATGATTTTCCCCACCTGCCAGCCTGGCTCCCTGTTCATTCTCCCCAAGCTCTCCAGTGTTCCTCCGGGTCCTGGAGAATACACCATGTGCACTCAGCAGGGAGCACCATGTTTTCCCAGATACCCTGTCCTCCCTGGCCTGAGGGCTGGGTGCTCTGCAGGCCTCGCCAGGCGGATCCTGGGGCCCCATTCCTCGGTTCTCGGGGCTAGAGGCTAGGCTGACCCTTCCTCCCGCTCCCCGACTTCCCTGGCCCTGGCACCCTCCTCAGTCTGTGGCATCTTCCCACTGTCTGGAATGTTTTTCCTACTGCTCCCATAGCTGGGAAGCGCAGGTTCCTGTTAGAGACTTTTCTTCCAGAACCCTGAAGTCGTCTTCCCTTGTCTTCTGAGTCGTGGTGAGTCACCCGACATCGTCCAATCTTCTCCTTGGAGTATGACCTGTGGGCCCCTCCACCTTCACCACAGCCCTGCCAGGCTCCCGCTTAACCGTGAACTCTGGCAACGGACCCTTCCCTGGGGCCCGTCATTCACTGAGCCCAGTACTTGGTGGCACATTCCACCAGCTGACTCCTTCTAGGGCAGCACATGTTTTAGTAAGATCTGTTAAAATGCTGTCTTCTCTGCTTTCTGTTTTAGAATATATGCTCATGAGTACTGAAACCTGAAATACTTCTCTTTTTTTTGAGTTGGAGTCTCACTCTGTCGCCCAACTGGAGTGCAGTGGCCGCTCCCAGCCACCGCAGCCTCGACCCGCTGGGCTCCGGCGATCCTTCCGCCTCAGCCTTCCGAGTAGCCGGAATTACAGGCGCATGCTACCATGCCCGGCTAATTTTTCTGATTTATTGTAGAGATGGGGTCTCACTTGCCCAGGCGGGTCTCGAACCCGCGGGCCCAGGCAATCCACTCACCTCAGCCTCCCAAAGGCGCGGGATGACAGGCTGAGCCACCGAGCCCGGCTCTGAAATACTTCTTACCTTTCTCTCCTTTTTCGCTTCTTTGCTCTCCTCTTTGGGGGGAGTCCCTCTGCTCAGCCCCTCAGGCTTTCCCCCAGTCTCTCACTTTCATTATTCCAAATCCTAACCCTTCACCATGCCTCTTTATCCATATCACCCTGTTCTTGTTTTATGGATGCAACATCTTCTTTCCACTCAGAGGATTCTGTCTTCTAAACAAGCATCTTCCTCTTGGCTGGCCGCCATAGCTCCGAACCTGCCACACACCTTCTCTGACCTGGCCTCCGCTGGCCACCTGCCTCTGCTTCTGTTGAGAAGAGAGGTGTGATGCCAGAGGGCGGCCCAGGTGCATGCACTGTGGACACAGGCTCATTCCTGAGGGCTCTTGGGGACCCCACTGCCATGTTTGAGTCTAGCAGCCTTTCCTCCGGGCTGGCTGGTTTCCACAGGGGTCTCTCCGTTTCCTCACTGGGATGCTGGCCTGTACCTGGTGTCCTGGAGCCAGTGAAGGGGAGGGGCTGAGAGCGTAGACTCCTTTCAGTGGCTGGCCACGCTGACTGGGCAAGTGTCACAGGGAGGCCAGACATCCTGTGGTGGTCACACGAGCTGCAGCAGCAGCTCCAAGTCGTGGAACAGGAGGCCCCGGGAAGCTCTTCCAAGACTGCACAGGGAGTGAGTCCTGCCAGCTGGCTGCCCCGTCTCCCATGCCTATGAGCCCTTTGGGACAGGGACAGTCTGCTCATGTCCCCACAGTCGGCCAGGCTCAATTCCTGAAGTGACAAGGGCTGCCAGACTCTGGAGCCCGCTCTGCCCTGTCCTCCTTCAGGCTCTGCCTCTTCCTGGGAGGCCCGTGTCCCCTGCTGTCCCCCCCGTGTGGGTACTGTTTGATGTGAGCAGGGGCATCCTCGGAGGCTCCCTGCCCAGCCATGCTGCTCTCCGGGTGACGTCCTGCTGCCTCCGCTCAGGGTAGCCCAGAAAGGACTCCCTACCCTGGTCCTGGGAAGCCACAGCACTCCCTTGTCCCTTGACACACCACCTGGTGTCCCCAACACACACGCCGGGGTCGGAAAGGGGTGCGAGGGACTTGCCAGGAGGAGCCGTGGAGCAGGATGAGCAGGTGGAGTTGGCGAGACCTCTGGCCAGTCTCAGGTGGCCCGCCTGGCCTGTCCCGCTCGCTGCCCCTGGCTGTGCCTGGCTTGCTGCATTTTGGACGTGGCCTGGGCTGGGTGGGCGCTGTGTAGCCCAGTCCTCCACTCCCTCGTCCTCCCTGACAGCCCAGCTTCCAGGAAGCGGTCTCCCACCTGGGGCCTGGACTCTTCGCAGCTGCACTCATGGCCACTAGGACCCAAATGCCCCAGGTCTGAGATTCGCTGACCTCAGGAAGAATCACATGGGCCTCCAGCTCTGTGGTGGTCCCACCCTCATGACATCTCTGACCCTTCTAGCCTGGCCTCCAGCCAGGTCTGGCTGACCCCGCGCTGCCGGCAGGGCTAAGACCCTCAGCTCCTGTCCATCCAACCTCGGCCCCTGTGCAGTCAAACCAGCCACAATGACGCCCTTGTGCTTGGGTAATTCTGCCCGGCCAAGCTTGGGACTTGGGGTGTCACGTAACCTGCCGGAGGCTCTGGCTTTGTGAATCGCGCAGCATACACCGACCAGTTCCATCGCAAGTGGGACGGGGCTTAGCTCGGTGGCCTTCTCTGGGGGCAGTTTTGCTCCCCCCAGGGGAAACTTGGTAATGTCTGAAGACATTGTCACCGTCACGAGTAATGGCCTGCAGTGGGGCGAGGCCAGAGATGCTGTTAGACATCCCACTGGCACAGGATGGCTCCAGAACATGATTATCTGGGACAAGAGCCCACAGGTTGAGGTAGGGAGGCTGGCCCAGCTCACCAGAGATGTCCCCTCCACAGTGAGGTTGGGGACCCACCTAGTGAGCCCACCTGGGACACCACTGGCCAGGCCAGTCCCTTCCTGGCTCCTGGCTCTGAATGCAGACTTCCCATAATCCAGGCCCTGGCCCTGCTGCACTCATGGCCCCACAAGGGCACCAGGGGGGAAGCCAGAACCTGTCTCTAGCAGGAACCAGCAGGTAGTGGTCTCCTGTTGCCCCAGCCCCCAGCTGTAACGCGGCACACGGACGGCGCCCTCCAAATGCCTTCCCACGCCTGTGTCTGGTCTTCCCAACACTCTGAAAGTGGGTGTTTCCCTGACTGGCGAGGAGGCAGGTACAGAAGGCACGAGATCCACAGGGTCAGATGCCAGCTGTGAGGGCAGGGCCAGGAGCCAGGCTCATTTTGACCTATAAGACTGTCCCCAAGCAGGGGGCCGAGTGAGCGAGGGGCCTGGACTCGCCAGAGTTGCTAGAAATAAAGACTGCGCTACAGAGGGATGTCCCCCGAGACAGCAGGGTCACAGGCCAAAGAGGCGTCAGCCTGGATCCGCTGGAACCCAAGCCAGAGTCCGAGATCCAAACTCAGTGCGCTCCAGCCCAGGCAAAGCCCGGGCACAGGCCAGCATCCTCAGGGCAGCACACCTGGTCTCCACCCGTGGGCTATGCAGACTCTGCAGGCTGCGTTACCTCTGTGCCTCAGTTTCCCCACGTTTAGGCGGAGAGTGCTTTCCAGGCAGGATGGTCATGTGGGTCTGAGAAGACCCTGGGAGCCCGTGTCCTCAGGCATGGCCCCCCCACCGGTTTCTCCCGGCAGGTGTCCAGGTGGAGGGGACATCACTCCATCTCACACTCCAGGCACTCCTGTCCTCGTGGCCTAGACCTTCCTTCTCCCAGGAAGCCCCCCAAGACCCCTCACCTCCCACTGCCCCCTCTCATCGGGGCCGGGAGGGCAGGGCCTGTGACCCTGACGTCTCAGGGGACATCCCTCGGTCGCGCAGCTCCTGGCCTTGCCCTGGGCAGCGCCTCCGATCTCCCCTTTGGTGACTCCTCTGCAGGCCCTGGACACCCTTAGAGCAGGGACCGCATCTTGCACATTTGTCCCCCGAGCAGGGGCCCAGCGGCAGCTGACTGGGGACACTCTTCGAGCCCCCATTTTACGGGTGAGGATACTGAGGTCCCAAGGGCGTCAATTACTCCTCGCAGACTCAAGAGCCAGGATCTGAACCCGGAGCCCAAACACTCTTCCACGGGGGGGCTCGGGCAGACAGCCGCCCACAGCAGGCAGGACCTTCTCCGTCCCGGTCAGCCTCTGCGGGCGCCAAGCCCCCCCCCCCGCATTACACGGTGCACAGGCTGTTCCCCTCAAGGACACAGGGAAGGTTCAGGCCCTGCCTGGGCTCCTGGGCAGAGGTGGAGGCCACCAAGAAGAGGCCACTGCGGCCACTCAAGTTCCCGCACCCCAGGCCAAGCGCTGGGTTGAGGCCCGCACACTCAGGTCCCCAGAGGGGCTCTGCTCCCACTTCAGAGAGGCAGAAACTGAGGCTGGACAGCTGGGTCCGGTGGGCCCGACAGCCCCCTCCCTTCCCGGGCGAGGCGGGGCACCAGGGCGGGGCGACGGGAGCGGGGAGCGGGGGCGGGGCGGGGTGTGGTTCTGGCTCGTCGTGGGGGCGGTCTTCCCTCGTGGGGCCGATCCTCGGCGCGTCCCCTCCGACCCCCGCCCGCTCCGGCCTCCCGGGCCCCGCGGAGCCCAGACCCGGCTCCGCGCGAAGTTTCCTTCGGAAGAGGCAGCGGCCCCGGGGGCGGGCGCGGGCCGCGGCGGGCGGGGGGCGGGTGCCCGTCCCGCGGGCGCAGCCCCGGCGCGGCGACCCCCGGGTGGCAGAGCCGGCCCGCGCGGGCCCGGGCGGGGCCTGCGGGAAGCGCGGCCGGCCGGCGCGCCCGGGCTCCGGCGCCTCCCGGGCGTCCGCCCGCCCCCGGCGGCGCCCCGTGCCCGGCCCCGTCCCCGGCTCACCTGTCCCGGGGCGCTCGGCCGCGGGCGGGCGCGCGGCGCAGCCCTCCCGCCTCGGACCTCCGGCGGCGCGGCCCCGCCCCGCCCCGCCCCGCCCGACTTCCTGTGCGCCCGGCGGGCGGGGCTGCGGCGCCGCAGGTGGGCGCGGGCGGGCGGGCCGGGCGGCTCCGGGTCGGAGCGCCCGGCGGGCGGGGCGGCGCGGGGCGCGGGGGCGCGGGGGCGCTCCCCGGCGGCTGCGGGCGCCGACTCACCTGGCCGCGCCGCGGCGTCCGGGCTCACCTGGGCCGGCCGGAGCGCACGTGACCGGCCGGACCGGCTCGCGCCTCCCGATTCCGGCCGGAGTCGCCGCCGCCTCCCCCGCGCCCCGTCGCTCGCTGTGGCCGGTCCCGGCCGGCGACGCGCGCGGGGGCGCGGGGGCTGGAGTGGCCCAGCTTCCTTGCAGTGTCCCTCTCCTTCCTGCCGCCGCCTCCTCCAGGAAGCCTTCCGGGACGAAAACCAGCCCTGCGGGGAGCCGATGTTTGCTGCACAAAGGCCCCGCCTGCCTTCTGGGTTCTTGGAAGCCTGGCGGCCGGGGCAGCCCGGGAGCTCGCAAGCACCCTGGCCTCCTGCTTGCCGTGGTCCAGTCGCCATCCGCCCCGTTCTCCAGATGTGGACACCGAGGCCGGGGACGCAAGGCGCCTGCCGGCGTGCACAGGCCGAGCCCGGACTCCTGAGCTCTGGGAACGTGTGCGGAGGTGCTGTGGGGTCAGGGGTCTGGGGGCATCCCAGGGCAGAGCCGCAGCAGCCGCACGGCAGGGGGCCTCAGGAATCGGGCCCCCTGGTGCCGCAGGCGGGGCTGGGGCCGGGCTGGGGCCGGGCCGGGTCTGCAGTCTCCAGGATGGCGCCGACCTCGCCACCCCACCTGCACCGTGAGCCCCGCCGCCCCCAGTTCCCAGCCCCGCGGAGCCCCGCGCCAGCCGGTGGCGACAGCAGACACGTCCTCACAGCAGGCCCCTGCTCAAGAGCTGCCCATCGCTCCCGGGGGCCTTCACCCAGGGGGGTGGCCTCAGCCTCCCCACGGACCCCTCGGCGCCCTCTTGTGCTGTGCAGCCCCTCCCCCCTTCCCACTCAGGACACGATCCCGGGAATTCTGCCCGCCGGTCCCTGCCGTCCCTCTCTCTTCCCCGCAGGAGGACACAGCTTGGCATTTCTCGGGTGCCTGGTTAGCGGAGGGGCCCTGCGTGGCACCCTGTGGCCTGCCCTGTCTCTGCGGCTGCAGCGGTTCCCCCTGCCCACTAGCCCCCATCATCTGCCCACAGCCAGCGTTGACTAGGGGTCGGGTAGTTCCCCACTGTGTGCAGGTGCCACCCGGGCAGAGCACAGGCTTGCCCCCTGGGCCGTCAGTCCCACTGGGGGCAGTGGGGAGAAGCTAAGCGCTGGCCCCTGTGGGCTGCGGCCGGGCGTGGCACCACCCGGGTGGCGGTTTTGCTTCTGGGCGGCTCCTGGGAAAGGCGGGCGGCTGCTGCCCCCCCGAGGCCACTTTGGGTACTACACCTACCTGGCCCTGCCGGCGGGAGGTTGCGGCGCCTTCCGGAGCGCTTGACCAATGGGGAGACCGAGGCCCAGTGGAGAGACCCATGCCCTGCCCCGGGCCACCCGGCAGGATCCAGGTCCCCGACTCCCACTTAGTGCTTCCCTGTAAACCTTCAGACTCGGGTGTAGTCCCCGCCCTCTGTCCAGCACCCGTATTGGCCCCACCGGCAGCCCTGAGCCTGGCTCTGCCTCTGAACCAGGAGGCTTTGGGGGCCTGTCTCTCCATCTCCCGCTGGCTCATCGTGGGCTGGAGGCCACTTGATCTGTGGGTGGGACAGTCCACTCGCTGGCGACGTGACGCTACCTGGCCTCTGTGCCTCTGCTGCCGATGGGGGTTTGATGACACACGAGGGAGCCCACGCACGAGTTCCGGAAGAGTCAGTTCAGGGATGACAGCTGGAAGGGGCCAGCTTGTAGATTGTAAGGGGCCGTCAAGGAGAGAGACGGGGGGAGGGCCTGCCAGGGGGGGCGGGCTGGGGAGCTCTGCACCTCTTTGGCGGGACCACGAGCCTGGGGTCTGAGTCAGTGCTGAACCAGCAGCCCTTGGGGGTGGCACCGGGTCTGTCCCCCGCGTCGGGTGTCCTGGCTAGCTATGTCCCTGTCTGAAAGCTTCTCATCTCAGGAAACCCCAGGGCAACCTCTACAGGGCCCAGAATCCCCGCTGCATGAGTAAGGGTCCTGAGGCTCATAAAGGTGTGTTGGACTCCACAGCTCGGGCGCCTTGGCACATTCTGTGAAAAGGGTGTCTGGGTCACTCTCCCCAGACATCAGTGTCTCTGCCCTGGGGCCGCCTTCTCAACCTGTGTCTCTGTGTCGCCCTCGGGTCCTCCCTCTTCCTCTCCTCGAGGCCTTGGAGGGGACACCCCTGTTTTGTCCTTCAGCTCCAAGGCCTTTCCTGACATCCTGTGAGAGTAGGACAGTGCCTCTCACCTTTCTCAGCACTCACGGCCCCTGCAGTGGGCGGGATTGTGTCCCTCCTTAAGCTATGACCAAATCCCAAGCCTCTGGACCTGCAAATGGGACCTTGTTTGGCAGTCTGGTCTTTGCAGGTGACATCAGGTTAAGATGAGATCATTCGGCATTGGGATGGGCCCCAGCCCTACGACTAGTATCCATATAAGGAGAGGGACATTGGACACTGAGACAGAGAGACGGGGGGAAGATGTCACATGGGAACACAGAGATTGGAGTGATGTGGCCAAAGCCAAGGAACGCCACAGATTTCCTGCCACACCAGGAACCCGAGGAGGCGGGAAGGGTCCTCCCTAGAGCGTCCGGGAACGTGGCCCTGTGCACCCTGGTTTGCACTCCTGAGCGCCAGACTGTGAGGGCTTGAGCCCACAATGCCAGCTGGGCTTGTCCTGCATGTCTCTGGCCCCGATTAGCCAGGTGAGACATTCTGTGTCTAAGGACTGGAACGCAGGAGCCCTGAAGAGTGGTCTCTGTGTCGCCCTCGGGTCCTCCCTCTTCCTGTCCTCGAGGCCTTGGAGGGGACACCCCTGTTTTGTCCTTCAGCTCTGAGGTCTGTGCCGGGGTGGGGTGGCTGGAGATCACCTGAGCCCCAGCACCAGGGTCTGGAGTCAGAGCCTGCACGGCAGTGTCACTTGCAGCTACATGTGTGGCCTACCCTGGGGCCATCCCCCACAACCCTGTAGGGTAGAGCAAACAGCTACTGAAAACTGTCAAGGGGCCGGTGCCTGTATCTGTAGGAGCCAGGCACCTTTTCTGCACCTGGAGGCGTCCTGTGCCCCTGTGGGTCTCGCTTTGAGTCTTGCAAGCTTTTGCTCAGCCATAGGGTCTGTTACAGAGAGGCAGCAGCCCCCCAGGAGGCCTTTGGGCCTGACCTTCCCAGGTGCTCAGGACCAAGGCTGCCCATCTTCCCCACTGGGCTGAGTGGACAGTGCCCTCCTGCCTGTCCCCTCCTTCCCGGAGCCATGAGGAACATGCAAGTGGAAGGACAGGCATGACAGTCTCCCCTTCTCAGGCCCTCGGTGCTGGCTGCCCCGCACTCCCTGTGGCTCTGTGGTGTCTTGCCTGTTCTGTGGGCAGTTGGGACCCCCATTGGGTAGTGCCATGGCTGTAAGGATGGCGCCTCTGTCCTGGCAAGTGGGGGTCCAGGACTGGGGACCAGCAGGTGGGTGAGGGGCGACGAGGTGCCCGTGGGGGTTGTGGGGCAGGGCCTGGCTGGGTCAGGCCCACCCGGTGGTCTAGCTGAACAGGAGGCTGGGCTTAGGGAGGAAACATCCCTCTTCTGTGTACCCTAAAACAGCAAACAGTCATCACCTCCTGTTAAGCACCTGCTGTATGCCCTGGTTCATGCTAGGTGCCCTGTAATGCATCATCTTATGGCATTTTTAAGAAACTCCCTCAGATGTCATTGCCATTGTCCTGATTTAATTGAGAGAAGAGTTGTTCTGCCTGTTGCCACCTGGCAAGTAAGTGGCCCGGCCATGATTAGGACCCAGGTGTGTCTGGCGCAAGCCCCAGGTTCCCTAATAATGATGAGGGACTATTTCAGGTTTACAAAGAAGTATATGTAATTTGAAAAATAACAAACAAAACATCCATATTTCTCCCCCAGTTGAGAATTTATTTATTTATTTTTTTTTAGTTGGAGTCTCACTCTGTTGCCCAGACTGGAGTGCAGTGGCTGCTCCCGGCCACCGCAGCCTCGACCTGCTGGACTCCGACGATCCTCCTGCCTTAGCCTTCCAAGTAGCCAGAACTACAGGTGCACGTTACCACGCCTGGCTAGTTTTTGATTTATTGTAGAGATGAGGTATCGCCAAGTTGCCTGGGCAGGTCTCAAACCCGCGGGCTGAGGCAATTCACTCTCCTCGGCCTCCCAAAGTGCTGGGATTACAGGCTGAGCCACTGAGCCTGACTGCAGTTGAGAATTTAAAACATGGCAGGTATTTTGGCCTTGATGAGCTAGTTGGTACCAGATCTGCCTTCCCATCATAAACAACCAGAAAATGGACCAACAAAGACAGAAAGCAACCATTTCTGGACATTGGTCAGCAGGGCACCAAGGACAGTCATCCCTGGGAGAAAAGCTTTTGGTCCCAAGAGCCTGGTGGCCTCATTGAGCTGCAGGGACAGATGTGGGAGCCCGGGAAGGCCAAGGACTGGGGAAGAGCCCTGGGAAGGAGGCAGTGTGTAGAGGACCCCAGAAATCCTCACAGGGCTCCCCCCAAGCTCTGGCAAAATACTAAGTTGTGCCTAAGCAGAGTGAGGTCCCATGAAGCCAAAGACCAACAACTGCCACAGAGCTCTGTGAGCAGAAGAACTACCAGCATCCATCTAGGGCCGGGAGATGCTTGAATTCCTGCCACCCTGAAGGAAGAGACCTTGGCAGCCACCAGAACATCCAGTAGAGACCAAAGATAGCCACAGTCTGGGTGTGGGGCCAAATTCTGGTGTGACCTAATAAAGGTTCAGGACAAGTCTTGGAAGGAACAGGCTGACCCACAAATAAGTGAATTGCCTGTTGACACAAAACTCATCATTCTTGAAAAGAAGGCCAATAAAATTCAGGAACTCAAACAGTTTGACATTGACAACCTCTGGCACCCAGTGCAAAATTACTAGATGCATGAAGAAGTGGAAGCACATGACCTATAACTAGAAGAAAAATCAGTCAATAGAAACAGACCCAGAGGTGACACAGATGATGGAATGGGCAGAGCAGGCATGTAAAGCCAGTGTTAAAAATATGTCCCGGCCGGGCTCAGTGGCTCAGCCTGTAATCCTGCGCCTTTGGGAGGCTGAGGTGAGTGGATTGCCTGAGCCTGCGGGTTCGAGACCCGCCTGGGCAGCGAGACCTCATCTCTACAATAAATCTAAAAAAATCAACCAGGCGTGGTAGCGCGTGCCTGTAATTCCGGCTACTCGGAAGACTGAGGCGGAAGGATCGCCGGAGCCCAGCAGGTCGAGGCTGCGGTGGCCGGGAGCGGCCACTGCACTCCAGTCTGGGCGACAGAGTGAGACTCCAACTCGGAAAAAAAAAAAAATGTGTCCCAGGAGTTACAGGAAACTGTGATCATAACCAAAGGATAATTATAATGAATGGAAATTCTATAGATGAAATATGTGAGACAAAAAAATCTTCTGGATGGGACTAATAGCAGATTAAGCACTGAAGAAGAAAAGATCAGTAAACTTGAAGCAGGATAATACCAGTTATCCAAACTGAAACAGAAAAATGCCCAGGGGATAATTCAACCGAGTCTTGGTGACTTGTGAGCTACCATCAGACAGCCCAGGAAGAGGTGAGGGGGAGAAAATATGTTTATAGAAATCATGGCTGAAACATTTCCAAATGTGATAAAACAAAAACAAGAAAAAAACATAGAGCCACAGCTCCAGGAACCTCAAAGCAGAGTAAGTGCACAGAACTGAAAGCAGCAAAGGCACAAAGCACATCACACCAAGGCCCCTTACAACAAACTGGCTAAAAACCAGTGACAGAGAGAAAGTCTTCAGGGAATAAAGATAAGAAATCTCTAGCTTGTCATCCGAAACACTGAAAGCCAAGAGAACTGGGACAACATCTTTAAAGGCTGAAAGCAAACAAAACTGTCAACCAAGATGTTCATTTCTAGCAAAAATATCCTTCAAAACTGAAAGTCAAACAAAGACATTTTAAAACAACAGCTGAGATAATTCATCACCAATAGATCTACACAACACGAAATGGCAGAGGGATTTTTCTCAGGCTAAAAGAAAATGATACCAGCTGTAAATTCAGGTCTGCACAAGGTGTAGGAACCCATTGGAAATTGCAAATATATGGGTAAATATGAGAGATTTTTATGCTTTAAAAACATTCTCTAAAAGGTAATAGACTAAAGCAAAAGATAATAGGCTATTTAAAGCAAAAAAATTAAAGCAAAAATTTTTCTAAAAGAAAATAGACTAAAGCAAAAATTATGAAAGTACATTATAAAATTTATGACATATGTAAAATATATTACAAGAAAAGCACAAAAGACAGGAGGAGGGAATACAGAGATACCATTGTAAAGCTCATATATTTTACATACAATGGTGTAAAGATAAAGATAGCTAGATAATGATAAATATAAATACTGAAAACGCTAGACTGGACAATAAAAATTAGGACAAGGAGCTATAGCTAGTAAGCCAGGAAAGAAGGTGAACTAGAACACTAGAAAATACTCATCGAAAAATTGGGCAGGGAAAGGAAAAAGACAAAGAATAGATGCCACAAAGAGAAAACAAATAGCAAGATGGTAGCCTATATCCAGCCATATCCATAATTATATTAAATGTAAATGGGCTAAACACACCAATTAAAAGATAGAGATTGTCAGACTGGATAAAAAGCAAGGCTTAACTACATGATGCTTACTAGATTAAAATATAAAGACACAGGTAGAATAAAGATAGACATGCAAATGCTAGTCATAAGAAAATAGGAATGACTGTGCTAATATCAGACAAAGCAGATTTCAGCACAAGAACATGACCATGGGAACAGGGATACATCATAATGATAAAAGGGTCCATTGATTCAAGAAGATGATCCGAAGTGTGTATACACATAATAGTTTCAAAATACTTGCAAAAACAAACCACTGACCAGATGGAAAGGAAAAATAGATACATGCACAATTATAGCTGGAGATTTCAACACTTCTCTCATAATTGCTAGAATAGTAGATAGAAAAGTCGATAAAGGTGAAAAAAACTTAAACAGACCCATTAACCAACTTGACATAATTGACATTTACAGAGCACTACACCCAACTGTGGCAGAATTCACAGGCTTAAGTGCACATGAAACAGTCACCATGATAGATATTAGGACATAAACTGAGCCTTGATACATTTTAAAATATTGAAATCACACAGAGTATGTTTTCTGACCACAACACAGTAAGTTAGAAACAATAACAAAATATCTGGAAAATTTCCTAATATCTAAAAATTAGTGCATTTTAAAGTAACCTAACGGTCAAAGAAGAAATTACAGGAGAAGTTAGAAAATATTTCAAACTGAATTATAATAAAAATACAAAATATTAAAACGTGTGGGATATACCTAAAACAGTGCCTCGAGGGAAATTATTTATATAGCCATAAATGCTTATGTTAGAAAAGAAGATGTGCTTAAAATCAGTGACCTAAGCTTCCACCTTTAAGTGCTAAAATAATTAGTGCAAATAAAGTCAAAGTAAATAGGTGAGATAAGATAATACATTAATGGAAATCAGTGCAATATTAAATAAACAATAGAAAAAATAATTAAAACAAAAAGCTATTGTTTGAAAAGATCAATAACATTGATAATCCTGGACAGCTCAAGAAAGAGATTAAACTCAAATTACCAACGTCAGGACAAGAAAAAGGCCATCACTGCTGATCTTGCAGACATTAAAATAATAAGAATTAATGAGAAAATATTATGAGTAACCTTTTGCCACTTGGATGAAACAGCTAAGTTCCTTGAAAGACAAAAAACATCAGAACTGGCACAAGAACAAATTAGACATTCTAAATAGCATTATATCTATTGAAGAAATCGAACTCTTCATTAAAATGAAAACAGCCTTTTCACAAAGAAACTCCAGGCCCTGACAACATCACTGGTGAATTCAGTTAAATATTCAGTCAAAAAGAAGAAATAATGCTATTCTTACATATAGTCTTTTAGAAAATTGAGGAAGAGGGAACATTTCTCGACTCATTTTATGAGGCCAGTACTGTCCAAATACTAATACTAAAAACATCACACAAAAATAAATCTGTAGGCTAATATCCCTTATGGACATAGGTGCAAATCAAATCCAGCTATGTATATAATGAATAATATTGCATGATCAAGAAAGATTTATTTTAGGAAGCAAGGGTAGGTTTGTTTGTTTGTTTGTTTTTAAATTGGGGTTTCCCTCTGTTGCCCAGGCTGGAGTACAGTAGCACAATCCTGGCTCAACTGCAGCCTCCTGAGTAGCGGGGACTACAGATGCATGCCACCATGCCTGGCTAATTTTTTGATTTTTTTTTTTTTGTAGAGAAGGGGTCTTGCTATGTTGCCTAGGCTGGTTTTGAACTTCTGGGCTCAAGCGATCTTCCTGCCTTGACCTCCCAAAGTGCTGGGATTACAGGCGTGAGCTGCTGTGCCCGGCCAAGGTGAGTTTAATATTTGAAAATCAAGCAGTGTAATCTGCTACATTAACAGAATACAGGAGAAAATCATATAACCTGTTCCATAGGTTTAAAAAAAGCATTCGATCCAATCCAACACCTATGAAGATAAAAGTCTCAGCAACATAAACAGAAGGGAACTTGCTCAGCCAGACGAAAGGCCGCGCAGCTACGCAGCCCTGACGATCAGGAACGGACTGCTTTCTCCTTGGGCTCTTGGCACTCCTGCTTGTTGGTCCCAGCTAGCGGGACAAGGCCAGGAGAAGGGGTGAGACACACCCAGATGGGAAGGGAAGCAGGAAACCTCCCTCCCCTCCAGGTGACCTGGTGTGTATTGAAAGGGTGCCTGACACATCTACAAGCACTCCAGATAACACAGAAGCCCCTCCCCTGGCTCTTCACTCTCCCACTTTCATCCTAGAAGGAGCCACAATTCCGAAAGTGGTATTTATCCATATTACAACGTTTTCTCCCCCTTGTTAGGTGCACATGCAGCCATACAAGCCTACAGTGTTGACTGTGGATTTTTAAACTCCAAATGATATCAAGGACAGAGTCCAGGCTCACAGGCTCCCGCGGACCAAGGAGGGCTGGAGAGTGGGCGCCGCCCACAGGCCTGAGGCGAGGCAAGGCCATGGGCCCTCTCTGCCCCTGCTGCCCCTTTTCCCCACCCCCTCCGTTTCCAGGGCTTGCTGCCTCCTGGGCCTTCGGGGGGTGCCGGGTAGGGGCCCCAGGAGTGGGCTGGCCGGCCTGGGGAGCTGGAACTGGGGAGTGAGCTCTTGCCAGCCTGGGTGTGAAGTGCTTTCGACCAAACTGGGGCCTCTGGGAATCTAGCTTCATAGCGGACTTACATCTTTAAGGGCGTGGGTGGGACTCACCGCCCTAGGAAATCAGGTTAATTGAGGCAGAGTTTTGTGTAATAAAATCACCCTTTTAAAGCGTACGGTTGGACTCGTTTTTAACAAATGCATAGTTGTGTGGCCACAACTATACACAACGCTTCCATCACTCCAGAAAGTGTCTTCATGCCCCGCTACGGTCTTCCCTGGCTTCCTCCCACCCCGAATTTGGGCAACACTGGCCTGCCCACCGCACCCCCACCCACAGCTCCAACAGCTCCTCCTTCTCCAGACGTCAGGTAGATGGAGTAAGCCAGTCAGGTAGGTGGAGTGAGCCAGTGCGTGGCTCCTTCTGCCCCACATACTGGTTCAAAGACTTGACCACGCAGCTCTTGTATCAGTGGTTGCTCCTTGGTGGCTAAGTGGTGTCCCCTGAGTGCTGCTGTGTGTTTATGGAGACGGAATATACAAAATACCAGATCGTATGTAAAGTCGGAGCTCATCAGCTCTAAGAAATGGATGCCCTGGCCAGAGCCCTCACCAGAGAAGACACCCAGAATCCATGTGAGTGAAGGCTGGCTACTCCAAGTCACACGCCACTGGGACTGCCACACACCTATTAGAAGGACCAAAATTCAGAACACGGACAACACCAAGTGCTGTGAGGATGAGGAGGAGGGGCCTTCGCTCGTGGCTGGTGGGACTGTGGCATGATGCAGCCACTGGGGGAGAGTTTGGTGGTTTCTTCCACGTTTAAACCTCCTCTTATCACTCGATCCAGCAGTCATATTCCGGTGTTTGCCCAAAGGAGCTGAAAACACATCCACAGAGAAACCTGTGCACTTGTTGATGGCCGCTCTATGTGTAATTTCCAAAACTGAGAGGTAGCCAAGATGTCCTTCCGTGGGTGAGCAGATGAGTAAACCTTGGTGTGTCCAGGCCGTGGAATATCACTCAGTGCTAAAAAGACACGCATTATCTATCAATGCATGAAAAGGCATGGGGAATGTTAAAAGCACATTTCTAAGTGGACTAAGCCCCTCCGAAAAGGCTACACACCATACGATTGTCACTACGTGACACTCTGGAAAAGGCAAAACTATAGAGATGATAGAAAGCTCCAGGGTTGCCGTGGGTTGGGGGGAGGGAGGGACAGGTGGGCACAGAGGTCTGTCTGATGCTGTCAGGGTGTCCACGTGTCGTTCCATGTTCGTCCAGATCCACAGGATGTGCATCAAGAGTGAATCCTAACGTAGACACAGGTAATGACGTGTTGTGTGGGTTTATCTGTCAGAACAAATGCACCCTCTGGTGGGGTACGATGATCACAGGAGAGGGCTGTGCACGTGGGGGGGAGGGGCGCACAGGAACTCGCTGTACCTTCCTATCAGTTTTGTTGTGAACCTAAAACTGTTCTAAAAAATAAAGTTTATTAAGCAACAACAACAACTCGGCCACAATCTGCAGTGTGAGCCAAACAATAGCACCTGTGACCTTGGCCCCAGATGGCCAACATTTGGCAGTAACTGATGGTCACCCTCGTTTCTGTCCCCACCCCTAACCCAGGACCCAGAGGGGGCCAGACATGCCCCCTCCCTGTCCCACAGGATGCTTCCTGTCGGTTGGCGCCCCGGCCTCCCTAGTCCACAGCCCCATCAGGGCTCATCCGAGGATCTCCGTTTTTTACTCTGAAGCTTCCTCCCATCCCTCACCATCCTGGGAGTCTCTGAAAACACGGGTGATGGGGTGACCCCCCTCCCTGCAGTAGCTCGGAACAAACAGTCCCACCATCTCTCTGGAGTCTTTGCTCATTTCTATAGTTTTTTTTTTTTTTGAGTTGGAGTCTCACTCTGTCACCCAGACTGGAGTGCAGTGGCCGCTCCTGGCCACCGCAGCCTCGACCCGCTGGGCTCCGGAGAGCCTTACGCCTCAGCCTTCCAAGTAGCTGGAACTACAGGCGTGCGCTACGACGCCCGGCTGATTTTTTGATTTATCGTAGAGATGAGGTCTCACCAAGTTGCCCAGGTGGGTCTCGAACCCGCGGGCTCAGGCAATCCACTCACCTCAGCCTCCCAAGTCGTGGGATTACAGGCTGAGCCACCAAGCCCTGCTCATTTCTACAGTTTACACCCCCTCCCAGTGGCCGGACACCTGGGTTCTAGCCTGGGTGGGACCGTGATGCCAAGGCTGCTGTGGACACTGGCTGCACGTCTCGTGTGGACATGTGTGCTGCTTGTTGTGCTTTAGAAACTGACCCCACCCTGTCCTGCCTCTCTGGCTTCCTGGGCCTTCCTTGTCTCAGGAGTCCAAGGGCCACAAACCCTGCCCCAGGGCAGAGGAAGAGCCGCTCCCTCCCTTGGCGTCTCAGGTGGGCCCCGCCGTCTTTGGGGCTTCAGGTCATGGCTGGGCCCTGGCTCGCCGCTCAAAAGACTGTTCCCCCTTCTTGCAGACTTGGAACCCCGTACTCTTCTGGCCTGGACTGTAGGAGGGATCCCACAGGCTTCCCTGTCCTGGGTTAGGACCGAGACGGATGGAAGATGCTGTCCAGCAGTGGCATACATTGGCCCCTCTCCACCGACAGGGTCTGATGCAGGCTCAGGGCTGTGGCCACCCTGGACCCCAGAAGCCCCCTCGAGCAGGCTACACCATGGGCACCTTTCTCTGGGCTCCTCTGCATGGAAGCCACCCTGCTTCTGGCCACTGTACCCCAAATTTTTAGGATGCATCTCGGGTTTTGGAAGACTTCTGCTGCCACGAGAATTAAGGTTAATGGTTCTCAAAATAGCCTCTCTGCAAATAGCTGACAAGCCCACTTGGCACAAAACGAATCTGAAGGGGAACTAAAAAGCGTCTCTTTTCCCAGAAAACAGATTCCTCATTGACATGGTTTTTTCTCCAGTTGGTTTTTCCCTGCTTCCAAATGTAGCCTTTCTCCGGGGCCTTTTATGCAAGGGCCGGCCTTGGAGACACAAAGTTCGCTTGTCAGTTCTGTTCTCTTCTCCTAGGGGTCCCGATAATAGGGCCATTATCAGAAAGCTTTCCTTTTCCATGGGTTTTTTTCCTCTCCCCCCTCCGTGGCTGATGAGGTTTGCCAGGCTGCTCCAGGGTGGAGGAGCCCCCCCATATGAACTCCAGGAGGCTGGGCGCTGTCATTCGATCTTCCCAAATAGCTTTTGGGAGTGGGGCCGTTCATCAGATTTGGGATTCACATCGTTTGTCTTCTGAGAATGGAAACGAACTTCCCCGAGAGAAGGCTTTCAAAGCTGTCTCTGGGCCTCGAGCTCAGGGCACAGCCCACATCTGACCAACGGGCGTAAGATCTCACAGTTCGTCAATCACATCTGGATGGAAATGACACTTAAATTCTTTCCCCGCCCCATCCTGCCTGGGGAAAACACACTTCACTTACAGTGTTGGGAAGATGCACTCTGCACCGCAGATTTGGGTCCGAGACCCTGTTCCAAATCAGCCTCCGTGTCTTTCCTTCCTGCAGCTACTGGGGGCTGGTGTGGGAGGCTTCCACTTCCCCACTACTCTTGTCAGAGTGTGTTCTGGCCCCTTGGTGGACTTCGGAGTTCCTGGCGTTCTCAGACCCCTCCTGGAGGGATGGCTCTTAGGCAAACCATTTATTCACGTGTCCGTCCAGTCATTCATTCATGTGACCACCCTGCTCCCGAGTTCTTGTGCCCAGCTGGACTTTGGGAACTGAGTGACACATCAGGGTACTCTCTGTCCTCATGGCCCCAAATCCTGTGCACCTGATCTATCTGGGCTCAATGAACGGAGGTCTTGGGAGACCCCTTCCTGGGCCTGAGGACGGCTGTCTGTGGGGCACTCTGGACCTCGAGAACTTCCAAGGCAGCTGGGAGAAGGTGGAATCTTTCTCTGCTTGTAAACATGCCAACTGTGTCTACTATTTTTTTTAAATGTCTGGGAAAGGAAAGACACCGTTGGGGGTTATTTTGCCAGACAAACACCTTGTGGGGTCTCCTTGGGTGTGGAAGGGGTACTGCCTGCCTGCCCACCCTGCCTCTGCGGTCTGACGGAAGGGAAGAAGCCAAGGGAGGATCCGTTGCTGGTGTGAGTCCTGGGAGTTTGGGAGCATCCTTCCTGTGGCTTGAGTGGCTGAGGGTGGGTGGCCTGTCTTAAGGGGTCAAAAGGTGGTAGGCTTCAGGGAGGGGGGCAGTGTGGCATGTGGGGGGACTCTGCTTCCACAAGAGGCTGGCCGGGGTTTCCTAGGGTCCACCCTGGGGAAGGGGCAGGTCCAGGACTGGCCATAGAAGACAGGTCTGCTATCAGCTCCAGAAGGTTACACTGTGTCACCTGGAGAGGAGGCCCCTGGGGCTGGTGGGGGACATGCCTGGGGGTGGACACACTTGGAGGCTGCTACACCTGGAGGTGGGCACAACTGGAGGACGTGTCTGAAGGCTGCCCAGGGGCAGGCCACCATGCCCCTCTCACTTTGGGAGCAGCGCAGGTGGTGCCTTTCCTGACTTTGTTTTTTCTGAAAAACAGGAGCAGCCAGGGAGGCTGCCTGGCAGCAGTGTAGGGGGGAAAGGCTTGGTGCGCCTCCAAGCCTGGCACCCAGACCCCTCAGGCAAGATGGGAAGCCCTGACCTCGGCCAAGCCCTGACCAGCTCCTCTCGCTCCCTTCCCGGGTCCCCGCCCTCAATGAAGCTCGCAGGCCCGAGGCTTAGAAAAGCACACAGATTTATTGCATATCAATCTCATGTATAAATTCATTGTAGCATTGGAAAGATTACATTTGGTATACAGTCCTATTCTACAGCATTAACCTCAGATCGGCGTCTCCTAGGCTTCAGTTTAAAGAACTCTCTCTACACAAGGACATCTGTCTTCATCACAAGCATCAAATAAAATCTGCGAAACTGCTCTTTGAAGGGTCTCCTACACGTTCCGTCTCCTAATTTCATCATCCTCCCACCTCGATTTCCACGTTGATTAGGCGCTACGCCCTGTGGCGGCGGCCGTTCAGGACTCCAAGTCTTGAACGGAGATCCCAATCCCATGCCCAGTAAGTGCATCTACGGAATCCTCCTCTTAATAAAAATTTCACGAACAGACACGATAGTGACCGCTACGCACGAGTCATGCACAGTTTACTTATAAACAGAACAGAAGCCATTTACAGTCAGGGGGACCTGGGCGAGCACCAGCCTCCTTCTCAATGGTTTTTTTTTTAAACATTATTAGAAAACCAGACATTTACATTTGATTTCTCTTTCAACACTATACAGTTCTAAAAGAAAAGAAAACAAAACAAAACCAAAAAGCTGAGCCCAGTCTGTAATGTAACAACGGCAAAGGTGGCATGGGGTGCACGGGCTCGTGATTCTCACAAGCATCCTATATATACTTCAAGTCACAAAGTATACACACACACACACACACACACACACACACACACACACACACACACACTTTAAATTACACGTTCCGACACCAGGGCTCAGCCTCCCTCCAGCAGAAGAGCAGGGACGCCAGCTACACGAAAGTGGATCGTCAGGATGACTTTTGTTCAGGAGTGAATTGCACATTTGGAAACTCAAGCTGCCTTGTTTTTCATTTCATTTCATTTTTCCAAAAGTGGTGATATGAATCAGTGACAGAAAAGAATAAAACAAACAGAAAAATGGAATGGAAGGAGAAAAGGAACTCTTCTCGGAAGAACGCAAGAATGTCTTAGTCACAGTATCACTCATGGCTACGGACACAGTTTCATGGCTTTGATACCCGGCTGACCTCCGCTGACCAGGGCAGCTGTGTCTTGGCGTCCCAGGCTGGGAGGGCGCGCCGTCCCCGGCTCCCTGCCCCCAGGCCACAGTGCAGGGGCGAGTTCTCCTCTCCTTCCCCTAGGACAGCACAGTGAATGTAGCTCAGTAGGTTTCAGTCACGTGGGCAGGGAACGGGGTCTGGGGGACAGGGGCACGGAGGGGCAGGGGATGGGGTCTGGGGGACAGGGGCACGGAGGGGCAGGGGACCACAATCCAGTGCTTTGAGGCTAAAACACGTGATATGTATTCAGGCAAGTGCTTTGCAATGCTCACTGGGGAGGCAGGAGAGGCAGAGAAGGCCAAGAGGTTTCCAGGGCCAGAGTCAGGACAGAGAGGGAGGGGTTAGACCGGCCAGGGTCTGGACGGGCCAGCCGCACTCCTGGCCTTGTCAAGGAAGGCCCCTTGGGCCGGGCTGCTTCTCAGGCCACGCCCATGCCCACCCTGGCCATTGGTCCACGCCCTGGGGCCTGGGGAAGGGAGTGGGCAGGGACTCTCTCCTTTGGGTTGGAATCCGCGACTTTTGGGTCCCACTTGGGAAGGGTCTGGGGTGTGTCCTCCCTGATCATCCTGGGCACAAGAGTGGGAACAGAGTGAGGGGGCCGGGGTCTCAGGGCAGGGGAGTGCTGGCGTGGGAGGCCTCCTTCTGAGTTTCCGTCTTGGGGACAGGCACGGAGGGGTTAATTAAGCAGAGTCGCACTCAGGCTGGTCGGATGAGTCCTGGCCCGGAGCACACCTGGTCCAGTGGGACCCCAGGGGCTGGCAGCCCTGACTCTGACCACCTGTCTACAGACACAGTGGTCAGCCGGCCAGCTACCTGTCTCTGTCTGTCCATGCCACATGGCAGTGGGGCATGCTTGACCGTCTGGTGCTCCAGGGGCCAGGAACTCAGAATTCTCTCACCTGCCCAGGCTCTGTCCCTGTGACAGGTCTTCCAGCACCAATCGTACTGGGCTAAGTGGTCTGGGTGTGACTGGGCCAGTGCCAGAGCCCGGGCAGAGCAAAGCTGAGAGGGCAGGGTTCGCTGGGGCCCAGGACATTGCGAAGTGTCGAGGCTGTGTTCCAGGGATGCCAGCAAAGGAAGTAAGTGCTCTCTTTGTGGGGGGGTCCGAGGATAGAGCCCCCCGAAAATGCCAAGTGCTGGGGTCAAGGGGCTGAATGTTCAAGAGACACCAGGCTTGCTGTCATCCTTTCCAGAGGGAGAAAAGCAGACAACTTTTTAAAAATGTGCACTCAGGACTCTTGGGAAGGGCAGGAGGAGAGAAGGGAAGAGATGACGCTTAGGAACAGCAACAGACTTTGACCCAGAAGTCCCAGGATTGCTGAGGAAGGCGGCCCTTGTCTGTTCCGCTGCTGCAGAAGGATGCACCAGGTTCCCATCCATCCAAATTGCCCACTTCAGGGGGAGAGAGTCACATCACAAAAAAAAAGCACACACCTTACTCTTTCACAGAAGAAAGCATGTAATTTGGGTTTACAGAAATGAGTGTTTGTATCCGAGGTTGGATTTGTACAAGAATCCATCTAGATCAAGGGGGAATTGAAAATCCCTACACGGTACCTGGTAGGTCTGCCCAAGGGGATGTTGCGGTGCCCCGACAGAGGCCCGAGTGGGGCCAACCCTAAAGCCTTCCTGCATGGCCACGCGTCTCTTCCCCAAAGCGCTCTGGCGACCGGAGGGCTCCTTTCCACGCTGCAGCAGCCTCAGTGCACATAGCGCTGCTCCTCCCTCTGTCCTGCCGCCTGTGTAGACCTGGGGAAGGTGGACCCCTTTTGCTGCGATTCTCACGTCCCGGTGCCCATGGGAGCCTCCCCAGCGCGGGTCGCCAGTGCCAGCCTGGACCGCCCAGCACCCCAGAGACGACTGTCTTTGGCCTGGAGCGGCTGGGACGGATGTGGAATGTGCCCACTCGGACACTTCCTGTGACTCCTGGGGACACAGAACGAGATGTCCACAGTGTGTCACAAGTCCACATAAACATGGGTCGCACCACACCTGTTTGTATTGATACTCTCTCTTTTCTTAAAGGGCAACGTGGGCATTTTTTTCTCTTCTCATTGGGACACTATCGTTTTTTTTTTCCAAACAATAAAAGAAATAAATAGAACACTTGTCTTAAATGCAAATGTAACTGAAATGCAAATTTAACAAAAACATATGATTGTCTGGTCTGCGGCAGCAGTGACTGCAGGGTTCACGGGGGCATGGGGGTATTTGGCACATTTAACTGCCCCACCCTGGTTATCGGTAACACAACACACAATCTTATTACACGGTTTTGGTCCTTCACTAGATACTTATATTAACATTATTTCTTCACAATAAGAATGTCTAATGCCAAAAATACTGTTAAGGAAGAAATAAAATAAGAAAAGAAACAAATTAGAAAAAATTACAAGTTATATACAGATTAAGGTCAATTCCATCAGGGAAAAAATTATTATTTGAAATTGGCCCCTATGGGAATAATTTAAAGCCCATCCGAACGGAGAAGTAGCTACATCCCGAGAGAGGGAGGTGGCTGTCCCCGGGGCTGTACGGTCCGGACGCCCTTCTGTTCTCAAGCCACATCTCACCAAGAGCCCATGCCAGGAGTCACGGGGCGCTGCGCTGTTGATCCTGGGTCTCATGGCGGCCTGCAGCGGTGGACCTAGGAGCATCCACCAAGGTGGCCGTGGAGGACACGGAGGACACCGGCGCTGCCGGGGTCAGGTGCAGGGGAGGCAGGCCAAGCCCTGCCTTCAGAAGACAGTGGTGGCAAGGCCCCGCGAGGGAGGCCAAGGCAAATACCCAGCTGGGTGCCCAGCCACACCTCCGCCTGGAGGATTGAGCCATGGCCCCTGACTTCCCCATACAATTGGGGGGGTCTTGAGTTCCTCTGGAGGCCATGCGGGGGCCCTGGCACCCATTCCAGGGGACATGATGGCAGGCGTGCCTCCCAGTCCCATCCTCGGGCAAGCCTGCCACCCAAGGCGCTGTGTCTAAGAATTCCTCTGTGGAGTCCGTTCACAGGAGTGGCCCTGCACCTCTTGTCCGGCCTCGGGGGGCCCCCGGCATCACCTTGGCTTATACAAATAGGGTCAGAGATAGAAAATTTCTCCATTATCTACAATATAAAGAACACACCCAAGCACGGTGCTGGTTCCTAGGCAGACTTGGGTTTGCAAAGAAGCTGAAATTTCAAAGCAATGCAAAATTACTTTTAGAAAACAATTTGCAAGTCATTTTTTTGATTTTTAAAAAATACTGTCTATTTTTAAAACCACATGCTTAAATAGACTCTGTAGTCAATAGGATTACCAAAAGGGCTATTCTTGTCATTTTCATTATAAAAATCGTTTGAGTGACTTCTCTCTCTCCAGCACACCTGACTGTTCGGTCCCCTCTGTGGCCCCATGCAGGCGCCCGGCAGTGCCACCACCCTCTGCTTTGGATTGAGCTTCCACGCTGTCACAGATGGATTTTGCCAGGCTGCTCCATGGACTGTCCCGGGACAGCATGTGTTGGACTGACCCAACAGTGTCCTCAAGGCCAATTCTAAGAGGTGGCGAGACTCTATGACTGCTTTAGGGGCTTCCGGCGTCTGAGTTTTCATTGGAAAAGGTGGGTCTGAACCACGGTGGTGGGGTAGGCGCTGGGCAGTGGTCACACACAGATGCAGGGGTTCTCGCGGTCCTGGCCGCCTCTGTCCTCTGAAGCTGGTGCCCTTGCTTTGGACGCCGACCCCAGGCTCCCAGCCCATCAGAGGTGGTTAATGGGGTGAAAGGCTCCAGCCTCCGATGTGGCTCCTGTTATGTTCAACCAAGCGTCCAGAGAGCCCTGGGAGGGGGTGTGGAGAGGCGTGTCCTCAGAAAGGGACAGCATCATTGCATATGCCTGGCAGGGAAGAGGACACACAGGACAGGCAGGTGAGCAGCTGAGTGAGATTGAGCCTCACCCCTTCCCAGCCTCCTTGCCTCCTGCTGTGCCCTCACTGGCTCCAGCTCACCCTGGTCCACTTGGGGAGGGGACAGCAAAGGGACCAAAGAGGCCAGAGTCCTCCCCTGGCCTGGCAGATGTGAGCAGGCGTGAGAGCGGGACGAAGGATGGCCACCCTCCTGCCCAGAGTGACACCAGGACCATGTTGCCCCGGCCAGGGGCCTCCCTTGGTCTTTCTGGGGTGCTCTCCCTCCAACTGCCTCTCCCCCCGCAGGGTCCTCTGCCTGGTGATCAACAAAAACGTGTGGACACATGTCTGGGAGGGCCCGGGGGACTGGTGGCAGTTACTGCCAAGAACTCGTGTCAACGGGAGTCAGTAGGGGACGCCTATTTTGGCGACTGTGGTGATGCCACCCAGCTACTTCTAGGAAAGGGCTGTGCTGCGTTGCTCGCCGACGGGATGATCAGACAGTCCGGGGACATGCTTCTGCCCCGAACTGCAGGGCGGGAGGGGATGGAGTCGGGGTGCCCAGGGCATCGTGTGCAGGTTAAGGGTGGGGGAGGGAGCGGCCCGCCCAGTGAACACTCTGGACAGAATTAGTAAAGAGACAAAGACAGACATGCAGACAGCTTCCCTGAGACTGAAGTGGGGCTCCTGGGAGGGCTGCAGGGAGCCGAGTGAGACCCCAGCCACTTGATGGGAAAAAGAGGTGAGCTCCTCTGACCACCAGCCCTACAGGGTGGAACCAAGATGTGTCTGGGGCCAGGCCTGAGCCTCGCTGACCTCATGACCACCTGACGGGGCAGCTTTCCCTGGGAATAGCCTTAACTGCCAGCCACGTGGGCTCAGATCAGAGAGGGAGGGAGACTGAGACAGCTGGGCAGGCTGGACACCTGCTCGTGGGCCTCTCCCACGGGGGACCAGAGGAAGATGACCACTCACATGTGTCCACGAGGAAGTGCCATTGTGAGGGGTCTGCCCACAGTCATCTGCCCTCAACCCCGGTCTGCGGGAGGCATCTCTCTAGCGAGGTGAGGGTGTGGGAGGTGGTGTCCTCACCTCCCCTGGGCCTGGGGTGGCTGCAGAGGGGGGACAGTGCCAGGCTGTCCCGGGGCTGAGGGGGCGTGGGCTCTGACGGGTACCTACCTGGTTCTTAGCCTGCCTGCACAGGGTCTGTTTTAAAGCCTCAGACTCTAAGGTGGAATTAAGCACATCTTTAACTTCAAATGCTTCCTCAGCCGCTCTGCGGAGGTCCAGACCCTTCCCAAAAGTCGGCATCGGCTCCAAAGCTAACAGACCGCCTTCTCGCTCCTCAACACACCTGCACCAACGACCGGGGAGAGGGGCCTGGCGTCAGCCGGTCTGGCTTCGGCGCCTGTCTGATGCCTGCATGCACGCATGGGGTCTCCACAGGCCACATGCACAAGGAGACAGACACACGGACACACGGACACCGGATGGGAAGCCACACGGATGCAGGAGAGCAGTGGACAGAGGGCCAGGAGGGGGCGGGTGCGTGCATGCGTCAGGCAGAAGGCGGGTGCCCAAGTCCTGGGGGTAGGGCTGGGAAGGCAGCCTTGTTCTCCAAGGCTCTGGGCAGCTGTGGGGGGCCCTAGGTGTCTCCTCCCAGGACTCAGGGGCAGCATTCAGGCTGCAGAGAAAGCGCCATCTTCAAAGGGCCTCCCTGGGGATCTCAGAATGCTGGCAGCAACTCCCGGGCTGAAAGGAGGTGGCCAGCAGCGATGACATGGGGGAAGTGGTCCTGGCTGGCACAGGTTCCAAAGTGGTGGGTGCTCAGCTATTACAACCCAGGCTGGATAGCACTGCCGGGCCGTCGGGCAGTGGGTAGCTCCCCTGAAGGACCTGGGCCTCCACTTCCACTCAGTGTGGGAAAATAAACGCCTTCCCCACTGGATCTGCTTCTAGCCTCCAGAGCCCCCAGGGATGTGGGGGCTCCCTGACCTCCCTGCCCCAGCCAGTGCAGAAGCCCCCGAGGTAGAGCCTCCCGCTCCTGCAGGGCGGGAGACCCAGCCCGGGACGGGTTCACAGCGTTTGAAGCAGCGGGACCCTGGCGAGGCTCAGCCCCTCCCTGCCCAGCCCAAGCACGCGGCTGCCCCCACCTTCGGGTGTGGTCGAAGCCCATGGCCAGGGAGGTGGGTGGCTCCTCCTCCTCCTCGTCCTCGAAGACAGCCTGGGGCTCAGGCGCGGGGGACACAGCGTCGTCCTGCGACTTCCCGGCCAGGCTGTCCTCGTCGTCCTCCAGGTCCTCGTCCTCCTCCTCCTCCACGTCATCTGGCTTCTCGGCCAAGACTGGACACTGGGAGCTGGAGTCCAGATCCTGGATCTCTGGTCTGAGATGAGCAGGAGGAGGTTGGCCACGCCTGGGGGCCTCTCCCTTCACCCCCAGAGTCTCCACTGCCTCCCCCATGGCCCTGGCGGCCCCCTCCCCAAGGACGCTGGCATTCCAGGGCAGGAAGACACGGAGCAAGGGTCCTGGGGCCGCTGGGTCCGCCCCTCAGCCCAGCCACTGACCCTGCGGAGTTAGAGAGACGGACGCGGGTGAGTGCCCAGGGTGGCGGGGCAGGGCCAGTCCACTACACAAGAGAGGACATCAGGGCAGGTGTGAGTGCTGGGGAGGACGTGGCGGCTGGCCCTGCAAGGAAGGTGGCCCTGCACTGGTGCTGGCATTGGGCACTGCACAAGATGTGCCCTCAGGGGAAACTTGGGGTGGGAAGCTTCAGGGCCCAGCCCTGCCCGGGGCCCTGGCGCATGAGTACTCCTCCTGGCCAGCACGAGAACTCGAGGACGTGGGCCTGGGCCGGGGAGCCGGGCCCCCGGGCAGCATCTGGGCTCCTGGGTTCCAGAGAGCGGGGGCTGGCCAGGGCGAACTCGCTTCGGAGCCTGCAGATGACTCTCCCCCGGTGCCACCACCTCGTTTCCCCTAGGGTCACTGCAGCCAGTGATCCTTCCACTCAGGCTCCTCATTATTAAAGGAAAAGGCACAGACAGCTATGGGCGGGCGAGGGCTCTCATTGTTTTCAGGAAGAGCAGCTGGAGTTCGGTTCATCTGCAAGTCCATGACCTAGAGCCATGTCCTGGGTGGGCTGGCATCCCGGGGAGCCAAGGATCACCCGGAAGGTGCTGGACACGCGGAGGTAAGGGCATGCTGGGCCTGGACCGCCAGCTCGGAGCCCCAGAGTCCATGCCTCCTCGTCCTCACCCCATGCAGAGGGACCATCCACTACACCCCGGGAGGCACTGTGATCTCTGGGAGTCAGGGGTCCTGCTCTTAGCATCAAGGAAGATGGTGACAGCATCGCGGACATAGAGCTGCAGCCAGGATTTGCCTGTGTGCACGGGGCTAGGCCGGGGCTCCCTGATTTCCTGGCACTTTCCTGTGTCTCCACACTTTCCTGTGACAGCTTCTCTGCCTTCCGGGATGAGTAGAGCCTCAGCAGATTTCAGGGCTCGAGGCTGTGCCCCTTGTCACTGGTCACCTGTGTGGGTGACCAGCTGGGGCGTCTGTGCACACGCTGTCTCCCAGCCACGAGGGCTCTGGGCTCTGGGTCCTGCCTTTGCCCTAGCTCTTGGTGAGGTGCCCTTGGGTGAGTTTTCCCTGCGGGGCCTGCACCCTCTTGGTGACTTGGGAGTGTGCTCTCCACTGTTTATCCTAGGATGGGAGAGCCGCCTTCCTATGTGGCCATGTGTCATGACAGCCCGGCAGGCTGCGTGGCTCCGTATCAGATCTCATCCCGTGGGAGCAGGGCTGTGTTCTCCACCTTTCCATGTACAGAATATTTGCTCACTGGTTGGTGGAAGGGCCGTGTCCAGAAAGGACAGCGTACAGGGCCCAGCAGGCCGGTGTTGGCACCCTTCGGGAGGACAGTCGCCCGGTGAGGGGATGTGTGGTGTCCTGGGCTGCCATGATGATACCACAGACTGGGGGGTTGCAAGCAAGGGGAACGTGTTCTCTGTGGCCCTGGAGGCCGAGTCAGAGGTCGAGGTGTGGGAGGCCGGGATCCTCCCAAGGCTCCGTGGCTGCCGTGCTCCTGGGCGGTCCCGGGCTTGTATACACCACCCCGAGCTCTGTCTCAGCCACCATGGTGTTCTCCCTGAGTGCCATCTCCAGTGTCCCTTTGTATAAGGACCCCAGTCCGACTGGATCAGGCCCCTTCGCTCCAGTGGTCCACTTTAGAGGCCCTACTTCCCAAGAGAGGCACGTTCTGCAGTGCTGGGGGTGAGGACCGCCACATGAGACTGTTGAGGAGATGCAATTCATCTCGGAGCTGGGCTTTGCCCTGATGGTTAGGAGGAGGAAGCTGCTTTCGCATGAGAGCCAGGGAATGTCCACATCTGCCCGTGGCACTGCCAACGTGCCCGCTGGCTCGGGCCTGGCCGATGCTCGGTTTTCACTCTCCCCAGTGACATGTGCAGTTCTCGGGACAAGGCCAGCTTGGCCTGGGACCTAGCTGCTGCAGGACGGGCTGGCCACCCCCCCAGCTCCTGGAGACAGCCTTCCGTCCTGGTGGGTCTGTGGCCTGCGACTGGGCTGCCACTGCACTTGGGCGTGCGGGCCTCCTGTCCTTGGGCGCTAGGACTTGGCACCTGGTCCCGGGCCCACCCCAGCACAGATGCCACTGACACATCCTCCCTTGTCTCATGTCAGGCTGAGCCCAGGGGCTCCCAAGAGCAAGACGCTCTCTCGGTGTGATGCCTCGGGGCAGGGTGGGGCTCAGGTGAGACCCGGAGTGTGGGTGGCAGCAACTGTCCTTGACACACAGACTTTTTTGATGGGCAGGGATTGCAGAACATGGACAGCCCTCACACGTGTGTCCTCAGGTGGCCGGGTTCCATTCCCATCCAGTCACTGTCTGGAACCCAGTACGGGGACCCTGGGGGCTCTGTGGGTGGCAGGGCGGGTGGGCTTGCACTGAGGTGGGGGTGAGGCTTTGGGGACCGCAGCCCATAGCCAGCCTCTCCTGTACCCTCCTGAGCCCACCCTGGGCTCTGATAGATGCAGATGCTGAGGGCCTTTAGGTGGGATCACTCCTAAGGGCACAGGTTCAGGGCTCGCCTTTGCCGGAAATGGCCCGGGTGCCTCCCTCATTTACTGCGTTAGACACGTCTTCCCCGGGTACTCCCCACCCCACCCTAAGAACCTGTGGCAGGGAGGAGCACATGGGCTCCTGGGGAGCCGGGTCTAGGGGCCCCTCCCTTGCTTGCAGATGGGCGGGTGGGGTGCCCTTGGCCAGTATGATCAGGGTCTGGGCTCTGGCTCCAGGTTCTATGCCCTGCCAGGGGGTTGGAACAGGACACCCACTTCTCTGGGCCTTAGTTTCCCCTCTGCAGAACTACGGCTGGAGTCAAGCCTAGGTTCTCTGCACTAGCTTTTACCCAAGGGGAACCTCTCGCTGGGGTGTCTGAAGCACTTTCCCAGGGGAGGGGCCCAGGGCAGGTGACACAGAGCCCCGGGGTCCAGGGCTACACAGAACACGCCCCAGCACTCCAGAACCCACGCTTTACTTTCTGGCTGTTCTGTGCATATGTACACGTGTGTGTGCATATGCAAACATGCACGGGTGCACACACTGTGCATGTATCTATACACACGTGCATGTGCTTATGTATGCATGCATGCATGTTCATGCGTGTGCTCATGTATGCATGTGTCCATACATGTGCATGAGTGTGCGTGCATGCATACGCGTGTGAGTATATATGTGTATTTATGTGTGCCCACACATGTGTATGGGTAAATGTGCATGTATGTGTGCACATGTGTGCATGTATACGTGTGTGTGTTTGGCAGTACAGCACTCTTGCTTGAAACCTTGATTGCCTCGATGAACTGGAATGTCCTTGAGTCTTGGAAGCATGGCTGATGGTGGCCAGAGCCCTGACCTAAGTGCATTTTGCACTCACACCTCCAGCGCCAGGCCAGATGGTGTGACTGCCTCTTAGTCTGTGAGCTGGGTGTTGCTGTGCTAGCAGTTCCAGGGTGCTTACTCTTATGACCCTTTCCAGGTGGGGAAACTGAGGCAGGCAGACAGCTCCCCCAGCTTCCCAGAGCCTGGGACCTCACCCTCTGCCACGGGGCCCTGGTGTCCCCACCCAGATTTGCTCAGGGCTGGTGCTGGGTGGTGGTCCCCCCAGGCCCGGGGCTGTTTTCTTACCGTTTGTCTGTTCGCGTTGATGTTTGGTTCATTTCACTGTTGGCAATAAAGTTTCTGATTTCGGAGAAATAGGAGTCTTCTTTCTCGTCTAAAAGTGCGTGGTTGTCCGACTCGGAGGTGGGGGAGGAGGTGCTGGTGCCCAGGTGGTTTGTGAGGACCCCGGAGTGCTGGCTCACTGCGGGTTGGGGGGAGCGGGGGTGTCAGGGGTAGACTTCAGTGGGTCCTCTCCCTCCTCTGGGCAGCAGTCAGGGGGCTGTCGGCGCACATTCGGGGTGCTCTTGGGGACCTCACTTCTTAGGGACACCCGAGAGCACCAGGGTCTCCGATGACAGTGGCCCAGGCTGCCTTGCAGCTTCCCCCCCGCCCTCCCACCCCCGGGAGCTGCCCAGCCCACCTGGCACATTCTCGTGCTCGTGTTTCTTGAGGTGCCTGTCCAGATTGGTCTGCTGCCCGAAGCAGCGGTTGCACAGGTGGCACTTGAAGGGCTTCTCCTTGTTGTGGATGTTCCGGACGTGCCGCTGGAGGTTGGAGGAGATGCTGAAGGAACGGTCGCAGTACTTACACCTGCAAGGCACACGCGTGTCAGCACCGCTGGAGGGGCCCGGCAAGTGCAGGGCCCAGGGCAGGTGGGGCTGAGCCACACGGGCTGGGAGAGAGCTCTGAGATCTGTGCTCAGGTATCCTCACCCCCCGGGGCTGGCAGGGCCGTCCCCAGCCTGCACTGAGCACTTGGGAAAGCGAGAGTCAGACACCCCTTCCCCCAGCTGCTTCCAGGGCACCTGGCCTGGCTCCCCCTTGCAGTTGTACCCTCCATGGTGTCCCTGAGGTCACCGGGCCACTCGACTTGAGAGTCCAGACATCCCGAGGAAGCTGTTCCTGGGGACAGTTCGGCCTGAAGGAGCAGGTCTTTATAGGCTCTGTCCCCATTGTCTGGGGGGACGGGTCCTGTTGGAATGTGTCCTATGCCTCCTGGGCATGCGGTGCCCCATTCTCTGGCTCTCCTGCCCTCTGTCATTGGGCCCCCCAGGCCAAGGCCCTGGGGCCAGCAGGTCTGCAGCCGGAGGGTGACATGCTCCAGACGTCCTCTAGAGGGCGGCCGTGCACTGCAGAGAGACGTTCCAGGCAGGGTGCTCCACCTTTCTCCAGCACCCTCCAACTGGCCGGGGGCCCTCAGGCAGGCCCCCCTTCAGATGGGGCCTCAGCTGGCCAGGCCTTTGGCTGGGAGCCCGCGGGTGGCCGCGGATGTTGCTACCTGCTGGTCGCCTCCCCTGCTAAGGACACAGATGCCCTCGCAGACCCTTTTGGACACTGCCAGCTCTGTGCTCAGTTATCCTTATTCCCCGGGGCAGGTAGGGCCGTCACCAGCCTGCACTGAGCACTTGGGAAAGTGAGAGTCAGATGCCCTTTCTTCCAGATGCTTCCATGGCACTGGGCCAGATGTTATCATACCCTCTCGTATGCATCAGAACGGCCCTCCACTGCCAGAACATTGTTATAAGGAGCAGTCGAGGACGCCTGCTACGTAAGTGGTGTCCCCCCCAGAACAAGGCCCTTGTGCTGGGCACGACCTTCACACCCACACTTGGTGACCGCGAAGGCAGGGAAAGGGAGGTGATTCTCTCCTGTTTTATAGAGGGAGGTTGAGCACGTGCACCGGGGCAGCAAGAAAACCAAGCCTGAAACAAAGTGGGAGCTGGGAGTAGAGAGGGATGATTGGAAACGGTGCCTTCCGGGCTCTGCAGACATCCATGCACTGCCTGGAGAGGTGGCCTTCCCCTGTGGGGGGGTCCAGGCAGAGCCGGGGCAGCTCACTGAGGGGCCTTCCCACTGGGCCCATGCGCCCCGCAGATGACGGCGGAGGGAATCCTGGCTCCGTGGTTTTCAGTTGCACATGTGCGTGTGCAGTATGTGTAGGCATGCATGAACTTGTGTGTGCTCATGCGTGTGTGTGCACTTGGTCATCAGAACTCCCCTAGGGGTGCTTATCTGAATCCCAGAGACACCCAAACCCTTGAAAATCTTGTTTATGTGGTCATGTATTTCCATGTTTTGAAAACAAAATGCCCCGTGAGGTCCACAGCAGAACATGCGGAGAGCAGAGTGCTGTGGGATCTTGGCCTGCAAGTCTTTCAGCAGCCAGAGCCCAAGCAAGGAGCCCTCAGGGGGACACGAGGATGAGAGAGTTCTGTTTACCCAACAGACAGAGGCATGGCTGTTCTAAGCAGGCAGTCTTGGGGCCCCACAGGAGGCCAGGACCGGCATGGCATACTGACCACACACCCTTGTCACATGGATGCGACATGGCTAAGGATGCTTCAGGAGCCCTGGCCTCCCATGCCTGGGGGGACTGTTTAGGAGTGGCTAGGTCACAGCTTCTTCTCTCACAGCCTGTGACCCCGCATCCCGGCCGGAACCTACCACCCGCAAAGCCTCAGGGGAGGCACTGCTGTTTTGTTTTTCTAGGCCTGCGCAATAACAGAGGAGTTGGGGCCTGGGCCTGAGGCCTCTAACCTGCAGGGTCAGAGATGCTTGGATGCCCCCTCCTCCACATGCCCGCCTTTCCCACGTGACCCACCCCTTCGTCAGTAAAGAGCAGTTTTACCTCTTTCCCTTAAACTCACAGACACTCCGAGGGAGCCAGGCTCCCTGGCCTTCCTGCTCTTTCGGGTGAATGCTCAGGAAGGACAACTTGATTTTACGTCTCCAGACCAAACGCAAGCCACGCTGCGGGCCTGGAATACATCCCTGCACAGCGAGAGGCTTTCTGCTGAGCAGAGCTGTGGGTCCCGGCATAGGCATGCCTGCCTGTCTGTCCACCTGTCTGTCTCTGTCTGCCTGCCCGTCTGCTTCTCTGTCTGCCTGTCTGCTTGCCTATCTGCCTGCTCATCTGCCTGTCTGCTTGCCTGTCTGTCTGCCCACCCACTGGCCTGTCTGCCTACTTGTCTGCCTGTCTCTCTGTCTGCCTGTCTGCCTTCTTGTCTATCTGTCTGCCCATCTGCCTGTCTGCCTGCCTGTCTGTCTGCCTACCCACCTGCCTGTCTCCCTTCCTGTCTATCTGCCTGCCCGTCTGCCTGTCTGCCTGCCCACCCACCTGTCTGTTTCTGTCTGCCTGTCTGCCTATCTGCCTGCCTGCCTGCCACCTGTCTGTCTGCCTGTCCACCAGTCTGCCCTGCCTGTCTGCCTATTTGTCTGCCTGTCTCTCTGTCTGCCTGTCTGCCTTCCTGTCTATCTGCCTGCCCGTTTGCCTGTTTGTCTGTCTGCCTGTCTGCCTGTCCGCCAGTCTGCCCTGCCTGTCTGCCTGTCTCTCTGTCTGCCTTCCTGTCTATCTGCCTGCCTGTCTGCCTACTTGTCCGCCTGTCTCTCTGTCTGCCTGTCTGCCTTCCTGTCTATCTGCCTGCCCGTCTGCCTGTTTGTCTGCCTGCCTGTCTGCCTACCTGTCTGTCTGCCTGTCTGCCAGTCTGCCCTGCCTGCCTACTTGTCTGCCTGTCTCTCTGTCTGCCTGTCTGCCTTCCTGTCTATCTGCCCACTCATCTGTGTGCCTGTCTGTCTGCCCACCCACCTGCCTGTCTGCCTACTTGTCTGCCTGTCTCTCTGTCTGCCTGTCTGCCTTCTTGTCTATGTCTGCCCATCTGCCTGTCTGTCTGCCTGTCTGCCTGCCTGCCTGTCTGCCTACCCACCTGCCTGTCTCCCTTCCTGTCTATCTGCCTGCCCATCTGCCTGTCTGTTTGCCTGTCTGTCTGCCCACCCGCCTGTCTGTCTCTGTCTGCCTGTCTGTCCATCTGTCTATCTGCCTGCCTATCTACCTGTCTGCCCACCTGTTTGTCTCTCTGTCTGCCTGTCTGCCTGCCTGCCTGTCTGTCTGTCTGCCTCTCTGCCTGCCTGCCTGTCTGTCTTGCCTACCTGTCTATCTGCATGTCTGCCGCTTGTCTGTCTGTCTGCCTGCCCACCTGTTTGTCTCTGTCTGTCTATCCACCTGCCTTTCTGTCTGTCTGTCTGCCTGCCTGTTTATCTACCCACCTGTCTGTCTGTCTGCCCCTCTGCCTGTCTGTCTTGCCTACCTGTCTATCTATCTGCATGTCTGCCTGCTTGTCTGTCTGTCTGCCTGTGGTCTGCCGGCATGCTCATACACGCAGCTCGCGCGGGTCCTGGTTTCTTTGAAAATGGGGGCCCTCTCACAAGCTCCGCCTAACGGCTCCTGCATAAATCCTAGTGATGGAAACTGGAGTGAGAAACGAGCCTGGAACCAGAGCTCGCTCCTAGAAGTGGAGAGTGGGCCCCTTGTGGAAAGCTCTGGGCTGGGGAGGGCCGTGGAGGAGACTGGGCATTCAATCTGGTCACAGAGAGTCCTGGATGTGGCCTCTCCTGTTTCTAATCCAAATAAATGGCCCAGACAAAAAAGTCCATTTGAAATTTAGGGGAGCCGTGAGCCCAGGGCTGCGAGGGAGCAGAGTTCTTGGAGCAGCTGGGATCTGCGTTGTAAATAAGCTGACAAGTGGCCAGTGAAATTTATGGCCTTACTGTATAAAATAACACGCACTGAGCTCCAGAAGGAATGAGAGAGCAGGCTGGCCCGGCCCGGCGTACCGAGGAGGGCCTTGAGAGGACCTTGCTCTGACCGCGTGGCCAGTCCTGGGAAGCCAGCGACACTAGGGACGCCGCCCGGGCAGGAGGGGAAGCCGGCCAGCCCTGGGCCCTAGAGCCCTGGGCAGCGGCATCCTCCCTGGGATCTGCAGGGGCCACCACCAGCCTTCGGGGGAAACTACTTTTGGTCATTGAAAAGTGAGAGAGAAAAATAGAGAAAGATTTAAAAACCCAGTTCTAAAGATAAAACTAAAAAGAAGGACACATGGGACACCTGTAGCCTGTGACAGAATCTTGGCTATCCCTCCTGGGGACATCGCAGCCCAACAGGGATGCCAGAACAGCACCTGGGAGACACGGGGGGAACACAACTGTGTCCGGGAGGCAAGTGGCCCTGAAGGGGGAATCCCAGGTCCCAGCAGGAGCCTGGCCACCCGGGACACCCCATCGGGGCGTGACCGCAGGTTCTATGTGGCAGCATCTTGGAGAGATGTCACATGGCAGCCAGGACAGAGCCGAGAAGAACCCTCTTGTTCCCAGTTCACTTTCTGTTTCTCCAACCTGAATCCCACAAAGCCCCCATGCTTTATTACCATTTTTGCTTTTAAGAAATGAGAGAGACTGACTGCCCCTCGTCGTCCAGTCTCCCTTGGAGATCTCTAGGCCAGGAGAGGTCCAGGGTCAATTCACCTCTGGGAAGGTGTTTTCCACACCCATCCTGGGGTCTCTCTTTCCCGCACCCACCCCGGGGTCTCTCTTTCCCACACCCTGGGGTCTTGAACGTGTTCTGAATGATTTTAAATCATCTGAGCAAGGACTTGGAAGGAGGCGGCATTCAACGCTGTCTGATCTAACTGCCTGACCACTCGAGGCAACTGCGAGCTGCCCGCTTTCTCTTGCTTGCGTGGGGCCTGCGTCAGCCTGGCCTCTCCAGGGCACACACGTACGCACACGGGGGCGGGCACCGCAGTGGGGCTCGTGCCTGCCTGGTGTGGGGTATCGCGCTCGGCACGGTGAGCCTCCGGGGACAGCGGGCACGCTTTCCTCTTTCAACTGAAAATCCTTCCGATTCTCAAAGCCAGGCGGGAACCCGGCAGGAAGGCCCCACGCTCCAGAACCCCCAGCTCAGGCCAGCCTCGGGCCAGATAAAGTCAGGATTTGCAACACAAACTTGCAAAGCAATTACTGTTACCGAAGTCGAAACTCACAGATTGGAGAGAGCAAAAGAAATCAATGATAATTAAATTCTTCTATAAACACGGCCCGACTCTCTGGGGGCTCTTAGTTCGCAACACTGTCCAGAAGTCGGCTCTCATTACAGAAAAAACACTCGGCCTGCTTTTGGGGAGGGGACCAGACCACATAAATCTTTCTGTTGCTAGTCTTTGTTAAGTCGTACGTCACTGTTTTTCAAGGTGCACAAGGGCGGCCTGTGTGTCGGGGAGGGCTGGGGCAGGGAGGAGTGCAAGCCGGCATTCACCCCGAGGACGGGGCTCAGCCCCGTGGTTGGGCCTGCGCTTGACGTCTCAGTGGGGCTTGGGGAACACAGGCACAGGTGCCTCAGGTGGAGACACAAGCCGAGTGACTGTCACACGGTCACTTGCTGGAGACCGCAAGCTCTGAGTGGCCAGAATGCAGCAGTCATGTGCCGGCAACTCAAAACCACACTCAAGTCTCCTGATTCCTGGCAGCCTGTGCTCGCCAGACATACCAGCACGTGCGACCAAACCGGTCTTGGCTTAGTATCCAGCGTTTCCCCGTGTGTCTTGTGGGCACAGTCGCCTGCGGCTCTCGTCTAAAATGCCAACTCCCAGATCCCTACCTGACCGGGTGAGCTAGGCAGGGGTTGGACAAGGTCAGGGCACCATCCTCAGCCCTTCTGCCTGACAAAGGCTCAGAGACAGAGAGATGGTGGGCCAGGCCTCTTCTGGGGCCAGAATAGTAGGTGGAGGGGATCATGGGAGTCTCTGAACTTGACACTCTCAGCTTTGAAGTGGGGATAACAGGCCTCGCCTGGAGGCTGTTGGGAGCCCCAGGTTCAATGGCCCTCCCATCCCGAGGTGCCTGTGGCTGCTTCTCAGTACATGTGGCCTCTGCTCACAGAGAGAGGAGTCAGGTGGGATCTTGGCAGCAGGCAACCGCTTACCACCCAGGGCTGTCACAGGGACCCCAAGCTGGGGGTAGAGACCTGCATTTGTGGGAGCTCCTACCCTGCCTCTGCCCACTCCCTGGTTCACTGCCTGGCCTTGGGATGGGCAGAGTCAGGCTGGGTGTGGTGAAGTTCAGGTTTTCTGCCACACAGACCACCCTGGGCCCTGATTCCCCGTCAGCCCTGCTGTGACACTGAGCCCCTGCCCCGGTGGACACCCCAGAGGCAGATGGAGAGCTGATCTTCGACAGTCTCCTTTGTGAGTCAGGGAGGAGCCTTCTGGAAGGTTTCTGGGCACCCCTGCCTCATCCTCATGGAGCAATCCAGGGAGCAGGCCAGTGGTGGGGCCAGGAGGAGGTGGTCAGGGTGACCAGATCTGAGACCTCCACACAGGCACCTGGCTCCCACCCACTGCCCATCAGAGCTGCTAGGTCCGGCAAGGCACCCCTGGGGGCCCACGCTTGCTTCCAAGAGTGGTTAGCTGTGCCCCGAGGCAGGCGGCCCTGGCTTCCCACACCTGAACTGGGCGGCCCCTACCTGTACGGCTGTTCTCCGGTGTGTGTCCTCAGGTGTCTCGTGAGATTTGCTGATCTGGGGAAGATCTTCCCGCAGTACCTGGGGTGGAGGGAGGTGGGGAGCGAGAGGCCATTAGGGTGGGTTCACAGTGCCATTTCCTGGGAAAGGTCTCAGTGCAGGTCCCCCACCTGGTGTGTAGGTGGCCCTGCTGCGTCCTGGCTCACAATGTCTTCTGCAGCCCTGGAGCCTGGTCTTGGTTTCACAGAGAAGTGTGAGATGGACAGGAGCAGATGAACCTGCCTGCCCATGAAGCATCTCAGCCCTGAAGCCCAGTGGTGGACAGAGTCAGCCCAGACCAGCTTGGACAGGCCCTCACCAGTGGAGGTGGCTATGGGACGTGTTTTTCCAACACTGGGAACCCAGCCAAGGCTGCAGTGCTGGGCTTCTGGCTCCCCAGAGCCGATTAGACCCTGACCAGCACACCTTGGCTTCGAGCCTTTCAGATTTAGACGGCTGGGCCGAGGTGGCATTTTCTTGCACTCCCATGAGCCTGGTGGGAGGAAGGGAGGCCCACTCGGGTCACTCATTTGCAGAGGATGACCCCATGCAGACAGTGGACCAGTTGTGGCTGCTGTGCTTCCCTGTGGCTGGGCCCCTGAGTTTCTGTCAGCAGCACAGGTTCATAGGCAGCCAGGGTGGTGGCACCAGACCCCCCAGGGTTGTCCTACCACACCCCAGGAAGCCTCACCTGCACGTGTATCTCTCCTTGCCCTTCCTGAGGATGGGGTCCGAGAGCGTCGGGGGTGGGGACCGGAAGTTGAAGGGGTGGTGGGGGAGGGGCTGCAGGGAACTGCCCAAGTCAGCCTTCATGGCCGCGAAGCTCTCCAGCTTCTCCGTCATGGTCTCGATGGCGGACATCTGTGGGCACGAGAGAGGGGAGTGTATGGACTGGGCTGAGTCACCACCTGCCTTTGGGGGTATGGACTACCTCATGGGCCCCTGGGGGTCCTGTATGTCTGAGCACATCTGCAGGTGGTCTCCTGGTGTCTCCTTGGCCACCGGGTCGGCCTCCTTCACTCCTGTGGCCATCCTGCTCTTGCTCTTCCCTGGACGCCCCAACTGTGGTCCAGGGTCTGCCCTACGGGAGCTGGAGCTGACCTTTCATGCCCAGCCTCTCGCCTGGTGTGGGTGGGACCTGAGTGACCCAGACCCCTGCTGGGTGTGGTCACCTAAAACCTGATGTGACCCAGGCCAGTGACACCCAGCTGGCTTTACCTCTGGTAGCACTCCTGGTTGGCTAGTTTGGCTAAAACATGGGATGGCGTTTAGTTATTATTATTGTTTTGTAAGTCTTGAAAAATGAAGATAGTAGCCTGAATCTCAGTTTAAAACCTAGAACCTCTGTAACCAAGCGGCAGTACGCCGCCATTGCAGGCGAACTACTAAAGAGGATCCCAGCAGTCCCTTTAAGGGTAGATGCCAAGAAGAAAATATTAAAACAATGATGCCAAATGTCACACGGCACAGAACAAGCTGAAATGGGCAGAAGGAGCTGCCTCTCTGCTTCATGGAGATGCCAAGGGAGCACGGGATCAGCCTTATCCACCTGGTGGGCAGAGTTCTGCCTAGAATCCCGGACTTGGTGACGGAGAGGGGAGGGGGTGAGTGCATGTCTCTCCCAGTTCTCCTCCCCCTGAAAATCAGGCAAGCTCTAGATGGAGCAGGCCTGCCCTGTGAGTTCCTGCTGTGTGCCAAGCCCTGGGAGGCTTGGCAGGACCGAAAAGGAAGAGTTTCATCTTGTGCAGAGGGTTCACAAATGGGAAGGCAAGGAGCAGACCCCTGTGCACTGGTCACCAAGCCCCAGCACCCCCAGGCCCACCGCCAGCCCACAGTAGGCGCTCCAGATGCCCTTGCTCAACAGATGTTCCCAGGAACCTGTTTTGCTGAGACCACAGGGAAGGAGAGGATGAGGGAGGGGAACGGGAGAGAGGTTGAGGAGGGGGCAGGTGCCAGTGGAGACGCAGGGGCTTGTGGTCCTCAAGGTGCTGAGGTCACTGGGAGAAACTGGCCACGGGGTGAGAATGCGTCGGCTGTGACCCTTGTGGCAGATGGCATGGAGTGCTTTCTCCAGGGAGGCTCGTGCTTAGGCCATTTCGTTTGGTGGCTCTTCGTCTTCTCTCACACCTCACCCCTACCTCCTGGCTCTGGGCCACAGGGACAGGCAGCGGGGGTGGCAGGCCGTGGGGGAGCTCGCAGGAGGGACAATGGCAGTCGTCCCCGCTGGGATCCCGTCTCTGGGCCTGGGTGGGCCTCTGCTGCCCGGCTCAGTCCACCCGATCAGATATTCCCGGCAGAGCTCCCGCACAAACACAAACACAGGATGCGCCTGGCTGGCTTACGGCTCTCCCCAGCTTGGCCAGAGGAGAATCGGGGGAAGTTATTAACCAAACTCCTCGGCCCCAGCCACACAATGGGAGGCACTAAGTTTAGCTGTGAACTCAACCAGGGCGCAGGTTCCACAGGCTGGGGGGGCCCTGTCCGAGGTGGGACACATGAGAGAGAACAATGCCCCGGGCTGGTCTGCCTCTCCGTCAGGGTTGGTCCCACCGTGAGGCCCCAGGTGGGGTCAGGGAAGCCAGAGCAGAGGCATGTGGCTCTGAGGAGAGGCCCGGGCCCCAACTGACTAGGACAGGTGGGCACAGGGGGCAGGAAACCGGGGAGACTCTGCTTTGGCAGTACTACCCACATCCCATTTTGCCACCCTGTCCCCCTGCTCCCCTGCAAGATGTGCCCTGGGGGCAGGCAGGAGTGTCCCCGGGTTCAGTGGGGTCTGCACTCACCCACCCAGACTTTGAGGCCCTCCAGGTCTCTCTCTCCCAGAACCCCCAAAGACACCCTGGCCTCCCGAGCAGCCTTGGGATGGCAGCCGTCTCTTGCCCCCTGCCCTCTCTATATGGCCTGTGCCCCTCGCTATATGGCCAGGCCCTCCTCTCGCTGGTCTTTTCACTTAAACACACTCAGGCTCCTGCCTGCCCCGGGCTGCTCCCTCCCAGCCCAAACTCCTGGACTCATCCGAGCTCTGCCACTGAAGTGCCTTTCCCCTCCTGCAGCTGGAACCCGGGGCTGGCGGCCCTCTGTGGACCGGGCCATGGTGGGGGGTGCCTCAGGGCTGTCCAAGAGGCTCGCTCTCTGTCCTCATTCTCTCCAGGCTTCAGTGACCCGGGGTCCAGGGAAGAGAGCCCTCCTCTGCCCTTGAGATGACGGAACGGAAGTGGAGGCCCGAGCCCACCTCGGTGTGTGGCTGGTCTTGACGGAAACCCTCGCCCTCCCACCTGCCTGCTGCTGCAGGTGTACCTGAGGGTGAGACAGCAGCGGGGACGGCCGCAGGTACTTGTCCTTCAGGGCTCCCACGGGGTCTGTCACCTTCCGCTTTTCTACCCTGCTGGTCAGCAACACAGAGGGTTACGTACCTGCCGCACCTCCCACCTGCTGGGGGGCCCGTCCATATCCAGCCGGTCACCAGGCCGTGGTGTGTGGTCCCTGGGGCTGCCTTGTCCAGTCTCCTGACTCCTCGATCAGCCTTGGGGATGCTGTGCCTGAACCCCTACCCACCTACATGGAGCCTCTCCATCACACATGCCCTTGGGCCCTGGCTGGGTGGCTCCCTCACCCACCACTCGCAGGTGCCCCTCGAGTCCCCCCTAACTGCCCCAGCTGCCAGCACCCACAGGGGTTATGGACGCTCAGTGCTGGAGCCTGGAATCTTCTCTGAAGGCCCCGCACACACCAGCATCCCACCAACTGGCCGGTCAGCCCTGTGTGGGGGGTGGGCGTCCTGTTGGGAGGGTTCCTGAATTTGCCTGCAGCAGAGTGTGGGTTACACTGGAGGCTCGATGCTCACACCCTGACTTCCCTGTCCCTCCCAGCCCTTGGCCCCTGTGCAGGGACTCATGTGAGTGACCAGCAGGCTTCTGTCCTGGGGAGGTTGCCAGGGACTCCTTATGGCAGCTAGCAGGTCCCTGCCTGAAAACCTCCCTTGTGCTGGAGATTACAGTTCTAGAATCTTCCCCCGATGCCGGTGACAACTCTGTTAATTTAATCACAACACAAATCTCCCACAGTGGGCAGAGGTGGCGACTGGGGCACCCGCTGACCCCTCCTTCACCTGATGGCCCCCTGCAGTGGGCACTCTTGTGGTAAACCTGTTATCCCCCCATGCAGCCCCTGTGAGCATATCCAGGATGGGCCGATTTTGCTCTATTTCCTTGGGACTTACTCAGGGTCCTCCGTCCTGGTCTTCCTCACACCATGAGGCAGATGGCTCGGGAACACATGCTGATAAGGCTAGGACCCCTCCCTCACCTCACCTGGCCCTGGTCTCCCAACCCACCAGCATCCTAGGGGGCTCCAAGCCTGCCCAAAACTGGGGTGGGTTCGTTTAACTCACCTATCACTGGGAGGGGTGTCAGAGACAGGATGCTGGTGCTTAGAAAACTCCCCAAACTTCCTCCACCCTCTGACTCTTTCTCCCCTCCGGGGACCCCGGCTCCTTCTCCAATTTCCCCTGGGCCACCAGAAAGCCCCCCATGTGGTGACTCTGAGGTCAAGAGGACACCAGGAGGTGGAGAGAGCTCTAGGAGGGGATGGGGAGCTCTTCTGTGGGCAGTGGGGAGTTGGTCCAGATAAGACAGTTGGAGATGGAGCCGGGGACTGTCTGGGCTTGGAGGAGCTCAAGGCAGGCAGTGGGACATCCGAGTGGTCATCGGTGTAAGGGAGTGAGTCCCAGAGACCCCGTCCCAGCCTTTCCAACGTGGTCCAGCCTGGGAATGGACCAGCCTGGGAACGCTCCGGCCGGGCGCTCCCCGAGGGGTGCGGACCCCCAGGAGAGGCGCCTCCCCGAGGCTGGTGAAGGTGGGAAGAGGCCCCCGAGGAGGGGAAGGGTGGGCGAGGGTGGGCGGGAGTACCTGTAGATGGGGTCCATGAAGAAGGGCGAGGGCTTGGCGTAGTGGAGTGGGGGCTGCTGGGGCATCCTCGCCGGGCACACGGGCAGCCCCTCACCGGCGCCCAGTCTGCGCTCGCCGTACACGTGGTTCTTACGGGGCTCCCGGCTGCTGCCGTTCTGGCTGGCGCGGGCCCGGCTGCCGATGCTCAGGTCCAGTGGCTGCTCCTCGCCGGGCGTGGGCGCCGGGGGGCCCTTGGGTGCGGGCGGGACAGGCTTGGCCTCTTTGGGCTTGGTGGTGAGGTCGAAGGGGCACTCGGCGCTGGGGCCACCCGCCTTGAGGGCGTCCCGGGGCGACTTGGGCTCGGCCTTGACCAGAAGGTTGTGGGCGAGGGCTCGGTCCGTGAAGGGGTAGAGGGAGTGGGGGAAACTGGGCAGGAACTGGAAGGGGAACACTGAGTGGTACGGCAGTGCGCCAAGCTTTTTCTCCTGCAGCCCCATGAAGCCGGGGCCGAAGTACTTCTCGGCGATGGACGCGATGGCCTTGATGGAGTCGCTGGCCGCGCCCGATGCGCTCAGCAGCTGCTCGTCGGGCGGTGGGAAGAACGAGTGCTGGGAGTAGAAGACGGGCACCTCGGCCACACTGTTGGGGGCCCCCGAGGGCACCGGGCCGCCCCCAAACTCGGGCTTGCCCTCGGCTGGCTTGCCTTTGTCCTTGGCCTTGTCGGGGTCACTGTCCACGTCGCTGTCCAGGTCGGAGCCCGTTCCCGTGGTAGTGTCCAGGTCGGTCCCCGTCGTGGTGTTGAGGTCCTCGAAGTCACTGCCGTCCGACATGTCGCTGCTCCTGGTCTTGAGCTTTTCCACGTACGCCTCCTCCAGGCGGCCCTCCAGCTTCTCCTCGGGGCCCCCCGCTGCCGGGACGCCCTGGCTGCTGTTGCCGACTGCAGAGACCAGGGACAGGGTCGGATTCCCCAGGGGGCTGGGGAGCTTGGCGTCCCTTGTGTGGTTCAGGGGGCTCTTGAGCAGCGGTGTGGGAGGTAGCAGAGGTGGCCGGGGGTACAGGGACGGCGGGAAGATGCCCGGGAAGCCGGGAGCCAGTGCTGGGAACGCGGGGGGTGCCGCGGAGAAGGGCAGGCCCCCTGGGGGCGGCCGGGAGGGGAAGTACTCGCTGAAGCCCAGGCCAGCGTGGTTGAGGTTGGGGGAGGGCTTCGCCTTGTCCATCATGGGGCTGGAGGTCAAGGGCAGGCCCGGGGCGAAGATGCCGCCAGGCGTGTAATGGTTCTTGCCCTCGCAGAAGCGCCGGTGCTTGTTGAGGGAGGAGGTAGTGCTGAACATCTGCCCGCAGTCCTTGCACTTGATCTGCGTGCGGCAGTCGGCGTGCATGCGCTTGTGCCGACACAGGTTGGAGAACTGCGTGTAAGACTTGTGGCAGACCTCACCTGCAGCACCCGCGGGGGACAAGACCAGAGGGCATTACTGGAGGGCAGGCCAGGGCGTAGGCACGGGGGGGCTACACGCGGGCTGGGGGGGTGTGCGTGTCTCCACGTGCAGAGGCATCCATGTGTGTGTGCATTCTGTGTGTGTGCATGCCCGTGTGCGTGTCACTGTGTGTATTCTGTGTATGCACGTGTCTGTGCACACATAAACACACGTGTGCATGTGTAAATACCTGTGCACACATGTGCACCACAAAGACAGCCCGTGCCTCTCCCCTGGGCCCCTAGGCCAGTGGGACTAGCCTCAGCCTTCCCTGTTGGAAAATGGGTTGCCACACTGCACCCTTCTCCCTCAGAGTGGTGCTCATTCAGGAACTGAGCTCCTCAGATGTCCCTGGGGAAGGCGAGCCTGCCCCTGCAAGCCAGCTGAGGTCTACGGGGAGGCACTCAGAGTGTAACTTTAGCCATTGGCGGGGCCATTTCAGAGTGACTGTCCTCCTTCCTGTCCCCCAGGTGAGAGGAAGAAGGGGCCGCTCCCTGCCCGGAAGCCTGTGATGCTCCCAGCTTACTCCACCCGCTCTGCCCCCAGCCCTGCCACCTGCATCCCGGGCGAGGGCAGCCTCAGGGGTGCACAGGCAGCTCGCAGGGCTCTCGGTGGCCCTGTCTGGGGAGTCCGGGCTCTGGAGTACCTGGTGGGCTCGGCCACTACGTGGGGGTGGCTGGAAGTGGGCATGGGAGGCCACCTCAGGCAGGACCCTGCAGGGAGGGGCTGGGTCCATGTTTGAGAAAAGCGAGAATCTCTCACCAGGGACCTTCTCAAACTGGGAAGGCAGCGGCGTGCCTGGTCCTGGCCGCCGGGTGCCAGCATTTCCTTCAACAGGAGAGGGCAGTGCCATCCTGGAGGAACACACACACACACACACACACACACACACACACACACACACACGCACACATGCAGCTCTCTCTGTAGGACCATTTGCGTCCTAAACACAGCCTGGGGGAAACCACGATTTTGGCTACTTCTTGCCTGCCACAAACCCTCCCCTGACTGATCTCGGGCGACTCTAGCTGGGAGCCTTTTCTCCCAGACCACCGCGCACTTTCATTGAGATATCTATTTATATGAGTCACTCTCTTTCCTGCCCGTCTGGCCTGGGGGGGCGTTTTCAAGGCTGAGGGGGGACCTTTGGCTCATTTAGACAGATCTTCCCTCTCTAGGGGCTATAAGGGAGTGGTGCTGGTCCCAGGGATGGGCTATAAATACACCTCGGGTCACCCGCCCGCCCTTGGGAGAAGCGCAGGCTGAGCTGGCCATAGGCAACACCCTGACCCTTCCCCCAGCCCCTGGCAGGCCCTGGCGGTGCCTGGTTAGTGTGTTCATGCTGACTAGGAGATGGGCCTTGAGCAGGCCTCTGCCCAGGGCAGCTCCGAGGAGGGGTTTCCCTGGCCAGTGGATGTGCCCGGGCTCAGGGGCCCTAGGTTCCCACCCACAGCGATGGAGGGTCCTGTGGTGGGTGGGCCTGCAGAAACGCGGAGCTGGGGAGAGGCCTGGGAAGCTGAGGTCCCTCGAAGGGCAGGTCCCAGACCCAGGGGAGGTGATAACGGGCTCAGAGCCAACTAAGGGAGGTGGTTGGTGGCGGGGCCGGAGAAAGGCCTGGACAGCCAGTGACCGGGACATGGGCACAACTCCCGATGGAGCTGAGTGTGTTGTGCACGTGTGTGAGGGTGGAAGGGTTCTGGCCTATTCCTCGTAGGGTATCTGTGTGAGTTACCTTGTAGGCTGCAATTCACATACTCACATGCATGTGCAACTCACATTCACACATGCACAACTCACACATACATGCACAACACACTCACACATGCACAACACACTCATGCACAATCCACCCTCACACACATGCATAACACACTCACTCATGCACAATTAATTCACACTCACACATGCACAACTCACACACACATGCACAACACAGTCATGTTCAATTTACACTCACATTCGCACACACGCACAACTCATACACTCACATATGCACAATTCACACACATGCACAACTCACAAACACACACAACTCATATTCACACATGCATGGCTCACACACTCACACATGCACGGCAACTCAGTCAGACACACAGATACCCAATTCACATGCCCACATCACTCACATAGTCACACAACACATTTACTCCAGCAAAGGTTCTTTTCTCAAGTGTCCAGCAGGAGCCTGCTGCCTTCAGGCCTAGGCCAGACGTGCTTCCTCTCTCTCTCCCTTCTTCCCTCTCTCTCTCCCGCCTCTTACACACACACACACACACACACACACACACACACGCACACACAATGTGCACACTCCCCAGTACAGGCTTGAGCTCCGTGGTGGGAGAGATGTCACTGGGAATGACAGCCCCTGGGTCTGTGTGGTCGGCGAGGTGGGGACTTGGGGGCTTCCATCTGCGTGTGCCAGGGTGTGTCGCCAGCAGGTGGTGCACATGATGAAGGCTGTGAGCTTCAAGGTCACCTAGGCTGGGGTCAAGAGCCAGGCCCCGGAGCTGACATTTGGGCTCCATGGCGTGGCCTTGAGCCCCTGGTCACTTAAGGTCTCACAGCCTCAATTTCCTTTCATGTCAGTTGGAGACAGAAGGGCCTCATGTGGGAAACGATGACTCGGCACAATGTGTGTATGATGACCCAGCACAAAGCATGTGAGAAATGATGACTCAGCACTATGTGCGTTCAATGATGACTCATCGCGATGTGTGTATGATGACTTGGCTCAAGGCATGTGGGAAATGGTGACTCGGCACAATGTGTGTAGCATGACTGAGCACAAGGGCCGTGGGAAATGATGACTTGGCACTGTGTGTTAAATGATGACTCAGCACCATGTGTGTGTCACAGTTCCTGCAAGGGTCCTGGGATCTGTACTGGTGACCTCTGACCCCTCCCTTGTTACCCCCCCTTACTGGGGCCTTGAAACTTCTGCTCGTGGCTCCCATCCCCCAGAGCCCGTGGCAGGTGCCCCCACTCGCTCTCCTGGACCACTGCCGGAACGCCTCCCACGCCTCTCACACCACACGTCAGAGTAATGCCCACCGTGGGCCCCCAACCTGGTCCTTCGTGAGTCTCTCACCCAGCACTGCTGTCCCGGGAGGGTGCCTGTCACCTTCTCTAGCTCGTCTGTCCTCCCAGGGCGCACAAGTTCCAGAGGGCAGGGCTGGTGGTGTAATTAGGGCCGGCCCTGGTGCTCGGTGCCCCAATGGGCAAACACAGGAGCCCAGGAGACACTGCCCTACTAGGCGTTCACTAGGGCAGCACAGATGGGCACCTTCTGGAGCGTAGCGAGGACGGGCAGGCACGGAAGGGACCAGAGGAGCCAGGGAGGGAGGGCTGTGGCGCCTTCTGGCCCTTCCCACCACCCAGGAGCTGCCCCCAGTCCCTATGGGGAGAAGCAGGGGGAGGAATGTGGGGGATGGGGGTGGGAAGCACAGGCACGAGACGACCCCTACTCAGAGGGTGCGGGGAGCAGAGTCAAGGGGTAGCACCGGGAGCTCATGTGGCAGGGATATCAGCACACATAGTGTCCCCTGAGTAGTGGGGGTGAGCCCTGGGCCTTCCCACCTCGTCTGGCCTCTGAGGCACCTGCGTGGAGTGGGGGCAGTGGGGTGGGGGAGGAGAGGCTGGCTGGATAGGGCACTTACATATGAAAGGCTTGACCGTGCTGTGGATGTGCTTGTGCTGCTTGAGGCCTGAGGACGTGGCGAAGGTCTTCCCGCAGTCCGGGCAGGCGTGGGCCCGTGCACCCACATGCTGTGAGCGAATGTGCCGCTGCAGGTTGCTGGGGTCCGTGAACACCTGGGGGAACAAATGCCATTGGCCTGTCCCTGTCGGACACCCCCATCAGCCAGGCTCAGGCCCAGACCCTGACTGTCGCACTGGCTGCTCCACCCTTTGCTAACAGCGGGCCAGGCCAGAACAGTTCTCTGCTGTAGAGATGACCCTCTGATGACCTCAGGTGAGCCTCGGGCTCCTCAACATTCCTGAGAAAACCATGGCTGTGAGCTTGCACAAGACGGGAGTGCAGAGAGCATTTTCAGTTGAGTCCTATGGCCTGTGGGGACAGGGCTGCAGAGGCATGCCCTGCTGGCCCTCCCTTTGCATCCCCTGGAGGACAAGGGCCCGCCCTGGAGAGGACCTAGCTCTGGTCTTGGCCCTAAACCTTCAGGGCAGGTGGCACAACCTTTTCTGAGAAGCCCTTTCCCTCCCAGTAGATGGAAGAGCCTGAGTGACCCCAGGGGCGTCTAACACCTCTGCCGCAGTCTGTCCGAATGGGCTGTCCAGATGGCCGGGGGTGGGCGGGGGAGGCTGGGAATGTGGGCCTGGCCTCAGCCCCCTGCTGTGCCGGGCTGAGCTGGGTGCCAGGGGCGGGGCACGCGCTACCTTCACACAGTTTTCACATTCGAAGCGCTTGCCACTGTCGTGGGACATCTGGTGGCGGATGAGGTTGGACTTCCAGTTGAAGGCCTTGGGGCACTGGTCGCACTTGTACTCCCGCTCTCGGTGTGCACAATCATATGCTGCTCCAAGCTGTGCACAGGGACGGCTGGCTTCAGGCTCCGGTCACCCGCCCCTGTCCAGGAGGGAGCACCGCCCCATGTGGAGCCCCCCCCCGCCAGGGATCAGAGCGCGTGCTGATGTTCCCCCGTTCTCTCCTCTACAACGGCTAGCGGGTGTGAGAGGCAGAGAGGGTCTTCCCGGAGCAGATGAGGAGGCCGTGCCTGGACAGACCTCCGCCCCTCACTCAAGACTCCCCAGGAGCTGCAGGCAGGGCTGGACCCCGGCCCACACTCCTTGCCTCTCGGGATGATCTTAGCCTTGATGCTAAGCTTGGACTTTAGCAAAAAGGGGTCCAGAAGCTTCAACAGCATCACAAACCCCAGTGTGGGGATGAGCCCTGGAAGCCAAGGGCCACTCCTCTGAGTAGCCAGGCACCTGGGAGGAGGCGGGTTGGGTGTCAACTGAGGGTCTACAAACGGGAGGCGGTGGGTGCGGAGCGGCTGCTCATGGGGGCTGCCCCACATGGATGAGCAAGCAGCTCCTTGCCCCCTCCTCTCGGGGGACACTCTGCCTCCCTCCTGTCCCTGCGATGACCGTTAATCTTCATGAGCAAAGCAGTAATACATCACGGTGCGTTAATTACAGGCTCAGCCATCCATTTAGCTCAGAAGTGCCTGGTCCTCACGCGGGGAGACTGTATCTTTTTTCTCCGTGGTTAATTGTGATTTATGTGTTTATGTAAAGAAAACATGGGCCCCCTTGAGCAGACTCGCTGCGAAGTGCCATGGTCGGGATTTCCCAAGGCTTGTTTTCTCAGTCATTTGTTCGGGATAGAGAGTCTGCCACCCCTAGGGAGGCTGTGATGGGACCCGCTAAATCCCAGCAATCACATAGCCGGTTAGGGGCCTGATGGGGTTTAGCTTTGACTTGCAAGGCTGGTCTGAAGGAAGTCCTCCAAGGCGGGAGGAGGGACCAGAGCTGGCAGTTTCCTAGGCTCGTGGAGCACCAGGACCCAACATCCTGGCTTCACTCCGGCTGGGCCCAGGAAGTGTGTCCTTCCCGGGGATCACAGGAGTCCCCAGACTCCAGGCTCCATGTCCCACCTCCTGCCTGGCCTGTCTCTGAAGTCCCTCCTGGGACAGGTGGCTGCCACCCAAGGGAGCAGGGCCAGAGTCTTCGGGACGAGGGACCCCAGGTGATCCCTTCCCACTCCCGCCCACATCTAAGAGGGAGTTACTGGTATGTCCAGGGGGTGAGGCTGCATGGCCTTTCAGTGTGGGTGCTGTCCCTGACCCAGTCTGGGGCCTCGTTACAGAAGCAGCCCTGGTGACAGCTGCTGTGGAGGGGCTGTGCCTGTGCGTTCACTCCTTCCCGGTTTGCCCCCGTGACACAGCCCTGGTCATGCAGCGCCACGGGGTCAGCGGCACCCCAAGTGGGAGATGCACAGATCTTCCGGGGGACCAGGCCCTTCCAGTCAGTGCCAGGGGACACAGAGGCTCTGTCCCTGGGCTTGTGCACCTACTCTGTCCCCAGTGCCGTGAGCATGAGCCAGCCTAAGGGGCTGGGGATGTGTCCCAGGGCCTGTGGCACTAAAGGGGACTTTGGGTCCGCCCTCCCTGGAACACTGGCCTGCCATAGTGGGTGGGATGGGGGAGGGAGGGGAAGGGGGAAGGAGCAGAGGGCGTAGGGGATTGGGGAGCATGGGGACCAGGGGGGTACAGGGACCAAGGAGATGCAGGGACCAGGGGGAGGTGGGGACTCGGACGCATGAGGGCTGGGGGTGCATGGGGACCAAAGGGGTGTGCAGGGACCGGGGGCCACAAGGACTGGGGGATGTGGGAACTGAGGGGAACAGTAACCAGGGGCATAGGGACTGTGGGGGCCATGGGACCAGGAGGAGCTGGGGACAGGGGGGTGCAGGGACCAAGGAAGGAGTGGAGACCGGGGTGGAGGGGTTGTGGGGACCACAGGGGGCATGGGCACCAGGGGTGTCTGGGGTCCAGCAGGTGTGGAGACAATGCCGGGTGCAGAGATTGGGAGGGGCTGGGGACAGGTTGGCGCGGGGACCAGGGAAGGTGTGGAGACTGGGGCGAGGGTGCATGGGCGCCAGGGTGGTGTGGGGACCTGGCGGGTGTGGGGACCATGCAGGGTGCGGGGAGGCGGGGCGCGCAGGGATCGGGAGGGTGTGGCCCCAGGGGGTGCGGGCACCGGGGGTGTGGGGACGGGGCTCAGGGGTGCGGGGCGGATCAGCACCTGTATTTGTTGGGGAACATGCGCTCGCAGTCCTTGCACTCGTGGGCCTGGCTGCCGCCGCCGCCTAGACCCTCAGGCTTGAGGTCCTCGGCCGGGCCCTCGTAGAACCCGGCCCCCAGCGAGCCGCACGAGTACTTCTTGTGGCGCCGCAGGTCCAGCTTGGACGGGAACAGCTCGTCACACTCGTCACAGCGGAACGTGGGCTCCTCTGTGGGAGAGAGGGGGCGGGGGGAGGAGCCTCAGACCCCTGGGACCCATGGGGCTTGGAGACCCGGCCTCCTTCCTGCGCCCACGCTGGCCGTCCCTGTTCTCCTTCTTCCCAGCCCTTGTCCTGGACCCCGCAAGGCTGCCCCGGGACGTGGCGACCACAGGGAAGAGGACCTCGATCCGGGCCTCCTGGGGGTCTGAGTGACGCGGGGCCCAGCCTGCGTCTCCGGCAGCCACCGTGGGCTGGAGGAGGTCCCGCGCCCGGGAGTGGGGAAGGAAGCCAGACCAAGTGCTTTGTTTATGAATCAGGAGAAAAGGATGACAGAGCTTCAGCGCGTATAATAAATTATTGTCGTCAAGGTCAAACAAATTAAAAGGGGGGCAGCTATTATTAAGTTTACGAGGCAGCATCCTGACCACGGTGCCAAGCCAAACAGTCGGCCTGGAGCTGTCATGCTGGTGGGGCCCTGGCCCAGCCCAGCCTCCCTGCTGCAGCTGCTGAGCACAGCTTTCCACCTGAGATGGTGTCCCCTCCCTGCAGGACCCCGTGTCCCCTGGCGCTGGAGAGAGGACACTCGCACCAAACTCTTGCCCAGATGCTAGTGTGCACGAGCATGCAGCTGCATGTGTACATGCAAATGTGTGCATGGGTGTGGTTATTCCAGCATATCTGCAACCATGTCTGTGTGTCTGTGTATGCATGCAGGGGTACCCATGTGTGAATGTGTGTGCCTGTGTTTCTGTATGTGCCTACACATGTGAATATTGGTGCATACTGGCATATTTTCACACCTGCACACATGTGGTTAGTCTGTACATGCGCAAGTGCCTGCATGTTTGGGCAAATGCATATTTGTGCATGTCTGTGTATTCATATGTTTGCACACTTTGCTTGTATAGCTGTGTGTGAATATGCTTATGTGTGCATTTGTGCATGTTGTGTATGCATGTCATGTTTTGTGTGCATGGCTGTTACATATGTTGTGTGTGCACAAGTGTTTTGTGTGCACACGTGTGTGAATGTACACATGTGTGCATATGTATATGCATGTGCCAATCTGTGTGCAGTTGTGCATGTATGAACATGTGTCACATGTTTGTGTGTGAGCATTTGTGTGTTATAGGATTGCGTTTGTGTGCCTGAGTTAACGTGCATGTGTGGGTGTGAATGCGTGCATTTGTGTGCACATGAACGTGTGTATATGTTTGTGAACTCGTGAATGTGTTCTGGGTGTGTGTGCAAGTGCACAAGGACTGGCTGGGCACCCGACACTGAGCAGTGCCTTGATGAGTCAGTCTGAATATTGGCTGAAAGGCCTGAGCCTGAGGGGAGCAGAGGCGAGGAGGCAGGGGGATGGGGGCAGGTGGCAGGAGGCGCTGCCTTCTGTCCCCTCCCTGTGTCAGAGAGACCAGCACAACCATGACCCTTGCAGAGGCCTGAGGAGATGGTCCACTTTGCAGCCTGGGCAGTGCTGGATTCAGCCAGGAAGCAGCAACTCCCTGCTGACCAGAAGTTTCCCTGAGCCTAAGGATAGAGTTGCTGTTCCTGGTATATGGCCTGGGCCACACCTGGCACCCTTAATGGTGGGGACCCAGAGCCACACCCTGAGTCACAGATGCCCAAGGCGGGGACTCTGGCAGGGCGCTGGCCCTGAGATGCTGTGGCCTAGCATGCTGGACGGCACTCACCATGGGACACAGATGCCTGCTTGCCAGAGTGACTTTCGGGGACATCTTTGGACAAAGGTAAATATCAGCGTGACAGGAAAGGGCTGTCAGGGTGAAAGGAGCCTTGGGGATGTGTGTGTGCTGGGGGGCAGCTGGGCAGGCACCTCTGCTGGTCAAGACACAGCATGCCCTGTGACCTCATGATCACCGAGTCCAGGGGTCCTGGCCCTGCCCTGCCCACTGAGGGCCTCAGGAAAGCCCTGGCTTGGGGGAAACACAGTCATAAGGGGAAAAGCAGCAGGACACCCAGAGGGGTGGGGTCCAGTTCTGATACCTGGCCTTTCCTGGGTGGAGTAGGGGACAGGGCTGTGCCACACCCCAGCCCGGGCTTCGGGCTGAAAGGCTCCACCCACAGGTCTTCAGAGAATGCAGCTCTTGGTTTGAGCCAAACAGCCCTCTAGACTCTGGCCTCAGCCTTGGCTGCCAGGAGGGAAGCTGGGGCAGGACACATGGGGCAGGGCTGGGGCACGAAATAATCACCCTGCCCCTCTATACAGTGGGGCCTTGGAAACGGAATTCCAGCCCGTGGACTCTTCGGGTAGAGTCTGCCATGACAGTCTTGTGACAGCCAGTGCCAACACCTGGGGTTATGGGAGCCCCATGTGGCAGGCCTGTCCCAAAAGTGTGATGACATACATGCCTTTCAACCTCGAATCAATCCACACCAGGCAGGTGCCATAGTATTTGTATGCCTGCTTTAGAGCTGGTAAACTGAGGCTGGGAGAGGCTGAATAACTTGCCTGAGGGAGAGGCGGTGCGCCTGGAGCCTTCCCACGGTTTTGGAGCTGGACAGGCAGGGCCCCCTTCCCACAGAGGGTTACACAGAAAGCAAGGTGAGTATGCGAGTCTGGGAGTGCTCCAGGTCCCCCTCCGCAGGCCTCCCCTTGTCTTCAGAAACGTGGATTTTTGTGGGGGAACAAGTCCCGCCGGTTGAAGCACGGAAACAGCATCTAGGGACGGGCCCACCAGCCCCTGGAAGCCGGCAGTGGGATTCTTTCTGGCTCCCTGGGCTGGAAGGAGGCTGGCATGGGGCCTCCCACCCGCATCGCGGTTCAGTGAGAAATGCCAGTTTTTATTTCGCTCTTTCTGGACCCAATGAAGAACAATCACCGAAGTTGAAATTTGAACACAAAGACAAGAAGAAATGCCAGCCCCGCCCACCCGTACCACTGACCGTCGGATTTTTCCAGTTCTCATTTAGAATTTGGATTCGAAATAAATTTTTTGAATTTCAAAGGAGAATTCAGTCTGAGTCTCATGCTGACGGTGTTGGAGGGGGCCTGGAGGTGCTGGATGGAACCGAAATTGGGGACCGATGCTGCCCGTCTCCTCCCCGTCCCATGTCCTCCGTGGACTTGTCCAAGGACAGATCTGGGGACAGGACACATCTGAGCCAGGTGGTGTGGACGGGCCTCCCAGCTTCTAGGGAGGTAAGGCTGGTCCTGAATATACCCCAGGGCCAGGCACGGGGGTGGGGCGGGAAAAGTGGGCACAGTCTACAATGTTTTCCTTTTCCCAGCACAAGAAATTTCTGTTTTAAATTAATACTAAAAGAACGTGCTCTATTCTGAGATCATGCCCTATCCTGTCTTATTATCTGTCCACTTTATGTGCCGTGCGCACAATACACTGCACCTTCCTGGCCTTTTTAGAGAGAGGAAAAAGCAAATTATTCTAGTCTTTCCAAAAAGAAAAGCATATTGAAATGGGAATGATTTTCTTCATTTTCTCCTAAGAAAAATAGTTCTCACGAAAGAGAATTCTTTCCCCTCCCCATCGTAAGCATAAAAGCAAAATAAAAGGTCGAATGCCTCAGAAAGTGGCTTCCCTCTGGTCTTGAAACACCATGTGGGAGTCAGCACTGCACCTCGCAAGGCTGCGGTGCTGAGGAATGGGCCCACTCGGGACCACAGGGCAGAGGTGTTCTGCTCCCCGCTCCGGCCAGCGCATGAGGGTCTCCGCGACTTCCTCGCCGCCGGGGCATAGTCCCCTGGCAAACGCATGAGCCAGTGACTGGAAACGGAGCTCTCTCTGTGTCTGGGGGAGTGTGGGCCGAGGACATGGGCCACCCTCTTCCGACAGCCGCAAAAGCAACGCCCCGGCGGCCTGATGTCGTGTTTGTCAAATCCGCGCCTCGCCTGTCTATCTTGAGTTCCATCAGCAATTTCCAGGGTAGAGCAGGAATGTAACAGAAAAATAAATCAGCGCCTAATGGCCTCGCCAAGCCGAGGGGTTCACAATTACGTGGCATCTACATACTAATCTACCAGACTCCAGGCTCAAAGGCGCTCCCGGGCCCACTCCAAATTCCTGCAGTGATAAGGGGCCAGCTGCATTTAGCTGGGGCCGGGATAAAAGATTTTTTATGATAATTATCTTCGTGAGGAACATTTTTGCATTTCCTTTCTGCGCGATTCCGAATTTAACTGGGGTGGGGGTGGGGGTGGGGGTCGGCAGCTGCCGGGGAGGTAGGATCTTGACAGAAAAGAGCTGGAAAAGTCAAATATTGGATGTTTGACTATTATGTGTGGAAAGCAATTAGCCCACAGATGTCTGATAAATTATTGGGCAAGTGTAGACCCAGGTTATTTAATATCGGGGGCTGGAGGGGGGTGGGGAGCAGGGGTCAAGGTTTTTAAAAACCTTTTGGAAGAAAGAAATTTCACTGTACAAATGAAATTCCACAGTCACACGCTCTCCTGAAGCTAAGGGGGTTTGTTTTTGGCGTTCTCGTGTGTTAGCTCAGACTCATAGGTCTTTTCAACAATTATTTTAAGGAAAACGAGACCTCCCCCTCCCACCCCCCCCAGGTCTCAGCAATTTATTTTTCTTTTCTCAACGGCCTAATTAAAACCAAACTTTAGAGGAGAGTACAGATAGGATCCGGCTTGTGAAAGTGTTCTTCTGCTGCGATTCCCTCTCGGACAACTCAGGGAAATGAACTGTCGCTGCACAAAGAAAGGATCCTGATGGCCGGGCCATGTTCCACAGCCGAAAGGGTAAATTAAGGCAGAGTTCTCCATGCCAGGTCTCAGAGCCTTCCTGCCAAGTCCTGGGCCAGCTCCCTGGCCGAGGCACTGCCACCGCTGTCCCGTGAAATCAAAGCGGCTCCTTAGAGAAAACTACAGCGAGTGGCATTAATCATTAAGCCCGGTGTGGTTGGGGTGGGGGAGAGGCAGCATGAAGGAAAACTCCAGCCATCTTCCCAGCTCTCCACAAGCGAGCCGGGGACTGTCAGCTCCGGAAACGGCTGGCTTTTCTGTTCACTCCTGGGGTCTCATTCAAACAAAGAAGTTAGATGTGAACCCTGGCGCCGTCTGCCAGCAGGGACACTCATGGGTCGACAGGCCAGTCCCCCAGGGCCCAAGGAGCCTCCCCAGCCGACTGTTCAGGGGCCCACGGGGGAATGGACCGTTGCTTGACGATGTGGACACAGGAAGATAAGTCTGTGTCTCAGATAGTCTTGTCTGGGTGGCCCTGGAATTTTCCCACGCATCCTCTCAGCTGCACTTGGGTGTGGAGGAAGGAGAAAGGGAGACCTGCTTGTCACCTCCCTGCTCCACATAAGCCAAGCGGCAGGCTGAGGGGGAGGAACCAGAGGCTTTCTGCAGCTCTGCTCGGAGACGCTCGGTGCCTGTCTGCGCTACTGTGAGCCCCACCTGGACCTGAAACTCTTATTGCCAAATAACATTTCTCTTGGTCTTTAACTAAGGATGCATGCCACTTTAAAAGACAGATGCCATCGGCTTCTCTCTGACATGGGACTAAAACTTCCCATCCCTTTGAGGGCTCTGGGGCAGCCGGAAATGCTTCCAAGGCACACAGCTGGCTTGGAGATTTTTTTTGTCTGTTTTTTAAGTGCCGAAAAAAGCAAAAGATGTGACTGTTGCTGCTGATAATAATAATACAGTTAAAAAATCTCCTGGGCCTCTGACATTTGCAAAGATATAATTTAACCTGATACCAACTCACCCACAGTGTTCGAAGCCTTTCTGAAATACAGCATGCATCTCCTGGGCCCCAGGGAAGGAGCAAGGGAGCCCTTATGTTGAGAAGTGAAGAGGGTGATTTTGGCAAGCCTGGGGTCTGCAAAGGCCATGCAGCCACCAGCTGGGGCCACTGGGCCCTCACCAAGTAGGGAGGGGCCCTAGGTCCTCCCAGGTGTCTGTTCCTCCTCCAGGCAGGGTGGGGACTCCTGGGGGCTGCAGCCCAGTGGGGGTCTTACCGTCTAGACCGGGAGGCACTGTGCCCAGGGGGTAGACGCCTTCCTTCACGTGCACCAGCAACTCCTCACCCGGCTCAATGTCCTTGATGACTTTATAGTAAATCTAAGACGGAGGGACAGAGAGGAAGGGTAAGTGACAGTGTCTGGTGGCATCTGGAAAACCTCTCTGTGCATACCCGCCCCACATGCCCTGGACACGGCACCCGGGGGGCTGGCCGGTAGCCACTTGGCCTGTCCTCCAACTGCCACTGAGAGGGTGCACTCTGGAGCACCTGCAGGATATGCTCAGAGGGAATTGAGGCCCTTTAAAATGTGTTTTATGCAGTTTTGAGACATCAATAAGGGAGGTGCCAAATTAAACAGGCGAGGGTTAGAATCGAAGGTCCCAGCAAGGCGTGTCCTGGAAAGGCAGCAGGGGCACTCTGGTCAGGAGCGGGCCCGTTGAGCCCCAAGTTTCCTGTATCACAGTTCGTGTCTGTGCGTGAGACACGCTTTGCTGCTGGGAGTGCAGAATGAGTCTGGCTGCTTCCAGAGTGGCCATGAGCTGGGCCCTGGCCTGTGGGCCGGGCCATGGGCTGCGGCTCTCACAGGAGAAGGAAGGCTGCCAGCTTGATGCCAGTGGCTGGCCCCTAGGCGGGGTCTGAGATGGGGGCTCCCCTGAATGGGATGGGCTCAGGCTAAGCCCCGCAGCCTGGAGTGAGCCCAGAGGCTGAGGGGAAACTTGTTTGGAAGGTCATTCTGGGGGAGCTGAGCCACGTTCAAGATGCAGAATATGGGCCACCCAGATGGGGCCAGCAGGCTGGACAGAGCCCAGGGGATGGGCAGCGCAGGCCCAGGCCACCTTGTGGGGAATCGGGGTCTTCCTTGACTTGGCCAGACCCAGCCCTACACCCCCATGCTGTACAGACGCTGGGGACACAGGGCCTTACAGAAACACAACCGGCACCAGGGAACTGTGTGTCTTAACATCCGGAAACGCCTGTCAGCGGGTGCATTTCTCTCAGGGCGATCTGCCGCCTCCTCCCTCCCCACAGTCCCCACCTGTAGGGGTTGGAGACTTTTCTGATCACAGTAACCCTGATGCTTCCAGAAGTCTCAGGCCCCGCCAGAGGCGAGAGGCCTGAGAGAAAGCTGCCTGGCCTGGAGACCTGGGGCTATGACGGCTCTGAGCACACAAGACTGGTTGAAACTTGGAAAGGGAAGAGGTCCCGGGAACAGAGGGGCGGCAACCAGTCTTGCTGTGGGCGACACTCCTGGCCCCACTGGCCGGCCTGTGTCAGGCCAGGCTCCCAGCAGCTGGCCCTGGCTGGATATGTCAGGTACCCCAGAGATGGAGCCAAGCACACTGCCTACCTCCCCTCTCCTCTCCCCGCAGTGTGGACTCCACCACAAACACTCCAGAGCAAACCACTGAACTCTCAGGGGGACACAGAAGCCATATGGTGCCCCCAATGCCCACTGGTGACAATTCCTGGGACACCCAGATAGCAGGCTGCTCAGGGGAAAGCGTTACACATGCACTCTGGGTTGTACTGATGTGTAAAGTTCCTGTGTGACTAGTCAGTGGCAGTTATTTTGTTTGGCAGCTTTTCTCAGGAAAGCTGCTAAAACAATGGGGAGATTTTAAAATGGATCCCGCTACCCTCTCTAACTAGACCGATTATTGCCAAGAGTCCAGTTTTGTATCATCTGATCTTTAAAAAAAATCACACAGTGGCTGAATCATTGTTTCTTTTTATAAAAAAATCAGACTTTCCAGCCTGGGCAACATAGTGAGACCTTGTCTCTACAGAATAAAAAAATCGTCGTCATCATCCCAGGGCGGTCGTGTATGCCTACAGTCCCAGTGACTTGGGAGGCCGAGGTGGGAGGATCACCTGAGCCCAGGAGGTCGAGGCTGTGGTGAGCTGAGATTGTGCCACCGTACTCCAGCCTGGGCAGCAGAGTGAGAATCTGCCCAATAAATAAATAAACAAACAAACAAATAAATAAATATCAGGCGTGAGCCATTGTATTTCAAAATAAGCCCCTAAGTTCGGGTTGGGGAGCAACCCCGCTGGAACCCAGGGACCCTCAGGACTGGGACCTGGGGCTATGACGGCAGTGGGTTGGGAGTTACTAGCAAGCAGCACGATCATACTTCTGTCTGGACTATGCGGCAAGTGCACGCAGCAAGTGCATGCTTAAGGCCCAGCAAGGCATTAAGGGCCTCAGGCTGCTGACACCCCTCAGGCAGGTGGCCTGGCCGGGGCCTCAGGCAGGAGAGGGAGGCATGAGGCACGGGCTTCTCAGGGTTCCCATTAGAGGGCGACATGGACCTGTCTACCCGCACTTCCCTTTAGGCCGTGTCCCTCCTTGAGGGCCGGAGGGGCCGCTGCTCTGACCTGGGGTCTCTGTGATGCAGCAGCTCTGGGGACACATCTTCCCACTCCAGCAGGCTGGGAGGGGACTTGGCACGGCTGCCCCTTGCGCCTGCTCCATTCTGAGGGCCACAGGGCCCCTGGGATCCTCCACCCCCCCCTCTGAAGGCCAGGACCTCCCTTCACTACACTGTGAAGGCATCCATCTTCCTCCAGGGACAGCCAGGACTGTGGAGAAGACCCCCCACCTCTTCCCCTCTCTGAGGGCTGCCGGACCTCCTGAAACCCTCCACCCCAGCCCCGAGGGCGTCTGGCCTCCCCAGGAAGCCTCCTTGCCATTGTGCTGGGATACACAGGAGGAGGCACCTGGCCTGGTGGGGGACACAGGGTGTGGGCTGGCGCTGTGGCCACTGGGACTTTGAGTTGCAGACAATTAATCACCATTAGTTCTAATCACAAGCCCGGGGTGGAGCTGTGGGGTCAGGGAGGTCCCTGACATGCCTCTAACTGCTGTGTTGGTGGTGGTGGTGGTGGGGAAACAAGGTAAGCTGCACTTTCCCCAACTTGCTGGCCCTGCCTGTGCCACCAGTGCAGGGGTGCACACAAAGATGGCTGCACTTTTACGACCTGCCCCCAGAGGCACCAAGGCCTCATGGATCAGACAAGCTAAGAAAGCCTTGGTGGGGTGGACGACTTCCCGGACAAAGGCTGGGCTGCTGGGAACCTGGAGTCTGGGGGCTGGGCCCCGGGCACCCGGCTCCAGGGTGCGTTTGTTGGCCTGCGCCCCCACTCCCTCCGTGCAGGGTTTGTCATAAATTATTATTGCAGTCCTTCAGACATTCCTGTAGCCTGTTCATAACCCTCATTTTATTGCATGGCTTTCTGCCCCTCACACCCAGACCCAGGCCAAGTCTACACCACGGAGAGACTGAGGCTGAGTTTTCACAGAGGGGGCAAGAGAAGTGTGTTCAGGGAGAGAGAAATCCTGGAGCTTCTGCTACCCCGCGAGGGCCCAGCCATGGCCTTAGGGGAGGGAGGGCGACTGAGCACAGGGCTGTGTATTTGTTTAAATGACAGTATCCGCGTATCTCTGTAAGCAGCTGCGCCTGCTGCACTGTTTAAGTGGCATCTGAGTTGCCGGTTGTGCTGCATAGGCAGGGCTGGAATTTTCTCCCTGCTTTAAGGATCTGAGGGTGGGAGCCTCTTAACAACAGCTGAGTTTACTAGCGCCAATAAATGTCTGCTCTAAACGGCTTTAAAAAATAATGATGCCAAACAGACTTGATCTGAAGTTAAGTCCTTGTTTCAACACTTCAGGTCCTCTTTGTAACAACAATGACTTAATTGAACATGGGTGAACAGCACCAAAAACAGGTCCTCGGAGTTAGAACTGCATTTCGCGTGACCCTGCCTATTTTCTCTCCCTTTTATCACTTTCCAGACACAAAGAGGCGGCTCCTTGTAGGTGAACGGAGCTCTGGGACAAATCAACAGCCGCGCTCTCCACAAAAGGCAGAGAAACTGACAGTGGGGTAGGAGGCAGTAGAGGCTGCTCTCGGTTAGAAGGAGCCCTGTATGAAAATTAACATCCCCCCATGATGTTCTTTAAGACAAAGAAATATTTCACCCTCACAAAGGGCATCTGCTTTGGGATGCCTTTTCCTTAGAGTTTTTAAAGTATTTTAAACACCGAATAAATTCATAAGGAAAGATTCTCCTGAATTCGAAGACTCATACTCCACAATTTTTATTCCTGCTTAATGTCTGAATTTCAAAATTTAAAGAGGAGAAAACCTCCATCCGAATTACGACAGGGAGGAGTTGAGAGACTGTGGATGGATAGACTGAAATACCAACAGTGGCTACGGCTCCTTCTGCTTGCAGTAAGTGGCTTGGTTCAATCAAGCGAAATTCTGGGCTTTCCCCCGCTTCTCTAACCAGGATAAAACACTTTGAAGGGACGCCTGAAAGAGCAGGTGAAATCTCTTTTGACGATCAACGCCTCCCCTCCTGAGATTCGAAATTTAACTGTGCCTGACTTTGTGACGGCTTTGGTGTGTGTGAGAGGCTTTTTCACAAGAGACACGCAGGCAGCGAGTAGACTCTGAATGTCTCCACAATCGGTCCTGAAGAACAAATTCACCCAGTGACCCATCTGTCTCCCCTGATCTTTGAGGGAGGACGCCGTTCTGAGGTCTTTCCGGGACCTCCACAGAGGACCCAGTGCTGCCTCGTGGCTTCAGGAACTTTGGAAGCCTCAACCAGCGTCTCAACTGCTTGCAGTACCCAAACGGAGTCACCTTCCTCTGGGAAAAGGGAAAAGGCACCACAGCCCGAGGCCAGCTGAGGGCTGAGTATCTGGTGGCTGAGATGCAGTCCTGGTCAACCCCAGCCAGCACGGATAGCGTTTGGGCTGGGACAGCCAGCTTCCACTGGCCTGTTTTGCTTTTCTGCTTTCTCAGCGCCAAGCAGGGCCGAGGGGCCAGTGGTGCTGGGCCAGGCACCCTGGACTGTTCCCTCCTCCGGCCCCAGGGCCAGGACTCATCCACCTTCCTCTCTTCCTGGCACACCGTTAAGCAATTGTATTTCTTCCTAACATCGATTGCTTCCCTGCCACGTATTGTTTTCCCAGTAGCTCAAACATTCAAACAAGCTCCCTCACGCACATCTCCTTCTGGATTTCAGAGTTTGGGCCTGGATTACGACAATATAAACCACTAGTCCACTGTTAGAGAAGCCTCGTCATTCTCAAGTGGCTTCTAGGGAAGTGTTGGCTCTGACAAAGAAGGGGGTGTGGGCTCTGATACGTGACGAGCGTAGGTGTGGGGTGGCGCCGTGGAATTTAAACTTTGTTCCTGGCCAGAAAGAGTATCAGCCAGCCGGCTCCCAAGACAGCCTGTAAAATGGGATGGTTTTATGAATCGAAACAAACTGGACATGTGTGGTCGGCCTTTGTAACCTGGTTGAGAAATGCTCACATGAAGTCTCTCCCTCACCCTTCCCATTGTTGAAGAGAAAACCATGGCTAGTGGACGGGGGCTCCCATTTGACCTGACTGAATTAAAAATTTATAGTTTTTCATTTAAAAAATGGTAAGGGATAAAAGTGAAGGCAGTAAGCAAATGTCCGGGAGCGAGGGACAGAGTAGGATGGCGGGCGCTGGATGCCCTCAGTCGAAAATTCAGCCCTGGAAACTCACCGCCCCTATCAAAGCGCGGACCCAGGTTGGAGGCAAGGAGGCGAAAGCCAAAGGAAATGCCCTGGGCCGGCGGCTGCGCGGCGGCCGGGACGCACCAGGTTTTCATTAAGAACCAGCCTGGCTCTCAGCGACGCGGCTTCGTGGCTATCAGCCAGCTGATCTGCTAATAAAATGCCTTTGTTTAACGTGCTCTGGAGAGGGGGCTGCCCTGCCACTCTGCGGGGCGCCCCTGGAATGTGCTGGGGTTGTGGGTCCTCCCTGCTGCCCAGCCGACCCCAGGGCACTGTCCGGGAGGGCAGAAGTGGGCTGCTTTTGTGGATGAGGGGTGCTGCGCAGCCATGCCGAGGTGCACTGGGGGTCTGGAGCCCCCCAGTCACGCCCCCCTGACAAGTGTGTGTGGCCCCAGCCCCATCTCCTGCGATCCTCAGCCCCGCTGGCTAGTGGACCCCAGCCACCAGCATTCTCGCCCTATTGAGGCAACATGAGAAAAATAAAAACAAAGCTGAGCCTTGAGTAAGCCTCCTCCCCACCCCACCCCCTGCTTCCTCCCATGGCCACCTCGGTCCCAAGCTCTTGTTTTCTTTCTGAACATTAAAACAAATTCATGCACAGACATATCTGTGTCTCCTGAAACATTTCAAACCAGCTCATTTGCTCATAATTGCAGGAAAAAGAACCATTGGGGGGATCTGAATGTCTTGAATTTTCCAAGAAGGAAAGTAGAGGTTGGAGTACTGGGAGAGGGGAGGGGACCACGCGCCCAGAGTGCTCTGAGAAGCCTGTGGTGCGTCTCTGCCTTCCAGTTCATGTAAGATGAGAAAGTAAATCGCAGCGCCCCAGTGACGGCTTCTGACACGCTAGGCTGGCAGATGACCACCCCAGAAGCCTCAGGGGAAGCTCAGTCTCCTCTGTCAGCTAGACACACTCAAAGCCTTTGTAGCTTCCAGAGCAGCAGAACTGCTGGCCTCGGAAGGGCCCGGCGTGTCCCTGGCCGAGGTCTTCGGCCTCTTTATGCATATAGATAGCCACGTCTCCTTTCCCGTAAAACAGCAGGAGATTTGTGGCCCAGTCTGCTTCTGCCGGGTTTCCCCATCCTCAGCTGCAGGGAGGTGGCTGCGGTGGTCCTCGGTGGGGTAAGGCCTGGGGTGATGGGGCTGGCCACTTCTCATGAGGTCCCCAGATCTCCCTCTCAGAGTCACAGGGCATGGGGGTGGGGATCGTGCCCCCAGATGAGAACGGAGACAAAGGCTGGCAAATATTCCCTGCAGCCCCACAGCCATGGAGGGACACAAGTCCATGAGAAGTCCACACAAGTTCACGAGGCTCCCGTGGGCCCTGACTTGGAGGGGCAGGTACCCCAGGCCAGCTCTGCCTAGGAAGGGGGTGTCGGGCCACCCAAAACCCACTCTGCCTTGCAGCCATCTGTTGGCAAGGCGCATCAGAGGGACACCTCCGGGAAAAATGCTGGGCAGTTGCCGAGCCAGTTTGAGCCCTGGATTTCACTTTTCCTGACGTTCCTGCCCCTTGTCCCCCAGTAGTCACCACAGAAGACTGAATCAGCTGGTGTCTTCCGCACCAAGGCACAGTCTCAGGCCTGTCAGGTAAGGCTGGGGTGGGGGCATGTGGTCAGTGTCCTGAGGAGGCTCCTCCTGGCTGGATGGTCAGCGTCATGCCTGGGGTGCTGCGCTGCCCAGCTCTGCGGGTTCCTGGAGCGCCCCAAGGCACGAGTTGGAAAGCCGTTCACCGCACAGAACTGCGAGGGGCATGGGGGAGGTGTCGGCTCCCAGAGCCCGTCTGGACAACCCCCCGTAGACAGCAGAGGCTGGGAGGAGCCTGGGACAGACTGAGGGAGATGTGACTCCCGAATATGCCCCGATGTGTGGGTCTCTCCCCAGCCACAGGGCTACCCTGCTAGGACCCTGAGTTTGCACAAGTCCTGACTGCCACTAGCAGGAGAGTCAGGTGGAAAAGTCCAGCCTGGGTCCCCAGTGCGCACATGGACCTGAGTCTTTAGCTCAGAGCTGCTTCTCTCCTCTGCCTGTTAGGAGGGCTCCTCTCCTCTGGGAGGCTGTAGTTTCCAGAACTTTCTTTTTAGGATCTGAGAACTTCTTCTGTCCCAGCCTCTGTTTCCTTCTGAACACACTAAGATCATGTGTGTTCAACTTCTAAACAACACCCACGCTTTTCTGACTTACGTATTTTTCCTACTGAATACCATTTGGCAAACTGGATACTTCTTTATGGAATTTAGATATTCAGATGAGGACTCCTTTTGTTCCATGCCTGTACTATGTTGGAGGTACGTGTGTGCATGCATGCATGTGTGTGCACTCAAATAAAAAAAAAGAGGGAGAGAGATTGTCCACTTGTGTGCATTCATGAGAGAGAGAGAGAGAGAGAGAGAGAGAGAGCAAGAGAGAGACAGAGAAAGAGAGAGGGAGAGAGAGATTCCCCGTGTGTGTGTGTGTGTGTGTGTGTGTGTGTGTGTGTGTGTGTGTGTGTTTTGTAAGTACCAGGAAATCCTGGTAGAAACTCCTGGGATCATGGAAACCCGAGACACCCCATTAATATCGTGTAATGTTTCCTTCTCAAGGAGAAGCCTGTCTTCAAAAAAAATCTTCGTTTTATTATTAAGATTTCAGGGAAGTTTTTATTTTAGCCCCACACAGGGTCAACACAGATTGCTGTGAGGAGCCATGTCTCTGTGGTCAGCACTGGGAATAGAAGTGCTTTCACCGAGCTGTGTGGCTGTCGCCCCAAGATAGCTTTACAAACTAGTCTGAAATCTATTATAGCCTTTTCAAAAGGTATTTCTAGGAGTCATTTACTTATTTTAACCAACAAATATTTATTGAGAGTCTATGGGTTGTTGAGGAAAGGTTTTCATGTTATTATTATTTATATATTATTATCATGTGATTATTAGAATTTTGATCTTATTATAATTCAGAGGAAATGCATCCTGTATGCTGCTCCCTTTCCTTCAACTGAAACCCATAGTGGCGGCTTCAGGACCAGAAGCCAGCTCCACAGTCCTCTGTGCCCAGATGACTGGCCTCTTCCCTGTGTCTGGGTGGCTGGCCTCCTTTGTCCCAGGGCCACTTCCCACTTTCCTGGGCATTTCGGAGGCCAAGGCCACATGGCTTATCAAGTTCATAAGCGTGCCTCAGGGGACATGGGCAGGAATGCCGGCTTCCCTGTAACACTTAGTGTCATCCGCTTGGCACGAGGGGTGTTCCCAGGGGTGGAGGGCTCTTTCCTGCCTCTGAGGATCAGGGTCTCGACATGAGGGCTGAGGTGCTGGAGTAGAGGAACAGCTCTCTGCTTGGGGCCTTGTTGGTGCTGCATCTGCTTAAATGAGTTTTCCAAGTTCCCTCTGATTCCTTGGCTTTAATTCAGCCCATGGGCCTAAAACAAAGCGAATGAATCCTGCGAGGCAGGGTTAGAGAGACTGTGTGGCCGGTGAGGAGGTATCCAAAGGAATTCTGACATGACCTTGGGATTCAGTAACAGAGCCAAGTATATTTCCGACTCCAGGACGGAGCTTCAGAACGCGGGCGCGTGTGGGAAGACGGCGGGTGAGCAGATGGAAACTGATAAGGTTTGGGATCAGAGGGCCATCCGGCAGAAAGTCTTTCTGTCCCCTGGTCCTGACAATGGAAGGACAGTTGGCTGCAAAGCAGTCAATTCCGTTTGGGCCTCGTGTAGCTAAAGAAAAGGCTCCCCTGGAATATTAATCATGAGATGAAGATTTTTTTAAAGACAGGCTTGTCTTTGAGAAGATGACACAGCTGTCTGTTTTTTGAAAAGCTGGACACATGAAGATACCCCCATGACTGTTTTTGCTCAGATGTCCTAATAAGCACTTTTTCTTAAATAAAAGAATCTGGACGCTCCAGGCGCCTGCATTTCACAGCCCGGCCCAGCCCATGGCAGAATACCAAGGACATATGCTCTTGGCACACCTGAGCCAGAAAGGAACAGGGAAGGACCATCCTCCCATACACCTTAAGCCCGAGTCTCCCTCACTCAAATTGCACTCTCATCTGAAAGCTGGAAAATATTTTTTAAAAAGTTCTGTTCTAAAGTTGATGAGTATTTTTCTGCTTCATTTTGCCTTTGTTGTTGTTGTTGCAATCGGAAGAGTGGGTTCCAACATTTTTGCCTCTGACGGTCATGGACATCCCATCATCAGAGCCTGAGTCTCGTCCCCCCAGAACCAGCTTGTCACAGAATGACTGGTCAGTCCAGACAGCCCTGCAGTCAAGGAGACTGAACAGACGAGGGAGAACCCCCTCCCCCACCCCCTGGCAGCCTACCAGGACCTGGGGGAACCTCCCTGGAGTTTGCTCTCTCTGTTTCTTACTGCAAAATTGTTTCTCTAAAGTCAGGAGCCTTGAACCACTTTTAACAAATCGCACAGGGCACGCCAGAAGTGGCCCTTTTCATGTGGTCTTCAGGCACATTTTCTAAAGCTACGGAATCCTTGTTTGCACATGAAATCTCACATGTAGCCCCAAGATACCAGAGGCAAGAGCAAACTGCTCTGGTAGAAGGGGCGAGGGCGCCCCAAGCACCCCTGAGGAACGCATTGTGCTGGAAACACAGGATGGAAAGTGCTGTCCAGAGCAGGGCTCCAGGGGCAACTCGGACACTTGCAGTGAAAGAAACAGGCCCAGCAGCGACCAGCATGGGGGACACGCTGCCTTCTGGAGTAGAAAGGAACTCGCCTCTTCTCTTTGGGTCAGCTTAAGGGTCTGGACGCCCTCCCCGGGGTGGTCCTTGGCCCCTGGGAGCTGGGAACAGAATCAAAGTTGTCCCTCAGTCCCAGTGAGAACAGGATAGAAGCTAGGATGACATAGTTCAGGGAGACCATCAGTTCCCTCCTAGCGGAGAGGGACTTTGTGCCCTGGCCGTGCTGTGTGCGCAGTCCCAGGGGCTCTGGGCTGCAGGGGCTGAGCTTCAGCCAGGCCTGGCCGAGGAGGCACTTGATGGGTGCTGGCCCTTCCAGAGAGCTTGTTAAACAGCATTGCTTAGATACCATTTCCGCAGTGACAACTCCTGACTGCTGCTTCCCTACTGGCTACGGGGAGCAGCATTTACAGGGAGCATGCACCTCTGTGGTCTGAGGTCTGCCACCCCAGCCGCTCTTCAGCTCGCGTGGACCTGACCAGGGGCTCTGATGGGGCATTTGTGGGGTGGGAAAATTCCTCAGAAGCCAGCACTGGCCGAGTGCCAGGCAGCAGCCCACCACAGGCGGGGTTTGGCAGAGGCCCTACAGAGGCTCAGCTGCCCCTCGCCTCCGCACCTCCGCAAACGTGGGTGCCACGTCCACGACCTCTCTGGGGGCAGATGCCCCGGTGGGCGAGCCCGGCCCTACCTGCTCGTTGATCTGACACATGGTGAGGTTCTGGTCATCGCAGGAGCACGCCACGCGGATATACTTGAGCCAGCTGCCGGTCCCCGCCTGGCCCGCATCCATGCAGAACTTCTCACTGCCCAGGTCTTCAGAGATCTGCTGGGAAGAAAGCAAGCCACGGGTCAGGGGGGCCCCGGGTACAAGTCTACACGCCGCATGTGCTGCAAGTTGGCGTCTGAACCTCAGCCCAGTTTGGGCATCAGCAAGGCCCTGACCCACCCAGCCCCCCCACGCCCAGAGCCTCCAGGAGCCCAAGGTAGGAGTGAACTTTTCTCTCCTCACCAAGCAGGTCACGGCCCTGGCCAAGCAACACAAGGAGCCTTTGGCATCGCAAAGCCTCCCCAGCAGGGCTGCCCCCTGTGGGAAGCCAGGGGCTGCCGCGTCTAAGCACACAGCCCCCTGCAAAGGGGGGCCAGGGCAGGGGCCAGAGGACGGTGTCTGAAGGGGAAGGTATTGCCGGGCGTGCGTGTGTGCCGTGCCTGTGTGTGCACGCTTTGCCAGTCCGCGCAGCACCCCAAAAGGATGAAAAGCACGTCGTTTCCTGAAAACTGGAAGGTTTCCGTTTGACACCCGGGCGCACACCGATGCGGTTGTTCTCACCCCCTGAGGCAACACGCACCCTGCCGGGCTGTGCTGTGGTTGCTGCTGCTTCTGATGTTGTCTGCACAGCAGTGAGCTTAGGGGGTCCTTGGGTGAGGTTGTGGCCAGTTTCTCTATTTTGCCGGCACCCACACCTCTGGGGGCTATTGATGAGCAACCCCGACCTGCCTTCTGCTCTGCAGAGCTGGCGTCCCCAGACCTACTGGACCGAGGGTGCAGCAGGAGTCCAGTCTCCCAGCCTCCCATCTCCACCTGCTCTGCTCAGTGCCTACTCGGGGTTCTGAATCCAGTTATTGAAGCCAGCAGCATCTTGGGCAAGCGCCCTGCCCAGCCCAGCCCAGCCCAGCCTGGAAAGGGTGGGAGAACAGGAGGGAGGGCAGTCAGCAGGGGTTGACCACACTGATGTCCTGAAAGTAGACAGGCTGTATCCAGGTGGGCAGATGTGTCCTGGTGGGCAGATGTGTGCCTTGGTGGGACAATGTCTCAGGGTGGGCATGTGTGTCTTACTGGGCAGATGTGTCCTGGGGACCAGATTTGGCCTTGGGAAGGTGGTCCTGGCAGGTGTGAATGTGTAAGCAGGTGAGTCAGGGTGGGCAGGTGTGTCCAGGTGAGCAAGTGTGTTTTGGCAAGTTTCTCTGGGTGGGCAGTTATGTCCTAGTGGTCAGGAATGTACAGGTGGGCAGGGATGTCCTGAGACAGGTGTGTTCTGGTGGTTAGATGTGTCCAGGTGGGCAAGTGTGTCCTTAGACAGGTGTGTCTTGGGTCAGGCATGTCCGGTGGGCAGGTGTGTCCTTAGACAGGTGTGTTTTGGGGCAGGCGTGTCCTGGTAGGCAGGTGTGTCCTTAGGTAGGTGTATCCTTAGACAGGTGTGTCCTGGTGGGCAATTGTGTCCTGGTGGGCAGATGTGCCCTCAGATAGGTGTATCCCGGTGAGCAGGTGTGTCCTTAGACAGTTGTGTCCTGGTGGGCAGGTATGTCCTGGGGCAGGCATGTCCTGGTGGGTAGATGTGTCCTTAGACAGGTATGCCCTGGTGGGCAGGTGTGTCTCAGGGCAGGTGTGTCTCGGGGCAGGGTGTCCTGGTGGACAGATGTGATGGGGGCAAGGAGTTAGAAGGACCCAGTGGATCAGGGCAGGGGACTGGTGACCTGTCTGAGAGAAGACACCACGGGCCTCTTATCCCTTGGAGTTCTCCTGAGTATTCTTAGGAGCCGGAGGATCTGGCAGAAGGAGTGGGGCATCTACCTGCTGTCGGGGCCACCCACGTCTGGCCAGGGAGTTAGGTGCTTCGTAAACAGTTGGATGCCCCCAGACATCCCCAACCCCTTCCAAATGACCAAGGGCCCACCTGGCCTCATAGTCAACATGGAAATGGAGAATTTCGAGGTAGCTGATCAGCTCAGCAATGGGCTGTGGCTTCTGTGGTGTTGTCCGTGCATCTACCTCATCACCCGAAACTATGACCCCTCCCGGAGCCCAGGGAACCACCATGGCAGCACTGTCCTACAAATGATAGGTCCTGAGTAGACACGCCCAGCCCAGCTTGGCCGGACACCTTGGAGGCAGGTCTGGAAAGGGGCCACAGTCCCAGGAGCCTCGGTTCTGAGACTTCTCTCTTCCAGGACTCTGTTACTCGTGCCAAGAGCGAGTGGGCTTCATTCTGAGAGGGGTGGAGAGACCAGAGGGTGCTGAGGCAGCCTGGCAGGATGGGGTAGGGAGAAGTATGCCTGGAAGACGGAAGCGGACAGCCAGTGAGTCAGATCAGCGGCTGCCCTCTAGCCTCGGGTCCTCCATGCCAGCATCCAGCCCCACAGGAAGCTTCGGGCCCCACCACCCACACCTCACGGGCCCAACCCAGTGCCCGGCCTCCAGACGCTCAGCACATGCTTTCCTGGGCTCTTGGGCAGGCGCTAGAATCCTCCTCTGAAAAGTCCCGTGTCAGCACAAGGCATCGTAAAAGCACTTGGTTCCAGTGCCCTGTCTCTGTGCACAGGCGCTCCCTCTGCTCCTGAGACTTCAACAGAAAGTTGAACCCCTAGGCACAGCAGAAAGGATGAGGGTCCCGGCCTCTTTCCTGCTCCACCTCCTCGCTTGGTCTCTCTGTTGACACCTGCCACCATCACTGGGATTCCTGACTAGGGGTGAGCAATGAGGGCCGGGCAAGGAGATTTGGGGTGCAGGGCGGGAGGCCATAAGGGCAGCAGTGCTCTCAGGGCCCCTGTGCTTCCGGCATGCAAACTCAGGGTGGCAGGTCCTCTTACTTAAGAGCTGTGCTGCTGTGCCCCAATGAGCAAGTGACTGATTACATGGCCGAGTCCCTTCCCCATCGTTCTTTCTTGCCCAGGGTCGCCATGAACCATGCTGGATGGCTGTGGTAGGCCAGTGGTGTGAGAGGAGGCTGGTCCCTGAAGCTGCCCAGGCTGGAGGCAGCACCGAGGACAGTGGAGGTGGAATTAGCAGGCTCACACCGGCCACATGGGACTTGGGCGGCATTCCCCTCCCGTCCCCAAGCTGGGTCCACTTCTCCACCGGGACCCTGCTGATGTCACAATGCCAATGAGCTGAGGGTGGGGACACACGCAGGATGGGTCGACCCGCCCTTCCCCAGGATCTGGACTTTTGTCCTCAAAACGGCAGCACCTGGTCAGCGCATCCTGTCAGTGTAGCCAGGAACACGAGCCTCCCAACTGCACCCCTCTGAGCCCAGGGACCAGGTGACAGGGGTCAGGCCGCCTTCCAAGAGGCAAGACCTTGAACTCCAAAGGCTCCCGGACACAGGCTCGGCCGGTGTCGTCCCTCTCCCTTGCACCTGGCTGGCTCGGGCCTTGACCTGGGAGAGTCTGTTGTCACTCTCATATCTGGGGCTCAGGGTGGGGTCCCAAGGAGACTTCCTCTGTGAAACTAATTGCAGCAGACAGCTCTGCCCTAGGAAGCACAGCAAGCCCCCAAACATTTGAGGTCCTGGCCCCTAATAGGGTTGCATGGAGGGTCTTTACCCTGTCTAGGAAGGTCCCTGCCTGCCAAGCCCAAGTCCAGGGCCAGGCTCATCCCAGCACCACAGATCTCCTCCTCTCTGGGTGGGATGGGGGTAGAGGGACATGGGAGGGAGGAGGCCACTGGGGCTGGCTGTGGTGGGAAGTTGGCTGTCCCGTCCTCCAGGGAGGGGTTCCAGGGCCACCAGCCTCACGTGGGTGAGTCCCCTTCCTGGGCACAAAAGCTTTTCTGGGCCCCTCTCATCCCCTGGCCCAGACGCTGACACACTGCAGGAAACTGCTGTAAAGGCCCACCAGGCAAATGCTGTGACTATGGCCCCCCACCCTGTTGAGGCCACCTGGTCACCTTCTTCTGTCACTGGGAAGGAGGGAGGCTGGGCTGGAGCTCCCTGAGGGCCCCCTGCCTGCCCACAGCTCCTGTGTAGGTGGGACCAGGGTGGCAGTCTCTCTGTCTCCCTCGCTGTCTCTCTCCCTCGCTCTGTCTCCCTCACTGTCTCTCTCTCTTGCCTCCAGGCTGTCTGCGTCCCTCTGGTGGTGCAGAGGCCCAGAGTCCGGAAGCCACAAATCCCCCTGCTGGGCCCACCTAAACTCCTGGCGAATGGAGAGGGTGGGGGCCAGAGCCTAGGCAGAGCCTCAAAGGCTGCCGCCTTTCTGCCTCAGACCAGGGATGTGGTCGGGGCTGCCCTGGGCCCGTGGTTCCGGCCAGGTAGGCGGGAGCCTGCAGGCCCGGCTTCTTGTGCCTATGCCACCTCCATTCCAGAAAGGGCAGCCAGGCCACACACACGGCCACCTCCTGCTTCTTTTCTGCCTCCTCTCGCCATCCTCCCGAGATCTCTCCAGAGACTGAACTGGGGCCTTGGGGAGACGCATGCCACAGGCCCCGGGGGGCTGAGACTTCCTGCAAATGTGGGGCCATGCAGGGTGCTTTGTGTCGATGTGGCACATGGCCATCCTAGGCGGTGTGGACACTGCACCGTTTTCTGAAGAGACAGAAGCCTGGCACATGCAGCAACCCAGAGCAGGGCCGACTCCCAGACCAGAGCTGTGGCCTTGGTCACCACCCCCATGCTCTCTGGGGCCAACTCAAGGGTCAGAAGGCAGTCCCCAGACCCTTCTCTGAGAGTTGCAGAATTTCACGTGCTCTGGAATCCAGAAAGCAGGCCCAGGCAGTCATGGGTCCCTATCCTTGCCTCCACGGGCGTGAGACTTGCCAGCACCTGTGAGGACAGAATGAGGTTGCACCCTCCCCAGATTGGTGACCCTCCGGCTGCCCAAATTGCCTCTGAATGGGGCCTTCGTGGCTCTGGGTGTTCTTGGAGACCAGGGTCCATGGAAAGAAACTTGGCAATAGGAGTGCTCAGAGGGAGGGCGGTGTCAAAGGTCACAGCAGTGTGTATAGCTGAATGCACACTCCCAGTGTGCCAGGTGAGGCTGGCGCCAAGGATCTGGTGCCAGAGGTGACAGCCCTGCCTATCCTGGGGCAGGAGCCCGGCCTTCCCCACCTGGGTGTGTGCCATGTCCAGCCGCGCCCAGAAGCTAGGCTGAGTTCTGGTGTGAAGTCCTTTACCACTGACACCTCCAGGGCCATCTGGGAGCCTCTCAGGGCGGGGCCTGAGACCTGGTGTGGGTTCAGTGGCACAGGAGGCCAATAAAGATGAGATGTGAACAGATGAATGAGTGGATGGAAGCAAAGCGCCCAGCCCAGGTTGTGTGTGCTCGCTTGGGTTCATATGTGATCAGTGAACCAGAAAGGGGGCCGGGAGGGAAGGGGTGGTCCAGACCACGGCGGCTCTACGTGGCCGGATTTGGCAGGAGTGACGTGGGGGCCTCTGTGGCCACTGGGCTGCGGCTCTCTCCAGATTCGGAATATGGCTCCCTGCCCGATGGCCACCCAGAAGCCTGGCTCTGGGACTGTCTTGGACCAAGCCTTGGGGATATTAGAACCTCCTGGGGAAACTGCCCTCTCGCCCACTCTCCTGAGCCCTTTGGTCCCCGCCAGCTTCCCTGGCACACCAATCACACCCCTCAGAAATGCAGAGCTACAAGACAAAGTGATGGAAGATCTCTCTGGACCTTGACAAGTTTTGTGCAGGCCGTCTGAGGTTTCCTGCACTTCTAATTTGTAAGATCTGTGCTAGCTCTCTCCTGCTTCATGGGCATGGCTGGTTGCTGGCCCAGTCTAGACTGTATGTGCTGGTGGGAGCGATGAGCGTCTGTCGTCAACTTGCCTAATGGATGCCAGCAGGTGGGCAGGCATGGGGCCCTGGGAGGCTGTCCCTTCCATCCTGTGTCCTGCATCCGGGTGTGATAACATGGCTTCCAGAAGCCCAGGGCATGGTGTCCTCCTCTGACCCCAGGAGCTGGTGGGCACCAGGGGAGGGGCTCCTCACCTGACCCCCTTCTTTAAGGACAAGCTAATTCACAGCAACAAGCCCAGCTGTGGTGCTGTGTTCATGTGCACACACATGTACACATAGGCACATGAGTGCACACACGCACACACACACGCACACACACACACACGTGCACACACACAATGACTACAATTTATGGCATTCAAGGGTAACTGAAACAGAAAGTCCATTCTTATGATGGAAGGAGGGTAAGGGCCTTCTGGAAACACCTCGGTCCGGTGCGGACGTGGAGCCTGGATGAGCTCATAAATCCCCATCCTGGCGCTCATTATGGGGCTGGGTGGTGATATGACCAAGTGCTAACGAGAAATGTGACTGGTGGGACGGGGTCACACAGCTGCCGGGCAGACTGGAGCCCTGGCTAGTGGGTCAGCAGGCCTGGGGCCCACCTGCTTAGGCTGAGGAGGAGGTGAGGGAAGGAGAGGAGAGGGAGGAGGAGGAGGGAGTGGGGTAGGGGAGAAAAAGAAAGGGGAAGTGGGGAGAGAGGAGGAGGGAGGGAAAGAGGCCGAGAGTAGGAGGCTGCTTCTAGGAAGAACAGGCAACTCAAGGAGGCCGTTCCTTCGAGATAGAGGCCAGCCTTCCTCCTTAGCACATAGGTGGAGAACAGAGAGGACTTTCTGGGGCTTGTCCCTGGAAGAAGCTGGGGGGCTCTTATTCCTGGCTGACCGCGATCTCCACTGGACGCTTCTCAGGCCGTGGCGGGTGTGCTGGGGGAGAGGAGAGGGCCAGGGTTCCGGAGTCTCAGGGAGACCCAGAGCACAGTCCAGGGCTCAGATGCTGTAGGAGGCAGCCTGTTGCTGACAGGGCTCTGGCGGCAGAGGACGGCGCCAGCACACATGGAGTCCACACCTGGGGGATTTTGCTACCATGTCAGCGATGGGCAGATCCTCCCACTTAGAGCCAGCTGAGAAACATGGCGTGCTGGGAGAAGAATCACTGAAAGCCACACTTCATGGTTTTGGGGGCCACAGACACCACTGGAGATCTGGGCCAGAAATTATTCAGATACTCCAACACTGTGTGAATGCCCAAGGGCTGTCAGGCACTCTCCCTCCAAAGTACCCAGACATCCAGGTGTGCGGAGCTCTGGGGGTACACGGACCATCTCCCTAAAGTGCCCAGATACCCAGATGTGTGGAGCTTTGGGAGTGCACAGACCATCTCCCCAAAGTACCCAGACACCTGGATATATGGAGCTTTGGGGGTGTACAGACCATCTCCCCAAAATGCCCAAGCACCTGGAAGTGTGGCACTTTGGGGGTGCACAGACCATCTCCCCAAAGTATCCAGGCACCCGAATGTATGGATCTTTGGGGGTGTTCAGACCATCTCCCCAAAGTACCCAGGCACCCAAATGTGGGAGTTTTGAGGGTGCACAAACCATCTCCCTGGCGTACCTAGACACCCAGATGTGTGAAGCTTTGAGGGTGCATAGGCCATCTCTTCAGAGTACCCAGACACCCGGATGTGTGGAGCTTTGGGGGTGCACAGACCATCTCCCCAAGGTACCCAGATACCCGGATGGTAGAGCTCTTGGGGTGCACAGACCATCTCCCCAAAGTACCCAGACACCCAGATGTATACAGCTGTGGGGGTACACAGACTATCTCCCCAAAGTACCCAGGCACCCGAATGTGTGGAGCTTTAGGGGTGTACAGACCATCTCCCCAGGGTACCCAGCTACCTGGAAGTGTGGAGCTCTGGGGATATACAAACCATCTCCCCAAAATACCTAGATTCCACCCTGCCACGGCCCCACTGTGGCCTGAGGGGGTGTCTGGGGGCTGGGCTTCCCCCAGCTCGTGGCTGTCCATCACAGTGGGTCTGTAGCTTATCTCTCTGCCTGTGGGCCACTGCCCTGACCCATCAGAAATAACGGCCAAACTGGGGACTCAAACCTGAATATTTACAACGACAGCAAAATCTAGCCCGAGACACAGACTCTGGCAAACACAGAAACCCCTTGGGGTGATCTGCCGTGAGCAAGAGGAACAGGGTCTGTCTAAACCTTTGGGTGGGCAGCCCATGGCTGGACAAGTGGGGAGTGCTCCGTTCCTGGGGGACTCCAAGCAGACCTTGGTGGCCATCATCTGTCCAGTTCACTGTGGTGGAGGCTGGACTCAAAATAACAAAGAAGTGACCCCGTGTGCCACTGCCTGGCTTGTCAGCTTTGGTTTTGGAACCCTGGAGCAGGACTGAACAGGGTCTTGTTCTGATGAGAATAGGCAGGTCTCACAAGAGGGGAAGTTGAGGCAGCAGTGATATTGAGATGCTCACCCTAGTCCTGGTAGGAAGTGGTTGGGACTTGCCGGCACTGACTGGTACACCACACTTCCTTCAGGGAAGACACGCTGGGTTACCTCACTCAAAGGGAGTGGCCAACGGTCACTTTCTTGTTGTCAAAGACCCCAGTAGGACACCAAGTCCACACTTCGCCCACAGCACAAAGTAAAAGCAACTTGGATGACTCTTGTCAACACAGCAACGGGGCAGCCAGGCCTGGACCCTGCTGGGCAGGACATCCTAGGACCAGCCTGTGTCCCCAAGGGGACAGCAGTGAAGGCAGCACACGCTGGCTGGGCTCACTCCTGGCTGGAGTCCCCATGGACTCTGACCAAGGTGCAAGACAGTGTGGTTTTGTCACACCAGACCTAACACCCAAGCACCACTCATGCAACACCCCCAGGAGGGAAGGCTTGTGTCCCTGCACCTGTCCTGCTCCTAGGAAGGCCTCCTGGAAGTGAGCCCAGCCATCCCCCCAGATTGACCTGACTTGGTTCTGAGGCTTTGCTGGGGGCATTTCTCACAAGCATGGGGACGGGATTTTGGCTGCTGTGTACACAATTGGGTCAAAGCTAAGATGTGGGGGCTGAGCCTGAACCTGCCAAGGACAGCGAGCCACTGTGGACCCTAGGGCCTCCCCTCAAGCCCTCAACTCCCCAAGGAGGTGGCTGATGTCGCCAGAGTATCTGCCTGCTCAGATGTGGGTCTCCACAGAGGCTGCTGGGACAGGCCCTCCCTGTCCAACGGATCACCCTTTCTGACCTCAGATAATCCAGCGTGCTAGTGAGACTCGGAGTATAAATACTGTGCCCACCTGTGTGTCTCCCCACCTCGAGCCCTGTCTTGAGGGTGCCCTGACGCTCCCAACAAACTCCAGCTCAGAGGAGCCCCTCAGGTGCCTGAGCTCAACCCTGGCCCCTGGGTGCCCTGACCCTCGCGGGGTGGGCGCATCCATGTTGGGTCCTGCTGCCGTTTCTCGTAGGAGAGTTTGATGCCCAGGCCACCGAGAACATACCTGGGAAATTTGGCCAGGTAAAGGCTATCGGGCAAAGCCCCCCAAACCCCCACTGGCTTGTAAAGCATCCCTCAGCCTGCAAGATACTGCAAGAGATTAATGTCACTCCTGCCGCCCCCACAGCAGGCCTGCTCCTTGGGCTGCAGCCAGAGCCTGTCCATGTCCCTGACCTGGGCCTCTGGGAGGGCGGGATCTGGGCAGCTGTATTGTCGTTGCTGCTTCTCCAGCCAGAACAGCTGCAGGGGTTCAAACACTCACAGCTGAACACTTTTTCAAACCTGAATTTGCTTTAACTTGGTTTGAGAGCGGGGGGCTGGGGGAAGGCAGAGGTGGCAGATGACCTCAGACTCAGCTGTGACATTCTCAGGCGAGATGCTTTTGTTTGGTTTGGGTTTTGAGAACAGAAACGATTGAGAAAAAAGCCCAACAGCCCCCAAAAATGCTTGTGGTGGGTTCTTGCCAGGGTGAGGCAGGAGGCTGGGTTGCCCGCAGGAAGTGGTTCCTCTGTGAGGTGACATGAGGCCCCAGGAAGTGTCACATTCATAACCTTTCTCTGGCCACTTAGAGGGTGACACACTGCGAAACTTGTGAATGTGGCACCCCACAGTAGATGCGGGTAGAATTCTCCACTATAGGCTGAGCAGATGCGGTTGGGGGTGGGGGCTCCCAGAACTTGCTGACATGTGCCCTGAGCCGTGGGAAGTAGGGTCTTTGGGACAAACTCAGAATTTTCCTTTGCTGGACTAAAGCTTACAAATGTTGGAGGGAGGGTCAGGCCAGGGAGCCCAGGACCCCTGGGCTTCCTCACCCTGCTCCCTCCCCCTTAGCTGGTTCCCAGGGGGACTCACTCCCGGCCCATGACCTCCATAGGGGCGATGCAGAGGCTCAGGGCCTGATGACCCTCAGACCCCCTCAAATGTGCCCACCACCAACAGCAATACAGACTGCACTCAGGAATAGCTTTCAGATGGACCTTAAGAAGAACCAGATGCATTTAAGCTGCATGTGACTTGGGGTCTCCCTACACACTCCTTCTCTAGAGAGGTCATCAGTGCAGAGCCAAAGCCTGGATGCTCCCCCAAGGACATCCATATTTGTAGAATGAGGAAGCAGAGGAACAGAAGAGTTAAATAATTGGCCCAACATTGCACAGATAGAAAGGGAAGATGGGCTGCACAGTGGGCACTGGCTTCCCATCTGGCTCCTTTCATGCTGTTGGGACCAGCATCACGCATCCTGGCTTGGCTCTACCTGACATGCTCATCTCTCCTTGACTTGAGCATAGAGGCCAACAGTGACTGAAGAGTCCCCAGTGCCTCACCCAGGATGAGTGTTCAGTCAGGGCTCATTGAATGCCTTCATGATGGATGGATGGATGATGAATGAATGGATGGATGGATGGGTAAATGAATGTATGAATAAATGGAGATAAGTGGGTGGATGGGTAGATGGAGGAATGGGTGGATAGGTAGATGAATGGATGGACGGTTGAATGGATGGATAGGTAGATGGGTGGATGGATGAATTGATGAGTGGTTGTTTAATGGATGAATGGATAGATGGATGGATGATGGATGGATTAGTGGATGACTGGATGGATGTTGAGTGGATGGATGATGAGTGGATGGATGTTGGATAGATGGATGGATGGAAGGATGTATGTATGAGTGGTTGTTTAATGGATAGATGGATAGGTGGACAGATTGATGGATGATGGATGTTGAATAAAAAATGAATAAGTGGAGGATGGATGGGTAGATGTTACATGGATAGATGTTGGATAGATGAATGAGTAGATGGATGGATGGATGGATGGATGTTGAATGATGGATGGATGCTGGATGAATGGATGAGTGGATGTTAAATGGGTGGACGAATGGATGTTGGATGGATGGATGAATATTGGATGGATGCTGGATGAATGATGGATGGATGTTAGATGGATGGATGGATGTTGGATGGATGATGGATGTTGGATGGATGGATGGGTGGATAGACGGATGGACGGATCAGTGGAAGGATGGATGTATGTTGGATGGATGGACGAGTGGATGGATGATGGATGGATGTTGGATGGATGAATGGATGAGTGGAAGGATGGGTGGGTGAAGAGCAGAGCCCTCCCTCAACCTGCCCAGACTCTTCAGGCTTCCCAGCTTCCTAGGGTGATTCACAAGGGAACATCTTGCCAGGAGCTGTAAAGGTGGCTGAGAACACGCATCTTTTCTGGGAAGCTTGCCTTTGTCCCTCACATCTGGCTGAGGCCACCTGAGGGCCTCTCGCACTCTCTGCCCATCGTAGCATGGACTACACTAGGTCATGACTATCACGTCCCATGTCATTTCGTCTCCTGCCATAGATACTGGGGGTCCTGAGGGTTTTATCTGGAAGATTCCCAGAGCTACGCAGACAGTGGGTGCTCAATGCATGTTTGGGGAACACCTGAATGCATTAAGGCGCCTCCAGACAACTGAGCATGTCCCCCCATGGTCCCCATGCCTTCCCTTCCCAGTGGTCTTTCCTTCCTTGCCTTCCCTTTTCACAGCAGGACCGTTTCCTCCTCATTCCTCCACAGTCCTGTTGGTAGAAGGGTCTCCAACAGTCCTCCTCCTGCTCCTCCTTCTCTCTGGAATGAGAGTGGCAATGTCTCCTTGGTCCAACACTAGAGCCAGTGTCCTCTGTACAGTGTTACAGGTGTGATGCTTCCCCGGCACCATGTGACACCTCCCAGTTTTCCCCAAAAAGAGGCCACCTCAGGTTTGTTGATCTCAGCACCCTGAAGGGCCTGGCACACAGTAGGTGCTTAGTAGAAGTCTGGGGAGTGGCCGGGACGAGTCCAGCTGGGCTCTATTCAGTGCCTCCCTGCTGCTGACTCAGTCTTTCCAAGCCCATCCTTCTTCCTTCTCCCAGAGACACGGTTTGGAGGCGCTCGGTGACTCACTGCCTTTCGTATCAGGCCTGATGTTTTGAGATCAGCTCTTGCAAATAGCTCAAATCTCAGCAGGCCAAGTCTAAGCAGATACCTTGCCAACCCCCATAAAGAACTGTTCTTACTGCTCTTTGACATACAAAAATGGTCATTGGCAAAGGATTCTCGTGCAGATGATGTTGACTTTGGATGCCCTGCAAACAGCCAACTACAGTTTCTTCCCAGAGTGGGCCCAGGTACGCACGCGTACAAAGATGCCGGCCCGGGCCTGGGCCTTCACTGGCTTTATTGAGAGAGGAGTGTACCTCCCCTCCAAGTTCTTGCAAAAAGAACTCTACACTCCAGGTTGGTCATCCGGGGCTTGGTCACAGTGTCCTTCTCTGGTGGCTGAGACTACCCAAACTTCCCTCCAGACAGAGGGGCTGGAGCCTGGTGGTCTTTGGCTGGCTCCCAGTCTGGGTCATCGATCACAGGTACCACTTACCGGAGGTGCCCCAGAGCGAACTGTCAGGCCTATGCCAGCAAGATTGGTGGCTGGAAGGACAAGCCGGTCCTTGGCGATCCCAGGAAGGACGGGACCATTCACCACACAGGTAGTTCTAGTAAGTTGCCCACACCTCCTTCCCTCTGCTGGGGGATGGATGAACTGCTTTCTAGAAGGTTCTCTGCCTCTTGGTGGAGACTCGGCCCTCTGGCGTGTCAGAGACAGAATGGCCCCAAACCCTTTCTGTCCTAATTTACCTCTTCACCCTCTCCGCATAGATTACTTCACTTTTCTTTTAAATTACCTTTCTTTAGGCTTCCTCTCTAAACAACGACTATTTTAAAATAATTTTTTAAGTAAAAAGAATCTCTTTGCTTTTCTCCCAAGTGCCTTGCTTTGAATACAAGCTTGTTTTGTCAATTTAATATTCAATTGAATGTTTAAATAACTTAGTGAAAAATATAACAGAATCATAACATTTAAAATCAGTACACACACCACTCACTTTAGCAATTCATTTAAGTCTTATCAATATAAAACATAGACTCAGAAGCCCAAGTGTGTGAAAATGCACTTCCACTTTCAGTAACTGTTCTATGTATGTCTGTGAGGGGGGGTCTCCAAAAAACGAAACAATGTTTTGGAGGATGGGCCGCTTGTAGTACAGGCTTCCCCCACTAGGTACGTGTTCTAGGAACCCACCAGTTAGCATCGTTGGGAAAGGCTGTGCTCAGCTTCAGATAATTTTTTTTGGAGATTAATTCAATGCATTTGCCCATTTCATGATTTATGAGCACACCTGCCCACACCATGCTGAGTGTTCAGCAGCTTTTGACCAAAAATGTCATGATTCTTGCATCCCTATTCACCCAATCTCGTCCAGAGTGACTTTTTTTGTTCTCTGAATGAAAAAAGTCCTCAAAGTGAAACATTTTGCTGATGTGAAAGAGGTGAAACAAAAAACAGAAGAAGCACTGAATGGCATCAGAATGGATGAGTTCAAATACTGTTTTGAGCAGTGGAAAAGGCATCTTGATAGGTGTATTGCATCCGACGCAGAGTACTTTGAAGGTAAGTTTAAATGGGTAAGAATAAATACACAACTTTTAATAAGTAAAATCAGGTTTTCTGAGGGGCCCCTCCTCGTATAGTCTACAGAAATTCACCCATGAACATGAGAGACCACAGGACCACACGTGTGTTTTAGACAAAGACTTGAGCCCAGGTCTTTTGGGAGCTTTTGGGCAGGGAGGCCCATCACCCCCAGGCGCTCCCCAAAAGCCATGTGGCTGCTGGTGCATTGGCCTGGGCTCAACTGAAAGGTGGCGTCTGGGGTATCCCCGCCCCCTCAGCCACAGCAAAGAGCTTGCACCGAACTTTCTTCTCTGCCGGATGAGACCCCTCCCAAGTCACGCCTGCCCCTCAACCAGCATGCACAGCTTCCTGTCGCTTGGAATGGAGAAGTGACCCCCTCCCATGACAGCTAGACCCCCGAGTTGCTGAGACCCCTCTGCTCATCAAGTGCAAATGCTGGAAGATGCTTGCTCCTTCTTTAACCGGCTGTCAAGATCTTGAAAACAAAGCCCGGGAAAATAAGACTCACGTGCAGCCCCCCTCTCCCCCCAGAACGCCACAAAGTTCTCTTTGTGCGCCATAGACGGGGAGACGTGGTAGACTGGCGTGGTGTTTGCAGACGCGGCTGCAGCCTGATGTTATGCAATAGGATGTTAACCACACATTCTAATAAAAAAATAAAATAAATAATAATAAACATTTGACCTAGAGTAAAGATCTTTCACGAGACGCCCTAATCATTTTTTCTGCTCCGACCTCAGTTTTTTCTGGAACCAGGCCAGCGAGCCCAGGGTGGTACGACAGCCTTTTTCTCGTAGGGAACAAAAGGTCTTTTTCAGTCCTCAGGGCTGTCAAGTTTATCCAAATATTCTCAGCTTACTACTAGCCCCTTTCTGAATTGATATTTCCAATAAAAGGACACTTTGTATCTTTAAGCGCTGCCCCCTCCCCCAGCGAGGCTCTGGAGGGCAGGGAAGCCCACCGCACAGCCCAACCGGTCATGGCGGGAAGACAGCAAGTGCCCAGGCACAATGAGGCAAGGGTGGGCAGAGAGTCGAGGGCGTGCACGAGAGGAGGAAGTGGAACCCACAGAGAAGTCCACCCTCCCTCCTGATGTCAGGTCATCAGCCGCAGCCCGCGTCCTCCTGTCTCGGTTCTAATTTTGGCCCAGCCCGTCTGGTCTGCAAGTGGCCGCCAAGCGCATGAAGTCATGACCGGGCTCGGCGGCGGGAAAGAATTCATTCTGGCGGGGCCAAGCCGCGCAAGCCTGTGTTCTCGAGCTGCCGGCTCACCAGGGCACCAGGGCCACCAGAACCCAGGACGAGGGCCATTCTTAGCATCACCTCCTCCCCATCTGCCCAGACCCTCCTGGGCTAGCTGCCCCCAGACTAGCCCTGTGCACTCGGAGCATGGGCACATATGCATGTGTAAGTGTGCACGCGCATCCTGTGCACGTGCACACATGCAACTGACACCCTCCAAAGTGGTCTCTGCAGTCTCACAAAGGGCACTTCCTTCCACCCTGGCCTCCTCCAAACGGCTCTGATTAGCGCTAATGATAATTCTCATTAATCACCTTCGGCGGCCACAGGATGGAAACAAGGCCGTGACAGGAGCCACTTAGGCGGTATTTACGACTTGTGTGTGCAGTGGCAGTGCTGGGCCCGACACCTCTGGCCTGTGGCTGGCATTCGGGGCTGCCAGCCACCCAGCATAGAGCCCCCCAGTATTCCTTCTGGTCATCTGACTCAGGGGGTGCCTCCAGTCCCGTGGGTGCCTCGTTATCCACAACTGAAGCAGCGCGGCTCACTAGGGCCCGAGGCAGAGGGGACAATGAGGAGGAATGGGCAGGAGGTGGCACCAGCAGTGACAGGAAGTTCCCGCCTCACCTCCTCTCCCTCCCATACCCAGCCCCCAGCCCACAGCCCCTTTTTAGCCCTGGCCCTCGGTGGGGGGGATGCCTAGCCTGGGTGGGGCCTGTGTCTGAGGCATTCATGACCGTCAGCGCTGTGCACAGGGGGTACATGTGGATGTCTGAGCTCCCTGGGGGCAGAGGAAGGGAGCTGCACAGGGCCTAGAAGGTGGTCCTAGACCGTGCTCCCCAGCAGCCGCCGAGCCCTCTGGTCACTGCCAAGCCCCGGAGCCCACACGACTCAATTCTCTGTTCCTGGACAGCCCCAAACGGAGCCCACAGCTCTGACTCTGCTGCTGCCTTTGCCCACCTGCCAGGTGGCTCTGTGGCTCCCAGAAGCCCATTTTTTTCTAGGTACTCTTGGTGGTTTTCCTCCCCTTGTATTTCCCAGGGAGACAGTGCAGAGGCCCAGCCCTGGGCAGGCCTTCTCCAGGCTGGGCGAGGGAACGCGGAACAGTGGGCACAGGTGGCTCTGGCGACACTCTGAGGACAGCACATGCCATGGGGAAAGAACACCTCTCAAACGGCAGGGCTGCCCCAAACACACTACTTCCTTAAGGAGTGAGAACGTGTCCTGCTCAGGGCTTGAGGCCGGTGGGCCCAGGGGTCAGGTCTCTGGTCTTCCTGGCCCAACGGTGATAATTAAAACTGGGCTCTGCCTCTGATTTCCATAAGGCCCACCTGTCCCTGGGCAGCTGAGTCGGGGAGAAAGTCACCGCCCAGAAGCAAATAACTCTGCTGCCACCCAGCCTGGTTTAATTTTGCCCTTGCTCCAGGGAGCCACGTGCAGGGGCTCAGGGTCATTACTAGGCTGTTGCTGGGGAGAAGGGCGGGTGGTGGACCTCCCGGATGCTGTTGGCTCCAAGTTGCAGCCCAGCGTGAGATGGAAAGGAGCCGCCATCCAGCCGTCACCGTGTTCTATTCCTGATACTTCAGGAGGCTGCAGCTCTGCCCAGGCACTTTGGGGTTGGTAAATTACCAGGTCAAGGTGAGGCAGTTATGCAGGGGACTTGGAGTCTATCTCATGGCAAAACCAGGAGCCTCCGGAGAACCATTAAACCATCCACAACACAGACTCTACCCAGACCTCCCATGGGAGACAGAAGCTCACTCCTGTCTCATTTTCGTAGGGGAAGTCACCACCAAGCCAGGGAGAGGCTGGGTGGGTGAGGGTTGGTCTGATCCTGTGCCCTTCTAGAAGCCCACCTGAAGCTCTGGGAGCACTGAGATGTAGTGCAGTGTTTGTACTCCATGTGGCTGTTCCTAGGTCCAAGGCCACTGCAGCAGGATGCTACGGGGTGGGCAGGTGCATCAGCCCCCAACTCCCTTGAAGAGACTTCTGCAGGGGGGATTTGTGTGGGGGCACTGACTTGGGCCCTCTGGTCCCTGACGCTGGAGCCACCTACTTTCAGGGTGCTGTTTAGACGTGGGAGCCGCTGTGAGTCTGTGCTGTTTTGTTTTTAGTTTTCCTCTTTGTGCTTCTTCCTCCTCCTCCTCCTCCTTTACAGGGATTTTGGTCCTAACACCTCAGTTTCCGAGCGCTTCCACAGGGGCGGCTGCTATCACTTTGGAAATGCCAATGAGGCAGGCAGTTCCACGGCTGTGCCTCGAGGTCTGAGTCTGAACTGCATCCACCTGGGCTGCCATGGGCGTGTCTGGAAGGAGTCTTCCTGGGAGCAAAGGGATCTTTCTTGGAATTTCATGTTTATGAAACCAAGGCAGGATCAGATTCTCGGAAGGAACACATCCGTGCGTGACACTGGGAACCCTAAGTACCTCCTGTCTGTAGCTGCAGGAGTTCGTGTGGGGCTCAGCACAGCTTCCAAGTTGTAGCACCCGGATCTGGAGACCATCAGCCCAGGGACTCCCTCCTCAGGGGGAGGGATTTCCCAGAAAGGAATACTTCTCTGTGGGGTGTTTAATTAGGGATGATGTGAGCATGTCCATGTGATGTAGGGGGCTGCAGTATCCACCAAGCTGTCAAAAGAAAACCCCAGGCAGAGAGCAATTCACGAGACATGGCAATCCTTGGGGGTCGGCCACCCCTTCACGCTGTCAGGGCCTTACATGCAGGCAGGAGCAGGTGGCAGCCTTTCACCAACCCCAGCACTACAGGTCTTTGGCGCCTGCTGCCGGCACCTGCCCTAGAGTAGAAGTCATCTCTGCACAGGCTCACACTTGCCCAGTCAAAAGTCTCCACCCCAACAGGGTAGGCAGGCTGCCTCCCAGATTCTGGGGTCCCTCCCTCTGATCCTTGGGGGGCCGTTGCAAGGGGGCGATTTGTGGATCTAACAATGATGTGCCAGAGGTGTCTTCTAATCCTAGTTATATCTAGTTGGTGGGAGGAGAGTAGCTACAGGGGTGGCCGGGCTGATCACCGGTCCCCGACACGCTCTGGAGCAGGCTGGGGCCCCTCCACTAGAACCTATCCCAGATGGGGTTTGAGGCCTCCAGAGGAGCCCCAGCCTGCTTTGCGCAGGGCTGGAGGAGGGATTCTCCCCCGGACCTGCTTCCAGAGAGTTCTGCTGGGACAAGTCCTGCTCTTTAGAAAGGAACATGTCTGCCTCTCAGAGCCCTCGAATCCCAGGTGAGCGGTTTTCTCAGCCCAACCTTCTGTGTTTCCACAAAGTGAGTCTGGTCAGCTTTTCCCCGGCTTCCATGCCCCCGCCCTGCTGGGCTAACCTGGCCTACCCAGATTATCTCCACCTGCTTCCCTTCCAGAGCCTCCCCAGGAGGGGAGATGTCTCCATTTTAATTCCGCAGCTGGAACCCTGCCTGCCCACGTGAGCCTGTGTCCCTCCGCTTCAGTCACCTGGGTCCCCAGGGGAGGGACCTCAGGGTGGACCCGCATATGGCTCCACGTGCCGCTGGCTCAGAGCTTCAGTCAGGCCTGAGGTTCGCACTCAAATGCTGGTGGGGCATTTGCTGGAAGGACAGGGCTTCTGGGGCCACCACGAGGACAACCGCAGGTTCCTGGGAGCAACGCCTGCCTAGGGTGGGATGAGTGAGGGGGGCATCTGTCTTCCCTTCCAAAATGGACGTTCCCAGCAGATGCCCCTCCAGGGCTGTGGCCAGTCAGGCCTGGTCACGCCCCGCTGCCTGGCCACGTGGCCTCTGTCCCACTCTTCTCCATGTCCGTGTGGGGCCTTCTCCGAAGGCCATAGGACACGCTTCCTCATGTTCCCTGCTTGTGGAGGTCGGGGCTCGGCTGTGACGAGCTTTGGGGCTCCAGCATGGTGAGATGCGGACTGTGTGGTAGAGGCATTGCAGGCCTCATCCCACACATCCCTCCTTTTTAGACTTTTTCTTTCCTGAACAAAACAACAGCTAACTTGGATACACACGGCCTTGAGGGGCTGTTCCGAGTGGTTGCTGAGAAGTAGGGACTCGGGCCGGGTGCAGGGGCTCATGCCTATAATTCCAGCACTTTGGGAGGCCAAGGTGAAGGATTGCTTGCACCCGGGAGTTCAAGACTAGCCTGGGCAACATAGCAAGAACTTGTCTCTACAGAAATTAAAACATTAGCCAGGTGTGGTGGCATGCACCTGTAGTCAGTCTCAGCTACTTGGTAGGCTGAGGTGGAAGGATTGCCTGAGTCTAGGAGATCAAGGCTACATTGAGCCATGATCATGCTACTGCACTCCAGCCTGGCAACAGAGTGGAAACCCCCACTCAAAAAAAAGGGACCCCAACTGCCCAGACACTGGAGGAACTGGAGGAAGCTCAAGGTCAGTAACTCCCAGTGGTGGTTCTGGGTCATGGGCAGCTTCCACCCACGGTCCCAGAGGCCCCATCTCCAGCCTTTCCAGGTGCTGGGAGCCGGTGAGGCAGGTGGGCTGGTGTGGGTCCCAGGGAAGGAGCCCCTCAGGGCAAGATGGTGAAAGCAGACGCGTCACTCAGAGGGAGTCTGTCCCCAGAGCCGAAACTCAAGGTGGGCACTGTGCCCACGTCCCCAGAGCCAAAACTCAGGGTGGGGAGTGCCACGTCTCAAAGACTCTGGGGGATCCACAGGGCAGCACTGCTCTGTTCACGCTGCCAGGCTGCTGCGCCGGGGTCTTCTCTCCCTCACACGAGTGACTGATGGAGACAACGGACACACACAGGACCCGTGACCATGCTTCCCTCCTGTGTGGCACCACACAGCTGGCACCGGTTTGGCAACTTTCCAGGGATGTTCCACTCTGGAAAAATGGAGCAACCTGGTCCAAATGGGACCCGGGAGGGTGTCCTGCTAGGAGCCGGGGCGGGACAGCTCACCTAGCCCCTGTTGCCACCTTCGGGCACTGGGGCCATGGCACATGGTCCATTGGACCCCTGTCCTGATGGCTCTGCCGGGCACTATGCTGTTCCTGCTGAGGTCTGCCCAGAAGCCCACACACCTGCCCTCCTTCCTGCAGGACCCAGGGGGCACATCAGAATGGCATCCAGCTCAGAAAGCTCTCCTTCCTTCTTGTCCACAGGTGCGTCTCTCAGGAAGTAAGGACGGCAATTCAACGGCCAGGCAGCTGTAGGTACTGCTCCCAGCGTTCCTGCTAGAGTCCGTGCCTACGCTTGGCTTGGCCTCTGCTGGAGGCAGTCCCGGTGCCCAAGACTGTGCTGGTGGAGTCTGGTTGTGACAGAGATGAGCCCGGCTGCTGGCGCCATTCCTGGCCTCCCTTCTGGTGGGGACCGGTGGCCCAACGGGGCCTCACTCCCATCACAGAGCACAAAGACCTCCAACCTGGCAGAGCCAAGCCTGTCATCCCAGAACAAAGAGCCGGTATAGGGTCTAGAAGGCTCTGCTGCTTCCAGAGACGCCTGGCCACGCTCGCCTGCAAGTGCCCTCAGCCACGTTCTGGCTGCAGCAGGAAACACCTCCCCATCCTGACGGCCCTGATCAAGAACACACGAGCTGTGCACACATGTTCATCGTTAAGGCCCCATGTCCTGGATGACGAGATAAAAGAAGTGTTTGATTCATTTACCAGAGCTTTCAAATATGTGACAATTAGGGACAAGGGACTGTGGCCCGCTCCCAGGAACGCATGGAGTTAATTATGTGTGCCGTTGCTTCGCGCTGGCGGCTCAGCCGGCTGGAGGGACGTGTTCTAAGAGGCCGCGGGCAGCCTTCTGTAAAGGGTCCCAGGACACCGTCTACACACGTGGGCCTGAGTTACGCCAAACCCAGACACAAGCATGTGCACGTGGTCTTGGGTTCCGAGAGACCTTACACATGAAACACTCGTGAAGCCCCATCTGGTGCCGACTCCTCAGTAAACACTGCCCTGAGTGCGGGTGTGGCTCTGACCTGGGCTCGTCGTCCACACCTCTGGCCGGCCTGCTGCTGACAGATAAACCCGGTGCGTTCCCTCAGCCACACAGGGACGTTTTTTCTAGGGGGAGAGAAGTCCGGATTGCCAAGAATTTTCTAAAGACCCTTTAAGAGAAGGCCCGAAGCGACAGAGCTGTGAGCTGGGTTGAGGATAAACAAGGCTGACAGGTGGACGGGAGGCTGAAATTTGAGTCCTGGAGTAACTGCAAGAGAGATCCGCTGCAGATGGTGCGGAGAGGCTCGCACGGGAAGGCTGCCGCGGCTTCCAGCCGGGCCTGGGTCCTGCTGCTTCGTGCCTCTTCCCGGAAGCTTTGTGGCAGGCCCTGGCCGGGGTAGAGACCCTGGTGAATTTGAGATACAGGGTCAGCAACGGCTGCTTTTGTGAACATTAATACCCCGGACAAAGAGAGCTGTCCTTTGCCAGCAGTCCTGGGCTGGGTGGCGGGGGGGGGTCATTTGTGTTGTTGGTTTTCTGAATGTAGAAAACAATTTTGTATCCGAAACTTACATATACTGTATCTGAAGTCGGCCAATGGAGGCTCTGTAAGTCACTCAGCTTCAGGACAACCCAAGATGACAACGTCTGCTGTGGTGGCACCCAGGCCTCCCGGCTCCTCACGGCGCGCCCGTTGCGCGAGTCTTCACAGTATCCTCCGCCCCTCGGCGTGCCCATGAGAAGGGTCCATTCTCTTCCAGACGGTTTGCATTGGGGTGAGCAAGCCTCCTCCCCGAGCATGAATCGTCACACACCGGGACACGTGGACAGCAGGAAACACCTCAGGTGGAAATCGCAGAATTTCCCACTGTTGGGTTGAAGTTTCTCCAGCACCGTGCACACAGGCGGGGGTGTCTCTTTCCCAGGAGCCCCACCTCGGTGTCACGTTGTTAGAGGCGGCTAGACCTTTCCAGCAAGGGTTGGGGCGGGAAGAGGGGTCGACACGTGGGAGAATCTAGGGCTCTGTTTGGTGGCAGGAAGGGACACTCAGCCCCTGTTCCCCCTGTGTCAGAGGCCACGGCAGGGAGTCTGGAGCAAGAAGCCCGAATCTTGAGAGGAGGCTGCCCGGGTCCAGGGGGTGGTGGCCAGCCCCACCCCGTCGTGGTGCTGGGATGAATCCAAGCATGAGGGCAGGACACCGGGCACTGTGGTCGTGCTGGTGTGTGTTCCTTCAGTGGCTGAGGTGGACTTAGACCAGGGGCACCCTCGCAGGGCACAGCAAGATGACTCGGGACATTTTTTGCCACCTCGTCCGTACATGCCAACAGTCATGTTAAGACCACAGTGTCCAACAGGGTTTCTCGGCCTCACTGCTGGACAGTTGGGTCTGGGTCATTCTCTGCTGTGAGGGAGGCTGTCCTGGGCACTGTGAGGTGTGGGGCAGGGTCTCTGGCAACAGCCACCAGATGCCAGCAGCATCCTCAGGGTGACAACCACAACCACCCACAGAGGCTGCCAGTATTCCCTGGGGGGCAGAGCGGCCCGGTTAGGAATCACTGGTCCAAGGCCACTGTGCTGAAGGCAGAGGGTGCTGGTGCCATGGTTACCAGGCCTGCGGGCATGTACGAAAGGCAGGAAGCGGTGCGAGTGAATAGTCTGAACCGGACCTGGGGCGGAGGTCTTGGGAAGCCATTTGCACCTCTCCAGGGCAGTGGCTGGGGGCTAGGGATGGGGAACAGCACCTCCTGGATCCGAGGGAGGAAGGGGAGGAGAGGCCCATGGCTCTGGAACACTGATCACGAGCCCTGTGCTCAGGAGCAGCCAGAGGGGATCTGCCCAGGCCTGGTGGTGAGACTGAGACTCTCAGTCCTGCCAAACTTGCATTTCAGCCAGAGACCTGGGAGGGGAGGAAGTCTGAGGAAGGTTCTCCAGCTCAACGGGGCAGGCTGGTGCTTGGGAAGAGACGGCTTTCTGCCAGGTGTGTGCAGTCGTTGTGGGCCCTTTGTGGGAAGAGTGTTGTTGGCAGTGAATGCCGTGGTGAGCTGAGTGGGCCCAGGGAGGCCAGTGCCTTCCTTTTCATGGGGAGTCCAGCAGAGCCTGCCACGAGGCCCCTGTTCGTGGCCCAGGTGGGAACGCACCAACCATGGATGCCGTGAACTAGGTCTGCTTGCCAGGAGGACTGGCCCCAGGCAGCATAGAGTAGAGACAGGCCAGGCATCCGACCTTTCTCTGGCCTTGTCTATACCTGGCTTAGGATGGCGGCAGCTCTTGGGGTCCCCACTCGGGGTCGCTGTGTCTCTGGACAAAGTGTAGGCTGGTGTTGTCTGCTCCGAGGAAAGAAAGCAAAACCACTCTGCTGTCAGGGCCTTCCCGCTGCCCGGACGAGGGGGGCCAGCTGTCTCCTCAGTTCCTGAATGTCCCTACAGTTTGGGAACCTCTTGGCTGGTGACGGGGATCTGCCATACTGGCCCAGCCCTGGGACCCTCGCCTCTGGGCCTGGGACTGTTCTGTAGCCAGCGCAGCACATATTGCAGGGGTGAGTGGGCGCTCCCCTAACCTGCCGCTCCCAAGCTGCCTGACCTGCCCTGCGACTTCCCGTCTCCTGCTCTCAGCTTGCTGGTCTGTAAAATGGGTTTAGTCACAAATCGTGCCTCCTCCTGGGGCTGGTCAGAGGCAGGACCGAGATCACACTGGTGAAGCACTGACTCAGAGCAGCACCTGGACACAGCCGGGGCTCAGGGTTTGACTAGGCAGCGGCAGCCTTTCTTTTTAAATGTCTGTAAGCAGACAAGGGAAACCAGAGACTGTGAGGGAATCCGTCCCCTGGCCACCCCCCCCCCGACAGTGTTTCCCCATCGGAGAGGGAAGATTTCACGGGCTGCCTGCCCTACTCCTACTCCCAGGAGGGAAAGTGTGTGTGAACATGGGGTCGGGCTCCCTCCGGCTGATCGGACAGCAGCCACACGTCAAAAGAGCAGCCGCTGGTTCATCCGGCCAGGATGGCTGCTTCGGCCTGGGGCTCCTCCACCTTTAGAGATGGCGGCCAAGTGCAGAGGGGCTGGGGGCTCTGGAACAAACTTGCTGACGCCAGACACGCTGGGCCTGCTGGAGCCGCGTACTAATGTAGCCAGGGCAGTATTTGCTTAAGGTTAGGGAGGTTTTGCTGACCTGGGAGTCATGGGAAAAGCAAATGACACTATTTCTAGAACATGGAGGGTCTTGGGCCCTCAGGGCTGCACTGGACTCAAAGTCTGTCCCCTCGTCACCCACAGGCCACTCACTCTCATCAGGGGACCCCAGAGGAGCGGGCACGATGTGTCTCTGCCTCATTCATCTCGGATCTGCCGGCCAGGGCGTTGGGGAGGAGGGGCCAAGGCCCTAGTTTTCAGAGATGCCTGGTGGTGTGACAGGGTAGGCGGCTGGACTGTGGGGACTCGGAATCGGGGCTCCCCGTGCGGCTCAGGCTCACAGTGATGGTGAGCTTCTACCAGCTCTCATTTCTCAACCATGTGGTCTGTGGGGTGCTGAAGATTAGGACCCCACTGTGGGGAAGCTCTGGGGTCACAGGAGCGAACATGCACAGCCAGCCTTGGCAGGGTGCCTGGCGCGAGACCGCCCACTGGAGAGTGAATGCCACCCCCCACTGTGTTAGCTGCGCACTCTCGACTGTGGGCCTGCCCTCCCAAGTCAGGGTCCCCCAGACACCCTTTTTTAGATGAGAGCTGCTGCCAGCAAAGCCCCGAGATCTGGTTCCCAGGGTGGCACCAGCCACTAAGGGGTGAGTTAGTTCTCCCCTGTGCTTGATAAACAGGGAAACTGAGGCCACGCTACTCCTTGCCCTGCAGAGAAGTGGAAGAAGGGGATACCTTGGACAGGGGCAGCTCTGTTAACCCGCCAGGCTGATTGCAGGAGTGTGTGGTCACCTGCCTGTGTCAGGGTCACCTCCCTGCAAAAGGGACTCCTCACTGAGTACCTTACACCCCAACTTGCGCTTTCCCCAGCCTCAGCCCCAGCACAGCTGTGGTACCCAGAGCTCAGCACCCCTGCGAGTGTGGGTGCCCCGTGGCCCCAACCTAGGCCCCTCAGTCTGGCCTCTGATGCCTGGTCACCATGCCCCAGTCCTGACTTTGTCGCCTCCTGGTGCCCAGCCCCAGAGTTCCCCTGAGACTACTGTCTCTGGTTAGACTTCCACCTCCCCAAGCTCTGGAATGACCCCACCCTCTCCTCCAGCATAACACAGCTGGACAGGCCCTCATGGGGCAAGCCGTACTGCCCCCTCCTGCCTGAGCACGCAGGATGCCTTCCCCTGGGAGAGAGGAGACCTCCCATCCATTGAGATATCCCCTTCCTGTCTGCATGAGACAGTGTCAGACATGCGGCCTCTTGCCTTCTCTGTTCCCACACAAGACCTGCGAGATGGGGCTTGGGACTAAGTGTTCTTGGCCTCAGCCGACTCGAGACAGCCATGAAGCTGGTGTTTATACAGCACATTGGAAGGAAAAGGGACTCGTTCTCTTGCCCGGTATCAATGGTCCCCTCTGCAAACACGCCAGCCACACAACCACAGTACTTCCCTGGGATCACCAGCCACCTGGACTGGGGAAGGCGCCTCTGGGCTCCCACGGCCCCTGTGGCCGCTTCCACCTATGGTCTGTGCCTGTGGTCCAGGGGCCGAGGGCCCGGACAGCCCCAAGGAATGTTGTAAGAATCATGTACCAACCCTGGGTGAGGGTCTCTCCTCGTCAGCTTCTGGAATACCATCAACCCAGAACAGCCTGTTGCTTAATGGTCAGCAGCGTTTTGATTCCTTTAAAGTGTTTCTGTGGAATTTTCAGGGCACCAGTGCCTTGACTAGGATCTAGGGCCTTGAATGTGGCCATCACGGGAAAGCTACTGTGAGTCTGTCACCGGTCTCACTTCCCCCTCTCTTGGGGTCAGGCGGGCCTGGAATTTGGGGCAGGTGGCCCCGCAACTGCACATGCCCAGGGGCCCCCTTGGTTTCTAGAAGGCCCCTCTGGACCTGCAGAACTGGCTCCGTGGGGGGTGGAACCTCGGGTCAGGGCAGCATGGGGCTGGAGTCAGCAGGCCCTGCCCCAAGTGTGACCGTCTTGGCCTGGACATCTGGCCAGCCCCATGCCTCTCTTGACCTGAGTCACGAGTGGCCAGATCTCCCTACCAAGCTCACAGGTGCAGAGAGAGTGCCATGAGTCAACGCTTTGCCCACCACAAGGTCCTGCCACAGGGTTGGGCTCGTCTCCTGTGGCTTGTGGCCTCAGCCTGTGGTCCCTCATGGCCTAGGTACTATGGGAGGTCAGGCCGGACTCGTACTCCCTGACAAAGGCATTGAATGAGGGCAGACTCAGTGGCTACTGGATGGCTTCCCTAAGGTGCCCAGGGCAGGGTCTACTTCCAGGAGAACAAGAAATACCTGATCTTCCCCTTCCCTGCTTTGAGGACCCCACCTCAGGCACCGAGGCCAGGCCTAGCTCCTGCAGGGACCCAGGCTTGTGCAGGTGGGGAACGGGCCATTCCAGGCAGATTATCCTGCCGCCCTCATAAACTTTTACCACATCTCAGCAACGTGCGTTTCACACCCGGTTAACTTTTACTGTATGAGAGCATCTGCCAGGAGCGGGAGCAGACAAATCCAGCTACCAGGGGCCGGCCTGGCTCGGAAGTCGGGGCCTGGGGCCAGTTCTGAGCTCACCCGGTGACTGCCTTCCCTGCTCCACCTCAGGGCACTGCCTGGACACAGGCCTCTGGACATGGATCCTCTGGCTACTGGCCATGTGCGGGTCCCCAAGCCTGCAGGATGGGCACCCAGGACCCTGGGCGGATGACACCCCTCCTGCCTCCATGTCACTTGCACATGACACGCGACTTCTGTAAGCACCAAATGTGGCCCGACCCACACCCAAGCTACCTATTGCTCATTAAACTGGGTAGAGGCCTTGGAGGGGGCCCTGAAGTTTGGGGGTATGCAATGGGGGCAGGGGCTGTCTAATGTCTGTTTCCAATCTGTGGCCAATCGCAGCCTTGCTTTTTTTCTGTTTAGTATAATTTTATACTGGGTGGATGTATTTAGGGCCTGAATGGCCTGACAGTGATGATTAATACCATGCATTAGGAGATTCCTGCGCGAGGACTCGGAACACGCTGTGCCTCTCGGTTCTCATCAGATGGTCAGGCCCGCAGGCCTATTAAAAGCAGCAGGAGGCCTTGAGGCTTAATCACAGAGGCCGGCCCTCGGAGGGAGAAGAAAGGGAGAGCAAACAAAATGATGGCCAGGAGGGCGGAAGTGCTCCCGGAGCCCCGCCCCACCCCCAGTCATGGCCGGCAAGGGGGAGGGCACGGCGGGCGAGCCGGTGGTGGCAGCATCTGGGGGAAGAGAAGCAATTAAAACCTGCAGCCCCTGCCGAAGACCACGCCTCTGCCGTGGGAAGTCCAGCTCAGGCCAGGCGCAGCCGGGGGGATAGGCAGAAATAATCGCCGTGGGTAGGGGCGGCGCAGCAGGCAGTGGAGCCCAGCACCGGGCCACATGGAGCAGGACAGACATGGAGGGAGGGGAGAGGAGAAGCGTCCACCCCAACATGCTGTGGCTCCGGGAAGGATGGCCACGTGCCTGCCTGCTGTCTGGGTCGGTCCTGAGATCCAGGTCACTCCGAGCACATTCCCATCCCCTCCCAAGGGCATCCTCTCTGGATGTAAAGTGTGTGGTCATCTGCTCTTGGGGAGGTCTGCGGGGGACCTGGGCTGGCCGGCCATGGCGCAGGTGGGCCACCCTTGGGCACTGCCCTTCCCTGTCCCGCCTCTCAGTGCCAAGTCGTAGACACTGCGGGTGCCCCTGGCTCCAGTCAGAGTAAGCGTGTGAGTTCTCGGGGGGGGGGGCAGAGAACACCCAAAAGGGGTTGGAGAATGGGGGAGAATGGGCTGTGGTGAGGGAGAGCAAGGGAGACGGGGAGAGATTGGGAAAGGGAGAGGGAGAGACAGAGAGAGGGAGAAGGAGAGACACAGAGAGACAGAAAGAGGGGAGAGAGAGACAGAGAGAGAGAGAGATGGAGAGAGACACAGAGGGAAAGAGAGAGAGGGAGAAGGAGGGAGAGACAGAGAGACGGGGTGGGGAGGGGTCACACGTGGAGCTGTGAGGTGTGCTGTGCTGTGCAGGTGTGGGAGGTATCCTGTGTACGATGGAGGTCTTGATGTGCAGGGGTGAGGCTGGAGGCTATTCCCTGGCCTCTGGTGCCCTGGTGCCCTGGTGTGCCTGGCAACTGGTTCTGAGGCCTGTGCTTCGAGTTGGGGACACAGAATGGAGGGACAACATGGGCTTCCACTTCTAGATTGAAGGGCAACGCTCAGGGGAAGAGGCTTCATTTTATGGGCAAGTTTTGGAGGAGGCAGCTTGATGCAGGGGGAGGAACAGGCTTGAGAGGGAGGCGGCACCATCAATATCCCTGCAGCTCCTGGCAGGGGACCGACCACCAGGCCCCACCTGCTTCTTTGCAGATTGGGGCTTATGGTGCCCAGACCTTCCAGGGTCAGTGCAGCGATTATTAGGAAGCTGGGAAAAAAGGAATCAAAGGCAAAAACATGCCTCTGAATTTTCCCATAAAATCGCACAGCCTCTTGGAACTGATGTTAAGGTACCACTTGGCTGGTGACACCCGGAGACCACGGCCTGACATCTGCCTGGGGACCAAGGAGCAGGAATCTGCCCTGGCAGGGTGAAAACCATCCCTGTGGGGTGCCACCCATCCCTGACACTGTTCTCTCTATGTCCTGTAGAGATGGGGTCCACAGAGCTCCCAGGACCCCAAGCAGGCCTTGGACAGTTCTCTCTCTAAACACAGCATAGGTGAACAGGTGTTCCGAGTCAGAAATCTCTCGTGAGTCTTCAGAATGCCCATGCCCAGCAGGGTCTCTTCCACCTGGAGGAGGCGGCGGGGACACACTGTGGTCAGGCCCTGTCTCTCTGACCACCTGAGTATCTAGTGGGACAAAAGCTGGCACTGGCAGGGTCCGGGTGGGCTCCACGGGAAGGCTCAGGCTGCTCAGGCTCAGCTCAGAGACCCACAAGGCAGTGGATGTAGCCTGGAAAGGGCTGGTTGTGAACCGACGGCCACTCCCGGGACACGACCCGCCTGGCCAGCTGTTCCCCACCCATGGGGCTTCCAGGAGCAATCACAGACAGCGCCGCTTGCCGCTGGCTATGTTTGGAAATGTTTTCTGATCGATTTTTTTATCCCAGGCTCCATCATAGAGCTGAATAAAGCGAAACCTAAAATCCTTTCAGAGTGAGGTCCAAAGGGACTCGGGGCTGTGTGCCTGGAAGTGCCTGACACTGGCAGATGCCACCTACCTGGGCACAGAAAAGAGTTTGAGGTCCGGAGAGAGGAAAGCCCTGGATGCTGCATGGAGAAGAAGCTTTGCAGACGCAACGCTCTTGTCCAGGGAGGGAGGAACGAGCCCGGCCCCGCCTCTGGGAAGTTAGGTGGTGACAAGGCCCTGCCTTCCAGGGACCCCAGGGTCCTGGACAAAGCCCAGCTGTCCTGGAGACCCGCCTGGGGAGAGGCTCTGGCTCTGCCTTCTACCCACCCACCACGTCCTGCTGCCGCCATCCCTGCCCTTGTCCTGGTGGTGACTCATCCCATGCGGGACCCCAGACTGCTGGGTCCTCGGAAGTCCTGGGTCCCTGGGCCCTTCATCTTGACGCACATGGTGGGATGTGGGATCCAGCGTCACTAGGCTGGACCTGACTGAAACCCCCGGCCTCACAGAGCCCCAGGTGGGGGCAGCCCCAGAGTATCTGACTTGGAGATTTCTGCCTTTCCTCCCTCCCTCTCAAAGCCAGACAGAGAGGCAGAGTCGGGCCAGGCCTCTGGCTAGGCACACTCCTCCAGGGCTCAGGGCTGGGCAGAGAGGCCGCTTTTAAGAGTTGCAGAGAAGGAGCTAGAAGTTCACGGCAGAGGGCGCCTGAGCCAGCCAGACCTGGCTGCAGAGGCGGCTGCGGGCTCCCAGCCTTCAAGCCCAGCACAGCAGTAGCAAGGCCCAGGCCTCTGTGCAAAGTCAGAACAGAGGCATCAAAGACCCTCGACGCGTAGGAGGTGGGAGCTGACACAAAGTGAGAGGGGGAGGCGCAGCCCCCGAGCCTGGGCTTGATGACCTGCCTTGAGCTCCGCCCTGGCCTGGAGCTGCCTTGGCACCTAGCCACTTCCATCCACCAGCACACAGTAGGTGGGGAGGGGGCCCTGTCCCAGGACAAGGACGCCCCCCGGTTTAGGATGACAGCCTTGAAATGCACTCGAAGCCCAGCCTGGTGGGGGCTGCTGCCACTGGGTGCTGGTGGGCGGCACGGCAGCCTCACTTTCCACGGCCCCTTGCTGGGACTTGACCTCCGGGTTATCGGGCCGCAGCTCAGGTGATGACCTCATTAAGCACGGTGCCACGTCAGCACCTTTCCGAAGCCCCTTTTATCACTCACAGCGTGCCGGTGCAGCCCCGTCCACACCTCCTCCCGACACCGGCTCTATCTTATCTCTGGGGGTGGGGACCCTCGCTGGGAGCCAGAGAGCACGTCCAGGAATGCTGCGTCCAGACAGCCTGGCCATCGGCTGACGACGGAGGCGGGGCGGAGCCAGGCTGTGGGTTCTTGCTGACAATACTGTGCAGAAACACATAGACTTCTGGTTTTTAAAATTCAATAATCATTAGTGGTGTTTATATGTTCAAAGCCCCCAGCCTCTCCCAACACGGAGGGCCCCACCCCCACCCGAGGCACAGCAAAGAGCCACACCCCACGGACTCCTCCCGGGACTAGTCTTCTCTCACCTCGCAAAGTGGGGGCCCCATTATGTGCTTCTCCCCATCCCAGGCTCCAGGCCGCTCCCTCATTTGGGCCGGCCTGAGCGGGAATGTGACCCACTGTGGATGGGGGAGAGTGGGTGGGGCTGGGTGAAGCCCCTCCAGTTCCCAGCTCAGGCTCACTGCAGTCCTGGCCCCTGAGGGTGGAGGGGAGGACAGACTATCCCTGTGAAGGACTGAATAGCTGGGGTCAAGCCCCGGGAACGGGGCTCGGTGGCACCCGACATTCAAGGTCACTTCCCAAGAGGGGCTTCTTGAGTTCAAAGACTCTGGGAGATCCCGTTCTTGCTGACGAAGGCCGGTCAGGGGGGCCTCTTTAAGAAGCCTGCTCGGGTCCCTCCCCGCAGTCCTCGCACATTCAAACCGCCTTTGTGAGCAGCAGAGGCCGTGCCCACTTGTCTGAATGAAGACGGCTCTTTGTCCCAATGTCCTTGGCCCGTGGATTTGGGGATGGTGCTGAATAGCTGCCCACCGCCAGCCTCTCCCTTCACCCGCCTGCCGCTTCTCCCCGGCCTCGCACACGCATACTAAAAAGTGACCGGGCCAGGCAGCCGAGGGTTTGCTCCAGAAAGTTCAGGGCCCAGAGCCCAGCCTTTGAGCGCAGCAAGGGGGGCAGCACTGCATATCCGTGCGGTTGCAGGCTGAGCCACCTATCCCCGTCCTCACAGCTGAAACCCATACAAAGACGCTCAGGGACTCGGCTGTGGCCAGGCCAGGTGTCTGGGCCAGGGCCTGGGGGCGGGGGGATTCAGTAGCCCCTCTGTGCCCAGGCCAAACTCTGCTTCCTGCCACCAGGTAGTTCTTACTGCCTGGGGTCCTGCCGGAGTCCAAGCAGCCTGAGCCACAGCTTGGTTCTGGCCTCAGCGGAAGCAGACAGGATCACTGATATGCACAGCCCTGTACCCAGGAGCTCATGGGAACCAAGTGCCTGGCACACAGACCGGTGTCATGGGAACCCAGTGCCCAGTACCCAGAGGATCATGGGAACTCAGTGTTCGGTCCATAGCCTAATGTCCAGAGGCTCATGGGAACTCGGTGCTCGGTCCATAGCCCGATATCCACAGACTCATGGGAACTCAGTGCCTGGTGCACAGTGTCCACAGGTTCATAGTAACTCAGTGCCTGGCACATAGCCTGGAGCCCAGAGGTTCATGGTAACTTAGTGCCCAGTGCCCAGAGACTGGTGCACAGCCCGATGCCCAGAGGCTTACAAGAACCCAGTGCTCAGCACACAGCCCGGTGCCCAGAGGCTCATGAGAACCCAGTGCCCAGTACACAGCCTGGTGCTCAGAGGCCCATGGAAACCCAGTGCCCAATGCCCAGAGGCTCATGGGAACTCAGTGCTCAGCACACAGCCTGGTGCCCACGGGCTCTTGGGAGCCTAGTGCCTGGTGCACAGCCCAGTGCCCACAGGCTCATGGAACCCAGTGCCCAGTGCCAGCCCTTGGGATGCCCAGGAGCATGAGGACCCTGAGGCCACTGTGGGTGGACCTAGGGTGGTCACTGTGTGGAATGAGCCCTTCTTTTAACCACATGACCAGGCAGCTACCCTTCCTGCTCCTGCCCCGGCCCAGGGCCCTCAGGGGGTGTAAGCAGGGACCAGGCCAGGCCTGGACTGGGGAGCCCACAGCTGGCATTCACTGGGACCTGGATGTGGGTCTTGCTCCTTAACGAGGATCTGTCCATTCACCTCCTGTGCACCCCAGACACCTGAGAGGCACCAATCTCACCAAACCTGGACCAGAGGCAGGCGCAGGAATTCCTGGGCTGCTCCAAGAACCCACCCCAACCCCACCCCCAGCTCGCCTAGACTGGCTCCTTCACAGGCACCTGCTAGCATCCACTGTATGCAGAACCCTGCCTGGGACCAGAGGGTAAGTGGTGGGTCTTTCAGAAGCAGATGGACAGCTGGTACCACTTGGACCTCAGGCACCTCGTGGCCAGGTCCAGGTGCTCTGGATGCCTTCCTGAGCCACTGCTGGCGAGCCAGTGGCTGTGGTCAGTGTGCCCAGAGGCCCTGGAGTCTCGCCCTCCCTGGGCTTGGCTTTCCCATCTGGAATGGGCTGAGGCCCCCCTGCAGTATCTGGGTGACTCTTGCCTGCACATCCCCACTGGTGCGGAGCCTCCTGGGAAGATCATCACCCAAGGGTGAGTGGCCTGGGAGGCACAGTCCCCAGCCCTTTCCTGCATGCCTCTTCCTGGGCTGCACACCTTTGCCGACTCCCTCCCCTCTTCCAGGGAAGACCTGGAGTCCGAGTCTCCTGGCATCTGCAGAGGTCCTCATGCAGCTCACAGAGGGATGCTTCCTGGGGGTCCCCAAACCAAGATCGGCAGTGGCCAGTGCCAGGCACTCCGGGAGATGGGTTACAAAGCCAGCCCTGGGACTTTGGCATCGCTGGCCCTCACTTTACAGCAGGAACACAGACAAGGGAATCGCAAAGCCACCAGGAAAGGGTGGCAGGACTTGCTCAAGGGTGGCTCTTCTGCTCAGTTGCTCACCTGATCTGTCCAGCCAGTCAACAAGTGTGTCCAGGGCACCGGGGTGGCCACACATGTGAGGAGTCCCTTCCCCACACAGCCGCCCACCCTTAGCGCAACATGGAGCAGCACTAGCCAGCACTGGAAGTGACTCCTGGCCTCAATGCAGCCGGGGTGAGGAGGCACATCCCACACGTGCATCGTAAGGGTGACGGCCCTGATGCACGTGACCTGGAAGATGGGAAGACCTGGCTGGCCACGGGGAGGCTTGAAGGGGGAAGTGGTGTCTGCACTGCCTGCCCCTGCGAGACTGGGGCCAGTGGAGGAGACGAAAAGGAGTAAGCAGGCGAGGATGGAGATGGGAGAGAGCCATGAGGATGCCTCGGGTGTTCCAGCTGGAGCTCAGGGCCCCTGAGGAGGAACCATGGGCCTGTGGTGTCTCCAGAATGTTCCACTTGTGAATTGAGAGGAATGCTACTCCAGCCAGGCAGGCCCCACTCTCTACCTGAGACCCCCAACTTCCCAAGGCCCTCTTGGCCACAAGAGCCATGTCAGTGGTCTCAGGCCCCTCCACTGGGAACCCCAAAGCCCTCTGCAGAACTCGAAACACAAACACCTCCACTGACATACCAAGGGAGGGCATGCCACTCACTGCTGTGGGGCAGAGCCAGCCGGAGAAACAAGAAAGGAAACCTGATAAACAGTTTCCATATCCAACATTTTCCACATTCAATTATTTTTAAATTAAATAATCTCTCCCTAGGAGAAAAAGGAAAGTTCCCACCCCACTCAGCCCTGCCGCGTCTCACAAAGCCCGCATTGTGGGGTGCTGATGGAGAGCGAGTCTCCTTGGAGCCCGCCCCTCAATGCCCCCTTTTATAGCTACACTCACAGGCAGCCCCTCAGGCTGCCCTGTGTGGTGGAGACCCTGGCCCGCAGCCACGTGGCCTCTTTGGGGGCTCTTGCTGGCTCCCAGGAGCCCAGGGTGGGAAGACTGAGCAGCTCTGGGTGGAGCAAGACGGCTGCCAAGAAAAACTCTGGTCTACAGGAGGCAGCATGGGAGGACCAGAGGGGAGGCCTGGAGGGTGGGGATCATCCTCTGGCATGCATGTGACACATTCGGAACTGACAGCTGGCAGAGCACGGGACCTGCAGTCAGCACGTCGAGGTTCCAGACTCAAGTCCTTCCCCTGCTGGGTGGGGCACTTGACCAGTTTGAACCTCATTATTGCCATCTGTGAAACGGGATGATGTCCATGCTAGCCATTCCTAGGGCTGTGGCAAGGATGACAGAATGAGGCCACAGAACACAGAGGATGTGCGTATGGAATGAGCAAGAGTGGAACTTTGAGGGTCCTTGCTCCAGAGACAGCAGAGAGGCGTCTGTTGGGTACACCCTCCTGCAGACAACAGTTATGCACTCTGGACAAATCGTTTGGAGAATAAAAGATTTGAAAGCACTAGAGAAGAACAAAAGGCAGGTTGAAACTGGAGGGATTTGACCCCTAAGGGAAGGAACTGCACTGTGAGGTCCACGGGTATCTGCATTTTCCCTCTAGGCCACTGCCAAATCCACTTGGTGCAGGGCAGCTAAGGCTTGAGCAGCCTTAGCATCCCACAAGCTGCAGCCTTGTGGGATGACACGTCAGAGGACGGAGTATGAGGCTGCAGGGGCATCTGCCACCGCAGGGAGAAGTTCTGGAGAGGAAGGAGCCATCAAGACACATCTCCCCGTTTGCATGTAAATCCCCTTGAACCTTGGGCTTACCCTGAGTTGCCCATGCACCAGGAGCCCAGGAGGAAACAGCTGGAAGCCTGGAGGAGCTGAGCTGCTGCTCACTCAGCAGGGATTTGGGATCTGCATCCTGTCAACCTAGAGGAGCATGGTAATCATCTCTGGCTTTCCATTAAGCCCAGAAGGGTTTTGCCTTAAGAACAAAGACCTTATTCTAAGACTAAGGACAAAACTGAAACAGACACACCCTAATAAAGCGTATGGTTAAGTTTCTGAAAGCTCAGGGTGGTCAACCAGTGATAGAAATGCCTGCTAGAACAAAACCCAAAACCCCTCAGGGGAATATAACAGAATCCATATAATGTGTCATTTACAATATCCAGTACAATAAAAAAATTAATAAATGTGCACAGAAACAGGAAAATGTGACCCGTCATCTAGAAAAACTTTAGTCAATGCAAATCAACTATGATATGATCCAGATGTTGGACTCGGCAGATTTTACCATAGCTATGATTAATATGTCCAAAGACTTAAAGGAAAATGTGACCAAAATGAACAAGCAGATAGAAAAATTCCAAGAGAGAAAGGACAATTACAAGAATCAAAAGGAAATTCCAGTATTGAAAAGCACAGTGTATGAAGTAATCAAGTCCCTGGATAGGATTTTTTCTTCTTTCTTTCTTTTCTTTCTTTCTTTCTTTCTTTCTTTCTTTCTTTCTTGCTTGCTTGCTTGCTTGCTTGCTTGCTTGCTTTTTTTTAGAGACTAGGTCTTGCTAAGTTGCCCAGGCTGGTCTTGAACTTCGGGCTCAAGCAATCCTCTCACCTTGGCCTCCCAGAGTGCTGGGATTACAGGCATGAGTCACCACACCCAGTCCCGGATAGGCTTTTTAACAGAAGTTGGAGATGGCAGAAGAAAGGGCAAGTTAACTTAAAGACCGAGTCATAGAAATTAACCAATTTAACTAATAGAAAAAATATTGGAACAAAGTGAACAGTGACCTGTGGGGCAATGTCTGACATATGTACAAGGGGCCCCAAGGACAGAAGGGACTGGAAATACAGCAGGAGAAAAAGCAGAAGAAAGTAAAGGCTGAAAAAGCATGAAACCTAAAGAAAGATAGTTAAAACAGTCACCTATCAAAAAGACTTAGCAAGCAAAAAGCCAAGCTATATATACACTGGGAGGAAATATTTGCAGTACATATAAGGGACTGAAGGCCTGTATCTAGACTATATCAAGATATCCCTGAAATAAATCAGTAAAAAGACAAACAACCCAACTGAAAAGTGGACAAAAGGCTTGAGCAAACATTTCACAGAAGCAGTTACACCCAAGGCAATGAGCACAGAGAGCCATCATTAGTCACCAGGGAAATGGACCAAGTCCACAATGAGATAGTATTTCATACCCACCACAGTGGTTAAAATGTAAAAGGCCATACTACTGTCACTGAAGACGCAGACACCTAGAACACTCACACATTGCTGGTGGGAACACAAAACACACTGCTTTGAAAAACAATTGGGTGATCTCATTGAGACACACACTTGCCCATGAACTAACCATGTTATTCCTAGATGACACATTGAGATGAAACGAAATGACAGCCTGGGTTCACAAAATGCTTGTACGCGGACATTCATAGCAAATTCATCCACCATAGCCCAGATATGGAAACAACCCAGAATGCCCATCTACAGGACAATGGAAAAACAACCTGTGACCGAGTCACCGATGGGGCACTACTACCCGACAACAAGAAAGGATAAACGGCAGCAACCCCAGCACGCATGAACCCAGCATGGGTACACGGAGCAAGGGAAGCCAGATGCAAAGAGGGCATGCCTATTGCAGGACTCTCTTTGTAGGAAGTTCCAAGACAGGTAAAATGAGCCTAAGGTGGCAGACATCTGAACGGCAGCTGCCCACATGCCCTTGGGGGATCCTGACTGTAAGAGGCCTGGAGCGACGGAAACACCTTCTACCCTGATTCTAGTGGTGGCTGTGTCTGTGAAAGCCATCCAAGTATGCCTTCATGATGTGTCTACATTATCAAATATATCACATGTCCTGCATGCATGAGGGCTCAGAGGCCAGGCTGCCCGGTGTGAGGCTCAGCTCTGTTATTCACAAGCTGTGGACATTTAGTTCAGCAAGTTGTCCTCCCTGTGATGTGGCAGAGGGTGCCACTGAATGAGTGGGTGACCTGGCTCCCACCTGCCCAAAGGACTTTCCAGGTATGGTTTGTTTGAAATTCCCCCAAAGAAACTGACATGTTTGGGGAATGGAGAAGGAACTGTCTTTGGAAATGTCCCTGCCCTTTCCCAAGGACCTGGTATGGGATTGTGGATTTCAAGGCTATTTCTGGGGTCTAGTGGGGAGGGTACTGGTGGCACGGGTGGCCGTGGTGGTAGAAAGCTGCCCTCTTAAAGGCCACGGCGTGGGGTGGGTTCCCTAGCTGCCTCCCATAGGGTGAGCCTGGCAAGGCTGAACAGATCACCATAAGCCTGTGACTTCAGTTGTAACATTGCTGATCTTTAAATTTAGAGAGTAAGAATACTCTCAACTTAAGATGGGGCTACTTCCCAAGAAACCCATCACTAGGAGAAAACATCATGACTGAACAATGCGTCAAACACACCCGACCTACAGCTCAGCCTCACCGGCCTTAAACACACTCAAACACTCAGTTGACAAAACATCTGGCCACACAGTGCACTGCAGGGCACCAGGGGTTCACCCTTGTGATCGTGAGCTGCCTGGGGGCTGTGGTTGCTGCCTGGCATTGAGAGAGAGTGTTGGACCTCATGTCACTCTCCTGGAAGAGATCAACATGTAAAATCTGAAGTCTGGTTTCTATTGAATGTGAATCCTTTTGCATCACTGTAAAGTCAATAAATCGTGAATGGAACCAGGATAAGTCAGGGGCCGTCATAAGTCAGGGGCCATCATAAACCAGGGACTGTCTGCACGTACACTCTCTGATACCCTGGTTTCTCCAGTTTTGCCTGTTCCCCATGGTGGCCACACCAGCCACACTAGCCTGACACACTGATCCTGGTCTCCCAGATCTCCACATATTACTGGAATTAGGAGCCATTTACCAAGCATGCGGTTCATTTTCAGTTTGTACCCTCTGCCTTCCTCTCTGGACTGGAAGCTTCTCGATGCAGTAGCCATGGCTGTGAGGCCTGGAGGCCCAGGGTCTGCAGACTCCACATGTGGCCCAGCCATGGCTGGGTGTGAAGGAGGACATGTGAGCCCCCGATCCCTACCTCTAAGACCCCTATTCGTCGACGGGGGCGGGAACCTGGATGGAGCGAGGCAGGCGCCATCTGTGAAACCTGCGAGGTGTGGGTCACCGTGGGGCGCGACGCACTCAGGAGCCCCTGCAGGTCTTGCTGCGTCCCCTGCAGCCTGCATGCCCTCCGGCACAGCCCGGAAGAAGCTCAGACAGGCAGTCACTGGGCCAACGGGAGCCCCCCTCCCCACCGCCAGGAGCCTCGGGCCTCCATAATGTTTGGGCACGTAACACTGGGCACATCCTCTGTTCCTCCAGTGAGGACCCTGGCCAGTTCTGTCCTGCTGAAGCTGAGGCCCCAGTGCTCAGTTTTGCCTCTCCTCCAGTCTGGGGGCACACAGGGGTGCCTTCCTCTGGCCACTCCATGACCTCAGCCCCCTCCCGCCGACCCCTTTGGCTGTGAATTTCATAAAGAGCCCGTTGTTCATTGGATAGTCCCCACAGTACACGTCCCCAGCGAGTGGAAACATTTAGTTAATAATTTAACACTGTGCTGCTTGCTGAATTTTTCAGTCCCCCAAATAAGATCGATGGAGTCAACAATGGACTTATTGAGTTTCCCGGCTGTTTCCTGAAGACGCAGTATAGAAGAGGCAGCCTGGGGGTGGGGGGGCATGGTGCCGGGAGAAAGTGTGGATGGTGGTGATGCAAGTTGTCAAAAATAATTGTTTTATTTTCCCGAGGAACGTTCCAGACACCTTTGGATGTGCTGATCCGTGACGCTGGCTCTCCAGGCACAGAGTTTGGCATTTATCGTGTTTTGCAGCCCCGCCTGAGAGGGGGGTCAGGTGAAGGCCCTGCCTTGTAACAGTCCCACCCACCCCTAAATTGTTCTGGGAGTGAAGCGAAGGGATGCAGAGGCCCCCACCTGCCCCCACTCTGCTGGCCTCCAAGGGGTCCGTGGCATTTTGGGACTTGCCCCAGGGTTGGGCTCCCTGGGTCTGTGGGCAGGAGCCAGGTCAGAGCTCAACTGCCACTGCCAAGGCCCCCCCGTAGGTGTTTACAAGAAGAAGACAAGGTTGCGCTCCACCCATGAGACCATTCGGCTTGCAGGCTTCAGAGGGTGGACCTGCCACATCTGGGCTGCAGGTTTGCCACATATAGTGTGGACCGTCCACCACTGACAGAAGTGTCGGATGGAACTCCTTCGTAAGGTCCTTGGGAGGGAGGCACATTTGGGGGATGGTGCATCCCCTCCCACCTGTGTAACGGCCCTTCTGACTTCAGCTGCTACACAGGTGACCTGCCTCGTCCCACATGACAGGATGGGACAGCGACAGAGATGGGATGCTCCCAGCAGCTGACCCACCCAGGTGGATTCTTTCTTCCCTCTGAGCGAAGGGGGCTCTCTGTGGGGTCTGGTGCTTGGAGGGCAGGTGGGGCAGATGTGAGGGGAGTTCAGCCCCAGGTGTAGAGGTGCAAGGGTGAGTTCAGCCCCATCTCATGCAGGTCTTGGGAGGGCGGGGACAGATCAGGCCAATTGGGCTCGGGCCTCCATTCTGCAGACAGGGTCTGCAGTGCGACTGCACCCATCACGCGAGGTCAAGGTGAGATTTCTCCGAAGCTTCCTCCCACAACCCTCCCACCCCACTGACCAAGTCCCTTGGTTGGGCGCAAAGCTTCCTTGCTCTCTCAGTCCCAACCTAGGCAGCACCTCCTCTAGGAAGACCCTGTTGGTTTCCTGGGTGAACGCACACACCATCTCCACGCTGCTCTGAGCACTTCCCGGGACTTGCTGACCACCAGAATTGTCATCACTCTTCCACCCGTTTCTCCGTTCACACCCAGTGTCCAAGGGGCCTTGACCTCGGCCCCAGAGGAACAAGGAGCCATCCGGTCCCTGATGGCACATCTGGCCTGAGGGTCACAGGAGTTCCTGGTGGGAGCTCCTGTGGATGCCCTCGGTGGCGGCAAGCAAGTTGCTTCAGTGCGGGAGGCACTGGGGGTGCTCAAGGCTCGGGAAACCACAGCCGCTTCCACGCAGGGTCTTGCCCCCTCTCCTAAACGAGGCTCTCACAGTGGGGTGTGCGTGCGCACACACACAAAGACGCATCAGCACACACATGTACACACGTGTGCACAAACACACATGCACAAATATGCACACATACCCCTGCACATACACATGCACACAAAGTATATAGCCACACACATACACACAGATGCACACGCCCACACCTTCCCACAAACGCACACAGACACCAATGCACACATATAAAAGTGTGCACACACATGCACACAAGACACTCTCATAGACACATGCACCACCATCCCGGAATGTCTGTGAGCCCAAGTGCCGGCTTGGTCTAGTGTCAGACCCTGCCCATCCCCATTCACAGGTGCAGCTGCAGAGAGCTGCCATGGCAGGGATGCTGTGGTAGAGATGCCACAGCAGAGACACCACCACCTCCTCTGTCAGCCACCTGACAGGTGCATCTGACTTTGAGGAAGGAGATTCATGGCGAGGTCAGGCTCTGAGGGCCAGAGGGGTTGGCAGGCCTGGCCTGAGTCTCCTATCCTTCGATGTGGGACCACCTGAGAACGTGGTGCCTGGCCTCCATGGCTCCCCGATCCCCATGACTCTAGGCAGAGGCAGCTGGGGTGCTGGGTTAAGGGCAGCTGCCTGCCCATCGACGGCCCAGCCCCGCCGGCTGGCAAGTCCTCCCAGCCTGTGCCAGGCCGGCACCTTCTACCAGGATGCGTGGCAGAGCACGGAATGAGGGTGGATTTTGAAAGAAGTAGATGTTTTTCTTTGGAAAGTTTATTTGCAGATTTATGTCCAAGGGTGTGTTTTTTCTTAAACCTCAGCCAAAGGTTAGATTTCAGAGCGCCTCTGCCAGGCCTTGTTTGAAGCCTGTTTATTTGTTTGCCTTGGCCAGGCCAAAGTCAGAAGAAATAAACTCTGCTCTGCCAAGGATCCTGTCCCGCTCTTGGACACGCGACGTGCTGCCTGTGCCGGCTCGGGATGCGCCCCTCACGGAAGCCCCGCGGGGAGGACCCGCTCCGTGGCCCCCAAAGGTCCAGTATCCTGTTTCCACGCTGGCCCCTGCCTCCCATCAATACATCCTTTCATTCACTTCTGAGGCTAAAGGTTCTCCAGGGGCCTTCCTTGGCATGGGGACCTGGCCTCCCTCTGCACCAAGACTCCAGCTCCCGAAACACACCCCACTTGGGGCAGGACGCTGGGGTCTGCAAAGTGGCTGGACTGCACCAGTCACACTCGGCCCAGGCCGGGGCGGGACCCTAGTGGGTTCTTGAGGTTGCCTGCCCTTCTGCAGTCACAGAGGGGGGCCTGGGTCTCTGTGCCACCCCTCCCCTCTGGCTGGGCCTTTGACACAGTGGGCTAGGGCCTCTGGCCCTGAGCATGAGGGAAAACGTTTCTGCTGTTCCTGCAGGCATGTCCTACAGGCTTGGAGGGGCACGGAAGGCACTCAGGAGAGGACACAGGCCGTTGTTGATCCTGGTCGGCAAGCTCAGAAGCCTCGTTTCCTCATCTGTAAAATGGGCTAAGAATACCTGCTGTTTGGGAGGGGAGGTGGCTGGAATCAAGGAAACTGAGAGAGGAGAGCTGTGAACTTCGTTCCCACTGGGCGCTCAGCAGCAGCCAAGGGCCGACGTGAGAGTGAGTCAGGAGGTGGCGGAGGTCACAGTGGACTCATCAGGGAGCTGGCCCAGGGTCTCCAAGTGGGCACGGCCTCGGAGGACAAGCATCGTGGCCTTTATGGCATGGCGAGCTGGTTCTGTGTCCTGCTTTCTTTCCCCATAAGAGTAGTGGGTGGTGGCTTCGGCAGGCAGGAGGGTTGGAGACAGATGGGCCACTGTTTGTCACTGCAAAGCTGGGAACCTCAGAGACCAGGCGGTGACCAGATTTGAGGACCTGGCCCCCAGCCACACTTGACTTGAGAGGTGAGCTAAGTGGCATCCGGCTCCCTTCAGAGGGCAGGAGGACTGGGTTCGGGGCACAGTCACTGCCCTTGTCATCTCTCTCTGGCCTGGGCAACCCGGCAACAAACCCTGCGACTTCAGGACTGGGCTGGGGGTCCAGCTGGGGGCTGGGCCAATGGTTCACTGCCTGAGTGGTCTCCAGTGCGCTCTGCTCTGTTTCCTGAAGGCTTGCCTCCTGTCAGTCATGGGGGCTCATCAACTCTGGTCCTCGGAGTTAGGGTAACTTTGTGAGCCTGTCTCCCCTGGATAGCTGGGGATGTAGACACTTGGGGTGTCATGGGATTGGCCCTGGCTCACACAGCTCAGAAATAAAATCTGTGCCAGGTCAGCTGGACTCCACGTCTGTGACCTTAACCATGTACCTTTGGCCCAGAGAAGATGCTGGAAACCTTTGGAAGAAGGCTTTTTGCCCAAGGAAGGGTCTTGTATTAATTGAAGAGTCTGTCCTCCTTAACCTTGTCACTCCAGGTATGAAACCCCCATCCCCAAAATCCCCAAAGAAGCCCTAGAAACAGGGAATGTTCTGGAGCCTGGGTTCCAGAGATCCCAAAATGCTGCAGCCAGGCCAAGACCCCATCTTCTCCCCAGCACACAGAACCCTGGGCTCTCTGAGCCAGACCCCCGCCATGATGAGCGGGTCCTACCACTTGTGCCATGTGCTGTAGCCTCCCTCACCCTTGAGGGGCTCCCTGGGTTGGACACTGAGGGACAGACCACCTCCCAGGGCACCTCCTCCCCCACACCTGCTGCCAGATTGCTTATGCTCTGTCACTGCCAGGCTGGCAGGATGGCCACGTGACCTACAGTTCCACAGCTCCATGCAGACGCAGGACGGAGAACAGGTGTTCACAGCAGCACTGTTCACACTGTTCACACCCAGCAAAAGGCAGAGACAGCCGCACCCGTCACAGAAAGTGATGGACTCCCTGTGGCCCATGCACACACGGAATATTACTCAGCCAAGAAAAGGCGTAAGGTTGACATCTGCTACAATGTGAATGAGCCTTGAACACACAAAGCCAGAGGCCAAAGGACACTCCATCCTTGTGATTCCATTGATGTGGACTATCCAAGAGGCAAATCCACAGAGATGGAAAGTGGGTGAGGGACTGATTTGGGGGGTGAGGAGCGGGGGACCGTCAGAGACAACACCCACAGGATGAAGCTATGTTACTAGACAGAGTTGGCACAGCATTGTGGACGTACTGGCACTGAGTTGCACACCTTAGACTGACTAAAATAATAAATGTATGAGTATTTTGCTGCAATTGAAAAAAATCAACCCAGGCACCCCACAGCCCCACGGCCCAGGCCCCCATTCCACATCCCCCCACCGCCCCCACTCCAGTCCTGCCACCCCCGCCATGAGAGGCTTGGGGATTATGCCTAATCCAGCCCCTGCTGTAACAACAGGGCTGCCTAATTGAAATGTATGAGAAACAATTATGAGTAATTGGAATCAATTAATAGATGGTTTTCTTGGGAGCTCGTACACAATGAGAGGCAGAATCTCATTAGGGTTCCCAAGTGCAGGCAACTCCCCAGTCAGGTTCCGGGGAGAGGAGGGGCACATCTGTCAGGACTGCAGCCTCCTGAACTCAGAGATGGGCTGAAGCCCCTGGGGGGCGTGGCTGGATGGGGGCGGGCCATGGTGCTCTCCAGCAGGTCGGGGGCAGTCCTGGTAGGATGGGATACCCCACACTTCTGCCTCCTGTTCAGAATGCCCACCCATGCCTAGGGCCAAGCTCCATGTTTTAGGGATGAGGGAGAGACCCTCTCTCATCTATGGAGACAGAGGGGTATCGGTGTCCTGAGCCTGGAGCCCTGGGGCCCTGGGACATGGCTCACGGTGATTCCACTGAGGGGGCTTGTTCAGGGGGAGTCAGTGAGCTCAGAGCAGAGCCTCAGGGAGCCCAGGATGGGGACCCAGGAGTGACGTCCAGGGTGCCAGGCAATGGCGAGGAAGGCCGTTCTGCCTGTTCCCACCAAAGTGGCTGCCAGTGGCTCGGACACCAGGATTCCTCTTGGCAGCTAATTAGGGCATTTAGACGAGTGGGTTTTTTCTCCAGGATTTGGCTTCTTAAGGCTCAGAGAAGCCCTCCAGCAACCCTCTCTCTAATTCCTGTCACTATTCAGGAGTTACTTTCTTTACCTGGAATATTCACTCATTTGTTCACTCATTCATTAATTCAGTCAAAAAGTGTGTTTTGAGCCCCTCTGTGCTGGGGCCTGTGTTTGGGAATTCTCTGTAGGCCTCACTCACCGAGGAAGAGGTCATGCATATTAATCAATAGACTCTGAGATAAACAGGGGTACTGAGGCTGCCCCCAAACCTCCTTCCCCTCCAGGCTGGCATGGGGCAAAGCAGGGAATTGTCCAGGAGCCTTCTGCAACCCACAGGAGCCATGGCTTTCCCAGGTAGGGGGCAGAGGAGGCCAGGGTAGGGGAAAGCCCCTTCCACAAGAAGGGTCCCATGCTGGGTCCTCCCAGGCTGGTAGGTAGGAGCACCTTTAGACCGAGAGGGTGGCAGCCCTTTCCCTGGCCTGGGTGGACATGGCGGTCAGTGTGGAGCTTAGTGGGGGTTTTATCAGATGGAGTCTGCGTTTCTCCTCAGGCCACTTCCTGTGAGCTGAGAGCCAAGCTGGGGCCACAGTGGGCGGCCCTTATCTCCTCACCCTGGCCCCAGTGACCCCCGCGGGGCATACCCAGGTGGCTCTAATTTCTGCTGAGCTGCTGGTGAGAAGTATCCCCCTCCTGAGCTTTGGAGCAGGGTCCGGTGGGCTGCGTGGCCTCTCTTCAGCCCCTGTGAGTGGGGATGCACACCTCCACTCTGGCCCAAGCCCCAAGGGTCTTTCTTCCTGGGTCCTACTCCCCATTTTGGTTTTGATGGAAAAAGGATCTCAACAAACCCACCCTTGCCGGGTTATGCATTTTCTCTATGTGGACTCAACAAGAGAGTCCTGAGGTTGGGGTGCTGACCTGGGGTCTGAGGCGGGGGACAAGGGCACGTCCCAGGACTAGGAAGGTGCCCACATGCGGTGGTGGGGACAGGAGGCAGCAGTCGGGCAGTCTGCACCCTGGGGGTAAAGAGATTCAGGATGAGGGTGCTCAGGGTTCCAGGGTACCTGAGATTAGGAGGAGCAACGGCACTGGACACGGACGGACCAGGCCACCGCCCCTGCTCCAAGGGTGCCCAAGGCATCCATGTCAGCAGGCTTCCAGCACTGCTGCTCTGCTCCAGCCAGGCAGGAGTTAAAAGCAGCTGCTGATGTGGCAAGTCCAAGGTGAAGTGGGTGACCAGGAGTCTCAAGGCATCCTTAACCCCTCTTGGCTGAGAGCACCAGCGTTTGTTCTCTGGACAGCTCTGCCATCATCACTTGCAGGATCACAGCTCAGGCAGCACAGACCCACATTCTTAAAGGGACAGTGGCCCCAAACCTTCCCTGGGACTTGCGTTCCCCACCATCACCCCCCCACCCGCCGCCCACCTCCTGGTTGCATTTCTCCCCGTTAGAGGAATTCAACGCAGTCCCACACAAGCCTGATGACAGGTGCCCTCTGGGTGAGGCCCAGGGCCGGCTGGGTATGGAAGAAGAAGCCCAAGGGAATCGGACTAAGAGTTGAGCAGTGATTGCAACTGATGTGCCTCTCTCCAGGGACGTGCCCAGCCCTGTCCCCCTGTCCATTCCTCCAAGAGTGTTTATCTTCCCAGAGCCACTCCCAACCCACTAGGTCTGGTGGCCGGAAGTGAGGGGAGGGGACCGTCACCTTGGTTTGGTGGCCTTCTGTCCTCCCTGGGGCCAAACTGGGGGAGCCTGCTCTGTCTTCTGGGTTCCCCTCACAGATGCCCAGGCTGGCTGGTGGGGTGGTGGCCCCAGGAACCTCCTCAGACCAGTGGTACTGGCAAAGCCAACTCCCGTGTGTCCAGGGTCCTTCCCTGCCCAGTTTTATCTCGTGATGAGGTCAGGATGGCTCTAGAGAGAGTCCAGCGCTCCACCCGCTAAGTGACCCAGAGTAGGTGGCAAGCTCCTCCCACCCCCAATGGGGCAGCCTGGCAGGGACAGCTCCGACCTTGGCCTCCCTGCTTACTGTCCCTGGAGCCCAAAACACCTTTCCTGCAAAACTGGACGCCCAAATCCAGACATGGAAATACAGTCAGGGAGGGGGTGGTGCCCGGGAGGTTCTACTTGAATGCTTGACCCTTCGGGTGAAGAATCGAGAGGAAAGCATCCACCCCCGCAGGCTCACAGCACACCGTCTCCCACCCTGGCACTCTTCGAAATGCCTCCATAGCTGCTGGGGGTCCTGTCCTGCTCCAGACTTGCCCGAGGGCTGATTCCCACCCACACCTGCCGGGACAGGATACATGTTGGCACATTTGGTGAGCCATTTGGAGGGCCCTTGTGGGGGAGGGGGAGCTGGCTGTCAGAGGAGAGACAGTGGGCTGCAAATGTCCTCAAATGGGCCCAGGGAGAAGGCGTCCTCTCGGCACCTGGAGAAAGGGTTTGGCCGGGATGTGGTTCCCCTCCAGCCTGGAAGGAGCTGGGGACTCTAACACCGCCAATACCAGTGCTCACCTGAGTGGGCCCTCAAGTGCTGGACTTCTCACTGTGTATGAGCAGGAAGCCCAGGGCGTGGAGCTTAGCTCCATCATTCTCCCTTTTTACAGTGAGGAAACTGAGCCATGGAGGGGCTGGAAAATGGGCTGCCCGGCTGCAGAGCCGATGCAGAGCCTGGTTTTCTGGGGTTGGGGGCCTGTCATTCCGGAGGCTCAAGCGACAGACTCCCAGGACGGATATGTCTCTGCCTGGCCTCTGTCCTGGAGGGATGATGGTGCTATCTGACGGGAACAGACAGGACACCCCGGCCTGCAGGCCCGGGGGCCCAAGCCCTTTGAACCAGAAGGGTCTTGGCATGTTTCCTACCTGCCTTCCTAAGGGCCCCAGCCACCAGGGGAGTGACGAAAGTCCCGAGGGAGGCAAGGCTGATGTGGACAGCCTGTCATCCAAGCTCATGGCCCCTGAGCAGGGGACACAGCTCTGGCTGTCACTGTCGTCTACTGGGCCAGGGCCAGGGCGCTATAAACCTCCTACGCTGCACAGGACAGCTCCCATGACACAATTATCTGACCCCAAATGTCAGCAGCTTTGAGGCTGAGAAACCCCAACCAGGACCGGGTCCCATGGCCAAGGCCAGCTGGTGGGCAGGTTGGCACCAGGGGCATCTTGAAGCTTCTCCCAGGTCCAGCAGGGGCCTCAGTCTCCCTGAGACGCCCGCCTGAACCTCCAGTCTCTCCCTCCTGCAGGAGAGTTCCAGTCCCCAGAGATCCCTGCTCCTGCTCTAGCATTTATAGCTTGTTTTCCCTGTGATCCCACGCCCTGGCCTCCACCACTCCTCTGTGAAGTGGGAGGCGATACCACCTGCTTCCCTGGGCACCAGCACCTGTCAGTGTTGGGGCAGGTGAGGGGCCTCCCAGGAGGTCTGCTGAGAAGTGGAGTTCCCTCCAGAGGCTCTCAGACCCCCACGTGGAGTGACCCTGAATATCTCGCCATGTCCCCACCAGCAGGGGCCATGTGCCAGGGCAGTGCATCCAGCCCCAGCACCCACGTGTCCCTCTGCTGTGTCCCTTCCCTGCTACTGTGACCTCGGCCTCTGAGAAGAGGCTCAGCTCCTCACCCAGATGTCGCGGGCAGCCGCTGTGTGTAGAGGTCCCTACGCTCCATGTCAGTAACTGGATCGGCCTTGGGGTTAAATAACTTACTGTTGGGATAACAGAATCCCTGCCCGGACTGCCGCCTTGTTTGTTCTGACTGAGGGACAGCATTGAAAGGTGACTCCTGTGTGTGCGGTGGGAGGAGGGGCCTGGGCTGGGGGTCAGTCGCCTGTCTCCATCTTGGGAAGGTGGGGGCAGGAGGATGCCCCCAGCAGAGCTCCTGCTTCTCCTCACAGGCAGCCTCTCCAGTGGACTTGGCTGCTGCCTCACAAGTGGATCTCACAAGCAGAGCCCGTGGGGTGGCCACACCCCGATTTGGGTGATTTTGTCCCCGAAGGCCTCGTAGGGACACCTTGCCACGTGACAACTCAAAAAAAAAAAGGATGAGGATTTAGATACAAAAGTATTTCCGATTTCAGTTTTGAACAGTCTGGGGACCTCCCCACCTTGCCACAGGCTGGGCCTTCCTGTTGGATTCCCCAGGGGCTTGGGGTCAGAGGTCCACCCAGCCCCATTCCCAGCCCTGTCCAGGACAACCTGGGGGCAGTTTGTCTGCAGGCCCCACAGCCTGGCGGGGTCTGAAAGCCGATTCCTGTCAGGAGCGATTTTCTCCCTGAGACAGAGGAGACATTGTGTCCAGTTAGGCCGAGTGTAGCCCAGTGGGGGCAGGAGACCACCTTCCCTGTCCCTAGCCATAGACAAAGCAGCCTCCCCCTGCCGGGAGGCCCACATGAAAGCTGGGGGGGGCTTGGGAGCAGGATGCTCCCGGAGAGATGATGTCGGGGGCCTGAAAGTCACTGCCTGGTGGCCGCTGCCCAGAGTGCTCTTCCCTCTCCCTTCCCCCTGCCCTGCTGCCCTGACCAGCCCACACTGGAGTGGCACACGCATGTGGAGATGGGGACACATGAGTGGAGAAGGGGACACGTGGGCAGAGACAGAAACATGTGCACAGAGATAGGGGACACGTGGGGGGAGATGGAAACACACCTGTGGAGACAGGCACTTGTGTGTAGAGGTAGGGTGCAGGGGTGGGGTGATGTTGGGGGTGCCAATGTGGGGACTGGTCACCTCTCCACCACCCCTGGTGGTCCTTGGCTGGGTCCAGGTCCCAGGGTGGCTTGCACATTGCTTACCATCCCCAACACAGCCTTCTTTGGAGGTGACCGTGGTCTCTTAGGAGACTGGAGGTGCCCTCCAAAAGCTTATGTGCACCCAGAGCCTCAGAGGTGACCTCACGTGGAAACGGGGTCTTTGCAGATGTCATTAGTCAAGATGAGGTCACACCAGATCAGGGTGGGCTTGGACAGCACCCAGTGTCTCCATAGGACATGTGGGGACAGGCCCATGTGAGGACGGGGCAGAAGTCGGGGCATGCGTCTACAGCCAGGGTTCGCCAGGGGCGGCCTGGCCACTGGAAGTGGGTCCTCCCTCAGCCTCAGGGGCCAGCCCCGCTGGCACCTTGGTTTGGGACTTCCAGTCTCCAGAATTGAGGAAATAAAGTGTGTTGTTGGAAACCACAGCTTTGCTCAGCAGCCCCAGGAGTTGAGAGTGGCCCCAGGTCATCCCCTGGCACCCTTGCTGGGAACCGATCTGGCTGGGGTCAGGGCCTCACCCGGGACTGCCTGGCAGGACTCGTGCTTCCTGCACTCTGGGGTGGCCCTCTGCTTACACGCTGGGGACTCCACCCACTTCCAAGTTGGCAGCCCTCCCTCTCATCCCTCCAGGAGGGCGGGCGTCATGGGCTACCTAGGCCCTGCAGCCACATCCACCCTGAGGCCTGCCAACCCCCTCCTGGGAGCCGGGCACACCCACCCACCAGCATCCTTGGCCCCAGTCGTCCTCTGTGTCGGGTGTTCCCTGGGAGAGAGGCCACCACTCAACCACAAGAGCTTTCCTCGGGGACACTCCAGGGGATCTAGGGTTTGGGGGTAACTCCTCAAGGAAAGCGTTTTCCTCAAGTCGGTAAATAGAAAGAATCATGGATGGGACCGGGAGGGCTGAGCCGGTGCCAGGCTGGTGGGGTGGCAGCAAGGAGTCAGAGGTCATGTGGGGAGCAGACACTGTGCCACTGGGACCCGACTCAGCCCAGCGCCTCTCATGCGTCCTCCCAGTGGGCATCAGTGTGTCCGCAGCATCATCCAGGGTGTCGGCTGGGCTGGACCTTGAGGACTTAGGCCCAGGGCCGGGCTCTGTCATGTCAGCATGGGAGCCCGACGGGCTGAGCCGCGTTCCACAGCTGGCCTGATGCCGAGTGTGGGAACCTTGGGCAGGTGGGGTGGTGGCAGAATCACAGGGTACACTTTTGCTTTGGGTTTGAACCCCTTGGGTCATGGCCTACCCTGTGGCTCGTGTCTGAGGGCTCATACTAGTTCCTTGGTGCTGAGGTGGTATGTGCCCAGGGGCAGAGGCCACTGTCCTGGGAGGGTATGGAGGCGCTCAACTGTTCAGAGGTCATCAGGAGCAAGTCTGTCAGGATGTGTCCTTGGTGATGAGGCATCAGGAGAGATCTTGGCAGAAAATGAGTGGGCAGGTGAAAGGGTGACCTGTCTTTTGTGTCTTAGGATGCCCCCAGCTGGCAGCATCGTAGGGTATGTATGGGGAGATGGCTGGGGACACGAGAAGACTTTATTTTTATTTATTTATTTATTTTTGATTTGGAGTCTCACTCTGTCGCCCAGACTGGAGTGCAGTGGCCGCTCCCGGCCACCGCAGCCTCGACCTGCTGGGCTCCGGCGATCCTTCCGCCTCAGCCTTCCGAGTAGCCGGAATTCCAGGCGCGCGCTACCACACCCAGCTGTTTTTTTAATTTATTGTAGAGATGAGGTCTCGCTGCCCAGGCGGGTCTCGAACCCGCGGGCTCAGGCAATCCACTCACCTCAGCCTCCCAAAGGTGCAGGATTACAGGCTGAGCCCCCGAGCCCGGCTGAGAAGACTTTAGAAAGTGCCTATGAGGTGGCTAGAATGGATGGGCAGGGCAGGCATGGGGACGTGGTGGAGGTGGCGTCCAAGAGGGGGATAGTGGGCCTGGCCCCGCAGACAGAGCCCCTTCTTGGAGTTCCTTATTGCTCCAGCCCCCGTGGGGACAGTCCTGCTGCGTACCCTTCACCGGGTAGAGACAGGAACCCCAGAGCCACGTTGCTCCCTCCTGCCCTCCCACCCACATCAGGACCTGCTGCTCTGGTTGCTGGGATGTGTGTCCAGGAGGGCCCAGTCCAGCCCCGCCGCCTGCCGCCTGCCCCGCTGGGGCTTCGGATGCAAGGTCTCCCACCAGCCTAGCTTCCTCCTGCACTGAGAGGGAGGGAGGGCAGCGCCCCGGCCCCCGGAAGCCCACTGCTTCTCATTTCCCAGGGAACATTCCACGGCCCCACCCACCACCCGCCCACAGCCACCTGAGGACGGCTGCAGAGCAGGAACCGCGGAAGCCGAGGCTGCAAAGGCCCTTTTGACACGGTTGCATAAGCTCTCACATTGTCACAGCCGAGCCAGAGCTGTAAATGCCAGCAAACATCACGTCTGTCGACCAGCCTCTGGGCTGGGCTTCACCGCTTTTACTCTCAGAATTAAAGGGAGCCAGGAACGCTGGGGAGGGTGGCAGCTCCTGGCCCAGCTGGGGCCTCAGTGCGCTCCAGGCCTGACGTGGAACTGGGGAGTCTCTGTCCGGGACTCACAGGCATCCACGGGCAGTGGGGACCCGCCCCCTAGGATCCTCATGGGCGTCTCCCCCATAGAGGCATCTCCCTGGCCTCCCTGGACAGTGGCCCGGTCCTGCAAGTGGAAGGACACTGCTCCTCTGGAGGCGGGGCTGCCGCCTCTGTGGGTCCCCAGACCGGCTTCAGCCCCAGTCCAGCTGCCCACATGGCGTAGGGGTGGGGCACTGCACACAGCACAGCTAAGCGGCTTCCGAGTGTCCCACCCGGGTCAGAGTCCCCACATCAGGACTTGGAGACAGCCAATGCCTTCTCGTCCCACCTCAGGCAGTGACTTCCTCAATACCAGCGAGCCCCGGATTTTGTGGAGGGAATGCTGACGCTCCCAAGTGCTGACCCCTGTGACATCCTACATTTTGGAGGGGACGATAGCATGTCATTTCCTACCAGCTGCAGAGAGCACCCTGGCGACAGGGACACAGATGCTCAGATACACCGAGCACCCTGATAGTGGGGACAGGGAACTTCGGATACACCCATACAACAGGGACACGGGCCCTAATGATGGGGACACAGGCCCTTGGATGTGCAGAGCACCCTGATGACAGGGACACAGGCCCTCAGATATACAGAGTGCCCAGACAACGGGAACTCAGACCCTCAGATACACAGAGCACCCTGACGAGGGGGACATGGACCCTTGCATGCAAAGAGCGCCCAGACGATGGGGACACAAGCACTTGGGCAGATATACAGAGCACCCAGATGACAGGGGCACAGGCCCTCAGATGCACAGAGAACCTTGAAGACAGGGACACAGTCCCTTGGATGCACAAAGCACCCTGAAGACCCGCACATGATCCCCAAACACACAGCCCCCCGGCGACGGGCACACAGACCCCAGGAGACCGCCTACTTGGGGCCAGGCTGCCTCTGAGGCCAACCCAGCAGCTGTCACAACAGAGATGTCACAGGGACCCACCTTCAACATGCTGGCACACCCCTCTCCGTGACCTCACTGAGGCTTGTTTATTAGGAAAGACCAGCACACAGGAGTCCCAATCAACAGGAACGAGTCCAAAGGAAGAAAGCCCAGGGGGCCGTGAGTCCGGCTTCAGAAGAAGAGGCGGCCTGTCCTCTTTCAGCCGTGGGATGAGCCAGGCAAGGCCTCAGCAGCGCAGACTCTGGCCTTGATGGACGTGAAGGACAGGGAGCCCACGACACCTGCTTCTGGGGGATGCGGTGCCCCGCCCTGCTGAAGGGTGGCACCAGAGGAGAAGCAGCTCTGGGGCACTGCACGCCGGGGCTGCCAGCAGCAGGGTGCTGCCCGCGTTGTGGGTCCCAGGCCTGGAGAAGGCAGGACACGCTCCAAGGATGCTCCAAACGTAGCAGCGCTGCCAGTGGTGGGGGAGGGCCAGTCCTCGGGGGCAAGGGGCCTGGACACTCTCGGAGGAGGGAGGCTCAGTCTGAGGGCGGCGAGGGGCCTGAATATCCTGGGGGGGCTCAGTCCTCGGGGAATGAGGACCCTGGATGCCCTTGGAGGGGCAGGTGGAGGGGGGCGAGGGGCCTGGGTGCCCTCGGTGGGGTGGGCTCAGTCTGAGGAGGGTGAGAGGCCTGGGCCAGAGGCTCACTTGTTTCTTCCCCAGTTGCGAGGAGCTCGAGCTGAGGGTGGCCCAGGAGGCTCAATTGTTTTTAGATTCTGTTTTTACAAGGGGCATGAGATTTATAAGCTTTTGAGGGGAAGAAAATGATGTAATTCGAGTCCATCAACAGAGTGCGCGCTCTGAGAGTGCTGAGCCCCAGCCACCCTGCCGCCCATGCTCCACCCGCTCACACCTTGCGCACACCACACGCACTCAGTGCACTGACATACACTCATACATGTGCACCCACAACACACACACGCACCCCCACACTCACACACATGTGCACCAACTCACACACACATGCACCCACCACACACACACACCTGTCCCCATCACACACACAAACATGCACCCACAACACACATGTATGAACCCATACATACTCACACACAGGTGCACCCGCCACACTCGCACACCTGCCCCCACCACACACACTCACACACACACATGTGCACCAACACACACTCACACATTTTCACCCACCACACACACTCACACGTTTGCACATACACACACCTCCACACTTACACACATGTGCACCAGCACACACACATGCACCCACCACACTCACACATGTTTACCCACAACACACACATGCACATCCCCCCACACACATGTGCACCCACCACACTCACAAACAGCTGCCCCCACCACACATTCACACACATGTGCATTCACAGCATGCATGTACTTACCCACACACACCACACACGTGCACCCACCACACTAATGCACACATACACAGACACACGCACCAGCATACACACACGTGCACCTGCCATACTCACACACATACCCACATACACATGGGTACCAACACACACACATGTACCCACCACACACACATCCATAAACACACACACGCATCCACACACTCACAAATGGTCACACACATTCAGGCACACATACACACTCACACAAACATACACACACTCATACATGCTCACATGCACACATACCCACACACATGCATTCACCCCCACACAAATATGCACATCACATTCATCCACACATGCATGCGCCCACCTACTCAGCCCATACACATCCCAAACACTCACACACATACATACACACATGTGCCCTACACGCAAACCCCACACACTCACATACCCACACATGTGTGCACCCCGCATGCTTCCATGCACGGGTCACACCCCTCCCTCTCCCAACTTCCCTGCTTCCTCTTTCCTTGGTGACAATTCCTGGGTGCTGCACAATTCCCGAGCTGGGTGCTGCACAATTCCCGAGCTGCCCCCTGGGAGTGTCGAGGGCAAATCAGTGTTGGGCCTGGTCCGTCCTGGGCGCCACATGGTGGACTACAGGAAGGGCAGGTCGTCTCCCGGCCCCTCAGCCACGGCCCAGCCAGGTGGCAGAAGCAGGCAGGGAGGCCCAGCAGTCTCATCCCTGAACACCACTGTCCTCCCAGGACCTGGCCTCGCTCGGCTCCGCTCAGAGGCCCGGCTGGAGCCCGGCCCAGCAGGTGTAGCTCAGAAGCTCTTCCTGTCCCGCGGCAGCTGGGGTGTGCATGGGCCCTGAGTCACCTCTGTGCACAGATCGATGGAGATCAAAGAACTCCATCTTATCTGGGAGGACCTTTGTGCACTCTGGGTGGGGGGAGGAGGAGGGGCTTCAGCAGGAGGGCCCAGGCCTTCCAACAACACCAGGCTTTTTCCCAGGCAGGTCACCATGGTCAATGCCTTGTTTCCTCCCCACTCGGGTCGAGGCACAGATGCAGACTTTGTGCCCCTAGATGATAACAGCGAGCAGGGCCACCTGGAAACGGGGCCTGTTCTCCAAGAACCTGGGTGGCTGCCAGCCCACAGGGCCCCCGCCCTGCCTGCCCCTGCAGCCGCACCCTGGGAGCCCCCAGCCCTCAGCCTGCACACACACACGTGCACGCTCACGTCACTCTCACACACCCACAGGAACCCACGGGACACCGTCTGCCTTTGAATTGGACCACGCAGGCCCAGTTCTCACACTCAGGTTCCCAGCGACCTGTGGGGCTTGGTCCCTAGCAGACAGAAGTTTCTCTTCCTGTCTCAGTCCAATTTATGTGTCATGTAATTTGGCACATGCGTATTGTATTTTGGTGCTGCAATATAGTTAACTAACTGCAGAGGGTGCTGGTGTACAACCTGCCTGGTTCTACGTCCAGGAACAAGGAAGTAGGTCTCTCAAGGGGTTCTACCCAGTCGTTGTGGCTGCCAAGCCTAAGCCCTCTTTTCCAGAGAATGTTTTGCTAATCTCTCCCTTCATAGTCACCTGTCCTGTGTGGCTAATGTCTAGCTGACGAGGACAATAGCTGCCCTCTAGGGCACTCAGCTGTGTGCCCCGTAGGTGGAAGGCCCATTCAGCCAACATGGCTGGTCCTGGCTTGTCCTGCTGCAAGTCGTAGGCAGAGGAGGCCAGAACTCTGTGGGGAGCTGGTGAAAGCTGGGAGAAGCCAGAGACAGTGGCTTTGGGGGCCCTGTGGGTGGGCTGGCATGACACAGAGGAAAGACACCCCCCCAGGCGGCAGCCAGCTGGCCCGGCCTGAGCTTGGGGAAGTCAGTGCTCCTGTTTCCCCCAAGCAGGCAGCAAGCAGAGTAGCAGGTCAGGAGGCGCCCTGACACCTGTCTCCCCCGTGACCCTGGAGCCGGGGCCAGCGGCTTCTCCCCCGTGGCCACCGCCACCGCCCCCCAGGCTGGTTTGATGGCCTCAGATGTCTCCCTCAGCTTGGCCAGAACCACCTGGTGCACCATCCACCCCTGCCCAAGGCCAGCCTTGATCCAGAGCCAGCCAAACTCCCGTCAGAAGAAAGTGATGACCCTTTTGCCCTCCGAGGGCCCTTCTAGGGCTGAGCCCTGGGACCAGCTCCTTATCTCTGCCTCAGCCTTCAGAGGGAGAAGGGGTCTCACACGCAAGACTGGACACACATCAAAGCCCTCACCAGCGGTCCCCGATGGGGCTGAACCTGAGCCCCCGCGTTTCGCTCATGCTTGACGCCCTCTGGGTGAGTTTCTGCTCCCTGACTTCTGAAAGAACATTTTCCTCTGCACTGAGTGGCAACTTCCCCAACCAGGAACCCAAGTGGGACTTGCCGGGCTGGAATTCCTGGACGTCACTCCAAATGTCACACCACATTCGTACCCATTTGCAGCATTAAAAATGTAAATGAATTAATTACAGAGCTCAGGGGCCTTTATTTCTCATTCGCAGTTGCATTTTTCCTAGGGAAGTGGGTAGACGCTGGCAGCAAGCTCAGCTCCCTTGGCGTTTTTATTACTTTTTATTGTTACAGATCTTGCAATAGGCAGGGGGAATGCCCTCCCCTTTGGCATGCCTTAGGGATCCAGACGATGCTCGGGATTTATCCATTTATTTTTGTGACTTGCAATTTGGAAATGCGGTTACTGAGACCCGCTCCCCAGGAGGTTCGAGGCCCATGAGGGCTTGTCTGGCAAGGCCAAGGCTCAGAGTCCCAAGCTGGAAAAGAAACCAAACATACATGACGTGCTGACGCTTCCTTTCCCACATTTTCTGGTTTAGATTGCAGGAGAAGAAGAAAAACAAAAAGGACATGGGAACAAAAGTGATTTTGAACTAGATCATCGTTTTCTTAAGAAACGACCCAGCCACAACACCCAAGCTGCTCGCAGGCCGCCATCTGCGCGGGCCGAGGGCAAAGGACCCGACGGGACAGAGCAGAGCGCCCGGCACCCCTCGCGCCATCATTAAAAGTCCTGTACGTGTCCTCCCTTGTCATTGAATTTCACCACACAATTTAAGGAAAGCCGCACAAAAAAAAACTTGTAGTAAAAAACCGGGGTATAATTTTCTTCAATCAACTCCGGCTCATGACTGCAATTACCCGAAGCCTCGCGAGCCTCGCCGCGATGCTGCAGGACGGCCCGGCCGCCGTGGGTGGCGTCTTTCATGTGCCGCTCAAACCCTTCTTTATTGTAAGGTTTCAAATTAGCGCTAGCAGCAATGAGCAAATTTGATAATTCGATCTCAAATTAGTTAATGTAACATGCCAGTAACCACTAACGAGAGCATTACAAAGAGGAAAATGTATCTTTTTGGAGTTGGGATATAAAGTTAACCAGCCTGTCATTTTGCCTTTGGAAACTTTTCTGGGTCTTTATTAAAAGGAAATAATCCTATAAGAAATGTGCATCCCTCGCGGCACTGGTGGTGTCCGGAGGAGGAGGAGGCGGTGCGGGCGAGGGCAGGCGCTAGGCCAGTGATGTCACGCGCCAACCGCCAGCTGCCCTCAGAGGGCTTCCTGGGCCAGTTGAGTTTGGGGCTGGTCAGAGACCCCCTCAGCCGCATGGATCCCAGGGGCAGGAGGGATCTGCCCCATGTGGCGGCTTCCCTTTCTGAAGTCAGGTGCTGGGAGGGAATGGGGTATGGGCATCAGGTGAATTCGGCACATGAACCCAGTGACACCCAGACCTGGAGACTTCCAACACGGCCAGGTTCTTCTGCACTCCTGCTTAATTGGGAAGCCAGCAACAAGACACAGGCCCTCAGACAGGAGATGCACCCGTTAGTCTATCTAGGAATGTCCTTGTCCTCATCCCCTGTAAGGGCTGGCAATGTTCCCCAGGGACTCTAGTTTAGGACACAGGACCAGGCAGCCAATGTCAAACATCCCTTGTACCGAGTGGTAAGAAAGAGAATGTCGTCACATCGGTCACACTATCCAACCACAACAGATGATGGGAGAATGCCTAGACAGTGCATTCTGTGCACGAGGCTGTGGAGGACTTAGAGCCCTGGTAGGGTGCTGTCATTACATGTGTCACTGCCTCCCGGCTACTACTCTGTTTCACTGCCTCTTGGCTGCACTGTAGCACTGATTCTTGACCACACTGTGTCACTGATTCTTCACTACATTGTATCACTGCTTTCTGGCTACACTGTATCATTGCTTCCTGGCTACACAGTATAACTTATTCTTGGCTACATTGTGTCACTGATTCCTGGCTACACTGTGTCATTGATTCTTCGTTACAATGTGACACTGCTTTCTGGCTACCTTGTCCATCCAGGTCCCCTTCTCACTTCCTTGCAATCCTGGCTCCCTCCCAGGACTTAGTGTATTTTGTTGGTGTTTAATAAGTGCCTGTTCTTCCCTGAATGAATGATGTACGGTTGAGACCTGAGAGTTCTGAAGCTTTTCCTTGGGAAAGGAAAGTTTCCTGTGCCATGGGGCAAGCCTGGAAACTGAAGTGGAAAGAAGAACTGGAGAGACTTTCCAAAGCTCCGCTGTGGCCCTGGACTTGCTACTTTAATCAGAGCTGAAAGGTCCCTCCTGCCCCCACCCGCCCTCAGTCAGTGACAGACGATTCCTGCCTGAAACGTTTAAAAAGGAACAGGAGAAGCTCTTTATCTGTGTGGCCCAAGCCCATCTATCCAGGAGAAAGGCCGGCCCCTGTCCGCCTGAAAGCCACGGCTTGTTCTCTCATCTGATGGATGAAAGGAATCTGGAAGCCTGATACTGTCCCCTGAGATGTCATTCAAGTCCTCAGATACCTTCTGCAGGCAGGGCCACCGCCACCGGGGGATGCATCTCCCCGCCACCCCCACCTCATTCATCCCGGGCCCCTCACCTCGGAGCCGGCTCTAATCAATATAACCAGAGTGACCTGCGGGCCGCGATGGGTCGCCAGGAACACTGAGGCATGATTAGGAGCAAGTGGCTGGGATGCTCTAAATTGGAGCTCTTTGAAAGCAGCCGGGCAGATCGGCTTTCCTTCACGGGGGGATTTCTTGTCAGTTTTCATGTAAAGTAAAAAGATGAAAAATGCAAAAGACAAAAGCTTTCAGGCCCCTCCTCTCCAGGCTGTGCTGTGTTCTCTTGGCTCATTAAAAAAGTACAACAAAGAACAACAACTTGTTAAGTGTTTCCTCTTAAAAAGAACAAAGAGAAAGCCGCAGGTCTTAATGGCTCTTATTGATGGCTTATAAATGCGCCCCTGTCCTTCGCAAGAAGCTCTTCCCAGCCTTCCTGGTCCCCTTCCAAGCTCCCCATCCATGCTGGCCCCCACCTCTCCCAATAATAATTCAAGCAAACTTTAAAACCCAGAGATGCTGCATTCCAGGGTGATGGATTTGCCCCTCTTCCTGAAATTCAAATATCAATCCCCAGCCTTCTGCAAAGTAACCATGGCAGCTTGATTTATTTGGGCTGCTGCGGAGTGGCCCTGTAGACTTTCAAAAACTTGGAAAGGCAAAGAATGCAGGGAGAGGGAGGGAGGGGGGAGAGAGGGAGAGGGAGGGAGGGAAGAAGGAGAAAGGGGAGAGGAAGAGGGAGGAGGGAGGCTGAGCAAGTGTTTGGCTGCACCCCTACGGGGGTCCCGTCCTGCTGCCCTGGAGGGGGAGTTTTCTTGCGTGCTGGGTGTAAGGGGGGAGTTGCGGGGGGGGGGGTTGTTCAGAGCAACCTCATGCTCTGGCCAATCCATCTTCCCCCGGATATGGCTAATCTGCACATTTCTCTTCTTGTGTGATGTTACCATCGCTTCATCATAAATGGGCTATGAAGACATTTGGAGCCGCTACTGTTGTAATCCATCCAAGATGAGTCGGGGCGAGGGCTGAAATAAACTCCCGTTTCCTGTCCCATCTGTCTGCCAGACTGCGGGCAGGTCAGGGGCATCCTCCCTCCAGGCTGGTAATTGCAAAAAAACGAAGCAACTGAACCCGAACCAGAAGATCAAAGAACTCAGGAGGAGAGGAGGAGGGGGAGGAACTCTTCTAGAACACACTGGTTATGGGGGCGAAGGCGATTAGGGGAAAACAACAATACAACCCCCCCAGCCCTCCTCCATCGTAGGCAGAACGGGAGGGGGGAGAGTGAGGGGGAGAGAGAGAGGGACAGAGGGAGACAAGGGGATGGAGGGAGGGAGAGAGAGAAGGAGGGAGAGAGAGAGAAACAGAGAGAGGGTGGGGGCGGGGAGAACTCGCACACCCTGGGCAGAGGAGGTTGCTCCTGGCTGGAGCAGGAGGTCTGGTCTCTGGTCCTCACTCCGCCTCCCTGACTGCAGACTCTTACCTAATTAGCCATACACGGGACACAGTCTCTCTCCTTGGCCCCACCCCCCTTCCTTTCCAGGGACAATTCAAAAAGCAAAAAAGCACACTGGTCACAACAGGGCTCAGAAGACTCACCAGGAGACCTCTTGAGCGGCCTGGACACATTGGCCGCCAGCCCCATGTCCACCCCCGCACAGAGCATCCTTGTCACCATCCTGGCACCCCTGCACTAAGGCTCCCCGGTCCCCCGACCACCCAGGCTTTCCGTCTCTTAAACGACAGCGGCCAGGGGTCTGTTTCCTGCCGCCCCTGGCTCGTGGGGAGGACCGGCATTCCCAGGCAAGGCCGCGCCTCCGAAATACTGTCTGTGCCCCTGTTTCCTGGGGTCTGGTAGGGGCGTCTTATTAATTACACGTTCTATTCACATGGATGGGACTCTACGAGCAGCCGTGTTTCCCACAATCGGCAATAAATCGTGGTGGAGTGCTAACAGTGCGCACATTTACTCCTATTAATGCTTCCTGTTTCTGGACGCTGGGCCCGGTCCAGGTCCCTGCACGCCGAGCTATCCCGCTGGAGCCGCAGGCCTCCCGGCCCCGTTCCAGCTACAACTGGCAGCTAAGACCTTCACACATTCGCGAGGCCACCCCACCCTGCAGGAGGCCAGGCTGGCCTGGGTCAGGACTGCAGCCTCGGAAACCCCAGCAGTTCTGAACCCGAGGAGGTGTGCGGAGTAGGGTCTACAACAGCCTCTAGGCCACCACAGCAAGGGGCTTGGATGTCGGGACCCTCGAGATCGTCGGCACCAGGGCCCCAGGGGAACCGGTTCTTATTTTGGAAAAAGGTTTCCATTCACATCTCCGTCTTTCTTTCCACGTTGTTTCTCTCACCCGTGTGGGAAAGGGAGGCATGGGGACACAGCCCTGGTCCCTGTTCCTCACCTCCCAGCTGCTGAACATGTCAGGAGCCTGGCGCCCTCTTCACCAGATTTCTGGTAAATGCAATTCTGCATTTGGAAGCTCCCTCTCTGACTCAGGACTTTGGTCATGACTCATGGTGACAGTGAGTGTCGATGCAGCTCCTGTCCAGGAGGCTGCCTGGCTGGACAGCTCGCGGTTAAATTTCTTCTCAGGGACTGCTCCAGCCTGTGTGTCTCACACGCTGTGGGCCACGGGCGGGGATGAGGCAGCGAGACCACATTCTCGTCCTGAGCTCTGAGGGAGGCTGGTCAGGTCATCCAGGCTCTGTGGCTCCCCCTGCGAGTTGCGGTGCGGAGCTGGGTGCCCACGCATGAATGCCACTGCTGAGCATGGCCCCTTCACAGGCAAACCTGGACCCTCCTGCAGGACTCTGGCTGGTAAAAACACCTATGCCTCTTCAGACACAGGCACAAGGCATGTGAGCCCAGACACAACCGTGTGTACCTCTGTCCATGTGTGTGTGTTTTGAAAAGTCTTTCCCTGCATGCTAGTATCCCACGTGTTCAAAATCCAGGCACACTTTTCAGAAGTTATTTCTGGAAAAATGTTGAATCTCATAACAGCAATAAAAGGAAAATACCGCCTTAGCCAACATAAATGTCTATTTGGAACATGCTCGAGAAGTGTCGGAATATTTGTGTAAGTTTGAAATTCCAGCCTTCAGAGCGGGGCAACTTGGCCATCACAGGGTTCTGCAGAAAAGGCCGGAGGGTCCCTCTCCGGAAGCCCCTCGCTGGATCTGCCCACTGGGTGAACCCGGCCTGCCTGCCTGGGTCCAGAGGGCCTCCTGATGCCACTGAGGGAGATGCCAGGCCAGGGGTGCAGCCGGGAAGGGTGGGCGGCCTTCCGGACAGGCCTGGGGGAAAGTGGGGGTTATGGCCCGCCAGCCAGTGTCCACCCCTACTCCTCACGTTCCCAACCAGTGACAAGCTGTTGCTTCCCAGCTGCCCAGGCTCGGGCTCCTGAGTGCTGTGCCCTTGCTGACTGGTCTCCACGCTGGCCACAGGCTCTGGCGGGGATGAGCCCGGGAGCGACCTGCAGGGTGAGGAAGCTGGCACTGCCCGGCGGGGCCCTGTCTCACTGAATCCCAGCAACACGGGGGAGATGGGAGGCAGGGGACAGCTGAGTGGGGAGATGAACTGCTCACCCTCTGCCCCAGCTGGGCTCCTGGGCCTCATGCTGCAGAACCTTCTGCAGCAGCTTTCTTGGGGATTCGCCCCCACGGGGCCTAGACCTCAGGTTGGGCCTGGGAGCTGACCTGCAGAGTGGGAACTGCCCTGCGACAAGGGCCCTGCAGTCCCCAGGACCCAGAGCAAGGGCAGTGTGGATGTCAGCGTTCAGGTTGGTCTGGGAGTAGTGCTCTCTCAGCTCTGGAGTCTTGCTAGAAAGATGCTGAGCCTGAGTATCCCTGGGTGGGAGGGAGGAGGGAGCCCAGATCGCTCCCCAGGAGGAGCCGGCTTCGTGGATCGGGCAGACCCAGCCTCACCCAAGTCTTGCCTTTTCTGGCTGTGCCCCTTGGGTGAGCTCCCGCACCTCTCTGTGCCCCAACTCCCCATCTGTTAAAGGCCAGGGTGAGGGTTCATTATCCGAATACAGATCTGTATCATGCTTGACCAGCCCTTGGCCCATCGGGACCCTCGGTCACTTCTTCTCTTTCTGCGGAGACCTGCTCACCGGGTCTGGGCTCCCGGCCTGGAAGGTACCCAGGGGTCAGGATGTCACCCCCAGCCGGCACGGGGCAGAGGCGCCACTGCTGGGGCGGGTTTGCAGGCAGTGCCGGGGAAATGGAATCCCACCCAGAATCCCTCCGGCTGCCTCCCTCCCTCCCTCCTTCCCTCCCTCCTTTCCTCTTCCCCCCCTCCCCCCACTCTCTCATGTTCTCTCTCCCTCTCTTCCCTCTCCCTCTCCTCTCACTCCCCCTTCTCTTTCTCCCCTTCTCTCTCCCCTTCTGTCTGCCTCCCTCTCTCACACTGTCTTTCCTTCTCCCTCCCCCTTTCTCCCTTTCCCTCCCTCCATCTCCCCCTCCACTTCTCCTCCCTCACTCTCTTCCTCTCTCCCCTTCCTCCCCGCCCCTTCCCTGCCCCTTCCTCTCTCCCTTCGCCCCCTTTCCTCTCTCTCCCTCCCTTTCTCCCTCTCCCCCTCCCTCCCCCCTCTTCTCCCTCCTTCTCTCCCCTCCCTCCCTCTCTCTCCCCCTCTTTCTCTTCCCCCTCCCCCTCCTTCCCTCTCTTCCTCCGTCTCCCTCCCCCCCTTCCTCTCTGTCTCTCCTCTTTCTCCCTCTCCCCCTCCCTCCCCCTCTTCTTCTCTTTCTCCTCTCTGCTCTTTCTCCCTTTCTCTCTTCCTCCCTCTGGCCTGGGCCCCTCCCTTTGTTTCCAAAGTGAAAGAAGCAAATCCATACATCGAGACACACCCACGCTGGGGATAGAAGAGGGTCCCTGAGAGTGGCCCTCACTGCAAGAGGGGCCTGGTTCTCATGAGGGGGCAGTGAGGCTGCTCAGGACCCAGCGGGGACCCTCAGCCCTGGGCTTAGCCCCATTCCACTCCTCACTGCCCACGCCACACACAGCGGGCACCTCAAAGTTGATGGGATTTCAGGCCAGGTTCTGATGAGGTCTGTTGGCACCCGCTCACACTCCACACTGCCCTTGCTTTCACACGTGTCTGTTCACACGTGCCCTTACACATAGGCACACCCACATGCGCACACCCTTGAACACATGTGCACACCACACACGTGTACACATACCCTCAGGTCTGCTCACTCACATGCACACATGTTCACACATGCACATACATATGCTTACACATGTGCACAAATGCTCACACACACACACACACACACACACACACACACACACACACACAGGAACACTTCACCCTGGCACCTTCTCATCTGAGGCTTCACCAAGAGTGGTCACAAAAATAAAAGGTCAAGGGGGAGAGTCAACGGGGGTGAGGCCCAGGGAGTCTGGGGCAGCTCCTCTAGGGGTGAGGGGCTTGGGGACTGAGGACCTCCCCCAGGTGGCGCTTGGCTGGGACCCTTGGAGCTCAGAGGCCCACGGGCTGAGGCCAGAAACGGGGCCAGAGCTCAGAGGAGGAGGTACAGGGGCCGCTGCTCCCCCAAAGATAGCTCCGGGTCACCTGGCTTTAGTGAGGGAAGGGCGTGTCTGACACTGGGGCTCCCTAGGGAGGGTGGAAGGACACTGAACTTCAGAGGCCGAGACAAGGAAGGCACATGCTCCTTGCAGCCTCCTCAGTTCGCCAACCTCCTGAGCCACTGCAGAGAGAGCTGCTACTGTGGTGCCCACTGTACAGATAAGGAAGCTGAGGGAGAGTGGGTGCAGCCTTGCCCTGAGAGTCACAAACCAGTGCATATGTGCATGTGGCCATGCCCTGACTTCTGACTTCTTATTTAAAGTATGGATTCCATGCAAATAAACAAGACTCAGATGAAGTCTCGTGACACACACACACACACACACACACACACACACACACACACACACTGAGACTTGTCCACCAGGTAAGGCTGGGGTCTCAGGACACTTCCTGCCTTAGGTCAGGCTTGCCCTGGGCGGGGGTGCCTGACCCCTCTGTGGCCCCTGACTCGGCCCTGGGGGAGGGCTGCGCTTGGGGCTTCTGCAGAGAATCTGTGGCCTGAACCAGCACTGGCCCCACGTGCTCAGCCCAATCCACCCCTGGTCCCTGGGTCCTGAGGCCCCCACCAGCTGCCACCCTTTCCTCACCCAGGCCTGCTCCCAGACCTCAAGCGTGGCCTACTGCTCCTTAGGCCAGCATGGCCCTAGGCTTTAGAGCCACAGTCCCATAGTTCAAGGGCTGACCCCTGCAGGAGGCCAACCTCTGCAGACGGGTGGGGGCCTGTGGTCCTGGTCATACCCATAGGAAGGCCCTCACTGAAGCTCGCTGAGCCCCTTCAATCCACATGCTGCTGCCAGGCCCCTGTTTTTACTCACAGAATCCTCCTTCCATCTCTACCATATTTTACAAATGAGAATGAGGCACAAAGAGGTTAAGAAAGTCACCCAAGGCCACAGAGCTGGCAGGTGCTGGTCTGGGGGGCATTTTGGAAATGCTCCCTGAGGCTGGAACTTACATGGCCAGGCCCCCGCATCATGGGGGTGGGGATGGGGGTGACAGGCTTGGATCTGCACCCCGTGCAAACCTGGGCATGGGTGTCTCGCCTGGTGACGGAAAGCAGTTTTCTTTCAAGATGACCTTTCAGCATCACTGTCCGAGGAGGCTGGGGAAGGTCACTGGGCACAGAGGAGGGCGCGACCGGGAGGCCTGTCTGCCCGGGGCGGGGGTGGGAAGAGAGGGAGAAGGAGGGAGGGAGGGGTGCAGAAGGCCTGGTATCCTCCGTTTCCCTCTCCATCCCTGGGTGCAACCTGGGCCGAGACGCGTGAGGGACCAGAGACCCACTCCCCGGCAGGAACTGAGGAGTCCAGGGAGCTGGGGCTACTCGCTCCTGCCCTCGGGGAGCCATGGATCTGGGCTCACTTAGGGTTGGCTCATCCGGACTCCAGGGAGGCACCTCCATACCCCTGTCCCACGCACACCAGGCCCCACAGGCAGTCTTTATTGTAGTGTGATACCACATCCCACTACCCAGGCACAAGAGTCATGGCAGCATGGAGGAAGGAGACCGAGGCACCTGCCAAAGTCATGCAGCCAAGCAGGTACAGAGCTGGACGTCCCACCAGCTGTCTGGCTTGAACCCAGACCTGGGTCCAGTTCCTCACCGGGCCCTGGTATCTGCCTCTTTCTCAGAGTTGCAGCATAAGCCAGAGGCTTAGAAGCCAGAGATGAACTGCTTTTTAGGAAAACCAGGTGCAAGGAAATGCGTCTGAAGCCCAGGAAGGTGCGTGGTGAGCCTCTGCATCACACAAACCCAACCCTCGCTGTACAGGAAGAGTCTCGCCCCAGACACCCATGCTCCAAGCCACTGAGTCACTAACCTCCTGGTGGGAAGAAAGGAGGACCCGGTGGCCACCCAGGGCCTGGTCTGTAGTGGTTGCTAAGTCTATAGGGTGACCGACTGCCTGGTTTGCAGGTGCCTAAGGGGCTTCCTGGGACGTGAGGCTTCCAGTGCTGACTCCCAGAGCCCCTGGGCAAATGGGACTCCTGAGGCTGGGGAAGGAGGTAGCTGGGATCGTGGGGGATGCCATGTGTTGGGAGTCAGTGTCTGATTTCTTCTTGGTGGGAGGTGTTGCAGATGTTCCATCCTCAGGGAGGATCACGCCATCGGGCTGCAGAGTGAGGACATGCATATAACGCTGCGCCATACTACCTTGAGAAGGTGTTCCCAGTGCTCCAATGGCCCCTGTCCTTTGCAGGACGTGCAATTTTGGATTCAAGACACATCCCAGGGGAATTCTGCTGGACACAGCTCTGTGTGAACAGACCTAGCGAGGGGGTCTGGAGCCCATCGTGGTGACGCACCAGGATTCATCCTTTGAGCTCTTTCCTTTCTGAGCTCTCCCAGGCTGAGTAGTTCTTGCCACACGTGGACGTGACCTGGGCTGTGTCTTCCTGGAGGTCATATGTGGAGGCTGGCTTTGTAGGGAAATGAGATTCCAGTTGCAGAAGGTGCCTGTGGGGTGGAAGTTGGTGGTGGCGGCCCATAGGACAGTTGCCGGGCTTGCGACGTTGTTCTCGGGGAGACACCATAAACACCCGCACAGCTCTAGGTGCCTCTCCGAGCTAATGGGGCAGAGGGTGGGTCCCTTGTAAATCTCAATGAAAATGTTCTCAAATGGAAGAACCAGAAGAACCAGAAGGCCAAGTGCTGCTCAGAAGGCGGCCACCCGCGCTCCCCTCTCTGCAGGCGGGGTGGCCGGTGGTGTCTCTCTCATGCCATTAGTTACTATCCGAGTACATCGGAGCTGGGATCTGCTTCTCAACAGATTCATCCTAAAGGTCAAAAGTGCACAGGAGGGCAGGGCACTGTCCAGCTCTGGCTGGGCCCACAGACGCTGGGCACCAAGGACGTGGGCCCCAGAGAGGCCTGGCAGAAGCTCGTGACCTGATGGGGCCCCACAAGCATTGGTGAAGTCCTTCCTGTGGGCGTCACCAGGATCACATGCCTCACCCCACAGGGCTAGCTCGCCTGTGGGGGGCAGCCCTTGGACATGGGACTGTGACTTGGGGCCACCCTGGGCTAGGAGCAGAAGGCCACGTACAAGGTCAGGGACCAGGCAGGGAGTGGGCCTGGTTGAGGGAAGGGTGGGGGCCGGTGGAGGTCTCAGACCTCAGCGACCCAGGGTGACAGGGGAGGACAGGCCTCAGAGAAGGTGGGGTCTGCCCAGGTGGCCGCGTGCCCAGGGTCCCCTGTAACTGTGGGGCTATAGCCCAGGGGAAGGAAGCCTTGGGAGCAACTGGTGTCCCACAGCCACTCCCTGTGTATCCCAAGAATTCCAGAGCCCTGCTGGACATCTGCAAAGAGGAAGGGGACAGAGGGTATTGGTTGGGTGCCATCAGATGTGCTCTGGGAGGTCCCAACACTCCCTGTCTCAGCCACAGCATCACAAATGTGCACGAAAACCCAACCCTGAGGCATCATGAGTAGTGCGTTCTGGATCGCACACCTTGCTGAGGGGTTCATTGGGCCAGTGGCCACAAGGCCAAGGTGAGATGCAGGCTTGCTTTGTCTTGCACAAGACGGGGCAGGTATCTGTCCTGGACCACATATTTGGTTTCAACAGATGGAGGTGACCTGTCAGGGGGAAGTCCATCAGAAGCCTGCCTGCTTGCCTGCCTGCTGTACTCATGCAGATAGGACCACTGGGAATCCAGGCCTGGCTGGGTCCCGGTCTCACTGTTCCCAGGGAACCAGAAACTGACAGCCTCCTGCTGTTCCCATCACGTCCTCTGAAAGATGGTACATGGAACTCCTGGGAGATGGCCACAAGCACAAGACAACGCCAAGGGTTGGCAGTGATGTGGTCAAGTCAGACCCTCACATTGCTGGGCGGGTGGTGCAAATTGCACAGCTACTGTGGAAGATAGTTCGAGGACAACTGGAAAAGTCAAAGAGCCCCAGGGGCCCATGACCCACCTTAGGTCCACACCAATGGGGAATGAAGACAGCTGTCAACACAGAAATCCACCCAGGAATGGTCAGAGTAGCACTACTCACGATGCAACAATAACCCCAATGCCCATCAGCAGATGACAGTTCAGTGGAACGTGGCACTCACACAAGGGACTATTACTTAGCCACAAACAGGAAGAAAGTACTGGCACATGCCACAGCGTGAGTGAACCTTGAAGATATGATGCTGAGCAGAAGACACCAGGCAGCAAAGATCATGCATGGAGAAGTCCACTTAGATGAATGTCCAGAACAGGCAAATCCATAGAGCAGAGGGGACATTAGTGGTTGCCAGGGCGGGTGGCAGAGTGGGGTGGGTGGAAGGGGAGGAGTGACTGCTGACAGGTCTGAGGATTCTTTCTAGGAGGATGAAAATGGTCTAAGATTAGCTGGCAGGATGGTTGTGCTACTCTGTGAATATACTAAAAGCCAACACCTGGCAAGGGTGAATTTTATGGCATGAGAATCACATTGCAACAAGGCTGATCAATATTTCTATGTATATACAGGGGTGCCGAAAACCACGTGCATACATTTTAAGAGATGCTATTTATGTATTAATTTTCAAAGTTGAACTGAAGTACAGTACAATGTGTCGCATGATGTTTGCTCAACAGTGCTTCCACCATTTTCTTTGACTTTCCTGCCTGTCACATGGTGATGCTAGCATTCATTTGTTGAACACCATCTTTTGAGTGAAAGTCCTCCTTAAACTGTGCATACGGTTTTGGGGCACCCCAGTATATGTTCATGCAGTCAATTCTCACTAGGCTCAGATCTCTTATGTGTGAATTTGCCAACTTGCTAAGATGTGTCATTACTTGGCATGCCCTTGTAGGCACCCCTGGATCCTCTCAGAGGGTGAACGAGTGAAGTTGTCTGCTGGGCATGTCCTGGCTGGTCGTCTGTTGAGTGCCAGGTCCTTTCTGTTTGGGCTCTGTGGGTGATTTGCAGGCACAGTGCTGGGTGCCATCTCAGGTTTCTGGGTGCAGGAAGGCTGTGCTGCACCTGCTGGGGCACTGTGTGGGTGCTGGTGGCTGTTCAGGCATGAGCTAGAGCAACAACACCGTGTAGCTGATGTCAGTGTCAGCAGTGTACCCAGGAAGGCCTTGTTTTATGATGTGTCTCTTGATGACGCTTTGCTGATACTGTTTACTTGTTCGTTCATTCATTCATTCATTCATTCATGTATTTCTTTTGAGTTGGGTTCTCTGTTGTCCAGGCTGCAGTGCAGTGGCATGATCTCAGCTCACCACAGCCTCAACCTCTGAGCTCAAGGCGGTCCTTCTGCCTCAGACTCCTGAGTAGCTGGGACTACAGGCATGCACCACCATGCCTGGGTAATCTTTTTAATTTTGGTACTTATGAGGTCTTGCCATATTGTCTAGGCTGGTCTCACATACCTGGGCTCAAGCAATCCTCTCACCTTGGCCTCCCAAAGTGCTGGAATTACAGGCGTGAGCCACTGTGCCTGACCTGATACTGTGTTTTTTCACACATCGTTGGTTTGGGCAATGCTGTGTCAAGCAACAGTTTGTGCTCACTTCATGTCTCTGTGCCACTTTTTTAAAGCAGTGAAGTGTTTTTAATGAAGGTCTGCACTTCACTTTGCTGGACATGATAATGCACACTTAGACTACAGGATCATGTAAACACGACCTTCACATGCACTGGGAAACCCAAACAGTTTTGCAAGCCCTGCTTGATTTCAGCATTCGCTTTACTGCCGTGGCCTGGAACAGAGCTCACAGAGCCTCTGAGGCTCACTCAGGTGTCTTCAAACAAACGTACCCAGAATGAGGTTGTCTGTTGGCCAGTTGACAAGAACGCTGTGATCAGAGGCTCACGGGAGCCCAGCCCTGTCCTTCCCCTAGGAGTGGTGGTCCAGTGTCAGCTGAGTTCCCAGCCCTTTCAGGAGCAGAGTTGCAGCTGAGGATGAGGAGAATGAGCTGTGTGTGCAAATCATCAGAACAATCTTATTCCCATTTGGCCAAAGGGCTCTCACCCTTGCCAGGGCTGAATCTGCAGAACTCCGCGACCAGCACCTGCAGGACAGACTCCCACAAGAAGGGTCTCCAGCAAGAGGACCAGGAGGCATTTCTCTAGCCCCTCTGGAGACCTCCAGTATATTGGGAAATATAGACTGTGGCTCAAGTGTGAGCGTGTCCTCCTGTACTGGGGACGCCCTGGACACTGGGCCTGCTTTGGACAGTGGCTTTGCTCAGAGTTAAGTAATAATCCCTCAGACAGCAAACAGCATATGTGGTTTCCTGGCCGAGCCTCCTGTGTGTCTTTGTGGTTGGCAAACATGCCTGTCCTCGGCACCTGACATCTTCCAAGCCCTGGACACAGTCCGTAGTTGAGTCTCAGAGAAGCCTCATTAAGGGACTGGACCCTTCTGGGAGTCAGCCTGACCGTGGGGTCACCAGGACATTGTCTTTTGAAAATACAGACAATGGAGTGCTTGATCAAGGGGCTACTTAAAAACAACCAAACCTACATGTCCCTTTGTCTCTAGGGCACACATGCATTTACTGGTTGAGCGTTAATTTAGCGACATGCAAATGGTGACCCCACAGGCCAGGACAGCCCTGGATGATGACTTTGTGTCTCCATGGTGTAGTGTGGACCCTCAACAGATGATGGTGGCTGTGGCCTGGTTGACGACATGCTCCTTCCAGTCTGAGCTAGAGATTCTTTCCTGCTCTTGTGATGCCAACTTCCTGGTGACTGAGGTCTGCAGGCCCTGCCACGAACTCACGTACTGGTTTTTCATTTATTCGTTTGTCTGGCAAATAGTTCGAGAAACTGTTTCATGGTTGCAAACTTGACCTTGAGCTCACCCGGTGGAAGGTGCTGGGGACAAGAGAAGGGAACTGGACTTCTGAGTGAAAAGTGCCCTGAGCAGACAGATAACACCAGTAACCAGGGCTTCTTACGCTTGGAATATGAAGTCTACACTTGGGGTACAAAGTCTTCACTTGCGTGTCGAGGGCACGATGTGTCTGGACTGTGGACTAAGCTGTTCAGGAAGAAGTTCCCATCCACAGCTGCCCATCTCTTGCTCAGTGGACACAGTAATTTGTTCCACATGCACACAGGGGGTGGGGGGGACAAGACAGAAAAGACGAATCATAACAGAGAGGGATGAGAGGAAACACAGATTATCGTAGGTCTCGGTGGGACCAGACATGGGGCAACAAATCCTTACACCTTCAACTGTTTTCCCAAGTGCAACTGTGCCCCATTTACAGTGACCCCACAGACACCTGTTAGAAGAGAAAAATCTATTACTGAAGACCAGAGGATGACAGGATCTGAGATGCTCACAGCCACGATGTGGAACCTCCAGCAGGGCAGAGGCACCATCTCGAGAGAGTGGGAAGACGCTGCATCTCGTGGCGGTGTTCCCGACAGGGGGACCTGGGAAGCCGGTGCTGGGATCCCACACGTTGGACCCCACATTCCTGGCTAGTCATGCACATGACCCGTCCAAAAGCCCAGGGCACGCTGCTGGGGCCAGACGCGTCAAAGCCACAGGAAAGATTTGCAGCAAAGCACAGGGCCAAGGAAAAGATGACTTTTTGCCCAAATGTAATCAGAGACACAGGAACGAATGCCTCGTCTGCAGCTCCGGCATTTCCAGGACATCCCTGTACCAATTCCTTCACCAGTCCCAGAAACCAGGGGTCCCAGACTTTCATGAGAAGGCTAACATTGTAAGAACAGAGAGAATCTTCAGTTCGGCTGGAAGGAGCATGTCTTCAACCCAGCCGTGACCCCATGACCACAGTCACCTGCTGAGGGCCCATGATGTGCCATGGACATCTGGGACTGTCCTGGCCAATGGGGTCACCATTTAAACATCACTTAACTAAAACTAAATGATACAAAAGTGCCACTTTCTCAATTGTATGTGCCATGTTTCGCGACTCAGTGGCCACATCTGACCGGTGGCTCCTGTAGTGGACAGTCCGGTTCCAAACCATTTCATCAGCCCAAACAAGCTGTTTCTTGGAGCCTCTGCTCTCTGGGTCAAGCCTTTGAGGAGGCAGAACACAGCACTGGGTGTTCAGACCCAAGCCAGGAGGGTGGAGAAGTGGCGGGGGGCATTTGCAGAGGGAAACATTTCTTGTATACTCGGGTCCCTGGTCAAGGGCAGAACCCACTGATTTAGGGACAGAAGATGCTCGGTCACTCTGCACTGATTCCAGAGCCCAGATGTTTGGCTCCTAGGGAGCTCCTGGGAAGCATGGCCCTCATCTGCATTGCCCACCTCCTGCCATCCCCAAAATCTCGGCAGCCTCCTCATTGGGGTCTGGTGATGGGCAGATCTCTGGGAGCACTTGAAATGCATCCCGCCATGGTTCCCTCTGTCCTCCTGGCATGCTGGATTGTGGGATTCTCCTCCTGATGCCTCCTGCCTCTGGGCAGCCCTTCTCTGACACCCTCTGTTCCCCCAACTTGGAGACACAGCGGGACTGTGCCTGGTGCCAGTCTCAATTGGTACCTTTCTTGATCCTTCCTGCCACTGCCAGCCCCCCACCCACCATCATGCCACCCTCAGTACTCCCATCAGTTATTGGCAGGGACCCTCGGTCCCAGGCACGGTGGTAGATGCAGGGGAAGGACACAGAGCTCGTCAGAAATGGATGCAAGTAGCCGGGCTCGGTGGCTCAGCCTGTCATCCCGCGCCTTTGGGAGGCTGAGGTAAGTGGATTGCCTGAGTCCGCGGGTTCGAGACCCGCCTGGGCAGGGAGACCTCATCTCTACAATAAATCAAAAAATCAGCCGGGCGTGGTAGCGCGCACCTGTAATTCCGGCTACTCGGAAGGCTGAGGCGGAGGGATCGCCGGAGCCCAGCAGGTCGAGGCTGCGGTGGCCGGGAGCGGCCACTGCACTCCAGTCTGGGCGACAGAGTGAGACTCCAACTCAAACTACAAAAAAAAGAAATGGACGCAAGCACTGGTGACATGGGGCTGAGATGGGCTGAGCCCCGGGCCGGGCCAGGAAAGAGTGGCCGGACGAGGGATGACGGCACTCCCACTCTGCACACCTCCTGAGGGTGCACGAATCACCGGCACCCCAAGCACTTGCCCGCCGTCCTGCCTCCACCTTTGGACACGTGCTCCATAAGCTCTAGAGACGATCAACACACCAGTATGAACAAGCCTTGTGGGAGATGAGCTGTCACTGTGGGTACCTGTGAGCATCTGGACTCAGTCCAGGCAGGCCAGGCTCAGTCAGGAGCTTGTGGTGAGGTGTGCCACAGGTACTCAGACTTAGAGCACTTTCAGCCTGCACTGCGTTCATCAGGACGCAACCCCAGTCCGAGTCCAGCAGCACCAGCCGCTGAACAAGGCCTAGAGCATCCCAGGAAAAGACCCCTCCCCTTCCCAGTCCCCGACCTTACTGTCCCGGCCCTGTCCTAGGCTGCTAGCTCTGCTCTGGCGCACACAGTGCCTATGGATGCCACTGGCATTTGCCTCAGCTGCGCGCCCCCTCAGAGCACCCCGTTCAGAGCACTCCCCACCTCACAGCACCCCATCAAAGCACCCCTGGCCTCCAGAGTATCTCCTGTCACATGACCCCGAGCTCCCTCCTGCCCTTGGTCAGGTGCACCCTGTTGGAACCCCCTCACTCCCCTCCAGAGGCCCCTCGCCTCTCTGGCACATCACACCAAAAGAGGAGGTGATGACTTGGGTGTGGGACCCCTCACCTCCCGCCTCCATTCACGACGCCCTGAGCTCAAGTGTCCCAGAGCTCCTACCCGACCCCACAGAGCTCAGCACTTGGCAAAACAGGAAGGCAGTAAGCACTGTTGGGCAACTGGGTGGGTGTATCCTCAAGTCCCATGTTACCTGGGACTCTCCGGGTGACAGGGCCGGCGCTGCCCCCTCCTGGCCCCGCCAGCCTCCGAGGCTGCCTCTTGACCATCACGACTTTGAGCACATCTTTTCTAGGATGGAAAATTGGCTCCGGTCCCTGCAGATGGGAGGGGGCTGGGTGGTCACTGGACGTGGCACTGGGTGTCTCCTTAAAGTGGTAGGGAGTCCCTCAACCCAGCTGAGAGGCAACCCTGTGGGCAGGACACCATGACCCATGACCTGTGGTCACAGAATGTGAGGACCGTGAGCCCCGGGGTTGGGTCTGGCTAGACTCCCCGTCCAAGCTGAGGTCTGAACACAGCCCCTCTGTCCTTGTGGGGAGTCCCCGGAGTGGCAGTGAAGCAGAGCTCTCGGAGCCCTTCTGGAACATTCCGTCCCACAGCCTTCTGCTGTGAGCAGGGAGGGCAGGCCCTGTCTCAGTGGCCTTCCTGGGGGGGCGGGGGTGTCATGCCCCAGTTATCCCTGCTCTCACCAGCAGAGCTGGACCCCGGCGGCCCCGGGAGACAGCAACTTCTCCACTTGGGAGATCATTCACTCCCTGGGGCTGCGTGGCGGCGTCTTCAGCCCACAGAATTCTGGAAGAATCTGGAGAAAAAAGCGCCCATCGCCCAGAAATGCTGTCAACGGAGCTTTCCCCAGACTAAACAAAGTCACAGTGGGCGAGCGGGTGGGGCGTGCGGGCTTGGGCCTGATGGGGCAGCTGTATGTTGGGGGAGGGAGAAGAGGACGCTGGATCCTTGTGTCTGCCCAGGAGGTGACAGTTGAAGGGTCCTCTGTGCACCCCCCACACACACCGCCCATCATGAGTGCCGGCCTGCAAACCTGTGCTGGGACACCCCTGTTTATCCCCCAGCTCCATGGTCCCAGGGTGGTGCAGGGCAGGAGTCAGCAGGGCTCCGAGGAGATCTCACTCCCAGGAGCCATCTCGGGTCTCCAGAGGGACCAGTGGCCAGGAGCCCTGGGACACCTCTCAGTCCTCTTCCAGCACATGACTCCTCCCCACGTGTTCCCACGAGCCCCACCCTCATCTAAAGAGGGGGAACTGAGGCCACAAGTGGTTAGCCCTGCAAGCCCTGATGCCTTCCTAGGCCGTCTTGCAGCTGTTGTGACCCATTTCTTGTTATGATGTAAGCCGGGATGCCCTGTTCGCTGGGAATCCTGTCTCTTGGGTGTCCTGTCATCTGGGGTGCTCTGTCGGGATGTCCTGCCACCTGGAATACCCTGTCACCTGGGATGTCCTGTCTGCTGGGTGCCCTGTCACCTGTGTGCCTTGTCTCCTGGGCGCCCTGTCTGCTGGAGTGCTCAGCCTCTCACATCAGCAGCTCTGTAAACACAGAGCCGTGCCTGGCCAGAAGCTGGCATTCTGAGGAGGCGGAGGTGGCTCTTTCAAAGCCAGCTGAACCCACGGGTGGGAGGCACCTGGGGGAGAGCGCTATGAGGCCCGGCTCTGGGTAAGCCACCCTCAACCTGCCCCCAGGTGTGGCACGACATCCCAGGGTGGGGCCCAATGTGCTTGGCTGGTTCCACATGCCCTGCCACCCCTGCCAAGTTCTGGTTCTTGAAGCTCGTGGAGCTGATTCCAGTTTGTGCTATGATTGGAGAGGAGAAATGAGAACACAAATGCCAGCTAGGCTGGCAGGACCCTGGCTGAGCTTGCTCCGGTTCTGCTCAGGCTCTTGGGCCCGACTCTCTTGTGGGCATTTCCTGGACAACTATGAGGTCATGCCTCATTAATTCTGAAGCAAGTACAGCTAACATGGAGTGGGACAGGGCCGCCTCTCTGACCAAGCTGAGGCAGAGGAAGACGTCCTTCTCCTCCAGCCCTTGCTCCATGTGGGGGCTGTCTGAGGACTCCCCTGGGGGAGGGGCTGCTAAGGCAGGAAAGAAACACATAGGGGCCTGGGCTGGGGGGCTGGCACTGATCCTTGGGCTCCACTGGCTACCTAGGACACCTCTGAGCCTTTCTGGGGTCCTGCCCCACCACGATCCTGCAGCCACATTGGGAGGGAAAGCCACGGCTGGCCACGAGACAGAGAGAAGCATCCAATCTGTCACCTGCCTCCTCTATATAAGAGAAGCCCTGGGTGAGCATCTTGGAGAAGGCTGGGAGCATGCACTCCTCCCCACCCTGGGTATACCCACTCAGTTCCGCTGTTTATCTGGTAAGCAGATCTCAGGTCAGGGGCCACCATCTTCACCGGCCATGGCTGGAGGGTGAGGGGACATGGGGAACATCTAGTCCTGAGGGAAACAGTGAGCCCCACAGTGTGACAGGGAATATCCCAGCCAAGGCTGTGGAGAAGCCAAAAATCAAATCCTGTGTCACACATGCATGGGCTCCCAGCACCTATGAATCGTGCTGAGCTACAGGAGGGCCTTCAGAAGCCCCAGGGCTGGGGAGATCAACCATGCCATCCCATCTCCAAGGGCCAGGTGAACCAGGAGACAAAACCGCCAGCTACACACCGCCAACCTTGACTCCCACCACTGAGCATCGGCATAAACAGCCACTGGGATTCTTCATAAATCCACCTCAACAGGCTCTTAACAGGAAAATACCCGACGATTAGCCCAGACAACCACGCACTCAAAACAAGGACAATTTGCGAGTCTAGCTGAGCACACGCCCCCAGGACCATCCACTCTGGCTTGCCTCCCTCTTTACGGAACAGTCACGAGTTCCATCCGGCCAGCTCGGCGTTCCTCCTCCCAGAAACTTGCATTCTGACTTTGCCCCCAGTGGTCGCTCCTGCCTATTACGCCTGCCCGGTTCACGGGCGATGAATCATGCCCAGGTAGCAATTCAACCTTTACCCACATGCTATTATCAAAACCGGCGTCCGTGGCCATTTTCAAAGGCTTTGTTCCAACACAGTGGATGGGCTTGGGCCGTGGATGCAGACGTGGACCCCGCTTACTATAACTCTGCACCCAGAAGCCTGGGTGGTGCCTGACTGCTTCTAAGACATATGGGGCCCATGGGCACCCAGCTCTCCAGCATGCATCTACCGCCCCCTTTACTCCTCAGTACAAGACCCTCTACAGAAGCAGGTTTTGCTCTGGTGACTCTACCCAAGCGTGAAGTTTTTCTCTCAACAAATGTCTCTGAGCCCCGACCACGTGCCAGGCACTGGGGTGGAATATGGGGTCAGTAGGATGCAGTCCCCGCCCCCGTGGGTGACATCCCCATGAAAGGCAGCCTGGATGTTTTCTCTCGTCCTGGTAATTAGCTTCAGAAAGACAGCAGCTGGGGCTATGCCAGACCCAAGTTCATGCCGGAGCCAAGTGCCTCTGTGTGGGACAGTCCAAGGAAGAAGGGTGGGAGACGCCAGCACCTCTGCCCCCAGGCCTGGCTGCCCCTCCCCACTGCAGGACCACTAGGCCCTTCTGAGATGCGTGCATTTCATTGCTGGGCATCAGGGTTGGTCTCCTGACTCCCGACCAACCCAGCTTCACCGTCCTCCCCTTCACTTCACCTTTGCAATCCCTGTTTCCTGGGGTCACCCTCACCCGCCACCCCCACCCTGCAGGAAGCCCGGTAGGGTTCCCTCGCCATCTGGCCCTGCCACTGCTTTAGGGGAGCAGACAGATCGCCTGTCCTTTCCCCTGGGACACTCCACTCCATCTGTCCCCAGACAGTACGGTCAAGGGTGAAGGTCATGGTGCTGCTTGTCGGGAGAGCTCTTTTCAGCACTCGGGGGACACCACAGCCTCAGCAGAGGCTGGAGGGCAGCCTGCTCGAGTGTGGCTTATCTCTTCGTGCTCTGGCCTCTCTCTTGCCGCAGACACTGGGGCAGAGGATCAAAGGCCATGGACGCAGATGGACAGCTTGGATTCCCAGGGATAAAAATGAACCGGTTTGGAAGGGCCACCCGCCCCGGCCACTGCACCACCGCCTGGCTCTCTCCTCTGGCCTTGCGGTTAATTATGGGAGTGTTGAGTAACAGGACTTGAGGCCGGGCCATGGCAGGTTCCTTGTGACGATGTCATTAGACAACACAGCACAACATGCTGGCCCCTCAATAAATCCATCACGTGCTGAAGGTCGTTAGCATGACCTTGGAAGGCAAGCATCCTGCTAAGGCCTCTTCGGCTGAAGACTCTGGTCCCTAAACCAGCCTTGCTGGACAAATCACGCTGGGCTTCCGCCCCTATGCCCAGCTTGGACCAGACACAAAGGCATCTTGAGGGTGCCATGTCCCATGGGAGCCCCAGGGGAAGTGCTGGCAGTGCTTGGAAGGAGATAGGGTCAAGAGGGGTGCTGGGAGTTTCTCAGGTGGTCCCGAGTAGTGGGAGATGCTGTGACCTTCCCATAGAGAAGAACAGGAGTGGGAAGTGGGACTTTCGCTCTGCGCGCAACCCTGTGGTTCTCAAACCGGAATCAAGATCACCCAAGCAGCCTTAACACAGAGCCCCTGGCCCCTACCGCACTGGGACGCAGAAAATTTGCATTTCTGACAAGCTCCTTAGAGATGCTGAGAACCAACTTGTCCCAACACGGGCACAGCAGCACTGAGCACTGATATGGCACTTTTAGCGTTTAGATCTTATTAAAATTGGCATGGATGCAATTATGAACACAATCGCCCATGGCCTGGTGAGGCCCCTTCATGAGAAACGGGGGGCTGGGACAGGAGGGCATGTGGGGAGCTTCGAGATCTAGGAGGCTGTGGCCCCTCTGGTGCTCTGGCTGCTGGGATGGTGATCAAAGCAACGCCATTTACTGGGTCTCTTCCAAGGGCTCGGGCCTTCCCGTTACCTCCGCTGACCTGCACACAACACACGGCTGCTATCAGGATTCCTATGGTGCAGACGAAGCAGCTGCAGCTCGGGGGGGTGGACCCCCTGAGGCTCAGGGTGGGGCCAGCAGGAAGCCACATATGTGTGAAGCCCAGGTCCCTCCTAGGTCCCTTGCTCCATGGGGAGAGCCCAGCCGGGGCAACTCCTGGGCCTGGCTTTCTGCCGGACCAGTCTCCATTCTCTCACACTGTGACTGCTATCCCGGGACGAGATCAAGGATGGCGGTCTGCCGCACATCCTCCTGGCCCATGCTCTGCCCGGGACTTAGCGCAGAATAAAATTGCTGCTTGCATTTCGAGGGACCCCGGAAGCGGCTAAGCCAGCGCTGCCCAGGTACTCCTCCGGCACCTCTCTTGGAGGCCGGGCACAAGGATGGCCTCTCCCAGGCCCTCAAAGTCAGAAGGCCGAGCCACCCATCACATCGTAAGACAGTTAATAAGGCCCCTGCTGAATGATGAGTATAGATTTCTGCACCGCTAATTTCCGTAACTATCACTCTTTGAAAGACAGCTCAGGCGCCCAGCGCTCCGGGCCCTTTCCGAACAGAGCGGCATTATGTGGCCAAGTTCAGATCTGTGTATCCCGTTTCAGGGATCTCACAGGGCCCGCCTTGGGAAGTTCTGCAATATTTTTCGATACACGGCCCCCCGTCTTGAGTTTCGTCCTCTCCTTGTGCGTCCAGGAGTCCGAATCCTTCCCGAGCAGCGGGATAGGGTTGCCATCAGTCAGCCCTGAGCCCACACGAATCCAACCCATGTCCTGGGAAGAGAGACCATGCAGAGAAAGAGATGGTCCCCCGACAGACCCCAAGCACTGGCCTCTGTCCTCAGCACAGGGAATGGGACAACTGTATCAGGGGACGCACCAGCTGGGGACATGACGGCCCTGGCAAGCTTCCCGCTCTGTGCCAGGGTGTTCTCATCTGTAAGATGGGGGTGCTGGGAGCCCCTTTCCCACCGGGCCACTGTGGCGATGGAAGGAGCTGACACATGCAGGGACGCCAGAGCCCTGCAGGCATGATGTTTCCTGTTCATTTATTGGACTTCTAAATGCCGGACACCTGCCCTGGAAGGGAGCCTGTACGCAAGTTGGCCTTGGGTGGAGGAAGTTGCCCAGGTGCGTGATGCCAGCACGACAAACGCACTTTGTCTCATTCAGGAAGAAAAGAGCTTCACTAACACGCAAATTTTACACCAAAAACTCTTCTGCTGGAGATGAAATGGCAATGGTGCGGTCCCGGGCAGGAATGGGGTCCCTATGTTCTTTCTATACCTGGCCTGACAAGCACAACGAATGGCTGTGAGGGCCCAGGGCTGACCTGATCCCTGGATATGCCCTGTGCTGTCCTGTCCCAGGGCCTTTGTGAGTGCTGCCCTCTCCCTGAGGTCTGTCCACTTGTCCACCAGCAGCTCTGGGGTCTGCCTGTGTCAGCCCAGCCCCCGACATCCCCGACCTTGCTGATGTGTCTGTGTCCTCCTGCAGGCCGTGAGCATGGGATCCAGGCTTCTTCCACACGGACCTGCCTGGCATCATGTGGGCATCCGGGGTATGCGAGGAAGGTGGAGTCAGCTCAGGAAGCACCAAAGACAGCGTGAGGAAGGGGCGGGGCATGGGTCCAGGTCACAGGTGAGACTTGCTGAAGGCAACACCTGTCAACTGTGTCAACAAACATACCCACCACCCACACCTGCAGGGGCCTTATTCTGACTCTGGCAGGCCTTGGAGCACCAGGAGCTTGTCAACCTGCAGAATTCCTGACTGGCCCCTTCCTGGACATTGCTCTGGGGAATAGTGGGTTTGGTGGGCGCCTGGGTCTCACTCCCAACAGCCCTGCCCTTCCACCTTGTGATTTGTTCAGGGTCTTGCCCATGACCACATGAGGGTCCCCTCCACTCTGAGGTATTCCCACCTGAGCCCTGCAGCGAAGGAGGGCTGGACCACCAGCACAGAAGGAGAAAGGCCACTGTCCCCTGGGGCCCTGGGTGCAAGGTCACCTCCTCTGAAAACCCAAACTCTCAGGCATCAGCTAAACAGAATGAGAGACCCCAGAGAAGAGTGCTTCCTCCTGGACCCTGCACACAGCCTTTGCCCCTAGCCCTTCCTGGGATGTCTGCTCCCAGCAGAGGGGCGGAGGGGCTGGCTGCGCTCTGATGATCTGTCTGGCACCCCTCTGGGCTCCGGGCCTTGGGTCTTCATCCACACCAGGCAGGTTCCAATCATCACAGTCCCTGTGCCCTCAGCAGTGAGGGGGAACGGAGGTGAGAGCAGCCAGGGTCCACTAGGACCTCTAGATGAGTGCTGGTTATGGGGACCCACTTGGGCCTGGAGCTGAGCTGGGGGTCAGCAGGCACCTTCTTGCCACCGCCCCCAACCCTGAGCTCAAGGCCTGTGGACTGAACTTTCCTGGCAAGGACCTTGGGCTTCAGAAAAGGCAGCCTGGTGACCCCCAAGGTGTGAACTCTCCCTGCCATCTGGGGGAACACAACACAGAGAACACCTTCATCTAGGAGCTGGTGCCATGGAGGCGACAGAGGGAGGGCAGGAGGGGCCCTGGCCCGCCCCTGATCCCTGGCTCATAAGGGATATCCAGGGCCCTGCTCCTAGTGAACCTCCAGGTCTCAGATGCTCTGCCCAGTGCTAGGCTTGGGCATGTGAGGTCAGAGGCCAGTCCTGCACAGACACAAACCCCATATGCAGGAATGTCTGTTGCCTTTTCCTTGAGGCTAAGGCCAGCAGGGTCCTTGGAGACTCTGTTTGTCCTGAGCTCTGTGGACAGGGTCCCAGGTCCAGGCAGCTGCTGGTCCTGCTTGGCTTTGATGCCTTTGCTTACCCGCATGGGCCTCCCACCTCTGGCCCTGGGTTGGGTTAGGGACCCTAGTGCAGGCCCTGCCTATGGACTTGGGCAGCTCAGTGTCTTCCTCTATGAAACATCAGCAATGCAGTTGCGGCCTGCCCAGGTGAGGACCGGGAGGATGTGCAAAGCCTTAGCGGCCCAGCTCTGGTGGCCCCAGTAAATCCAACCACGGAGGCCTGGGGCCAGGACTGCCAGTGGCTGGGACATGGGGCTCTACGGCAGTGATCGGGGCATCCTGAAGGGGTAGTGATTTCAAAGACAAACACCCAGGCCCCGTGTCCAGGCTGGTGTCACCAGTGTGGTGGTCCTCCTGCTGATCCCACAGGGGACTTCAAGCCCCTAGAATCCCATGGCTCAGACCGAGCAGAAAATGGGCATCTAGGGATACAGGGTCCCCGGTACCCGGCGAGGATGATCAGATCAGGCTTGAGTTCCAGCTCTTTATGGTCACGGCATTTGAGCCAGGCAGCCCCTCACCCCTCCGTGCCTTGGTTTCCCCAAATGGGGATCACAAGCCTCCTGTGAGCAAACTCTTGAGACCCTGGGCCCTCCTGGTGGACATGGAAACCCTGGGTCCCCAAGTGTCCAGTCTCTGTGGGCGGGTCTGAGCCCTCTCCTTTCTCGCCTCCCTGCTGCTTCTCAGCAGGTCCCGCTTAGGAAGCTGAGGCTCCACCTGAGGGAGAAAAATGGCCATTTTGCTGTCCACAAAAGGGAGCACAGCAGGGGCTGACCAGGAATTCAAGTCCAAAACATTCTGGAAGGCCTGTGCGCACGTGCGTGTGTGTGCTTGTGTGTGTGTGTGTGTGTGTGTGTGTGTGTGTGTGTGTGTGTTAGCCCAAGTCCAGAACCTTCCAGAAGGCTCATGTGTATGTGTGCTTTGTGTGTGTGAGCCCAAGTCTAGAACATTCTGGAAGGCTCATGTATATGTGTGTGGGTGCGTGTGTGTGTGTTTGTGTGTGAGCCTAAGTCCGGAACATTCTGGAAGGCTTGTGTATATCAGCCCAAGTCCAGAACATTCTGTATGTGTGAGCTCAAGTCCAGAGCACTCCAGAAGGCTTGTGTGTGTGTGTGTACTCAAGTCTGGAACATTCTGGTAGTCTTGCGTGTCACCCACCCCAGGGGTTTTTTCATGCAGCGGATGCCTGGTGGCTTGGGGCAAGGTCGTGCTCTCTGAAGGGTTAACTGCACTGTGCTCCTCTCAGTCACAAACACTGACGGCTTTATCAACATGTGCTTCCCATTACCTGCAGCCTGACAATATTTTTGGTGTCCATATCCACTTGATTCAATTACTGGGCCCACGGCGAGGGGATATTCCCTTTAGGGGACCAAGCGCCCGGTTCCCGCGAATGGGAGCGGGAGCCAGCGAAGGAGGAGAGGCTGGCTGGAGATTGCTGACTCCATTCCTTGTAAACTCCCGTAATTGACTTTTTAAAAAATGGCATTAGCATTTAAATGGTCCCATAGTTATGGGGGTGAAGGTTCACACAATATGATCAATTTATCGAGCACTTCAAATGTTCTTTTGATATTTATTTTTCCTTGTGTCATGCCGCGGGGCTTTCTGGGTTTTCTTGCCGGCGGCAGAGCACAGATCTTTGATTAGCCTCCGTGGTTGGCGCAGGAAAGCCGACATGTCCACCTGCCACAGGGGCCAAGAACCTCCTCGTGGTGGCAGCTCTGCAGCCTGTGCCAGTGATGGGCCAGCGCCACCTCCCCAGATGGACAGGCCGCATGATTGGGGACACCTCTCCTTGGCCACCCCTGGCAGCAAAGCCAGAGTCTGTAAGAGTCAACCTTACCTCATCACTTCCAGGGAGGAAACAGTGCACAGGCTGTCAAGGGCGGGGCCCCAGGACTTGGGAGGCAGCGACCGCTGCCCACACGGACACCCTAGTGTGGATGATGGAAGACGCCAGCAGGTGTGGGGACCTGACTGGCATCAGCCCACGAGGGCAGGGGACAGTCCGCCCAGCTTTGTGAGTGGGGAGGACACACCAGCTGTGGCAGGGCTGCTGTGCGGCCTGGGGAGGTTTTGCAGAATTATAGGGATCAGGTGCAGATGTAAAATGACCTAGAAGGGATCCCAGGGAATAATGGGGGGAAGAGAGGGAAATGCCTTCCCAGCCACACTTGCAGAGGCAGCAAGACTGTCCAGGTGGCCAGTAGGAGGGAGAGGCGCTGTCTTCTGTATGGCTGGGCCAGAGGAACCACACGACCCAGGGCAGCTTTGCTCCCCGATGCCGGACACGCCCACATCACTCCTAGTCTGCCTCACCAAGGGCCTGAAGCTCTCCATTCTGGACTGGTCAGAGCCTGAGACCAGAGAGACCAGGACTTCCCTGGCTGAAAGAACTGCCCATTGTCTACCTGCTAAAGCCTCGGTGGCTCAGCCTGTAATCCAGCGCCTTGGGAGGCTGATGTGAGTGGATTGCCTGAGCCCGCGGGTTCGAGACCCGCCTGGGCAAATTGGCGAGACCTCATCTCTACAATAAATCAAACGAAAAATTAGCCGGGCGTGGTAGTACGTGCTTGTAGTTCCAGCTACTTGGAAGGCTGAGACGGAAGGATTGCCGGAGCCCAGCAAGTCGAGGCTGTGGTGGCCGGTAGCGGCCACTGCACTCCAGTCTGGGCAACAGAGTGAGACTCTAACTCAAAAAAAAAAAAAGCTTAGGTCCGGGGAGGGCCAGCATGATGAATTGGTGCACCAAGCCTGGAGGCCTCCCTGGCGGCTGTAGACAATGCCACAGCCAGGGCTCCAGCCCTGACCCCTCCTTTGCTTGTGCTGACCTAGGTAGGACACTGCCGGGTTCGAGGCTCCACTGCCCAGCCCCACGCTGCCTAACCCCACACTGCCCAGCCCACACATGTCACCCGAAGCCCTCTAGACCAGAGCTATACCCTTCTCACCCCAGAGCCCCGACTGCTTGGACTTGCGACCCTCCCTCCCGGGCCAAGGGAGATCCCTCCAATTTCCTGTCGTAAGTCCACAGGTCCTGTCTAAAGATGGTTTGTGTCAAGACCGTGGTCCCATTTTCCCTGGGTGGGGACTGTCAGAGTGCGCTCTGCAGGCTGGACAAGCCACGGCTCCCGATAGCGTGACCTCTCACCCAGGACACGTGGACGGCAGATGCTGGGGATGAGAGTGGCGCCACTGTGGGAGCCCAGCTCATCCCACCATCCCCTCCAAGGCATAGTGGCTTCACTGCCGGCTCCAGTGGCGGCGGGGGACGCATCCACAGCACCATAGGGGCCTCTGGCCTCTGTAAATTAATTCCCAGGTGTGGGATCATCAAATCTTAGCCACCAACACAGATTCCGCGTGCCTTGGGAATGTTTCCAGTGTGCTGTAGGTCTAAACAGTTTGGGGTGTGTGATGTCATTATTCTATCAGCTTTTGGCCTCATTCTGACATGGCCCAGAGGTTACAGGGATTCACGCAAAAGGAAGCCTTGGTTGCCGTAGGTGACCAGAAATGCAGCACGTGTGTGACAACATCTGATTTTGCAGCTGTCCAGCCTCCCGACAGTCCCCCTTCAGAGCCCACCAAGGCTTCTGGGAGAGGATTCTTGCCCCCAGAAGTGCCAGATTGGTCCACTGCAGCCAGCTTCCCTGTCAGCTCCCACTCCGACCTGCTGGTTCAAGCCCACTTGCCCACCCCCTGGGAGGAGCCTTTGGCACGGTTCCCCCCCTCCATTGGCTCCAGTTTTGCCCACACCCTGGTCTCCCTGTGCAACCCACTGTAAGGGTGGGGAATATCCCCCTGCTGGCCAGGAAAACCAGACAAATACCCCAGGTGGTAGCTATCCCCACAGACAGTCACTAAACAGTAAACAAACTGCCAAGGGGGTGGGGGGAGTCTTTCACTTAGCCTCAGGTAGGAAATTGACATTTTAGAATCCCTCTCCCATCTCCGTAGGGCACTTAGAGATGTTTCTGAGATACAGCGCACAGAGACAGTTTTAAGCCTGGGGAGGAGACGCGTTCTCCCTGGGCTGCCACACGCAAAGCCCACCCCGGAGGATGGGACGCAGCGGCCACACCTGGGACCTGCCGGGTCCAGCCTGCTCTAGCCCAGCCCAAGCTCGGGTCTCTGGGCTCTGAGTGCGAGATCCCAGATTCACACTGGCACGGAAACTGGATCTTTTTTTAAAAAAAATTATTTATTATTTAACAAATATTTGTGACACAACCACTTTGCTCCATGCAATGCACTAGGTTGGTGTTTTCTTTTAAAACAATTTTTTTCTTTACCTTTTTTTTTTTAAGAGATAAGTTCTCTCGCCTATGTTGCCCAGGCTGGTCTTGAACTCGTGGGCTCAAATGATCCTCCCACGCTGGCCTCCCAGAGTGCTGGGATTACAGGCAGGAACCACCATGCCTGGCAGGGAAACTGGGCCTTTGATGAGAGAGTAAACTGAGTCCAAGTGCCTCAGAACGCGTCCTGGTCCTTAATACCCGAGCAGGAGGTGCTGAAATGCTGGTTAGGGTGGTGGGGCCACTGTGCTTCCCAGAGCTGAGGTCAGGGGTATGCTCTGGTTCTCTCCCTCCCAAAGGCACTGGAAGGGGACCTGGGGTGGGAGGCATTGTGGACGCTCCACGGCCTGCAGCTGGTACTCTGTCTCCAAAGCCCCATACCCTCCCCTTCCCTGCAAGGCTGAACACAGCCTGCCGGCAGGGCTGGCCTCCACATCACCATCAGAAGAGCACCGAGGAACCCCAGGCCTGCTCTCGAGGACCCAACCATGATTGAACAACCTCAGGAAGCTGCCTACCAAGCTTGCGCCCCCCTCCTACCCCTCTGCCTGTGTTGGTCGTAGAATTCTAGGCCATTGGGAAGAGAATCACATTGCCATTTGGCCTTTTTTTTTTTTGCTTTTCTATGAAAAGGAGAATGCCCACCCACCTCTCCCTCCCTCCCCCGGTAAATACTGCTATGTAAGTGCTTTAAAAATACGTTTCGGGAAACACGCGGTTTACATGGAAAGCCAGACGGGAGCTGAAAACGCTCACATCTCGATTTTAAAGGTTCCCCAAAGGCAGATCACGTCTGGGGAAACTGGGACGGGTTTGCAAAAAGGCTGTAGCCGCCTGGCTGTGCTGCAGCGAGCCATCCTCCAAGCAGGCGATAGAGGGCGCCTTCACCCCAGATTCCCGGCAGCGGGCGGCAGCCCCTGCCCCAGGCCCAGGCTGCGGGAGAACCCACGGGATCCCGTTCCCTCCAGGCCACCGGCCCCCTGCCCTATGGAGAGGGGTTCCCCAGCTGGTGACCATAGGACAGGCCCTGAGAGCACTTTGAGACTTGACAGTTTCCTGCATCTAGTAGTCACGCGCGAGTCCCAGCCCGAGCACTGTCCCCCCCCCCGGCCCCCTGAATGGAAGTCCTCCCTCAGCCACATTTTAGCTCCCGGCTTGACCAGTTCAGATGTTGCCCGAGGAGGCTGCTGTGGCCACACCACCAAGGGTCAGCTTTGCTGGAAGACTCTGGGGAAAATGATGGGAAAATGTGCTCTTCCTCTGGCCCTGCAGTCGGTCCCCACCACCCTCTGCTCCCTGCTCCTTCTCTTCTGTGCGGCCCTCTCTACCCTTGGACTGCAGGACACCATGCCATCACAGGACCAGGCTGTCTTCTCTTCTCCAGGGAGTGGGCGAGTTGGCACGGGGCTACCCAGTGCCATGTGGGCTCCCAGAGCCCACCCCTAGGGTCTGGTGGAGAAGGGAGAGAGGGACAGAGGGAGGGAAGGGGGTTCAGGGAATGAGCACGTGGGTGGAGCTGTGTCTTCCATCCAGAGCCACAGCAGGCCCTGGACAAAGCCTGGACAGATGTCCCTGGGCCTGCCGTGGCAGGGAAATGTCCCACTGTCAAGGAGCAGCCGTGCCTGGTGTGGTCTTTGAGCCCCAGGCGGGAGAGAGGGTGGCGAGGGGCTGGGAAGCCACTGGGCCAGATACCTCCAAATAAAGTGTCACGAGGAACAGAGAGAAATGCATCCCTCCCTCCCCCCATGGAGGATACACCGCCTCTTTCTAGGTTGCGTGACCTGGCCTGTCTCAGGGAACCCTCTGAAGCACTTGACTAAAAGCTGACACATGTCAGGACTCCACAGGACAGGAAGGGAAATCGCCCCTCGCCGGCCACAGTTCTCACACATGCACTCAGGGAGTGCTGGCAGCAACCTGGGAGTGACCTCAGGGAGCTTGCCCACCCACTCTATGCACCCCAGCCCCAGTCTTCTCCTCTGTGTCCCGAGTTCCCTGGCCTCAGACGGATAATGTGTCTCCTCCCCACAGAGGGAGGAAGTCCGGGTTTCCCAAGAGTTGTACAAGGCGCTGCGGAGATGACAAGAGCCAGCACTTGTGACCACACCGATTTCTGAGTCCCAGGAGACACACATGGACAAGCGGGCTCTCTCTGCAAGATTTGTCCAGACACGAGACCAAGGTTCAGGGGGACCTCAATGACCTTGGTAACAAGAGTCTTTCCCCGTCTTCTGAGAAGGTGGCTGCCCCGGCTTGGGTTGAATCTTGGTGAAAAGCATGTGTGGGGGCAGTGTCATGGATGCCCCCAGCCTTAGAGCCTGCTGAGGCAGGACCAAGGAAGGGGCTTCCCCAACCTGAGACCTCTGCAGAGCTGGCCCCGGGGGCACAGAGCACTCTGGGGCCTGCTGGGGTGATTCCTCGGAGTCCCAAGCCCGAGAGCTGGGGACAAGTTCTCTGGGTTGAGGACCTGTGGGGACCAGGCAAGGAGCCCAGACCCTCCTCCCTCCCTCAGACAGCCCCCAGCTGACCCAGCCTGCCTGTCCAGGGGACGTGCCAGTGGCCGGCACCCACTGACCTCTCCGTGGAAATGTCTGCATGCCAAACTTGGCCACACCAGCCCCAAGCACATTCCTCTTCTAGAACATTCTGAGAACTTACTGCTGGGGCCTGTTTATAGGTAGGAGAGCAGAGCCAAGTTGGATGCCAGCTTCAAATGATTTTCATCTGTAAGTCCTAAGGGGCTTCCCTGGTATGGGCCGGGCTGGTGGCTTCCAACCAGACCCTGGACCTGGAACTCGGGCAAAAATCAGGAGGAGGACAAGTGCGTGAACAGTCAGAAAACAACCCTGCTGCTCACCAGAGCCTAGGTCACCTCCACAGGACTCCGGTTCTACAGAAGGCAGGGCCATGAACCCTGTGGGGCCCGGATCTGCACCTGGAGGCCTCAGGACCTCTGGGCAGTGTTCTGCTACAGAACCAGCCTCGGGGTCACCTGACGAACCCACACTCCCACCCATGCACCATATATTCTTCAGAGAATATCCATGGTGTCTACTGCCCATCCCGGTCGGGGCTGGGAAACTGGTCACCAGAGACAAGCTTTGGCCTTCCTAGAGCCCAGGGTGCAGTCATGCAGGACTTGGGAAACTTGGCCCAGGTCACAAGTTTGACCAAAGGGTTTGAGGCTGACTTGGCCACAGCCTGAGTCCTCCTCCAGTTTCCACCAAGCTGGGGCTCTAGGAGCCCATCCTAAGCCTTCACCAAGCCCTGGGGATACCAGGGCCACTGCTTTCCTGTGTACCTTCCCTCTCTGGTGGGAAATGGAGTCATCCCGCCCCTTAGTCCTGACTTGTTTTCCTGAAAACACAGCTTGTCAATCTGACCACAGCTAATCAATCAGTGTGATCAGAGCTCATCAAAGAATCTGATCATAGTGCATCAGCCCAACCATAACCAATCAATCATCATTCATTGATGATCATAGCTCATCAATGAATCCGATCACAGCTCATCAATCAATGAAGCCAATCACAGCTCTTCAACCAGATCAGAGTGGATCAATCAATGTGATCACAGATCAGCAATTAATCCGATCACAGCTCTTCAACCTGATCATAGCTAATCAATGTGATCATAGCTCATCAATCTGTTCATGCCAAGTTACAAATGAGTGATCAGGTTCAAGGCTACTTCTCCCAAGGAGATTAGTGTTTTATGGGGAGGCATAGAAGTTGTCTCTGTTTCGATGTCATTTGGTGGCCATGTACTCATTTCTAGAGGATCGTGGTCTAGGGTGGGTATCTCCATGCCAGCCTGGTCTAAAGCAAAGGTGGAGGGCTCAGGAGCGAGGCTCATGGTGGCCCTCACACCTCCGTCTACACTGGGGGTCCCTCCTCCCTGACAGTACCCACAGGTATATTCTCAGGGGGAGGTGGGTGGGGACCAGAGCGACAGATGGCAACAGTCCCAGTTGAAAGGAGTGTCAGGACATCTGGCTGCATCTCTCCGGGGCCCGATCTCTCTCACCCCAGGACAGCCTAGAGGCTGACAGCATCGCCCCCCTCTATGGACAGAGGACTGAAGTGGTCAAGTGCAGGGACCCACACAGCATTAAACCACAATCTAGGGAGAAAGGCCTGGGCAGCATGGTCCCCAGACCAGAGCCAACCTCTCTGGGTGGCCCCTTGGCCTCCGGATTCAGAACTGGGGAAGAAACCTGGGATGGAGATTTGGGCAAAGCCTGAGATCACCTCATGGCTTCAGCCTGAGTCCCTGAGGGGATTTCCCTTCACCTCCAGGGGTTGTGGGGACCGGCCTTCATTTCTCCTGAGCAGAGACAACTCAGAGAACCTGGGATGGACCGGAATGCTGGGGACCTGCTTCCTGCTCAACCCGGAAATGGGTCTTTCTCGAGGCTCCCTTGATGAACATTTACTGTCATCAAAGGGAAACAACAGGTTCTGTATCTCAGAGGAGGTTTTGATTGGTGCCGGTGTATGTTTCTTGAAGCCACAACCCTTGGGCTGAGCCAGGGTGAGAGCCAGACTCCCCAGCCTCCCCTGGACTTGAGACAGACAGGGGATGAGAGGATTCCTGAGGTCGGAACCCGGACGGGCCCAGACAACGGGTGCTGTTAGGCTCTACTTCCTCCCTCCGCACACGGAACCTGGTGGCTCTGGACAGTTGGGCAGGGGGCGGGGTGGACAACCTCTTCCTCTGTGTGCAAAACCCAGAATTCTGTGCCCTACCAGACCCACCTATCTCTGGGGAGGCGGGGAGCCCAGCACTCAACAAGCCCCCTGCAGCAGCCTTCAGACAGGTGCACACACACATGCACACGCACACCAGGACACGTGCATGCTCACACACCTACATGTGTACATGCACACCTGTGCATACCCACATACAGCTGCAAACACACATGTGAACACACAAGGTGCACACACACATACACGTGCACACACTGGAACATGTACATGTGCACCCATATGTGTACACACAAACACTTGTAAGCACACACACATGAATAGCCACACACACGCACACACAATTGAACACACATGTGCACGCACACATGTACATGTGTACACACACCGGCACATACCCCTACACAGCCATATGCACACATGCGCATGCATAAGGCACACACACACACGCACACACAAACGCCTGTATGCCCACACACGTGTACATACACTGAAATGCACACACACCTGCATGCAAACACCCCCATGCACAGTCACACATGAACACACATGTGCACACACAGGGTCATCTGTCAGAGGCCACAGATGGTGCCTGTTGGCACCACGCAGAATGGCTGCTCGGGCCCCACTGCCTCCTCCCACATGGGCGGCGCCCACCGCTCTCTCTCCCCACGACGCACCTCCGAGTGCCAGCAGAGGCCTCGTGGGCTATTTTCATTCTCTCATTTCATTGTTCTTGGTTTTTTCCCTGCCTGTTTCACAAAGAACCTGTGTCAGCATCAGGGTTGGAAAATGAGGCGATCTTTCTTTTACAAGACTTGCGATTCCACGAGGTTTTCTTCGCGGGCCTCTTGCTGCCCGCTGACGTGGGTGGCTGGGAGGAGGCACTGTCCACGCCGTGGGCTGGTCTCCTAGCTGACACTGCTCAGGGCACGTGCGGGCACGGGCCGGCTTCCCTGTTGCCTACCCCTCTGTGGGGTTCTGATCCTCGGCACCTGGGGCAGGGCCAAGGGGTGGAGGGACCCTGTGTTCTGCGTCCCTCCCTCTACCATCCCTTTCAGCTCTGCTCCCCATGTCTTCTCACCCAGACCCCTGAACTCCCATAGGACCAACGCCTCCTGGTGGCTGCTCTGTCCCCCCCAGTTGCTTGGAGAGGGGCCAGCACTTTCCTCGGAGCCTTCAGTCTCCCCCAAATTGTGCAGAGAGCCATAATGCAAGGGAGCTCCCGTCGGGGCAGCTCAGATGGAAGCCAGCCCCACAGCCAGGTATGCAGGGGCAGGCAAGGTGTGTATATGAGGGCATGCTGGCCGAGGCTGCAGGGCAGGGTAGCTCCATGTGGTCACTTGGTCACTCTCCCTGGGTGGCCGAGGCCCCACCAGACTCAGACCTGCACTGCTCGTCACACCCTGTGTGGGTACTGCCAATGCCCTGCCCGTCCCCCATGGTTCAGATCTGAGGTGAGTATGTTTCCTCAAATCCAGCTGCGCCGCGGCCTGTCCCCAGCTGCTCAGGCCCCAGGGCTGCATCATCTTTCCCAGCTCCCGCTGGCCTCTGTTCAGCCAAGGGCCTGGTGCTGGGTGGGAGGGCCACCATCCTTCTGGCAGGCAGAGCTGCAGGCGCCTGGTGACCGTGACCATCTGCACTTTAAGAAGAAGGGGGTCTCTCGGTGCACCCCAACTTGGGCCAGAGCTGCCCTGTGGCCATTGGTGGTGGCTTCCACGTCTACTTAGCAATGTTACACGGAAAGAAACTGGAGCTGGCGCAGTGCCCCTCCCCCCAGGGTGGAGGGGCTGATGATGACAGACAGGAAGCACTCGCCAGCCTGGGGCTCCCAGGACATGGCTCACTTCCCTCCAAGCCTGGCCGGCGGCTCCAGTGCCGGGCGGGAAATGGGGGTGTGGGGGAGGCCTTGCGTGGGGAATCGCTCCTGGCCCAAGTGCCCTGGAGGAGCCATGTGGTCCAGGGGAATGATTGTGCTTTCTTGGGTCCCACTGCTCCTCTGCAACGTCCCTGTTGCCGGGGCCAGCGGTGGGGTACTGAGTCTAGACACATTTTCCAGATATGTCAGCAGCACCTCGTGCATGCCTCTGGAAAACCCCTTGATGTCAGCTTTCTAAGGGTCACCAATGATGGGGACCCTACGGTGCCTCCCCCACAAGGACCCGACCCCAGGTTCCAAAGGGGATGGCACCGGGGCCCCCAGGCAGCGCCTGCCCTGGGAAGGTCCCTGCCCATATTTCCTGCCGAACACAAGGCTGACTGACTGTGGATGAGGTGTGTGATGTGGGTGCTTGGCAAGGTGTTGCCCGTGTCAACAAAAGGGCAGCCTGGCCGTGGAGGTATCTCGCCTGGGTGTGAGCTCCGCCCAGGCCGCCTCCCTGCCCTCAGGTCCAAAGGCTCCTGCCTGTGGCAGTGGTCCAATCTGTATCAGGCCTGGGGGGTCCGGCCCAAGGGGATGGAGCCCCTTTGCCCATATCCCCCATGGAGACAGTCCTTGGGGAGGACTGAGACCCAGTGTGGTCTTGGGGTTTCTCTGCCCCAGGCGAGGTGGGGGTGGGGGCGGGAGAGAGGGGTCAGGCAAGGACCATGAGGCCTGGCTGTAATGCGGCCTTGGGGCCCGCTGGGCTCAGGGAGCCAGCCGTGATGTCGAGGAGGGGCCTTCACACCCAGACTTGGACTTGCATGAGGAAGTCCCCAGACACGTGGCTTCTGCGGTCCCAGAGTCTGCCCAGGCCTCCCTCTGTCCTCCTACCTTTTGGATATGAGACTCCTGGTCCCCAGCAGGGACGGCTTACCTATACGTGGACCTTGTGATCTTAGAAAGGTGGTGCACACATTTGCGTGCATCTGCTGATGTTTGTGCACACTTTGTGGTGTATGTGTGTTTGCGTCTCTCTGTGTCCATGTGCGTTTGTGTGTGTGCATGTGTTTGGTTGTGTGTTTGTGTGTATTGTGTGTGTGGAGTGAACAGGAACGCCTGCTGCTTTGAGGGCCCTGTGGATTCATTCAGGGCCAATGCCCTGTTGTGCCCAGGCCCCAATATTTGAGACATTTTTACCGACCCTGTCCCTGGGCAATATCCCCAGGGGCCTCAGCAGGTAACAATGTGAATCTGTCTTCTCCCCCTGAGGAAGGAGGAGTGGGCCAGCCAGTGACTTCCCTTCACTGCACCCCTTTGTCTCTGCAGAGGTGCCCATGGTCCCAAAGCAAGGAGCTACCTTAGGAAGGGGGAGGACCCAGGTGGCCTGGGCCTGGAGTCCTTGCAACCTTCCTAGTCAGCATGCCCGCCAGTCTCTGAGGTGGGCATGGAGGTGTCAAGGCGCCCAGGGGAGAGTGAAGCGTGTGGTGGGTAACATCCTCCATTCAGAGGGTCCCACGGAGGGCAGAGGGGTCTAGGGCCAACTTTATCCATCTGACTCATGCCCCCCGCACACGGCCTGGCCCCTCCCAAGTCTGGCCTGGCTCTTGTCTGTCTGCTGGTCATTGTGCGGTGACCACAGGCAGCAGGTGACAAATGGCTGGTGTCAAGTCCTGTCATGCCAACGGGGTCCTGGGGGAAATGCAAGAGGCTCTCAAAACAGCTTTATTACCAACCTGTGGCCGCCGAGATGATCAGTCAACCTGATCAGTGGTGGCAAACCCTGTGAGAGACGAGAGGCAGACGCTGCCCTGGAGGCCAGGGCCGATGGGGAGAGGGGGGAGGAGGGGTTGGGAGGAGACGGTCAGGAAGTGCTGAACTTGACCCGCCCAGCCCTCCTCCCTTACTCTCTTCTCATTACCAGGCTGGCCCAGGGCCCCGGCTGGAGCAGCCCCAGGTGATGGGAAATACCAGATCAGGGCAACTGAATCCGGGCTGTCCAGGCAGGGCTGGCTTTGCTCTCCAGGGAGGATAGGGAAGCTGCCTGATCCTGGGGCCTTTCTTGGCAATGGCTTTGTTCACGGCCCCTTGGGCGGGCAGGGGCCAGTAAGTTGACTCCCAGACTAGGCCCTGCAGCCCCTGGGACATGAGTCCTGGACTTCCTGCAGGCTGTGGGCTGGTGACGGCACAGGGACAGATATCCAGGGCACGAGAGCCTTGAGGTCCTCCTGCCAGGCGTGTCCAGGTCACTGGCTGGCCCTGATTTTGTGCAGTGGATGGTGTGAGGTGGGCTCCCATGGCAGAGGGGCTCAGGCCCAGCTTGAGCAGAGCCTGTTCTTCCCTCCTGAACTACCGGAACCTCGGGGGCTGCCTTCCCTCCTGGGGTGAACCCGAGAGCCCCCCGTGAGGCCTGGCTGTTGGCGGGGGTTGCTGCCCCGGCCCAGGGCTCCATGCGGGCCAACAGCAGCCTGCTCCTGTCAAGGACTGTGCTGGCAGGGGCTGTCCAGGGCAGGATGAATCAGACCTTTCTTGGGGAAGTGACTCCCGCACAAGGACATTTTAGTCAGACATAATTGCAAGGAAAAATAAACCTGCCTTAACAGAAAACAGCTTTCCAGTTGTTTTTTTCCCTCCTTGAAGCCCTTTCAGCTCCAGGTCTGGCAAGTCCTGGCTGTGGTAATTGTCAGCGCGACGCAGTGTCCAGAGACCAAAGGCGGCAAAGCGGAAATGGCACCCGCAGCGTGAGAAGGACCCGGCCACGGGCCGGCATGTGTGCACTTGGTGTGTACACTGGCAAGGGCGTGGCTGTACCCCGGGGGAGGCATGACGTGGTCCTGACTGCAGCATGGATGGCTCAGGAGGGCACCTCCAGGCTCTGACTCCTACATGAGGAAGACAGGGGTCTTGCTTGGCATGGCCAGCTCCAACTCCGGGGGTGCCCAGCTCCCACTCTGTGGTTCTCACGTCATCCTCAGTAAAAGGTCACCCAGCGTGCAGGACAAAGACCCCTTTGAGCCTGCAAGGTCCTTCCTCAAGGGGACTGGGTGGAGTTCTTGAGGGAATTGGAGTGCGGGGCAAGGCTGGCTTTGGCATATGGTTTGTCTGCTGCGCCCAAAACTGTGCCCCGCAGAGGGGCACTGCCCACCCCAAACCTAGCGACCCACCCACTTGGAGCAGGCCTCGGGCTGAATGGCCATCTGCCCCGAGCTCCCCCAGGACAGGCCCCGCCAAGCCCACTTCTCGCCTTGCTCTGCCACTCCTTGGGGGTGCTGTGGAGGCCATGGGTGGGCAGAGGGGCGGCAGGAGGCAGGTAACGGTAAGGAGGAGCAAGGGCTGAGCCTGCAGACGCAGGGGGACAGGGCACCCACCATCTTCTCGTTCCTGACATCCGGGGCTCATTCCGGAACTTGTTATAGGGTCTGTCAAGTCCCGGACTGACAGGCCGATGTTACTCACTTGGCTGGATTCTGGCACTCCCAGGCTCATTTGCCAGGCAAAATTAATGAGAAAAGAAAGACCTAAACGAGACAGTAATTTATGACTTCTGCAGGGCTGGTTTCCCGCTCCCCGCACGTGGTGGCACATCTCATCTGAAATCACACTCCACCCCCACGGGACAAGACCGGCCCTGCCCGGCATGCCTGGGAGCCTGCTGGGTCTGTGCCCCTGCCCAACGGGGGACGTGGGGTCCCCTCGTTGTCTATACACAGTGAGCTCTCAAGGTTCCCCCTTGCTGTCGACAAATGGCGAGCTCTCAGGGTCCCTCCTCACTGTCTATACACGGGGAGCTCTCCGGGTGCCGTGCGTTTATAGTACCTGTTTCCAGGTCTCAGTGGCACATCCACAGTGCCCTCGGGAATCCCGCATTCCCAGATCAGGAATGGCCTGAGTGGATGCCATGTGCCCCAGGGCTGGCTACTGAAGACCCAGGACCCACACCCCGACATGCTCCCTCCCCTGTGCCCTCGCCACCACTGCCCCCAAAATACAAAGGAGAAGCGCATAATGGAAGAGCCAGTCATGCGGCAGCGAAAGAAACCTTCCCTAATGGCCACCAAACTTGCTGCGCGTCAGTTATCGTGACTCTGAGCAGAGAGGGGCGGTATAATCACGCGGCTGGGAGACAAGGCCCTTCTCCGGCAGGGGCCGGCATGACGGAGCCTGGAAGGCAGGTGCTACTGTAATTAGCTATTGTTTGACTATCAAAAGTCAGGGCTGATTAAAGCCACTAAGCACAAGTGCACTATTTTATTTCAAAGAATATTATGAACTGCACGCTGGGGTCCTTTCAGAACGGACCTTCCTTCCGCAGCCGGCTAAGAGCCCATGCCAGCAGTAATCAAACGCAAAATCTGCATAAAGCTTCAGGGTTTAATTCAAGCAGAGACCTTTCATTAGAAATATGTTACTTTATGAAATGTGGTCGCCAGCAAGGGGAGAGAAATGTGACTTCTTAAGAAAAGTGAATGGCACCTCTTTAGTGATTAACCCGAGATTAATGGGGGCCCCCACTGCTCGGCCTAAGTCCGTTTTATTGCTAATTCATTTAGGTACCATTTCAGAGATGCTGATGAAAGTTACCTGCCAGGGCGTCGGATTTTGGCAAGCGAGGATAGCCATTATGGGTAAATCCCAAATACTCCTTTCATTAAGGAAGCTTTGAAAAGTGTCTTGCGTTAGACTTTCCCCCCTTCTTTTTTTTAGGGACTTTCTATTTAATGTACTCAATTAGTTAAAAATTTGGAACCAAATTCGTTGACCAAAGATTGATGTGATGGTTTCACTTTCAGTGGCTCTTTTATTCCTTCCCCACGCTGAGTGCATGGTGCAGGACAGACACACACGTGTGCACACACACACGCGCACACATACACACACACATGCCCACATGACCCATGCATGCACCCCATATATGCACATACTACCCATACACAGTGCACACACATGCATGCATTCCACACATGCACAAACACACATGCCCACACTATCCATGCCCATGCACATGTATTTATGCTCCCCATATATATACCCCCACACATGCACACACACACATGTCCACAAATGCATACACACTCCACACACACAGGTGCACATATATGTATGCACCCCACACACACATGCCCACACATGCACACACTACCTGCCCGTGCACATGTATGCATGCACCCCATATATGCACCCCCACACATACACACACACTTACATGACCACACTACCCATGCCCAAGCAAATGTGTGCATGCACCCCATATATGCACCCCCACATGCACAATTACATGTCCACTATGCACACACAATGCACACATGTGTACATGAATGCACTTGCCCCATATACATAACCCATAGACACATGCACTCACATATGCACACACTACCCATACACATGTGCACATGTAGATGCATGCAAACTCCACATGCACCCATACACACACAGGTCAGAGGATGCTGAGGGTGTCGGGGTGGGGTCACAGCAGGTGTGGCAGTGGGTCACCCCACTCTTGCTTCTCCCCCTGTAGGCACTTGGAATGGCAGGGCGGCATTCTCATGGGCACTGAGGTGGTGACTGAAGGCCAGGCCCTGGCCAGGCGAGGGGGGTGGCTGTGAGCTGGGTGAGGCCTGTGAACCACAGTGCCAGCCACATCTCCCAGGCTTCTGTCCTGCCCCTAATCTCCTCCCGAAATTTGGCCAGAGATTCATTGTTTTTTGAGGGATTTAAAAAATACAGAAAGGAACATGGAATAATGTAAAAAATTGTCACTAATTATTGACATTTCACCCTATTTGCTTCAAGTCTTTACTTTTCTGAGAAGAAAGAGCCTCCCACGTCGGGGGAAGTGCTCCTTTTGCTGGAGTGCCAGGCTCCCAAGGTGTGGGTAGTTCATGGCCCTGCCACCTGCAGCTGGACTTGTGGGGCAGCCAGAGCCTCAGCTCCTCCAGGGAGGGTGCCTTCCACATTCACTGGAGCCCCAAGATGGACCCACTGGCTGGCAGCCCCCTGGTGACAAACATTTACCACCACCTAGTCAGCCTAATATGGCATCCGTAGCGCCTAACAAGTCTCTAGCTGCACCTCCCATGGCCAGGGCATCTCCCACCCCATATGACAGATAAACGGGCCCACTACCTGTCATGGCAGCTTCCTTCATGCTATTCTCATGCTAGCCTGGGCCTTTGCATGCCCTGTTCCCTCTATGAGAATGCTGTTCCCAGGCGTAAACCTAATGGCTTTAGGGCCCTGCCTAAGGCTCCCTACCCCTGGGAAGTGTTCTGTAGCCCCCATATCCATGCCTCCTTGCACTGGGCCATGTGGCTGCCTCTGCCCCAGCCCTGTGAGCTCCTGCCATGACTGGCTGATTGGCACGAGCGTCTGGACTGCCAGGCAGGGCTGTGCGAGGCCCCGCAGGCCCACTGGGAGGTGTGGTCAGGAATGGAGACCCAGCCCAGTATCCTGAACTCAGCTCCAGTGGGTGGGGCCACAGCTGGTTCCTAGGAATGACCTTTGGGCCTCCTTTTTCTGCTGACTGGGGGACTGCCAGCCCCTCAGAGGACACTCAGGTGGTGGCTCCTGTTTCTGTGACCTCCCTTGATAGTGGATCCCACTCAGTCCTCAGTGCAAGCCCACCAAGATAGTCTCACTACTTAGGTCCCCACCATTTGGCAGACAAGAAGCCTGAGGCTCAGAGTGGCCCCAGGCCCGGGAGGGGCAGAGCTGTGAAACCACCAGGTCCCTGTGTCCCCTTTAGTGGCATAGGGAACAGGGGGAGCCAGCTTCACCTGGAGGCACAGGACAGAGCCAGGGAAGGCTTCAGCCTTGCCTATCTGGTCCCAGGCCTGGGATGCTGAACCCCAAGCCCATGGCCAGACAGGACCCAGTGTGGCCATAAGACAAGTACTCCTGGACTTGTGCAGAGCTAAGGACACAGCTGATACTTGCTGATCCTATGGCCCACGCGTGTGAGCCACAGCAGCACGGGACATTCCTGAGGCCTGCCGTTATGCCCACAGGGAGCAAGCCTGAGAGGCGGTGTTTCCCGAGCCTTTGGTATGGGACTCCCTGGGGGTCCTGGAAGGAGCCCTGACGCAGAGGCTGCAGGGCCCGGCGCTTGCCTATTGTTGGGGTAGTGACTTCTCTGTGTCCTGAGAGCTGCAAATAAAAAACACATCCAGTCCTGGCCTCAGAGGCCATAGGACCCCACAGAGATCCCACCCCAGATGGACCCTGAAGCTCCCGTCTCACATTCCCTCTATAAGCCTGGCCCGGGTGGAGAGTTGCCCGTGCAAGAGGAACAGCGACTCCCGGCCTGCAAAAAATCCACAGTCCACACATATCACCCCCGAATGAAACTGTGAGCTAGATTCCCCTGGTGTTTGAGCACTTGCTGGCTGCCAGCCATCTCTGGAAGCTTCTGGGAGGTGCCGGAAACTGCTATTCTCCTGACACCCACAAGGGCACTGTGTTTCCACCTCGGCGGCCCCTGGACAGGTACCTTTCTGGCTAGGAGGAGGTGTCTCATTATATGGATGCCATATCCCATGTGGCAGCATGACCGGGACCCGAGGAACTAGTGGGACTTATTCTACCTGCTGGACAGGTGGGGAGGGCGTGGGAGCATCCCTCAGAAAGCAGCGGGGACCAGGGAGGAGTGAAGGGGCAGAGGAGAGAAGGGGAGGACCAGTGCTAAAGACCCGCAAGGCCTGGGCCTTGGGGGTCAGAGATGAGCCCCTCCCCTGCAGTCAAGGTGAAGCCAGGTGGCCTGGTCTCTGAGCAGGAGTCTCCTTCCAGGTGCCCATTCCCAATGACCTTGTCCACCAGACCAGAGCTGAGAAATGCCAGCTCTTGATTCTCTTCCAGGCCCCATCCCCCACCCCCACCCCTGGCCTGTGGCTCCAGCTCATTTGTCGGGTTCTAGATTGAGTGACCCTAAGAGCTGCTCTGAAGTCAGTCTCTCCACATCCCTGTGGGGCTTGGGGCAAAAAATCACCAGTACTTCCTCCGGCTGGGCCTCCCCGGAACCATGCGGTAGGCAGACAGGGCAGCTTCGAGGACTGGGAGAAGGGGGCAGACACTGAGACCAGCCTCAGGAAGTCCCTGGTGGCCTCGGGGAGCGGAGGCCACACTGTCCTCCCTGGAACTGTCTCTCGGAAATCCCAGCCACGGCTTCTGTTGTGGGACTGAAGGGACCTAAACCAGTCTCCTAAGAATTCGGGTGGCATGGCCTCTGCCTTCTGCCCTAGGGCCTCCTTCTAAAGCCCAGCCTGAACCCCACCCTCTGCTACCCCCACCCCAGGCTTAAGAGCAAGAAACAAGCCGGACACCGCATCTCCAAGTCCCCATCTCCGCAGTGTCCGTCGAGGCTCTGGGTGCCTGGAACAGCTCTCTGGTGTGCGGGGACTTCGGAAGGGCCTCACAAAGCAGGTGGCAGCCCCAGGGGTGCCTGTGGAATCTCAGGAAAATGGAGATGAAAATAGAGCAGCTGGGGTTGGCTTGGCTCGGGGTGTGGAAGTCACCACCGGCGTCTCCTCTCCCCTGGAAGCACTGGTGGGGAGGCTGGGCTCCTGGCCCCCTTCTCTGGGAGTCTGGAACACTCTAGTGACCCCAGGAACTCTCAGGCTGGGGTGGGAGACCTGACCAGGTCGGGCTCAAGGCCCATTTTGCAGGGAGTCTAGGAATATTAGAAACCGTAAGGAGACCTTGGGGGACAATCGGGCTGGGGTGGGGCAGGAGGCCCACTCTTGGGGAAGCCTCTGGTGTCTTCTTGCCTGTGTCTTTGCCAAGGGGCTGGCTGTGGCTTCCACTGAGGGTATCGATTTTTAAAAGCCACCTTTGGACATGGAGGGCAGGCTGTCTTTGACCTGCCCAGGTGGGTGAGCCAGCGGGTCTGCTGCCGTTGTCGCTGTCCCCCTTGGGCCGCATCCCTCCTGGGGCCTAGCTGCCCCACACGGCCTGGCTGCCCTGTCCTCCCAAGCCCGGTATAGCAGTTATCTGCGAAGTGCACGTGTTAATTATCTTGCCACTGCTGTAATTTCTCCCCGTAGTCCATTAATTAAGGGGTCACAATCCCGGAGCATGTTTACCCAATAAGCTTTCTTTTTTAATTATCCTAATTGCTTGGAGACTGACAAAGACGCTGCCCTTCCCTTCCCCGTGGATTAGCGGATGACAAACACACTTCCACACGTACTGCCATCAGACACGTGCCCAGTGGAGGGGCCTGTATCCATGGTGGGACTGCAGGGCCCTTCCCTTGGACCCAGGGGGTGGGCACCCAGCGAAAGCCTGGGGCCTGCTCACTGCCCACTCACACGTGTGCACAAAAACACAAGCTTGGCTTGGGTGTCAAGACTCATGGGCCCCCGAGCAGGCTGGGTGGTATCCACACTGTGAGCTGTAGGCCAATCTGTGCCTGCTGAAGCTGCACCTGCGATAGTCCTTTGGACTTCTTGTTGAGGTTTCCCCTCTGATCTGGCTTAGAATCCACTTCTGGACCTTGGTCCTGACCAAGAAAGGCTCCCTGTGGTCCAGGGGCTCTCTGCTATCACCTACACCCACCACTGGCCTGAGCTGGTTGGCAGATGGAGAACTGGTGGCTCACGGATGGGAGGGGCTGGGGTTCCCTCCAATCTGCTGGAGGAGGAACAGGAGTTCAGAGGCACCTGGGGGCTGGGGGCCAGCCCGTCAGCCACTCTGAGGCCCCGCTATCTTTGCACGGCACAGCTGCTGTGGAAAACTGCCTGACGCTTCCCCAGAAGTTAAATGCAGAGTTATTGCATGACCCAGCAATTCCGCTCCTAGATGGTTCCCAAAAGACGAGCTCAGGGACTCAACAGACCCTTGTACACAAACAAACACAGCAGCACGAGTCGCAGCACCAAAAGGTGAAAACAGCCCTCATGTCCATGAATGGGTGAATGGATGGATAAGGGGGTCCGTCCCCACAATGGGATATCTCTCCGTCATAAGAAAGAAGAAAGCGCTGACACCTGCTACAGCGTGGATGGACCTTGAACACACAATGCCGAGTGGAAACATCTAGCCTTAAGAGGTCACATGCTGTCTAGTTCCATTTACATGCAATGTCCAGGATGGGCAGATCATAGAGACAGAGGAACAGGTGTGGTTGTCCAGAGCTGGGGAAGGGGAGGTGGGGCGCGACTGCTCATGGGTCAGAGTCTCTTTTGGTGAAAATTTCTGGAACTAGCTAGAGGTAGGCACTCAACACCGCGGATGTCTGAGATGTCACCGAACTGCCTGCTTTTAAATAATTGGCTGTGTGCTTTGTAGGTTTCACCCAAGCACACCGGCTGTGGTGCTGGCTCCAGTGTGGGAGCACCAACCCACATAGACCAAGATCCCGGGGTTGCTCCTGCCTGGGATCCACTCCTTGTAGGAGAGCCTGGCACAAGACCTCGAGGCAAGCTCACTGATTAACTTCTTTCCAAACGGGAGCAGTTCCGCATGCACTGGCCCCTCTGGGGCTTCAGGGGATAATTAATTCACATCTGCTGAGGTAAGCACAAGGGCCGCAGAGAGAGGGGGCTCCAGGGACCGTGTTCTCTGGTGGATTAGGGGTGCCCGGCCGTGCCCGGGCCACCTCTGCCTGGTGCTCACGGCGTCCGGCTGTGCCGGGCAGGCCTGCCCGTTCTGTGGAAGTCAACGTCTCTTTAATAAAGATTAAGATGTCAGAGGGCCAGTGTTGCACGAAATCCCACTTTTATTAACTTCTCATTACCAGCTGAAGGGCGAAGCCCATTTCTGAGCTTCTGAAGCAGCGCACTTCCCGAGAAGAAAGTAGTTATTAAATATGCATTTATGATGACTGGCGCTTACGCGGCTCTTGCTGACTAAGCGGGTCACTGGGCTGGACTCGAGACAATGGGGACTTAATGAAAAGAGTGACCACGTGGCCTCGCCAGACTGGGGGGCACCCAAGAGGGAGGGGGGCTTGGTTTGGTCACTCTCTCCTGGGCTCTGGGAAGGATGGCGAGCACCAGGCGGGGGCAAGGGGGTCACAGAGAAGGAGGCCCCGAGCTTCCACAGCACTGAGGACACCATGAGCCATGTTGGCCGCTTTGTCTGACCAGCCCAGGTGCCCACAATCTGCCACCACTGCCAGCTCCTGGCCTCGAACTCCCAAGACCAGCCCTGGCAACTCCCGGGCAGTACCACATCTCAGGAGCCCCTGGGCCCAGGAGGGGCCTCTTTGGCGTCACCTCTTCTCTCCAGGGCAACCCCTGTTCCTCTTCCCAAGAGCCCCAGGCAGGTCTCTGGAATCACACGTCACTGCAGCCCCATCCTCAGCAGGAAAACTTGCCCTTCTCCCAGTCCCACTGGGACCCAGATCCTGATTCTCCCCCGGGGCCCCCAGCACCACTGACCTCCCTCTTAACTTTAAGATGCCCAGATCCATTTCTCCATTTCCGTCTAGCCCCTGCCCAGTCCCCGACTCAGACTCCCCCGGCAAACACCCCCATCCCACGGCCTAGGCAGGCCAGCAGTGTCCAAGGTCCCTCATCCTCTGCAGTCCGGCGCTTCTCCATCTGAAGCACCCCAGCTGTGTCTGCCTCTGTCATCTCCCTGTTCCCCTCCAGTGTCCAGTCTTCCTCGGCTCCCTGCACCCCTCCCTGTCAGCACCTCACACGGCACGGGCAACGGGACTCCATGGCTCCCTCGGGCACGCCTCCCACCGTGAATCCTTGGCCTGGAGTGCTCAGGTCTGCCCTCGAGTCTTGCTCCCTCTCAGCCTCAGGGGCTCCTTCAGTCTCCTCAGGCTGAGACAGCCAGCCCTGGCCCCACAACCCCGCCTGCAGCCTTGGCAGCTCTGCATGGTACTTTGAAACACACGTTTGGCGCTTTATGTTTGCTTTTTATGCTCCTCTTCCAGGGGACGGCGGGCTCCAGGCAGGCTTGGCCATTCGCAACTGTGGGCTCAGAGACCGACCCCGAGTGTACACTCAATAAACACATGCAGAGGAAACAGCCATAGGTCATGGGCCAGCTCCGCCGCCAAGTGGCTTTAGGTGACGTCCTCCACCTCCTTGGAACCCTCCAGTGAAGTGGGGTCACAATGAGATGGGTTCGCGCCTGCACAGGAGGGCTAAGACATTTGTAGATTCAATGAATGAACAATGAATGAATGAGTGAATGAATGTTGCCGTGCCGCTGCACCTGTGCCCTCTGCCCGGCAGCTGCTTTCCCAAAGGACATTAGGAGCTTCTGTGTGTTTTTTATTTGCACCACTGGACGAGATTATTCGTCCAATAATCGTATTGTCCAGGAGACCTCCTTGGAGACAAGGATAGGGTCCCTGAAGGCCTAGAGGACCTGGGAGGTCTGGCTTTCAGAACGTGTGTCTCGGAGTCACAGGTGCACTCCGGAGCTGGGCGAGTTCCCCAAGAGACGGAAGAGCCTGTGGAGCTTGGCAGCCTGCACGACTGTGGGCCACCCTCGAGGGTCTTCTGGGGCCTCCGTGGTGGGAACTGAGTGAGTGGCTCAGGCCATCAGGGCCAGGACAGGGCCCCGGGGCTGCCAGGCCGGCAGCCCCCTGTGCTATGGGAAAAATTCCCACCGCCAACAGGTGGTCCCGTCTGGAGTAGGCCTGTGGGGGGCCCAGTGGAAGGGCAGCGTTCTCTACATATTTGGGATGGTCTCAGAATTCCGGTCTAGACCTGATCTTTCTGCACCTGGGTGGAGGCCAGCAACCAGACTGGGTGGGGGCAGGGAGACCCAGCCTTAGACACGGGCAGGGCGTGGTTGCTTTCAGCTTTAGCTGACCGTGGCCCCTGGATGGCCTTTCAGTGCAACTGGAAACCAAACTATCTTGGATGCCCTGGGCATTCAGTGCGACTGGAAGTCAAAGGGAAGAAGCTACTGGAGGTCCAGAAACAGGTCCAGGGTGCAGGGTCCCAGGAGACCCAGGAGTGAAAGCAGACCATCACCCAGCCAGAAGCCAGGTGCCCTATGACGCCTGCCAGTCTAGCGGGCACTGTCATCTGCAAACAGACTGCCCTTTCTGCCCTGCCACATGCCAGACCCACGGGTTCTGTGGCTCCCTCTTGAAGAAGACCCCATGGGTGCAATCACTCCATGCCTCTGTGCAGTCGTGCAGCCAGGCATCGTCTCTGAGGCTGCACGCCCAGTGCATGCCCCGCTGTCTGCCTGTTATTATGGTTGTTCTGTTGTTGCTGCTGCTACCTGGCTGTCACCGCCTGGCTCCCCACTAAGGGGCATGTGCATGCCATGGGGCTCTTCTGTGGGTTCTTTCAAGCAGTCCCCTCTCCCATGACACCTCAGCGAGGAGGCCATTCCTTCAATTCCTTTATCATCTTTGGGTGTTGGGGACGGAGTGTCCAGGAACAGCCTGCACCCAGGACTGGAGGGAGATGGACGCCCAGGGAGGCTCTAGTGACCATATCCCTCACCGGCGACAGATGTGGGATCCTTGTCTCCTCTGCTCAGGCAGGTTCCTTGAGACCCTGAGGCAAGGCTTCTGTCCTTCTGGCTAGCTTTGCCTTCAATGGACTCCTGCCCACTCACAAGTGGGCACTGTCTCTCAGATTCCCAAGTGTTAACAGACGAATATGAGTCCCTGAGGAGAAGAAGGGAGGCCCACACAGGTCATCCCCAGGTCCTTGGAGTCCAGGGATTCAGCTAAATCAGCAAACACATGCTTACAGAACAAACAGCAGCCTCGCATCACAGCTGGAGAACCAGAAGATCCGAGTTCAAGCCCTCTCCCAGCTGTGTGACTTGGGCGCCTTACATAGCCTCTGTGCCCTGTTTCCTCACCTTTAGAGCGAGCGTTGATTGGTTTGGGTGCTGCCCTTTGGCCAGACTTTTATGGCAAGCGCAAGTGCCCGGGGGAATGAGTGCACAGGCAGATTTGGTTTTCAGTCTTTCCCCAAAATACTCTGCACCAGACGCTTCCATTTAGCATCAGGGGCAGCAGGGAAGGTGGCTTGCATAGTGGAAAGGCGGAGGTCAGGAGCTGGGTGACAGCAATGTCCCTTTCCTTCTACTCCCTCATGGGCCCAGGTCAGCCGTCAGTTGAGCAAACCTGCCCCGGGGCGCTTCTGAGCAGGGAGGAGAGGGACATGGGGTGCAGCGGGACAGAGGGTATGGAGTCTGTCGCTGGAGAAGGGCAGGAGGCCCTGGGGGGCCTGACCCAGAGCTGTGGGACAGGTGGCCCCAGGCCTGGCTGGGTGGGTTGGGCTGTGAGTGGGCAGTGGGTGCATATGTGTACTGGCTGTGTACTGGTCGCCTGCCTGCCCCGGCTTCAATAGCTCATGCTCCAGGGCCTGTTTACGGGAGCCGGTGAAAGGGACTCTCGCTGGTGTGTCAACAGACTTTCCAAAGGCCCCCGCTTTCTCACCCGTCTCGGCTCTCCAAGCACGCCCTAGATCGGCAGGCTTATCGGAGGGGCCGTCTGGCGGGTCAAAGCTGTTTCCATGCATTGTGTGGCTGCCTGGAGACCCAGGCATGTCACCCCAGGACAAAGGAACTCAAGTGTTTGAAAGGCGAAAATATTTTGACCTGACTACATCATTTTTCAAAGGAAAAGAGTAATTCGCGGCTCACAATCCCCTCACTATCTCGCAGGAAGTCCTGTATTTCTTATTGACTCCCCAGGGCCTGCTTCCCCGTGTGAGAGGTCACCCAAGAGGGCCAGGCGTCAGGGACGGCGAGGAGCTTTCTCTCCACCTCTTCCTGTTGTTTTTTTCTCTTTAGTGCCTCATGCTTGTGAGGGCCTGTCCCTCACTCTGCTCTGTGTCCATCTCCTGGGGTCCTCCCCGACTCAGGAGCCTGAGAGGGTGCAGAGGACTGCCCTGTGTGGCCAAGTCGGAAGCCAAGGCCCTGAGAGGTTAAGTGACTTGGCCCGGGTCACACTGGTGGACTGCAGAGCCAGAGAGGGCACTCCTGTGGTTTTCTGGTCCCTCTGTGGGCATCCTTGCCTGGGTTCTTCAGTTCTGCCGTGTGACGACTGTGGATGGGACCTTACGGGCTTGTCACCATCTTGGTCGTCATGATCGACATCATCGTCACTGTCCTTGCCATCGCCATCATCACCTCCAGCATCAGCCTCGCCACCGCCATTCTCAACACCGCCATCACCACCGTCACCGTCACCGTTCCTGCTATGACCATCCCACCCTCACCATCACCCTCAGCACCAGTCCCAACCCCACCGTCTCCATCACCATCACCATCCACATCACCATCTCCATCCCCAGCCTCGCCACCGTCACACCATCAGCCTCGCCATCCTCACCACCATCACACCTTCGCCACCGCTATCACCATTTCCGTGACCACCGTCCTCACCACCGCCACCCCCATCAACACCATCACCATCGCCAGCACCATCACCGTTTCTCTCATCACCACCCTCACCCTCACCGCCAGCACCAATCCCAAGACCACCATCACCATCACCGTCACCAGCCTCACCACCATCGCCACCACCAACACCATCACCATCGCCAGCACCATCACCGTTTCTGTGACCACCATCCTCACCATCGCCACCATCCTCCTCGTCGCCATTATTACCATGGTACTCATCGCCAGCATTGCTGCCACTACTGCCATCATCCTCATCCTCATCACCAAACCTTGGTCTCACCGAGGGCGTCCAGCATGTGCCTGGTGCTGTTCGAAGTGTGCCTGACACCGTCACTCATGTAATCACTACCATGAAGTTGACGCAGGAATGAGGATGCATTCCAATTTACAGATGAAGAAGTCAAGGTGCCCAGAGGACAGAGACGTTCTCTTCCAGAGCCCCTGTGCTTCTCACCACAGCATCCCCCGGGCTCACAAACCATGCTGTGGCAGGGTTTCCTGGGGTTCTGGGACTGCTCAGAGGCTTAGCAAACAGACAACTGGTGGACTGGAGCCGAGAAAGACCCCAAAGCCTCTGAGCTGGGCTGGGAGTCTGACCTCTGAACCTCAGAGCTCCAGACAACTCCGGAAGTCCTCCCTATTGGGGGCAGGGCAGGAGCACTCGCCTGGACTCTCACAGCCAAAGCTGCTTTGTCCTGTTTGCAGAGCAAAGAGAGTTCCTCCTTGAGAGTAAGGATGCAGGACAGGGTCCAGAATCAGGGGCGGGGGTTACACCAAGGAGTGTGCACACTTCCCTTGATTATTGGGGTGGGGAGGTGTGGGGGATGTGTGACACTGGGAAACCAAGGGCTCAAAGAAATGGGCTTTGAGGGGGATGATGGTGACACATTGAAGGTCAGAGCTTCTTGTTAAGGAAAAGCCCTGGTGCTCCATAAGGAAGCCGGGTGAGCAACCTGGCAGTGCCTGCTGCTCCAATGAGTGGGGGAAACCCCCACCTGGCACAGTCATGGACAGGGGTGAGGCGTGAGCCAGGTCAAGGGGAGGCAGCTCCCGCAGGACCCCTCATGTGGGGCTGGCCCTGGGGACCACACACTTTCCAGCTGAACACCTTGGAAACCTGGATGGCCCAGGGCATGGGGACTGTGGGCCGCTCACGAGACATCTCGCCAGGTCCCTCTCCACTCAGCCTCCTTGGGAGGACCCCATTGGCCACTTCCGGCCTCTGTGGCCATAGGTAGGTGAGCTTTCTCAGGGATCCGGGAGGGGAAGAAGCGTGGGTGCCTCACAGTGTGCTCCAAGAGCACCCCTAAAAGCTGCAGGTGTGGCCTCTGCCACCAGGTTGAACCCAACATGACCTGACTTTGCACATGCAAAGGCACAGCCACGCCCGGCACAGCCTGTGTGCGCGGGATGCAAGCGATGTCTCTCCTTGAGGGGGAGCGGAGCAGACACAGGCCTCCCCTGGGACCGGTGCCACCTGCCAAAGGACCGCACATGGACAGACACGGGACCAAATGGCCCTCGTCCCCAGCAGGGTGGCCACCTGGCCAGCCCTTCCTCGAGGTCTAATTCGCTGTTTCTTTCCACCCTGCCAGTTCCCCTCTCCTACAGCCTCTGTACTTCTCGTCCAAAACAGAAATACAAAGGGAGGAAATCTGCTCAAAGGCCTCCTCCTCGTTTTATTTTTGCAGCTCTCTGGGGTGCCCACGCTGCAGATTCTCTTCTGATAATTATCTGCCCTTTCAGGCCTTGGTGCCCAGAGTCCCGGGATTGAGGGGCCAGAAGAAAGCGGGGCCTGGTTGGGCACGGTGTGCACTCCACGAATACAGACCCGTGCTGGCCCTGCCCCCTCCCTCCGCCCCTCCCACTTCTTCCTTCTCCCTCCCCTCTCGCCTCCCCCTCTCTCTCTTCTCCTCTTCCTCTTCCCCCCTCACCCCTTCCGTCTTCCCCTCACACCTCTTCTCTCTCCGTTTCCCTCTCACCCCTGCCCCTCTCACCCCCTCCCTCTCCCTGTGCCGCTTCCCTCTCCCTCCCCTTCTACCCCTTCTCTCCCTCTACCCCTCTCCCTCTTCCCCTTCACCCCTTCCCTCTCCCTCTGCTCTCCTCCCTCTTCCCCTCTCGCCCCTTTCCCTGTCTCCCTTACCCTCCCATCCTGTCCCTCTCACCCGAGTCTGGCAGAGTGGCTTTTTTTGTCTCTGAATCGCCCTCCTTACTCTCAGCTGATCCGTGATGAACACCACACCAGACTCTCTTTATGTGATAATTTTCCATCCCAGGCAACGCAAACATTTCTGTGGCGGATACTCGAGTCTTGGCCATCGCTCAGAAATAACAGAGGCAAGGCTCCAACATAAAATAATAAGTCTTGCTTTTTATGACTTAATTTATCAACACTGTACTGGGGAAACATCTTGTTAACTGGATAAGAAGAAACCGCTCACCCACACGGCCCGGCTGATGGAAGCTGTGTCAGGTGGAGTAATGAGTCCTGTTAGCATGCGAGGGGGCCAGCGCAGAGAGGGCGCATTATTCAAAGGAGGAATATTATTAAATAAGAAAGCGGTACACTCACTCGGAATCTGCTAAATTAAGAGCCCCACTCTTCCTGACCAAAATCAATTTGTTATCCCTCACAATTTCCCCCTGTTTGCAACAGATGCAAAGGAGGAACTGCCAGAAAAAGAGACTCTTTACAATCACTGGAGCTCCGAGACATAGCTGAGCACAACACGGCAAGATGGGGCGTGTCCAACCAGGGAACAGAGCAAACTGCACCGAGGATCGCAGGAGGCCCCTGTCCGCAGGAGGAGCATCTGATTCAGAGTGTTGCAGGAAGAGGTCCCGAGGGAATTGGGGACGCAAAGAACAAAGGCCACCGAGTCCCTCGGTGCAGGTGACTGAGATCTCAGAAGAAGGCAAGCATCAGCAGGGCAGAGGCTGTGAAGTCCTACCTCAGGCCTCTAGCACCCAGGACAGCTCCCCCCACAGCAGGCGCTCAGCAAACACGGGCCCTCACAGGAGGGGTGACTGGGTCCAGGACGGATCCCTCCACCCCCACAGCAGGTGCTCAGTAAGCATGAGGCCCTCACAGGAGGGGTGACTGTGTCCAGGATACCCCCCACACCAGATCCGCGGATACTCAAGTCCCCTCTGTAAGGTGGCCTAGAAAGTCAGCCTTCCGTGTCCGTGAGCTTCCCTCTGGGACAGGCTGAGTCCCTGGCCACACTCTCATAAGGAGAAGACAGTTTCCAAACGCCAGCCCGAGAGACTCCACACATGTGTCTGTCGAATAGGTGAGTGGATGAACGAAGAAAGGCTGCTTTGAGAGTGCAGAACCGGACCAGACGCAAGGAATCCCCCGGCGAATTTGTCTGGGGAGAAAGGCTGAGTCAGAACGATACAGCCTATGGAGCTCAGGGCTCAAGAAAGCATGAGAAGTCTCACTTTTCTCATAAGCCCAGCGTGGCTCAGTGGGGTGGCTCTGCTTACAGTAAGAACTTGGGGCTCCCTCTGGGACTTCCTGGGTGCTGTGGGCAGAGAACTCTGGTGGGCATCACTCTGGAAACTGGCTGCCCGGCCGAGAGAGGGCGGTGCACAACCCTAGACACACCCCCGCCAGCACTCCTCCCGACCCAGGCAGAGACAAAGCCTACCTTACCTGTTCTGGAAGGTAAACAACCAGACATGGGGTTTGGGCAAACCAACAGTACCTGCCACATCAAGGCACAGTCAGCAACCCTAGAATCCAGCCAACAAGAAGTGCCTTCCAGACACTGCCAGGTTACCCACTGACACCATCTACGGAGTCAGCCATGGGCCAGCCCAGTGGGAACAGCGTCACTTAACATAGTAATAAGTAAAACACCCACTAAGTTCTCTTAAAAATCATCCAGTAATGTATGTGGATGTGACCTTATCATTCTTAAAACTTCCTTTCAAGGTTGGGAGTGGTGGCTCCAGCCTATAATCCCAGCACTTTGGGAGGTCGAAGCAAGAAGATTGCTTGAGTCCAGGAGTTCCAGACCATAGTGAGACCTCGTCTGTATAAATAAATAAATAAATAAATAAATAAATAAGCTGGGCGTGGTGGTGCATTCCTGTAGTCCCAGCTACTTGGGAGACTGAGGGGAAAGGATCCCTGACCCCAGGAGGTTGAGGCTGCAGTGAGCTGCGATTGCGCCACCGTACTCCAGCCTGGGCGACAGAGTGAGACCTGAACTCAAACAAACAAACAAACAAACAAAAACTTCCTTTTAGTCTTTTCATATAATGGACGAACCCCTACATCCTACCCTGGGACACTTATTGCAACGGACCAACTCTGACATCCTTCACTGGGACATTCATTACCATGGATGGACCCCGACACCCTACACTGGGGCGGGGCACTTGTTACGACGGCCGGACCTGGATTGATGTGTGACTAGTAATTGTGTCTGCGGCCTGCACCAAGGCTCGTTCCGTGGGCTGTTCACACCACCGGTCTGGACAAAGGTCCAGTGATGCGCACCCACTCTTGTAGAAGCCCAGGGGGTCGTGTCGCTGCCTAAAACCCCTCCCACCACCTGTTCATCCTTCTCACCCCCACCTGTTCATCTCTCCCTCCCCCAATGTGTTCATCCCTCCCCTCAGCTCCTGGCGCCCCTTTCATTTCACTCTTTCTACAATTCTGCTTCCTCCAGAGTGTCGTGGAGTCAGTTGCTGCACGGCCTTTGTGCTGGCTTCCCTCCACGGCCAAGTGCGTTCAGGCTTCCTCCGCAGGGTTTCTGTGCCCTGACAGCAAGGCCTCTCTCTCACACTGTGACCGAAGGCCTCTGAAGGCACCAAGTGGGGGGGTCTCCTCTCCCCCAGGGTCCACCTGCCTCCCCATGGCCCATCTGCAGAAGCAAGGATCTGCCCTGAGCTGCCAGAGGTCCAGTCCCAGATGAAGCGAATCCTGAATTGCTCCCAACAAAGGGCCCAGGCCACCTTCCACTGCAAGCCCAGCATTTCCTGGTGTGGGCTGCCTTTTCTCTGGATGCTCTGGGCCAAAGATCAGGGCCTCTCGCTAAGGAGGGGGGCTATCCTCCAGGGTAGGCACCCTCATGGGGGCCACTGGAGCTGGGGGTGGGCTAGGAGAGGTTGAGCGCTGACTTCCTCCTGCGTCTCCTGTGCTCATGGCTTCCTCCTGCACTGAGGGCCCTGCTCTCCATCCAAGCCTCCGGTGGTACCTGTATGTGAGCTTCTGTCCGCTCGATGCCACCTCCTCAGGAAGCCTGCTGCAGCCTGCCATTGCTGTTCCTAATTGTCACCGTCCCACATCCACGCTCTCTGCCACGGGACTGTGTCCTTCCCACAAAAGGCAGAGCTCATCTCCACCGTGGTGCGGCTAGTCATGGCCAAGGGATTGGGAGTGACGGTGGGCTGACTCGGGACTGCGGCCTCGCAGGGACTCCGTGTGTCTGCTGTCCTCTTCTGCTGCCCGTGAGAATAGCATGCCCCAGATGACCCAGGGGCCCGAAGACGGTGACAGACATTCAGGACAGATAACCTCAATCTTCCTCGTGGACCCTGTGGCTGGCCTCCAGCTGGCACCCACATGAGTGAGAGGCAGTGTGTGCTGCTTCAAGCCACTGAGGCTGGGGATGTTTGTTACACAGCATTGCTGTGGCCACAGCTGGATGACACGCCCACTTCCACAGGTTTTGGTGCCATCAATCTTGCCTTTCTCTGAACACGACTGAGATGGCATCTGTGGCACAGAGCCACCCTGGACCTGGCTCCTGCCGTGCTGGCCCAGCCCTAGCTCCGTGCCTGCGAGCATTCTGGAGGCATGGGGCATGAAAGGTGCTTCAGGACCTTGCTCTGCAGACCTGCAGGCTGCATGGAACTGTCTCCTGCATGTGACAGTGCTGCCTCGGCCAGGGACTCCCACTCCTCGCACCTCCCCTCCCTACCATAAGACGGGGATGCAAGACCTGAGTGGGAGGTCTGGGGCCAGAGGTTTGACGCACACAGAGCGCGCAGCACGTGGCCAGCACTCTGCAGGGATGAGGATGCAGCAGGTCCAGCAGCAGCGCAAGGCTTGAACAAAGCAGGTGCTCGGAGAGGACAGCCTTAGGTGAGGGAGGTGGAATTCCATCGTGGCAGCCACACCCAGTCCTGTCTCCTCTTTCCCCGTGCCCACCACTGCAGCAGCTGGACCAGGGGTTAGAGGCTTGGTGCCCATTGCCCCCCGTGACCCCCACATACACACCTGTGGGGCCAGTATCTGCCGCGAGAAACCAGTGCCACGCCTGGGAGATGGCACCTCTCGGACGACAGCTGGGACGCCAGTGGATCCAAAACCATCACCCGAGCCCTGGCTGCTTGGCTCCGAGGCCCACCGGCCCCAGTCCGAGCAGGTGCATGCTAATAGCATGGCTTCTTAGATGGGGAGACACAGCCTTCCTCAAGGGCCCTGTGAATCTCCTCCAGTCAGCAGGCCTGAGGTCCTGCAGTGCAGCCCCCTGGGAGCAGAAGGCCCTCAGCTGGGGAGCCAAAGATGGTCCTTTCTCCACCCTAGGGGTCCAGGACCCGCCCAGGTCTTGCTTGGAAATCGCTGTGTGGAAGCAACTGCCCTCATGGGGACACACCCTCTGGGAACAGCAGGAGCCCAGGGCCGGTCCCTCAGAGCCCGGACACTCAGCCTGCAGGAGGCGATTTGCGCTTGGCCCTGTTTGTTATCTCCCATGGAGAAGCGTCTTTGGGAGGATGGGGTACAGAGTGACGTTGCCGAGAAGAGACCAGGCCATGGGAAGGGGCCCAGGGGGTCTCCGGTGCCAGGACAGTTGCCATCTTTCACCCTGGAGAGGAGCCCAGCCACCAACACACTTGTCTGGACACACCCAAAAGCCACCCTGACGTCCACATGATAATCGCCTCAGTCCTCTGCCAACTGGGGCCGCTGGGGAGACCCCACCAGCCCGTTGCCGTGGACTTTGCTGAGGCATGTGTTTGTGTTTACAGCAGAAGAGGCTACAGGGCCTCATTTTTTTCCTCCTAATAGTGTGGTGCAATTTAATTAACTCAGTATTGCACCCACCTGAAGATCATGGCCAGGGCTTATGGATGTCTCCATCTGGCTCCCATAAAGTTGGAACAGACAATAAATCCAGCTACAGCCCCAGGTGGCAGGAGGCGACCTGCTAGTGGCAGTGTTCCTAGCACCCGCTGCAGGGGCTGCTTGGGTGGCGGGCCCCGGGGGCCACCCCAGACACCCCAACACATCAGGTGGGTCGTGAGGAGAGGCGGCTGGTGCCAGGGCAGGCAGCTGTGAACTCTGACCTGCCACAGGTGTTGTGACACCACTTTGGAAGCAGGTGTCCGCCAAGAGTCCTGACACCCTTGGCCGCTGGTTCCAATCACCACCGGGAGCCTAAGTGGTCCCCTTCTTCCCACACCGGCAAAGGGCAGCCACAGCTGGAACATTGTTCCTCAGGCCTGGATGCCTGGGGCCGTGCCCGATGGCCACCTTCCCACACAATCCCCGAAACACATGGGGCGCTAGAGCCTGGAATTATCTCCCATTTGTAGAGAAGCAGCCAGAAGGCAGAACTATGGAGTTCTAGGCTGAGGGCCATGCGGTCCGGGTCCAAAGGGCAGGTGGGTAGGGAGGGGCAGTGGGCCTGGCTGTGTCCTGGGTCTGCACGGAGAGAAGGACCCTCCATTGACCTGCTGGGGTTCTGCACACATGCATGTTCTGAGTGTGTACTATTGAGATGAGTGAGGTTTCGTCTGCTGAGATCTAAATTATAACTGAAAGTGTGCGTGTGGGGCATAGTTCCCGATGACAGAGGAGGGACCCCAGGGCCACCTGCCAGGGACCCCCAGAGGAGCGGGGCAGAGCCCTTCCACCCCCACCCTGCCTGCTGGGCTTCTCCCACCCTCTCCTGCAGGGCCTTTGCCCCAGCTGCACCCTGAAGGTCTTCTGAAGTTTCTGTAGGATGAGAACAAAACCTGTGAGTGTCTGTTGCTTACTTGCAAGAAAAGGACAAAGTAAACACTCGTTTCCCCCCTTGAGGCTCCTGGGCTTGCTGAATCGGTCTGAACAACGCCCCCTCCCCCTCTGCCCTGCATCCCCACACCCCCAGGCCTTGGCCGGGTGGAGCAGAGAGGAGGTCTCTTCAGAACCGTGGACCTGGAGACAACACCACTGTGGCAGGTAATAAATTACTGGGCAGGAAATTAATTAGCTGCACCCCTCCCGGCCTAATCTGATGGTTTAAGCTGATTTAAGGGACTCGTAGGTTGAGGTGGGGGGTGGGATAAGTGGAGTCAACTCAATTTAGAACAGGAGAGGCAGAAAGGTTACATTTATAAAGTCGTCACCCAGCCTGGAGTTGCCCATAACTCACCTCAGGGCCATGCTAACGGGCCATTAATCACCCTTATCAGTCTGTGAAGGGGCCGCCTAGGGACCGCCCCACCCCAGGGAGCAAGTTCAGGTGCTGCGAGAGGTGGCGAAAGGTCAGAGTCCACCCAGGCGCGGGGCTGCCGCCCTGGAGGGAGCTTCTGGTCCCTCCCCTGGGCAGATTCCTGCCCCTACTGGAGTCTCAGAGGCCAGATAAGTGGCAACAGTTGTGAATGAGGGAGCTTCAGGGAGGAGGGGGGGGGAGGAAAAGAAGCCAGACACCAGCGTTGGTCCCCAGGGCCACCGCCCAGCACTGGGTGGGGAGGCTGGCGGAGGTGGCGTGTCCCAACTTTCTGCCGGCTTGGCCGCATTACACACCTCTCCGCTTTGCAGCCTTTGATTCAGCAAAATCAAGGATGCAAACTTCTTAGGAGTACTTAGTTTCCATGGCAACCGAAGCTGACCTCAACATTATTGTTCTCAAGAGGGGACTGACTTTACTATATGTTCATTCACTGAATTAATGGACTCCCGGTTCTTTTATCAGCAACCCTGGGACAATGGAGAGAGAGACATGTCGGGAAAGGGCTTTCAGCCACTGTCCAGCCTTTTGTCCGCGGCTTACGGGACGAAGCCGGTCTATTCAGCCTGAGATTATCAAAATCAACTTGGGGCTGTCTCGGGGGCAGCGAAACACACTTTGATTTCATAAAGACATAACTGATCCCACATGCAAATTAATAATTGTGATGGCAGGGTTCTTCAGGCTGGGGACTTTGCTGTTGTTTTGTTTTGTTTTTTTGGTAATAAAGTGCATTTGTGGGGGAACGGCAGTTTCATGGCAGCGCTGTGGTGGGTTCACAGTGTTGGCGGCCGGATGGATGATGAAGGAAAAGGCATTCCAAAACTCACCTCGCAGGCACAGACCTCAGCACAGTCAAGCAAAGGGCAGTGATGGAGAACGTTCTCGTTCCAGTAGCATCAGCCAGACCTGATGCCTGCATGTCAGTGCCTCCCTGGAGTATCAGTGTTCGTGTGTCTCCCATCTCTCCCCGGCCTCATCCCTGCCCCTCCCTCCCACCCCTTCCTCCCAGAGGAAAACAACGCAAACAAGCTACTGTAGGTCCTGACTCCAAAGGAGCACAAGTCCCAGGCTACGTGGTGCTGAGCTGAGTTAAGCTACTACAGCTGGGCACGGCTAAAGACTTGGTGGATCTGGCTCCACAAACCGCCCGAGTCCCAGCCTGGCCCCAGCGTGTTCAGACCTCGGACGTGTGGCCTCAAGTAACCGCTGCGCGAAAGACACTTAGCAGTCGCCTGTCTGTCTCGGCTCCCGCCTTCCCGGAGCAGGCTGAGCTCTGGTCCCAACTCCAGGGCCATCCATCAGCTCCCAGGTCCCCACGGGAGGGACCCGCTAAACCTCTGGGCTTCCCGTGACCAGAGGCATTTCGCCCGGCCCAGACTATAGACAATGTCAGCACAAGAGCCCAGTGGGACAGGCCATGGTTCTAACATCCAAATAATCATTTCACAAATTATCATAATTATCAATCAATCACCCTGTTTGGACAATTCGAGTCAGGCTATCAGATGACTTTTATGACCTGTAGCATTTTGTACGTAATAATAACGGGGAGAGATTTATGGACCCATCACCGAGCCCTCTTCCAGGGTATGACTTTATTAGCTCTATTTATTTTTGACTCTCCTCTTAAGCCCCTGCCCTTCCTGCTCTGCGCAGAGGTGGGGGTAGGGGGAGGCTGGCCCGGGTGGCCACGTTTCCCAAAGCTTCTGAAGAGGCACTTCCAGGTCCCTCTCGCAGCCCAAGGGGCGCAAATTCCTGATTTTTGGGGTGGCGGGGTGGAGAAGGGGAGGAGAGGCGAGGATAAAAATATGAAAAAGGTCACTTCCTCGTGTGTGTATTTTCTCCCGGTCGTTCTGTATGAACACGTCCTTCCTTTTCAAGAGGGTGAAGGAAAACAAGATAAAGGGACAAAGGAGAGGCTGTCGGGCCTGTTTCCCTTTCATATCGCCAAAGAGATTGAATCAAAATTCTTTCAGCTGATACCATCTCCCGGGTGGACTACACTCTTGTTAACGGATAAATTCAAGCCCTCCAGAAAGTCAAAGAATAAATTTAAGCCTTTTGCCAAATGTCTATCCTATTGGATTTTGATAAGACGGCCATTGAGCCTTAATAATGTCTTCCATCCATTTCCAGCGCGCCCTTAACACGGCTCTTTATTCGTCCCCAAAGCCTCTTCGCCCGGCCTTTTTATTACCGGCTCGGGCGGGCTCTCCAGGGAGCCGCGCGCCCCGGTGATGGATGGACAACCCGCTAGATTATCTCCCGCAGATGTTTGCTCTCCAGGAGCCCCCGGGCGTTCCCTCTAAATAAACAGAGACTAAATAGAGAGTCGGCCGGAGGGGCAGTCCCAGAGGTCCCGGCACCGCGGCGCAGCCCCACCTGCAGCCAAAGTGACTTTTAGGAAGGCGCCGGGGACGCACCCAGGGCGCCAGGACGGGGCGAGCAGGGGTCCCGGCTCGGCACCAAAGCTCGGGGCTGCCTGGGAGCGCTGGCCGCGAAGGGGACGGGGGACGAGAGGGGCTGGGGCAGGGGGGACAGAGGGGCGCAGGACACCCGGGCGAGGGGACGGACGAAGGCGCGCAGGACAGACGGGGGAGGGGCGCCCCTGCGCCTGGCGGTGGCTCCGCCCCTTCTGGAGGCGGAGTCAAGCCCGGCCCGGCTCACAGGCGGTCGCGGCTGTCGCTCCGACAGGAGTGAAGCCCCGCGCCGCGGGTCCCGCTGCTGTCTTGGGTTCGAATCCAGAGCCACCCCACTCCCTGGGCCTGGGCTCCCTCGCCTGCAAATTCTGAAGAGAGGAGCTTCTGCAGCCCTATCAGAAACCTGGCTCTTTGGGATTCATAACCGTGGCTTCCCACAAACTATCACCCTTTCTTCGTTTCATATGTCAAGCGGCTGAGTGAATCATTACGTTTCACCCAGGCAGGTAAATTGCAGGAAGTACAATCCTCCTACAGATGGATGTGTTGGAACTCAGAGATGCCGCGGACCACACCAGGTTGCACAGCCCTTAGTCTCCCTCCCTCCCCCTAGGCGTTTCCAATGCTCCCACGTGTGCCCGTGGGTAACCCAAACCACAAAGCCCATAAACCAGAGTCCTGGTCCTGTTACCAAGGGTTACGCCAAATTCACCCTGAAGTAGCAAGCCAGTGCATTCGAAGTCACATCAGCAAAACACACACTGGGCACACACAGAGCTTCAAGCTATTCACTCTTCCTAAGGCAGGGCCTTCCACCTGGCAGGGGCTCAGATAAGGAAGGCCTGTCCTGATTTTTCTGACCCCGGTGTGGGACCCTTTGCCTCAAAATTTCAGCTTCTATCTCTTAGCCCCATTTCCTTATCTCTCCCAGACCTCTGCGGATGCACCTGGATAGGCCCAGACCCAAGTCCCAGGGTTGGGTTCCTGATCACCCCACCAGCGTGCTCTCAACCAGTACTTGAATTCCCCAGATGCTGACAAGGTGAGGTCAGAAAAATTGTGAGACTGGAGGTCTGCGCCGTGTTGTGGGTAGCTTCTCCATCTGGTGAGGATGTGGGTGAGGATGTCCCTTCCAGGCAGCCCCAGCCTCCCTTGGGACTCTAAGTGGCAGCAGGAAGGAGGAGCCCTGGGCTGAGTCTGGAGGCCTGTGGGACAGAGCCACCCCCAATGCTCCCTTGGGCGCTGGTGCAGCCGCTGTGCCCCTGCTGTTCTGCTGCTGCAGCCCGGCCTGTCCACATCTGCCCCAGTTCTGCACGGCAGCAGAATTCCCTCCGACGGGGCACTTCCCACCGGCCTTCAAAGGGCCTGCATCGGGCAGGAAGCCCCACTGTGTCGGGCAGTTGTGAGGGATCCTGGCTTGACAGCCTCTCACACCCATCCCGGAGGCTGCTCTCAAGGACGACCACGTCAGACAAGACCCGATTCCTCACCATCTACAAAACCGAGAGGGCAAACCCAGACAGCCAGTCCAGGGGAGTAGAGGGCGGCGCCACGCTCATCCTACTCGCCTTATTTCTTTCTGGTTCAGAGGCAGCTACAAAGCCCATAGACCACAGTCCTGGTCCCGTTACCAAGGGTTACGCCAAATTCACCTCGCTATGGCATATCAGTGCCTGTGAAGCCGCATTCTCCCTCCCGCCGCCATGCGTGCCCTTGAGGGAGGCAGGGGCTGCCTGGAGGGGGTGTCCTGCCTGGAGGGCACTTGCCTCCTCAAAGCCCTTTCAGTCTAGACTTGACCTTCTGACCCTCTGCTTGGTCCCTGAGCTCGGGCTGGACAACCTGCCCCGCACAGATCATCACCTTCTAGCCTCCTGCGAGGCACTTTCAAATGCGTGGAGGGGACGCACCGCAAGGGAGTCTCGCTGGAGTTGGATGGTCCAGCCACACACTCCTGGTGCGAACCTAAGAACCCACGCTCGCTCTACAGCCGAAGTGGTGGGAGTGACTCAGGTCACTTTTCGCGGGACGTGAAAATGCTGCATCCTTGGACATGTCTGGCTACTCTACATCCTTCACGAAAAGACGGATTCATTGGAAGAGGCAGGAAAGGAGCCAGCAGGAGAGACCTGTCGGAATGTGCATCTCAGTGCATTGCATTCACTTTCAGAAAGGCCACGGGCCTCCCCTGGGCCACGGGGATGGAGAATGGACACCTTGTTCCCAGACAAAAGGATCCCGCCGAGGGCAGACGACGTGAGTGATGGGATGGGCAAGGTAAAAAGTTCACCCTGTGGCCAGAGGTCCCTCAGGAGGTCACCCCGGGGTCACAGAGTGTCTCCATTTTTCTCCCAAATCAATGTCTCTGGGCTTGAACCTGGAGAAGGGGCCCGTCCCCCTACCCTTTACAGATCGCTCTGTCTGCATGACGGTCCGTCCCATGTGGGCAGCTCTGCCCAGAGGCCTTGCTCAGACCCTTGGAGGCCCAGCAGGACTAGCAAAATGCTTCCTTTCACTCTGGGAGCAAGATGGGGCATTTGGACTTGAATGCTTAGCGTCCCTGCTGTGAGGCTGCCAGCGCCCTCGAGCACACACTCCATGGGGCGAAATGCAGTCGTGATTTTGACATGAACATCATCACAGCAGTGCTCAGTGGGGCGAGGCTGCTCCGTGCTGAGTCAGCCCCATGGCCGCCTTCTGTACTGTGGGGGGAGGAGGTGGAGAAAAGGTGCTCACTCCCACTCTGCCTTGCTTTGAACCAAAGGCGATATTACTGGGAAATCCAAAATGGGAGATCAGCCGCCACGTGTGTGTGTTAATATACACATGTGTTCATGTGTATATGTGTAAGTGCATGTGTGCTCATGCATCTGTATGTGTGGTTGGGTATGTGCTTGTGCATGTCTGTACATGTGTTCATGTATTTGTGTGTGTGCATGTATGTGTGCATGTACATGTGTGTCTGTATGTGTGTGAGCCTGTATGTGCGTTCACATATCTCAGCGTGTGTCCTTATATGTGTGTGCATGTGTCTTTCTGTGTCTATACATGTGCACATGTGTGTCTGTTCATGCATACACACATGTGAGCGCGTGTACATGTGTGTCCACATGTGCATGCATACGCGCCTGCATATGTGTGCATGTGCCCATGTGTCTGCACATTGAATGTACACGTGTCTCGGTGCATGTGTGCATGTGCATGAATGTTTTGCATGCATGTGTCCATATGTGTGTGCGTGTTTACATGCATGCATGTATGTGTGTTTGTGTGTGAGCCTGTATGTGTGTTCATGTGTCTCAGTGTGTGTCAGTACAGGTGTGCATGCACGTGTGCCTCTGTGTGTTTGTACATGCATGTATGCATGCATGTCCATATGTGTGTGCATGTGTGTTTGTACAGTTGCATGGGTGTGTGTCTGTATGTGTGTGCTTGTGCCTCTGTGTGCCTGTACCTGTGTGTACAGGTATGTTCATGTGTGTCTGTACATGAATACATGCATGTATGTCTCTGCACTCGTGTGCATGTGCATGTGTGCTGTCCATGCACGTGTACACATGTGTCTCTATGTCTCTGTGTGTTTGTACATGTATGCATGTGTGTGCATGCATGTTCATGTGTGCATGCATATGTATGCATGCATATTTGTCTCTGTGTGCCTATATGCCTGTGCGTGTGTTAACATATGTCCATTCGTGTGTCCATGCATGACTATCTGTGCATCTGCGCATATGTGTCCATGCGTGTGTGTGCGTGCAGGCATCACATGCAGCAGAAGTTGAGCTCTAGCTAGCAAGAGTTCAGGCTTTGGAGGGGGTTTCTGGACCATCCGTCCCGTCGTCTAGACTGTGGCGTGCACACCCAACTCCGCAGGAGCTCTGAGGGTATGCCTTCCCCAGGACGTGTGCTCCTTCTGTGCTTCTCAGGGTTTGTGTCTGCAGGGCTCCCACCCATCCCGGTAGAGCCAGCAATGACGCCTACGCTGAATCCGCCTTCCGCCTGGTGTTTGCTCCTTAAAGCACTGCCTGGGCCTCCTCGGAAGCACGGGGCATGGCTGCGTCTGCAGCCCATTTCTCTTCCATATTCCTTTCATGGGCACATCCAGTAAGATGGTTACATAAACACAACCCGCGTTTATTTAGCTTTCATGTGTCTGCACGACCCGTGGTGCCCCAGGTAGGGGTCTCTTCCATTCTCAGGAATCGAGAGCCCTGAGGAGCGACCCCTACCTGCTCACACGGGGAAGACAAGCATCTGTCCTTACAACACCAAAGTCACGCAACGGCCCAAGACAGCATGCGCACATGGCCAGCCGGCAATGCCCGATGACATACAACACAGGGATATGGAAGTTACAGGCACCGGCCGAGGCGGGGCAGCTGGCGGAGACGGCGCACAAGCTCTCCTACCTTTCTGATGCAGCCCTCCTGGGACGACACCTCCACATCCGTCAGTATTTGCTGCAAGACAGTATTGAGAGGGGTCATTAGTCTCAGACAAGACATCGCCCTCAAGCCACAGCGGGTTTAACACTTGTGGGCAGATCAGTGTGTCCCTGAAATAATGGAGTCAGGCATGCTGACCTCCCCCACAGCAGCAAAGAAAGGGCTCTGTGGATTACGGGGGTCCTTACGCTGACAGCGGGTCCCGCATTCACCCAGGACTCCAAGCTTCCCCGAGGACCCTGGCCTCTTGGAATCCCCATGCCTCGGGATGAAGCTTCTTTGTGTAGCTCTGGCCGTGATTAGACAGGTGAGGACCCCCAAGGAGGTGTCCCACAGGGAGTCACATGTTTCACTAAAAGCATGCCAATGGGGAGCCCAAGGACAGCTGAGGGATTAAGGGATGCGCTTATTGGCTCCGGGTCCCACTGGCAAATCCAGAGGAGTATTTAGAGATGGCGTCATCTGAGTGGTGCCGGGCCTGGAGGGGTGGGTGGGTGGGGACTACTCAGGGTCCACAGCCTGGCTTGGGGCACAGCTTGTGCTAGGTCAACCCGGATCCCGGGGGAAAAGCAACTGGGGAAGCCAGAGCAGGGACAGAGGTGGGCTGCTGCATCCCGTGGAAGGATGGCTGGCAGGCACCGGGGGAGGGAGCACTGATGGCATTTCTCTGCTTCCTCTTTCTTGGCAGCTCAGAGGTGGCCATGTTTGAACTTGGGGGGAGTGATGTAGGTCGAACGCTTGTCCCTTCTGAATCTCACACTGAAATGTGACTCCTAGTGTTGGAGGTGGGGCCCGGTGTGGGTGATGGGGTGACAGGGGTGGGTCCCTCAGAATGGCTTGGCGCCCTCCCCATGGTGACAAGCGAGTTCTCCATTATATCACATGACAGCCGGCTGTTTAAGAGCCCGGCGCCTCCTGCTCTCTCTTGCTTTCGCTCTTGCCATGTGACACGCCATCCCTCCTTTTGGCATGACTGTGGCTTCCTGAGACCTCACCAGGCGCCCAGCAGACTCCGGCACCACGTTTCCTGTGCGGTGTGCAGACCCGTGAGCCTAGCACACCTCTTTTCTTTATAACTCACCCCGTCCCGGGTATTCCTTTATAGCAATGCAAAATGGACCGATACAGGGGTGTCCTCTGTTGTTTTTGGAGGAATCTTCCCAAAAGAAATCAGGCTAAGGCAGAAAGCTGCAGTGCCCAGCATCGTGCAAGTGCCCTAGAGCACTGAGGGGCTCCGGCAGTGGACTGTGGGCAGTACTAGGGGCTCCCACGTTCCCCTTCCCCTAGACTCATGGCCAGAGACCATGACAGAGAGGCAGGAATGTGCCCCAGCCTGGACCTTCCTCCAACCTGGGTAGCTTCGACGGGAAGCTTTCCTTGGCTTGGCCAGGAGTGCCGCCGCGTTTCGCGGGCGTCTCCTCTTACAAACCACCAAGCTGCACTCCGGAGGGCTGGCGTTTCCATGACCCGTCCCAGGGTGCTTTCTAAGCTAAGCAAACTGACAAATTGGCTGTAGAAATTGGACTTTTCCCTTCTGGACCGAAAGTGGCCGTGCACAGACACGTAGATGCAAATTGTCATGTTGTTTCCATAAGAACAGAAACCAAGATGGAAACTAATACTTGAAAAATAAAACGAGAAATTACGTTCAAAGCAAGGGTTTTCTCCCTCTTGTTCCCCTCTAAAAAGGCCCGACGGCTTTAAACCTTGCAAGGACCGAGTGCAATGTGCCGGCCTGTGCCCGTCAGGGCAGGTGAGAGGACCAGGGGGCTGCATTCCAACATGCTGGTGCATCTGCCCGCGCTCAGCTGTAATAACAATATGGCATATTTTTAAATGTTGAGGATTCAAACCAATTGGGGATTTTATGTTTCTTTTAATTGATTCTGAAACTGTGGTTTGGAAAATGGTTATAAGTAAAAAGGGGAAAGAGGGAGAGAAAAGGTGAACTCCGCACAGGAGACTCATGCGGGCGTCCCCAGGAGGGTCAGCGGGGGACTGAGACACTGGGCGCCCTGCCCCCACCCGGGCTGGCTCCAGGGGCTGGAGCTGAGTCTGGCCTTCGACAGGCCTGTGTTTCTGGCCCCACATCTTTCCACATTCACTCCTGAAACCAGGACCAGGAAGGCTGGCTGGAAGCTCGGTCGGTACTGAGGTTGGAGAGAGTGAGGCTGACCGCTGAATCTTAGAAAAGCAGGACTTGCAGGAAAGGGCCATGCTCAGGGGCACCCTAGGCCAGAGGCCACCTCTGGACGGCTCCCAGAAGAGAGAGGACCTCTGTCCTCACAGTCTGCCCTGGCCTGGACCCTGGATACCCTCACCCAGCAGGGACAGAGACCTTGGTTGGCATCACACAGGGCTTTGCTGGAGGCAGAACTCAGAGACTGCTCACAGGAAGAATCTCTCCTGGTCTGGCTGTTGGAGGAGGTCCTGGCTATACCAGCTCAGGTGACAGGGACACCCACCCCCATGGCCGCCCCGGGTTCCTGACAGCATATGTCACAGCCCAGCTTCCCTGAGCCGGAAACATCTGCGTCACCTTGTCAGCTGAGGGCTATGCCAACACCAGGATCTGGGCCTTGCCAGTCCCGCCTGCTTTTCCGGGTATGTCATGGAATATTATGTGGTTTGTGTCTCTCTGGCATCCCCAGTGAGCCACAGGTACCTGCATGGGCACCATTAGTGAAAGGGACCAGCCTCCTGGCCTGCCTGCCAGCACTGCACACATTCACGCATTCCGAGGCCCCAGGTGCCTGGAGGTGGCCTGGGAGGAAGCCAGAGTGGCCTTTGACTAGGTGTCAATGCCATGGTGGGGCATTGGCACTGGATCCCCATGTGCGTTCCATTCCCAGGTGCAGGTGGCTGAACCTTTGTGGAAAGCAATGAAGTCCCTACCATCCCTCGAGGCTGGGCCAGCCCAGGAGTCCCCATGAGCACCACATCCCTGCGGAGGGGTCTAGGGTTAGAGACCTCGGACTGCCTGTAGATGCCACCCTGGGCTACTGTGTCCTCAGATGCACAGCCACCCACAGGCTCTGTGCTCTGTGGGAGTATGCACCAGGCCTGTCACCATGGCAGGCTCTGTTTTCACTGTGTCTTGCCGGCTGACCTTCCTTTCTGCCTGCCCTCCAGGGACCAGTTGGACTGGAGCACCCAGGAAATCCGTCCGTCATGCCACCTGGAAGCCTTGTCTTCCCATTCTCTGAAGAGTCCGGTGAGGTCTGTGTAGGGGGTCAGCAAAGGCTCCTGCCTGTTCCCTGGGACTGGTCATCAGATGGGGACACAGAAACGGATGTCTGAACAACACATCTCTAATGGTCCAAGACGCCACGTCTGTCACTGAGCAGAGGGACCGGCCGTGCCGGTATGAGCACCAGGGGTCTGGGCCTGCCCTGGCAGATGCTGCGGCTCCCAGGCCCTGGGCTCTCTGTTGATCCTTTGAGGACGGTGCCCCGGCTCCCCTTGGGCTGCAGGTGAGGGTGGCTGAGGAGTGTGGAGTCACACAGCGTCACAGTCGTGCAGCCTCGGGTGACAGGGAATTGCCATGCGTATGTGCACAGCCCTTGCCTCCCACCCGCACCCCAGAGAAAGAAGCAGGGTCCCCGGATGCTGGAGAGAGACGCACCCTCCTGCAGTGGAGGGCCCCAGCCTGAGTCGCGTTCCGGAACCGCCTGGCCCACCTCACAGCCCGCCTTGGCAGGTATGGACACCATTAACTGCCTCTTCACCCGCTGCTGACCTTGGTAGAAAAAACGGCCGGACGCACTGCTGGAGGCCCTCAGCCCTGGCCTCCACCCTTGCCAAATCTGCGGCTCCTGAAAACCCTCTTTATTTTGCTGGCTGAGCCCTCAGCACACGCACCGCTGGCTCGTCGATGGCTGGCAGCAGCCGCCGGGCCCTCAACTGCTTCTCCGCGCCCCGGCAGAAGTATTAGGTGTGTTTTGATTAAGCATTTTCGCCAAAAAGGCTAGGCTTGACCTCTGGCATTTAGCTGCTTTCTTGAGTCCCCATGCCAGGATTTAGCTAAGTGGGGCTGGTTAAAACATCTTTTTTGACTCTTAAAATAAATACCCTCTGTTCTCTAAAAAGTCAGTGAAGAGGACACACACACACACACACACACACACACACACACACACACACACACACACATTGACGTCTCGTATACTCATGCTATGCCATGCTGGCACGTGCTCTGAGGGGGCGAAGCTTACTTTTCCGTATCACAAATGGATCCCAGACGGTTTCTCTCCCTTCAGAATTATCTGTGATTAAAGTGTCTGAAACACACCTGGACCAAGGCCTGGCCACGAGGCTGCTCCCAAGCCAGATGGAGGAGGGTGGAGCCCGGCCTGCAGAGGAGGCCCATGGAGGAGCCCGTGCCCACGAGGGCCCCCAGTGCTCTGGTTCAGGCACTTCTTGCTCTTGGCCACAGAGACCAAATCTTCTCTCTTTAACCGACGTTTCTTTCTTGCCCATTTTTTTCTTCTGTAGAGATGCTGTCTATGTTGCCTAGGCTGGACTCGATCTCCTGGCCTCAAGTGATCCTCCTGCCTTGGCATCCCCAAGTGCTGGGATTACAGGTGTGAACTCTTGTCCATTTCTGTCCAGCTTTGTCCCCATAGATATGAGTTTGAGTCTAGACCCTCCTAAAAGCTGATTCCAAGGCCTCCTGGAAGAAGCCTCCACGGGTGGTGATGAGGGTATAGGGCACCCAGGGCTGGGCAGGAGGGAGGGCTATGAAGCCCCCTGCAGCCCAGCGCCCCATGCTGGCTCTGCTCACCTCTGGGAGACTGCGGGCTCTCAGGGGCTCAGGGCTCTGCTGTATCTTCTGAGCAGACGGGAGAACACAGAGGCTGGGGCCTCCCCTGCCCGAATTCAGAATTACAATTCTCATTGTTAATTTTCTTTTCCAGTCAAAGTCCTACAATTGCTGTCAATTACCCTGGTGTCAATACTATGTCAGACTGATGGCAGTGCTCCTGGGTCATCTTCTGGGGGGACTGTTTCAAACCCCAGAGACACACTTCTCACCAAGACCCCCTGACGCTGGAGTGGGCGCCGTCCCATGGTTTGCAGTCGGGAACAGAAGCCACGGCGTTGCGGTGACAGGCCAGAGGTCAAGAGGCTGCTAAGTGATGAGGCTGCATTCAGACCCGGGCCTCCTGAAACCAGGCGTGCGCTCTGGGGACACAGGCCACCGGGTGGACGCATCCGGCGGGAAGAAGCCACATGCCAGGCCCTTCCGACCGGGACTCACACCTGAAGCCCAGCCAGGACCCTCCCCAAGGCCCAGCCCCCGCCGCCAAGCGGAGCTGGGCACCGTCCCACTGGCAGTCCCGGCAGGAACAGCGGTAGGCGGTTAGTCACCGGCCGGCTGGGTTCTGGCTCCCAGAGCAAAGCCTGCATGGTGTTGACACAAACCCTTGAGCTCTCAACCGGGAGTGGGAGAATATTTATTTATTTTTTTGCATTAAAAAAAAAACCCAGCTTGGCTGTGTTTGAGCTACAGAAATGATTTTTTTAAAGCTCCTTGGACACTGTTTTTAGCTTTTACGCCTAAACAGATACTCCTCAGTTCTTTCAAGTGAGATCCAGCCAGTGAATGGAGGCTCTCTCTTGACTCCTAAGAAAAATATTTACACAGTCAAGTATGGTGCAGAAAGGACCTGGGGCCCGGAGAGCCTGGCCTGAAAGGCACGCAGGTCCCCATGCGGCTGTTCACACGCCCAGCGCCACTCCCTGGCCCTCCGCCTGCTCCCACTATCCTCTTCCCCAAAGCCTTCCAGAGCCTCCTTTGGGCCCCCTGAAGGCCTTTGCCTCGGCTTCCCTCCGGAGAACACACAGGGGGCTGCGGCAGGAGGGAATGGCCCCGTGTGAACCCCGCAGAGTCCGGCCTCCCAAACCCTCTTTGTTTGGCCATCAGGAGGACCCAGGCCGCTCTGCTTCCAGGGCCCCCAGCAAGGAGCATTGTTAAGACTCACCCCCCTCCACTCCCTGCTCCTGCACCTCCTCCTTCTCCTCCTCCCTGTTGCAGCCCCAAGGGATTGAGCTCAGCGGCATCTCTCCCAGCGTGGAGGGGCCTTCCGCTCGGCTCTGCTCTGGCCATGGGAGCTCCCGCTGGCGCCAACAGGCATCCACCGCGTGCCTGGTGATTTTCTCTCGAGCCATAGGGCCCTGCCCCGCCCCGCCTGGCCGGCACGGCCTCGCAAACCCATAGTCTGGGCATGGTCTGCCCGCTTTCTGACGGTCCAAGAACACTCTGTTCGCTGGCAGCTGCCACTGGTGAGCGCACTGCCCCTTGCCCGGATGGGCTGCTCAGGCGAGGCTGGCCTGCGCTGGACTTTCCTTTCCAATGACCGAACTACTGAACAGATGACTCTCCCCATCTCTGGGTGGGTGGCTCTTGTCTCTCCTTGGTCCCCTGAGGGCAACATTTTCACAAATCATTTCTCCATTTCATAGGCAATCATTGAGCACCTTTGGAATACACTGCCCCACGAGCGGTGTCTTGGAGACATTTTAAAAAATGTCTAAACAGCGTTTGGTCCAGTATTAGCTACTGTGGGCCAGAGACAGTGGGTCCGACTCGCTCCTCCCCCTCCCACAGCCACATAAACATAAGGCAGGAGACCACAGAGGTTTGCTGAGAGCCATGAGGGAGGGCCCGGTGGGGGTCTTGAACTGCAGAGTGGGTGGAGGGGGCGGAGGAGTGGAGGGTGTCGAACGAACAGACGGAGGTGGGGGGAGTCAGGGGCAGCCATACCCTGAAGACAGAAGAGTCCCGGGCTCTGAAGGCCTGGGGGACTCTGCCCCGGCCCCTTGAGAGCCAGGCCATGGGATATTGACCACAGAGGACACACAGGGACGGTGCTGATGGGGGGCATGGCAGACAGGTGGTGGGGCCGAAGCGAGGGGGAGGGAGGCTCTTCCATCTGCATTTCTGTCCAGGGCCGAGAGAGGGGGTCTTCTCTGCTGACCCGAGGGGTGGGCAGGCCATGGCGGACTTCAGTCTGGGCCCCTCGGACCTGTCCGGTTCTCTCTGTGCATAGCTGGGTGCTGCCCCAGGACAGGAGGCGCCAGACCCATCGAAGTGAAGGAGGTCCGAGGGCGGCTGGCATGTGGGCGCCTTGCTGGAGCCTCTGCTGGCGTGAATGCGTCTACACCTAGCAGTCTATACCATGCGGAGGGCTGTGACGGCCTGCTCTTCCCGGAGGAGGAGGCTCCGAGAAGCCAGGCAGCCTCCCACACTGGGACTCCACAGGGACTCGAGCGGGGTCTGTGGGCCCTGAAGGAGCATGCATGCTGGGGGCAGGGCTGGGTAGCCCCTTCACAAAGGAAGGCTGAAGTCACACAGGGTGGCCCTGATCAGGGACCCAGGAAGCCCATGGCTCCCTCCCAACCCGCCGGCCACCTACCAAGTACTCATGCTCCCTCACCAACCTCGGCACCAATGCTGTGGGCAGACAAGCGCCCCTTGAGCAGTTGGCAAGTCCATGGTCCTTGACCTAGAAGTCACTGAGATCCCTTGGAGATGGGACACCTCTTCTTCGCACCCCCTTGGCTGGGCAGCCGGACTCCGGGGCAGCTGGTTTCTCAGGTCCTGGGACTGCGGGTGGAAAGCAGACTCGGGGCCCACGGCCAGCCTGCCCCTGCCGTGACCCTGCCCTGCCCCTGAGCACCAGGGAGCCGGTAGCCGAGTGGGGATGGGGCCGGGCTGACCACTTGCCCTGGGCTGTGGTTCTCTGGGGAGGGTGGTGTTTGCGAGGACTGCCACTCTCTCCAGAGCCCCCCAAAGCTACCCCTGTCAAGAGAAGAGCACGTGTAGGTCACTGTGACTCAGCTTCCCAAGCTTCCGAAATGCATGAGCCATTGCAGCCACGGATTTGGTTCCCCACCCAGCCCAGACTGTGCCTCGGAGGCCTTCTCACCGACGTGGTCGGCCATTCCAGATAGGAACCTGGGCCAGCCCTGACCCAGCCTGGCATTCCTGGAGCAGAATGGGCTCCCCGGGTCCTACATGGCACATCCAAGACTTGGAGGGCTATTTTCCCTGAGTCACACCAAGCTGGGGAAGCCCTGCTGTTCCTGGGATGCCATCTAAGCACAGAGAGCACGTGCCAAGGGAGGAGGCTGAGGAGAGAGGCCAGCCTCTGTGGTACAGGGTGTGTTGCCTTTCTTCTGCCAGGCCGGGGCCAAGGCTCAGGGGGAGGAGGGTCTCCACAGGCCCACAGCTCCCGGGGAGGGGGCGGGCTCAGCGTAGGGCTGGCCTTCGTGGCCAGCTTCCGCCTTCTGTTTCCGGAAGATTGATGCCCCCAGAGGAGGTGAGTATAAATCATAAAGGCGGGTGACACGCGGCCTCCCGATCAATGACTCATGACCTCATGACAGGCCATCACCATCAACCTTAGGAAGGGCGCACTCGCAGGTCCTGGATCCTCCACAGCAGCCCTGAGGCAGGCCACGCACACCCCGGAAACGGGAGCAGCTCTGCAGAACCTCCTTCTCAGGTTCTGGATCCCAAGGGGCAACACCGGCCAGCTAAGGGCTTTGGGAGGGTCCCAGTCCTGCAGAGGTGCCGGGGGAGGAGCTCTGGCTGAGCCCCCAGCTGGACAGGGCAGAGGGATCCCCAGCCCCCCACACTCCTGTGCTGGGAAGTTGGTGTTGAAAGCTGGTGGTTCCAGGTAGGCTGCAGTGGCCTCAGCCCACCATCTGCCTCGCCCTGACTTTATTTCTCTGCCAACTCTGACAGGCCCCCTGCAGCCTCCAAGCTCCCCAGTCGCGGTGGGTGGGTCTGTCCTCCCTCCTCCACCTCCCGTGGCCAAGGGCAGGGTGTGCCACACTATCATACCTTTCCCCCCACCCCACCAGCAGAAACACGATTCTAGACCTGCCTGGCATTTACCGCGTAATAACGGTGAGTGGATGAGTGAACACGGAAACACTCCACAGAGGATTTGTTGGGCTGCCATCCTGGCCACGTTCATCCAGGGCCCGGCCCTGGGGCCCAAGGGGAGAGGGCCTACCCACGGGGGAGCGTGGCGAGGTCATGATGGGCTGGGCTTGGGGGGGGCACCAGGCCAGGTGCTGGGAGTTATCTGACATTGGGCAGCCACTTTGGTCACTCTGGATGATATGCCCAGGCCTCTGCAGGTACCTGGCGCTACCCCTTTGCTGGCCGCGTGTCTCAGGCGGGGGCTGGAGACGGGGCACTAGGTCCAGAGGCATAGGGTCCAGCTCCTGTCTGTCTTGTTGCCCCTTGGGATTGAGGCTGGTGTGGGGGCTGAGGGGGGATCTGAACACTCTGGGGCGGAGGCCCGCCCTGCTGACCCCTGACACCAGGCATACTCTCTGTGCTAGTGCCCTGGAGAGGAGGGGACCAGTCACCCATGCTCAGGACTGTCTGGGTTTCAGCACTGACAGCCCCCCTCCCATCCCGGGGTATCCCTCAGGAGAGGAGGTATGGAGGTTACCCCAGAGGAAGACCCCCTGGGAGGGGGCTGTATTAGGGATGAGACCCTGAAGGCAAAATCAACATGACAGCCCCTCGCCCTGAGTGCCCCACTCGCCCCCAAACACTGAACACACCTCCAGGTCACTGGATAAAGCCAAACCACAAATACCCAAGTCAGATGGAGCCCAGAGGGACTTCAGGAGGCTGAAGGCCCTCACGTTGTGCAGGAGAGGCACTAGGTGAGTCTGTAGACCCCACCCTCCCCCAGCAGCCATGCCAGGGAGGCTGCCAACATAACCTCCGGATTTTGTAGAATTTCCTTTTTTATTTTATTATTTATTTATTTATTTATTTTGAGTTGGAGTCTCACTCTGTCGCCCAGACTGGAGTGCAGTGGCCGTTCCCCGCCACCGCAGCCTCGACCTGCTGGGCTCCGAAGATCCTTCCGCCTCAGCCTTCCAAGTAGCTGGAATTACAGGCACGTGCCATCACGCCTGGCTGATTTTTTGATTTATTGTAGAGATGAGATCTCGCCTGCCCAGGCGGGTCTCGAACCCGCGGGCTCAGGCAATCCACTCACCTCAGCCTCCCAAAGGCGTGGGATTATAGGCTGAGCCACCGAGCCCGGCTGAATTTCCTTTTAAAAAAAAAACAAAACTGGGCAACCCCCTCGGGTCCCCTTCCACGGTGGGAGCTTTTCTGTCCTCTCAGTAAATCCTGCTTTTAAAAGAAACAAAACAAAAATCCTCTACTTTATTGAGGTATGATTGGTGTACAACAAGCTGTCGCTACGTAACACAGACCACTTTATGAGTCTGGAGACACGAGCACGTGCCTGTGAAACCATCACCACCGCCCATGCCATCAACCTGTCCATCACCTCTAAGGTGTCCTCCACCCTCTATTCATGATGACGGTCATGATGGTGTCATAGGAAGATGTCAGATGTGTCTCTCCGTCAAGCTTTGTGTATACAATACAGTACAACACAGGTGAAGTTGAAGGCATTACAAGTGAAACCAACTAGCCCAGGACAGACACTGCAGGACGACACTCACACGACCCGTCTAGAACAGTTACACTCACAGAAGCAGAGAGCAGAATGTCTTTCCATGTTCCCAGGGGCTGCTCCCAGATCAGCCCAACCCTTTTCTGCACCCCAGAGCACATTCATCGAGGTGTCGACTGTGGGCAGGGACCCTGGCTTCTGGGTCCTGCTCGCTGCTTACCTGCCTAGCCCAGTCCTGAGCTCCACCAACTGCAGGCCCAGAGGTGGCTCTGCCTGCCCATGTCTGGAAGCTGTGGACTCCCAGGACCAAGCCAGCCATGCCCACCTTGCTTCTGACGGTTCCGTCTGTACAGCAAGGACGCATGAGGTGCCAGGCACTGTAACAGCCATGGCCATCCCACCATGGGGAAGAGCATGGCTGCCAGAGGCGCTGAACTGTGCATCTGAGGGCAGCCTGCCGAGACCCCACTGCAATCCCCAAACCTCTCCCAGGGAGGCTCTGCACTCCACATAGGGCAGGTGAACCACAGGACTGGTTCTAGACAGATATTTATCTTTTATTCTCAGCCTTTTCGGTTACAGAAATAACCTCGGAATGGACAGGATCCTATCAATGCACTTCAACTTGACCCTGCTGATTTATAACTTGTTTGTTAAGGGGGTCCTTAATAATCATAAGAATAAGAAGGCCATAAATCTCTTGGTAATGGTCCCTCCATCAAGTTACAGGTTTGAAAGTCCTGAGACCCAGGGCCTGGGGCAAAAGGATCTAGGCCCCCAGGATTGGGCTCTTCTTGGGCTGGGACTCAGTACCCCACTTTCTGAGGTTTGGAGAAACCTTTAGTTATCTGAGAATGGAAGGCCTGAGGTCATCACCCACATTGCAAAGCAGAATTGAATTTTAGTTCCCTTAAAAATGGTACTCTGGCTGGACTCGGTGGCTCAGCCTGTAATCCTGCGCCTTGGGAGGCTGAGGTGAGTGGATTGCCTGAGCTCGCAGGCTCGAGACCCACCTGGGCAACTTGGTGAGACCTCATCTCTACAATAAAAAAAAAATTAGCCGGGCGTGGTAGTGCACGCCTGTAGTTTCAGCTACTTGGAAGGCTGAGACGGAAGGATCACCAGAGCCCCGCAGGTCGAGGCTGCGGTGGTTGGGAGCGGCCACTGCACTCCAGTCTGGGCGACAGAGTGAGACTCCAACTCAAAAAAAAAAAAAGGTACGCTGCACTTGCTAGGGACCAAGAACTCGCCCTGCAAGACGAGCAGCCTGGGTCATCACTCACCTCCCTCAGCACCCCCCAATCCAATTCCATCCTCATCAAATTCTCACTCAGTATTTCTTCCACTTATGCATTCACTCAGCAGATATTTGTGGACTCTCACTTCGGGGTTACACAAACTTAGAGCCAGCAAGGCCAGAAGCACAATTGTTTCTGCTCTGATTGGAATAAAACAACAGTGATGGTGACAATAGTGACTGTGTAGCTCTCCAGGGGTGTCATTGTGTGATCTTATTTAATGCTCATGATAACCCTGGGCATATCCCCACTTGTTCCCCAGGATGCCAAGGCTCAGAGAGGCAGACTAACTTTTCTGCTGTCACACAGCCAGGAGGCGGCAGGGCTGGAATTCTAGAGGGTCTGACCCATGAGCCCCACAGTCCTGGAATTCTAGAGCCGTGAGCTGCGGTGACCTCTGTAGAACTGGCTCTTCTTGGAGAAGGGGGTTTGGGGGTGGATCCTAGGGGAGGGATGAGAGGATGTGCTCTCTTTCTCTTGCGTGAAGACTGTTTCCGATCTTTCATGGGGACAGCATGGTGGAGTCCTGAGGGCCTGGGTTTTGGTCACAGCTGCAGTGCTAACTCGAGACCACTGTGTGTGGGGGTGGTGGGAGGCAGAGCACAGCCAAACCAGACCGCGCACTCTCCTAATGGGACCCAATTACAGGAACAGCTGCGCCGAGGAATTCCAGGCTGATCCGCTGTGAAAAACGGGCCGCCTCAGGGATCCTGCCGCCTCCGTGCAACTGTGGCCGCCGTCAGGGCCCCTCAGGACCCAGGCGGGGGAGCAGGCTGCAGCAGCAAGGCTCCGCCAGGAGGAAGGCTGCCCGCCTGCCTCCAAGTTCTAAGCAAAGCCCCAGGTCCTAGGTCTGCACTCCCAGAAAACACTGAGTTCAGGATCAAAACCCGTTGGAGATGCTAAAAGAGACTTCTGCAGGGCTGTGCAATCTGGTCAAGACTTGGGAATCCTGTGACCACGGCTGCCTGCCTTCGAGGATGCTTTGAGGGGCTTCCTGGCCAGCATAGAATATCAGTTTGACCCTCCTGCCAGCTCATGCTGTGGCAGTGCTTGGAGGGGCTGCAGGAACAGGGTGGAATCCCGGGCTGGAAGCCAGCTCTTCCCACCACACTTGTCACACCTGTGTGCCCTGGTCAACCAGTCTTGGCTCCCTTATCTGTGACATGGGACACAGATGACTTGGAAGATGGCCGTGATGCTATCGGTGGTGATGAAAAGGATGCCGTCGGCAACAGGACTGGCAACGAGCCCTTTATGCTACAGCAAGTACAAATGAGCCACAATACCTCTCATGATGCAACTCTCTAGCTGGGCTCGGTGGCTCAGCCTGTCATCCCGCGCCTTTGGGAGGCTGAGGTGAGTGGATTGCCTGAGCCCGCAGGTTCGAGACCCGCCTGGGCAGGCAGGCGAGACCTCATCTCTACAATAAATCAAAAAATCAGCCGGGTGTGGTAGCGCGCGCCTGTAATTCCGGCTACTTGGAAGGCTGAGGTGGAAGGATCGCCGGAGCCCAGCAAGTCGAGGCTGCGGTGGCGGGGAGCGGCCACTGCACTCCAGTCTGGGCGACCGAGTGAGACTCCATCTCAAAAAAACAACAAAAAAACAAAAAGATGCAACTCTCTGCTTGTGGGCTCATCGGATTGTGAGACCTGTGGGACTGTGGGGCTCGTGGGTCAGACACTCTCACGGCGATCAGCTTACCATGAAGGGTGAAGGACGCAGAGCTTGGCATTCACATTTCAAAAAGGATGAAAAGCCAACAAAAGAGAACACGGGATGAGAGTCACATCTCAAGCCATCATGACTCATGTGCTCTTGCTGCCCACATTACATGTGGCCTGTTTTTTCACTTGGGAAGCACATTGACCCTGGCCATGCCCATGCCAAGGCTCCCGAGAGGATGGAGAAGGGAGGGCAAGTGTGTCCGTGGGCAGTCAGCATTCTGCAGGACCGGGGGCTCCAGTGGGCAGAGGCAGCTCCCTGACCCTGCAGCCCTGTGCGCACACCTGCCCCGATACCAACTGGCCAAGGCAAAGCCCGGGGACGAGAAAGCACTGCAAGGTGGTCACTTCAAAGGCCTCGTGTCCAAGGCTGCAGCGTGGCCTCCCACTGGCAGGTGGCTGGGGAGGGAAATGGGCAGTTCCTGGGCAGCCGACGAGGGGGCAGTGGGGCTGCCGGGGGTCCTGATCCTCTAGACAGCTGCCCACCTCGCCCCGCCAGGCCATACTTCATTCCCTGAGGATAGGATGGCATGAAATCGAAGCGGTATGAACCTGCTCTGCTCACTTGCATTTTCTTTCCTTCCTCCTGCCTGTTTTTCAGTGAGGATAAGCATGAAACATTGTCACACAGGAAGTCCCAAAACGCTCAGAGTTTCTGCCTCGAGCCATGCAACTTTCCAGGATGTTTGGCCCCCTGAGAGATGGGAAGGACGGGCCAGTTCCCCTCCCCAGGTAGGCCTGGGAGCAAAGAGGCTGAGCTGACTGAGCTTTGGGCCTGAGAGGCTGCAGGACGCGGAGGGGTCTCACTCCACGCCTATCCCGGGAGGCCAGGGGTCGAGTCCCCCGACATACAGGCCTCAGTGAGAGCCCAGTGACACCCAAGAATCTAGAACGCTCTTCTAACCAGCGTCCTTGCCAGCACTTTTTGAAGCGACATCTGGCACGTACAGAGCCGAGCAGGATGGTGCCACCTGTGGCCACCTGTCTCTTGGAAGCTGCTCTCTAGAGAGCTCACTGAGTAACCCAAAGTGGCCTCTCATGAGTCCACTTCACCTGCGGGGTCTGAGGATCCCAACAGCTGCCAGGGCTGCATCTGACGCTCACGGAATGTTACACATTGAAACACCGACTTCAAGGCAAGGCTTTGCCCCCTTGGGCACCAAGCCCCGCACTTCCCTCCGCATTCCCTGACCCCTCACACATGTTTGATGGGGCTGGTTCCCACAGCCCTCCTTGAGGCCTGCTCCACCTGCCGCCCATGTGCCTCCAAAAACGCACAGAACTGCCTGCCTTCTTCTCTTTTCAGCCCTGAAAGAAGAGAGTGGCTCCTCACGCCTTCCCAGGTTTGTTCCCAACTGCTAGAAGTCAGGAGAGACCGTGGGCGCGAGTGGCCCAGCTGTGAGGCAGTCGGAGGGGAGCCTGCAGCAACAGTCTCACCTGCTGCAGCTGGCCAGCGGCTCAGAAGCCCTGGCGGGGAAGGTGGGTGGTGGTGCTTGACGCGTGAGGCTGTCAGTAAACTTGACAAGGTCACCATCTGTCTGCAGGATGGACCGGGAAGAGTGACCCCCATTAGTGCAGGAGGAAGACCCGGCGGAGGAGGAGTGGACGTGCTTCCCGGGCCATCCTGGGGGGTTGGGACAGCTCCGGGCACCTGTGGGGGAGCACCTTGAGCCCGGTTTCCTGGTCTTCCTGCTGACTTCTGTGCTGATCTGTGGGTGAACAAAGCCCCGAGGGCAGACTGTCCATACAGCCCAGGACTGAGTAGTGATGGCTTCAGGAAATCGTCACCGGGCCTTCGCCTCCCACCCTGGACTCTTGCTGGCCTAGAGGAATGTGTCCTCCCATGTGCGTGGGGCCCTTGGGAAGTCTGCCTGACTGGCAGCTCCACCTGTGCGAAGGCACATGAACCAGGAAGACCTGTCTTCAAGAGCTGTGGAAACCTTCACAGACACAGCTGCGTGTTATGACTTTATTCCCAGCGCTGGGAGAGGGTCTTGGGCAGCAGAATTCATTTGCTCTTCCCTAAGATGCAGAGAGAGCTGAGGTCAGCCCAGCTATGAGCAGGCAAGGGTGTGGGAAGGCATTGCTCGTGGGTGTGATGGCCTGGAGAGAGAGACAGAGAGAGAGAGAGAGAGAGAGAGAGAGAGAGAGAGAGAGAGAGAGAGAGGAGAGAGGCTCTACCCCAGCTTGGCAGGAGCCCTGGAGTGTGGGGGGTGGGGGAGGAGCTGAACAGAGGGTGTCGCAGACAGAACCAGGCGGGACTGTGTCTCCAGCAGAGTGGATGATGGGAGGACTCCCCTCCAACCTCCTCCATGAAGGACAGTATGCAGCTTCAGAACCAGGGGTGGCCTCTCTTTTTAGCCTGTCTACAGCTGGGGCCAGCTGCCCTGCTTGAGCCCTGAGGATGGGAGAGGGAGGCGACGTCCCTCGCGGGCTGAACTCTCTGCCCATCTTCGACTTCTCCTCCCAGGCGCTGGCTGAGGCTCCCCCAGGCCGCAGGCAGGGGCGCACGCACCCTATTGCTCTTGCGCCCTCCATTTTTGCAGCTCTGTTTGGTCTACTGGTAACTTGTTCTGGCACATCCCCACAGCCGGCAGCAGGATCCCCACGTGGGGGGCTGCAGATTCACCCCCGCCAACTGGAGCGGAGACTTGGGGTCCCACCTACTTGCTCAGTCTGCATTCGGGGCATCTTGTTTATCATAAGCGAACATACACGTGTCCTGCCACGCGTTTTCTTCTCTTGTGCTTTTCTGAGTTTCTCCTGGGGGGCTTCTCCTGGAACTCTCTGTAGGAGGAGAGCCCTGCACACCCCTCCAGCGTTGCCCTGGATGGGGACAACCTTGCGACGGGTGATTCTTCAAGATCTTCAAGATCTCAACTTCCCCAAATGGAAAGACACTTCCTTGGTTAAGACAGTCAAACCCAGAAAATAGCAAAGACCCACATCTCGAAACAAAGGCTCGGATAAGGAGTAAACTTGGCCCACGTGGGTGTGGGCCACGGCATCGACACTTGTGACAGAGCGGAGCAAGCACAGCCTTGATGCCGGCTGCCGGTCAGCACTTGCCCCCATGGGGCCTCTGTCCGGGACAGGCCCTGCTCAGGAAACGTGCCGCCCCCCTCTCTGGAAGTATGCCATGGCTGATGTTGCCCTGTCTGACGTTGCTCTGCCCTTTACCCTCCATATCTTAAAATGCGTAAAGCATTAGGGCCGGTAGAACCCGGGAGCATGAACGAATGACTGGGAAACCTAGTCTTTGCATTCTCTGAAACCAGGTCCCGGCGTGGGCACCCATTTCTCAGGCCCTGGGACCCGATGTCGGGCCCATGGGTGCTGATTCCCTTCAGGAACCGGCGATAGAGCGCACGGCAGACCCTGGGCCCAGCCACGTCCCTGTGCGCCAGACTGTGGCGGTTCTGCAGCCCCTGCGCCCCAACTCAGTAGTGCCGCCGTGCATGAGACACCACAATCTTTTTACCCAATTTTCCAGCTGAGTTGACTGAGGCCTGTGGAGGTCAAGGAGCTTGCCCAGGGTCACTGAGTAAAACAGCTAAGCCTCTGGCCTCAGGACAGGGATGCAGGACTCTGGTTCCTGCCCCTAATCGCTTAGCCAAGGGCTCTTCCATAAATAATCAAAATAACAGGGCTTCATTTTTCTTTAGAGGATAAACTCCCCAAACAGCCACCAGGGCTGCGGGCTGCATGCGCTCCAAGCCTCCGGGCTGGAAGGCGAGGTCAGAGCTCCAGCCGCAGGGGCGCAAGCCGGCTCCTGCGAAGGCACTAATTTGTACCAGACATCGGCAGAGCCGCGAAGAGCTCGGATGCTCAGCGCACGCGACAGCGGCTGATTGCTCACTGCCGACAGTTATTAGCCTGTTATTAAATGTATGAATTGCCTCTTTCATACCACACGGCCTATCCTTAAAGTGCTTTATTAACTAACATTAACCAATCCAATTAGCAAAAGACACTGTATTTGTGTAATTAGTAATTTAGGGCTTTGTTCTGTCTTGGTCTTAAAGAGAAAAGGCATTGGGTGTTGATTAGCGCGAACACTGTACAATTAGGAGAAGTGGTCGGAGATTAGCCGGGAACGTTCTCATTCCCCAGAGTCCCCGTGAAGGCACCGGGCCTTGCGGGTGTGCATGGGGTTCACGTCTGGGGCGTTCGAGGGAGTCCAATTGCTTCCTCTCGCGTCCAAACTCCTCTCCACAGTTGGCATGGCCTTCAAGATCAGGAAGGGGAAATATTTATTTTTATTATAAATCTAGAGGCTGAGCAGTAAAGGAACCTTGTTGTGAAATGCTCCAAGCCTAATTCTGCAGAAAATCTCAAAATCCAACTTGGAGTATTGATTGCAAGTTTTGTTGTTTTTTTTTTCCCCATCAGATGCCAGAAGGAACACTGTGGCGGGAGGGTACTCAGGGCTGCTCCAGCCAAACGGCGTTTCTGTTTACGTCTCTGGTGGGTAGGGGCAGCCGAGACAGAGTCTGATGCCCTAGACGAGGGAGAGGCTGCAGAGAGACCAGAGTACGAAGGGGTGCTCACAGCACATCCCAAGAAAGGACCAGGTAAGGAGCAGAGCTCAGGGCCCATCTGAACGCTCCAGCTCTGAGTATCCTGGGAAGGTGCCGTGCGGGGGACGTTCCCATGTGCCCCTGTGTCCTCTGGGATGCCCCCAAAGGTGCTTAGTTTGTGACACTAGAGCACACACTCTGTGAGTCTGAGCTGCCCCCGCTGGGATGCGTTGGCAGCCTTCTGCTCTGGAGGGGAAGGATGTTGGTCTGTAAGGGGTGGCTGCTGCCAGCCCACCTGCCAGCACCTGGAGAGGGAGCTGGTGTTCACCAGCGTGTCCTGCAGGGCGAGCTCCAGGCCCGGGTCCTGGTCGCATCCTTCAGCACTGTCACAGTGCTCTGGGGTCACTGGAATTGTACTTTTGAGACACAGATGCGGGAAAATAGTCCTCCCTGCTCAGACTGTTTCCCACAGAGGTGGGGAGATGGCCCCACAACCCTGGTGCCCTGGTTCTGCCTGCTCGATGCCCATCCAGCGGGCTGCCCGGCAGCTCCGGCTCCAGGAGCCATGTCCTGTGATTTGACACTTCTGGAGGCGGAGCCAGTTCCCTGCTTGGAGCCCAGATGTTCAGGGCAAGCAGACACCTCTGACTTCATTCCAGCACCCATTTGAGACAGAGCCTTTTTCAACTCCTTCAAGCAGGATTCTCATGTGCTTTTCCCCCATTCCACGCCAAAATAAAGTTGAAATTCTTGGAGACATGGGCCTTCATCCCTTATCTAATCTTCCTCATGCTTCCTTCCCACGGCACAAACGCACATGCCCACACGCACACGCACACAATCTATCGTCTGGTTGATTGCGGAGATGCCACAACTGGGAGATACCCACATTGCCCCTCCGGCCAGCCCTGCCCCTTGGAGGCAGACGGGGACCGGTCCACACGGCACTCACGAAAGGCAGGGCAGAGAGGAGACCTGGGTGCAAACATTTCAGAAACCTCTTCAAAATATTTGGGTTTGTCAAAATCCCAAACCGCCGCTTGCCAGGCACTTTTCCCGCTAGTGTTTGAGCCCGCGGGTATTTTAAAGGAAATGAGATCCGTGTGTTTCTGATTTATTTATACTTAACTCATCAAAATGCTGTTTTAAAGAGCTATTTTGTGTCCAAAATGCCCTCTGTGCTTTTTTTCCTTCCAAGCTAAAAGCCATATTTGGCCAAGCATATATGACCTTCAACTCTAACATGTTCAAGGTTCTTTTGAAAATCAGGTTCATGAAGTCCAGGCAGAACTGAACTATAACCAAAGGTGCCCCCTGCCCGCCCTGGGAGGAACGCGGTGACTGGGAAGGCGGCCCTCTGGGCCCCGCCAGCCCTTTGCTCTTTGCCTGTGACCCAAGCTGAGCATCGGCCCCGTGGGAGTCCCTGAGAGGTTGTGTCCAACACGAAGGAAGACTTCCTCTGGAAACAAGAATCCCAGAGCTGGGACTTTAGTCTTTTCCAAACTCTCACCTGGACCAGCTCAGGGTCACCTTGAACTGGAGCAGGACCGCCGCAAGTCCTGTGAGGCTCCCAACCCTTCACAGTGGGGTTCTCTCCCTGGCCTGTGGGGCCCTAACTCCTGGGTCTCTCCCTGCCCCTTGGGACTGCCTAGCACAGGTGGTCAGAGGAGCATGCACAATCCTAGCGCACATTTTAGCCAATTCAGATGGGAAAATTCTTCCTCCACTTCAAGAAGAGGAAGCAGCTGCTGCAGCCCTGCGCATGCAGAGGGACCAGGGCAGAGTTGCACTTGCAGGCGCCCGGCCAAAGGGTGAGCCAAGGCCTCGGGAACCAGAAACAAGGTGACAACACTGACGCCTGACCCCTAACACGGGGCTCAAGGCATTTGCTTTTGGGGGTGATATTTATCTCTGGCGGATTCCACGCAATGGAGTTCAATTATGAGTATGATTGCTTTTTTTTGTGCGCAATATAAAATCCTTTATCCTCGCAGCATTTAATTGTGTTCCCTGGCAGATCTGGTATTCATCATGGCCTTGCTGTCCCCAGCCCCAAAGATAAACCATCCGCGGGGCAATAAATGTCCATTCTGATTATTGATGCTTCCTGGGAAATGGATGGTCTCTCTTAGGGGCAGAGTGGCTGATATACTGCTGCCCTACCTGACACTGCCGCTTCCCTCAGAGAGCAAGCCCTCGACCGGTGCCATGGATTTTCTATTAGATGCGAAATTTTCAAAAGTGACGCCTGTTTATCTTAATATTTGAAAAGGGAGGAAGTGCTTAGAAGGAGTTGGACACTGATTTCTCTTTCAACGCTCGCATTATGTAAAGTTGAAAAAGGCATGAGATTACACCGGGCTCTGGTCCCGCCTCCTTCCAGCTGTGCGGTTGTCCCACTGTCCTGTTCCGGGGGCTGCTCCCTGCTCTTCACTTGCTGTGATGCCTTGCACCTGGTCTGTGATTTACTGACAAATCTATTCCTAAGGTTGTGATATTAGCATTTGGTCCAAATACTCAAATGCAGGGTACATTCCCTGAAAACCAGGAGAGAGGAGAAACAGGCTTTGGGAGGGTTGAATTTGAGCCAAAGGAAAAAAATTCAAGCAGTGTTCTTCTAGATTTGACACCACATACTTTGATGACCAAAAAGTCTTTCTCCCTTTGCCACAATGAAAGAAAAACGTCTGGTGCAGGGGGAGAGCGTCGGGTCAGCACACCCGGGGGGGTAGCAGGGGCACCCTGAGCTGGGAAGAAGCCTGAGCCCAGGAATATTCCAGACAAAAGATGAACTTCGGATCATCAGTGTGGCTTCTATCAGTCCCACGATAACAGGCGTTATAAACGCCAGAGACGTTTGCGCCCCACGAAAATCAATAGCAACTCTGTAATCAATGCGGAGATTAACCGTGCCCTGGTTAAGACTGGCCCAGGCTTTGTGCACGTGATAGTTCCCCAACAGCAGAAAGGGCCTTTATTTGGGTCAGGGCAGGGGCAGGGTCACCCAGGCCTTGTCTGGGCCTTCAAAAGCGCATCCATGGGCAGGGTTCTTCCTAGCCACTGAGGCCCCGCCGACACTCTCTCCTGGGAGTCTTGGCCCCTCGGCTGGTCTTAGTGCCTCTGAAAGCTCCAGCCTGGCACGAGGGCAAACTGCCTTTTCTCCAGGCACCTCTGGACACAAAGTGCCCAGACTTTGGGGTTTGGAAGCCGTGAGCCAAGGAGTCCAGGCATGTGCAGGGAAGGCATACAATCCAGCTGGTATCTGCCACACATGTGGAGGGGTCTTGACTGGGTCCTCATCTGGCTGCACAGTGGCGACAGCCAGGACTTTGCAGAGCACCCTGCCTGCCCACCTCAGAGTATCACATGAGGGGCATGGGCCAGGCCCAGCCACCCCCGGGAAGGAGAGCGAGCCCTCCCTGCAGGGGAACTGGGAGCCAGGCCTCCTGGGCAGGGTGCTGGACATTCCAGAAGTGTCTGCAGGCAGGGGCCCAGCCGAGTCCACCTCCTGAAGCCCACTGCGGGCCGAAGGTGAGTTTTTCTCCAGGGAGAAGTGGAATGCTTGGTGAAGGGCTGGCAGCCCCACCTCATAGTGGAGGGAGGGAGAGAGGCTTTCCCCAGGGGAAAAAGAAGGGGCCCCAGCACTCAGGCCTGCTCCAGCCTCGGCAAGTCTTCCAGCTCAAGGCGATGGAAGACGCCTTCCCGGGCCTCCCTGCAGTGACCTGCAGCCGTGGGCAGCTTGCCTCCTGGGAGTTACCACTGTGCTGTGATCGCACTGCCTGGGGAGGCCACGTTGGTGGGAGGGGGAATCAGTGGGCCTCAGCCCTCGTGGCTATTTGCTTTGTGGGGGGATGGGTGGGATAGGACAGGGCTCAAGGTCAGGGCACCTGCAGCTGAGGCAGGGCCCTGCTGGTGTACCTGCAGTAGCCCTTCCTCCCCTCACACCCTGCCTTACCTTGCCATGGACTGCAAACCTCTGTCGGGGAGCAGGGGGCGCCCCAGGGTCCGGGGACAGAGAAGTCCCAAGGCAACTTCACGGAGCTTCCCACACAGATTTCTCTGTGCCAGGCAAGCCTCAAGGGTCTGGGCCTCGGGACGACAGTGAATTCTCCACGAGGAAACTGCATGTGTGTGTGTGCACATGGGTTTTGTATGTGTCAATGTATGTGTCCGTGTATACATGTGCACACACGTGAATGTTATTGTTTATGTGCACACACGTCTTTGCATGTGCATACATGTAACATGTGAGCATGCATGTGTTCCCTACATGCCCAGGCTCTGCACAGCTCTGGGGGAAGGGGCCAAGTGCAAAACACTGCCTGGCCTCCGCTCCTGGGGCGAATGCAGTGTGCCCTGTGCATCCTGGGCCAGACTCCTCCATGATTGATGGCCCAGCAGGCAACGCATTATCTGGACTGAAGAACATGCAGTGCTGCAGAGCCAGCCCACGCAGGACAAAGGGTCTCCCTGACGACACACAAAGAACACAGCCAAGCAGCTGTCGAAGTGTGTGGGAAAAATCGCACACACATATCCACTTGCAGCAACTCTGTTCCACCAAACCAGAAGCTCGGAGAGGCTCGTGACTCGTCCAAGGCCACATAGTGGTCAAGTGTGCCCTGGGACCCAGAGGGCCCGCACCTAGTCCTCTGCCTCCTTAGTTTAGAGGCTGTTTCCCTGACCACCAGAGCCAGGCAGAGGCGCGGGACCTGTCTTTGCTCAAGATGGAAGGTGCCCAGAGTCCCTGTGCTCCAGTTGCCCATGGCCAGTCTAAGTCAGTGGCCAGCTGGAACCCCAGGACCAGCCCCCGGTCCCTCCTCGTGCTCCACCTCACCGACCCTCCTGGGTTGTAAACATGAGTCCTGTCCCCAGAGAGGATCTGCTGACTCAAGTCCAAGTATCAAACAGCCCGGGGGGATGGTGCTTACATCACCACGCAGTTGGCTGAGGCTGGCTCTGCACCGGCAGTGTGGCTTCTCCAGGACTGAGCTGGCTCCTTCCTTCCCAGGCAGCTCGCCTCGAAGAGGGTAAGGCAAGGATCAACCTTTCCTGTGCAGACTGGAGAGCGGCCCCCCAAGGACAAGGCAGCTGCCTGACCTGTGGCCCAAGCTTCCCCCAGGGGTCCTGCTCGACAAGGCATGCCTGACTTCCCTTCACCCACATGCCAGGGAGCTGTCCCCCCACACTGGACGCTCAGGGACGGCCAGGGACAGGAACCCAGCGAGGCAGAACTCCTCCTTGCAAGGCAGGGTTCCTTCCAAAGTGAACTTCCCCCACCTGTCAGGCAGGGGAGCACCACGCAGGACCTGAGGCTGCATGGGCCCGGTGCTCCCAGGGCCTGGGTTCCTGGCTTGCTCAGACCCAGCTGGCCCAGTGCAGCCCCCAGCCTGTCCTGGTCCCGCATCACCAGGTCCAAGGCCCACTGAGGGGTGGAGGTGGCAGAGAGGGGTTGTGGCTGTCTCCTGGGCCTGGCCCGGGGTGAGTCTGAGTCGGACCCTGGGCCCGCCCTGGCGGAACACCAGCACACTGGCCATGTGGCTCCACAGAGCCAGGGACACTGCTCAGGACAGGCCCTGTGTGCACCGGGAGGCTGGGCTGGCTGTGGGGCTGTGGAGAAGTGGGGAGGAAGGCCCTGGGGATGGAGAGAGTGTGGGCAGAGCGGGAGGAACAAGATGCTTTCATCCGGCGGCCGTGGGCTGTCATGAATGTCTGTCGAACGGGGGCTGTGTCTGGGGCGGAGGCGAACATGTTTAGACCCTCCGAGAGCCCACCCGGAGGCTTTTACTGTCTGGGGTTACACGGTCAATGGTTTTCAGGAGAGGTTCATTATTACTCCAGCGCCAAACATCTGTGGCCAGCCCGGCAGCCTCTCTCTTCCCCCTGGGAGACCCCGTCGCGCCCAGGTCCTTATTCTGTGCTGGCTTCGAGGGTCCCCAAACCTCACACCTGCAGGAGACCTGGTTTTGCTGGGAGACCCTCCTGTAGCTGGCATGAGTGGGGGAGATGGGCTGAGACGCAGCAAGGAGTTTCTCCCAAAATAGGTGTCTGAGGTGGACGCTCACAGTGCCCCAAAACGCAGCGTCAGAGGCAGCCGCTCCTCCCGCAGGGTCCCTTACTCCCTGGGGATGTTATCTGCACAGAATCTCCCGGGTGCAGCCCCGTGGCTGGGCTCTGGGAGGATTTTATCATCTTGTTCCCGGGCGCTGCAGACAGACCCGGGTAATCATTAACCCGGCTTCTGCCGCTCCATTCCTGGTGAAGATCCTGCCCCGGCGAGGCCTGCCAGCCCCCTGCCCTCTCCTCCCACGCCGGCCTCGCTCCCCCACCCCCGCTTCGAGGGGAAAGAATGGGAAGGCAGGTCCTCCGGGAGCTGGCAAGGCAGACAATGTGTGTCTTGTGTGAGTAATTTAGCACTGTGGCCAGTCAATCTGGTTTCTGGGCCCGCTGCCCTGACCCTCTTTAGAGCTGCGTGCTCTCGCCGGCACAGTGTGAAACATTTTCTTTCACTGCACTGACACTCTGCAGATTGAGACGTCAGCCTGGTCCAACTGCAGCAAATTAGCCATTTTTCTTTTGCTAATTGGAAATAAAAATGTTTGCCGAGGGAGCCGTTTGTCGGCATGCGGTTTTCGGTTTCTGTGCACCAGGAGGCTGTGTTGAAAATGCGTACCAAGGGGCTGCCCACCCTGGGGTGCCCCTTGCCACAGGTCCTTAGGGTCTTCCTCATAGCAGCGCATGGGATGCGCCCCTCCTCTGCGGTTCCCTGCTCTGCTCAGCCCGGGCACAGGGACTTCTCCTCAAAGAGCCGGGCCCGGGGCGGCCATGCACTTTCAAGAAACCACCGGCAGCAGGCAGGTGGCAAACCAGGCGGGGCGAGCTGGTGAGGAAGCGCTTCACAGGGAAGAGGGCGACAGCATCTCCAGAAGAGCCAGTGGTGCTTTGGGATGTCTGAATCAGTGTGCTTGGGGCCACCTTGTCCCACCCAGCAAGCATTTCAGGGAGGAACGCCCCATGGCCTGGTCTCCAGGAAACACCTTGGTTCCAGGAGTAGAGACCCCAGTGCCTGGTGCAAGAGGCAGAGGCACTGCCAGGGTGGAGAAGGAGGTGAAGTGTCTTCTGCTAACTGGAACAAAGAAGGAAAGAGCCGGAAGGCAGGAAAGAGCAGCCCTTCCTAGGGACGGTGGGCAGGGCCCTGGATCGAGTACAGCCATTTGAACCTGAGAACACACAAGCCGCACCCATGCCCCTCTGTGTGTGCGCATTCGTGTGCATGTGTGTATACATCTGGCCATGCCAGATGTGCCCGAGTGGGCCTTGGTCTGTCCCTGTGCGCCAAGGCAGCCCTGGCTCCCGCCTTGGGATGCGTGGAGTCTCTCGGGAAGCCAAGGCCTCTGGGCCAGCACCTGAAGGGTTACTGTGCCCCCGCCCTGCTCCTCTTATAAAGCATTTGACAGCCATGCCTAATAATTCTTTCTGCTGATTTTTTTCTTGATGTCTTTATGTGAATATGAAGCCGGAATGAAAGGCTTTGGGAGACCCCCATGGGAGAGGAAAGTACGGACCACGGAGGAAGAAAGAGCGCTGGATCCCCGCCGGGCACAGGCACCTCCCTGGCAGTCCACGCCGCGGCTGCAGGGGCCCTTTGGGAGGGCAAGCGGGGTCTTCCTCGCTCGGCCATGACAATGGCGTTTTGTCGAAGAAGGACTGGGTGGAGGGCCAGCAGCGCGAGGGGCTTGCCCCCCGGGCCCGCAGATGTTGGACGAGCGATGATTTACGGCCCCAGCGTCCTCCCTGCATTTGGCCACCTTCCCAGACCCCACCATCAGTGACAGAGGAGGGAGGGCCACTGGGGGGAGAGGGCGGTGGCCGCAGACCTGGGAGGCATCCCAGCACCTTGTGTGGGACACAGCCAGTGGCATTCCCCACACTTTTAGGCAGAAGCCACTCTAAAACAAAACTCACGGGGAGCACAAGGGAAACTGGTTGAGTGTCCTAGGAACTCCCCCGTGTCAAAAAACAAAATCCGCGTGGATGCGCCGCACAAGGGACCTGGTCACAGCAAGGGCAGGGACTTCATGGAAGCAGCTGGCTTCTGGAAGCTCTGCTCAGCCACAGCGGTTTGGAGCACCTGCCCTCGCCCTCGGCCGACGCTAGTGCAGTTCACACCGCTGCCAAGTTCCAAGGAGCCTGGCCTCTGCTTCCAGGCCCTCCTGAGACTCATTTTCCTCTGGAGCAACGAGCAGAAAGGAACGGTTTTCCTCTCGGGTCCTGACCAGGTCCCAGCCAGAGAAGCCATAAATCCCACAAGAAGGGCCCTTCCCAGGGGACCCCTGCTCCCCCTCCAGACCAGATAAGTGGGGATGCGCGGGGAGGCGGCCGGCAGCCCCTAATGGGCCTGTGCTGAGAGCACCCTGGAGCCACCCTGCGTGCCCCTCACTGCGGTCACCCGTCCCCCACACGAGTCCCCCGACAGGCTGAGCAAGGTGATTCTGGGTGCTTCCAAGGAAAGAAATCATTGCTGAACAACTTGCAAGCCTGAGACCCTCAGCTTCCCGGTGAGAAGGTGTGGAGGAGAATTCCACTTTGGGTTTTTTATGCCGTTTTGAACGAGCTTCGACAATCCCTGACTTTGGACATGAAGCAGTAGGGGGGAGGCAGGATGTGGGGGACATTATGGCAGAGCCGTGGGCGATGCTGCCTTCTGCCCCTGCAACGTCAGCATTCCAACAAGGGACAGTGCTGGACACTGGCCTTCACCACACAGAGGAAGCTTCTGTGATACCAGTGGTGCCTTCAGGCTGTCAGCGACAGTGGTGAACCTCGGAGGGACCAGGATGCTGGGAGGCAAGGGGAATGGAGGCGTGGACAGTGGGCACTGGGTCCTTACAGTCCTGGAGGACTGACTGCCGGGCAGCTCTCCACCCCAATTCTTTGCTGATGGCCATGGGCTGCAGTTCCAGGGACGCTTGGAGCATCGCTGGCCCCAGGCTTGGGCCTGGACTTTGGTTTCATGAGGCCAGACATGGCCTGAGCACAGCGTGGCTCCCAACACCTCCCCCACCCCACCAGGCTTGAGGAGACTCAGAGACGGCTGCTCTGGCCCACCAGATTGCCCACCTACATGCTCTAGGATAGGACACAGAGCGTGCCGGCATCGATGTGACAACCAGGCCGGGCTCAGCGGGGGACAGCCACCCGGTTCCTCAGAAGCGCACTGACTCCCTGGTCCAGGACAGAATGTGGCACGCGTGTCCCTCCCAGGCAGGCCGTCATGGGGACAGTGCTTTGATTCCCTTCCCGGGGGCTGCAGGGCACGCATGCTCCATGGGACCCCCCTCTGTGGCGGCTCCTCTGGCCCCCAGCTCTGCAGCATGTATGTCACTGGAGTGACAGCAACGTGAGAACCCCTCTGCGCTTTTTGTGGGCTGGACACTATTTGGACACGGCTCGTCCAGCGTCTCGAGGGCCGGCGACTGCCACATCAGCACAAATATCCCCCGGCACCTCACGGGGATATGGCGAAACATTTTTCCCATGGAAAGAGAGTGTGGCCTTTGTCAGGGGGCCACGGCCGGCCCGAATTACAGTAAAGATTAATCCCGAACAAGAGACAAGAGACGGGACAAAGAGCATCATACACTTCAGTTTTCAATGGATGTTTTCATAAATGTATGAATAATTTAAATTATCATTGCCGAGTATTTATTCGAGTGTTTCAGGGGGAAAAATGCCTCCTCTTTTTTCTCCCTTGATTCTTTTCATTTTTGTCCCATCTCTTTTATGTGCTGCATAGGCTGTTTTCTTGCCATCTGAATCGGCCCGGGGACAATGGGATGTATGAGGCTGAGGGGCTGAGGAAGAATGCGGCCCTTGTTGTCGACGCCGTGCCTTGACATTGATTAATGAGGGTGCGGACACGGGCAGAATTTGTGAGAGCCGAGGGGAAATCAGAGGACGTGGGGCACCCGAGGAGGAGGGCAGGGGCTGGCAGGGGAAAGCCACGGCCGTCCCTCCACGCGCAGTGGGAAGGGGCAAGGGGAAGCATGGCCCGAAGCCACCCGTGCAGAGAGAAGGCTGACTCGAGGGGCCCGGCAGGACCAGCCCCTGGAGGTGGAGGGCGGGAGGCGCTGCAGCCACGAAGTGGGGCGGAGCGGGGCGGCTCACCTGCCTGCACCGGACACTGCTGCCCCTCAAGCCCTGTTAACAGAAATGACCGTCTCTGGGGCTCTGCTCTCCTGGCCCTGGGTGGATGTTGCCTGTCCCTGGGGCCTGGCTGGACGCCCATGACACAGATACCTCTTCCTGACATAGTCCAATACCACCAGCCAATCCAAAAGAAGGCCTGGTCTGGCTCTGTCCCACCCTATCCCATCCTAGTCGCTGGCTTCCTTGCTCATGCCTTAGTAGCAGGACAGAGCATCTCGGGGACATTTTGTGGCTCTGATCCTATCATCCACCCAGGCGATCCTGGACTGGCCATCAGGACTAATAGCAGTGATGGTCAATGGACAGGACAATGCCTCTGATGACATTGAGATGATGGCCAGCTGGCTGAAATGAAAACCTCTGGCGCTAGCCACAGTCCGCACACACAGGCCCCTGGCATTGGGTCTGCTGCACTCAACCTCCCAGCCTTCCTGGGAGGAAAGCTTGGGGGACCATGCCCAGAACATCGTAGCAGGGTCTCAGGGCCTGCTAGGCCAGAAGGCCCATGTCCACCAGGAAAGCATCCTCCTGCCACATAGCTCCCCCTTAGCCAAAGTTAAGGTTGGTGTAATGATCTCCCTGTCTGTGGGCATCTTTTGTCAGATATGGAAGATGTTAGCACAGGGTTGGGTGCCCAACTGGGCCTAATGACTTCTGAATCCAGAAAGTCTGTCTTGGAGGGTTATCCTAACTCAGGCCAAGCCTTTCTTGCTCCTGCAAGATGCCATTGAGGTAACTTCCCCCAAGAACTGGGAGCTCTTGGACCAGAAAGTCTGACAAGTGCTATCACTTTGGAAATCAAGTCCCCAAAGCCGCCACTGCCCCCAGACCACTTGGCAGTGTTTGGACAAAAAAAGGCAGCACTTTTGCTTAGAAGGAGAAGCGTAGGTTTGGAAGTGGCCAGTGTGTCGGGTCTGTTTCAGATCCAGAAGCGTCTGGTTCACATCCAAGAGGAGAATGAAACAGAAGGTGCCCGTCTGAGCAGGAAGACCATTTTCCCTAGTAGTTTCATTTTCTCCCTGTGCAGTAAACTTTTCAGGAAACTCATCTTTGCTGGGTCATGATAAACCTCACAACCGGTCCTGCGCCCTCCAGACAGGGGGCGGGGCTGCGATAGAATAAGAACTGCGAATTCCAGACGGTTCTGGCCGAATGGCACACTAGACTGGGACATGTGTCCCGGGTGCAGCTCGCCTGGTAGATCTGTTTGGCTTGCTGGCTACGCCCTCTCGCCTGCGTGCTTCCTAGTTAATGTACCGGGCAGAGTGACCTTGATAATGATCTGGAATTGCAGGATTAATGGGGGGTGGCAAGGCCTCCTGGGAGGGCATGAGCTTGGCCTCAGGAGTCCTTGGTCTACAGACCCGGCATGACCTTGGCTGTGGGTGACCCGGGGTGGGCATGGGGTCCCGGAAGCCCTGCTTCCTCACCTGGAGGGTGCAGAGGCTCCCAGGTGGTGCAGGGTCTCCTGTGCCCGAGGGGACGTACACCAGAACTGGAGGTACTCGGCACTGTCTCATGGAAGCAGCTGCCCTCCTGCTCAGACCGACTCTCCTCAGGGGAAGAACAGCTTCCTGATGCCTGCATTCCCTCAGGAAGGGAATCCAAATGGGTGTGACCAGACCCCAAAGTTGGAGCACAGCGTACCACCCGTGCAGCACGTGTGACTCCCCAGCCGGTGACAGGCCTGATTGGCAAATTACAGCCATTGCAATTTTATAATTACCACGGCGGAGCAGAGACGACTGGGGCCTGTCATCCCCCCACACCCCTCTCCCCAACAAAATAGTTAGGGTGATTTGTGTCAACAAGTTAAGCAAAAATGGTTGTATCTGTGACTTGATGGACTTGCCATGTTTAATTCATAGAGAGGTGGGAGGTGGTTTGTTTTTGATTTCCTCCCTGTGGCTGAATGGGTGGTGTTGAATGGCTAATTTGGGGGTCTGCACATCTGTGTTTGTTGCTGGTGGCGGCATTTCCTTTCTGGCAATGGAGGGCCCGCCAGCGTGCAGGACAGGATCTACTGCCACTTCGGCCAGCGTGGTCTCTCGAGGAAGCACGTGGCAAGTGAGGGCGGCACTCTCCTTTCCCTTCTAAATGACACCTGTCCTGTTGCCAGGAAGGTCAGCCAAGCTCCCTGCGTAGGGAGCTTAGAATAGGGCTTGGAAAGGGCTTGGCAATGAGGTAAGACAAGGCTCGGGAACTGCCATGAGAGGGGAAGAGGATCCCTCATAGGTGGGAACTTAAAAATGGCACTCCCTGGAGGTCCAGCTGGAAGAGAGGCTGCAGGCAGAGCCAGAAAGCAATGGAAAAGCAGGCCTTGGCAGAAGCCATGGGGACACACATCCCACATTTGAGTTTGTGTGAATCCCACTCACATAACATGGGCGCTGGAGCCGGGAAGACGAGCTGGAAGCTCCACTCTAGGGCCAGGCACTGTGGCTCACGCCTGTAATCCCAACACTTTGGGAACTTGAGGCCAGGAGTTTGAAACTAGCCTGAGTAATATAGCGAGACCTCCTCTATACAAAAAACTTAAAAATTAGCCAGGTGTGGTGGTGCATGCCTGTATTCCCAGGTACTCTGGAGTCCAAGCTGGAGGACTGCTTGATCCCAAGCATCCTCTCTCTAGACATGGCTGCATTCTGGGAATCATTCTGAGATTTCCAGGGGCATCGTTCAGCCCATAACAAATGTGGCCTTCTCATGTTACTGTTAGTGTCTGAAGGCCATGCCCCAGACCAGCTTCAGTGAGCTATGATTGCACTCCAGCCTGGGCAACAGAGAGAGACCCTGTCCCTAATAAATAAACATTTTTTTAAAGGCTAGAACCTCCACTCCATCTTCCAAGACTCTGGGCTGCAGGTTTCCAGCCAGGGCCTCTGAGAGGTGCCCCCAGATGCACACGAGGCTGTGAGGAGAGGGACTCTGGCCACCGCCAGTGGCCCCATCACGGCCCATGTCCAGGCGTGGACTCCCAGAATTCCTGAGGTGCCCCGCCCTGCCCCCACCTCCCACTCAGGCCAGGCCAGAGGGGTGTCAAGATCACCTGAAAAGGCAGCCCCCGAGGGTGACCCAAGCCCTGAGCCCCCGGCAGGGACAAATGAGGAGCTTAACTAGCACAAGGCCTCATGAAAGGGACGGGGAACAAGCAGGAACAAAGCTCGGCCAATTTGCTCTTTTGGGCATTGTGCGCTCTGGCCCTTTTCCCAGTGTATCACGCTCGCTGAATGGGGTCAGGCGCGGCGCGGCCCTTCCGAAGCCTGATGGGTTTTCATGGGCCGGTGAATGGAGTGCAAATTAGCGGAGTCCTCGGGAGCCTTGTTACTGTCACTCCCAAACTGACGCCCCAAAGGCAACGTGAGGATTAATCAATCCAAAGAGCTCTCCCATTATCAAAGCAAGGTAGGAAACTATTTATTGTCTCCTCTTTCATGTTTCGCCATTTTGCCCACTGCGGCGCAGCGTTGCCAGCGGAATGGAGTGGCGGCGGACACACACCCTCTCCCGCCCACAAGCTCACATGGTCTGGGCCTCCCGGTGTGGGCGCACACACGTGCACACATATACACCCATCCATGCACACGTGTATGCACACACACATGCAGACACATGCACCTATGCATATCCGTGCACATATATGCACCCTTGCACACACACGCGCTTGTGCAAACACACACATGCTCATGCTACAAAACCACAGGGCGCCATTTGCAGTTTTGGGCAGGTTTGCTTTTCTCCAAGGACCGCAGAAGGCCTGTCCATGAAGTGCTGTGCAGGGTGGGTGGGGCGAGGCCAGGCTAGCCGTGCTGGTCCCAGTCTATGGCCTGGATGACCAAGGACAAGGCCGGGGCCTTGAGGACAAAGGCCCAGCCATGAGGTATGGATCGTGAGGCAGAAGTAGCTGAACCAAACTTATTTCCAGTTGCGAATTTGCTGCCGTCCCTGTCTGCCACCCTTTCCCGGGAGCCCCTGCAGCGCCCTCTCCAGCTGGACAAACAGACCACAGCCACGGCCCTCCCTGTGGCCAGACCCTCCCGAGGGATACTCCATCAGTACCCTCACCCCAGCTGTGGCTGGACAATACTTCCGGGACACGATGCTCACATATTTTCGACTGGGCTTCTTAGAAAAAGGAAATTGGCGTCGGCAGCCGTTTGACACAGACGACTTAGGGATGAGAGCCGGGGGCAGCCCACAGTGAGCCCCACGCAGACATGGCTCAGGGATGAGAGCAGGGAGTGGCCCATGGTGAGCCCCACGAAAACATGGCACAGGGATAAGGGCAGGACTCATAGCGGGCCACATAGACCCGGTGTGAAGAGCCGATGGGTTGATGTCTAGCAAGCACACAAACACCCGATGCAGGAAGAAATAGACATATGCTGGATGAGTAGATGGATAAACAAAGATATTTCCAATGAGTGCATAGATAAACAAATAAATATCTAATGAATGAGTCAAGATTTATACATCTAATGAGTGCATAAGTAATCACATGTCTAATAAGCGAAAAAACAAATATCTAATGAATGAATAAATGTACATCTAATGAGCGCATAAGTAAACAAATAAATATCTAAGGATGAATAAACAAATCTATACCTAATGAATAAACAGACACAGACATGATCAGACAAACAAATGTGTGTCTAGTGAGTGCATAAATATTGAATAAACATATGAACAAGTATATATTGAAGGGTGAATAAGCAAACAAGCAAGAAATGCATAAGCAAATAAACATCTACTGAACAGATAAAAAATATCTAATGAGGGTAGAACTAGACAGGTATACACCAAATGAGTGAATACATAAGCACGTCTGCTTCTAGAGGTCAGGGTGGGCCCTTCTCACCCTGCAAGTCCACTCAGCTGCAAGGGATCTTGGTCTTGATCCCTTCAACTCAGAACATGGCAGTTGTGGAAATATTTTATCAGCCTTTACGTGTGACTTAAACAACTGAAACCAGAACTGGGAGTAAAACACACATGCACAGACACACGTGCCCATGTGCACATATACATAAGCACACAAGCACACATGCGAGGCATGCTCTCACATAACTAACTGCGCATGATGTACACGCATACACACACATGCACAGAGATGTACACACACACACACACACACACACACACACACACACACCCCTTCTACATTGCTACGTGTCAGGACGGGGCTGTCTGCAGCTGTGGAGTCTGGTAGGGAGCCTGGGTCCTAAGCCTTCCGGAATCACAGGATGCACCACCTTCCCCATCTGTCCCAGTGGGCAGGCCCACCTCTCCAAGCCCACAGCAACACAATTTCACCGCAGCGACACATGCAGCACACAGAAACTCTTTCCTGGTGGTAAACGACTCCATCTTTACTGAGCAGAATCCTGTTCTAGACACCCGTACTGGGTTATCTCTGAAACAACTTTGTACTGGTTTTCTGTACTTGAGAAAGAAAACTGGCCTCGGAGTGTCAAGAAAGTGTTGTATTTTCCACGGGAAGTAGGAATTCTGAGGATAGACTAAAGGAAGTGCACCTTCTGAAAGTCCCCATCTGACATCTGGGGATGGGAAGGAGAATGGGAATAGCCAATTTTCTGGAACACCAGCTATAGACAGATCCTCTTATGCTGCTGGTTTGGAGGACTCGTGAGTCTGCCCTGGGTACAGGGCCAGTCAGACACAGGCACGTCAGCCAGCCCAAGGACATGGCCCCTAAGTCGGGGGGCGTGGGTCTGCGCGAGTCCCAGTGTCAGCTGCTGATGAAACCACCCCAAAGCAAGAGGTGGTATCTGTGGCAGACCCATGCTGCCTGAGCTTCCCGATCTGAGGTCCCGGACATCCCACCAAGGTGCTGGACTTCCACAGCCCCCCCCAGGGAGCTTATTTCAAAAATCTTCAAGAAGAAGATCCAGGACACCCTTGCCAGAGTCAAGTCCCACCTATGCCCCAAGAAGCAGATTATGGCCACAGGACGATGGAAGAAGTCACTTCCTTGACCACGGAGATGACAGATCCTCAGATTTAACCAGAAAATTCAAGCCAGTTTATGTGTAAAGGTTAAATTTCTTCTCTGCTCACTGAGACCTGCCACCCCTGTGGGGGTCCCAGAGGCACCTGGTTGTGGCAGAAAGTCACTTGAGGGACTGGGAGGAAAGAGTGTCAGGGAGGAAAAAGGCTTTCAAAGGACAATGCTGGGCCGGGAGTGGCCTGCCCCACCCTGACCAGTGCATCTCCATGAAGCCGACTCTGCTGCCCAGGCCAGTGTCTGGCGATCTCTGGAGCCACTTTCACGCGTCACAACTCAGGGGCAGCTGGTGCACTAAGCATCCTGCAACACACAGGCCCGAGCCACCAGTATGGCCAGCATGAGGGCCCACTTCAAACACAGGAGAAGAACAGATGCCAGGAGCCAGAGGAGTCTCTGTGGGGGCTTCACTGGCCTCCTGGCCACCCCCACATGGGAGGCGTTGAGGGCAGATGCCCTAACTGTGGGACTCTCTGGAAGCAGGAGGCTTCAGGATCGCTGCTAGTGTAGACACTCTCATGTGGTGTCCATTCATTCTTGCAATGATCCAGGGAGGCCAAGACCACCCTGCAGACCACAAACCAGGCCAGGGCAGTGGAGAGATTTCCTTAGGGCCACCAAGCTAACAGGTGGCAGAGCCAGACTCAGATCCAGGCTGTCAGCCCACATCTCCTGGCTACTCTGCCACTCTGCCTGTAGAGTTTGCTCCAGGGGTCGGGGCTTCCTGCCTTCTCCTCCGGTTCCTGGGAATTTTGGGGCTTCGGTGAGAGACAGCAGCACTATTCCACTCTCAAAACCCCAAGACAGAGTCTGCAGCAGGTATGCAATTATTTGGATAATTCTGACTAGGGGGGAGGGCATGAAAGAGGTGAATTATGCCTAACTCCAGGGGTGGGATTCCTTAAGCCAGTCCCTGGGAGGACCACAGCTCAGCATACCACCAAGGCCAGGCACACCCAGTCACAGAAGCTTTTCTGTCCCGAGAGTGCCTATTTGAGAAGTATTGAGCGATGACTGAATTTTGCGTGACATTCAGGTGTCAGATGGGGCGAGAAGAAACAGATGAGAGTGTAGAGGACCAGGCCAGGGACTTTCAGCTGCGCCACGGCCACTCTTCAGAGGATCCTTCTCCATCAACACTGCTGCCGCTGACACTGAGTTACAAATGCATTTTGCCAGCCTTAAAAGTGTCTGAGGAGATGCACTGGCCTCCAGGGAGCAGCACTGCATGTCTCCGCCATCAGCCAATGCCAGTGCCACCGAGGTCACAAAGCCCACCCTGGCAAGGACCCTGGTCGGGCCGGAGAGTCCGGGGAATGTGATGGCAGGGCATGCAGAGCAGTGGGACTCACCGGATGACCTGGGTGTGGGTCATTGTCAGCTTCTCTCTGAGTCATAAGATAGTGGTGAGTGTGCCAGGCTGGCACTCACCACGGCATCAACCTTCCTGGTTCCCTTGTGTCCCATGCGTCTTTTCTACCTTCCTGGAAAGTGGAGCAAATAGGGACATGCAGGTGGCATTGGTGTCCTCTGTGTACCCTCGTGGGCTGTGCCACGCCTCTTAGACAAGTCCTCGTGGTCCTCGCCTACGGGCCTCACTGTTGGGCAGGCCATCCTTCCACCCCTCTGTATCCCAGATGTGACGTTTCCGGCCCACCTGGCCCAGATCCCAGTCTACTAATGTCCAGGCCGCATCCGCATCCGCAGGCAGCTCAGAGGCATGACCAGCCTCGGGCCGGCCAGTGCAGTATGACCCTCCCGGGCCCGGTTCACAGTCTACTCACCCCCTTGCCTCACCAGCCCTGACTCGGTCCCTTGTGCTCAGATGCCCCTATCTGGAGAGGTGCTGTCCCAGACATGGGTCCCAAGGGGCTGGGATCCAGTCCACTACGGCCACAGGGTCCCTGCAACAAGGAGCCCTGGCAAGCGACGTGCCTGGCAGGAGGGCATGGGGGCCTGTGTGTGAGTGGGTATGAGTGTGTGGAGTAGTACGCACACTCAGAAGGACCTAAATTGCTTTCTGAAGTCTGCGTTGGGCCTGTGTATCTAATAGGATCCTAGGACATTGTCCCCAGGCCAGTGACTTCCCCTCCTGGGGACAATGTCCTTACTGCTGCTCAAATAAACAGATTCACGTTAGAAAAAGCCAGTCCTGCACCTGTCATTTCGTGACACACCTGGGTCCTTACCCCAGGGGCTATGAAGAGCATTCTGGGGACACCTTGACTGCTCTGGGACAGGACCTCAGAGCTACCTAGAGGTCACCGCCCATGCCAGAGACGTCCTGGAGACCCCAGTGCTCCTTGAGGGACCCCATGTTTCTCTTGTACTTTTGCAAGCACAGATCGTCCCAAGTGCGCAAATATGAGCCCACAGGGCAGGGGGCATTCTCTCCAGGAGGGCATTCCTGCTCAGCCCTGCAAAGCAGGTCAGTCTTGTGGGGGCCACAGCAAGTTTCTTGAGGGGCACTGACCGGGCCCAGGCCAGTGAGGGACACTGGTCTCAGTTAGGGTGCTGGTTCTTCCAGAGGGCATTCACCCCAACTCTGGTGCCTCAGACAAGGCCCTTGCTGAGATCATTGGGACCACAGTGCCAGCCAGGGTGCCGCCGGGGTGACCTCTGTCCACGGACAAAGCAGGAGGCTACTGTTTGCCTGGTCCGACTCAGAGTCACCACTGAGAACGCTGATGGTCACCTACAGCTGGGGCAGAGCTGGGTTGGCCTGGGGACTCACTGGGTGGGGCCTCCTTTCTGCTGTTTTCCGTGACACTCTGGAGCCAGGGCCAGGGGTTGGAGATCCTTTTGGTGCTCAGATCCCCAGGACAGGGTTAATTTTGCTGGACCTGGAGATTTAGGCAGTGAAGCATTCCAGAGGGTAGGCAGTGGGCAGAGGGACTCCCATCCCGGTGGGTAGGACTTGAATAGTGAATCACCTGCCCCCGCGGGGGTGACCAGGGTCTGGCCGGGAAGCGGCCCCAAACCGCACACACACCAGGTCCTTTCATGTCCGCCAAGCCAGCCATAACAAACAGACTACTCCAGTCTTAATCCGTATTTTCTTTAAAAAATGGATTAGGAAAATCTCATCTGGAAAATTAATTAATGTATGAACTCAACAAATATTTACTGAGCATAGCACTTTGTCAAGTATTTATTTGTCTATGTAAACTGCTGTGTCCTCCCCCCCACCCCCCGCCCCCATTGTTTGCCTGGCCTTTCAGGTTTCCGGTTGGTCTATGTCTGTATTTTATATGTTTTCTCACTACTCCAATGGCATTCTTCTCTCATGCAACCATTACGATCTCTTTCTTTCCTGTGGGCTACACATATCAGATCTCAACATTTGCTGGGGCATATGTCAAAAGACCTGACAGAGGCCTGAGGTTCCGGTCCCTGTGGCTGGCAGGGTGGGGGCTGGGAGGGTGCTCTGCAGAGGGTGTTGTGGGGGGCCCTGGGTGCGCGCCCTGTGGCTGGGGCTGCCCGTCCAGGGAGTCTTTTCACCGCCCCTTTGCCCTTCTACCCCAGCCAGGTTCTAGGAGGCAGTCCTGCTCCCCACACAGCACAAGTGGGCTTGCCTGTCTTTCCCCAAGAAAGGGAGGGCAGCTTTTCAGGGGCAGTGGGAGGGGCTCTCACCTAGGCCATGTTATACCCAAGACTTTATTTCCTCTTTCCATCTTCCTCTCCATCCGAGGGTGCCTGACTGCGACGAATTCCATCCCAGTCCCGCCAGGCCTTCCCAGAGCCCCTGTCCCAGAGCCGTCTCACACGGGGTCCCGCTCTCCAGTTAGCCGGCCCTGGGTCCATATCTCTTTTCTCTCCTTTTTCGCCTGCTTGCCCATTTTAAAAAACGATTTCCTCTTTGCATTGCACCCCCAAGGGCCTTCAAGGGCAAGCCAGCCACAACCAGGGTCAGTGAACCTGCAGCTGGCTGGACAGCCATGGCCACACGCTCATCTGCACACCGTGTAAGGCCAGGTCATGTCTCTTGAAAGCCTGCTCTGTGCTCAAAGACTTTCAAAATCACCAAGAAAGGAGCCACCAGACCATGGATGTGCCCCAAACCTGGCTAACACTCTGACTTTGAACTGGAGCCACAGATTCCTTGGGGACCGGTGTGGTCTTGAAGGGACTCAGAGGCCATCCTGGTGGCGATGGCTTTCACGGGAGGATGTCTGTCTCTGGGAGGGCAAGCGCTCTCCTCTCAGAAGTATAGGGATCAGTCTGGGATTCCTTTCCTTGCATTGGCTCTAAAGTGCTCACGCTGCATCTTTTTTTTTTAATTGAAGTCTCACTCTGTTGCCCAGGCTAGAGTGCAGTGGCACACTCACGGCCACCCCAGTGTTGACCTGCTGGGCTCCGGCAATCCTTTTGCCTTAGCCTTCCAAGTAGCTGGAACTACAGGTGCACACTACCACACTCAGCTAATTTTTGTAGTTATTGTAGAGGCGAGGTCTCACCATGTTGTCCAGGCCAGTCTCGAACCCGCGCACTCAGGCAATCCTCTCACCTCAGCCTCCAAAAGTGCTGAGCCACCACGCCCAGCTAAACAGTTCTGTTCTTGAAGTCACTACTTCTTGTGCTTCTGTTTTTTGTTTTTTTTTGAGTTGGAGTCTCACTCGGTTGCCCAGACTGGAGTGCAGTGGCCACTCCCGGCCACTGCAGCCTCAACCTGCTGGGTTCCAGCGATCCTTCCGCCTCAGCCTTCTGAGTAGCCGGCATTACAGGCGTGCAGCTACCACACCCGGTTGATTTTTTTTTATTTATTGTAGAGATGAGGTCTTGCTGCCCAGGCGGGTCTCGAACCCGCGGGGTCAGGCAATCCACTTACCTCAGCCTCCCAAAGGCACGGGATTACAGGCTGAGCCACCGAGCCCGGCTTGTGCTTCTGTTTTATAAGGGGCAACATTTTTGCAGCCACTTCTTAAGGGAATATGTAATTCAGCAACATATTTTTACCAACTAGTCATTTACTCTCAAAACAAATCTTTCTCTTGATCTCCTTGTTTGTTGTTATTGTTTTTGTTTTTTGGGCTTTTTGAGTTGGAATCTCACTCTGTCCCCCAGGCTGGAGTGCAGTGGCATACTCACAGCCACCCCACTCCTGCTGGGCTCCGGCGAGCCTTCCGCCTCAGCCTTCCAAGGAGCCAGAACTACAGGCGCACACTACTACACCCAGCTAATTTTTTATTTATAATAGAGACGAGACCTCGCCAAGTTGCCAGGGCTGATCTTGAGCCTGTGGGCCCCGGCAATCCACTCGCCACGGCCTCCCAAAATGCTGGGATTACTGGCTGAGCCACCTGTATCATTTTAACCCCAAGTCAATGTTTCCCGCCTGAAGAAGTCTCAAAGCCCCGTAGGGTGCAGGTGGGACCCACAGTCACTGGTGTCCTACAGACACTTCCCTGGGTGGGGTTGCCACCCTCACACATCACAGGGCACAAGAAGCCACGTCCACAAGCAGCCATGTCCATTTTGTTGTTGACTTCACTAATATTATCTTCAAGCAGATAATACTGGAATTGGCTAAAAATGCTAACCCTAGGACACATCTTTCTGTTAGGACTGGGGTTGGTACCCCCATTCGGCTGTCTCCGTCCCTAGGTTTAAACCCCTCTTGGATTCCTGATGCAAGTGGGGTCTCCTCTGTGTTTCACAAGCAGGAGGTCTTGGGAGCCAGCACTGGATGCAGGGACACCAGGATCAGGTATGCCCTAAGAAACAGTCTTCTATCACCTCTTATACCTGGGAATGGCTTGGCCATATATGACCTCTGAGGAGACTGTTATGGACTGAGCCATGCTCCCCCCAATTCCTGAAACCCTGACCTCCATCAGAATGTGGACTCACCTGGAAATGGGGTCTTTGCAGATGAAGTCAGTTAAGATAAACAGGGTGAGCCCTACTCCAGGATGACTATTGTCCTTATAAAAAGGGTCCATCTGGACATAGAGGCACACACAGGAAGAAGGCCACGTGGAGATGAAACCAGAGATTCTGGGACGCTCGGTCTGCAAGTCAGAGAATGCCAAGGACATCCAGCAAAACACCAGAAATCTGGAGAGGCCTGGAAGTTGGTCTTGGACTTCTGGTCGCGGGATGTGTGGGGATGGAGTCATGTGTACACGCCTGGTGAGCAGACTTTGTGATGGCTCCCCGTGCCTGCCCCAGACTTAGGACCCCAGGGTCAGTGTCCCTCCCCTGTCACAGGCAATGCATTCAGGTATTTTTCATTGTTCATCCACCCAATGCTCCTCTGAGCTCACCTGTCGGAAGATGCCACAGAACAAGAATCACAATTGTCCTGGCAGCAAGGTCACTCTTATTTAAGGGCCTCGTCTGCTCAATCTGTCTGCGACATGGGTGAAGCCATCCGAGGGGTGCCTGCAGAAGATTCCAGCCCTCCCTGGCAGCCTCAGTTATCTGAGAATCCCAGCAAACAGCCCGGGGACATGGTTTTGGAGAGTGGCTTTTCCACTGGTCCCAGGAAATTCTGTGTACCTTTTTTTTGGCTTTACCTAAGTGACTCTGACTGACAGCTAACTCATCAGAGACAGAAATGGCCATCCAGGTAGAGCACAGCTTCTGGTCTGGAGTGAGAGGATCTCTCACGGAAGATTATCCACTTGTTCTTCCAGATTCCGTCAGAGAAAATTCTCTCCTGCTCTTCATGCCTGCACCTTTTGACCATCAGAGTGTTCAAAGGACAGTCCGGGGTCAGCAGGAGCCCACAAGATGGTTTACCTCAGTTCTGCACTTAATGAGTGGGGAAACTGAGGCCCAGAGGAGTTGCCAGTTTGCTTGTGTCTCAGCAGCATTCGTGAGCCTGTGTCTGAGCCAGCCTCCTGTTTCTGCAGCACCAGGACCTTTGTCTCTCTGATACATACACCTCAAAAAACTGTATGTGGCTTTTTATAAACCTCATAAAGTTAGGTGATATTTCCAAGAAACAAATAGGCAGACTCTGAACGCGCAGCCCTCCCATGAGGCAGCTGGATGATTCAAATGCTAATGCCGACCTGGGGGTGGGGGCAATGGGTCTGTGCTCTCCTAGGGTTCGTGAGTTCAGGAACTGAGCCCTGACCCCCATCCTGGCATCTTGGTAGAGCCCAGAGAGGGTGCAGCCTTCCCAGCCTCTCCCAGCCTCTTCCTAAGTGCCTCCCAGCATGGGGGAGACATCTGTTCACTGCAAATGGGTGAAGCCAGCAGACTTCAGGCTTCGAAGCTAAAGCCTGATGTCCCGGTCACAGCTGCTCCGCCAACAACGGTGTGTCCCATCTTGAGACTCAGTTTCCTCTTGTGCAACAGGGAGAAGGCAAATCTATGGTGAGGTCATGTGGGTGGAGGGGCGATGCGAGGCCTCTGTGCACACCTCCAGGGAGCGCCTTGCCGGGGGTGGCCAGGTGAGGGTGGTCACTCTGGAGACAACAGCAGCGTGGCCTCAGCCCCCACCCCTGCTCTTGGAAACCCAGGAACAGAAGGACCGGCCAGAGCAGAAAGTCTCTAGTAGTCTTGGGCATCCCCAGTGGCCTTGGGGCATCCCTGGTGGCCTTGAGTCATCTCCCATGGCCTCGGGGCTGCCTTTACTCCCTGAAGCCAAGGGTCGCTGGAGAGCACTTCTGACCCCTTCCCTGTGGGGGAATCTGCCATTGTGAACGGGAGCCGCTAAAGCAAGATGCCCACGGGAGCTGCCCTCAGTTTGAAGGCCAACCTGGAGGACCTGCAGAGAGTGGAGCCTTCAGGGCAGCAGCCAGAGTAGGATCGGGAAGTGGCTCATTCAGGGGTGGGGGCAGAAGACAGCGGGAGAAGGAAAGAGGCCAGGAGGGAGAGGGCCTACATGGATGTGGGCAGATCCAGCTGGTTGGATCCAGCTGAAGAATTTGTCACCACCGTCAAAGCCGTGTGCTGGGAGGTTCTTGGGTCCCCAACCTGCTGGGGGTGTTACTAGAGAAGGTAAGAACAGAGCCTCCATGCCCAAGGTCACCGCAGGTAGAGCAGTCTCTCGGCAGGTGGCTGCCCTGGGGGGCCCTCCCAGTGTCCCCTCCATGCCTCAGAGTCCTTTGTTGGCCACCAGGGCACAGGCTTCACCAGGGAACATCCCAAGTCCCCCGGCTCAGCACAGAGCAGAGGCGTTGAGACAGTTGCAGTGTGAGTCGGCTGCTGCTGCCTCTCTTGGAGGCCCAGGGGCCAGGCTGGCTCCCACAGGTAGAATGCTGGACTTTGAGGACAACTCCTCGTGGGCTGGACATCCCACCAAAGAGCCTAACGTTGCATTTTGTCCATCCCTGGGTGAATTTTCGAGTCAGTGAAATTGAAGTAAATCCCAGACTACGTGAATTTTACAGATGAAGGAAAAACTCATTTCTTCAACCTCCCGGTGGGTATGATGAAGTGAGTGGAGTTTGAAGGCCTTTATTAAAGTGCACGACAGACCCCGTTTCATCCCTGCCCTCAGATGAAGACCACAGTGTCCAAGCTCCCGAAGCGCAGAGCCGGGGGCCCTCGCCACCAGCAAGACCAGGCCCACGGCAGTTGGCCTTCCCAGAGCCCACACAGGCCAGGCTGTGACCCTGGACTCCCAGGCCTGACTGTCCCCTCTTCCTCCTCTTCCTCCTTTTTCTCCTCTTCGTTCGCCTCTTCTTCTTCCTCCTCCTCTTCACCTTCCTCTTCTTCCTCCTCCTCTCCATCCGCTTCTTCCTCTCTGCTCTTTGTTTACCTCTTGGGCCTTTCTCTCTGCCCTTGAGTCGAGACTGAAGGTCTGGGCCAAAAGCTGGCAGGCAGCCTTTCCTGGGAGAATGTTCAGAATGGTCAAGTGGAAGGACATAAACTTGGACATGCTCGAGGTTTGCTCCCTCCTCGGGGCCTTTCTCTCCTGGGTGCTGGCCAAGGATTGACGAGCCGCACCTTCTGCTTTTCCAGGCAAGCCGGACACACGGTCGGGGGGACACTGGGTTGTTCATCAGACGCCCCAGGACTTCAAGGTCTTCAAGCCTCCCCTTAAGCTTACAGGTGAGGCTCAGCTGAGGGCCTGGTGGAGTCCAGGCTTTACTGCGGGAGAAAAGGTGGGCCAAGCCCCATGCCCTCCTCAAGGCCCTTGACTCGGTCCCTGTGAGCAGCATCGAGCACTACCTCCCCAGGTCCAAGGCTGCCATCACGTGCGGGGACAGGGTCTATGCTGGAAAGATGGAGGCAAGCACCAGACTCTGCCAGGAGATAAAACCAGACAGTTCCATCTTTAAACTGCAGAGCCAGCCTGGCATCCCAGAGTCCCCCGTGTATGCCGAGGAGATGAGGAGTCCCTTCCCCAGCTAGACGTGGGATGCCCAGAACTTCGAATTTCCTGGGTGGGGTGGGGAGAGACAAGAAGACGCAAGCTTTCCTGTCCTGGGATCGTGGCATGGCTGTCCTTCTGCGGTGATGCTGCAGTCCATGAGCCCTTATGGGTCAGAGTTAGCCCTGAGGTCTCAGATTCGAGTCAGGGTCTGCCTCCGAGAACACTATGTAGGGCACACGGCAGTGTGGGCAGGCGTTGAGGACCAGAGCCTGGTGTCCTGCCTGGAGGGCCCTGGGGCTCAAGTCCAGCCATGCTCCCAGTCAAGAGAGTCCTGCAGTGCTCGACCCTGAGAATGCTTTATGCACACGCAGCTCATCACATGTCCACTCCACAGATTCTTGTGTGTCGGACCCAGCAGTTCCAGTGGGAACCAAGCACCAGTAGTCAGGGCAACGGAACCTTCTAGAAATGTGATCCTGGTTGGCCCAGGAGCCTGACCAGCCTCTCCTCCCTCTCTTCCGCTGAGGCCCCTTGTTCCTGAGTGGGCAGGAAGCAGAGGACATACCCGCCGAGGACTCCATGGGCCACACACGTGAGCTATTATTGTGAAACTCTGCAGAAATCCACCAGCGAGGGGCTCCCAGGCCTGCCAGCCATCTTGATATGACAGTTTTCACCTACTTCCAGTCTGGCAAAACTCTTCTCACACAAGGTTTTATTTTTGTGCTGAAAGAGCCCCTCCTCTGAGTCTCAAGGGCTGAGTCTCAAGGGCTGCCCTCTGGGGTGGACACTTGGCTGCCTCCCGCCCGCAGGCGCACTCCTGGGTGTTTGCCGCTTCTGTCCCGGGGCCCCAGAGGTGCCTGTTAAAGCTGGGCACAGCCACGCATCCTAATCCCCTCAGCCCCGCCCTGCGCGGCACTGGGAGCCTCTGCTGAGCACCGGGGCTGAAACGAAGGCTGATAAATTAGTCTAGAGGGAAACAAGCCCGCTTCTACTTGTAAAAGGTCATTTCGACTTTGTTCTGGGTGAGGGTTTATCTCAGCTGCTGCCTCGACAGACAATGCCTGGGGCCTAAATGGCAGAAATCTTAGCTCTGCTCGTGAAATTACGGTGCTGATAAGCCAGAATGGACTTTAGAAAGATCTAAATGGGAAAGGAGTGGATGGAGGTATTTTTGAACATGATTGAACAGGGACGACACAATGGGATGGACAATTAAACTGGGCATTAGCCCAGAAGGAAGGAACTCTGCCTGAAAGCCAGACAAAGGGTGCTTCTGCAGCTCTGCTTGAGGCTGTAATCCCTGCCCCTGTCCCGTGCGCCTGGGCAGGAGGCACAGCTGGGAACAGGAGCACCAGGCCAGCCATGCACACTCCTGGGTGGCTGCCGCTGGAAGATGGAGCCCTCTTCACATGGGGGGACAGTGGGGTCAGCATGCCAAGCCGGCTCACTGCAAGTCACGGTGGTGGTGCCCACACAGCCCAGGCGGCCGCGGCACAGCGCCATCCGAGAGCTCCGGGTGGGCTTGACCAGCAAGAGGGCCATCCTCTCCAAGCCCAGACACTCCAATGGCACTCTGGCAGCTGGGTGGAAACAGTCACTTTCAGGCCTTCTATTTATGTATGTTTTAAAAAATGAGAAAGGCCCGGCTAGGGCCATGTTGAACAAACCCTCCTTGTCATGCCAGGACAGTGGCTCAGCCACTCCCCAGAGGGCCTTACCAGGCCCTTGGCTAGACTCTCCCCCCAGAGAGATGCCATCCTGGGCTGACTCCGCCCCCTTGCTGCTGCTGCCTTCCATCAGAATGAACCCAGCCACATCGAGGCAAACGAGGCAGAGAACGAGGACAAAGAGAACACTGGGACCAAAGAACATGGAGACCCAGAGAATACGGAGACCAGAGAACACAGGGACCCAGAGAACACGGGGACCCACAGAACATGGGGACCAGAGAAGATAGAGGACCAGAGAACACGCAGGCTCAGAAAACACCAGGGCCCAGACGACACGGGGGACCAGAGAACACAGGGGACCAGAGGACATGGGGACCCAGAGAACACTGGCACCAGAGAACACGGGGCCAGAGCACAAGAGCTAGAGACCAGAGGGGCCCCAGAGAATACGGGAACCCTGAGAACACGGAGATCAGAGAACACGAGGAACCAGAGGACATGGGGGGCCAAGAGAACACAGGAACCAGAGGACACAGAAGGACCCAGATAAGACAGGGACCCAGAAAACACCAAGGACCAGAGGACACGGGGTCCCAGAGGACATGGAGGCCCAGAGAACATAGGGACCCAGAAAATACAAGGGACCGGAGGACATGGGGACCCAGAAAATACAGGGGCCCAGAGAACACAGGAGGGGGCCCTGTACCAGCTCTGACTGGCTCTGCCCACATGCAGGAGCCCATCGAAGAATGCCAGCCAGCAGGTGGACTGTCCACGGTTCTCTTGTTGGCCCTTGGCAGGCCTGTGAGCAGCTGTGTCACCTTTGTCTTTGACTGAGGCCAGGGTGGCCTGTAACACCCTGGGAATACATTCCTACCACAGGGGACAGCCAGGCCCACCAGAATTCCCAGCACAGAGAAGCGCTGATATGCAGGCCTGGAGGGTGGGGCTCGGGTGCAGTGAGGTTCACGCCCTTGTCCCATGACCCAGGGAGACCTTTTATGGCCTGGAACGCCTGGGCGCTCGTCTGACCCGGCGAGGAGGGAGGGCCACAGGAGCTGGCCGGACGCCTTGCTGGGGCTCCCCAGGGAGCCACCAGGCTGCCACTGCCCCACCCTCAAAGGGGCTGCCCCGGGCCAGGCCTGCTCTCTGCGAAGTCTGCTGCTGGGAAATTGCTGGAAATTGAAATATTTCAAGTGCAAACAGTCTGTAATGCAGGCTCCTCAGCCTCAAGGGTCAGAGTCTTCCTGCCTTCCTGGAGGAGGGTAAACTCAGAGGGGGCTGGCCCATCACATGGTCCACCCACCTGGCAGGACAAAACTAACCAAGCAGGGACCCCATAGGGACCGTCCCAGTTGCAGGTCTGGGTCAGTCTCCTCCTGGCCGACCAGGCCTGCTCCACCAGGGGACCGGGAGCAGCAGAACCACCCAAGGGACATGTGGATTGAGTGTCTGCAATGGGCTGGGGCTGCTCTGGTAGCTGTGGACATGGGAGGAAGAGAGACCTGTCCTACTCTGGCTACCTTGGTGAACCACCTGCCCCCTGATTCCATGTGACTATCTTCCTTTCTGGATGAGGGGAGAAGACAGTGATCCCGAGCAGGATCCAGGAATGGCTTGGAGCCGCCCATCCTGGCCTTCACTCCACACTTGGTGGCACCACAGCTGGTCAGTCTTGGGGCCGCCCTGTGCCAGCAGTGTTGATGGAACAGCAGTGTGGGGGGGTGGAGAGATCCTCGGACCCCACGCCCATTCTCAGCCACCTGGAATCCCCTGGGTAATGGCAGGGTCCCTGGCTGCCCTGGCTCCCTCCCCTTCCACTCCCACCTTCTCTCCCCACCAGCTCTGACAAAGTCCTGGTCACACAAGCCTCCGCACTGCATCAGTGGATGTATCCTCAGGGAAAGCACTGGAGTCCCATGGGTGGGAGAGGTGGGAGACTCAGGGCTTCCTCCGGGTAGAGTCCTCCTAATGCATCCTCAGAATTCTAATCTGGTAGGAAGAGGGTGGGCCCAGAAGCTCATTTCCAAAGTGCCCTAGGGGCTCTCAGCCCAAGCCTCTGAACCACAGCTCCTGGGGACTGCAGGACCCAGGCTCTGCAGTCAGAGTCCTGAGGCCTGGCTGGATGAGGCGCCTGCAGAGGACAGATGTGATCAGCCGGAGTCATCCGGGTCCCCAGCCCAGGCAGTCAGCCTGTGAGGGCAGAGTTGAGCCATCCCATCGTTCACACACTGTCAGCATGTGGAGGACTAGGCCTGGACCCAGCTCTGGCCCCCGATGGAGCCCACCCCCTGTCTCTCCTGCCTGGCAAGGGCCCGATCGTCCCAGGGGTCTGCACAATCTGTCCATGCGGTCACTGTGTCTGGTCTTCATTCCCCCATCCATGTCACCAGGTCATGGACTCCTGTCCCTGAAAGGCTCAGAGAGGGAGGCAGAGGTTGGGGACAGATAGCACTCCTGACCATGGCATCCCTGCATTGAGCGACTTGGAGACCCAGGGTCAATTCCTTCTCTTCTCTCAACCCCGGTGTCCTTCATCCAGCATGAGGCTGAGTGTGTCTGAGCCACAGGTGGGCCAGGAGGACAGTGGGGTAGACAGAACCCAGCACAGATCCTGGCACAGAGCAGGTGCCCAGGCCTGCACAGGAGCCACATGCCTTTCCTATGGCCTCTTCTCATAGAATATTTATTTTCCCTAAGGAAAACAGAAAGAGAGGAGGGAAGAGGGAGGGAGGCGCAGGGAGAGGGCTCGGGGCACCTGCTCTCACAGGCTGCCTTTGGGGGCTGGCGGGAAGAGGCCCGGGGAGCCAGGCGGGCAGCGCATGCCCCCTGGGAGAAGCTGTCCTTCTTCCTGCTTCTGACCAGCCTGGTCTGTTTTCCACATCTCTGGGTCTCAAGCAACCCGGCCTGGAGCAAGGGTGGGCTCTGGCTGTCCCTGGGGTTGGGGGGGGGGCGGCGCTGTGATGCGATGGCAAAATACCATTTAAGAAGTTGGTATTCAGGGATGTCTCTCGAATATGAAAAGAAAATATTTGCTTCCTTCTTCGCCTGTGAATCAGAATGCTCTATTTAAAGAAAGTCCCCTCTGCTGGGCTACACGAAGTTATTACCCCTTAAGGAAGCAAAGGAGAGCATCAGGAGGTATTCTTAGTCATTCTCTCTCCTTTTTTCTAAAATTCCTTATATACCCAGCCTCAGAGCCGGGCCTAAGATAGTGTAGGACTTCATGGCATTCTGGGGCTAAAAGCGGCTGGCCTGCATGTCATGGTGCTTGGGAGGAAGGGGTTGGGTTTGCGATCTGATTCCTGGCACCATGGTGTTTCTGGAGCCACGTGGCAGCCTGTGGGTGTCTCTGCATCTCCAGAACACAGGGTGGGTCTTGGATGCACCCCATCCCATGGGGCACCAGCTCTCCTAGCATCCAGATTCCCAGCTGATGGCCCACGAGGGTCCCTCTGCACATCACTGTACTGCCTGGGCGCTAGTTCACGGGCATCCGTTGAGGGGTGCACCCAGCTGTTTAGGACACTTTTTGCATGTAATGTGATGTCTCCACAAAAACATCCAGAAAATCGTTAGAGGGAAAGGGCCCTGCAGTGTTCCCTAGCTACCATCCAACTCTCCAGGCGATCAGGAAGGAGTAGAGCAGCCCATGCCAGGGTGGACAAAGCACCAGGGTACAGGGGTGGGAGGGCAAAGCCACACAAGGTGCCCACCCTGTGCTCCAGGGGTCACAGGGGCAGGGAAGTGTGCACCCATGCCCCACGGAGATAAGGCATAATCCAGGAACAAGTTCTCCTTTCAGATGATAGGATTTGAGGCTGAGAATTCCAAGCCCTGACTTGTGTGGTGAACAGCCGGACCAGGAGCTTTCTCATCCACAATCGGGGGCCACGGGTCCTCCCAAACTAGGTGGGGTTGAAAGGGCAGAGGCCCCGTGGCTCCTGACAGCTCCAGGCATGCAGTGGAAGCACCCTGGCCCGCTGACCGGTTGGCCGGGACACATGAGCCCTGCCTCCACAGAGACTGGAGTCTAAATGAACACCTCAGGGGCCAAGCCCGCCACTGGCTACGGGTGGGTATTTCTCCTTCCTGACTCCTGGAGCCACACAGCAGCTGGTGACCTCCCAGGGACAGCTAAGTTCAGCAATGGGGGCTTCTGCTGCCCCGTCCCCTTTGGGGCCAAGCCTTAGGAGGCCCACTTAGGACAAACAGCTTGGGAAGGCAGCCGGTCCTTTTGTGGCCGCCGGAGAGACATTGGTGCCCCTCGTGCCCCTCTGTGACCTGGTGGTGTCTCCTAAGCACATTGGCTGGTCCTTCCTAACTCCACTGTGCACATGAATCACCAGGGGTCTTGCACAAATGCATGTGGTGACTCAGTAATCTGGGCGGGGGGCCAAGATCCAGCGCTTCCAACAGGCCCACAGGGCCGCTGACTCGGTGACTGGACTGAGCACTGAGGGTCCTCACAGCAACGTGTCTGCCACACGTGTCCGCCTCTGGGCTGATGGCGGTGATTTCTTGTTTGCTCCTTATGCCATAGGGACTACAAAGAATTGGAGCAGATTCTCGGAAGTCTGGAGAATTCTGTCCTGGGAGGGATGTGGTTGGTTACGTTAGGCTCCCTCCTGCCTGAGCTCAGACCCACTATGGCTAAACTCACCCCGCCCCCAGTCTGGGACACACAGAGGGTTCTTAGTCCAGCTCCTGCACCTCGACCCACTGCTGTGAAGACTGCAAAAGGGGAGTCTCGAATATGACCTCCTGCCCAGGACCCTCTTGAGAATAGACCACTCGGTGGCTCAGCCTGGAACGCTGGGGAGGCCAGAGCATGATGCCCAAGGTGAGCGCCTCTCTCCTCGCAGGACACACAGGGTTGGAGGGAATGGCCCGGTCGTCAATCCTTCTCTTCAGGATCCTCCCGCTCAGAAACCCTGCCAGAATTCACAGTTCTGCCACCCGTTACTCAACACGCAGTCCCTGAGCCAGCTCCCCAAAGCTGCCACAGCCAGGCAGGGGAGGGACACAGATGCTCCCCGCCATTAGAGGGCAAGACCCCATCTAGGACTTTAAGCAAAGACTAAGGGGGTGTGTTGGTGTGTGCGCGCTCACATAACTGCTGCAGCAACTGGTGTCCCTACATGTGGTGTCTTGTGGAAGGAAGGGGGAGGGGGCTGAAGTTTGTGCATGAAAGGGGGCAACCCGTGTGATGACCCTGCCCTGTGCACCCGGCCACGCCTCAGGACCCTGGAGCAGATCTGCTGACGCCCTTCCTGCCTTGGACTCAGCTGCCCTGGGACCCTGTAGTGTCTCGAGGCACTTGGAGAAACCAGCTGTGGGTGCTGCGAGTTTGCGCCTGTCTCAGTATGCCTACTGCGAGCTGGGCTCGGTGGCTCAGCCTGTAATCCCGCGCCTTTAGAAGGCTGAGGTGAGTATTTTGCCTGAGCCCACGGGTTCGAGACCCGCCTGGGCAGCGAGACCTCATCTCTACAATAAATCAAAAATCAGGCGGGCGTGGTAGCGCATGGAAGGCTGAGGCTACTTGGAAGGCTACTTGGAAGGCTGAGGCTGAAGGATCGCCGGAGCCCAGCAGGTCGAGGCTGCGGTGGCTGGGAGCGGCCACTGCACTCCAGTCCGGGCGACAGAGTGAGACTCCAACTCAAAAAAAAAAAAAAAGCCTACTGCGAATGAGCATGCCAGGACATCAGAGGCGAAGCCCTGTGGCACTGGTACCCCGCTGTCCAGAGAGCCAAGCGCCCCCTGGGCTGCTCCCACTGCGGGCCAGGGCTAGCCTGCCACTTGAGACACAGATGGACTGCAAGCCTGTGCTTCCCATTCCCCACCTGGGGACAGGAGGGGGATCACTCCCAAAATCATACAGAGATGGGCCAGCCTGACACACAGAGAGGTTGAACTTCCTCCCGAGCCCATGCCCGTCTTCAAACGGCGGGTGTTTGGATGATAATTTTGTATAAAATGTACCCAAGTGTCTCTGATTCTGAGTTGAGTTGGGCTAGATTCTGCCCAGAATATTCCCCCGCCCTGGCACCTCTGGCTGTTGAGATAGCTTCTGGTCCACAGGGGGGATTTGACAGGTCCTGGCCCTCCTCAAAGACCCCTGTGGGCCCCGGAGATCCTGGAGGCACAGACATGAGGGCCACATGGTGGTAGCCTCGGAGAAAGGGCCTCCAAGCTGTAACTCCTGTAACCCCACAGCTTCCCCAAGGCCCAGGCCCAGACACAGCCGCTTATTGACTGAGCAAATGCACGTGTATATTAATATTCAGCCACGAAGGCCAGGGAATGAGATGGCCCACTTGAGTACATTCTTCAGATAATTGAAACCCCATCAATTCGCATTAACATTTTCCACCCTGCTTCTTAAACAGGAGTGGACGCATCGAATCAGCAGAGGGCAGATCACAGACCAGGTACCAGCAACACCCAGGAGAGCTGTTCTGGGAAGACGCTCAACAAAGAGCCAGCAGCCCAGGGCAGCAAGGGTGGCAAAACAGTTCCCCTGCCCTGCACCCTGCCTCCCAGCAGGCCACAGTCTGCAGGCCCAGCCCTGGGGCAGGTGGCCTCCCCACCCTCCCCCATCCAGCCTCCCTCTGGGCTGTCACTGGCAGCTACCTCTTAATTAGCAAAATAAACAGCACGATGATAAATGTCATGATTTACTCAACAAATGATCAAAATCATTGTTTTTGCAGACCCCAGGGCAATAAAACGCAGTCAAGGGGTGATTTATTCCCTGCCGGGTGGGCTTCAGCCAGCAGGCGGAGTGATGTTGGGGGGGAGGAGTAGGGCAGGGCAAGCCCAGCATGTTCGGAGCTGGGGATCCTTCCTTGGCAGACCCCATCCCTGACACAGAGCCAGGGGGCCATTTCCAGGCACCCAGGGACACACACCACAGGTACCCACCCACCCAGGGACCCACCACAGACTCTGCCGTCATTCCAGGTGGGGACATTCGACTGGAGGGGTGTTTTCTTCCAAAACGGTAAGCCCCAAAAAACCAGGAACAGGGGTGAGTCGGGGACTAGTCCTAATCCACACGCAGGGGCAGAGGGAAGGTCGGGGGAGTGTGGGCTACAGTAAGCGACGGGCAGAGGAGGACCACAGCTCCCGAGACCACTCTTGCGTCCCTGCGTTGCTAACAGAACGTTCCCACATGAGGTAAGAAAGCCCCACGACCTTGACCTTGGTGTCTGCAGCCACCTCCCATGCTGTCCACCCCACCCCTTCACCCCTTGGTCCTCTATTGACTGGGCTGTGCCATCATTCACGTCTACTCTGCGTGGGAGAGAAAAGGGCCCTCTTCTCATCACCCCGAAACCATGTGTTGCCGGGCACATGTTTCTCGATATAAAAAGAGGAAAGGAAATAGGACCTTTGTGTTTTATTTCAATGGAACTGCTCAGAGCAAGAATTTTCTTCTCAGAGTAAGAAGATAATTATTTCCACAGGCTCCCAAAATGACAGTAAGAATCATCCATGTGAGTCTCATTTCAAACTGGTCCTCAGAGGGCCACTGTTTCTGCACCCACAGGGAGATCCCACTGGTTTAATCCCTCTTTGAACATGACTCTCAGCTCACCACTCCCACCCCAAGGAACCGAGATTTCAAGCTCAACATGGCGACACTTCAGTGAAGACAAAGCAATACTGGATCATTCTCGGACTTCATTTGTCATCTTTGCTAAAATGCCATTACTTGTTCCTTTTCAGTAAATGAGTAATGCGTCAATTACAGTAAAATCACATTACTCTGATTCATAAAACTTAATTACCAGCGTGAGAGTGAACATTATACATATAAAAGCCAGGACCGTCATGAGATGATACTCACATGTGTTGTCCTGGCATCTGGCATGGGCCATCCTGGGCCTGATATCTGGGATTCCCCGCTGATGGCACTTGCACAGCATTTCTGTGGCTTTGACGTCCCAGACCTGCTCAGGACTGAGCTCAGGCAGGAGCACGGGAGAGAGACTAGTAGGGTCCCCTTGTCTATGGGAGCAGTTTGGGGGTGCGGAGGCCCCGCTCCAGCCGTAGTTGCTACAGAGAGACCCCAGCCCTGCAGGCTGGGCTTCCTGTCCATCTTGGGGCCCTGTTTGCAGCAACCAGGAGACATAGCACACGGGCAGGGAAAAGCTAGGCGAGCTCACTGAGAAAGTCGCCCTCCACACTAGAGAGAGGTAAAACAGAGGGAAAGGGCCATCGACCATGTCAGGACATGTGGAAAATTCTGGAAAGGCTGCCCAAAGGCCCCGCCTGAACTCACTGGAGCTAGAAGGGAACCGTCATCACTTGATGCAAGCAAAAGTGGGTTTGGCCTGAAGGCCTGGGTCCCTGTTTCTTACCCCTGCTCTGGGGGAGGGCAGCTTCCCGCCCAGTCCCAATGTGGGCTTCCGACGATCCCGACACACACAGTCGCCTGGGTCCTGGAGATGATGGGGCAGGACTCGAGGACAGACCCCAGAGCCAGGTAATCGGTGCCTCAACTCGCAAGGAAAACACGGTAGGGCGAGATAACACTGGGTGCGTCAGGGACTGTTTGAGAACGTCGGGTGGAGGGCAGGTATTTCCAGGCACTGGCATGAAAGGGAGCTGTCAGGTCACCATGGGGGAACAAAGCTCCCCAGAATTGGGAGGCGGCAACAGGGGAGCGCTCCCTCAAGTACACCATGAAGAAATAATATCGCAAAGTCAACATGCGCTGGCAGACAATAGCGGCCGCCTGCACTGGGCCTGGCACCAGGTGGGCCATGGCGATAGGGGCCATTTCTTTTAAAAAGAGCAAACAGAAACCTGTGTTAGAACAGACAAGAACAAAGTCACCTCAAGGTCATTCAAGGCGCTACCTGCAGGGCTCCTTCACCGTCTAACAGCTAAAGCCACCTACTCATTAAATAGTTCAGACTTTTGGAGTGCGTCAGGGCAACACCATCACATTCCTCTCCCACACAGCCAGGCAGGGAAGGGTGGGACAGACCACTCTGCCAAAGCCCACTCAACTTCACAGCCAGGAACACTTGCTGGTCACGTGGCCTCAAAAATGTTGTCTTGGGTCCCACGGGGGCCTACCTCAGGGCTGGGAAGCTGCATGTCATGTGGCCACTGGGGATGACTCCCCCCTCCTACCTCACCTGGCCCCCTGGCCCTGGTCAGTCAGTCTTGAAAGTGACGGACTGTGGGCCCTGCACACACCCACCTGCTGAGTTGAGGCTTCCACTATTTTGGATGGCCGTGAACTCCGACACATCCATTTCCTCACCACCTGGAAGCTCACAGTTCTCTGAAGGGCGAGGGGCTTTGAGCTGACACTCAGGTAAAAGCTGGTGTGTCACTGTGTCCATGACAAGGACCCCGTGAGCCACCAGGACCTCTTCCTCCTTGAAAAGGAAGGAGGCTCTCAGCTCTGCACTGATCCTGGCCGTCACAACGGGCATATCCAGGCTTCCCCCGCCCCCCACTCCTGACACAAGGGTACCCTCAGGAAGGACTTTCAGTGCTGATGGGATCATGGGAGGTACCCAAGGGAGCCTGGGGGTCATGGGAGTCCCCCGGGGGTCCCAAGAGGCCACGTGTGCATCTGGTGTCTCTAGGGAGCCACTTAGGCATAAGGTGTGACTTTGGAACCAAAAAGCTTCATGAAAGAGCGAAGTCAGACCTGATCCTCCCCACGCTACACAGAAAACTGAGCACAGAACACTTGGGAACTCTTCCCCCCTGAGAGGACATGATGCAGGAACCCCCCCACCACGAGGGGACCCACCCTCAGCCACCCAGGTTCCTCTTCCTTCCGTGGACACTCTGCCTTTCCTAGAACTGTCCTCAGCCCAGGTTCTTTTGGAGGCTGGGACAACTGAAGGAATCTGGGTCTCTTTTCCATCCTCTGCCCATGCAGGGTCCCTGCCGAAAATACCACCAAAATCTGGCTGTGAGGGGCTGGCAAAAAGCCCACAGGAACTGCGTTTCCGGGGAGCTCTCACTTCCCATGAGACCCCCTTGACAGCCTCCTCACAGTCTGAGCCATCCCTGGGATGCCTTCGGAGATGCCAGCCCCCTCCACCTAACGGCACCCCCTCTTCTGACCCCCGCGGCGGGTTCATCACACATGGGTTCCAGATCCTCGAGGCCGGCCACATCGTGACTGGGAAAGTCAAATGGCAAGGCGTCCCTCCTGGCGGGATGAGGCCTGTGCTGCGTAACTTTGAAGAAACTGGAGCCCCTCTTATGCTACGGGTGACCAGGGCAGGCGGGCGGGGGCTTCTGGGGCAGCATGGCTACCGGGTGTGTTTGCTGAGCTGCTCAAGTGGCTCACCCAGAGTTAAGCCGTCTGTTCCGGGACGTGCAACTAACCCTCCCACCTGCTCTGCACGACGGCGGTGTTTGCACCTCAATCCGGCTTGGGAAGCGGGGTGTTTTAAGACGGGAGTTCACAAAACACACATTTCCAGGAGAGAGCGGGCGCAGCCTGTGGGCTGGCGGGGCCCACGAGGACCGCGATGCTTTCGGAGTCACGTCATGCGAGCTGCAGGATAAAATAAGCCTGGGAAATGCGACATTCGAATGCTCTCGGCCGAGCCTCCCGCCTCAGGCAGTGACTGCCCAGCCGGCTTTATAAATAGATTGAACACAAGATAAATGGCCATGATCAATCACACTCAGACTCAGAACGCTCACCTCCCATCCAAAGTCCGTCTCCTTCAACGCGGCCCGGGGCGCCACCATGTAGGGGCCGAAGCGCTCCCCGACGTCCATCTTCCTCTTGGCCCAGATGCCCAGGCCAGCCCCTGGGATGGACGACTCCCGGAGCTCGAAATCTGGTGGGATCGGAATGTCCTCAGGAATGAAGACTGGGGCCTCGTACGGCGAGCCCTCCTTGGGGGTGAAGTCCTCGCTGGTGGGGAAGGGGGATGGCGGCCCCACAGGGATCGGGGACATGACGCTGTCCTCGGTCTCGTCCTCGGCACTGTGGCCAGCCAGCAGATCCGGGTCAGGCTCATACATATTATTTACAACGTCACCGTCACCTGGGGGATACAAGGCAGCGTCAGCCTCTGCAGCATACACTCCGTCCCACGAGTGAAAAGCCCAGGGCCCACCCAGGACATGGGCCCGAACAGGACTCGAGGGTATCAGGGACCTAGAAGGCCCCTGGCCACCACTCGCTGCCTGGGAGGTGCCACCTCTGCTCCATCCTGAGCCAGGAGGCTGTCACTCCATGTCGGAGGCTCCCCCAGAGAGATTCCTCCAGGCTGTCTCAGGGCAATGCTTACGACCGGGTGGCACAGCCCAGACCCCCCTGTGTCTCCATGGCCTCTGCAGCCCCCAGAGGACATGCAATCCTGCTTGAGAGAACAGGGCAGAAGCTGCCTGGCCTCACAAGTTTAGGGATCATGGTTGAAGGCATCACAGGCTGTGGCCGGCCAGGAGCTGAGGGCGAGCCCACTTCGATTCTCATCTGCAACCCTGGAAATCAGGGATGGAGGTGTGTCCTGGTTTTTGGGAGGACTTGGAATCTGGGTTAGTGTGAAATCGGCTCAGAGTTGCTGTCCTCACACCTGGGCCACTCTGCACATCCACCTGGGCTTGCTGGGCTTTTGGTGGGGGGAGCTTTCCTGGAAGTTTCCAGACCTCACGGTGGGTCAGGAACAGCCTGCTGAGGTCATGAAGGTGGGGCTCATGGGACTGAGCAAAAACCAAAAGGGTCCTAGCTTGTTTGTCTGGGGTGGCTCTTTCTTTGGGGTCCATCCAAAGAGAAGGTGGGCGCCAAGACAGTGTAGCCAGGAGCTACACCAGAGGGTGGTCCGAGGCACTGGGGGCGGGGAGGGTGAGGAGGAGGCCAGGCAGGGAGGACGATGGCAGCTCCACTCCCAGGATCCACCCAGAGCATCAAATCAAGTACCCAAAGACGTGACGCTCAGGGAAGCACAATTCACAACCGCTAAGAGGCAGAAATAGCTAGAACGTCCACCGGCAAACGGACAGATGGACAGATGGCGCTAAATCCACGGTGCAGAACAGAACCACTCACCACGGGAGGGGAGGGCTCAAGGAAGCAGCAAGAGCGTGGAGGGACCACAAAGGCACAACGTGGGCGAAGGCCCCATGCACAGAAGGCCCCATACGGTGACTCCACTGATAGGATTTCCAGCGAGGCAACCCCCAGAGCCAGAACACAGCCTGGGGGTTCCTGGGGCTAGGGTGGGGCAGGACAGCCAGGGTACCGGTCCCTTTCTGGGGTGATGAATAAACGTCCTGGAGCCAGAGACAGGAGGTAGTTACACGACACAGTGAACATACTCTATGCCGCGGAATTTAAACAGGCGACTCTTTATGTCATGTTATGCCACCTCAATAACATTTTTAAAAGACAGGAAAGAGCCAGGAGGGGCGGGGGACCAGGCAGGAGGCAGGGAGCGTGGCAAGCCCTACTGGCTGCTTCTGGGCACTCCGCGCCTCCTGGCTCCCATCTAGATCTTTCCGCCCAAGCCCCTCCTTCCATGGCTGTTCTGAAAACTCATGAAAGTGACCAGCCCATGTTCTCGTGTCCCTCGCTTCCGGCCCCTCCCGGCTCCCTGACATCAGCTGGTAGAACAGAAGCTTCCAGGGAGATGAGGAGATGAGGACTTTTCAGTACAAGAAAAATGGTTGCCAAACCCCACGCTGGTTGCAAACAGATCAGCGCAAGAAGTAACAAAATGTTTTCTTTCAAAAGAAACCAAAATCTTGGGGGGAAAAAGTCATGGGGATAACGCTTATTTAATTTAGCAGTATTCACAGAAGTAATGATTATGTTTTAAGTGGCCAACGGTTCCTTTCTAATTGACTCGTAGGATCCTTTCAGAAACGCAGCAACACAGCCGCGGCTGTTGTTCCCTCGACCCTGAAGCTCCGAAGTTGTTTAGGTTTGGAAGAACACCCCCATAACCCTTCCCCTGACTGTGTGCCGTGTAAAGGTGAATTACAGGGGGGGTAATTAACATGCCACCTCATTATTGGGAACTGGTAACCACGCGGAGCTCACAAACACAACAGGGTGGGAGTGCAATTCCCTGCGACCACGCGGGCCTTAGCGGGTCGGGTGGGGAAGTCTTGCCTTGGGACAATTAGGCAGTGGAGTCCGGGGCCCCTGGGAGTTCAGCCGGAGCCAGAGTAGGAAGCGTCCCCGTCCATATTCCCGTGGGCTCCTTTAAACATATTTTTTTTTCTCTGTTTGAATTCTACTTTCCAAAATCCCTTACCTACTGGAGGCAAATCAGCCCTTTAAGGGCATGTTTAATTTACTGGGCGAGCAAACAGCTTGGAGAGAGGGTGGTGTTTCCTGCTGATTAAAGGCAGGCTGTGCATCAGCCCAACCTGCCGGCCGTCCCCGGTGGTCACAGGGGTTAAGCGACTGCCCGCGGCCTCCAGGAAAAACCCAAGTCTCCATTTTGCCGCCCCCCTGCTGCCAGACAGGAGGAAGTTTTCCTCTCAGGGTGGGTGAGACGGGCGGGGGGGTAGTTCCTTCGTGGGCAGAGAACGGTTTGAGAGGATGAGGTGCAGGGAACAGCACCTGAAAGCCCTGGAGGAGGTGGAGAGCCTGCTAGTAGGCATTCAGGGCCAGCACACATGGCTTGGCTCTCCAGGGTACCCAGGGCAGTGGGATATGAATGTGAGCCCCCCAGCCGACAGTGCCAGCCAGGACACCACCTTCTGAGACACTGACCCAGGCCGGTAGCCTGCCCAGGTCTCCCAGACTGGCTTGTTCCAGAAGTGACATCTTTGCACTCAGGCCTGGGCCCTCCACACAGACCTCCGTGCCAGGATGCGTTTTTGGCGGGGACTCTCTCCCAGGGTAGCATGCAGTGCCAGGGCCATGACTTTGGAAACAGGCTGGGTGCTAGCAAGCCATGAACTCATCCAGAGGCCTGACATCCTCATGGGTTTTGCCGTGGTCTCAAGCTAGGGTCCTGAGGTCGTCACGCCTATACTTCTTTGCGGAGATAATAAGAAGTAATATGACCAAGTGATACAAGCAAGGAGGGGAAGAGCCTGACTGCCACAGGAGAAGCGGGCACCCTGAGTCGTGGCCAAGGCCGCCCCCTTTGGCCCACGGGAGGCATCAGATCTTCGAGTGCATTCTTGGCAAACGTAATGTAGGGACCCTGCTTGGAGTCTTGTCACATGTCAACGTATGAATCATTGTCATTTGATCTTGTAATACAGGTCAGAAACGTGCGGAAAACCCACTGGCCCCTGGACTGGGACAGAGACTGAGCTGGTGGGACCCCATGGTGACCCCTTACCGGGCCTCTGGCTTGACCCCATTCCTTGGCTCAGGGCTGCATCTCCTCCAGCCTCAATGGGAGCCTTCTGCTCCCCCCACTCAGGTTGTAGGAGCAAATCTCCAAACAGAAGCCACCCATCATCTCCTCAGAGACATATGAACAAAACAAGCCAGGATTTGGGGTCCGGAACGAGAGAGGAGGGGTCCCAAGTCAGGTCTCAGGGCTAGACCAGCCAGTAGAAAGGGCCCAATAGCCAACAAAGGGGGGCTTCTTCTCTGTCCTCCAGGGCTCGTGGCCCTACCATGGCTAAGGAGCAGTGTCCAGGGAGCGGTTATTAGCTGCATGAAGGCCACGGCCCTGCCCATAGCCCAAGCACTTGGCTGCCCTGTGACCAGGACAGGCAGGCTGAAGCCATCATCCTTGGCCCAAGGGAGCATCAGAGTGTTTTTCTGAGTTAATTCCTGGTTATCAGCAGTTCCTCTTGTGTTGTGTGGTGGGTTTTAAGGGGAAGCCACCTCAGATGGCCCCGCCACCTCAGGAACGTGGCACCATGAGAGGCTGGTGGGAGAGGTGATCTGGGCATGAATGTGAGCATCTTGTGGGTGTCAGCGTGAGCGTGTGACTGAGTGCACAAGCACAGGGGCTGCTCAGGGACCCTGGGAAGGTGTCCATGGCAACCTCAGCAGCCTCTGGGTGGGGACGCCACTGTCAACCCCATGGAGCCCTCTCCAGAGGAAGGGAGAGAGCCTGTTTGTTGGGTGGGGGGCTTATGCACTGGCCCCCTGCCTTCCTCTAAGCATGAAACAGCGCCCGGGGCTGCCCCACCATGGGCCCCAAGAGCACACTGGTATAGGGTGACTCAGCTCTCATGGTTTCTGGGAGAATATGTCTAATGACTCCTGCCTCCTCAGGGATGCTTGGTCTGGGAAGAGAGAGGAGCTGCTTTCATAAAGTGAAACAACGGCCAGGCAGTGGCTCACACCTGTAATCCCAGCACTTTGGGAGGCTGAGGTGGGAGAACTATTTGAGCCTAGGATTTTGAGACAAGCCTGGGAAACAGACCAAGACCCGTCTCTACAAGCTACTCGGGAGGCTGAAGCAGAACGAAGCTGCGGTGAGCCACGATCATGCCACTGCACTCCAGCCTAGGCAATAGAGTGAGATCCTGTCTCAAAACAAAACAAACAAAACAAAACAAAAAAGGAGCCATGAGCTATGCAGCTCCTTGAGATTTCAGACTTTAGAAAACCTGAAGCCAAAAATATTAGAGCTCCGGAGAGACAGAAAAGTCCAGGGGTGATACTTCTGGCTGTAAACCACCACATACTTGGTCATTAGCTAATTTCTTTATCAAACTGGTGAAAACAAAGCTGAGTCTAGTGCAGGGCGTTGAGGGGGTCTGACCTGCCCAGAAGAGTGGGATCTGAAAGGCCCCGTGGGCCCGCAGGGACCAGGGCTCTGGCCTCTGCCCTGAACTTCTGTGGGTCCACTCAGCCCTGACCTCACTGGCTTTGGAAACCTTCTCAGCACCAGAAGGGTCTGAAGATTGTACAGGATCACCCCAGGTGGACTGCCGCGTCGCCTTCCACAGCCTCCAGGAGTGGGGTGTCTGGCGGGTTGGGGCGGGGCAGAGGGAGACCCGGGAGGCATCAGGACACACGTGCCCAGTCCTGAGAGCAGGCGGCCCCTCTACACGGTGCCCACGGTTCCCCACTGCCTACCCCGAACAGGATGGGAGCGGGGGGCACCTTTGCTCTCCCTCTCGCCTCCATCAGCGTCTGTGACACGACAGGACATGTATCTCGGTGGATGTGACGTCGCTGTCTCTCAGAAGACCAGGTGCTACTAGAACAAGGTGCCACGATGAATTTGAACATGTTAATCCCTTTTTTTTTTAGTTGGGGTCTCACTCTGTCGCCACCTGGACTAAGCAGTGAGTGACCCTAGGGTGGAGGGAGCTGCTTCCTCGCTGAAGAGCCGTCCCTTTACAGGTGGGGAAACAGAGGCATGGGAGGAAAGCAGGTTTCCACAGGGAAGTTATAGGGCAGGTATGAGCCACACCCGAGTCCTGAGTGCCCCACCCCGTCCTGGCCCTCACTGTCATCCCAGGTGCAGATGAGGTATTTCGGTTGGTACCTGCTACACGTCGTCCCACAACCATGGGGCAGCAGAGAATGGGCAATGGGGTGAGGTCCATGGTGCCCATTCTCTGCTGCCCCATGGTTGTGGGATGACGTGTAGCAGGTACCAACCAAAGCTGGGCCCAGCAGTCAAATTCTGATAGGGCCAGATGAGGTTGGACTACCCATAAAATACCCACACAAGGCTTCCTACCCCTGGTATGCAGGTCTCTCCCTCAGGGAGAAGACACCCTCATTCAGAAACAAAACAAACGGCAGTGCCCAAGATGATATGGAAACTCGTGGTTGCAGCTTTTCTTTTCTGGTTTATGTACATGTACCCCCTTGCTGTTAGCATCAGGCACAGAGGTGGAGGAGCCACGCTCCGGAGAAGCAGGGTGCCTGGCAGGTGACAGGTTTGGTTCGAGGGAGGAGACAGCAGCTTGGCCTGGAGGGCCGAGGGATAGCCCTCTCGCAGTGGTCTCAGGGTCTGTGGTGGACAGCACATTGTCTTCAGCTAACTTGATGCTGACTCTTGGTGGGCACCAATGCCCCCAGATAGGGGCAGAAGGGACTCTGGAAAAGAGAAAAATGTGACCCTGACTTGAGTTTTTGGGGTGCCCTAGGCCTCACACAGCAGGACGGGGACTCTGGGGACAGCTCTGGCAGGCTCCCCACAGCCCTGCATGGCTGTTTGTTCCCAGTCTCTCCACCTTCACCCTGCCCAGGGAGGAAATACAGGTTGGCTCCAGTTCGCCCTGGGGGCTCGCAACAACCGCCAGGGCAGTTTGGGCTCCTGGGGCTCAGGGATGCCATGAAGGGACACCATTCTGATGCACCTCAGAGTACTGAGCCTGAAGATCCCAGCCCCTAGTACGGACCTCGGCATCCAGCCCTGAGCTGCTGGTGGTAGGCAGGGGCAACAGGGCCACCCCCGTCTTGAGAAGGGGACTCCTGGCAGTCTCTCCAATGGTGACCCTGGAAAGTGGCTGGGAGCCTCAGGTCTGGTGTCTTCCACACTGTAAACTGAGATCAGTGTGCTGCTGTGGGCAGGGAGGCAAAGCCCACAGTGGATGGTGTAACGGCCAGACCCAGCCCACAGGCCACCTCAGTTCCCGGCCACCCAAATCCTCCCCCAGAAGCACAGGGGCTGAAAATCATTTTGAAAGTCCTGTCCTCCCATCTGTATGGGCTGCATTCAGGTAAGGTACCCTGTCCAGAACTTCCTAAGCTGCCCCTCCTGGTATCCCAAGAGGCACAGTGGGTGGTCCTTCGCCACAGCGATTCTGCACCCAATGACCTGTCCATCCTCCATCCCCAGAGCATTGACGGTTGCACCTCTTTGAGGTCTACGCATCTTCAAGGCCCATGGTTTCTTGAGGGAGACCCGCAGCCCAGGTCAGATGGCTCCGAGTACCAGGATGTGGAGGCTGGAATCCGAGTGGACACTCACGTCAAGCAGAATCAAGTTACGCAGAACTGGACTGGACACTGATGTGAGGCCGGAGGACATCCTGGTCTGCAGAGAACCAGGGTGCCACAAAGATGGGAGCCACCAGAGCATCCCTGCGCACAAATCCTGCAGGTCCCAGGAAGAGCAGGGTGGGTGATGGGGAAATTGGGTTTAACACAGGGAACTGCGTCACCTTAGAAATATCCAGCAGATCTCCCTGAAAATCTGGATTGAAACCCATGCAGAGCACTGTGCTGAGGGATGAGTCAGGTCAGAACTGTCACTGAGGGCAAGGGGCAGTTCTCTGAGCAGCCACACTGCCCACATGAAACCCATGCAGAGCACTGTGCTGAGGGATGAGTCAGGTCAGAACTGTCACTGAGGGCAAGGGGCAGTTCTCTGAGCAGCCACACTGCTCACAAAGATGGGAGCCACCAGAGCATCCCTGCGCACAAATCCTGCAGGTCCCAGGAAGAGCAGGGTGGGTGATGGGGAAATTGAGGTACACAGGGAACTGCGTCACTGAGAAGATTCCTAGCAGTCTCCCTGAAAACATTGAAACCCATGCAGAGCACTGTGCTGAGGGATGAGTCAGGTCAGAACTGTCACTGAGGGCAAGGGGCAGTTCTCTGAGCAGCCACACTGCCCACAAAGATGGGAGCCACCAGAGCATCCCTGCGCACAAATCCTGCAGGTCCCAGGAAGAGCAGGGTGGGTGATGGGGACAGGAAAGATACACAGTGGCCCTGCGGTGGACTGAACAGACCTAGTCTGCCCCTTCTTTTCTGGGGAGCATGGGCACCAGCAGGGCAGGCAGGACTGTTGGAGCCACGTGGTGGATGTGTAGTGAGCACGCAGTAGTTGTGCATTGAGCTCTCAGTAGGTGTGCAGTGAGCATGCAGTAGGTGTGCAGTAGGTGTGCAGTGAGCTTTCAGTAGGTGTGCAGTGAGCATGCAGTCGTGTGCAGTGTGCTTTCAGTATGTGTGCAGTGAGCTCTCAGTAGTAGTTGTGCAATGAGTTCTCAGTAGGTGTGCAGTGAGCACACAGTAGATGTGCAGTGAGCATGCAGTGGATGTGCAGTGTGTTCTCAGTAGGTGTGTAGTAAGCACACAGTAGATGTGCAGTGAGCTCTCAGTAGTTGTGCAGTGAGCTCTCAGTAGGTGTTCAGTGAGCACACAGTAGATGTGCAGCAAGCACACAGTGGGTGTGCAGTGAGCTCTCAGTAGTTATGCAGTGCACTCTCAGTAGGTATGCAGTGAGCTCATAGTAGCTGTGCATGTGATGCCACCTAGGGCTTGGGAGCTGGAAAGGGGTAAAACACACACAGGGTCAAGCCCCAGTAGGAAAGAAGTAAGGTGGACAGTGATCAGCTGAGGGACAGAGACTTCCTGGGGGGAAGAGCCCAGATTGGACCTTGGTTGGGTTCATGGAGCCCCTGACAGTGACATCACAGCACAGAGGGGTTTCAGGCCCTAGGATCCTGGAAGGCCCATCATTGGGTCATCTCCTCCAGCGTTGGGTCACCACTCGAATGCCCAGGATCGGGTCCAGCCTGGAGGAGGGCTGGGTAAGGCATGTGGAGTGTGGGACCTGTGGAGGCTTCTGAGGTTGGTAGACCCAGCTGCGTCAGATGTTTGGGGGGCATTCTGCTCTTGGGAGCTCAGGAGTTTCAAAGCAGGGGTCCCTGGACTCTCAGCATCAACATCCCCTGAGGACTAGTTAGTTAGTGCTGCAATTAACAGGCCCACCCAGGCCTGCTGACCTTGGTGTGGGCCAGGCACATGAGCTTTAGCCAGGCCTCTGGGAGGAGTGCCATGTGGGAGAGGGGTCCTTGAGTTTGGGAACCACCACCTTGGTTTGAGTAAAGGGGCTGGAGGTCTCAGGCTAGAAACTGCCAAGTGATCCAGGAGCACCTTGGGGAAATTGGGTTTAACACAGGGAACTGCATCACCTTAGAAATATCCAGCAGATCTTCCTGAAAATCTGGATTGAAACCCATGCAGACCCCAAGGTATTTCAAATAAGTACACAAATGTATCACTTAGCAAGACAGTGGCTGGCCATGTGCTTCCGGTGACCCTGGTGTCCAAGAGAAGAGACCTGAGCCTCAGATTGCTTCTCCCATGAGAAGCATTTACTGGAAGACAATGCTGTGGAAGAAGCTGTGGAGAGACAGAGCTCGGTTCTGATTCTGGGCTGTCCTACAGCCCCGGGCAAGGCCATGTGGAATGTGTGGGTGAGAGACACTTGACAAGTGGCCTAGGAGGACCACGTTGCAGGCTCCCAGCCTGACTGCATAGGTGTGGCCTCCAAAGGCTTCAGACCTAGATCCCTGTAAGTTGCTTTCTTTCATTAAAGGAGTTTTTTTTTTATTGGGGGCGAATGGACCAAACCTGCCACAGCATTGCCAAGTGTTCCCCTTCTCTGTTCCCACCAGCTTTGGTGGTGAGAAGGAGCCACATACCAGGCCGTGAAATGCTGCTGCTTACATTTTCTGTAAGCCTGAGCCTTGGCCAAGCCTTGCCAGTCTGTGCTTAAACGGAACTTCCAGCACTGAGCGCTCAACATCACAGCCTCAGGTATCTGAAGACTCCCTGCGTGGCAGGTCCATGTCAGCCTCAGCCTGAAACCTCCATCAGGCCAGCTCACAGCATGACTCCCAAACCAGGAGTCTCTCTGAGGAGAGGCAGCACTGAGCACGAGGCAGCCCTCCCCAGAGGCCAACTCAGGGTCTGACTGCCTCGGGTACCCTTAAATTTCACCAGGCATGGCCCAAACAGTATTTACAACTTACTGATTAATTCAAGGTCGACTTCTAGATGTGGTCACAAAGGGAAGGAACTTCAGGACAGAGAATACCTGGGTCATGGCTCTGACATTGAGGAAACACCGTCCCCGGGAGACCACAATACCATTTGATTCTAGAACAATTCCAGGAGCAACACAGAGAACACCTCAGTCACAGAGACTGAGGAAACACAGTTCCTGCGGGATCACACGGCCATTGGATTCTAGAACAATTCCAAGAGTGGCAGAGAATGCCTCAGTCACAAGACAGGAAACACAGTCCTCAGGGGACCACATGGCCATTAGATACTAGAACAGTTCCAGGAGTGACAGAGAACACTGCAGTTACAGAGACTGAGGAAACACTGTCCCCAGTGGATCACACAACCATTCGATTCTAAAACAATTCCCAGAGGGACAGAGACTGCAGAAACGCGGTCCCCAGGGGACCACACAGTCATTTGATTCTGGAACAATTCCAGGTGTGACAGAGAACACCTCAGTCACCGAGACTGAGGAAACAAGATCCCCGGGAGCACACATCCATTCAATTCTAGAAAAATTCCAGGAGTGAAGAGAACACCTTAGTCACAGAAACTGAGTAAACACAGTCCCTGCGGGATCACACGGCCATTGGACTCTAGAACAATTCCAGGAGTGGCAGAGAACTCCTCAGTCACAGATACCAAGGAAACCCAGTCCCCAGGGGACCACATGGCCATTAGAGTCTATAACAATTCCAGGAGCAACAGAGAACACTGCAGTCTCAGAGACAGAGGAAACACTGTACTGAGTGAACCACATGGCCATTAGATTCTGGAACAATTCCAGGAGCAACACAGAACACCTCAGTCACAGAGACAGAGGAAACACGGTCCCTGGCAGACCATACGGCCATTCAATTCTAGAACAATCCCAGGAGCAACAGCGAACACCTCAGTCACAGAGACCAAGGAAGCACTGTCTTCAGTGGACTACATGACCATTAGATTCTAGAACAATTCCAGGAGCAGCAGAGACCACCTCAGTCAGAGAGACTGAGGAAACATGACCCTCGGGGGACCACATGGCCATTAGATTCTAGAACAATCCCAGAAACAACGGAGACCAGAGAACATGACAGTCACAGAGACTAAGGAAACATAGTCCCTGGTGGACCACACAACCATTGGATTCTAGAACAATTCCAGGAGCAACAGAGACCACATCAGTCACAAAGACTGAGGAAACACTGTCTCTAGTGGACCATATGGCCATTAGATTCTAGAATAATTCCAGGCGAAGAGAACACCTCAGTCACAGAGACTGAGGAAACACTGTCCCTGGGGGACTACATGGCCATTGGATTCCAGGTGGGACAAAGAATACCTCAGTCACAAGAATGAGGACACAGTCCCCAGGGGATCACATGACCATTAGGTACTAGAAAAACTCCATGCACAAAGAGAACACCTCAGTCACAGAGACCAAGGAAACATGGTCCCTGGGGACCACATGGCCATTCCATTCTAGAACAATTCAAGGAGTGACAGAGAACATGGCAGTCACAGAGAATGAGGAAACACAGTCCCTGGGGACCACACAGCCATTAGATTCTAGAACAATTTCAGGAGCTACACAGAACACCTCAGTCACAGAGACTGAGGAAACACTCTCCCCAGAGGACCACATGGCTATTTGATCCTAGAACAATTCCAGGAGCAACAGAGAACACCGCAGTCTCAGAGACTGAGGAAACATGGTGCCTAGTGGACCACACAGTCATTCAATTCTAGAACAATTTCCAGGAGTGACAGAGACCACTCTGTCACAGAGACCGAGGAAACACGATCCCTGGAGAACCACATGGCCATTAGATTCTAGAGCAATTCCAAGTTGGACAGAGAACATGGCAGTCACAGAGACCAAGAAACCACGGTCCCCAGTAGACCACACAACCATTCGATTCTAGAACAATTCCAGGAACAACAGAACACCTCAGTCACAGAGACTGAGGAAACACTATCCCCAGTGGACCACATGGCCATTCAATTCTAGAACAATTCCAGGAGTGACAGAGAAAATCTCAGTAAAAGAAACTAAAGAAACATGATCCCTGGTGGACCACATGGACATTAATTTCTAGAACAATTCCAGGAACAACAGAGACAACCTCAATCACAGAGACTGAGAAAACATGGTCCCTGGAGGAACCACATAGTCTTTTGATTCTAGAACAATTCCAGGAGCTACAGAGACCACCTCGGTCACAGAGACCGAAGAAACACTGCTCCCAGTGGACCACACACCCCTTAGATTCTAGGACAATTCTAGAAGTGATTTAGGAGTAATCAGAGTAAGAAAAGGCAGGGCTGGTCAGAAGACTGTCCTCTCCTGGGTGCTGTTGGACTGTGTGTGGCTAGTAGACGCTATGGCATTGATGCAGGCTTCACTCTTCTGAGGACTCACTGGCTACTGGGTGCTGACGGACCCACAGATTGTGCACCTAGCATTATAGTTAATCTCATTCTTCCAGTCGCCCTTTAAGGAAGGCAGAGTTGTAACTTTACCCATTTTATGCATCCAAGTAATGGACTTCAATGAATGAACAGCTTTCTAAAGGCCACATAGCTAGTCAGGCCGAACTGGGAGCCATTCAAACAGTCTTGATTCTGAAGCTCTCAAACACCACCCTAATGATTCCAGTGTCCTCCCTGCAATGACAAAACACCTTAAACAGTGTCCTCCATTTAGTGGTGGCCTTCCTCATGTCCAGAGGAGAGGCACAGGACATAGGTGGGTGGGTAGGAAGATGAATGAACATGTGAATAGATAGTGGATAGGTAGATGGGTAGATGAATAGATAAATGCATGAATGGATGGCTGGCTGGATGGATGAATGCATAGGCGGATTAATGAGTAGATGGACAAATGGATGGACGGGTGGATGGATGGAAGGATGGACGGACAGATGGATTAATGAGTAGATGGATAGATGAATGGGATGGATAAATGGGTAGATAGATAAATGGGTGGATGAATGATAAATGGATAGATGATTGGGTGGATGAATGGAAAGATTGATGGATAGGGATGAATTAGTGGATGCATGAATGATTACATGGACAAATGAATGCATGGGTGGATGAATTGATTATTGGCTGGGTGGGTGGATGGGGAGGATGAACAGTTGGATGGATGGGTGGATGGATGGATAGATGCATGAGTGGATGGATGGATGGATGGATGGATGGATGGGTGGGTAGGTAGTGGATGGATGGATGGATGAGTAGATGAATAAATGGGTGGATGAATGAATAAAGGGATAAATGATTGGATGGATGAACGGAAAGATTGATGGAGAGGGATTAGTTAGTGGATGGATGGATGGTTAGATGGACAAATGAATGCATGGATGGATGAATTTATTATTGACTGGGTGGGTGAATGGGGAGGATGAATGGATGGATGGATGGATGGATGGATGGGTGTGTGGGTGGGTGGCTGGGTGGATGGATGGATGGGTGGGTGGATGGATAGGTGAATGGATGGATGAATGAGTAGATGGATGGGTGGATGGATGGGTGGGAAGACGGATGGGTGGGTGGGTGGATGGGTGTGTGGGGGATGGGTGGGTGGATAGATAGGAGTAAGGGCAACCTGAGGGCAATTCTGACAGGAGAAGTGGAATGCAGGCCTCTCACGCCCATTTTCCTTCTCTGACGATGGAGCACCATTCACAACTCTAGCTTCTGTCCCTTGCCCTGACTCATTAATGCGGAAGAACACCTGGGCTTGCTCAGCCCGCCCCATCCCTAAGAAGGGCCAGGCTCTCTGCTGCTCCTCCAGGGCTGCCATTGCCGCTTGGCCTGCACCTGGGTTCAGATGTGCCCAGGCTGGGCTGGGCTGTGAACCCTGAGGCTCAGTCAGCCCCTGCCTGGCTCTCACACTGAAGTGCATCTTCCACCTGAGCCTTTTTGGGGAAAAAGGACAGGACTTTGGTTCCCGTCTCCTGGCTCTTCTTTTTCTTCTCAGAACAGGAAGGCGCCTGTGTATTGGTTCAGTGACCCCGATAAGCTCCCCCTACCCCGTGCCCCATGAAGCTGGGCTAGGAAGCTGGTTGGCTAGGGCAGCCACACGTGGAGGAGTCTAGAGACAAAAATAAAATGCTCTCATGTCTAACAGAGGACTTCTGTACAACTGCGCCTTGTCGAGTGTGGCCCAGCGAGAAGCCCCCCTTTGACAGAAGGCTTATGTCCTGAAGACCCATGTCCTGAAAACAGTTTGCAGGAGAGACACACGGGAACCAATAGCTTCCATCTGGCTCTTGTGCCTCCAAGATGCCACAGTAAACCGTAAACATGGTAGCGTTCCCCCACCTGGGATCTGGGCTTCGAGACAAGAACAAAGGCACTGTCACTCCAGGAGATGACCCTGGAGGATGCAGGACCCAGCTCCTGCCCAGCCAGGGCTGCCGGCCGCCTCCCGCCCGGCTCATTGGCATTCCCCTCCCAGCGCCAGCCTGGAGCGGAGCGCGGCTGCTATTCGCACAGCAGATTAATAGCACTGAGAAAGACATCTCTGCAAACATGCTAAATATTAATAATAATCAATCGTTGTTTGTATTCCCAAAGCCGCACCCAGGACCTTGCCCACAGGATGGGGTGACAGCCCCAGCTGCAGGGCTGATGAAGCTGAATTGTCATTAGGCCTGGGAGGACCTGGAGGGGGCAGACGGCGTGCTGGCCTTGGAGACTGGCTCGCCACCTGCTCTGAGCCACTCCTGCAAGGGGCCGAGGTATGGAAACTTCTCGAAGATGTAGGAGCTTCCTCCCTGTCTCCACAGTCCTGACCAGATGCAGCTTCCTGGCCCTGTTACTTCCACTCATGACCAGAGCAAGGCAAGAACAGCCCACAGCGCTGCCTCCTCTCAGGAACTGAAGGGGGTGAGGTCAAAACAACCCCAGGACTCATGCAGGGTTACAGAGCTGGGGCATGGCTGCCCTCTGACCCGGGTGGAATCCCCACCAATCCACACTTGGCCCAGGCCGGCCAGTTGGTTCGGCCCCCAAGGCTGGCACAAGCTGAATGGTGAGGTGTCCAAGCCCTAACCCCCGGCACCCAGAATGTGAGCTGACTTGGAAATACTGTCTTTACAGAGGTGATCACATCAAAGTGAGGTCACTAGGGAGAACCCTGACCCAACAGGACCGACTGAAGAACCGGAGGTTAGGACCCGGGGGCCACACACAAGAGATGGCCGAGTGAAGACGGTGGCCGAGATATGGCCACAAGTCCAGGAACGCCTGGAATCCCAGGAGCCAGGAGGAGGGGCCCTACCCATAGCCTTCAGCAGGAGTGCGGCTCTGCCTACACCTTGATCTGGGCCTTCTGGCCTCTGGAACCGAGAGAGACTACACCTCTGTCACTTTACGTGCCCCGCTCCCAAGTCTCTGGGTCCTTTCTTATGGCGGCCCCAGGAAACTCGTATACAGAACAAGCTTGGAGGGTCTGGTCTTAATCTGCTCACAGTGCCCAGAAGCATGTTAATGGTGGACCCATTTTGCAGTTGGAGAAGCAAAGGCAGGCACAAGGAGGACAAGAGCCCGGAAGAGCCACAGCCCCTTCAGAGCCCAGGATGCAGGACGTGGGCCATTGGCTCCCCAGAGCCAGCCAGGCTCAGAGAACAGCACCATCAGGAGGGTGCGTAGGAAGCCCTGCCTCCTGTCCACCCGTTCCGCGCAGCAGGCCAGTGCATCCAGGTACATGACCCAGGCCACCACGACATCCCACTGTGTCCAGGAGACCACCGCCTGCCAGCATCCCTCCGGGTCCCTAGTGTCCTCTGCCCTGCCGAGCTGAATCCAGCCCTGACACTGGCAGCAGAAGGCTCTGATGGCAGCCCAGGCCACCTGGCCCTACTTAAAGCCGATGCATTATTCTAAGACGATTATTTATCCGCGCAATGCTCGGGGGACAGCGGCGTTCCTATTTCAGACCCGCATCTTCTATTTCCTCACCGCCTCCATCGCCCCGGGCAGGCGCTGAATGACTCGCGATGCCACTGTAATTTTTATCAAGGCTTGTTCCTGGTAAAAAGCCTCTTTGTTTCAGAGAGATGTGATTTGGCCTTTTTTCTTCCTCTCCTTTATTCCTTGGTTAATATACCACTTCCCCGAGCCCCGGGGGCAGCGAGGTAGCCTGCGGATCGCTCAAATCTCAGTGTTTTCCTTCGGAATCACAGCCCAGGCCCCGGCCCCTGAGCCCAGCACTACCGGGCGCACAGAGGGGGCGCCCCTCCTTAACTCCTTACCTCCTGCACTGTTCACGCATCCACCCCCGAATATCCAAGAAGGCTGGTCCAGGCCCCAGCCCCACAACCTGAGATCTGGCAACACGATGAGGTGCTTTTCAAAAAACACGAAATTTACCATGTTAATTGTCTTTAAGTGCATAGTCCTGCATCATGAAGTGCACTCACACTGTCATGCAGCCATCACCACCGTCCAGAAAATCTTCCTCTTCTCAAGTTGAACCTCGGTCCCATCAGACTCTCACTCCTAGCCCCTGGCACTCCCATCTCCTCTGTCTCTGCGCATCTGATGATTCTAGGGACCTCACATGAGTGGAATCCGAGGACATCTGTCCTTCTGTGACTGGCTTATTTCGCTGAGCGTGACATACTTAAGGGCCGTCTGTGTTGTGGCCGATGTCAGGGTTTCCTTCTCTTTAAGGCTGAATCATAATCCACTGTGAGGATGGACCACGCTGTGCTTATCCATTCACCAGTCCATGGACACTGTGGCTTCCACAGTTTGGCTACCATGAATGATGTTGCTGGGAACATGGTGTACAATACCGCTCTGAGTCCACGGTGTGCTTTGGGTATTAACAAAACCCACGGGTAGGAGGGTTCTAACAGGCTAGCCCACCAAAGTGAAACCAGGCTCCTGCTGTCCAGATCATGGGGGTCTCAGAAGGGAGGTGAGGTTGGCTCTCGTTTCCTATAAGCCAAGGCTGGCGCTCCTTCCAGGTGTCCATTCAGGCATCGTGAGACCTGGGGAGAGCCACATATACTCTCTGGACCTAAGTCTCCTCCTCTACAAAAGAGGAATAAGTGCCACCTCAAAGATAACTGGGAATTCAAAGCCACAATGCCCACCCCTGGCATGTGGGCAATACTGCTGTCAGTACTGTCTCACCCATACGTGACCCATACACTCAAGGCAGCTGGCACCAGTGGCCAGCTGGGCCCACAGCAGTACTGGAGCATTGTTGGGTTATCAAGTGCCTCACAGCCTTCCGCTGGGCCCAGGGATGCTCCTTGAACAACCAGACTCCGTTCTGCTGGACAACCATTCCCATGTCAGGACCAGGACCTGGGTGGCCACGGAAATGGGTCATCGCTCTGTCTTTAGGCTTCCTAAGGCTCCTCCGGGGTGCTCTGCCAGGTTGCGTGGGTGTTTTGGAGTCCTGGGGTCCTTCAAGGGGAAAGGAAGCCTCTATGGAGCCGACCAGAACCCAGAAGAGACCTGGGCTTGCTCAGGCTGAGGAGAGCAGGACAAGAGTTTACTTGGTGTGTGGCCAGGAAGATTTGGGGAAGGGCTCCCCACAGCACACACACTTGTGTTTCTGTAAACTTGGAGGCTTTACGTGGGGTGCTTAGGGCACGGGCCAAGGCAGGAATGGTCACCTGCCCAAATGGCCACCCACTCTGGATGACCATTCACCTTTGTATGGTCACTCGCCACAGGGTGGTCACCTGTCCCAGGATTGTCACCTATCCCAGGATGGTCGCCCACCCCAAGATGGTCACCCACCCTGGATGGCTACCCTACCCAGGATGGCCAGTCATCTTGGGATGGTCACCCACCCCGGATGGTCACCTGCTGGTCACTCACCCCTGGATGGTCACCTGTCCCAAGATGGCCACTCACCCAGGATGGCTACCTGCCCTGTGATGGGCACCCACCCCAGGATGGCTATCGGTCCCTGAATGGTCACCTGCTGGCCACCTGCCCTGGGGATTGTCACCCATCCCAGAACAGTCACCCACCCTGGAATGCCTACCTGCCCAGGGAGGCCAAATCTGCCTGCTGTCAGGGGAGCAACAGGGACCCCATTCTGCTCAATAGCAACTCCCACGTCAGGGCAGAGGGTGGAGGGCCCTGGAGAGTCCTCAGGAAACTGGGCCACCTGGGGCAGGGGGTTTGGGGAGAGTGAGGCGGGAGGCCCTGCCAGAGACCTGCCGGCCAGGCCCCGAGAGCCAAGACGTGCTCAGTGCAGCGAGGGCATACGCTGATTTCTCAGCTTCGCTTTCCCTCCCTCTGCCTGGCTCTGGGAGGAGGAGCGAGGGGTTAAATGCTGAGCAAACGCCGTGACAACCGCCACCAAACTATTTATAGACGCATTTATCTCCATAGCTCCTACCAGCCGGGCCTGTGGCTGCCATTCCCAGGCCAGAGCAAGTCACGCCACGAGAACACAGACTGCCCCAAATCACAGTTGCATGAGCAAGAGGGTGGCTCCAGGCCTGCCTGACTGTCTGAAAGGCCTGGGTCACCCTGGGGTGTGTGAGAGCATGGGGTCCTGCGGGCCAGGGTGCCCTCTCCCTAGGCTTCTCTTAGGGGCCACAGGGAGGCCGAGTCGCGTGTTCTGGGTGGGGGGATGGGGAAATACCGCCTTGCCTGGAGCACCACAGGCTGGGAAAGCATTTTGCCCCTGGGCCTTCTTTGCTGTTGCTGCTGCAGACAGAGCAGTTCTGGACTCACCACCACCACCACCACAACCACCACCACCACTACACACACACACACACACACACACACACACACACACACACACACAGAGCTCTGAGAGCTGGGACTTACATGGGGACAGAGAGGGCGGGCCGCGCCGTTTGCCTCCAGCCCTGACTGTGGGAGCGCCCGGAGCAGCTTTGTTGCCCCCCACCTCCAATGGGCACCGAGGCGGGCTGGCTTGCTGCCCTGCCCTGGCCTTCCACCAAAGTGGGGGTGGGGTGCTGCGAGGTTGGGCCCCTTTGAGGCACCACAGCCCGCCCCTTGCAGCCGGGCCAGGGGCCACCCAGATGCTCCTTGAGAAACTGGTGCCACCTTGTGCTCCGGCCCTTGGGGGCCAGAGAGACCCTCCCTGGTTGAAGGCGCTTCCCAACACCTGCTCCCAATCCGCTCCGCTCTCCTCCCTAATGTTTCCCAGGAGATGCTGTGCTGTAGTGGGGGGTCAAGAGATCGGCCTGGGGGTGCCCATCCTCCTCTCTTGGAGCCTCATCCCTCAGGATGGGGGGACACCCTCTGCACCCCCAGAAGGGCCTCCAGCTCAGCCACATCACCCCCAGGAGGGCTGCAGGTGAGCGGTGCCCTGGCCCTCTGGCCGCCGCTGCCCTAATAAAGACGTTTATAGTTTTAACCATCAAATAAAGTGCTTAACTCCTCCAAGCCGGTCCCCTTGCTCAGCCGCACTGCAGCCTCATTTAGCAGGCCAGTGGCGAGAGAAAAAAAAGAAAGAAAAAAATTCATTAATTTTTATTAACAGGGAGAGCCATTTGTTCCCTGTGACAATATTTGACTTGTCGAAATGATTTTCACCTCTGCCACGAGGTGCGCGCTCCCAACATATATCACCCGATTACTCGGAGCGCGCCGGCCGCAGTCATTAGGCAGTGAATTAACGACAGTCCCCGGCACTATTAATCACCCTGACACCGGCGTTAGCTCGCCACTGACCCGAGCGCGGCCCGCGGACACGGCAGCCGGGGGAGAGGCCCCGCGGCTCACAGAGGAACCAGGGACTGCCGGGGCACTCGGCCCTTCTGTGCTGCCCCCCGGGGTCCTGGCAGCTAGAGGGAGCCCAGAGACGGCGACGACACCCTGTTTTTCTCTGCTGGGTGCAGATTTGTTTTTCTGTCACCCTCCTTGCCCAGGACGATGATATCCAGCATTGAACCCACCTTACCTGCGCCTCCCACACTACCCCAGGTGAGGTCTGCTATTATATCCATTTTATAGACCAGGAAACTGAGGCACAGAGAGGTTGTGCATTGGAGAGGGGCATCACTGGAATCTAAATCCTGGACAAGGAGCTCTGGGTCCTTCACTCCTAACTCGAGCCTCTGTGCCAGTGCTCCACCCCACCCCACCCCCACCCCCACCATGCCCCGGCCAAGGCTACAGGAGAGTAAGTGGGGTGTTTCCTGTGGCTCCCAATCGGCTGTCACAAGTGTCTTCCCGTCTTCAGAACGGAGAGGCCGGAGGGAAGGATCTTAGGAATCAAATGTTGGTGAAGTCTGATTTCCCTGAGGTCCCAAACCATGGCTTTATTGAAAGGGAAGAACAGGACATGCACATCCTCCCCTGGATAGCTCTACTTAGCATCAGGGGAAACTGAGACTCAGAGAGGAACAAATGGAAGGCAGGCCCTGGGTTAGATACAGGTCTGTCCAGGCGGGCCACAGACCCCACAGGCCACACACCACAGACCGCATCTTGGGGTCCTGTCTTACAGGTACAGAATTCACCTATGGTGACTCAGCCCATGTCCCCCCTGCACTGGGTCTGAGCCTGCATGCTGGGTGTGGCCAGGGGCTCAGCCGCAGATAGCAGGGCTGTGGGCAGCAGCCACCAGCCTCAAGTTGGCTGGATGATTCAGGGCTTCTCTGTTCTAGGGGAATAACAGTGGCCACCTGCTAGGTCCTGGTGGGCACTCAGGGAAGTGATGCCTGCAGAGCATGTCCTGTGGGCTGGACAGGTGGCAGGTGGCCCAGTAAGCACAGCCCACTCTCTCCCATTCCCTTATGTAATCGAACCATTTTTTGCACATTAATCCAATTAATCATCTCTGCATTTTAACCAATTTCTTCGCATTAACCCAATCGTCAGATCTGGATCTCGGTCTGGCCTATACCGGCTTTGGGGAAACGAGCGGGGGGCGGGGGGCAGGGCTGCACCCCATTTGTCTTCTTTCTCTGGACTTATTGCTTATGCCTCAGCAAATCTCCTAATTTTCCTCATTAGCAACTCATTTACCAGTCTCCACACTCCTTCCACCTGTTCCTTTCATCACGGAAGTTGCAAGATTGGAAATGGGCACTTGCTCACTTGTTTGAGGCCAGGCCATGCCGCTCAGAACATGGGGGATGCCAGGATAACATGGAGGGATGCTGGGATAACACGGGGAGATGCCAGGCTAACATGGGAGAGGCCAGGATAACACGGGGGGGATGCTGGGCTAACTCAGGGGAATGTTGGGACAACACGGGGAGATCCCGGGATAACACAGGAGGATGCTGGGCTAAACGTGGGAGATGCCAGGCTGTGTTAACAGAGGCGACTCTATGCTCAGATATGGCTTGTAGCAGGGCTGGAGAGCCGAGACCTTTCACCCTGGCCACACCCAAGATGAACGCTGCCCCTTGGTGACACCACATTGAGCACCACCAGCCCAGGCCATCTGGGCCTTCCGGTCCCTAGCCCCGCTCACCCATGCTGACCATGGCCTGAATTCTCAGGAACAGGGAGCAGTTTGGGTTTGTCGATTACAGGTTTCAGTTCTGGCTTGGGATGAGGTGATTTTCAGAAATTCCTCCCATGTAAAAAGCAACTGTGGGCTTTGTGCAGAGGCTGAAGGCCCTGGAGGGACAGAAGCCTTCGCCCTGGCTCCTCCTCCCTTATTTTATCTTGATAACATTGTTGGCAAAAATCACTTTCTGAAGCTCGCTGGTGGTAGTAGCAGTAGTGTAGATAGCCCCAACTGAGCCCTTGCTAGCTCACTGCCTCTCTCTGGGAGTCCTCTGAGTGAGGAAGCAGGATGGAGGGCGCTGTGTGTGCCTCGGTGAGTGCCTTGAGGTCTCTGGGACCTGTGACAAATCCACACTGCTGGGATAATAGCATCTGCTTCATAGGGCTGCCATGAGGGCAGAATAATCGAACAGGTGTAAACAAGTTTCTAAGTCCGTCAGGCACACAGTCGGCTGCGACACGGGTTCCTAGGGATAACTCCACCTTCTAGGGGAGAACCCTGCGCTCACCCACCAGGAACCAAGCACCCATGGCAGCCCTGTGGCCTCTTTCCAGTCATGGTACACGAACAGGAGTAGCCTCGGTCACTGAGACCGCGCAGGGAGGGTCCCCTGCATGGGGGCCTTCTCTTTTAAGGCTGCCGTGGAATGCTGTCCTGGGGCCTCTGTCCCCAAGAAGGCCCCATTTAAGGGGTGCCCCAAACCAATGGGTCCAGCAGAAGCAGTTGGTCCTTGGCACTACATGGAAGCCCATCTGGGTGCTCCTGGGGGACTCATTCTCCTTCTAGAACTGTCTGAAGTGGGGCTCCACAGTGGAATGCCGACCTTGTGCCTGGCAGGACCCTTGGGCATAGCCCCGCCACCCAGAGGCCCACTCTGCAGCAGAGGAGCTGGTTTTCATTACAAGCCTGCACTGGGTTGATTTTCTCTGCTAAGCAGAGGCTAGGGAAAGTTGGGTGTGGAAATCCTTGATTTCCTGGCAGTTAATGAATCTCAGCCAAACGGAAAGCTAGGTGAGGCTCCCCATGCCACTCAGACCCGGGCACAGGAAGGAGCAGGGCTGGAGGGCTCCGCTGCTCCAGCCCCTGCCCCAACGCACCCTCCTGAGGTCCCACTGGATTTTCACTTTGCTGAGCATTTGGCAAAAGAAGTGGGGAGGTCCCTGTGAGAGGAGGTCGGGCCTCCACCCCTCAGCCCAGGTGAGAACTCCATCCCTCAGCTCAGGCGGCCCCATCCCCGAGCCCATATGACTCTATCCCTGAGCCCACGTGATTCCATTCCTGAGCCCAGATGACTCCCATCCATGAGTCCATGTGACTCCACCCCCAAGCCCAGGTGACACCCATCCCCCAGCCCAAGTGGGTGCGCACTCCAGGAAATCACCTGCACCATGAGTCCCCTCCAGGAAGGGTCAGGTGGGAGAGGAGCCCTGGAGCCCCTGGTCTCGACCCCAAGGCCGTGTCTGAGCCTCTATAGCCCCAGGTCACCCAGCACACGGAGGCGCCAATTGAAGATGGTGGCACTGCAGGGGGCGGGGGCCTGCGAGGGCAGAGACACAGGGCCTAGAATACAAGGAGAGGGTGGGGGAGCCCATGGAGGTAGAAGCCGGAGCCCCCCCTCCCAGCATTCCCCAGTGCGGAGCCCATCTGGGGCGGAGGCAGGCCTGCAGCTCCATGGGTCTCACTTCCTGGGGGCGCCCACCTCGGCCCCTCCCCGCACCGCAGAAGCCTTCTCCCAGATCAGCGTATGGCGACCTCATTTTTCTCCAGGTCACTTCGCTTGACCAAGCCCCACCGGAGCCCTCGTCTGCCGCCAGCGTTTAGCGAGCAATCCCTCACGCCTCCTCACCATCGGACCAGAAACGCGCAGCCGGCTGCGCCTGGGAGACTTCTGCCCTCACAGCAGTGCCTTCCAAGTGCTTGCAGGACGGAGGGTTAAGAGGGGTCGGCACAGGTTTCCAATTTGTGCGCTGGAAGCCCGTCTTGCTTCGCACACGGCCTCGACTCCCTCGCCCGCTGCACCCCTTGCCTGTTCTGCGCACTGGGCACTTGCTACCAGAAGCACCAGCCCCAACCTCGGGGCTGAGATTGATGGTGTTTCTAAAAATTAGAAACCAGGGGGCAAAATACTTCAGTTTAAAAAACTCTGTCTTCTCAAGTTGCCTATTAGACTTTCCACCAACCCCAGGACAATCTAGAATTATTTTAAATCGCTTTTCAAACCTTAGGAAGTCACAAGAACAGAATGATCCCCTCTGTTTGTTACACATCATACTTAGGCTGCTGGCCAGTGTCTGAGAGGCACATAATTCCCGAGTTGGCAGCCCCTAGACAACGGGGGGATTCGCAGCTTCCAGGGTATAGGGGGTCCGTGCCACAGCCGTGGGACAGTCTGCTTTAGAGGGAACAGGGAGACTGGCGGGACAGAGTGGGAGTGTCCAAGCATGGCCTCCATGGGCCAAGTATCCTGGACCCCAGGGTCGGAGCGCACCTTCCCATAGGGATTCCCAGAAAGATGGTGACCCCAAGGTGAAGTTAGTTAATGATCCAAATTCGCCCTCACCTCAGAATGTGACTTTATTCGGAAGTCGGTCATTGCAGGTGCAGTTGGCTAAGATGAGGTCACACAGTGGCACAGCAGGTTCCTGATTCAATATGGATGTGTCCTTATCAAATGGACATTTGGACACAAACACACGCAGAGGTAGGATATGGGGCGACACTTCCACAGACTGCCAAACCACTAAGGTCACAGCAATCCACCAGGAGATGGAAACCTGGGGTAGAGCTCCCTCAGTCTCCGAAGGAGCAGCCCTGCCCACACCTGGACCCAGAACCTCTGGCCTCCTGGACTTAGAGACTAAATCTCTGTTGTTCAAGCCACTCAGGCTGGGGTGCTCCATATGACAGTCCCAGCACACTCATTCAACCATGAGGTTAGCTGACTGCTGAATAGCATTTTACTGAACACCTACTACAGGCTGGACAGTCCAAGGAGTGCCCAGGTCTCTGTCGGGTACCTCTCGGAGATCTGCATTCCCACCTGAAGATTTGGTTTGAAGTCTACGGTTGTCTGAATGACTCCTCAGAGAGTGGCCACACCAGAAGTTTCTGCACGCACCCCCTTTCCTAGAACATTCTGGATCCTGAAACCCCAGCCCCACTCCTAAAATGGCGCATTCTGATCCCTGACCCCTGGCTTCCTGGGTCTCTTGAACTGTAAAATAGGGATTGCCAGTCCCTGTAGTACAGGAAGACGATGACAAGGGTAAGCGAGGAGAGCACACATCCCAGCAGGACTGAGTCCCTCCCACACCATCGCACAGCCCGCACGACCCACAAGCCGTGTCCTCCTCCTGCCACGCGGGCAGAGCTGTAGTGCCTCCATCTGTGGATTCCTGTTTCGCTGGTCAATGCTATCAATCTTGAATTATTCACTTCCTGGGGGCAGGCTCATTTTCCAGACCAGGTCTCTCACAAAGCCTGGGGAGTGGGGTGTCCATTAAATCCATAGTGACGCTGACCCCGCGCCTGTGGCCTCGGCAGGGAGGATGGGACACCAGTGAGCCACGTGCTAAACAGGTCCCGTGCCGGGGAGTGCGCGACGTTCCGAACGCTTTTGCTTGCCTGGAAGAAGCTTTTCCATCTTAGAAACGCAAGCTGGCAAATCCATAAAGGCAGAGAGTGGAACAGAGGCTGCTGGGGCTGGGGAGGGGCAGGAACGGCTGTCTAGCGGGTGCAGAGTCCCTGTTGGGGATGATGAGACAGCCCTGGGTACAGAGAGCAGTGACAACGACACAGTGTTTGGAGTGGGCTCGGCTCCACGGAACAGAGCTCTCGCAGTGACTCCAGTGATGAATATCACACGTGTACGTTTCACCACAAGTAAAAACAAATCGGCCGGCCCGTTCTGCAGGAGAGGGCTCCCACGGCTACCAGTGCGTGGGTGTGCAGCCTAGGTAGGGGAGAAAAAGGGTGGCAGGTGGGCTCCGCATGGAGGGGCTGGGCTACCCGATGGTGCCTGACATTGTGCCTCCAGCACAGCCTGGCTGCAGGAGGAATGTGAAGGCTTTTGCTCAGCAAGCGAGTTCAAACCGAACTCTCCCTATTTCTCGGGGGCCTGGAGAGCTGCTTGAACCACGTGTGGTGGAAAGCCATGCCGAGATGGCCGCACGGGACCCTGCCTGCCGGGGCTGGGTACTGCCTGCACCTACCCAAACATGCAAGTGCCCACTCAGAGTATCTTACAGGCCCAAATTTTTAATATGCCTCCGCAGATGCCTGACATTTCCAGAAACAACAACCCCATGGCTCCCGCAGGCTAGGCTGGCCGGGTTGGAGCCATCGTGCTGACCGGCCTCTCCCGCCGCTGGGCGGGCAAGGGACACCACATTGTGGAGCGGGCTTGCTGGCAAGAAGCCCTGCCTCGTCCAGCGGGCAGCCAGCATGATAATGAGACAGTTTCTATGGAAATGAGCTTATAACTATTCATTTTCTCCCCATTCCCGACCCATCCACAAAGAGGTTTTCCAAAATGACCCCCATTTTCCTACCCCCAACATGTCCTCACGCCATCGCCCGACCCGCTAATCAGCTCGGGAGAAAGGAGAGAGGAAGTGCTGTCCTTTGACAAGATGTGGGAAACCACCTCGATTTGTACTTTGTGTGGCTGTGACCAGCAAACAAAGAGCCCTCGCCGGCTCCGGGGCCAAGTTTCCAATAAACTTTCCCTGAGCACTTTCGAGCGCGTTTTGTGTGTGTTTTCTGGTGAGATCTGAGGCGCTCCTTCGCCGTCTTTTGAGAAACTCTGAAAACCGTTCTGTTCTGCCGGAACATTCCACCTCGCCCCTTCCTGCCCACCACCCCTCACCTGTCAGCTGTGCCCTGCAAACCCTGTCTTTCTTGGAACAGGAAAAGGCCAGGGAGGGGGCTCGAGGCGACAGAAAGTTCACTCCCAGCTACCACCTCCAGGCTGGTTGGCGAGGGGGAAGGAAGATTCTGGGCATCCGAGGAGGTGACCACATTCTCTGCCTTTTCTGCCCTCTTTTGGGTCTTGGACTAGATGGGCAGCACAGTCAGGGGAATTGGGAAAGATAAAGGAACAAAAGCCACAGATCCTGAGGGATCTTGCCTAAAAACAGCCCAGGACTGAAACCCAGGCTCAGCCTGCTACGGGCTATATGGCCCCAGACAAGGTGCTTAGCCTCTCTGAGCCTCAGCAACCCCATCTCGAAGTACAAGCGGGTACAGTGCCCCCCACTCTGGAAAGCTAGGACGAGTAAATGGGGAAATGCCTGTCATGCTCTCAGCAGGCGCCTGGAGCAAAGCCATCTTGGAACAAGGATCCCTGTCATGATCAGGGACTTACTGTCAGCCTGGGGTGGGGCTCCAGGACAGGGACCAAGAGGGCTCTCCTGTGTCCCAAGACCTCCCCCGGCATGCCATGCACAGCAGAGGTGGGTCCGGTCTGTTCTTTGGGTCCAGATGGCTCTCTGTCCCTCTCCTCATGTCACCCCGACCCTGGATGGGGCAGGGAGCGTCCACTCCCCGAGAGTCACTGTCCTCATGTCCTCCACAGTGTCCTGAGAGGCACCCATGATGCCTGCTGAGTTCATAAGGAGGGAGGGAGGGAGAGAGAGACAGAGGGTGGCTGATGTGGTATCTTAGGCTGACCCTGCAGCCAGGGACCCTGGGCCTCACCCTACCCTGGGACCAAGAACACCAGGGCGTGGAGTCAGATGACCACGCTGGCCAGGCAAAGACTCTGCTTGCCAGTGGCACATCCTCCCTCCCTCCCCATTGCCTTCCCTGCTTGTCCAAATGGCTCAGGGTAGGGACTGCAGTCTCACCCAGGGGCTGGTGTCTGCAGGGCCCATCAAGCTCCGTGTGGCAAGGGTGAGACCTGGGGCTGCGGGAGCTTGGAGGCATCTGGCCACCCATGCAGGACCTCCATGGACTTGTGCCTGCTACCGGGTGCATGAAGGCTCCAGCCTAGAGTGGCCAAGTTAGGAAATAAAATATGGTACACCAGGTTAGTTCTGGATTTCAGATAAACCACAAATTGTTTTTGGTGTAAGTATAGCCCATTCAACATTTGGGATGTACTTATACTAAAAAAGTCTTCATGGTTCATCCGAAACTTAAATTTCATGGTGTCCTGCATTTTATCTGGCAGGCTGAGTCCAGATACCCACCTCTCCCAAGCCCACCCTCATGGGGCAGACACCTCCCATGGTCCCTCTGAGCAGTGCCAAGAGCCCCACCAGCCCCTGGGCAAGTGTTTGACCTCACAGGAACCTCTCCCAGGACAGTGCCTAGCTCAAGGCCACCTGGACTCCAACTCAAGCTTGTCCCCCAACACACTTTCCCCATGGCATGTCATTATGGGCTGACTGTGTCCCTCCCAAACCCACACTCTGAAGTCCTAAACCCCAGAACGACAGAACGTGACTATTAGGAGATTAGTCTTTACAGAGGTCATTAAGGGCAAATGTGGTCACGGGGAGGGGCTTAATCCAATGTGATTGGTGTCCTTATAAGGAGAGATGAGGACACAGACGCGCACAGAGCAAAGGACGCACTGAAGGACGCAAGGAGGAGTCGGCGTCCACAGCCTGGGAGAGAGGCCTCAGAGGAACCGGCCTTGCTGACCCTTGATCTTGGACTCAGCCTCCAGGGCTGTGGGAACAAACCCACCTTAGCACCCAGAGGATAGGAAAGGGCATTGCAGATTTCTTCTTACTGCTTTCATGTGTGCCTCAGCCTCCCTGTGTGTGCCCTGGGCCTCCAGCCTGAGTCTCCAGGCAAGGGCTGCAGATCAGGGAGAAGCTTTCTCTACTTTTTAAAGAGAAACATCTGACAAAACCTTACACTCATGGGATCGTCCCTTTCCTTTGCTCATAAAAGCTGGCCAAGCCCATTATGACCAGATTGTCAAGTGGTAGTGCTCTCTCAGCATTTAAAGACAAGTGCATTTTAAAATTCACAGAACCCAGCAAAAATACTGAAATATCTGTGATCTATAGACAGGCGAAAAATTATGTTTTTCAAAATTTTAGGTTAATTTTTATGTTTATTATAAATTGCATTACGTTCAAGTGTTAAATTAAATTCCAAATACCTCTAATGTAAATAATAATAGCACATTTTCAACAGAAGACAAGTTTTAAAATTCAACTTAGATCTGGTTCCCTCTTTGGGAAAATAACCCCCTTGAGGGCAAGGCCCGCATTTGGCTTGGCTGTTGGCATCTTTGCCGCAACTGTGGTATCTCTTGGGATGTCTGGAAGTTTGTTTATGGAAAACATGAACTGGGCAGATGAGATGAAGATGGTGACACGCAGCTGTGTTTGCTGATTCAGAACCAGAAAGCTCAGCAGCCAAGCACACCTCGCACCGGGATTCCATCTAGAAGAACGTGTATCGGGTGTGTGTGCGTGTGTGCGTATGTGTGTGTGTGTGTGTGTGTGTGTGTCTGTGTGTGTGTATGTGTGTACACCCGCACGCACACACACGAGACTGGAGCCAAATGCCAAATGGTATCTCCGGGAGATAGAATGTGAGCTTTCTGTTTTCAAATACATTTCTGCATGTCCCAGAATGAGCATTCACTGTTTTGTAAGTTTATACATTTTGTGACATATAGGTCGTGACATACATCAAAAGAAAGGTTTAGGTGGAAACAACATGGAGTTCTCGGTGCAGGGCTGATGCACCCACCTTGGGGCCAGCAGCAAACCTGGCACCTCCATCAGAGGCTGCCAGCCCAGACACTCTGTCAGGCCTCAGTGTCCTCTCTGAAGCCATCCCAACTGGCGGCCAGCTTCAAGGCACCCGAACACAGTCTTCCTGGGGTACGTGCCCCAAGCCTCCCTGTCCAGCGAGAGTCAGTCCAGGAAGGTTTCAGGAGAAGGCTGTTCAATCCGTGCCATTCCACCCACAGGACAGGCTGGTATGCCACGTCTCTCCATAGTCTATGACTGGTGACTTCTCTCAATCTGCAGTCTCTCCCCTCTCCCATCTAGACTCCCTTTTCTGCCTTCAAGCACCCTGACCTACCAAACACCTAGTCTGTTTTCAGGGGCAACCAGCCTCCCCCCAGACAAAGGTTTTTTTGTGTTTTTTTTTAAATGGGGTCACAGAAGGGCACGGAGCCCGGGGCTCCAGATCAAATGTCATAAATACAATCAATAACATAAATAAATGCAGCAAATGCTGTGGGGGGCACACTTGCATTAGGGATGCCGCGCAGGTCTGAGGCCCACATTCGCTGTAACCGGGGTTCCCATCGGCCCACTCAGCCATGCCCCGCTACCCTCATCTGCTCCAGTCCAGCCTTTCCTGTATGAATCTCCTTTCCCAGCTCCTGCTCTGTGAACCCAGCAGCTGGGCCAGGCAGGCACTAGAGCCAGTCCAGGGACCTCGGTCTGGGACCCCGGGTGACCATGGCCAGCTCTGGCGGAGTAGACCCCTCGGGCCTCCTGCTCAGCATGGCCTGGACTTGTCCAGAGGCTCACTGACTCACACATGCACCACATGCAAACTCCATGGGCCCAAGCCTCCCCCCTCCCGACACTGGGGGCTCACAGGCTGCCCAGAGCGACACCTATACCTGGGTCCCGGAAGCCACATGGTTGGTGCAGAGGCTCAGACAGAAGCCAACTCTCCGCCTTCCTCTCTGCACTCAAGCGGGTCTGATGCCTGAGCGGACTCCGGGGCTCTGCTTTGGCGCTGTGGCCACCGTGGAGCCTGGGTGGTGAGCCCCGCCTGGGAGCTGCAGGGTCCAGATTCTCTGAACAGGTCCAGCCCTTTCTGGTCTGGAGAAAAAATTCCCAAAGCAGATTTGTTTTCCCTACTTTCCAGTGCCTGTCAGTTAAAAATCGAGAGAGAGAGAGAGAGAAAGAGAGAGAGATATCCAAGTGCATAGCCCCTGCCTTCCCAGGAGGAGGGGGCACCAGCAAGCAAAGTCTCTCCAAACTAGAAAGACATTTTGGCCTTCCTTGTGGGGGTATTGATTTGGGTTTGGGTGAGTTCTTAATGATAGCCGATGACTTAAATCAACCAGCCACATAAGCAGAAGCGATAGCTATTTTTTCTTTTGCAGAAAGGGGACTTGCTTCAGGAATCCTCTCTGATCACTTCTACCCATGAACCATTTCCCCCAAAGTCACCTAAAAGCAAACTGACCACAATCAAAATTCAGAGGGGCCATCATCAAACGCGCTGCCCGAAAGGTCCTGCACCCCGGAGGGCCCCCACCAGCCGCATCTGTTGCTCAGGGCAGCCCAGGCCCCTCATTCTATCACGGCTCAAAGTAGGTTATCTGAATAAATGGGAGAGGAAATCAACGAGATATATTAGTGCGGTGGGACATTTGTCATCCCCTCTGTCTCGGCTTCCCCAGGAATATCGGTGATGAATTTGCAAATGGCCCTGGATTATGACAGAGCTGTTTTCTCTCTTCATTATTTATCCTTTCTCCGAGCACCTCGATTAGAGACCACGGTGACAAATGCATGAATAAAAGGCAAAGACAATATTTTAGCAATGTGTTGTAAATCTCCTTCTACGCATTATTAATTTAAAGAACTCCATTACCCCAAACAGCTCTGAGAGGAGGACGAGGGGGACGCGGATGCTGCCTGCACCTGAGGGTCAGGGGCAGGAAAGCCAGGCGGCTTCCTCCGAGTGGGGGCCGGGCTGGTCTCTCGCCAGATCCCCGAAGCCTTTCAACCACCTAGATTTTAGTTAAATAAAAGACAAAACATTAGCTCCCCCCAATGCAAGCACATTTTGCAAAGTGGAAAACGGTGCAGCCGGAACTGATCTCGTTTCCGAAGGCGAGTCCGCGGTGTCGGGTGCATGCGGGAAAAGTGAAGCCAGCTGGAAGGTGCTGGTCTCCGAGCAAGTGCCCAGGAACAATGGGGTCCCTTTCTCCTCCCAAGAGAACTCACTGTGCAGATCTGTGGAGGGACCCGACCCGGCAATCACAGGGCACCAGTGCCGCGAGCAAACCAAGATCCTCGGAGCCGAGGCTCATCACAGCAGGCACCAGCGGCTGCAGCCAAGCTCTGCAGCCCAGGTTTGCTTCCATCTAGTTCATTTTCTTTCTAAACCCTCCAAGAAAGGAGCTGCAGCCCCGGGTCCCACGGCCTGCCGTTGACTGAGCCAGTGCTGGACACCTCTGGAGAGGGACCTTCCCTGAGACATCCTTAGTGGTGGCACCATCTTGCCAACGTGGGAGTCCCTGGAGAAGACCAGGAGGCTCTGAGAGGCTGGGGGGTGCCGGGCTGGCCCCCAGAGCTCAGGCCCTGTGTGGAACCCACCCCCGAGTTTGCTGTGAGGCCCTAGGACCCACGGGCAGGCTCAGGGTCTGGGAAGGAGCAGAGTTTCTTTCTACCAGGGATGAGGGAGTCGATTCACACAAAACCTCCATTCACCCACATGAACTGAAGTCTCGTTTTTGGTGTTTCGCTTTGTCTTTTAAGACAGAATTCAAGTTTCTTTTCCTTTTCTTAGACTGATTATTTCCCTCTGTAGGAAGCAAAGCGATTTTTCTAGTGGGTTCCATACATGCTACCCCCACTCTTCACGGTTCCCCCACCTCGTACCCCTGGAATCCTGACGTGCAGAGTGATGGCGGGGGACAGCAGGGGTTGGCGCACATCTCACCCGGGTGCCAAGTCTTCCTCCACCTGGAGTGACACCACGATCTCCCCGCCAATGTAAGAGATGCCCAGCGATCAGCATGAAGCTGGAATGGGAGTCCATGCTGGGGCTTTGAGAATACAGGAACCAGCTGGGGCCCAGGGGCAGAGGGGAAGGTGTCAGGAGGTTGGGGATGCAGGATAGTGGGTTCTGGAGCCTCGCAGGGCCTGTTGCCCACAGCTCCGTGCTGCAGGCAGGGACAGTCCTTGCCCGGGTCTGACAATACTTCTCATTTTTCTCCCTGAAGTTTCCAGCCATTCCCGTAGAATGTGCAAGACCACCACAGCAGCAGCTCTGTCTCCTCCTGTAACCGCTCACCTGGTAGGGATGCCTGAAAGCGTCCACCCCCAATGCCCTGCTAGGGAGAGAAGTGCACCAGCCTGCAGTGACAGTTCCTATCCATCCACTTAGGGACACTGCGGTGGATTGGCTGCAGATCCTAATGACATCCCAGGCAAGTCCCACGACACATCGGCAAGTCCCACGACAGACCGGCGGTGTAGGCAGGAAACAGCAGCGGGACACAGTGGGAGCAGGGGTCTCCAACATCAGAAACTCACAGACAATAGGGCTCAGGATCGGGAGAGCGCATGGGAGGGGAAAGAAATCCAGGGCTGGTTTCACTGCATTTCCCGTTCACCAGCCTAATTGCTTCAGAAGCTGTGGCTTTCTTCAACTCGGTGCTCGCAAAAGACTCCCCGGTAACGCGTGGAATCAAAAGTTGCTGGGCATGGATTCCACGCAGACATGCATATATTCATTTGAATTTCCTAAGACAAGTGCCGCATGTTATTAATATAATTGCCGGTTATAGAAACTGTATATTTACTGCACTTTCTATATGACTCCACGATCCGTGCTTCTCAATGGTAGAGTTTAATATTCAGCTGGTGTTTACTTAGCGTATGACTGTTAATCAGTGTAGATTAATGTGTACTTGAAACCCCCACTTAAAGCCCCACTCATTATTTTTTTTATCCAAACAGGACTGCCTTTTCCAGAAGGGTGAATTGGGGCTCTCTGAGTCCCAAGAGTAGAGAGAGAAACTGTTGCCAGAATGGAGAACGGGGCTCCAAAAACACACATGGCCGTCCTCCTTGCCCCAATTTCCCTGCAGTGGCAGGCGGGCTATTCCACATGAGCTGTACTCTGGCCAGCCTGGGGTGCCATGCCATCGAGTGAGGGCAAAGGGAGCTTCTCCTCCTGAGGGCCAGCTGCCCACTGGGTGGGTGACGGCTGCCCGTGCTGTCCAGCAGTACGTGGGCTGTGTGCCCAGTGCAGACGGCTGGACTGAGTACTGCACAGGGCACACAGTCTGGACTTGGCACAGGTGCACATACACATGCACACAGACACACACACAACACACATCATGCAGATATTCACACAACACACACATGCGCACACCCAGCCCAGGACCCCAGGAGACTCCATCCCCAGGCCCATACTCCCACCCAGACCCCATCTGGTCCCAGCCCATCCCCAACCTCCTTGAGGCCCACAGCCCACCTCTCCAGCACATTGCCCATGAGCATGGAGCTGTGGAGGTAAGGAGGGATGCAGATCTGGAAGGGGAACAGAGGCGGGGGTAACACGGACCATGCGGGAGGCCCGGGGCAGGGTCACCCCTTCTTCCACTCAGAAAAAAGAAGGAGGCGATCTGGGCACCACTGGACCTGGAGCTGGGGCCGGCTCCGGCCTGGTTGGCCATTGGCCTCAGATCCACTGGGCTACCATTTCCTGGACACCACCCCCGATGAGGTCCCTTTACAAATGGCCTCTGTTAGGATGATCTCCTGGGAGCTCTGGACTCAGCAGGGAAAAGAAGGGGCATAGCAGGAAAAGGGGCACTGAAGAGGACAGGCCTGGGCCTCTGGGCAAAGCCCCTCCCACCTGAGAATGGAGACTTCCTGAGGCCCAGGACGTGGCACTTGCACTTCTGAAGCCAAGCCTGCGATAGATTGAGTCTTTGCAGTCCTCCCAGGGGGCCTGGCCCAGCCATGCATCAGGAAGCAGGTGACAGTGGCACAGCATTGTCCTGGAGAGCTACTGGCTCTGCTCCTGGAGGCCTAGCGTAGGTCCCTGGAGGAACGTGCTCAGAGCCACAGGAGGCAGCACAGAGGGTTGGTACCATTCTAGAAAGGAGGTTGTAACTCCTCTGAGCCTCTGTTTCTTTATTGGGAGGTGAGAACTAATTCATAGTGCCTGCTCAGAGTATTCATAAGCCAGAGCAAAGCTGGTGCCTGGCAGGTTAAGGTACCCAGTACATAATGGATACATGATGGATGGATGGATGGATGGACGGAGGGATGGATGGATGGATGGATGAGTGGATGGATGAATGAGTGGATGGATAAGTGGATGGATGAGTGGATGGATGGATAGGTGGATAAATGGATGGATGTATGAGTGGGTGGGTAGATGGATGAATGGGTGAGTGGGTGGCTGGATGTGTGGACGGGTGAATGTGTGAATGAATGGGTGAATGGATGGATGGAGGATGAATGGATAAATGGATGAGTGGATGGATAGATGGATGGATGTGTGGGTGAGTGAATGTATGGACGAATGGGTGGATGGATGGATGGATGGATGGATGGATGGATGGATGGATAAATAAGTGGATGTATGAGTGGGTGGGTGGATGCATGAATGAATGAACGAGTGAGTGGGTGGCCGGATATGTGGATGGGTGAATGTGTGGATGAATGGGTGGATGGATGGATGGATGGATGGATAAATGGATGAATGGATGGATGAGTGGATAGATGGATGAGTGGATGGATGGATGTGTGGGGGGTGGATGGATGGGTGGGTGGATAAATGGATGGATGTGAGTGGGTGGGTGGATGGATTAATGTATAAATGGGTAAGTGGATGGATGGATGGGAAGGTGAATGTGTGGATGAATGGGTGGATGGATGGGTGGATGGGTGGGTTGATGGGTGGACAGATGGACAAATGGATGGATGGATAAGTTGATGGGTGGATGTGTGGATGAAAGGATGGATGAGTGGACGGATGGATAAGTGGATGGATGGATGAGTGGATGGATGGATGAGTGAATGGATGAGTGGATGAATGGATGGATGAAAGGATAGATGAATGAATGAGTGATTGGGTGGATGGATGGGTGAGTGGGTGGGTGGATGGATGGATGGATAGATGGATGAATGGATTGATGGATGAGTAGTTGGGTGGATGGATGGTGGATGAATGAATGGATTAGTGAATGGGTGGATGGATGGATAAGCAGGTGGATGGATAGATGAGTGGATGAGTGGATGGATAGATTGATAGATGAATGAGTGAGTGGGAGTTTGGAAGGATCGGTGGATGGATGTATGAATGAATAGATGGATGGATGGATGGATAAATGGATGAGTGAGTGGGTGGTTGGGAGGATGGGTGGATGGATGGATGAATGAATGGATAGATGGATAGATGAATGGAAGAGTGGAAGGATGGATGGATGAGTGGATGGATGGAAGGATAGTGAATGAGTGGATGGACAGATGGATGAGTGAGTGGATGAATAAGTGGGTGGATGTATGGATGGATGAATGCATGGATGAACATGTACACCACCTTATAGCTCATGGGTTTTTTGCTAGATTCCAAATGGGGCCAACATGGCATTAATTCTCATTCTGAATCAGGGATCCTCAGGCCTCCCTTGCCTTCCCTGCCCTCACCATCACATCAGAGCCTGAGTTTTGGAGCCTCAGAGCTAGAGAAGGGACTCTAACACAAAGCTCGAGCTCAGCCTGTGTCTGATCCTCCCTTAGTTTTCTCACAGATCTCAGTGAGCATAAGGCTATTCTCAAAGGAATATGCCAAAGGGTCAGAAGGTGAACTCTAGAGCTTCAAAAAGACACAGTGAAGAGGGGAAAGGAGACTACTACCTACCCGGACTCTCCTTCTCTCCAATACAAGAATGTCCTGGCCTATTTCTGATATTTAAAAGCTGCAGTTGGCCATGCAGAAGGTTGTCCAGAGACAGAGAGAGGGGCCCAGGCCTGACTGGATGCCTGTGGGCTTTCTACAACACCAGAATAAAAGCTGAAAAAGCTACATCTGTCTCAGTACGTTGCTCAGACAAACCCCGCCAGCCCACACAAGCAGGCTATCTTCTCTAGGGGTGAAGAATGCCGTCGACCTCTGGAGATACTGAGCTCTTGTCTAATGCCTCATGGCTGTTCAGAAATGCTGGCAGGTGTGTGTACCCGGAGAAGAGCTGTGGAGCTAGACCTCATCATCTACACTGGCCTCTGCCCCAGGTCCTGGCTGGGCCACAGCTTATACACACTGCACTAGGAACAGATGTGTCTTCTCACATGTCACTACCCACCGAGGGCAGATGGAAATCTGGTCAGAACACACCATCTGGGGAACTCTATTAGTAAAAGAAGGAAAAGTGTCCACATGGAACCACGCAGAGTGGGCCCGTGGGCCTCAGGGCTGGGCGGGGCCAATGCCTGCGGCACCCATCCTCTTGCCTGTGCCTTGGTGGTAGAGTCCAGATGGAAGTGGGCGCAGGTGCACCTAAACCACTGTGCCCCAAAACAATCTCCCAATAAGGGCCCTGCACAGCTCCACTTCTGCCCTAACTCTGGATGGTCCTGGACCCTGGTGGAGGCTTCTCTAGATCAGATTGGGGTCTTGGCTCCCATGCCCAGCAAGGGGACATATACCCATTTACTGAATACACAAAGGACCACGGATGGCCACACGGTGACAGCCCACCCACAAGGACGATGATGTCTTATGATGGAGGTCATGGTCCACTTCTGAGCCATCCCATCACCTCCCCCTAGGAAAGCTGGTGGATGAACCATCCACCTCCTCCCACCCAGAGCTCTGTGCCTTCCTCTCCCACTTCCTACGGACCCCAGAGGCCAAAGAGCAAGGAGGAAGCTCAGATGTCCAGAAAGCGAACTGGCTTCTCAGAAATGTCTTATTTTCTCCCACTCATTTGAAGTTCAGTTCTAGAGGGGGATGCCCAGATTCCTTGGGGAAGCACAGGCATGTACTCACACACTCTGGAGAGAGGGGTGTATGCCTTGGGTGTGTATGTGTTTTCAGGCATGAGAGTTAAAGTCTCAGTTGAAGTCGACCTTTCTTTTCCAGACAAGGAATCAAGTTTGAGAAGATCGCCCAGCTCTCCCAAGCAACCCCCTACTTCATGGACTGGCATGGCTTGTGGTACTCACTAGCGGAAGGTTTCAGCAGTCAGGATGGATATCTGCAGCCCGGCCCTGGGACCAGTGTGAGTGGTTTCCTCACTTGGGGGTAGGAGCTATGTGGTCTCGGTGGTCCCCAGAGCCGAGTGTGGAGCCTGGACACATCTGGCCCCAGTGCCCCCTTGCCCCAGCCACTTGGTCCACTGGTGGTGGCAGCAGAGCCTAGAAAACATGTGGGCTTCTGCTTTCTTGAGCTCTGAATGCCACCAAATCTGCGGTCAGGGGGCATCTGTCCAGGCCCCACAGGAATGAAGCAGCTTCCAAAGTGACGGTGGATGTGAGCAAGTTTCAGAACTGGCTTCCTGGCTTGGAGGGCAGCACAGTGTCCTGACGGCCCAGGAAGGCTCCTCTCTTTTTAGTGGTGAGGGTGGACAGAACAGGAGTGAACACATGACCTTTTCTCTGCTCTTTCAGGTGAAATAAAATCCAGCAACATCCTAGCATAAAATGATGCTTTTCTGCCTGGAGTCAGTGGCTGCTTAAGGCTTCACAAATGCCTGCTGGCCCATGAGGGGCAAACCCTGTAGGAAAGCATGGATTCCTGGCTTCCGCTGTCTGGGAGTGCCTAGGTCTCCCTGCAGAGGGCATGGGACACGGCCCAGATGCACAAGCCCTTGTGCGAACCTGGGCCACATCCCCAGCTGGGAGCGGCAGGTTGGCCCAGTGCTCACAGCTCCTAATTGAGCTAACCTTGCCGTCCTCTCCATCCAGGCTCTGGCTCCCTCCCCTCCTTGCCGTGGGAATCTCTGTGCCCACCCTTGCCAGCCAGTGGGCCCATCTACTGTCTTCTCCACGAAGAAGGAGCTACAGGTTGGGGCTGTCATCCACACCTGAGCTCTCTGCCCTGCACCTGTCCCATGCAGGGAGAATGGTGATGTCTCTCCCGCTTATCAGGAATCCACAGAGGTGGATGGCCTGTGACATGAGATGCCACAGCAGGTGGGTACAGCCCTGGGGAAGGCCCAGTTGGAAGGGGGCTTCCGTGGGAGGCTGTGTGGGAGGCTTCCGTGTCCCCCAAGTGCCACAGAGCACAACTCAAGTCCTTTCCTACTGGCACCTCCTCCAACACTGTTTCTACAAACACAGTGGCCACCGTGTGTGAAATTATGACAATTTTACAATATACTGACTGGTGCCCCGGTTTTCTAGAAGGACATTCAACATGTGCTGAATAAAGGGGCATGGATCTGGGGAATTTTAGAGAGTTGTCATGGTCCACAGTGTCTCGGGAAGCAGGGCAGGGAGTGAGGATCTGGGCAGCATCCAGGCTCACTCCCCAGCACTGGCCACTCTGATGCAAATCAGACTTGCAGAAAGACCACGTAGGTGCAGCCAAGACATGTCACAGGCCACCTGGGACTCAAGGAACCCAAGACGTGTGGGTACCTTGGAGTCTCCCACCCCCAAAGGAGTTGGCATTGAAACACCCAAAAGCAGGCCCCTAGTGCCAGGGCCACCTGCTGTGGAGGAGTCAGACCCATCAGGAAGAGGGTAGAAGCCGACGCGGGGACTCCTCCCACTGGGGAGCATGGCTTGGAGCTCCCTGTGAATAGTGCTCAGCCCATGGCCATCAGAGATAGCCCTTGGCTCCTGGGTGGCGGGGCACCTGGTGAGGGACATCCCTGGAGTGTGCCCTGGTGGCTGTGACTCTCTGTCCTGGTGCCCAGCATGCTCTCGTCAGGGCATGATGCTGCACCCAGCTCCTTCAACCACTGGGGGCTCCTTCCTGCCTCTGGGAGCTCCTTCCTGGCCCCTAGTCCAGGCTCCCCAGGAAGCCATCCTGATGCCAAGGCACACCCAGCACCTGCGATGGAGGAGAGTGGGTCCCTAGGAGAAGACCTCAAAGCTGAAAGCACATCTGACTGTGTCTCAGGACTGCCAGACGTTGCCACTCAAAAGGTGGCAGAATGGGTTCACAGAATAGAGTTTCTGTCACAGGCTGGACATCAACCCAGAATCAGAGACCACGAGTGCTGGGAGCGGCCCAATGCAGCCCAGCCTGGGTGTGAGTTTCTTTAGGGAGGATCATTTGCAAAGTGAAGCGTCAGGTGCCCTTCCCCACCCCTGGCTTTGGCAGGAGGAGCCGGGCCAGCATTGGTTCCTCTGCCTCCGCACCACCCGGGGGAACATCAAGAGAGTCTGGTCATGGCTTCTGCCCTGAAGGATTATGGGTGAGGAGCAGAGAGGCAGCTTGCAGGAGCCCAGAGAAGGGAGGCAGCTTGCAGGAGCCCAGAGAAGGGAGGCAGCTTGCAGGACCCCAGAGGCTGGCGACATGTTGGACAGAAGTCCAGCTCCCAGTGCCTGTGAACCTTGTCGGGGACTGACGCCGTGTACCACGCTGACCAAGAGGTACCTGAGCCTCCCCAGAGAGCCGGAGACACAGTCGGCAACGAGGAGTTTCCTCAAAGAGAAGAAGACAGAGGAGCCCCGGGAGCTGTGGCCACAGCAGCCCCTGGTCCCCAAAGGCTGGCGCTCGGCGAAGGTCAGCGGCACCCATGCACTGCCCAGCGGTGCCTGCCTGGCCTGTCTCCCTGGGCTCTTGGAACTCCACTGGAGGATGAGCTGCTGGAGGAGACGGAGCATGACCAGGACGTGAGTGGCCGAAAACCCGGACACACGCCCCCTCGCCCCTGCCGAGGATCCCGAGTCACCCAGCACGGAGGATGCCTCCTCATGTCACAACCCAGAAGGAAACATGTGTGCGCATACCACACATACATGCATACCACACATGCACACACGAACACATGCACACACTGCACTTCACACATGTCACACATTCACACACCACACACACTGCCCACCACACAAGTACACACACACCACACATGCACACACCATGCAAACTATACACCATACACACAAATACACACAGACATACACACCATACAAACTGCATACCACACACACATACACTCACATACACACTGTACATATACATACACACACTCATACACACCACATATGCACACACCAAACACACTACACACCACATGCACACACTGCATACCACACATGCACACACCACACACACTACATGTGTGTACACTATGCACCACACGTGTACACTGCACGTGCCACACACATGCACATACACATTACACATGCACATACAACACACCACACACACACTAACACATCACATACCATACACACGTGCACCACACACTACACATGTGTACACACTACACACCACACACATGCATGCATGCTACACAACACACACACAACACACTGCACACCACACACACATGCACATATTACACATATATAAACATGCACATATCACACACAAACTGCACAACTCAAGCATGCACATACCACCCAGGTGCACACACTGCATGCCCACACACGCACATGGCACATACACGCACAGGCCACACACATGCATACCATACACATCTACACATGCACACACTATAAACATGCACAATCACACCATAGACATGCACACACACACACACACACACACACACACACACACACACACACACACGCACCACATCCTTTATAGCAGATGGCTCGGCTACACACTGGTCTTAAGGCAGATTACCCTTTTGAGTAGGTTCCGGTTGTATGTTTGAACAGTTCCTAGGGTCGCCCTTGGGGCAGTTTCTCTTTGCATGGAGATTGGGAATCTTAGCTGAGGGGTCCCTCCCTCGGGGTCAGTCACCACCATTCACTGGTTAGTGGACCCCCCCAGTTTTTTCCCTCGGACAGTAGGTGTCAGGGGGTGGGGATGTGGATGCAAAGGGACAGGAGGTCCTAGAACTGTAGGAGCTGGAGCCCTGGCACAGCCCAGGACCCTGCGTGGATGTGGCAGTGGGCATGGCTCTGAGTACTTTCCTGCTCAGCCAAGCCCTCTGCTGCAGGAAGCCACGTCCCATCACTTCCTGGCAGACACTGGAGGCCCAGTCCCAGCGGAAGGCATGAGTCCTGCAAGGTGATGGCACACCTGGCCGATCTGTGTGATCCGGGAGCACCTGGGGACCTTGTTAGAATGGCAGGCTGACCCCAGGGGATGGGGCTGCCCACCTGCTGGAGTGATCGGGAGTTTAGGCTCACTCAGACAAATTAGATAATTAAATGGATGCTGGCTAGATACATAGCACTTTCTTAACAAGGTTATCAGAGTCCTTGGTGGGCAGGAATGACCTCACTGTCTGCGGAGTCCAGAGCCAGCCAGAGCTGGTTTTCTGCAGGCAGAGGGGAAAACCAGGGGTGGAGAGGGGCAGATGGGGAACACCTCCTGATGCTGAACTGTCACGCACCAAGGACACATGCCGGGGGAGGCCAGCGGCTCTGTTTTGCCATGGAATTTCATTCCTGCACCCAAGAAGAACAAAAGCTTCCCAGGTGAAGCTTGGGAGAAGCCCCCTGGGCGGCCTGGGAACTTCCTCTGGGAACTGTCCAGCCCAGGCTGCCAAGGGTCCTGGGTCACCTAACAGGGCCTCAGAGGCAGGACTGGGAGGTCACCTAAGGACACAGCGTGGCCACCCCGCCCGGAGTGTCGGGGCCACTGGCCAGTAGGCTCAGGGCCGCCAGGCCCCAGCTCTAGGTCCCTGAAGAACAGCCCAAATTGTGCAGCAGAAACGACTCAGGAGTGACCGGTAGAGGTTGATGGACTAATGCCCGCTTTGAGGAACTGACACATGCCTCGTGCAGCCATCAGCACATGGACATCATGACTGCATGTGGAGAATCGTCATGTCCCCGAGACACTTCCTGTGCAGCAGCTGGAGCTTTTCAAAGAGGGGAGGGGGCAGGTGTCAGCCATTTCCTGAGGGCCCCTGAGAAGCCAAACTGGTGGCACGAGGGGTTAACTGTGAGGTCAGCCCCTGCATGGGGCTAGCTCAGGTCAGCGCTACAGGTGTCCAAGGGCAAGACTTTCTAGATTGTCCCTTCCAAGACAAGTGGGAAGATGGATTGCATGGTTCCCTGCACTTATCACTTGGTGACTTCACCTCAAGTCACACGAGCATTCTGGTGGCCCTGTGGACCCATTGAGGAGGCATGAAGAGGGGTGAGGACCTGGGTTTACATGCCCACCAGTCCAGCTGCTGGTCAGAAGCAGAAGGGACCCTGGCCCAAGGGGATTCAGGCACGTTTGTGTCTTGGCTTTCTGTCTCCAGGGTGCTCTTGAGGCCATGAAATTTGGGGAAGGGAAAGTGTCCCATCTTGGAGACCACTCCATGTGGGTCGTGAGCCAGGCAGCTGGGTGCCAACCCCAGCTGCAGCCTGCTTGATATACGATGCCCCTCAGAGCCTCAGTCTTCTCACCTGGACGTGGGAGGACAGAGCAGACACCTCACAGGATGTTGTGCGTTCTGGACCGGCAGGTGCTATGAAAAGAACAGGGGCCCAAGCACCCTACACTCCAGCCTTCTCAGCAGCCCGCCCCCCTCCTCATCCACTCACCCCACCTCAGGGGTCATCATCGTGCCCACAGTGGAGGTCAGAAGGTGGAAGGCCGGGTCTACCCTGAACATCACTCTGCCTGGGGTGTGGCCAAACGGGACCAGGACTGGCCATTTCTAGGTTATTTAAGGATCCGTGGGGCAGAAGCTGCCAGCCCCTCTCTGCCAACAAGGAAGCAGGATGGGGAAAAGCCCTTTCCAGGCCAGCACAGGCCCTGCTGAGTCCATCGCGAGGGATGGCCACACCTGTCTCCCTCCCAGGACTAAGGTCATTACACTCCGGGGCTGGGGGACCAGGCCCTATGGAGGGCAGTCATGGTGGTCCAGGGCCCCAGGGCCCTCCTGTGGGTAGGGGTGGCCGGGCTCTGCTGCCGGCCACGGGAAGGTGGACAGGGGAGGCAGAGGTAGCTGGAATTCCTGGGCCTCTCGCCCACCATGCTGAGTCCCTCTGCCCTGGGCTGATTCTACCGAGGCTCGTAGAGTCAAGGGGTGGCAGGGCAGAGAGAAATCCAGGAAATTAGGAGGGGGCAGACTAGGGTTGGGGCGGGCAAGCAATTATCTTCAGACACAGCCGGAGGGAGGGGAGAGGAGGGATATTTCATCTCCCTCCCTCACCTAAAACGCATGCATAGGGCATTTGCTAGACAGACATATGCAACACACTCCAGGGACACGCAGACCCGCTGTCCCTCCTCCTTCTCCCCCCACACGCAGGGCCTCAACTCCCCGGAGGCCTGAGACCAGACCCCACACCCAAGACACAGCCCTTCCCCTGAACCTCACACTTAAAAAAGAAAAGAATGAAAACGCTTTAAACACTGCTGCTATTTTCTTTGGTTGCAAAAGAGGAAAAGAGAGAAGCAGAACTGAAGAGCTGAGACTCTCACCAGCTCCAGGGGGAGGGGGTGGCCTGTAGGTCCTGGGACCCCAGCCAGAGCTCAGGCCTCTCTGCCCAGGGGTCCTGATGCCCCCCTGAGTCCCAAGCCCAGACCGGCATCCATGCTGCCCAGCACCATCCCACATCCGGGGGCCTGTGGGACTTGCCCAAAAGCCAGTGAGCATCAGAGCTGAGAACGCTCCCCCCACAGCAACCGCCCTGGCCAAGGAGGTTGCAGACCCACAAGGACCCCCTGCAGATCCCACCACATTTGCTCCCTTCTTATTTTCAGGTAAAATGACAGGCAATAGGAACATTAGCATACAGCCTCCTGCGGGTATGCGTGTCAGCCTTCTTCAGCACAGTGCAATCTCGGAAACATGGACGGAACCTGCCACCAGGGACACCTTCAGGATGCTGCAGCAGAAAAGCTACCAATGAGAGATCAGCCCCCACCTGGGTGCCACTGAGAGGGCCCATCCTGGGGCTCGTGTGACATGGCAGGAGGGGGCAGTTTTGGGTCTGGCCGGCTACACAGGTCCCCAAGTCCTGGTCAACCCACCCCACATATACCACCCAATGTCCCTGCTCAGAGCCCTTTGCCCCTTCCAGATGCTGCCATCCTGACAGCTCAGAAGATGGGAAATTGTACCAGCTTCTGGCTTCCCTGGGCAGTCAGGTGCACATGCAGGTAGACTTCCAAGGGACCTTAAGGCTCAGATTCCCAGACATGCAGCTGTCTCTGCCCACCCCCTGTGCACCCACCAGGAAAACACAGGACAGATTGGGCCATTGGTCCCGACCCCCAGGCCCTCCTCAGTTCCCGCTGGCCACACACCTTGGCACCAGCTTCTGGGCGTCTGCACCAGGTGAAACACATCTCCTCGATGTGTGCAACCTGTAGGCGGACCTGGCCCAGGGCTGAGAAGCAGTGGGAAAGGGAGATAAAGGCCTCTGCAGAGCAATGTGAGGACGGCACTGTGGGGCCACATGTGTGGGGCCACATGTGGGAGAGGGGTGCATGCAGGAGAGGTCACGTGCCAGGGGCTGCATGCAGGGGGTGCACGTGCAGGAGGACCACGCACAAGAAGGAAGAGCAAGAGAGCCTTGTGCAGGAGGGCCCTGTGCAGGGAGGGCCCTGGCCCAGGTCTCTGGCAGGAGCCAGTCCCACCCCAGTCCCAGGCCAGGGGCCTCAGGCTGCCCGTTTGGAGTGTGGCCAGATGTTTCCACTTGGTGTTGCAAATCTGCTCCAGGTCGAAGACACCACTGTTTGCTCTAGAAATCAAAAGGTCTCTATCGGCTGTTAAAGATGCCTGACCACCACCACCTCAGCCCTTCCCAGAGGACCAGCCCCCACCAGTGCCCCCAATGATGGGCGGAGTTGGCTGGAAGTGACAGTCTCCAGTTTTCATGATTTGGTCTTCAGATGTGCTTATGGCTCCTACGGGCCGGCAGTGTGAGCTGGGCACAGGCCACAGGGCGCCCCAGGCTGGCAGATGCACCGCGTGGCCCAAGTGTTCAGGAGACACTGAGCAAAATGCACGTTCCCGTCTCAGCTGGGCTGCTGGCAGAAAAAGGAGCCCCATCCATGGGGGCACTGGCCTCTGCTGCAGGACAGCTTGGGTTAGGGTCTTGCCTTGGCGTCCAACCGGCCAGCTGAAGGACAGTCGCCCCTCCCCTAGCTAAGAGGGTGGGAGAGGATTCAGTGCTTCTGGAAAGTTCTGAATTTGCCCCACGTTCTCTATTTCTCTGTTCCCCTCTCTCTCAAAAATCAAGACTAGCAAAGCATCACGGAAAAGGCCATTTATCTCCACAGAATTGATCATCTCCTTAGTGGGCACTGTGGCCGGGGCGTTATTTACGCCGCATGGAGACCCACTCTGCGCTTCCCGACTCCTGCCCTGGCAGCTGGGGCGGCCGGGAGGGTCCATGTGGAGGCCAGGCCCGGTTTTGATATCTCACTGATAACATATTGTACAATTAGATCAATTTGACAATTTCCATTATGGCTGATAAAATATTTATCGAGCCTTGGAGATGATGTCTGATCTCTGCGCCATTTGTTCTGCTAATGGGGGGGCGGCCGCCAGGCCGCAGACAACGCTACGCGGCTCCCAGTCCCTCCTCCCATTAGGTTTGCAAATTGCCGGCACCAGTCATAAATTACCACCCAGTCCCGCGAGATTGATGCCGAGTGACAGGGCAGGTAGGTGACTTGTGATGACATTGTTTCACAGAAGCATTAATCATGGCAGAAAGAGAAAATACTCTCAAATTGGCCCATAAGTCTAAATATTCAGGGATAAGAGAAGCAGGCGGCTGCAGGATGGTTTTAGCAGGAGCTGGAAATTGGGAAATGAAAAACATTTTCTATTATTTAACAAATCATCCTAATAATTTCCAGCGTTTTCCTCGGAGTTCCGGGGGCTCAGCAGTGAGGACGGATCTTGCCTTCTTGCTGTGGGATGCAGCCCTGGAGGCGGCTTTTGTCACAGGGTTTCCACGCTGAGGGAAAGGGTTACATATCTGGGTAAGGGCACATGTTCTGCCCCGTGCTTGGGCCACCCACCCGCCAGGGCATGGGCACTGGCTCCAGCCTCTCCTCCGTGGGGATGGAGGTCGAGCAGTTTTACCCGGGGAGGCTGGTCCTCTAGGCGAGTGTGCACTCCAGTAACACAGGCCAGGACCCAGGTGGGCTGTGGGGGGCCGTCAGGAGGAAGAAGATGCCGGACCTCGGGCTGCACCAGGGCACCTGGGAGACCGTGTTGCAGTATGCCCCCCCACCACACACACCACCCAGCATCTGCGCTGCCTCAGTCTGTACAGCCCTGAGCTGGGCTCTGAGGGTAAAATATCGCTGCAGAAGATAAACGGCCCTTAATGAATTGCCCCTGAGTTAGAGAGCCGACGTGGTTTTAATGGCAAGTGAAAAGCAAACACATCAATAGAGGAGTGGAAACGGTAGTCGGGGCCGGTCCTTGGCAGAGGCGAGTGGGCATGGGGGTCGGGGGGCTGGATCCCAGTGAGACCCTTCCTCTGCCTCCCCTGAGGCTCACCCCTCTCCCTGGGCCCGACGAGGCCTCGGGCTCAGCCTGAACCGGGGCTCTAAGCGAGACCCCAGTAGCCACATCTCGGCTCAGAAGGCTGCAGTGCAGAGTAATTAAATTAAATTGATGCTGTCCCTGTTTGAGGCCACCCTTGATTTAAGGCCAGAAAAGGAAGCAATTAAATTTAATAAAAACCAGGTTCCTAAACAAAGATATACGACAACTGCGGCCATCCGGAGCCTGCACCCGCCGGGAGAGGGAGACCGCGTTGGGTGCTGACGTGGGCTTTCACATGAAAGAAAGGATCACCTCCCGAAGCCTCTTTCCCAACGCACCTCTTTAAGACGCTAGTCCCGCTAATGACTTTGTCAAAAACCAGAACCCGGCAGGCTGTCCTCCGAGGGAGTCACTGCCAGGGCCAGCGACGGTAACTCGAAGCTGACATGTCTGTCTGGCGGCCGTAATTAAAAGGGGTCTGTCGGGGCTCAAGGTCAGGGTGCACCATCCCCGGGCCGGGCAGCTCTGAGGCTGGTGGGGAGGAGTGGCGGTGACCCGGTGCCTTGGGATCCGCCGCACCTACACGGTCGCCAAGCCACGCTCAGCCCAGGGCTCTTCCCTTCCTCTGAGGGAGCAGCCCCCTTTCCTGGTGACAGGCACGGGGCTCTGTGCACTCGCTTCTGAGCAGGCGCTCTGTGACCAGCAGCCACAGCACCGGAAAAGTTCTCTGCACAGAGATGAGGAGAAATCACCACAGCCCAGGCCCAGAGACTGGGACCACAGCGGAACCACAGATAATTAACAACACGCACTACCATTCGAGGAGGCATTCACAAGGGCAGGGGGCTGGCACTACCGAGTGCCCCCCCCAGACACAGTGATGCCGGGCTGAACCCCAGGTCTGGAGTCCCCATGGGCCCCCCAACCTCTGCCCGCCCCCTGTCCAGGCAGCTCTCGTGCGGGGCATGACATTCACAAAGACCAGTCACCTGCTATCAATCTGCTGCCCGCTTTGGGCAAAGGGACGTGATGCATTGCTTAAATATCACACTCTGCACCCCAGGGTCACAGATGGTGGCCCCAGCCCTCCTTTTTCCACAAGTCTCCATGCAAACAGCTTAGCTCCAGCAAGAAGGTGAGCGGGTGGGCGCAGCTCCAATGAGAGTGGAAGAATTCCTGTGTGAAGCACTTCCGACATGCTCAGCCCTGAGTCACGGAGGACGCTGCTGCGGTGGAAGCCGCAGGGCATTCGCGGGCCCCTCCCCCCCCCCCCCAGGCAGCCATGGCCCCTCCAAATCAAGGAAATCAGAAAACTGCAAGTGTCTGCGTTTAGATTAATCAGTAAGGCTAAGTCAGGGAGACAAGCCGATCTCTGAAGACCAGGCTGCTGAGCCCATCAAACCTCTCCCGAGAACAGAAGTCCCATTATCTCATCCCAAAGGTCAAAGTTGAACGCCCACAGCACACAGGAAAGCAGCAAGGGGGTGGTGGGAACCAGGCAAGGAGGCAGGGCAGTCTTTGCTCTCCTCCTCCTTCCAGAGCGCCATGAAACAGCAATTATGCCAGAGATGGTGTAAATTTGCCAGCCAGCCCCGGAAGGCGGGCTCTGGGCCCACAGGTTGTACTCTTGTCTTGACCACGCTGACCTCTGAGGACCCCCTCCTCCCAGGGATGACTGGTGTGACCACGTGGCCACATGCCTGGATGTGGCTGGAAGGCCTGGGCCTTAATACCCGCTTAGCTAGAGCAGGAAGGCCTTCTAGGACCTTCTGGAACTTTCCGGGACCTCTCTCCCCCAAGTTGCTGGTCGTGTATTCTGGAAGGAAAGGCTGCTTCTGAGAGAAGGCAGGTGGCTTCGGTTGCCTTCCAGCCTGACGTCCCCCTCTCCGAAACATCTCCAGGTTCCCAGAAGCGAGTGGGGGTCTGTCATCCCACAGGCGGGGGCAGGAGGCCGCCTCCAGGGCAAAGATTCAACTCACGAGCTTGGGAAAGGACTTCACAGGTGGCAGTGCAGACCCCATGCTGGTTCTGCAGCACAGCTGCGACACAGCGGGGCTGGGGGGCAGGAGGTAGTGGGGGCGACGGAGTCTCTGGGACAGACCTGGCGTTGGCCCAGGGCGGCCCCAGACACACCCCAGCAGCCAGCAGGCTCCTGGAATCTGAGCTTTTCCCTCCTGTTGTGGGATTTTGTTTCCAGCCTGCTCAGAGGTGGAGGCAGAGCCGTGTAGGTGGTCAGTGTCAGAAGCTAAGCTCGCCACAGACCCTGCTGTTTTTACACAGAGTGATGCCCAGTTGCATCAGGACCAGGGGTTTGGACTTGGGATTTTGCCCCCCAAACTATCCAAGAGTACAGAAGAGGGGGAGTGGCAAGAAAGAGCTAGGGACACAAAAAGTTGTTTGAAAAGCAGGTTGGGGAGGGCCGTCTCGCCTTGACCTGTCCTGAGGATGACAAGCCCATTTTTGTGAACAGTGTTAAGGAGTTCATGGCCAGGCACAATGGCTCATGCCTGAATTTCCAGTGCTTTGGGAGGCCAAGACAGGAGGATCTCTTGAGGCCAAGAGTTCAAGACCAACCTGGGCAACACAGCAAGACCCTACCTCTACAAAAATAAAAATAAAAGAGCCCAGGTATGCCAGACTGAAGCCCTTAATGGGGAGTGGGGGCAAACTTATGTGGAATTCTGACTCCCAGCAGCTCCATGCACGAGTCCGCCTCGCTCCTTGGTCAGGGACAGTCACTATAGCCACAGTCTAAGAGCTACTGGCCTCAGAATGCTAATTCCTGGCTGCAGGGAATGAGAGGGCAGCTCCAGGTCTGCACACGCAGGAAGGAAGCCTTCTGGGAGACCCCACCCTCCTCCATCCACACCAAGTTGCCTTCTCCAGGGAGTCCTCCCAGATAACCCTTTCAGACACAGCCACATCCAGTCTGACTTCTAGCACCTCTCTGCAGCAGGCCCTGGGTGTGGGGGGGTGGGTGGGGGTGCTGCCACCAGAGCATTCTGGGACCCTTGGCACGCCAAGGACTCTGCCTGGTGGACTGACAGTACCGCATGGCCCTGGCAGCCACAACCTTCCCTGGAATCCCCCACACACATGATGAGGCTTTGCAGGAAAGAGCCAGGGAGACGTCGCATTCCTTGCTGGGATGCGACAGGCTCGCATCTAAATCTGCACCGTGTGACACCCTCGCATGCCTGCACTTGGGCCAGACAAGCCTGGGCAGCCCAAAGCTGCAGGATGAACTTGCCGTGGGCCCCTGGATGCCTGAGTGGGAAAGGGGACATTGGGGACAACTGGGTCACTCTGTCCTTGCATACAATCCCAGGCTGCCTCCTGCCCTGCCTCAGTTTCCTCATCTGTAAAATGAGATAAGACTCCTTTCTCCAGCCCTCCTGTCCACCCATCTGGTGACCCGACCCTGGGCATGACCCCCCAGGGCTGAGACCTCCCTTGGCACCAGCCCCTCTCCAGCCTAGAGTCAGAGACAGAGGGAGAAATGACCACCTTTGCAAGTCAGTGTTCCGGTGGGTGGCATGGCCGGTGGGGGCCTTAAACCAGGTCAGTTCTCAGCACCCTGGAGCATGGGCTGCCCAATCACCCAGCACGGGACCTGAGGAAATACAGACTGCAGGCTGCAGAAGGAGGGGTCCGCGTGGGGCACGGAGGAGCGTGCAGCCGCCCCGAGAGCAAAATGTGTGTTTACAGGAGGGGAGACGGGGGCACAGGCCCATTCCTCCATCCACACCCAGCCACGGAGCCCAGGGCCCTCTGTGGCTGTGGAGAGCAGAGGGAGCACCACACCCTCGGGGTCCTCAGAGCTGGCCTGTGGACCAGGATTCAGGGTTATCAGGGTCATCGGGGGAACCAGCTTCTCTCCGCTCTGCAATGTAGGGGAACTGGGGCCCTGGAGGCGGCCAGGCCTGGGCTTCCACCCTGGCTCAGCTGCTCAGGGGCCGTCAGTCCCTCTCCCAGGCCTCCAGTCCCCGGTCTAAAAAATGGGACATACTAGAGCTGCCTCCCCAGCACTGCTGGGTGCTCCCTGCTTTTCGACCCTCACTCTCCCTGTTGTCACCTTCGTCCGGGTGGGGGGCAGGTTCCATGTTCACCACACTGCGACCACAGGTCGCTGACCTGTCGGCGGGTCAGCACCACCCCTCTGCTGGGTGCAGGACCAAGCTACCACACTGTGTTCTTCCTAAGGGGCTGCTCCCAGGTCCCTTGGAGCAGCTCTGGGCCCCAGCCCCGCCCCGCCCCGCCTGTTGTCCCGTGGCTCCTGGACAATGCAAGCAAAACAATCTCCTCGCACCTGGACTTTTAATTGCAACTGCTGGAAAAATTAAGAGAGATGCCCAAGCTCTGTCTGCAGCCAGGCAACCAGCACACCAAGAGGACCCGACCCTGCTGCCTCTGCCCCAGAGAGCCTAGGAGATAAGGGGCACAGAGGGTCTCAGGAGAGGCCCAGGGAGACTGGGCCCAGAGAGCGCCGGGAAGGGCCGAGCCCCAGAGAGCAGGGGTCCAGCTACGGGAGGTTTGTCCTGAACAATGCGATTACCTGTTTTTCGGGGTAACCTGACCCTATAATTACACCTAATCCCTGGGAGGGTGTACGGCACCCACAATGCCAGTGCCCGGAAGCCAGGAAGAGACCCTTTAATTGTCACTGCCACACCAGGGGCTTCGTGTTGGGCAGGCTCAGGTTACCCAGGCTCACAGCTGGTGTGTCACCTGCCAGCCATGGAGCGGGGAGGGCCCCGCAGGCCAGAACACAGAACCAGCGGCCTCAGGGCGGAGCGCACGCCTGCAGAGCCGGCCTTGGCAGGGGCTGGGACCTCCTGGCGCGTCGAATTTGCTGCAAAACCCCTTCCTGGGCCGCCGGGACCCATTGTTTGCCCTCAGATAAGAAATGTGGGCTCATGTGTTTTCTTTTCTTGAGAAAATGTTGGACAGGGAACGGTGTCTGCAGGACAGGAAGAGCTGGGCTCAGGGGAAGGGCCTCCCTTGCCCGCCCTTCCCACGTTCCAGACCTCCTGAGGCCCCCACCCTGCTGCCCGGGTACCAAGGGGTTGCAGCAGTGTGTTGCCTTGTTCCCAGGCCGAGGCCACCTTGCTGTTTCCTCGGGTGTTCTGCAGCCCCCCAATAAGTGAGTGGCCAGGTCTGTAAGGAAAACGCCCTTCCTCACAGACGCCTGTGACCCAGCGGGTGGCCGGCGTACGGACACAGGAGGGACTCCCAGGCCCGGCCTGTGGGTGGCCGGCAGCTCTGCGTCCATGTCGGCAACTCGACTGTCTAATCCCTCTAATGCCCGGCCGATCCCCGCCACAGGGCTCTCGGGGAGGTGGGTTCCTGGGTGTCCCACGCAGGCTCGGGTGGTCAGGCCCCTCGTCAAACAAAAGGCCGCCTGTTTGCTGCCTCTGCCTCATCGCGGCTTAAAGACATTTTTGTCATTTTTGACCAGCTAATGTCTTGAAAAAGAAAAATAAGTTGTCTAATCGCTTTAAGTTTAATCTTCGCTTTTTTTGAACACTCTAGGTGCCGATGTTGACTTTCCTGGACCAATTAGGTCAAGGTCCTTCAGGCCACAGCGGTAACTCCAGATGCTTTTCACGGTTCTTTTTCCTTCCCCTTCGAAGGGAGGTGGCTCCATGGGGCCCCACGTGCCTGCAGAGCTGGTCTAAGCAGTGGACGGGGCGTCCTCCAGTACAGAAGGGGTGGGTTCTGATGCCATTGGCTGAGCTGGGGGGCTGAAGGGGCGATGGCATCAGTTGGCCCCTCTGCTACAGCCTCCCAGTCATGCCCCTGCTGTGCCGTCTGCCTGATATCTCACCTGTTGGCCAATTCTCCATCTTTAAGCATCAAGATGGGCACCATGCTCAGAGCACCTTCTGGAGTCTGCTGTCTTCCCCAGCTGGACGTCTCTCTGACCACTTCCACGCAATTCCACTCCGTGGAAGCCTTCTCACGCGGGCCTTCCTCTTCCCATGGACACCAGCTCTGAGGACCCTAGGATACACTAACCCCCAGCGTCCCAGCACACGCCCAGGGCCTGTCCTGAGCCTGAGTGTGGGCTTTCAACACAGCTGAACGTGCTCCCTCCCTTATCCCCAGTGCCTTTGGAGGAAGGAAGTCCAGCCCTGGCCTCCTCACATGTGTGTGCATGGGGACTGCTCTCAGGTGGGCCTGCTTTGGTTTGGAGCAAGGCGAGGTCTGGCTTCCGAGAGTTGATTGTTTCTCCTTGGGTAAGGAAGGGATTGCCTTAGGTCTGATAGCCGTGCACAGTCTCCCTCACGAGAAGCCATGAAAGACCGTGGCCTCTATGCCCTGGGCTCCACAGAGCCGCTTCCTTGGGGCGTCTACCAGGCCTGTGGGGGCGGCAGGGTGATAGTGGTCTGGGTCAGGGCTGGCTCTACCATCCTCAGCTGAGCAACCTCAGGGACTCCTTAACCTCCACACAGTGGCAGAAATGGCTTCCACGTGGTTGTCGTAGAACACAGATGCAATGCAGGAATGGCACCTGCCGTGTGGATCTTGGCAAGGGTGAGACAAAGACACTGGGAACCCGTTCTGTCGGCAGTGGACACTAGGGGCAATTCTGGAGGGTTCTGCTCTGTGTGGTCACCCACAAACCACTGTGCAGGATAGACAGGACCTGGGGCTCACATCCAGGTGATTCCAGGACAGCTAGGGCCAGACTCCTCGGCTCCACCTCTCCCAAGGCAGCCTGCCGAGGACAGCTCTTTTTTTTTTTTTTTTGAGTTGGAGTCTCTCTCTGTCACCCAAGCTGGAGTACAGTGACAAATTCACGGCCACCACAGCTTCGACCTGCTGGGCTCAGGCAATCCTTGCACCTCAGCCTTCCAAGTAGCTGGAACCATAGGCATGTGCTACCACACCTGGATGATTTTTTTATTTAATGTAGAGACAAGGTCTCCCCAAGTTGCCCAGGCTGGTCTCAAACCCCTGGGCTCAGGCAATCTTCACCCCTCCGCCTCCCAAAGTGCTGGGATTATAGACATGAGCCACTGCACCCGGCCAAGGACAGCTCTTCTAAAAGAGCTTGGGAGAGCCGCCCCCAGGCCCATGCGCCCCAGGTATCTCCTTCCTCAGTGAGTCCAGCCGGGCCTTCTCAGTGGGAGCAGCATTCCCTACTTCCCTGTGAGAGCTACTGGAAGCACCTCTGGCAAAGCCATCCCGGGTCCTCTGCAGCTCGTGCCCCGGGACCCAAGTGCCTGGAGCTGCTGCCACTGCCACCTTCGAAAACCACCAGGAGTGTTCTATCTTCAACCACCATCACAGGGATCCTCCAGGCTATGTCCTTGAGGGGGCTGGCCAGTGTGGCTGCCACAGTGGGGCCTCTGAAGTTGAGCTCCTGGCAGAGTTGCTCAGGTCCCAGCTCCATGGTGATGCACCTACTGCAGGTATGTAGTATTCAAGACTTTCTGAATTGTGCCTCATATTTCCTGTAAATAGATTCTGTCTATACAGTTGAATACAGCACAGTGTCAATTACAGGCCCATTTTCCATAAGTTTAGGGTAGAAACACAGTATTTGTGTTTGCAAAAGGTGAGGTCCCAGGTGTGTGGGTCCCGACCTTTGGCTCTACCCCTGTCCCCCAACCCTGGGAATTCCCAACCGGATGTGCTCAGAACCCATTGGACCAAATAAGAGTAACTTCACTTCAAAATTAAATTCTACTTTAAGTGAACCCTCTGTTCTCTCTCTCAGGAGGCAGAGGTGTTGTCTTGTCCAGAAAACAGTATGAGCAGGATGCCTCCAGAACATTCCGAACCTCACGTCAGCTCCAGATCTGCGGTGAGACCCATTGGTGGAGAGGAAGGAAGACAGGAGGGGAAGGGAGTAATAATCGGAGCAACATGAAGAGCCGCCACGTTCCCAGACATCCAGGTTCCAACGGGGTGAGCTTCCCTGCAAGACCTCTCCCTGCAGCCCATCTGCCTGGCAGGATGCGTGCGCCCCTCTGAGAGGTTCTGGGACGTTCCAGAAGGCTATTTGTGGGCAGGCCTCCCAGGGATCCAAAGTCTTGCTCTGACCAGGCCCAGGTCTCCTGTCCCCTCACCCTCCCTCCACCCAGCAGTCTCCTCTCCTGTGCCCACCGGCTGGAGAATGATCTGGGCAGAAACCAGGGACCATGTCCCCTTCTGAAGTGTTGTCATCATCATCCACATCACAGAACGCTGCAACGACCAATTTTTCTTCTCAGCCCCGCAACCGAGTTGCCCTCCATGCGGTCCCGAAGTCACCCTCTGCCTCCTGCCATCTGGACCACTCAACGCTGTAGAGACCCGGATACAGGATCCAAACCCCAAACTCAGAGAAATCAGTTTAAACCTTTAAAAAGTGCCCTCAATGCTACCACTGTGCCCCGACTGCTCAGTTCCCAGCTATATAATTAGCACATAAAGACTTGCCTCCGAATTAAATGGCAGTAATTGGGTTTTTTAAAAAAACTAATTTAAATCCTAAACCCTTTGGAAAAAAATTGTCATTGTTTACATATTAAACAGACTAGCATTTTAAGTATTATGAGGCTAATTTAACAGGCTTAGCCAGCACCTAGGCCCAGGAGGGAGGAGGAGGCAGGACCCAGGGAGAAAAAGGCCCAAAGCTCAAGAGAAAAGGGAGGACCACCGAGAGCTGGGAGTGGGGGGGAGGACAATGAGAGCTGGGGGAGGGGAGAGGACGGGGATCTGGGAGAGGAGGGAGGACCAGGAGAGCAGGGGGAGGAGGGAGGATCAGGGGAGCTGGGGGAGGACAGAGGACCAGGGGAGATGGGGGAGTAGGGAGGATCAGCAGAGCTGGGAGAAAAGGGAGGACCTGAGGAGGACCAGGAGAGAGGAGGACCAGGAGAGCTGGGAGAAGAGACAGGACCAGGGGAGCTGGAGGAGGAGGGTTGGGGCACTGGGAGAAGAGGGAGGATCAGAAGAGCTGGCAGAGGACAGAAGATGAGGGGAGGCGGGACAGGAGGGAGGACCAGGGGAACTGAGAGAGGAGGGAGGACCAGGAGAGAGGAGGGAGGAGCAGGAGAGATGAGGGAGGAGGGAGGACCAGGAGAGTTGGGAGGGCAGGGAGGACCAGGAGAGCTGGGGGAGGAGGGAGGACCAGGGGAGCTGGGGGAGGAGGGAGGACCAGGGGAGCTGGGGGAGGAGGGAGGACCAAGAGAGCTGGGGGAGGAGGGAGGATCAGGAGAGCTGGGAAAAGAGGGAGGACCAGAAGAGATGGGGGAGGAGGGAGGACCAGGAGAGCTGCCAGTACACCCCAGGGCGGCATCACCACAGGTCCTGGCCAGGGCCCTGGACTCCCTGGGATGTCGGCAGAGTTGGGACCCGTACCCCAGGCACCGACCTGCGCTAGCACCCCGTCTGCGCCTACCACCAGGGCCTCAAAGTGTGGGGGAGCACCCTTCCTCATCATGGCTTGGCACAAGTCCAGGCAAGTAGGAAATCCTCACATTTCCACAGGTGTGGAAATATCTGCTTATTGTTTCTAGAATTGTTTCATTAAACTTCACCACATTATTTTCCTGCATTGCAGGCATTTAAAGCAGAGGGGTATAAGAGCTGTAATTATTTTTTCTTAACAATTTTTTTTTCTTTTCGTTTCCTGCGAAAAAAAAATCCTTTGAGGCAAATGTCAGCAAGAAGTGGGTGAGCCGCTGAGAGTGTATCTACAGAGTTTCAGTGGAAACATTTTTGAAAACACGTTGAATGATTGGAGAGCTGTCACCTGCATCATCTGTTCCTCCATGGGAAGAATTAAAGACTCCAAGTGGCCAGTCCCTCCAACTTTAACCCAGAAATGTGATAATATTACAAAACAAACCTTTTTTTCACTTGAAAAAAGTTTTTTTCCTCAAAGGGGAATAAAACAATAAAACTTGCCAATAGCAAGAAATGTTTAAACAGCAGATGCCTTTCTTTTCTCTGAGTTTAAGCGTTTGCTATGGTTTGAAAGATAATAGAAACAAGACTACTATGATTGAAAATTGTGGGTGCAGCACAGCTGGGAGGAAGCAGGGACAGGGACATACAAGGACATATCTCAGGTGGGAGGCAAGCTCTGCCCACAGGACACCGTGGCACCTCTCTCTCCCTCAAATGCTTAAGGGCAAACGACCCTTGGAGCTGCGTTCTCAGTCTACCCACAGCCCCAGGAAATGACCAGGAAGCCCCTGACATGGGCATTGGTGCAACCCAGAGCAAGGAGATGACAACGTTCTGGACCCAAGTGTCCAGAAGAAAGGCTGGTGGGTGTGACATCACTAGAACCAGGGCCCTATACACAACTGTGGAAAACATAGCCCTCTACACCCGCCCACCAACAGGCTAGTGGCTCACAGGAAGGGGCAGCTGGACCTGAGAGAGTGAAGTGAAATCTGTCTAAGGCAGCCTCTTGAAAATTGAGAAATGGAAAGCAAAGGTCCCCAAAGGAGAAGTGGCAAGTTACATGGTGAGCGGAGCTGTTCTCAGGACACACAAAGAATGACACCCTCCCCAAACCCCAGAGATATGAGTTAAAAAAGCAGTGACGTGGTAGCAAAGGAACCCGCACAGAGGGGACACTATTTGGGGGACAATTCAGCCTCCATATGCTTCAGATGCACTAGGAAGTGCCCACTCCCTGGACTGTGCTAAGAAGTCAGCCTCATCCTGGGGTCTTTGTGGCTGCTGTTGTGTTTGTCGTTCGCAAAGGACACACTGGGGTGCAGGACACAGCAGTGGGTCTGGAGTGACCCTTGGAGCCCCAGTGCTAGGATTTGGGGGACAAGAAGGAGCAGCTGGCTCCTCCCCCAGCTAGGTGCTGAGGGTGCAGATAGGGAGAGACCAGCTCTGCTCCTGGAAGACCCATGGCAGCAGGGTGGGCCCCACAGAGCAGGGCAAGCTCACACTGGGAGAATGTCCCCAGGCCAGGTGATGATTGTGATTCAGTGAGGCCATTGAGGGTTAGGGTTTGGGTTTATCTGTCTGTGCCCACACAGGGCCTCTGCATGGATAGGCACATATGCACACACACATGCACACCCATGCACACATACACATGATGGCTGCCCAGTCATGCCCGGTTTAACCCTCTTAATTTCAAAACAAGTTGATCTTCTCCACAGCAACCAACACTTCCATTTGCAGCTTATTCCCCTCAAACTGTGGACCCATCACCCTTCGGGCTGGCTCCCTGGGCCCTTGAGCCCTGAGTGGGCAGACCACTGCTGCAAGAGAAAATGTCGCCAAGACGGAACCTTCCCAGGGTCCTGGGAAGGGGAGCGTGTGGTGGGATTCTCTTTCTGAGTTGCACCCCCCTTAACATTTTAAATTCCATTTTAATCAGGATAAAATGGAAAATCAAAGTTGATTTGATGACCCCCAAGTCTTTCGGGACAAGGCACCCAGTGTTGAACGCGGCAAACAGATTCCCAGGGCTGCCTCTCTGCCCCCGCCAAACCTTCTGTCTTTGTTTCTCTTCCGATAAAGATCACTTGTCCCCCATCACGTGGAACATGCTGGAAGACGGACCCCGGCCTTTCTTTCCATTTCCAAACACTCAGCGCAACTCTTTCTCCAACAGAACATGGCATTGACCTCTCAATGGTGGGGCTGAGCTGGGTGGAGGCAAGGACATCCTCATCCGATGCCCTCTGAAGTACAAGGGAGCACACTGGTGTTTTCTCGGGATTTGGCCATTTTAAGGAAAAAGCTGGGGAAAGTGTCCCCCAACTCCAGGGGCCTCCGATAAGGCCAAATCCAGAGACTGACTGGAAGCCGCAGCCCCTACCCTGTGACTACGCCACCCAGCCTCCTGCTCAAGGCAGCCAGGCCCCTTGGTGGTCGGCCAAGGGCTGAGGGCCTCCCCACACCGGGGCCTCGTGGCTTGCCTACTTCGCTGCTGATCCCCACACCTGGGGATGCCCTGCCTTCAGGGGATGGGCTGCAGACCTTCCCACTCATGTGGGCCAGCTGGCCTCATGCTCAGAGTCGCGGACCCGGCCTTTGTGGCGCACTGTGGGCCTGGCCAGGGCAGTCTGCCTTGACCCTGTCCCACCGTCTCAGGAAGCGCGGTGGCGCAGAGCCTGCGTATCGTCTTACAAGCGGAATGGATCCGCTTAGCAGCCCGTCTTCCAAAATGAAACCAGAAACCAGGTCTAATCATTTGAGCTCGGAAGAGATTCCCCAAGTGCCCGGGAAGTTGGGCTGTGCCTCGCAGCTGAGTAGCCTCCTCTCTCCCCAGACACACAGATCATGCAAGCAATAAAATGGAACACACCACTGCACCCCCAGATGAAGGGTGGGGGGCTCTATCTGCGAGGGCATCGTCTGGGTAAGATGATATCAGATGTAGCAAACAAGAGAAGCAAAGTTCAAGAAACCAACATATATCAGCTTTTGGCAATGTCTACACACCACTGTTCTGCATTTTCAATAACTCGGTGCCAAATCGTAGCAGGCTCTCCGTGCCAGAAACCAGGCGAGGTCAAGCGAGGATCGCAGAGGAGTGCAAAGATTTGTCTTTAAAAAGCACAGTGCTGAAATCTATTTTGAGTTTTGCAAAACAAGAGCCCGTCTGGGCCTGCCCCCCACCCCTTTTTCCTTGGTCTTTCTCTTTTCACTTTAAAACGAGCATCTAAACCTTGTTCCCCAACGCCGGCTTCCAGCTCCGGGCCCTGGCTGGGCTGAGCCCAGGCGTGAGGATGGGACCCGACCACTGTGTCCACCCCCGAAGGCAGTTCTCGAAGAATCCCTGACTCAAGGGGCTTCACAGGGCTCGGGCCTGGGGCCTCCCAGCTGCATCCAGGGAAAACCAGAGTTTGCCAAACACACAGGCAGGGCAGCCAACTCTGGCCTGATGTCAGAGCACCCACGCCCCACTGACACCCCGTGCACCAGCCACGCGGAATCAGAGACCTTTCTGGAACATCCCCTGCACCTTCCTGTCCCTGTGCCTCTGCGTGGTGCTGATCCCATCACTGATCAGCCTCCACTTGTCTCCATGTGTCTCACCCGTCCACACGGCTGGGGGCCACCTCCAGTGCTGGCTCTTGTCAGGTTCCGTTCCTCCCTTCACAGCACAGTCCCTCCACTGAGGTCCTCACCAGAGCCCAGGGCTGGAGCCCCTGGTCCAGGCCCCAGCCCTCCGTCTCTCCCTGAGAGCTCCGGCACCATGAGAAGCCTCTGCTTAGCATCAGTCCAGGCTCCTGGGTTTCCAAAGCCCACCAGGTACTTCAGGGCTACATGGTGTGCTAGGTCACCTAGCATCCGAGGGAGTCGTGAATGCACAGCCCAAACTCCCCTGGCGGAGAGCCGCCTGGAATCTGGATGCTGCCCAGAGGCAGATGGGCCTGTTACTCCTCGGGCCGTATCGATCTGTGCAGTGGGACTGGGCGACTGGGGTATGGGAGAGAGTGGGCAGCTGTGGCCGACTGTCCTGGGGCCTAGCCGGCCGACGCCATTCCCAGGCACGGCCAGGCTGGCTGGATGTGGAGGGGTAAGGGCTGCGGGGACAGCCGCGCCTCTGCAAGCCCAGAGGAGCTGGACCGGGAAGGGAGGCCGTCGGCGCCCAGGCCCACAATGGCCCCTTTCTCCCCGCGTGCATTGAGACAGTTCAGTTTGGAATATTTAAACAGTTGTATATTCACAGATTGCAACGAGAGGAGAGGATTACCTAAGGACGAGGCTAGCCCGCGATCAATGCATAATCAGATAACTGCCCAGCTCTCTACAAGGTTTTACGGGAGATCAGCCACTCAAACGCTAATTCCTCTTGCTAATTAAGCAGGCTGTTAATTGCTCTCGGGCCTCTAATGCCCCTGTCATTATGCTGGTAACAGCCCAGTGACAGCAATGGGCCTGGAGCTGGGGCCCACAAAGAAGCGGAGCCCTTAATGAAGCGAGCCAGCCGGGGACCGGCACCTCGCCCGCACCTCACCCGCACCACGCTCTGTTCTGAGGGGCTGGGCACTGAGGGGTCAGTTCCCCCCGAGCGGCCTGAACACGTTACGAATGCCCCAACCCGCCGTGACCGATGGTGCACACAGCTGGCTCCAGGAAAAGCCGCCGGGAGACATTTTTCTTTCTTCGTTCAAAAATAAAAACCGAGCTGATCCAGAGACCCGAACAATTGCTTTCTAAAACTCACAACTTGTCCAGAACCTTGTCAAGCCACGGCCGTATCCCCCAGAGGCTCACATGTCCAGGGCCTGCTCCCACTGAGCCAGCTACTCTTCCCTTCGGAGCAGGGCTGCAGCTGAGCAGCCCAAAGCAAGTTGCCTGGCCTCTGATCCTCAGTTTTCCCCATGTGACCTGGTGATGGGGGGGTGCCTTGGGGGGCCAGAAAAGACATGAAGGGCTGCACGGAGGCCCATGCACTCAGAGTGGACTGGGAAGGCACCCCACCCCGGGAGCATCCTCTCCGTCTGTCTGCATTGGTGGGCGTCAGGCCAGCCTGCTCTGGTCCGCTCTAGGGCCTCTCAGGCTAGAGCCCGGGGCTCGGCCATGTGGTGAGAAGCCAGGTCCAGTGAGAGTGATTTGCAGAGGCTGGGAAGCATGCTGGCCGGAGGAAGGCCAGGCCTCCTCACGGGGCTCAGCTGTGGGACGCACTCGTCATGCTGTGTTGCCCTTGGCCGCTGCCTGTGCCTCGGCGAGGCAGAGACATCAGAGCTTTGGGCAAAGAGAAATTCAGCAGAACTGTGTTTGGTTTGGGTCAGCTGAGTGGGTTTTTCCAGAGACACAGAGAACCCCAGAGAGAACCCTAGGAACTGGGCAGAGGTGGAGCCCGCAGGAAGCTGAGCACAAGCGGAGATGGCATAGGGCACCACAGAGGGCAGACCCCCACTGCTTCCTTCCGGCGTTCCCGGGGGCCAGGGGCTCTTTCTTGGCTCGACTTCTCCAGGGCTGCCCAGATGGTGGAGGGAGGAAGATCAAGAACAATTCTGGGCCCTGGATCTGGCAGGATCCCTTGCTGACTGGCCCCTCATGTTGGCCGCCAAGGGCAGGGAGAGCACCCCATCCTGTTGGGGTCACCCCAGGCTGGGGGAGGGGCCTCAGATGCCCACCAGGCTGAGTAGAGATGCAAGCCCAGGTCTGTCTGACCCCGATCCCCCAAGGGTCTGGCAGGATGGCCAAAGTGGCTTGAGTGACAGGCCTGGGATATGGCGGGCAGTGGCTGTCATTGAAAACGGCTCTCTCCCCAGTGAGGTTAGGGCTGACCCGAGGGCCCAGCTGGGGCTGCCATCTTGGTCCTGCCCCTGGTCAGTTCCTGGACAGAGAGTCACATTTAGAAGGCACGAGGGCAATGTCACAGATCAGCCAGCCAGGCCAAGAGCTGCTCAGAGTGGCCAGTCGGATCTCAGAAGACACCGGATGTCCTCCTGAGGCCCCTGAGGCAGTTCCATGTCCCTCTCTGCCTCCAGTGGCCTCCCCACTGCCAGCCTTGGTGAGTTCTCACAGGGTGGGGCCATCTAATGCTGGCAGAGTCTTCCCCTTGCCTTCCTCCGAGGGCACCACAGGCAACCTCGGAAAGACAGGTTGTCCTCAAGGAGTCTGGGGCAAGGGAGCTGTCCCTGCACTGCCCACACGTGGGCAAGTGGTACACTGAGACTGGAATGGCTACCCGCAGCCTGGAGGAGCTGCAGAGATGCCACCTGTTTAATCTTGACATGGATACAAGTGTCTCCTCTTGCCCTACCCATGAGGAGAGGTAAACTGACCTGCCCAGGTCACATGCTCACACAGTCAGACCATGACTAAAATCATGGGGTCTTACCAAGGGCCAGGGCTCTGGGGTAACCGGTTGGCACCCCCTTTCTCAGGGTCACTCAAGAGGCAAATCAGAAGAAAAGGATACACCACCCTCCAGTGGAATGTCCAGAGTCCACCTATGCTAGAGTTTGGCCTTGGATGTCCCAGGGGAAGGGGCATGGGACGGGCTCCCCACCTCGCTTGCAATCCCTGAAAAGACTCAGCCTCCCTCCCCTGGGAGCAGGGCAATCTTGCTCCCCGTCCTGACAGGACGTCCCAGGGTGGGAAAATGTCGCCCACTGGCCATTCCCCTCCCCTAGGAAGGTCCAGTGGGCTCCAGACTGCAGTGGGCAGTCCCCTCCAGCTGTGTCTGGGGAAACATCTTATCTTGGCCGTCCGTGCCTTGCTCTGCACAGTGTTACACTTGGGGGCCTGCAGACGTGACAGCTGCCTGGAGATACACTGCTGTAACCCCTAGCTGGTGATGGTCTCCTAATTCCATCATGCCAGCTTGCCAGAGGGTCTCTCTGCAGTGGGAACAGAGAGTCCTGGACCCTGGCACCCAAGCCCACTTCAGCCCCAGGCCCTGTACAAGGGAACAGAGCACCCAGGCTGAAGAGCTGGTCTTTGGGGTGGCCATACCAGGTAGTAGAAAAGGGCAGTACCAAAGACTCGGGTGCTACCATACAGCCAGCATGCCCGGCCTCGTCTCCACCGGGGACCAAAAAGCTATGGTAGCTCCTCTGGCCTGTCTCCTACTCACCTCGGCCTCTGCACCCCACCACCCAGAGCACTGAGACCCCCCCAGCTGCCCCCAAGCCTCGGATCCCTGTGAGGCTCTCCTCCCTTAGCCCCGTTCAGAGGAGTCCTCTGCGCCAAGTCCTGGTTCGAATTTGCCAAGCGGCGGCTGGTTTTCATTCCGGTAGCCGCCCTCCCAGAGCCCCGCAGGAAGATCAACCTGTTCAAAGTAGGAATAAAACACAGTAAAACTCAACAGCATCTCTCCGCCCCTTATTAAATTAAAAATTCTGGCCAGTAAGGGAAACCCTAAACTTGATTTCCTTTCCTGGGATGGTTTCCGCGGCGGGGGCAGGGGTGCTGGCCTGTGAGATCCGTGGAGCCAAGGCGGTTCATTTTTTTCACTCATATAATGATCCTTCCTCCCTTGCAGGCACTTGAGCTGTGTTTATTCTGCTCAAACCCTGAACTGTTCCACACGACCGCTCAGAGCTGCCAGGGGCCCAGGAGGGCTGGCCTCCTTCAAGAGGCCCATGTGCTTCAGGGGACAACCTTTAAGGAACAACCTAGGTCGGGCAAGGTGGCTCAAGCCTGTAATCCCAGCACTTTGGAAAGCCGAGGTGAGGGGAGTGCCTAAGCTCGGGGGTTCAGTACCAGCCTGGGCAACTTGGTGATACATCAAAAATTAGCCGGGCGTGGTGGCGCTCACTTGTAGTCCCGGCTCCCTGGGAGGCTGAGGCAGAAGGATCACCTGAGCCCAGCAGGTTGAGGCTGCAGTGGCTATGAGCATGCCACTGCATTCCAGCCTGGGTGACAAAGTGAGACTCCGACTCAAAAAAAAAGGGACAACCTTCAGGACTGTGCTAGACTTAGATGCCTGGGAGAGACTGGCTCTCCCCAAGAAGCTACAGAGATAGGGTCTTCCCAGGACCGTGGCCTTGGGGACTTTAGCCCCAGAGCCGAGTTGGGCAACTTGGTGGGGGACATTGGGTGCAGTCATAAGACAAAGGGGACTATTTGCAGAGTGTCAGGGCCAAGGCGACGTGGAATCGATTAGAAATTGGGAGGTGTGTTTTGCTCTCCCCCACACAGGAGGGGGACAGGCCGGTGGAGGCCTCGCTGGCAGTCCTATGTGGCGCTCAGAGCTGCATGTGGCTGGGCCGCGTGTGGTGGGGCCACTGCCGGGTGCTGCCCTCGCCCGCCTGACCTCCACAGGCACCGGGTGCAGGAAAGGGGCTCACGGTGGGGCAAGGCTCCCCTAATCAGATCCATACACTGCCGGGTGCGCATTTAATATAAAAGATCTGGCGATACCCACCGCCCGCGCCCGCCGCTCCGGCCCGACTGAAAGGCCTTTGTTCGCGGAGATTAGAGCAGGATTTGCTTTCATTTTTCATGATGTTTCACTCACTACACCACCGGGGTTATTGACGCAGCCGCAGCCCTCCTTCCCTCCACTTCCCACCCGTCCCTGCATTCTGGGGGTCTCCAGCCGCCTCGGGCAAGGGTGCTGGCGGCAGGGAGGCCTGACCGGGCCGGCCAAGGGGTTCCGGGAGAAAGGGGTCCACAGGGCCAGGGCACCAACCCCCAAGGTTACCAGGCTGCGCTGGTCCTGCCCTGTCCCCTCACCGGCTCCCGTCTATCCCTCCCCGGCACGGCCTCACATCTGTTTCCAGGTATTGGAAGCCCCGTTCATTTTTCATCACCGCCCCTTGTCCCTCGCTTCCCGGTCGGCCAGGCTGGGACCCGCACGCAGTGGGCAGTGGGTCTTGCGGGCGGTGCGGCTCCCGGGAGGCTCCGAGAAACAGTTTACTCAGGCCATGTTGCTGAGGGCTGCTCTTACTGTGTTTTGCTTCCATTAGGAGCCAGTCTTTTCTGAGCCCATTCCTGAAAATAGCTCCATGTTGCTTTCCTCCAGGACTGGCTTTTAAAATAAAAGCTGTTTTTAAAAACAAATAATGTCATCCTCCGGCTCGCGCCCCCTGCGGCCTGGTGCCATTTTCATGCACAGATGCTGGTCCCAGAGCAGAGCAGTCCCTGGGGCCTGGATAGGAGGGTGGGCTCTTGGTGCAGACTCCCTCCAGCTCAGGCTAGTCTACCCCACGCAGCCTGAAGGCCAGGACAGCCCCGGTGACCCACGAGCTCTGACACTGACCGACAGGCTGTCCTCTGCCCTCCAGCCTCCACTGCCTCCCAGCCCTGCCTCCAGAGGTTGGCACTAATTGTAGCATTTTTCCTGCACAACAGAAAGAAAAGAGGAGAAAGCACACACTTATGTTGTCCCAACACAAGATTCTGACATGTTAACAAGTTTATTATATTCTGTTTCCAATTTAAACACAGAATGGGTTCCTCGAAAAAGTGGGAAGTCAGCCTCTAAAGGTTCTCCCTGGGACCCACAGCCTCCCTGCGCTCCTGGCCCAGGCTCAACCGTGTCACCCACGGTCCCCAAGCCCCACAAGGGCCACAGCTTCCAGACCCCTCCTCCCCAAATGTCCACCCTGCATTTTACCACTAAAGACCTCAGAAATTCCAGCACTTAGACCCGAGAGCTGGCGTCCTCCCGCCCTCGGGGTCTTCAGGGGACAAGACAGGGGCTGAGGGACAGGGGTCTCCTAAGTTCCTCTCTGGACACTGGAGTTCCTCTTTCTGGGGCTTTGAGAGGATAGTGGCACACCCTTTGGGGTCACTAAAAACAAATGACCAAGTGCACACTGGAAATGATCTTTATGTGTGGGACAACCCCCGCCACCTTCATGGACAGAGCCCTCCTCTCTTCCCAGCCCCCATGCAGCTCCAGTTTGTCGCCAGTCCGGCCAAACCCCAAAACATTCACTTTGCCTGGGCGGCCAGGCTGACACACTCCAGACACATCCCTGGAATCTTCCAGCACCCTGGGAGAGGCGGCTGCCAAACCGTGGGGGGGACACACATGATATATGTGGAACATGATGTGGGCAGTGCAGAGGCACCTTACAGATTCAGTCCATCCCCTTAATTACTTGGATTTCAAACTGCCACTGATAACACGGCCAGCATCAGGTGGGTGCCTCCTCTCCCACAGGAGCTCATGACTACCTGTGGCCCCAGTGGAGGGCAGACTGAGTCTCCCACCAGCCTGAGCACAGAGGGACCTACGCCCCAGGACCATCCAGGGTGTCCCTGGCCATCATGGGGGCTCCCATCTGGGGGCACGTGGGCAGAGGTGCTGGGCCTGGCGTTTCCCATCCTGTCTCCTCCCGAAAAGCAGCCTCCAGGTGGGGTGGGGTTACAGGGCTCTAAGGGGCCATCCCTCCAGCCTCCCCCTCTCCCTGAGGGCTGCAGAGGGGGTGTGTCAGCTGCCCAGTGTGTGGGGCAGGACCGACCAGCAAGCCCAGGGCTGGCCCTGGCCTTTCTCAGCTTCGGCAAGGGCCTCAAGCACTTAACTCCACGGCTCAGGTGAAGCAAAAGGCTCCATCCCAAAGCTCTCAAGGCGCAGAATGTGACCCCGGCCGCCTCCCATATACCCAAGTCCTGGTCCTTCATTGCCCACAACCCTATCATGACACAGCCAGGCTTCCAGCACACCCCCCAACTCTATCACACCCCTGTTACACCCCAGCACGCCTCCCAGTCCCGGGCTGCGCCAGAGAGAAAACACACCGCACCAGCCCCGCCCAGCATGCACCCAAGGGTCCCTGGGAGTCACGGTTTGGGGGGTACACGAAGAACACAGCCCTGCTCCCCCAGCCTGGCCCAGGCTGCCAGGGAGACTGAGGTGGGAGGGAGAGCTCTCCTCATCCCATCCTTTCAGGGTAATGTCTTGCCATGCTGGGGTCTGGAGAGAGGTCATTAACAGACTGCAGAGAGCCCAACCTGCAGGTGGTCACCCACCAGGCCACAAGAAGAGTGCCCCCTCACAGGCAAGCCGAGGCTTTGGTTCCCCCATGGTGCCTGGAAAGGAGGCCCCATGTGGCCAAGAGAGGTGGCTCCAGGCAGGCTGCCTTGAAAGGGAGCACTGGGGCTCTGCCAGGCAGGGGCTGCCATGCCAGCCCCCAGGTCGACAGAGGTGCAGCCAGAAGTCACCAGGCCAGTGAGTTTGGCCGCAAAGTCCCTCAGCTGAGGGAGACCGGGGGCAGAGATGGCCGCTCTGCCCCCGAGACCACCCCCTTGTTCTGCAGGGAGACCACCCTGCCTGCCTTGAGGTCAACCCTGCAGGCCACTATCTCCCATACCACCCCCTGACCAGGGTCTCTCCTGCCACAGGGGCCAGAAGGGGCTGTCCCAGGCCTTCCTCCATAGGCGATTTCAGTCCTGCTTGGGAACAGGGGCCTTTGGGCCCTGGTGTCCAGACACCTGCAGATGCACTCACAGGTGTCCATGCACACACATGCACAAGGGCGCATGCACACCCTACCCCACACACAGAGCCCATGTGCATGAGGGCCTGGGTCTCCCTCACTCACTCCATGTGACCCCCTAGGCTGAGATCAGTCAGTTCTGAGGCCTTGAACCCCTACTCCGCTAGTTCTGGCAACACATCACACGTCACAGGGCAGCTGATCATCCACTGAAAACCATACAGACACCAGCTCCATCCCAGCTTCGCTTTCTGTCCCCTGGAGGCAGACAGGCATCTTAACCAAGGCCTGGGATGCAAATTTGAGACAGGCACTGTCACCCCAGGGAGGCTCCTCCCCACAGCACCCTAAATCCAACCTTTTCTATTTCCCAAATCTGTCCCCACTCCAGTTCAGGCCCCAAGTAGGGGCATCCAGGGACACCCAGAGAGCCCCTTCTCTGGGACTGTGACTCTCCCAAGGAGCCAGGCGGGGGGTACGGGAGTAGGAATTGCCATCGGGCCACCAAGATGTCCACACTGTATCCTTCTGGGTGACTCAGTTTCCCGCACTCTGAGTAGGTCTGAGTCAGCCTTCGGGGAATATCTGTTTCACGGGCATGGGGAGACAGCTGTGTGTGCATGTATGGCATGCACAGGCATACAAATCTTCCCAAACCCACACATCCAGCATGAGCACACACACACACACACACACACACACACACACACACACACACACACACACAGAGCTAGGTGAATTCTTGGCACCCAGAAGCCTGATGCCAGAGCCCATTAATCTGGGGGCACCGGGGGGTCTCTATGGCACAACCCAGACCCTTTCTCTTATCAGCTGAGGTGCCAGGATAGGGTGTCTGGGGCTGTGGCCCAGCCCTGACTGTCAGTGAGGCAGGACCATCCCTGGACTAAACCAGTGTACCCAACTCCATCCAGAGCCTGGAGCCCTAGCCCTGCCCTTCACCCTGGAGGGGATCTTGGGAGATAAAGTGTCCTTTTCTGGTCTAGGCCTCTCAGCGAATCAAGTAGACGATAGCCAGGAGGTAGAGGCCACGTAGGAGAGGCCCATGTGGCAGCCCACATGGCAGCAGAAGGAAGATGGCACCTAGAGCCCCTGTCCCCACACCATTTCCCAGACACCCGTCTCTCAGTGCTCCTGGGGTGACCAGGCTGCCGGGTCAGGGTGGGTGTGTATTCCCTCTGTGTCCTTCCCAACCCTCCCGACCACCTCCACACAGACCCTCAAAGTCCTGGTTTCAATTGGCCCCGGCCCTACACGGTCTAATCCGATTTCCTATCCCTGAAGCAGGCCAGGGCCATGACCACCGGTGGCTGGGCCAGCACTCCCACCCCCTCTGCCATACTTGTATTTAACATGCCCTTAAACCTGGGCCAGCCTGGAGCGGCTCAAGGAGGCGGTTATGGAGGCCAGAAACCAGGAATGAATTACTCAGGAAGGATGCCGGCTACAGTGGCCAGAGCAAAAAAACCTGGGGCAGAAAAGCATAGAGGAGGGTGGACCCCAGGGAAGGGACAGGGCCCTGATGGGAGCCACTGACCCAGCCATTCATGTAGGTGCTGGGGACAGCTGTGTCCACCTGACACCCCACTCTGTGATACATGTTTTCGGGAGGCTGACTTCTGCTCTGACGTTCAGACTGGCTTTCTACACTTGCAGGACATATATGGACAGGTATGAGTGCGGGAGAGTCAGGGAGGTCAACCTGGGCTGTCAAGGCTGTAGTGGAGAGTGCGCCCTATCACTGTGGGACCGAACGGAAAGCAGTGCAGACCACACTGAGGGCCACAGCCCTGGGCCAGGGCCAGAGCCATGGGGGAAGGGGCTGCACAAGGGCACCCAAGGGCATAGCATGGAGTGGCCTCTGACGTTACCTGGCCAGAGCTCCAGTGCAGACCAGAGGTGACAGGCCACACGGTGCCTGCAACCGCAGCCAGGTTCACGGTTCTGGGCAGGCTCTGTCCATGACAGGGAGACAGGGAGGGTTGGGCAGAGCAGACTGCTCCAGCCGGGGAAGGACAAGCATCCACATCCACCCTGCCTGGGGCAGGGTCAGTGTGTCCAGGCTGAGCTGCCATCTTGGGGTGTCATTCCCATTGGAAGAGACCGGACACAGAACAGCTGCATCCTATCAAGCAACTCTGCACCAGCATTGCCTGCGTGCACATGGCTGGCACCAGGTGTGGAGGCAGCCAGCATGCTCCAGCTGCCATCCACCCCACGCAAGAGACACCTGCTGCAGATACACTGGGTGCCCAGGGAGCTGGGACCGTCCCTCCCTTGCCAACTACTCTGGCTGATGGAGGAACTATGAAACTGCTACCCACCCTGGCCCTAGGATAACCACCCTCACCAGGGCTGGCCCTGACCTCCCCGGCCCCCAAGAAGGACTTGGCCTGGCACTCGCCTTGGGAGGGTCCCTGGCAAACCTGCTTAGGCTCAGCACCTGCCGTGGAACCTGGGCCACTCAGCATCTTGGGAGCTTCAGGGGCCAGGAAGGGCCGCCTTGAAGCCTCCAAGAGGCTCAGGCCTGGCCGGCCTACACATGGGATGAGAGGCCACAGCACAGGCCCCAAGGCGAACCCCGAGGGAGGTCACAGAGGGAGAGAGAGGCAGGAGAGCAGGGAGTTGCAGAGCAGGGGAGCGAGACACAAGCCAAGGCTGGATGCCCAGGCAGGGGCAGCCCCGGGGCACCTGGCCTTTGCTCCCATCCCTCAAGGGCACTGAGACCCTCCAGGTCCCCCTGCCACAGCCTCGTAGGAAGATGTGTGTGCGCAGACTCTGGTGATCTCCCTTTGTCCACATAAGCGCTCGCGGCCCGGCTCTTTTCCTGATGGAATATTGATCCTGGAGTGCAAAGTCCGCGTGCCATTAGTCCAACTGCTCTCAAGCCGACATGGTCCCATCATTTGTCACCCTCCCCGTCCCGCTGCGTCTGTTCAGAAGCCCAGGGTGTTTGTTTTATCTGCCGCTTTCAAAGTCCTACACTCCTTTCCTGGCGGGAGTCTATGGGGCCACCATGCTCCCACTGCCCTCGCCCCCCACCCAGGAAAGCCCACTTGGCTGGGGGTCTGGGGCTGACACGAGGATCTTGTGCGTGCTTGCCTGACAGGGACTCAGGGCTGAGTGTGTGGTCTGAGTCCTCCCATGACCAGTTACCCTCAGCCACTCAACCAAGCAACCCGATGATCAGGATGAACCGGGAGGCACAGAGAGAGCTGGCACACAGCTGGGAAGTCAAGGTCACACAGCTGGGAAGGGCTGAGCTGTGGCAGGAAACCAAATGTGTAGACCCCAAAGGCGGCACCAGGTGCACTGGGGATGCCACCCAGCCAGGACGGATGGGTGGGCACGGGGAGGGGGGCCTTGCCCAGGTGTGTGGAGGCGAAGGGCTTCCCTCACACGGCGATCCGGGCCCGCATCCCACATCTGCAGGGGCTTCCTCCCTGCAGCCCCAGACTTTGGGGCTTTACAGATCCCCCCTCTGGCCTGCAGCTGTTCTGGGCAGGGCTGGGCGGGGAGTCTGGGGTCAGAATCGGAGGAAGTCAGGTGCACAGGACCTCCACGGGTGCCTGCACCCCCCTTCCCGCCTGGCAGCAAGAAGGCGGCCTGTGTCTGTGTGTTTGCACAGATGTGTGTGCTGTGTGTGCATGTGTATGCACATGTGCATGTGTAGTGTGTTGTATGTGTGCGCATGTGTGCACGTGTGTGCCATGTGTGAGCGTGTGTGTGTGCACATATGTGTTAGCGTGTATGCGTGTGTAGGGGGTAAATGCTACTGCCTCAGCGCATCACGCCCTCCCAAATGAACATCTAAATGTGAATATCCATTTTAAAACTTGGCAACTTTGTCCCTAAACTCCCCCACACATAGTGGGTTTAAAAACAAAATCAAACAAAACATTGGCAGGCGGAGAGAGCTGCCCCAGTGTGTCCCTTCGCATCTCGAGGGGTTTTTTTTTCCTCAAAAGAGAAGAAATAGGAAACATTCTTGAGGGAAAAATCTAGCTCCTTCGAGTCCGGGGCCCCTGCACTCTGGCTGGGCTGAGGACACAGACCCCAGCAGCACTGGCAGCACCGGGAGCCCGGCCTCCAGCCTGGCTGCGACTTCCACTCTGGACAGGGCACTCGCGGGCTGGTGCCTTTGAGCCATGTGGCCGTGTCTGGAGACATGTTCATTGTCCCACATGAGGGTGCTACCAGAGTCCAGTTGGTGGAGGCCAGGAGGCCACTCAGTACCCCACAATGCACAAGAAAAGCCCCAGGATGAGAAATTATCTGGAACAAAGTGTCAGCAATGTCATAACTGGGAAACCAGGCGCACGCAGGTCCCTCCTGCCCCCTCCAGCTTGGTCACAAGTGTCTGTTCTCTCCGCCTCCACCTCCCTCCTTCCTCTTCCCACACTCTGAGTGCCAGCCACCCACCATGCGCTGGCTCCTCCCCTGCCTTGGCCAAGGACCGAATCACGCTCAGGCTGAGATCTGGGGTGGACAGGGCTCTGCGTTTTCCAGGGTCACCAATCCCCTCACTGTGCTCCTTCTTCCTGGGTCTTGTCCTTGCCCAATGTGCCAGCTGCCCTGCACCTGTCCCTCCCTGCAGCGGCAACAGAGAGACTGCCAAAGGCGGGCTGGCCAGAGCTTGGAAGAGGTGCAGTGAGACTCCATGCTTAGCCCCCTCTGTGGCATCCAGACACTGAGACCCTCTTCCAGGTGCGTGAGTCCCGGTGGCCCATGACATTTCAGACCTGAGGGAGCTGCAGGGACTGTGTCCCCTCATGCTGGTCCCCTCCAACAGCACCCAGCCTGCCTGCTCCCAGGTCTGTTACCAGGTGGGACTCCAGGTGCAGGGGACCAGAGCTGGCACTGCCCGGGCCCTGGAAGGCCCACCAGGCGCTAGGAGCATTCCCAATCCTCATAGCGGTCGGTTGAGTCCTTTGCACGCAAGACCTTGGTTAGTCCCCAGCCCCCCCGCCACAGGAGGGTGACAGATCTTCAGAGCCACCTACCCCCTCACCTCCTTGAGCAACACCGACTGGAGGCTGCAGACCTGATGTGACACCCTGTGAGCCAGCCAAAGCCCCCCTTCCCCAGAAAGCAGCAGGGCAGCCACAGCAGAATCCGAGTGGGCAGGTCCTGCCTCTGAGGACATTTCTGGGCCGGGCGCCAGTGGATGGTCAGTGGTCCACGGGGCGCAGATGCACCCCTGCACCCCTTCCACCAGCAGCAGGGGTCCCAACTGCAGACCGAGGAGGAGTCGTTGGTAGCAAAAATAAATACCTGAAGGCCACCATGCCCAGGCCCTGGGGGGAGGGGTGAGTGTCACCCTGACCCCTGCCAGGCCAGGTGGATGACAGTGATAGGGGTTGTCTCAGGAGCGCACCTCCCCCTGCACCCAGTCTGCACAAGGTGGGTGCATTTTATCCGAGGAAAACGTTCATAGCAGCGAGATGACGTCTATGGCAGAGAGGCAGTACACCAGGCCAGCCAGGAGGCTGGTCCCCGGCACAAGAGGCGGATGTGGCCCTGATTTTTTACATTTCTTACAAGTAGGAGTTTGGAGACAAAGACGCCTCTCCCTTCTGCTCCCTCTGCCCTTTGTCCCGGGGAGAAACTGGGCTGCTCCGAGGTCTGTGTAATCCTTTTAAGTGATGCCCTGGCTCCCACGTTCCTTCCCTTCAGCTGAGACCTCTTTGATATTCCCGTGGCAATCAACCCCTCAAATAAGGGGAAAACAAGCACTTCTCAAGTTGGGGAGCGGGGATGGGGCAGGAGTTTGATTAAAGTCCTTCCTATTTACTTCCCACCCAGATAAGATCTTAATCACGGCCCCCAATTATCCGTGCTGACATCTACCAAGGCCGTCCCCTGAGCGGCCGCGTCGGCCATCAGCCTTTCTTCCTGCCCTCCCTCTCAATGGAAGTTAATTTCAAGGACATGATTTATCTGGCTGGGGCGCGGCGCAGAGGCGGCCCACCTTTTCAAAGGGCGGGCTGGGGAGTGAATTATCGCGGCGCTGTCCAGTGATTGGGTTCCGTGGGGAAGCAGAATAGGCAGCAGTGTGTCGCCTGATGTGATGCTGGGCCTTTTCAGCCCGCGAAGAAGAAAAGATTAGGCCTCTGACAGCGGGGCTGACAGGCAAGCCCGGGGCAGCAGACAAAAGGCTGGTACCTGAAGGCCACCGCGCCCTGGCCTGGGGTGGGGGTGGTGTTGCCCTGACCCCCACCTCACTTGCGTGTGCCCGGGGTCCCCCCCATTCCCAGCCCCATCTGCTCCCCTCTGCTTCCTCCTCCTTCTCTTCCTCTTCCTACTCCACGCCCTCCCCTCTCCCTTCCCCCTCCTCCCTGGTCTTTCCCCTCTGGCTTCCCTCCTCCCTCCTCCGTCCTCCCTCCTCCTCTACCCTCCTCCCTTTTCCTTTGCCTCCTCCTTCCTCCCTGCCCTGCTCCCACCTTCCTGCCCTCCTCCCTCCTCCCATCCTCCTCCCTGTTCCCTGCCCTCCAGCCCTCATGCTCCCCACCGAAAGCCCTATGGCGCCCTGGTCCCGCACAAGTGGCTGACCTGGCTCTTGGTCCTTTGGACAAGAACTCCTCCTCTGTGTGTGGGTCCCTCCCTTCACACGCCCCACAAAAGGGAGAATCTTGTCCATCCGGCTCCCCCACCCGCCACTGTCCAGCACAAGGAACACAAGGCCTGTGCAGACCCCCCACTGAGGGCTGCCCGGGCAAGCCTTTTCCCTTCTATCTGCATCCCCCAGGGCCTTGGCACAAGCAGGCGGTGAGTGTGGACCCAGGGCTACAGCCACAGCTGTCACGGCCCGCAAGACTCCCCTGGGAGTGCTCAGACTCCTACCATCCCAGCCAGCACAAGGCCTCTCTCCTGCAAGTTCCCGGGTCCCAGGATCCCCCAGATGTCCGAGTTGCATCCTCACCAGCCCACGAAGTTGGGCTTCACCGTTGTGCCATGCCTGGTCAGTCTTGGGCCTCTTGGGATTCGGACACATCCTCGCCCCACCCTGGAAGCCTTTGGAGCGGTGAGGATGAAGCAGCTGTTCCCACCCAGGAGCCGGCCCTTCGTCCAAGCTCCAAGCACATGCCCCTCCTTCCCTCTGGGGCCATCACCACTTTCCCACCAAAGAAGTCTAAGCCTGCCACATCCAGAACATTCTCTCCAGGACCCCAGCAGTCCCACAAATCAGAGACACCATGAGAGGGCAAGGAAAACGCACATGGAGCTAACTGGACATTCTAACAAAATAAAGACCATCTCCAGCATCGAATCTGCATGAGTTTTTTGAGACTAGGTCAACTTGTCCAACTTTAATCACTCCAATGCTCTAGCCGGAATGTCAGGGAGAGACACAAGCAGTGCCCTGGTGGCTGGGACAGACAGAGCAACTCCAGGGGGTCCCTGTCAGCCTCACCCTGGGTGGGAGGAGGCATGGTGGAGTGGAACCTGGGAGTGGAGGGTGGGGCCTGCCTGTCTCCAGGCCTCCTGGGCATCAGCCTTTCTTGAGAGGACACTGGCGTGTCCAGGAACCCCCATCCCTTCCCACCCATGCCTATGGGTCCTGGCCCAGGTGCTCCCAGGGAAGACGGGTCCTAAAGATCAGGGGAGGGGGGTCATCCTGGCCACCCAGCAAGCCGAGGAGTTTGTTGGCACAGTGACCCGCTCATAGGGCAACAGGTCAGACACCAGCATGGGCACCCAGGGAACAGCATTGAACTCCCACCCCAGAAAAGACAGATGATAGGGCCTCGGGCCCCACGAAATGTCCTGTGCAGGGTGAATTTAAGCTGCAGATCCAGTGTGTGGGCCCCTCTTCATCCTAGCACCACCAATCACCAGCTTCTCATTCCCTCTGTCATGGATCAGACACATGATGGCCTTCCTAGTCAGAGCGATCAGATGGGAAAGGCCGATCTCTGGGGAACCAGCGCCCTGATGCCATTGGGAGCACCTTGGGACTCCGGTCAGGGCCTAAGCCGCAGCATCCAACAATCTGCGTCCGCAGGCCCAACCCGCTTCGTACCAGCCGTGGGTCTGACAGCAGGTCACACCTCCACCCCTGCATCTTCACCTGTAAAATGGGGGTTGTGATGAAACACCATGAGGGAGGCGCCAGGCTGGGTGCAGGGAGCAGCCTCAGGCACTGCGTTCTCACCCCACCCCACCCCCCTAAAACAGAGGTGCCCACTTGTTGTGTCTGTGCCTGGAAGAGGGTCGTGCCACCATCCTGCCAGCAGGAACCTATTTTGGAGATACGAGCTTCCCCTGAAAAGCACATCAACCGTGGAACAAATCTATCCACTTGCCACCTGGATGGCATTTGGGGGGATCTGGCTTTCGAGACCTGCCACAGCCTCCCAAGACTGCAGGTTTCACGTCTGCTCAGACACACAGGCAGCAGCAGGACCTCCCCCACACATGCCCCGGTGAATGGGGAGTCCCATGCTGCTCAGGGGAAAGCATAGTTTCTTCCCAAGAGCGAGGCCAGTCCCTAACAGCTGCTCAATTAGGCCTTGGCAGAAGCCCCCAGTCTAATGGCGTGTGACGCTTCCCTGGGGCCTCCCAGGAGCACTAAGCATTAGACAGTTATTAAAAGACAGTTGACTTCTGGGCTCTCCATGGAGAGGAGTCACTGCAGCATCCATCTCGGGAGCTGGACTCGGCCTCCACGCCAAGAGGAGCCTCAGCCAGCACAGCTGTGTGGGTACAGCTGCTCCCCAGTGCAGGCCACCCCTCCCCGGATGGTAAGAGTCAAAGGAGTAATAATAAATGCGTGTCAGAGTCCACCCATTCGGTGGATTGAGGGAGCTTGCAGCAGCCCACCCCGCCCCCAGCAAAAGGTGGCAAGATCAGCATGCTTCACCCCTAGACCAGGAAAGCCTGGCACACACAGAAGGAGGCAAAGCCCCAGCCTTTCCAGGGAGCCCTGCCACACACACTGACTTTTCAACTTATATGACTCTGTCTTCTGGTATCTTTTAAAATGACTAGCACCCTTGGGAGCATTGGTGGGCATCCTGGAGCAGCAGGGGTCCCTGCCTCCGAGAGTCCTGTCCAACTGCCCCTCCTGAAGATTCAGAGGGAACAGGCGTCCTACACCCAGCTCCCAGCCCTAGGGCCACCCTGGCCTACTCAGTGGCACCTCAGCCTCTAGAAGTGGGTGAACAGAAGGAGGCCATGGGCATCACTCTGGGTTCCAGCCCCACCCAACATCACAGTCTCTCAGTGCCTCAGTTTCCTCTACCTGTCCTCCCACAACAGATGTCAGCGCTTGACGGGGTGCAGACCCCCAGGATGCGCCTGTCCCTAGTGTGTGGTGGTCACCCCAGCAGTTGCATCAGGCACTGTGGCACTGCCCCAGCATGGAGCCCCTGATGACTGGGGAGAGATGGGAAACCCTCTATGGTCCAGAATTTTGTCACAGAGCTGATGCTGTTACTTGGTAATACATCAGGTCCCTATGTAAGCCAGGCTGGAATAGTGGTTACCTGTGTGCCACATGAGATAAAAGTTAGGTTCTCAACCTCACATCAGATATGAAGACTCACTATTAGAGGATTAAGGAGTTCAATGATGTAAGCAAAGCTTCAAACCTTCAAGAAAGAATTAGGAGAGAATTGGACTTGGGAAGAGGGAAGGATTCACTTTAAAAGGCACAAAAGTGCTAGAAAGACAAGACTGGTCACTCCTCGCTCACGTGCTCACCCCCCCCATCTACAAGTGTCAGATTTCTGACTATGCATGCTGCAGCAGTGACTCCCAGGCTGCAATGCTGGGGTAACAGGAGTCCCCCACTCACGGGTCCATCTGGAGCAGGGACCTGGCATGGCACTGAGATCCCGACACCAGCAACCCCGGTGATGCTGGTGTCGCCAGTGGCTGTCTCCTGACCATCCGGCCTCCTCCCAGGCAGGGGCCACACTGCATTCAGCTCAGGGCCTCCCAGGAAAGTCCAGTCCCAGGCTGCACACCGATGTGGCCATCGAAGGCCAGACGGGCGAGGCCAAGGCCTGGGGTAGAGTGAGCAGAGCCCCAGGCTGCTGCCTCGGAGAGTCTGGGATCACGTATCGCTCTCAAGGAAAGGTGATTTCAAGACATCAGTCCAGGGGAAGACGAAAGGGGATGTATATCCCCCCAGGACGCTACCTATCGATATCGTGATGCCTTTATGGTGTGGACCACAAGCCCTGGCCATCGGGGAAATGGCTGAGAGAGACTAGGGAGCCAGCAGGTACTTGAGACGAGGCTGGGGTTAAGACTGGCTGGTTCCGTGTCGAGCATTAAATGATATATTCTTAAAGGATTGCTCTATTTACATTAGAATTAGTGGTGCAGTCTGACACCACGAAACTGCTGGCTTCCAAAGCTCGAGCCCGGTAATCCCTCCCTAAGTCTCACACGGTCAACCACCTGGGTACAAAACTCGTGGCTCCCAGTCCCGGCTGTCCTGTGGGCCATCCGTTCCTGGCTCTTTGCCACAGCCCTGGCAGCCTGGCTGGAGCAGAGCCGTCTGCAACTCACCAGGCGGGTCCTCCTGGTCCCCCAAGGCCAGCGGGGATGGGCGCAGGCGGGCGTGGGCCAGGGTGAGCAGCTTTGCTCTTGGAGCATGGCGTGGCCCTGGGGAATGGCGGCTCTGCTTCTTGGGTCCCACTGCTCCCTCCTTCAAGGCCAGGGCTGCAGAACACTTGTGGGACACCCACTGTCCCCACCCTGATGGTTGAAGCTGCTCCTGCTGGGCTTGCCTGGACCCCGAGGCCAGCCCCTGGCTTCCCTGCTGTCCTGATGGGGGCAGGCAATAGAAAGGTTGGACCCTCTCCTTCCAGTCAGCTGAGTGGCAGGGCTCTGCTTGTCCCAGGCACAGCTGTCATGGGGCCATACCTGCCCACTAAGGATAGTGACAGTTCAGACCAGGGTCGGGCCTATCAGACCAGCAGCCACACCCTGCTGTTGCCCTTGTGCCAGCCCAGCCACAGGTGATTCTGCCTCCCTGGTGCCCACCAGGGCCTCGGCAGCCCAGCTAGGATCTGCTCCTCCCCATGCCACCTGGTCAAACGGCAGCCATCAGCCCAGCTGTTCGGGACAAAAGCCTGGAGGGTCCCCCCCTTCCCCAAACCCCGACTCGATGCGCTGGCCATTCCTGCAGCCCGCCTCCTGTCGTCACCACTTCCCACCCTGCTGCCGTCTCCCAGCCCTGCCTCATCCAGCCCAGGCCCTGGCAGGAGCTCCTCATCTGCCTCTGCTTGGGCACCCGTCGAGTCTACTCCGTCCTGGAGCCCTGATGACCTTTGACACACAGGACCAGGCTCACATGATTTCCCCACTGTGAGCTCTTGGTGGCTCCCTTCACCCCTTGAGCAGAACCTGGCACCCTGCTGCCCCCCACACCCCTGTGCCCCACCAGGCCAGCATCCTGTCCTCTTGGGTTTTTCCAAGCTCTCAGCAGTCTCAGGCAGAGCATCTGTTCCCTCTGCCTGGTGAGCCTTCCTGTCTCTTCTGGCCCATGTCTCTCCTTTGGGCTCCAGATTGGATGCTCCTAGCTTATCCAAAGAGTCCCCAGGTGTTCACTGCAGACTGCACCATCCTTCAGCGTACGTGCCACTGCATGGCCACCTGCCGGAGCTGCCCTCACAGGGTGCACTCTCCTGGAGGGCCTTCACCCACACCGAGGCCCACCCTGCAAGGCCTCCATCCACACGTGCTAAGGGGGGGCTGAGCGGGCAGCCCTGGAGGATGAGCAGGAGACAGGTCCCACCCTGGCCCTTCTCAGCTCTGAGTCCTGTACCCCAAGGGGGACATCAACTGAGAGTGCTGACTCTGGGGCAGCTGGAGAGCTGGGCTCACCTTCTAGGATGTACCCCCACCCCACTAAGTCACCCTGAGGCACACCGAGGATGGCCAGGGCGGAAGGGCTTGGGGCCCACTCCTCCCTCGCAGGCCCTGTGTGTCCAGCCTGGCAGGGCTGCCCGGCCCCTCACAGCTTCCTGTCCTGTCTGAGGCGGAGGAGGGGGAAGGGGGCGGCTAACAGAAGTGGCCTCCTCCAGCCCCTTTCTCAGGGAGGGAAGCCAGCCAGCTCGGAGCTGCTAATTAGCATGCTGTTTGTGGGCCGAGTTAGGAATGTAATTACTGCGGGAGGCAGCGCTCCCGAGGAATGCATTTTGAAGGTTACCATAGGAATCCGCTGGCCTATTCATCCGGTGCAATACTAATCACAGTCATAAGGAAGGGATTGGGGACAGGCTCTAGGGTAACATCTGATGAGACGCCCGAACAAAGCCCCCGGCACTTGCTCCTTAACCCTTTGGGGTCCAGACCGGTGACCATCCACGGGTCCATTCCCTCCTGTCAGGTCCAAGCATCAGGTGCACTACGATGCTTCCGGAAGAGCCCGCTGAACAGCCGCTGGCCCGGAGCGGGCCCTGACCTCCGACAGCGTGTCCCCACCCCAGCTCCTCTCTGAGTCTGGGCCCACAGAGGGAGTGAGGGACACCGAGGTCCAGACCGGGGCTCCGTGGCCAGGCTTCTGCTCTGGGCCAGGTGCCTGGAGGCAGCAGTATGGCCTCCACGGCTCACAGAGATGGACAAGGGCCGGCTTGGGTTCAGGGAGGCTGGGGGGCAGTCCAATATCTTCTCTAAGTCAAAGCCCCCAGGACACCAGCTGGGCAGCAGAAGCCTCCCCAGTCCTCAGTGAAAAGACTGTGGGCACCCTGTTGGGGAGTGCTGGCACCTGGGGAGGTAGCCCTGTCCTTCCCCCTGCCCAGGCACACCATATCCAAGTCCTTCTCTGGGGACACCTGTTCCGGAATTGTCTATCCTATCCCACTCTCACCACCTCCTGATGGACTCAGCCTTCAGGGCCCTGCCCTCTGGGACTGTCCCACCCCCTGGTGGGCAATCATCTCTCGCCCACATGTTCACTGAGCGTTTGCTGAGAGCCTACTAGGTGCCAGAGGCTGCTAGGTGCTCGGAGGAACAGGAAAACCAACCCTGCCCTTCAAGGCCATGGCCCACAGAGTTGGCCACAGCCTAGGAACCTAGGGTGACATGGGATTGGGGGGACTCAGAGGAAAGCTTCACCAGGGGACCTGGGCTCAGAGGGTGCTTCCAGGACCAGGAGGAGGCTGCAGCTCAGACTCAAAGAGGCAGAAGGGAGCCTGGGGAGAGGCGTGCTCCCAGGTGTGCGGGTGGGTGGCAAGGCAGTCACAGTTTGGCCCCCCTCACCTGCTAGTCCCTGTGTCCCTGTCCCTGGCTGGACTGAGGCTTCCTGAGGGCCAGCTGCGGTGCCCACCATCCTGGGCAGGCTGCTCAGGCAGGCACCTGCTGGGACCTCCCGCCCCCAGGAGACGCCTGTCTGTCTCAGCACCCTGTCCTTCCCAGAGCTGTCCATCCAGGTCACTTGCAGCACAGCAAGACCCTGTGCACAGAGGCTCCTGGCTTCCAACTCCTTCCAGCAAGGACAGCCATTCCTCCACAGCCCCCCACAATATACAGAGGCTGCCTCTGGGTCTCCACCATGCTGCCTGTCAGCCAGATCCCAGAAAAGCCCAGAGGGGGAGCATGCATAGCCTCTGAGCTACTCTTCACAGACCTGGGGGGACCGTCTCTGTGGGAATCGCCATTCAGTGGTGGCCCAAGGAGCCGCGTGTTATCAACAGGCCTTTACGGGCTGAGGCGCAGGGACCTGGGAGGAAGGCAATTTGTTTGTGAATTTTGCCCTTTGTTATGGAAAGCTGTTGGGTTTTTAAAAATTGTAAAGGTTTGAACCGTTAGCTCCCAGGGTAGTCCCGCCCTGCGGATGGAGAAGTTTGTGGATGTGTTTATTTCTTTATTTGAAAAAAATACGGAATTGATGTTAAGTAGCCGTATGCAAATTTCCTGGGGCCTGTTGATTTTATTCTCTTGAAATCGTATTGAAAAGGCTCAACCCCACAAAAATGGGGACAATTGCACACTCAGAGCAGCCCTGATTTCCATGACGCCCTCGGGTTCGAGGCCTCTCTTTCAAGCTCATGTGGCCTTTCATGAAGCGTTTCTACCAACTGCAGAATTCCTGCCCACCCCCTAGCCACCCCTCACCCAGCACACCTGCTGGAGGGGAGGGATCCAGGCTGGGACACCCCCATTGGGTGTTTCTGCATCCCCCCTCCAGGGCCTAGGCACTCCTGGGGTTGCTCTGCTACCTGTTTCTGGGGGGAGTGTGGAGTAATGTCACCATGGTGCTCCGAGAGCCAGAATGCAGTGCCGCCCAAGGCCAGTGCAACATTGCAGGGAAGGGCTAAACACGGGCTGGGCTGCGTGCCCTCAAATTCACACGTGGAAGCCCTGACCCCCATAACTGCAGACTTTATTTAGAGACAGGGACCCCTATGAAGGAGGTCCAAACCCAATAGGACTGGCGTCCTTCTAAGAGATGAAGACAGACACTCACAGAGGGACGTCCAGGTGAGGACAACCCAGGAGAGAGGCCTCGGGAACAAGCAGCCTGGCCAACACCTTCGTCTTGGCCTTCCAGCCTCCAGGGCTGTGGGACAGCAGAGTCCTGCTGTTCAAGCCGCTAAGGCTGTGGCCTGTGATGGTGAGAGGGACAGAACCACCCCTCTATCCTGCCATTGCCCCTGCCACGGCCCCCACACTGGGATGAACCTGATCCCTGTGAACACCTCCACATACATGACAGTTTCTTCCTGTTTTAGGCAGAGGAAGGTCTGATGGAAACCATACCTTCACGGCACATCAGGGTGACAACCATGTGGTGGTGACACTTGGCTACTGCTGAGGTCTGGGGCTGTGTCCCATCTCAGTGTCTCCTCTGGAGGAGGATGAAGGGAAGGAGCCACCCGCAGAATAGAAAGCGGGGTGCTCCAGCACATTCTGCATCCCTTCCGCGGGCTCCCAGGATGTGGGCTCCACCCTCCCATGCTGCCGTCTGGGCGAGTGGTTTGCTCATTAAGAGTCTGGTAACAGGAACGAGTCTCCATGTCCAGGCAGTGGTTTGGGTATCTTAAAAGGGGCACTTGGAGGTGGGTGGTGGATGTGAAGTCAGAAATGTCGACAAAAGCATCTTAAATCCCATCAACAAGGGGAAGCCGCACACAGCACAGAAAGCCCCAATTAGCACTTTCCCAAAGGTCCAAAGGCCAAAGCACAGGGCATCTTGAGCCCAGCAGCCCAGTTCCAGAAAGGGGTGTTGGAGGAGCCCTGCCTGCTGGTCAGGGCTGAGGATGGGGTTTTGAGGGTCTGTAGCTGAAACTGACCAGGATTCCACCAGTGGGACCCAGCCCACCAAGCCATCAGCAGTGCCTTTCTGCGATTCCATCCTGGGAGATGGCACTGTGTGCAGCTGGACTGAACCGACTTCCCATGGAAACCAGATGAGACAGTCTGGAGGTGACCAGTTGCTACCAGCCCTCCCTCCCCTGACTCCCTTTCTGGTCTCACTGGGGAGCCCTGGGCGGTGGTGCCTCACCTCTACCTGGCCACCTCTGAGCTCAGGCTCTCCCTCTATAAAATGGGAGTCCTGGGAGTGCTGACGGAGGTTGTGGCTTGGGGGTTGGGTTCTCCCCAACTCTGCCTTGATCTGCTTGGTAATCTAGAGCCCCACACAAGGTTTGGGCTAACAAGGTGTCATGCTGCTACAAATGCTGAATCCCCTCACGGTAAACTCTCCTTCCTTAGACGAACGTGGTGGCACAGGGAGGCATTCGAGGGGCCAGCTGTGCTTCCGGGATGGCCCCCAACCAACAGGGACTGCACCCTGCTCAGGGTCCACCCCTCAGTACGGCCTGGACTGGAGGCTTGGAGGGAACAGGGATGGGTGGTCTCCGGGTCTTGCCCTAGTACTGATGCCACCACGCATAGAAAGTTCCAGATCACTCATGATAAGCTGGATGGGCATTCCTCCTCAACCTTAAGCCACCCTGAGGACTTGGCCACCTCTTCCCCACCACTGGTTGCCTTCTGACCTTGTTGAAGTCTGTGCCCTCTCTGCGCCACACCCTCAGTGGTTTCCAGCTCCACCCGGCCTGGAACAGAGACCCCCATGGTCCCCAGCTCCTCAACTAGCAGCGTCCTGTGGGCAGACGGACAGAGGTCAAGGCCAGTCACCCGTCTGTGCCAGCTCCCGCAGCCCCTCTGGGCAGCATCCCCTTCCCTGACGGCCTCCGCTCCCCCAGCCTGTCCTAAAGGTACCCAGGACGTCTGCTCGCGCTGTGGCGCGGCTGCCCATTCAGCACAGATAAGCCCCTTTAGAAAACGAGAGGGAATTTAATTCAGTGCCTGAGTGACAGCGCGAAGATTTATCCCCTGGCAGACAATGCAGCGCTGGGGCTTTAATCTCCCCCAGACAATGCGCTGCCTCTCGGCCCTCAGCTCCGGCTTTTCCCACGATGGCTGGTGATTAGCCGAGGTGCGCTGGATGGAAGCCACTATCTCTCAAGGAAGCGCGTTTGCTCGTCTGCGAGGCCCGCGGGAGGAGAGAAAGTTGAGCTCATCTCGCACCATCTCTAGACACGACACCAGAGGGGCCACAGCAAGGAGGCTCCCGCCCAGGCCAGTGCCAGCAGCGAGGGGAGGTGCACCCGGGCAGAGGCAGCACCTGTTCCCCAGGGGCGCCCCCACAGGGATCCTAGACCCTCGGCCTGGCCAAAGCCCCTCCTGCAGTCCTGGCCATGGGACCAAGTTGCAGAGTCACCTGGACGCAAGCTCCTCCCCTTCCCGCCTAGCTCCTGACCCTTGGAGCTTTGGCAGAGTTGTGGCACTTGTCACCTACCTGCTCTGGCCACATCTACGTGGCCTTTCGCCCCAACCGCCCCATGGCCAGGGCAGGTCCTCAGACAGACACACAATCAGCCCAGGACTTCCCACCTCCACCACCAAGAGAAATAAAAGGCATGCCCCATGCTACATGCATCAGGCATCTGTCTCCCTCACGGGGCATCCCCCTTCTGGACAGATGGGCGAGTGGGGGCTCCAGACCTCGGCATGTCTCTTCCCCTCCCAGGCATCTTCCTCAGGACAGGAGGGAGAAAGGGGGCTCCAGACCTCGGGCATCCTCTCCTGTGGGCACCCTCCTGGGGGCAGGAGGGCAAATGGGGGCTCCGGGCCTCAGGTAGCCCCCCCTTCGCAGGCATCCTCCTTGGGCCAGGAGCGAGAATGGGGGCTCCAAGTCTCGATGCGTCTCTCCCCACCCACAGGCATCCTCCTCTGGGCAGGAGGGAGAATGAGGGCGTCAGGTCTTGGCGCACATTCCCCCGTCACAGCATCCTCTTCCTGGGGCCAGAGGGTAAACAGGGAATCCAGGCCTCGGGCATCCCTCCCTCGCAGGCATCTTCCCGGGTGAGAGGGTGAATGCGGGTTCTAGATGGTGGCTCCCCATGGAACTCAGAACTCTGGTCAGAAGGACCAGGGACTCCACATGGTACATGGCTTCTCCAGGCCCGTGGGACACCTCTGGAGGCCCCTGAGGACTCCCTGCCCAGGAAAGGCAGGTGGGGGAGGGCCTGAAGTATTGTTCATGGCCCCAGGAAGGACTCCACAGGGAGCAGGCCTGGGTAAGAACAGGTGTCTCCTCCTTCCCCACTTCCTGAGTGCCTACTGTGCACCATGACTGGGGTCTCCACTCTGGTCCAGAAACTCCCCAGCTGACGCAGCAGGGGCCCCAGGCCTGCTCCCCTTGGACCTGGATCCCGCCCACTCCCCAGCCAGCCACCCCAAGCCCGGCTGCCGTGAACGCTCCAGTTCACTCAACACAAGACGCGTTGGGGTTCCCATGTTCCTATCAGCCTGAAGACCCATCCACATCCGTGGCCACCAGCTGGGGGGACTTAAAAACAGGAACTAAAGCAGTTGTAAGTCAGTCTGCATTTCGTGATTACCGAGCGGGTCAGTGACCACGGTCAGCTTCCCCTGGTCCAAACCCTCTGCACGGACCCTGTCCTCAGACAATGATGCTGTCTCATTCTGGATACATCCTGAGGGCAAGCCCAGGGACCCGGCCTCACTGACGCCCACCCCAAGCCCAAACCCTAGTCATCAGCCCTGACTGTGGGCTATGGGAGAAGAGGAAGTTGAGTTCCTTGGGCTCCGCCATCCGCCCAACCACACAAAGACTAATTCCAGTTTAGACTCCAATAGCACAAAACCTGCACACTGCAAAGGGTGGCAGTTTTGTCTGTTACATGTAAATTTCAGTGAAAACAGGATTCCTGGTTTTTTAGGGGCCAGTTGTTTTCAATCTAGGGAAACAAATCAAAACAACGACTGTTACTGACAATGGCCTGGCTAGTCCTAGAACAGGTTTGGGCGTATAGGAGAAGGGATGTTGTACCCACAGGTGTGTCTCCATCCTGCAGCCACACGGCCCGTCCTGCACCCTGCAGAACTGTCTTGATATCTCTCTCCTGGCATTCCTCCTGCCCTCCCAACTGAGCCTAGGGTGCCTCTGGACTCCCAGCACCCATCTTCCACCTCCCCGCCAGAACAGCAGGGCCCTAGCCTATCCTTCCCTCGGGCCACTCTTGAGGCTGAAAACCCTAACTCAGATTGCTGCTCTGAGCTGCTACCCAGCCCCTGGTGAGAGTGCCCACAAACACTGGCCACATGACTGAGCCTTCATTCACCTAGTAAAATGAGAACACGGGGTGTATGGCTTCACAGGGTAAACGGGGCCACCCCTGAGTACAGTCTCTGTCACAAGACCAACCATGCCAGAGCTGCCCCCCAAAGCCAGACCACACCCAAAACAGCAGCAAGAGACATAGCTTAATGCCACGCTGGACAGCATCCCTGGTCACAGGGAGTCTGCAGGAGGCAGAGTAGGGAGTAGGGCAGGTGAGTGGGCCCTAGGCCGGGCACAGCCAGCATTTCTCAAGTCCTACTGCCGGTTCCCAGGTGGGCAGCAAGGGTGACCTCCCCCAGGAGGGGCAGCCCCCAGAACATGCAGCTCCAGGGCTTGGCCCACTCCACTTCATGGTGGCACCAACCCAGAAAAAACCCTGGGTCAAGGTTGGGGAAGGCGCAGGATGGGAGAAGTGTGGTCCCTGCCTCAAACTCTGACCTTGCTTGGGAATTGAGTTAGGTCCAATGTTGTGGCAGGGAAGGTTGGAGTGACTCAGCGAAGAACCCCCAAACATGGCCAAAGGAGCCCGGAGTGCCCCTTTGAAGGTGGGGACCATCCAGGGCCTTGGGGAAGTCCCCACTCACAAGTGGGAGCAGCGACCAGGGAGAGAGGCAGCTTTTGACCTGCGGAGAAGCACGGTCAGTCAGGCCTTGCCAGGGAAAGGCAGCTCCACCCTGCATCACAGCCGTCTCCCCGGTCCTCCCAGCCACCTCCGCCTCCTCTACCCTGCATGGGCTGTTGCACCACCTCTTAACCTAAGCTGCATGTTGGGCCACCCCAGATCCCTAGGCAAGCGGTAAGCAGGAGGGGCTGCCAGCACCCCCCAAGACCTGGCTTCCCAGGAGAAACCGCTTCAGGTCTCAGAGGGTCCTGTGGCTGCCACTCTCCCCTGCACCCTCCATGCAAGGAGAAGCAGCTGGCTGAGATGCTGGAACCCCCAGAGGGTCAAGGGGCTTCTACAGGCAGGGCAAGGGTGATGTGCGGCGACTGAGCTTTTGGTGGGGGGTGCATGTTCAAGGTCGGCTGTGCTGACTTCTGATGTCTACGGAAAGACTAGACCCAATCAGCACCCTCCAGCATCACCCACAGGGGACGCCAGGCCAGGACCTCACCGCAGCTGTTGTTACTGTTAGCGGTGGCTCCACTCACCTGTGGCCCAGAGTGTGCTGGCACCACCAGGCCCAATGGACGACCCATCAGAACCCAAAGCTCTTTTGACACCTACACTACTCACGGAAGATGCCCCAGCTCACCCTTGACCTTGCCATGGCCTTGGCTGCTTGGGCAGCCTTTGAGCATGGCCGTCCCTGGGCATCCCCCACCTGGGAAGTGGGTTGTATCTTCGACCCCAACCCTAGTCTTGTGGTTCCCAAGGAGCATGCACCCCACACATCCACAGCTGGCGGCTCACAGGAGGATCCCTCAGGAGAAAGAGCCGGGAGGGAGCAGAGGCCCCCATGGGGAAGCCTGAAAACCAGGCCTGGGAGTGAAGGGCTGGTGCACAGCCTTGGTCAGTGAACAAGCCACAGGGCTCCACAGGTTGCTGAGACAATTTGGTGTCTCACCAAGTGACCTGGCAGGAACTCAGAGTGAATACCACCTGGGCTCCTGTCCCGGACGGCACGGGGAAACTTAGGACGACAGAGCCCGCAGCACACCCACCCTCACCAGGGAGAGATGGCCCACTCACCGTCCACCCCAGATCTGGAAGATTCCGAGGGCTCAGCCCTGGGACCCAGGCCACCTTCCTCGCTGGTCCAGGGGCAGGAGAGGGGGTCCCTGTTGTCCAGCCCTCACGACGCTCTCCCTACAAAGGCAGTGACAGCACTGAGGGCACAGGCAGGCAGGGCAGGTGCCCGAGCCGGCAAAAGAGGAAGAGGCCGGGTGGGAGGGGAAGCTTGGGTCTTCAGGGCGATTCCAGCCCAGGCCATGAGGCGGGGGCTCTAGCATAGACCCTGTCCGCCAGAACTGATGCCCCTCCCATGACCTCATTCACAGACAGGCGCCAACTTCTCCAGGGGAGAGCAAGAACTCGGAAAAGGGAGGCAGATAGAGGCTCCCAGGAACCCATGGGTGACATGAGAAAGGGGACCTGGGGTCTGAGCCGGAGGAACAGGACAGGGAAAGGCCACAGCATGGGACCCCTGTGAGCAGGGGCCGTTGTGAAATCCTCAGGAGAGAGGTCAAGGGAGAAGGAGGGAGAAGAAGCAGGCAAGCCCTGCCTCCGGCCTGCAGGGACCCCTGGGCAGGCCCCCAAGAAGATCCCCAAGGCCATCGCGAGAGGCAGATGTGCCCCCCAAGTGGTCCCTGACCCCACAGAATCATCCCCACTCTGACTCCACTGCCCTCAACTCCTGCCCTCCCACCTGGGCCCGAGGCTACTGATGGCTCACAGGGCTGGCTGTGTCTTGGCGGCACAGGGTCCCCAGGGCCATCTGGGCGAGGAGACCGTTGGATCAGCCCTGCCAGTGGGGAGACTGGGTTGGAGGCATAGAGCCTGGCCCCAGTGAGGTGTCTGCTTCCACACTCACCCCCAACTCTCCCCGAGGACACTGGCCGCTCTCTCAGGAGTGTGCCCGATGCACCTGGGTTCTCTGCCTTAATAGCACCACTGCCAACCCTGGAAATATTACTGTCCCCCCTGCTTACCTAGGAGGAAACTGAGGCAGAGGGCAGGTCTGTGCCAGGCCATTCGAAGCCCAGTCACACGTAGCACCACACCTCAAACCACTGTGAACACGCCAAGTTCTTAGTTATTCCATAAACTCCCAAAGGAAAGCCTGGGCACTCCCAACCCGCCTCCCTGGACAAACCTGGGCAGCCCAGGACACCCTAGACAGCGGGCACAGGAGCAGAAGGCCATGGTGACCTGGCTGCCATAGGACGACCCGGCCGGCTAGACACCATGGTGGGGCCTGGCAGGCAGCAGGGCTGGAGTCCGCTTAGCTTTTTGTGCACTGAGCTCAAGAAGGGCCTGCTCCTCCCAAGCAGGCAGGTGGGGCCCAGGGAAATTCCTGGCCACTCACCCCGGCTGGCGCCCACCCAGGACCAGCCATGGGACCCTAGGGTCATCTCCCCCTGGCTGGGGATAGGTGAAGGCAGCAGAGTTGTGGATGGCCACTATGTGGGGGAGGGCCCCCAGTGACCCCAGCCCCCTATCCTTGCCTTGGACCTGGCATTGTCTTACCCAGCACAGGAAATTCCCAGGGGTCTCGGGCTCCAGTCACAAGCACTAGGGGTCCCAGGCTCTGTCACAACCACTGGGAGTCCCAGGTTCTGTCACAACCATTGGGTGTCCCAGGCTTTACGTCTCCATCCATGTCAGGGAGGCCCAGGAGGGCCGACTCAGATTCTGATGCTAATGAGCTACAGACACTGTCAGCTGGTCTGACATTGGTGAGGTGGGGGCCCAGCCTTGACCTTGGGAGTCCATCCCTCTGCAGGCACCGCAGCTATACTTCACTAGGGTTTATTTTCAAGTTGTTCCAGTCTGAGCATTCGGTGGTCACCCAAGGGGTGCTTGGAAGCCCCAGAGAAGCTGCTCCAGCACGTCTCTGCTGCTCCAGTGCCTGGAGCCACCCACCCACCTGCCTTCGCGGGTCCAGCCAATTTGGTAGGAGTTCTTTCCCCAGCCATCCCTGCCCCGCATGGCCCAGCCTCCTGCCTGCTCTGCACACTCACGTATTTGTTTCTGGGTCACTGGCAGCCACAGACCACACTGGCTGTGGCCACTGCTTTTCCCAAACCACACCACTGGCCGGCATTGCCACTTCTGCTTGGCACTTCCTGAAACACGGCGGCTTGCCCGCAGAGTCGCAGAAGTCCACACGCTGTGGTGATACCAGAAGGCTCAGAGCTCCAGGAGGTCTGCTGGGGTGCCCCTTGCCTCACCTGCTCTCTGCTTAGTTGTGTTGTGTGCACAGGCCTAATACTTTTCTGCATTTTGGGCTGGCTTACACAGGCATAGCCGGGTGGGAGCCAGCATCCACCCCGCGCAATGGCAGGTCAACCTACAAAGCTGCCCCCGGCATGACTGCACCAGTCACAGGATGACTTGAAGCTCTCCATGGATATGGGGTGGGGATGGGAGTGTCGATGGATGTTGTCTTAGCTTTTGTCTTATGTAAAATTTTTAGAGTGTCACCCTTCCTACAGAAGCAGCACCCTGCCTGGTTTTCACCCCTTTCCCCCAGCCTGCCCCTCCTGCTCGCCATGTCCACTGTGTCCCACAGTCCGAGGGACCTGTGGACACTGCAACCTCACCCTGCACCTCTCGACACACAGCAGAGGCACCAGGGATCCCGGGACGCACAGAGGCAGTGTCTGGCTCCCACACACCATGTTGTTCAAGGACCCCCAAAATCTGGAGACATTATCTGATCAATCCAGAAAAGGAGACCCTTCCTGGGCAGATGGTTTTCGACCATGCCCTCGCTCAGTCTAACCACCTTGCAACCTGGTTGTGCAGAAATCTGAAGGGCAGTGGGCATCTTCCCTGGTGCTTCCAAACATCCTGATGCTGGACTATGCCCAGGAATAGCCCCTACATCCAGTTAGCCTGGGCACATTGAGAGATTTGGGTGGGAAAGAAGGTACAAGTAGGTAAGAATCCTTCAGCCCCTGACATCGGGCTAGACTGGGCTCTGCTTCTGACATCACACTAGCCTGGGCTCAGACTTTAAAATTGGGCTAGCCTTGGCTCAACCTCTGACACTGGACTAGTCTGGGTTCTGTCTCTGAGATGAGGTAAGCCTGGGCTCAGCCCCTGACATTGGGCTAACCTGAGCTCTGCCTCTGACATTGGCTAGTGTGGGCCCACTGAGGGATCTGGGTGGGGAAAGAAGTGTGAGTGGGTGAGAATCCCTCTTACCCAGCCAGGTCAGGAGTCAGTTCAAGGAAGCTGCCAGGGAGAGCGGTCAGTGAGCCATGAATGACTCCACATTTCTTGGAGAAAGGAGCTGGACAGTGACTTCACAGGCGGGAAGATACCTCTGCTCCCCTAGGACCCACTTGGCCAGTGGTCGCCACTGCGGCTGCTCTCTTGTTTCCATCTACTTCAAAGATGTCCAAATGGGTTGCAGCTGCACGCCTTCCGCATCCTCTCGGGGTGGGAAGTTCTGCCTTGAGACTTTGTGGCCCTGGCATAAGTTGGGACAGCATCTGCTCCCACCCCAGCCCAGGTCGCCAGCCTTGGGACAGCCGGGAGAGCTTCTAGCACATCAGTCCTCAGCTTGTGGCTCAGTGCCCAGGTGGGACTGCTAAGCTAGAGGGAGGAGACTCCCAGCACCCAGGCGGCCTCCAACTGGAGGCATCTGGGAAACCATCCACAGGCCCCCAGGAGAACACCCAGTTGTCCTGACGGTGTTCAGTTGATGTTTCCCACTTGCTGGTCACAAATGGTGAGTGCTGGACTTTTTTTTTTTTTTTTTTTTAACCTGAACGGTACATTTTGTCATGGAAGTAAAAAGAGAAGTCCTGAGCAAAGGCTCCTGGCATGTCCCTCACTGTGATGGCCCTGCTGGTCCTTTGGCCCCTCATTCGTGAACCTAGAGGGCTGGCAGCACACGCAGGTGCCCGCAGGGTGTGGACATGCAGGAGCAGACTTGAAGGCCGTGGTCAGGCAGGCCCAGTGCCTTTGCTCCCAGGTGCACGGCCCTGGGGCAAGCAGAGCACCCTGGCCTCAGGGCTCACTGTGGAGACCCTCTCGCCGGGGCTCTCCCATGACTGCCTTTATGAGCCCTTGGATCAGGGCTCTGCTCTTGACCCACATGGGACCCCGGGGCTCAGTCATGGCGCTCTCTGGTCCTGGAGTCCTTGTCTGTGAGCTGATGATGCTGGCACCAAACCACCCCATCATAGGGGTTACAGGAAGTCCTGCAGTCCGCCCTTGTCTGCAGGGGGCTCAATCTCATCCTTCATGCCCCTGCATTCCCTCCTCAGGGAGCCTTCCTACACCACCGTCTAGAGCGACCTCCCAAGCCCAGTACTCCTGTCCTACCGAATGCCTTGAATTATCTCAGAGCTGACCATGCACCTGCAACTGGCACCCCCACTCAAGGGCAGGCCCTCTGATGGCAGGTCTTTTCTCTTCAGCCTGCTCTCTGCGGCTCTACGTAGCGTGTGACGGCCACTCGGTCAGCCTGAGTCCGTGGGGAGGAAGTGCTTGGCCCTCGGCTCTGCTCCATATGTCCACAGTGGGGACACCGACACCTGGTGTGTCTATGGTTGGGACACTGTCCATCTCATGTGTCCACAGTGAGGATACTGTCCATCCTATCCAGTGTATCCATGGTGGGGACACCATCCATCCATTTCATGTCCATTGTGGGGACACCAACCACCTCATCCATGTGTCTCTGGTGGGGGCACCGTCCATTCATCTCATGTGTCCATGGTGAGGGCACTGTCCCTCCCATCCGGTGTGCCTGTGGTGGGGACACCATCCATCTCATTCGTGTGTCTATGGTGGGAACACCGTCCATCCCAACTGGTGTGTCTGTGGTGGGGACACTGTCCACCCCATCCGTGAGTCTGTGATGGGGACACTGCCCATCCCATCTGGTATGTCAGTGGTGGGGACACCGTCCATCCCATCTGGTGTGCCTATGGAAGGGACACCGCCCATTCATCTTGTGTCCATTGTGGGGACTTCCTCATCCTATTATGTGTGTCCACAGTGGGGACACCATCCATCCTATCCATGTGTCTATGGTGGGGACACGATCCATCACATCTCCCAGCACTGTGGGCTGACATAGAAGGTGCTCGGCCCTGGGCTCTCACCCCATATGCCCATGGCAGGGACACTGTTCATTTCATCCCATGTGCTCATGGTGCAGACAACATCCATCCATCTCAAGTGTCTACAGTGGGGACAACACCCTCCTTTCTCTGGCAACATGGGATGCCATAGGAGGTATCTGGCACAGCCCCCGGACTTTGGAAGTGCCCCTAAAAGGCAGCAGTCCTGCCTAGGGTCCTCCCCAAGGCTGCCCTCTGAAGGACAGACACCTCCCCCAATGGTAGGGCCCTCCAGCCCCTGCAAGCTCTCCCATGGGAACCAGGAATAAGCAGGAAGATGTGGCAGTGGGGCCGGCAGAGAGAGGAGCCGGGACAAAGCGTGAACTGAGCCTGACCTGGCCCCTCTCACAGACTCCTACGTGAATCTGAGCCTTTTTGAAAAGTCAGCTGTCACTGGCCTGAAAGTTGCACAACGAGGGAGGACCTGGTGCCTTGTGGGTTTGGCCTCGGTGTCTGTGGGTGACCTCCACTCCAAACTGTCCATCCATGTGTCTATGATGGGACACCACCCATCCTGTCTGGTGTGTCTATTGTGGGGACACTGTGCATCCCATCCATGAGTCTATGGTGGGGACACCATCCATCCCATTTGGTATGTGTATGGTGGGGACACCGTTCATCCCACCCAGTGTATCTGTGGGGGGGAAACCATCCATCCCATCTGGTGTGTCTGTAGTAGGGACACCGTCCATCCCATCCAGTGTGTTTATGTGGGGACACTGCCCATCCATCTTGTATCCATTGTGGGGACACAGAAGGTGCTTGGGCCTCACTTTACCCATCCACACACTGTGGGCTGGGTCAGTTTGAGAGACTGACTCCAGAACTCTGACGGGGCACTCTTGCTGTGTGAGCTGCTACAAGTGGACAGCCCTGGGCAGGATTGTGGTCCCCCGTTCATGTCCTTCCCTTTCTGCTCATGTCTACTCTTGGCATCTAGGCACTTCCAGGGGAAGGACCCTGTGCCCTGACCAAGCACGGACTACAGGGAGAGTCTGAGCCATGACTCTGGGCAGACTTTGGGGAGAAGCAGGCCCCCCTGCGCTCAGCCAGGTCCATGCTTTGCAGACTCTGGCCAAGGCAAGTCCTTGCTCCCGCTCTGTGGGCATCTGTGGACAAGTGAGGGCCGCCCAGCGCGGCTGGACGTGAGCTCCCTGAGATACCCCTTCCAGACGCATCCGGCAGCCTCAGGAAGGGGCCACAGGGAGGAGCTCCGAGGGCTGCCCCTCCTGGTGTGTGGCTCACCAAGACCATGCTCAAAGACGCCCAACCCTGCAGGCCTCGGAGGCAGGTCCCAAAGGCTCTGCCTTAAGCTTGAATGGAGGCTCAAGCCTGAGGCCTTGTGTCCACCACCTGCAGAATGCAGACACTTCTGGAAACTTAAGTCAGATGCTCGGCCTGGTCTTCAGGGGATGGTGTCGCAAGAAAAGACTTCGCTCCTTTAGATGTGAGTGCAGGAAGTGAAACAGCCACAGTCCAAAGTCAGACAGGCTTTGGGATTTTGAAGGGAGCTGCCAGTCCATGTGGCCGGTCGGGGTCTCTGCAGGTCATCTGGGGCACAGGGATGGGGGAAGTCCTCAGGGGGTGGGCATGGGGTCTGCCTCTCCATAGGCCTAGAAGGCAAAGGAGCCCAGCACTTTGCTGCCACTTGGGTGAAAATGGCCACTTGATGCCTGAGGCGTGTCCACGTTCTGTGGACTGCCCCAGGAGACCCAGCACCAGCCTGTGGGTACAGGTCCGGTTGCTGTGTGGACAGCTCAGAAGACCTCCCTGAAGCCATCCTGAGCGGTGGGACCCAGCCTCCACCCGGCCTGGGTGGGTGGGCCCATGGCAGATGCATCTTGGCTCCCAGTCGGAATCGTCTGGAAGTGAGTGCATCTCCTGGGGGATGCCATAGCCACAGCCCTCAGGTCATTCACACCCTGCCCGGCAGTCTCAGGCCATGTGTGGATGCTCCATGTCCTCTTGGGGGATATCTGGCATTGCATTTGGCGACTGCTTCCTGGATGTCCCCAGGTCTGCTGGCCTCTCTTCTCCAATCCCCACCTGACAAATGAGTTCCTGGATACGGGGCTCGTTTATCCAAGTGGCTGCTTAATCTGGAGAGTGTTTATATCCCACTTGTCCAGCTAGCTTGTGAGCATATAGACACTTAAACAGAGCTTCTTAGAATGGGGGGCAGCGTGGGGACCACTCATCAACAACCATAGAATCAATGAATGAAGGAACGCTGAGCGCTGGGTCACAGCCTGCTCTCGGTGGATGGGAGTGGCCCTGGGAGGGCAGGGGACAGTCCACAGTTCAATGTTCCCATTTTCACTAAACCAAAATAAATGTACATTCTAGGGGAGGAGGGCCTGGGAGGGGATGGTCACCCGGGCTCAGGCTCGGCCTGGAGGAGATGCACACAAAGTGGCATTTGAAATGCCAGGGGGGGGCTCCCTGTGTCCTCTCGACCATGAGTCTCTTGGGGAGTCCAACCCAGTGGGGCACTTCTGCTCAAATTAGGAAGCTCTGTCATATAAAAACCCTAAGCGGACAAGACTCGTTCAGGGCCTGGAGATGCCCTGATGGGGGTTGATTTTTCCTGTAAGGGACATGGGCAGGCTGCCAGCCCCAAGAAGTCTCCACCCACTTCTACCTCCTGAAACCCAGCTCTGGTAGACCCCCTTTAGCTCCCAGTGCGTGAAGCAGCAGAGGCCATGGCTGGGTGGAGGCGGCTCTGATGCATGTGGACTAGGGTTGGTGGGGGCATCCCAGGGTCTCCCCTCCAGAGGACAACACTGACCCTGGCTATCCACCAAGCACCGCAGTGCGGGAGGTGGGTGCAGAGCCTCGGGGTCCACACTCCACTCTAGGCAGGGGCGAGGCAGGCACAGCCACCACCTCCATCCCTCCAGGGTAGGGCCTGGCCTTCGCACTCCTTCAAGGGAAGGGCAGGTGGTCAAGACCAGGAAGCTCTCAGAAACCCTGTGCCACCCAGCACGCTGCGGAAGGGGGGCACTGGTCCTTGTGGAGAGGGCCTGGGGTCTGCACTTGAAACCAGTCTCACCCCAGGGGAGAAGAGGTAGGCGCCAAATCCAAGGAGGGCCAGCCGTACCTCCCAGCCTGACCCAGCACAGGGCCCAGGGCTTGGAAACCACACACAGGCGTCACCGACCACGGCCTCCACTTCCCTCAGGGAAAAAATCTCCCTAGCCCACTCTCACCCAGAGGAAGGAACACCCACCAGGAAGGGGAGTAAGAGAGGGGACAGCACGCCAGGAAAGTCCTGCAATGCATTTTCCCCCACCTTCCACCCACCCGGCTTTAAGCTTATTCAAACACACACAGACACATCAGGAAAAGCCTGCTTGGGGTTTTGTTATTGGTTTCTGAATTGTTCTCTGTGACTTGAGTCCCCAGTCCCTGGTTCAATGCAGCAGAAACGAAAGGCGGTTTGGGTTTTACTACTGGCCTCTGGACCGTGCCCAAGGACTCAGGCTCCCTGATCTAATGCAGCTAGGACTCCAGGGTCCGACCTGCATCTCCCTCATGAGATTTTTCAACCAGACCAAACTCCTACATGTCCACAATGCCCGACAGTGCAGTCGAGGTCAGTCAGCAGAGCAACATAGAGAGAGGCAGAAAACAGACGACCCTGCTGGAAGCTGAGACCTCATAAATCCTGCTGCGCTGTGGCTGGCTCCAGTAGGTTAGAGGAACAACATTACAGGCGAAACGTGGAGGGAAATGCTCGTGGCACCAGGGCCAAAGAGCTGGAATTCTTGGACCAGGGACGCGCTTGCCAGAAATCCAGTCTAATATCTGCTCAGCTACAAGCGGAGACCAGATCTCAGTGCACAAGCAGAAACACGGCTCCCTCCCCCAGAAAACTGATTTGTCAATAACCAGAGAGTTCTTGTCCAAAGGCATCTCAAGATGACTAAAAAAAAGGAAAACTAGAAACAATCTGGCAGAGGCCACACCATGGAGAAATAGTTTTGAGGAGGCAAGTTCCAGCATTGCGAGGGCTGTCGGTCGCCAAGATGGAAACGTCCAGCTGATCACGTCCTAGGTAGCAAGCATGTTGGGCACATTTGACTAAGAATGCATCTGCAGATGCAGAAATCAAAGTTGCTTTGTGCCTCCTCCTATGACCTAAAAACACACTCCCACAAACCCAAGAAATGTGAATTTCCTCATTTGCAGCTGAGTTGCCTGCCATGGACAAGGAAGGACCCCTAACCTGACCCCAATTCTGGAAGCAACTTCCTCTGGGTTGGGTCAGAGGTGAAGTCCAGGACACCCTGCCAACTTCCCCCAGGCTACTCAGGTAGGTGGACAGCGCCACAATTGCTGGGCCACTCAGAGTGGACACAGAGGGGAGAGGTCCTGGTCTACCTTCCCCCAGGCTCCTCAAGTGGGGTGGACAGAGCCACAATCACAGGGTCACTCAGAGTGGACACAGAAGGGATAGGCCCTGGCCCACCTTGCCCTCCAAGGGAACAGGCACTTCCCAGAAGAGAGTCGGCAGGTGCTGGAATCTCCAGCAGCAGAGAGTCCACCTTGATTATGCAGCAGCAGCCCTGGCCGGAGGACTGCCATCCCTGGAACCTTAGCCCACCCTCCCCTCTTTGTTTTCCTCACCTTGTCTGTCCTCTGTCTCCCTAACTTTTGCTGCAGGTGAGCAACACCACTTTTAGATTGCAGAATCCCATCCCTTAATTGCTGCACTACTGGAAATTTCAGGAGAGTTCTCATTTTTTGCAGAAATCTCCAGGCACTAGCACATTTCTGCAGATCTCTTGCCTAATTAATGGTATGCTTCAAAAATAAAAAATAGAGAAATCAGGAGGGTGAGTCTGATGGACAGAGCCAAGAATCACTCGTTAGCTCCAAGAGGAAGCCCTGCAGTGGAAGGATTTCTGGTGGAGGACAGCAGTGCTGGGCCTGGCCTGGGGTCAGCATCCCCCCACGCATATGCCATGGTCAGCTCAGGACGCCATGTTTCCTGTCGGCTGCTGCGGTTGGAAAGGGACAACCCGGCCTTACCTGCTAGCCCTCCTGCCTCCAGACAGAACCGGGAAGTGTCCGGATGAAAATGCAACATGTGCCAGGCTCAGGGGCTCAGCCTGTAATCCCACGCTTTGGGAGGCCAAAGTGAGTGAATTGCCTGAGCCCGCAGGTTCGAGACCTGCCTGGGTAACTTGGCGAGACCTCATCTCTACAATAAATCAAAAAATTATCTGGGCATGGTAGTGTGCGCCTGTAGTTCCAGCTACTTGGAAGGCTGAGGCGGAAGGATCGCCGAAGCCCAGCAGTCTGGGTGACAAAGTGAGACTCCAACTCAAAAAAAAAAGAAAATTCAACATGCTAAGAGGCTGGAGTGGAGGGAGGCTTGAGCCAAGGCCTCTGGGCTCAGGCGTCACCACAGGGGCTTTCCGGCTCAGGCTGGAAGGTGCAGGGACAGCCTCAGGCAGCCCTCCTGACCTGGGACTGGAGGACGCCCTCTGCATTCTGGGACAGGGTGCAGGGTGAGGGAGGCCTTGGCTTCAATAGCACCTGCAGGCCAAAAGGATGCTGAGCTGGAGGGTTAGGACAGGTGACCCCAGAAGCAAGGCCTGGCCCGGGCGTCCCCCTGTCACAACCGGACCAGTGCCTCAGGATCATAAGGTCTCATGCACTCAGGCCACTGCCCTGAGCAACTTCCAGTCCCCACCTGTCCTTCTGCCCAGAGAAGAAGGGACCTGGAGTGGGCAAATGAAAAGGGTCCCTGCAAGAGACACTGTCCAGCTGCCCCGGCCACCATGACCTTCAGGAATCCTGGATGGCCATATCCATGGACACGTTCTGAGGTCCCATGGATTTAGGCCAAAGGTGCCAGCCCCTTCCTTTGGGGCCTGTGGTCAGGTGCTGACAGCTCAGAGCTCCAGAACAGCTCCCACCCTTCTTTCATCAGGAACCCACGTTTGGAGTGCACCAACTCTCCCAGTTGGGGCCAAGTGCCCTGCTGGGCCCAGCCAGCTCCCACAGCTGTGCCTACCGAGGCCCCTGCAGACCTGATGGGAGGGGTCCTGGCCAAAGGCTCCTGCTGCCTATCTGCCCTGCAACCCAGAAGGTGAACCAGGCCACAGGAGGAAACAGCATGGCCACCCTGCGTGACTGCCCTGCCATGGTTCCCAGGAGGACAGGCCCATGGGCAGGATGCTGGTGTCCTCAAGGGACAGTCAAGTCCGCTCTTGATGTAACCACAGCCCCACAAGGGTGGACACCCCATTCAGCTGATGGAAACACAGAGCCCAGAGAGGCCATGCAGCTTTAGAACTGTGGGCACCAGGATTCTGCCTGAGCTGATCTGAGCCCAAGGCCTTCACTGCTCCTAACACCCCACCAAGAGAATGGACACCCCACAGGACAGGAGTCCCTGCAGGGGATCCTCCTTCAGCTCCGAGTCAGCTCCTGGTGTAGCTTGCAGCTGTGCTTGGTGAGGGTGACTGGATGTCTCTGCAGTTCTCTGGGGCTCGATGCCCAGCATGGTTCTCGGCCATGGATGATTCTGGCCTGTGGAGTGAAGACCCCCATTGTTGCAACTCTAGGAGACACTTGGGCCTCCCCAGCAGCTCATCTGGGAGCAGAGGCCCAGTGACATCCGGGTCTCCTCAAGGCTTCCATGCCACTGCAAGTCGTTTTCTCCTGGTCCTAGAGAATCAGCATGGGTCCTGGGCAGCAGCCCCCACACAGTAGGGGCTGAGGCCTGCCTCTGCTGCCTCAGCATCCCTTGACACCGATGGGTGCAACTTGGGGATGGGGGCAGGAAGAGGGGCCAGGTGATTGGAAGAACCTGTCCCAGCTGCTGGAGACAAGCCCACTCATCACCCGGTGCAGGGTGTGCACAGCCCCAGGCCCTCTCTACCTGCACCCCTGTGGGGCCCACAGGCTATCCGACTTTAGCTGCAAGCAGGCATCCCAGAGACACCAGCCTGGAGGAGCACTTCCCTGGCCTGCTCTGCACAGCCTACCACCAGCCACGGGTGATGCCAGGAACCGCTGGGGCTGGAAGTGGGCCCCCGGGTCTCTGGACGTTTTTCTGCCCCACTTTGTTTTTAAAGTGGCGGGAGCCTCGGATACAGGCACCAGCAGATGGGGCTTCAACTCAAATTCTCAAGGACAAGTACAGCATGGACAGTGCCTCCCTGGCTCAAATGTCCTGGGACAGCAGCCTGCACTCTGGGACCGCACCTCAAATTTCGGCGACTGAGCGGCCACAGAAAGCTGCCCATTTTATCGGGGCCCTTGTAAGCTCTGTAGAGCCGTGGCCCCTCACCCCGGCATTCCGTGCCTCCCAAGGGGGCAGATAATCCCACAAAGGGCCTCGTGCCAGCACCGGCCTGGAGAGTGCTGTCCCGCACAGAGGGCTTTTGGCTCTGCAGTATGGGCTGCCCCGGAATCTTCTTACCGGGCCCCAGGGTACAGATCGAATGTCCCTTTGAAAGGGCTGGAGGCGGCCCCTGTGCCCAGCTTCTGGGTCTGCCTGACACTAGATCCAGGGGGCTCCAGCCCCACCTGCCCTGCTTGAGGGGGGTGGGAACCCAGGCACCTCAAGGCCCACCAGGACCGCCGTCCCAACCAGGAGAGGAGCGGGAGGCCTGCATCCTGGCCCACTGGATGCCAAGGCCTTTCTCCTGCGGACAGCCCCCAGGTGAGCATTTGGGTGGGCTGGTCCCAGCCACCTCTCCTCTTGCTCCTCCCACAGCCCTGTGGGATTGCGTCCTCTATACAAGGATCCTGTTGGCCTGCCCCAATGGTCCCCCAACCTGAGATCCAGGCACAAGTCTCCACAACAGTCCAAGTCTAAGAGCAGTATCTGGCTCCTGCAGTCACATCTGCATAAACAAAGTACCAGGTGCATGCCTGCACGTGCCTGAATGCATAGGTGCAACTTACACGTATGTGCAAGTGTGTTTGTGCATGTGTGTGCAGCTGCGCCTTGCACATGTGCATGAGGTGTGCACATGTATATGAGCATGCACCTTCTTCACATATTATGTGTGTGCACCTAACATGTGTGTGTTTGCGCATGTATGTGTAAGCATGTGCCATACATGTGCATGTGTGTGCGTGTGTACACAGGTATGGCTTACACCTGGGTGTGTTTATGTATATGCATACATGCACACACCTTACACATGTGTGCATGTGTGTGTGCACAAGAGCAAGCATACATTGCAGTGAAGCCCAGTGTCCTGTAGGTCCCCAAGCCAGTCCTCAGGTGTTGCCCAAAATGACACCAGAGACAGCTTCAGGCATCCGAGCATCACATGGACAGCAGGTGATGGCACAGAAAGGAGATACAGGGCCCCCCTCGGCTGTGGGAACTGTCCCCTTGATAAAACAGCACCTCCAGCCTCTGGAACCAAACCAGGTGAGACATTGGGGCGGGGCCCAGCTCCAAGTGCTCACCTCCCTCCCTGAGTGCCCCCTTTCCACTCCAAGCCCACATGTGTGTCCTGCCAGGTGGGACTCCTGGTGCTTCCCTTTACAGAAACTCTACAGGAGACTGGTTCCAGCACCAGCCTGGAGAGTGCTTTAGAAATCCCAGCCTAGAGAAGCATCTGCCTGGGTCAGACAGTGCAGCCTCTGGGTCAGCCCCGTGGGCAGTCTGCCCGTCTCGTGCCCCCAGCCCATATGGCAGCACCACCCTGAGTGAGCATGCCACCTGCCCTGGACAGACCCGCCTGGGGGGGGATACCAGACTCCAGGGGTCCAGCAGCCTGGGCAGTGCCCCCATGGGCACAGCGAGGACACTGACCACACATCTCCCAGCATCAGTACTCCATTAACCACAACGTTTCAGACAAGCTTGTAACCTGGAAGCCATATCTAAGGGCCCTGGGGGAAGCTGCCCAGCTCTACACACTCACACACATGAATCTCCTTTGGCCAGGGAAAGTTCCAGAAACCCAAAACAGCTGTTAACAATGGCAACCTCAATCTTGAAGACAATTATAGCAACATAACAGCCATGTACCAGGCACAGTATCCCCGCAGGGCCCTACAGACTTGGTCCTCTCTGCCTCCTCCACCCCAGGCTTTGGTCTCAGTGTCGGCAAGACGGGCTGAGATGGGCACCCCGAAATGGGCACCCCCAGATGGGCATCCCTGGCGGGAAGGGCAGAGGACATGGGCACTATGGCCCATGGGGGCACAGGTGCTTCTCCCATAGAGCACCCAGGTGCCGTCCCCAGCTCACCCCCCTCATCCCGACACCAGTCCTTGCTGGGTGCTCTGTACCAACAAGCTCCAACTCCCAGGGTCTGAGAGGCAGGACTGAATGCAGCCACACGCCTGCCTCACTGCATCTGGGGGCAGCTCTGGGTCCCGAGAAGGGAGCGATTAGCACTGGCCCCGGCCCTGGCTCTGTCCTGACCTAGCTCAGTTGAGGATACCAGCCCGCAGTCCAGGGGCTGACCTACAGGGACACGTCCTCAGCCTCAGCCTCAGCCTTGGTTGGGTGAAGGATGCTTCCCCGGGTCTTCCTTACTCAAACCTGACCCCCCTCAACCTGGGCCTCCCTGGAAATGATCTGCAGAACCTGGCAAGTGGAGGTCCAGTTAACCTGTGCTCCCCCCAAGCTCCCTGTGCTCCCTCCTGTACTCCACGGTGACCAAGGTGGAGTCCCAATGGAGACCAGATCTGCACTGCCAAGTGGGCCCCAAGGTGCTTCCGCCCAACCTCAGGGAGCCTCCTGCCCCTGAAGGAACAGAAACTGCCCCCCAGGCCAGGCCCTCCACAGCCACCCTGACCACACAGGGATTGGTCTCAGGGGCCTCTCATCCACCGAGTCATACCAGGCCCTTGAGCCAGCCTTCTGTCCACGAAATTCCCGTGGTTTGGTCCAAGGTCAGGCCTTGGTGGCACCTTAGTGTGAATCCAGGAATTGAAGGCCGGAATGGAGTCTGCGACTGGAGGCCAGGGGTCTTCAACTTTGAGGGGTCGTGGGAACTTCTGGAGGCTCTGCCTGCCAAGACTACAGGGTTGGGAGTGTGTTCTCGGGGTCTTCACCCCCTTCCGAGTGTCTTGGCATGGCTTCTCCCGTCCTGCCCACAGCCCAGAAGCCCTCTTCTGCTGAGTCAGGCCAGGAAGGTAGGGCTGGCTTGGTCTTTTGCAAATTTGGTGGGGCCTCATGGCTTGGGGGGGAGACCTGCCTGGCCCTGCTGTGCACAGCCCGGCCCCCAGGTGTCCTCCCACACGCTTGAAGCCAGTCTCTACCCACTCCCTAGTGACCACCCTGCGTGCTCGGGGGTGTAGCTGGCCTGCCTGGAGTTTCTCCACCAGTCATTCCTCACGGGAGGGAACCACCAGACCAGCCTAGACCACTGAGCTTCCCACCCCCAGTGCAGGGGGGCCCAGTGCAATCCCGGTGAGTAGAGAATTGGGGACGTTTTGTCAGAGCACAGAAGCATCACTGTCCAGGCCTCGGCCCTTCTCACCAGTCCACACCCTGTCTGGTGGGAAGGGGGTGGGGGCAGGGAGCCTCGGGGCAGGCCAGACCCAGCTGCAGGACCGAGCTTCTGGCTCTCACTGTGGCCACCGGCCCCCTTCCCTTTGAACGAGGGTAGGCTGTCAGGAGCCGAGGCAATCTAAAACCCCCGGGAAGCTGAGAGCCGCGAGGGGGCGAGAAGCGATCCCTTATCAGGCCGTCAGCACGGGGACGAGGGGGTGTGGCCACGATGGGCCTCGAACCCAATTCCCGCCACCATCATTAGCAGATGAGATTCAATAACAAACAGCAGCTTTTAGCGGCTTTATCTAACCTTTGGAAGGTAAGATTAACACCTTCGATGGAGAGAAAGTTAAGAAGCAGGGGCCCCTCCGCTTGGCCGCACCGAGTCCCAGCCGTGAAACCAGAGAGTCCCTCCTGGCCGGGATCTGCCCCCAGACGCTCTGGGCTCTCTCACTTTCCACGTTTTCTTTTAGGCCTTTTGTTCGTGAGGACGCTTGGCCCACCAGGCGCCCCCCGCCCTCCACTGCACACACGGGCGCGCGCACACACACACACACACACACACAAACGCACACTTGCTTCCAGCAGGCATCCTGAGTGTCTGGGACCGGGATTCCCGGCTTACGCGGGCTCGTCGCTGGGGACACGAAGTCGCCACAGGCTCAGTGTAGATGTGAACAACGGCCCACGGTCCTGGATCGACTTGCTGCCATCCCCTGCCCGGAAGAGGGTGTCCAGCACCTTCCTCCAAACGGACATCTGTGATCCGTCGGCACGAGGGAGAGCAGTCGACCCCGCCCAAGTGTGCCTCTCCTCTGGCATGGGATCTGGCCAGGCCCTGTGGTGTTTGCAAAATGAATAGTCGGCCACATTGATGAAATGAACTTGGGGTTCTGAGGACATCGCCTGGCATATCTTAGTAGGTCTTATTTTTAAAGTCATGTCAAATCACTTCCAGGGAAAAATTGATCTGTCTCTGATAGCTTTTCCTCTTGCAAACATGATAAATAAATAATTAAGCCACCGCGTCGGGATGTTTCATTAGAGAAAAGGATGGCTCGATGGGCCGAGATGGGGAGCACGCCCGAAAGCCCGGGCCGGGCCGTAAATCCCCGATGCCTCGACACCATTTGTATTCTGTCAGTCAGAAGCTTCACGCTCGGCCCTAGCTGGGAACTGAATACCCCATTCAGAGAGGTCCTCGCATAGCGTGTTATTGCAATTTAATATTTTCACACACAGACACATCATTATCTCGGAACCTGACACTGGCAGCAGAACTCGGTAATTTTTCAAGAGGGCCTAATTTCACTAAATGCAAGCACCAGGGCCCCGGATTATCTAAACAGCCCGTTTCCTCTTTGTCTCTCCTCAGGGTCATGGGCGTGCAGGAAAGTGCTTGTGGACCCGCCGCCTGGCTCCACCTTTGAACTCTCCGGCCTCTTCTCCCACCGCAACCAGCTATGCGCCAGCTTTGGGCCAGGCCGGCACCCGCTACTGAAGTGGCGGCCTCTAGCACCTCAGAGGGCCAAGGCCCGGCACAGTCAGAGTGAGGGACTCCCTGAAAAGCACAAGTGGGTAGGGAATTGCACAATGTCGCCCGTGAACAAACACTTGACAGATACACATGCTGTGTGCATGCCCGCAGCACACACGCACATGCATGTACATGTGTGCACGCTTCCTGGAGACCGCCTCAACATGCTGGCCAGAGGAAAGGTCCTGCAAGGGGCTGTTTCTCCCCCATGCAACAGTGACTTCGGCCAACAAAATGCCCTCTGGTTTCCAAATAGCACAGAAATGCACCAGCTCTCCCAGGAATGGAACTGCAGGCCATCTGCAAGGACAGCCAGAAACATCCCAAGGAGGCCCTAGACCAAGCAGATGGCACTGCCAGGCCAGGCATCCCACGCCGTGGCTGCCGCAGCTGCCCTTACACTTAGTCCCTAAAAGCCGTGTGCTACAGCCTTCCCTCCGAAGGGGGCCGGGACCTCCCAGCAGCCTGGTGCTGTCCCACACCGACACCCCGGAAATACCACGCAGGAGCCTGCAGCCTGACCCAAGGGACGATGTGAGGCTGGCAGCAGCTCCCAGACCAGCACAGCCCAGACACATTGACCTTCCTCATGGCAGAGACCTGATCACGCGCTTTTCCTCATCAGGGCTCACTCGGGAGCGAGGTCCGAGGGCCAGCAGGCCAGGCAGGGGCGGAGGCTCCAGTGCCGACCCCACCAGCGAGACGGAGGCAACAGGCAGTGAAATGAGGATTAATGCCCGCGCGGAAACAGTCGTGCCCAGGGCTGCTGCGGCCGCCCCGTGGTCACCGTTTGGGCTCCTCTGGTGAGCGCAATCTTCAGTCTTTGTTTAAATGTTTAACGGACGGAGGTGGCTGAGCCTCCCTGACAAGGCTGTTACAGCCCAATGGGCAGATACAAATGTCTGGAGCATGTTAAATGCAGACCCTTTCCCTGGGAGACCCAGCTAGAAGGAGTGAGCGGACCCTTTATGTAAATCCAAATTTCAGTGCAATATTGACTGCCCGCTTCCGATACGTAACGGGGATTAAACCATGCCATAGGAAAGAGCTCCTGGTCACATCGGAGCCCAGTCTTCCCACGGCTACCCTATCATCTCATCCCTCTGCTGAAAGCTTGGAGGCACCCTGCCTGCCACAGGTCCCAGAGGGACAAATCCCACTTGAACCATTGAGCTGAACAGAAAGAGGCTCTCATTAGCAAAGAAAAATATGGAGCCTCTTTCCGGCATCCCACCTCCCCTTGACCTTTCAGATTAGAATCCGGGCTGGGCAGGTATCCTTCTTCCGGCACTGTCTCCCGGGGGCCGAGGATGGGGTGGGCTGTTGGGCAGTTCTGGCTTTGTCCCCATCTAGGCTGTCTGGTCACAGTGGCCCAGGCCCAGGAGCCAGGGCCTCCTCCCCAGGGAGTATGCAGCACCTGGGGTACATCTGCTAACCCTCCCCGACTCGCCACGGCCAGGGACAGCCTGCACGGCCCAGAGCTCAGGGACCTCATCTTCCCATGGGTGGGCCAGCCCTGAACACACATCACCCAGATGAGCACATGTCCCAGCCTGGCACACAGCAGGCCCACAGACACCTTGCCATGCAGGAATGGACCCTCCAGGACAGAGGACTCCAACTGCAGGAACCAGGAGGCCTCTGGAAGCTGAGAAGTGGCATAGTCTAGAAGTTGCTTCGACCTGAAGACAGAGGCAGGGGTAGAGGAGGCCCAGAAAGGCTGGGCGGGGAGGCCGGGGCAGGGAGGTCAAGGGGAGTGGCCACCCCCAGCACGTCAGAGGGGCCGGACCAGACTCAGGCACCTGTGCTTCCTGGTTTGAAAACAGAGTAACGTACTCATGAACATGTGCATGTGTTTTATCTCAGGACTGAGCTACAAGACAGGAGGAAAAGTGGGTCGTGTGCAGGAGACCCTGGCAAGGTTCGGCTTTACCACAGGGCACCCAGGCTCCACCCAAGCAGCACGCGGTGCCGGGGGTCCACACCCTGGGCCTATCTGTGTACCTGCAGCCTGTATTTCCTCCAGAGTCCCCCAGGCGACCCCCGTACAAGCTGAGCAGTTCAGAATGACCAGCTATCTTCCCCTACAGGCCAAGGACGTAAAACACTCTGTCTGACTGCCCGCCTTGTGGATGAGACATAGAGAAACCCCCAAGTCGGCCCCAGGACCCCAGATTTCCTGGAAAAAGCACCCACCAAATGCCAAGGTGGACCCTCCAGACCCTTCTGTGTACCCACCCCCTCTGGAGACATGGATTCACACACACACAGACACTGCAACACTTCACCCAAGTTGAAACCCTCTTTTATTCTGCAAATCACCCTCCCCTTCGTCTGGCTTCCCAGGGATGGAGGCCCAGTCTCAGGAAAGCCAGGGATACTGGCATTGAGGCCAGGCCAAAACTCACGACAGAGGAGAGTGGGACACACACATGTCATGGGGCTGCAGGGAGTGCAGGCCCCAAGCCTGTGTCTCGGTACAGCCAGGTCCCATGGGAGACCCCACAGGCACTAAGCATTCAGCTCTGTTATTCTTTCTAAAGTAGCAGAATTTTCAAAGCCACTTACTTCTCAACTCCACGGGTCAGTAAATGGAAAGCAAATGGCAGGCCTGAGACCGACCCTGGGTGTCTGGAGGTCACCTCAATGGGAACATTCTCCCAGAGACAGGGATTTGGGAAGAGTTGTCCCAGACACAGACCAGCCCTTCCAGCTGCCCCCTGAGAAGCAAGAGGGGGCTGCAGACCTGGAGACAGTGGGCTCAAGTGAGCACACCTGTGACCCCCTCAAAAAGCCCACCATCACTCAACACTCACGTTCATTATAGAGTATGAATTCTGTGTCCAAGGAGATAATCAAGTCCAAATCACCCAGGCAAGTTCAAAGGCTAAGGGGAGAGAGAGGAAACGGTCCCTACTGCATCCCGGAAGTCCAAGTAGGTTCTGGGAGTTCCCTACGAGCTCCCAGTGAGGCCTGGGCAGCCCTTTCCTCCTCAGGTCCAAGAGACTGTAGCTCTGGTCTCCAGCCTCCAGCTAAGTCACCTGGGATCTTTTTTTCCTTGAATGTCCCTGGCACTACCTGGGAGCGAGAAAGGAGACAGACTCCCTAGGGAAGCTCCAAAGACGATGCATGCCTACGGGGGCCAAGCCCACGTGTCCCTGTTTCTCACACCCAGTCGTGCTCCCTAAGCCTCCTCCACGCTGGGAAGAGCCGGTGGCCACAGCCTCCTCAGAGCACATCTCAGAAGCAGGAGAAACCAGCAATGCCAGGAACCCCTCCCTCCCTCCCAGAGACCTCCTGGCAGGTCCGGGCTCCACACCAGGGCCCTCCATCCTCCCCTAACCACTACAAACGCAGAGCATCCCCAGCCAGGACTGCCTGGGAGCACACGGATCCCCTACACACATGTACACAGCACACACATGGAAACACACACGAACACACAGGTGGACACACACACTCTTGGACACACACACTCTTGGACACACATGGAAACATCCCTCCACGCATACACTGGACGGGATGCAGACCGCACGCACAGCACCCTCGGAGGCGAGCCATCCGCCGAGAGGCAGGAGTCTGGCGGGTTTCCTAAGGGTGTTTGTTTTGCAGGATCCACCCGGCGGGCTGTGAGACGGCGTGCAAGGACCAGGCATCAATGTCTCCTCAATTTTCCAAGCAGGACTTTGAGGCGCACCGGGCAGGGCTGCTCGAGAGCTGCCCAGGTTCCAGGTGGGACCCCCACGCCTGGAACGCCCTGGGTGTGTGCTGAATCTTCTTCCCCCCTGAGGAGGCTGGGAGAGGCAGAGGCCAAGGGCTCGGAAGCACGGGTCTTCGGGGTCCCCTCTGGTCCCAAGCAGGTTTCAGATGAGTCACTGCTGCACCCAATCCTCCACCTGAGAGCGGGGTTCAGGCCAGAAGGAAAAGAGCACCCCAGCCCGGCTGGGCTTGTTTAGACGCAGACTTGCTGTGTTCACCTTGAGAGATGATGTCGGGTTGGAAGCGGCACACGCGCCAGCACAGGAAACGCGCGCGGAGAGCGCGAAGCCTCATTCGGAGGAGATGAAATATTCACCAGGACCGGGCCATGTTTTAAAATGATTATAAATTATTTTAACGTGCATTTGCAAAGGGTTATAAAAACAGCCATAATATATTTTTTTCCTTAGATTCTAGAATTACCAGTGTGACAGCTAATGCAATAATGATTTGTTTCAAATGCCAGTGTTTAAGCTGTATAAAGCTGATTTTATACATTTTTCCAGTAGGCCGCATTGTAGTTAATGAAATTAAACACACCAATCGCATTTGTCCCCAGGGGACGAGGAACTGAACACACCACTGGTTTATTTTTTTATTAAAATAAATTGCAGCCGGCAAGATGGACTAATTGCATACAGAATTGAAAAAGAAACATTCCATTGATATAATTAAGCCAATTTTCATGGACAGAAATAGTTATAGTGGATATAAAATAAGCAAAGCCTTCACCAGAATCCGACATCCCTCCTTTTTTGCACAAAATGTGATCTATTAAATATGTATCTCACAGCGGCCGGCACTCCGGCCTTGGAGGCCCGTGGCATTGTCCAGCTGTCTCCGGTGAGCCTAGCCAGGAGGGCAGCCCGGGCGCCCTCGCTCTGGGAGGACTCACAGCGAAATCCCAACAGTGGAGCGGCCAGGGCAGGCAGAGCCCGCCCCTCCCGTGCTCCAGAGCCCACTAGACCCTTGCATACTCTCGGCCGGCCTGGCCCTCAGGAGGCTCCCAGACTTGGGGGACCGCGGCCGAGTCCTGAAGAACCAGCGACTGCAGCCGCCTGCAGCTCAGGCCCACACCTCAGCGCCCACAGCCCCCCTCCCTGATGGCTTGGGGGCATCATCTCCCCCTAGATCTGAGGGCTGGGGAACAGGCAGGGCAGGCCATCCAGCGCCCGGCCAGGCCGGCCGGAGCCTCCTGTATCCACACCGACAGTGGGCAGTAAGCAGGGGCAGAGGACGCAGATAAGGCTTCCCTGGTCAACACTTTCACTCTGCTGTGCCTGCCCTTGGGAGAGGACACCCAGCACCGGGGCAGGGGAAGCCAGGGGACAGGAACCCGGCAGGCGTCCAGACCAGGCAAAGAAGGAATCCAGGCCGCAGGCGGCTGAGCACAGGCTTGTCAACCACGTTCACACGCCGTCTCACACGGATGTCCTTGCTTTTAAGAACAGACCTGTTACGAGTTGTGCGCTGGCCTTGAGAAAATGCTTAAACCGTGACACATTCCTAAAAGCCCTATGGAATCCATCCCAGCCGCCAGTGCCCTGTGGGGGAGGGGAGCGCTGCATAAGAAACCCTGGCGGTCTTCACTGAGCTGAAATCCAGTTGCACCCTGGGCTTTCTGTGTGGCCCTGCCACAGTCACTCCACCTCTCTGTTCCCGGGGCTTCTCGCTCCTAAAAGTGGTGCCTGCTGCTCCACACCCATCCTGCCCGGGGCCGGGGAAAGGAGGAACGGGCTGTGTCTACCAGGTGCACGGGAGCGCTTCCGCGGAATCTGCAAGTCCCCTGGGGCCACCGGCAGGCAGGGCCGCCGCTCAGGGTGCCGCTCGCGTCGGAGCCCACGCGCCGCCTCGGCGAAGCCGGGTCCGAGGATGCCGCCTCGGAGAACGGCGGGTCCATTCTCGAAAGCCCGACCCCACCCTCCGCCTTGGCCTCCCCGCACCGTCTCCCTATCTCGCACCGCCCCGACGTCGACCCGGGCGGGGCGCGCTCCCGCGTCTCGGGTCGGCGAAGCGACTGCGAGCCCCACACAGGCGGGGCCGGCGCCCCGGAGTCTGGCCGGGGCCCAGGGAGCCGGGGATCCACGGGGCCAGGCCGGGACCCTGGGCGGGAAGGACCTGCTCCCGCCGGGCCAGGGTCCGGGACGCCGGGCTGCGAGGTGCAAACGCGGGCGCCGCGGGCGCCGCGCGGTAGTTGGCTGCGACTTTGTGCGCCGGGACCGGCGCGACCACGGGACCGTGGTCCGTGCCTGGCCCGAGCCCCGCGCCTGGCCCACGCCATGCGCAGCCCGCGCCGGCCGCCCCGCGCCGGCCGCCCCGCGCCGGGCCCAGCCGACCGCTCCGCTGCGAAGTTTCTTCCCCGCGCGAGAAGCGTCCGAGCTGCGGGTCCCGCCGCGCCTGCTACGTGAGCTGCGGCTTGGGAGACTCGTTACGTGGGTTCGACTCAAAACCTGATAAATTGTATTTAACGCTATTTGAAATTTTTAAACGAAATTATTCAAAAGATTTTTAATCCTGGATAATTTTTGTTGAAACTCTAATTATACATCACCTTAATTACCGGCCCCAGCCCCCCAAGGATCCCTAATTGCCTCCTAATTGAATGAAACAGGGGTCTAATCGGGCCGCGGCGGCCCAGCGAGCTGCCACCGGCGGTGCCTCCCCTGAGGGGCTGGGTGGGGGGAGCCCCGGCCGCTCTCACAGGAGCAGGGGACCTGGTCCCTGGCCCAAGCGCTGTCCAGAAGGGGACTTGGGGGTCGTGCGAGTCTGGGGCCTGAGGGGCCGCGATGCCGGGTCCACACCTGCTTGAAACCCTGACTCACAGGACAAGGAGGACTCCCCGGGTGGGTGCCTGGAGGTGGGGACCCCAGGGCAGTCGGTGTCTGTCCCCGGGGAGCCACCCAGGTCACTCCACCACCTTGGCAAGTCCCCTCCTGCCGCCCCCGCACCACCTCACACCTGCGGGCGGCAAAGCCACGGTGCCCGCGGGGCACTCGTCCCAATGCCACGGAGTACCGGCCCTGGCGGCCAGCCCCGCACCCACCCCTCCACCGAGGCCTCTGAGTTTTCGCCCGAAGCGGGACCAGACGCTGGACTCCCGCCGGACGTTTCCTGGCGCTGCTGCCCCAACTGGCATCCAGACCGAAGGCTGGCTTGGCGGCCGCAGAGAGGGGACTGCTGGCGAGTCCAGACTTCCTGAGGAGGGTGGGAGAAGGGCAGAGCCAGCCTGACCTGCTTCTGCTTCTGCGGGAGAAGGAGCCGCAAGCCATCTCCAGCCCCGCTCACCTCCACTGTCTCTCACACACCTTCCTCACCCAGGTCCCCCACACAAGCAGCTCGCAGAGCCCACAGCCAGCAGGGCGGCGGCTCCCCCACCCCAGGGCCCGAAGGCAGCCCTGGGGCATGTGGTGTGTTGGCTCGCGGGTCTGTCACCTCGCTGCGGACCAGGTCTCAAGGGCTGGTTCTGAGGGGGGCCCTGGCTGCAGAGTCTCTCAGGGGACACCCCTCCCCTGCACGGAGGCCCCCAGCTGTGCCGGGGGAGGGTGGAGGTCAGGAGGGCATCTTGGCAGTGCTAACCCCCCACCTGCCCACCTGGATGAAGAGCAGCAGCCCAAACAATAAGCTTTTGTTAGGCATGGAGAGTGTAAGCCAGCACAGCCCATGTCCCAGTCCCCAGGCCACACTGCCCAGTGGAAAAAGGGGGCCCTGGCCCTGACCATCCTCCCTCTGCTCCTGGCCCCGAAGACCAGGCTGGGGAGACCACGGGTTTCCCGTGAGCAGAACCACAGTCCCAGCGCTGGGTGTCCCAGCAGCCCCTGGCCTTGGAAGGCCAGACCCAGAGCCCCCATGAAAAGCCGTGCCACCGAAGTTGTCACCTCACACACCACCAGACAGGAGCGACCCACTTGAACTGAGGCCTGGCGTGGGGAGTCCAAGGAAACACAAACGAAATCACAGCCCCAGATGCACCCTCGGGGACGAACCCCCATGCTCCTGGTCATGGGGTCACACCAATGGCCTGGTTGTCCTTGTGGGGCACACAGGTGCAGGCTCAGCCCAGGACCCAAGTGAAAGAGTAACTCAAGCCCGGCACGCCAGCCTGTGGCCATGGCCTTACTTCTACTCCCCCCCTCAGCTCCCGGCCCTGGTCAGATTGGTGGGGAGGCCAGAACCCGTGGCTGACAGAGAGTGCAGCTCTGCCGCCTCAGACGCAGGTAGCGGAGTGTGGTCCCCGGGGAAGTTCACGTCTGCTTAAAATAGTGTCCAATGAAACGAAATTCCTCAGCGGCCCGCGCTGCTCGGAGCAGGCAGTGCGGTCCCAAGTTGGTCTCGCCCACCCTGGGGGCCTGGGGACTGCGGTCCCAGCTGTGGAGCCGGGAAGCAGGGCTCCCAGAGCTCGGCCGCGTGTGGGTTCGGGTCCGGCCCTGGCAGTCCCGCTCCCAGCGGCCTTTGCTCACTAAGGGAAGCCTGCACACTCGGCGCTCCCACTGGGTCCGGTTCTCCGGCCTCCGGGCCAGGCCACAGGACGGCTGCCAGGCCCGGTCCCGGTGCTGAGCAGAGTCCCGCCGCAGGCCACCTTCCCCACCGGCAGAGGTGGGGCGGGCGGAAAGTCCAGGCCGGGCGCGCGCCCCACCGCTCAGGGGCCTCTCGGAAGTTTCCGGGGCCGCGCGGGGCGCGCCGAGTCGGCCTCTCGCTTGCAGCGAAGGCGCGGCGGGAGCGCGGCCGCCTTCCACCCTCTCGCTCCAGCCTCGGGCCCTTGCTCGGGAGGGCCTGACCTGGGCGGCTCGCAGCCCGGCGGTCGAGCCCCTGAGAAGGCCCGCGGTGCACACGCAGACCCGAACGCGAACACAACGCGCACACAACACGCGCCACGGGGGGGCACGCCGTGCGCTGGGCCCCTCCGAGGCGGCTGCCAGGCGCCGGGCCTCGTTCGCACCAAGAGGGGTCAGAGGTCACCGGAGGCCGAGGCCAAGGGCACCCAACAGAGAGACCGTCTGGAAGGGAGCGCCTCGCGGAGGGGCCCCGAGCGGCCGGCGGCGAGCCGCAGCGGCCGGCGAAACAGGAGCTGCTTTTCCCCGGCGCGGGGTTGCGCGGCCTCAGGCTGCGGGGCGGCGGTTGGGACGAGCCGGGCCGGGTCCCGAGCCCGAGCCGGGGTGCAGCGCGTCTTCGGAAAACTGCGGCTCGTCCCGCGACCACCCGCCGCGCGCCTGGGGGCGCGACCCTGGCGCTGCGAGGCGACGCCGGGCGGGCGGAGCGGCGCGGGGTCGGCGGGTCCCCGGGGGAGCGGGCGGGCGGGCGGCCTGCGGGGGCGGCCACGAGTCCGCGCCGCGCGGCGCCCGCCGCTTCGCTGCAGCCGGGCCGCGCTCTCCCCCACCTGCCGCCCGGCGCCCGCAAGGCCTGCGGCCCCCGGCCCGCCGGCCTCGCGGGGCTGGCGCCGGGGCCGGGCGCCGAGGGCGCGCGGGCGGCGGAGGGCGGCGCGGGCGGCGGGAGCCCGGGCCGGCGGCGGGGACCAGCCGGCGCGGGCCGGGCGCGCGGATCCCCGGGCTCGGCCGAGGCGGAGCGAAAGAGAAAGTAAGGCCGGGGGCCGGGCGGTCCGGCCGGGCGGCTGCGTTCCCGCCGGGCCTCCGGGCCGTGCCGGGCTCGCGGGTGCGGGCGGGCCCGCGCGGGCGAGGGCGGCGGGGCGGAGGCCGGCCGGGTGGGCACCCTCTGTCGGGGGCGCGGCGCCCGGCAGCCACCCGGGCTGCGCGGCCCCAGAGGGGCGCCCGCACCGTGCGCGGCTCCGCGGGGGAATAAACTTCTCCGCCGCGGCCCCGAGCCCCGAGAGCGGCTCCATTTTGCGGCCGCGCGGCCACGGCCGCCCCGCCGTCGCCGCCCCTGCCCTCGCGCCGCGGAGCCGGTGGGCCCGGCCCGCGCCCCCTCCTCCGCCCCTCCCCGGCTCGGGGTCTCCCTCCTCCGCGCCCGGCTGGCGGACGCCAAAGGCGGTGCTCTAGCGCCCACTATTCCAAGAGCCCGGAATATGATTTGACCAGGACTGAGAGCCACTCGGAGAGAGAGAGCGAGAGCGCGAGCGCGGAGGGAAAAGTTGCTCTCCCCTTTCGTCAACTTTTCGCTAACTTTCGCTTTTCGCTCCCCTCCACCCCCGGCCCTCCCCCTCCGCCCCCCTCCCCGGCCCCCACCGCGCGCCGCGGGTTCCCGGGCCCGAGCGCCTGACATGGGGGGAGGGGGCTCGGCGGGGAGGGGGCCTGCGCCTTCGGGGAGCGCGCGGCCCGGGCGCCCCGAGCCTCCGCGCCGAGCCCGGCCGCCCCGGAGCGAGGGAGGCGGCGCAGCCCCCGGGCCCGCGGCCGAGCCGGGGGGCCCCGAGCCGCGGGCGCGCCGGCCGCGCCCGGACGCGCACCCCTGGCCCGGGCGCCCGGCCCGGCGGCCCGGGCCCGGCGGCGCGGCGCGGCCGAGAGCGGGAGACTTACTTTTGGCTAGCTTCCGCGCCCTGGCCTTGGATCGCATGGTGTCGGCTCGCGGAATCTCTCTCCTCCTCCTTGAGTCCAGAAGCAGCTACACACTATCTTCATCTCTACAGCATTGTCAGTTTGGACACCTTCGCACATGCGCACAGAGCTCTCAATCTGACACCCCTCGCCGGGGCCAAAAAAACTTTGCAATGTATTCATCATCCTCATCGTCGCGCCGCCGCCGCCGCCGCCGCCGCCGCCGCCCCGCCGCGGGATTGGGGGGCTCTCCGCGGCCGCTTCGGTCTTCCTCTCACTTATCTCCCCCCGCCCCCCCTTTTCGGCGCAGCTCGTAACTGGCCCTTTAAGAAAACATTCCGTGCTCGGCGCTCCCGCCCGGGGCCCGCACCCCGGACACTTTAAAAGGACCCAGGTGGCCCCGGAGGCGAGGGGACGACGCCCCCCACCCAGCCCCTGCGTCGCGTCGCGCGGCTGCTCCCGCCCCGCCGGGTCGGGGCACGGGGCGGCGGCTGCGGCTTTCCCCGCGACTTCTCGGGCGTCCGGTGCCGCGCCGAGAGTTCGGACGCGGGTCCGGCCGGTCTCGCTCCCTCTCGTCGCGTTTGGCTGCTAATGAGGCGGCGCTGCGTCCACGGTCGCCCGGCCCGCGGCCTCCGCGCTCGCCCCGCGGCCCCCGCCCCCGCCCAGCCTTCGCCGGAGGGGGCGTCGGGCTGCGCGCCGGAACCCGGCTCCTCCGAAGCCCCTCCGGGCCCGCCGCCCCCCTCGGGCCTCCCGGCCCCCGCCTCCTCCCCTTCGCCCCCACCCAACGGCTGCTGCTCGGGGCTCCGTGGCTCAAAAACAACAGCGGAGGCGCCGCCAGCTCCGCGCTCCGCCGCCGCTCAGGCCGGCGGGCGGCACTCGGATGCGCCGCCTCGGTCCCGCGCGGAGGGCAGCGCGCCCCGCGTGGGGGCTGGGGCGGCCCTCGGAGCCCCGGGCGTCCCCGCCGGGCGGCCCGGCTGCCGCGCCTCTCCGGCCCGGCGGCGGCCCGCGAGCTCCGGCTTCGCGTCCCGCCCGGCGCCGCCGCGCCCCCAGGTGAGTACCGGCCGCGCGAGCGCCCGAGCTGGGCCGCCTTCGGGGACCGGGGCCTCCGACGCTTCCCTCCGGCCGCTCGAGGCCCAGGTGCGTGGCGGGCAGGAGGCCGGGCAGGTGGAGGAACGCGGGCGGGCGCCGGGCGGGCGCCTCTTTACCCCTGCAGCCCTCCAATTCCTCGGCGTGGCGCCGAGGGGCCGGGCACGGGCAGGGTGGCCCCGGCCCAGGTCCTGATGGGGTGAACGCGAACCCCTCGCTTGCGTGCTTTGGCTCCGAGAAAGAATCGGAAGGAAACGGGAGCTGCCCCGCGCCCTGTCGGAGCACCAGGTTCTCGCCGGGCCGCGGACGCGGACCTGCCACTGCGTCTGCCGGAGCCGAGGCAGGGTCGTGCCGGCGGCGCGGGGTCTCCCACATCCGCGAGACTCCTGGCTGCGCCATCCCTCCTCTGTTGGGCAGTGGGACCTGGAGCGGCCCCGCGGAGACTCACGCTTGGAACTGAGCCTTTGCCTTAAAAAGGTGACACGTATTGGCCCCTGAAAAAACTCCGCGCCTCCGGAGTCCTGGCAGGGGCGCTCCAGATAGGGAGGGCCGCAGGGCAGACGCTACCCCAGAGGCAAAGCCCTGCGAAGCCGGGCGGCGGAGGTGCGCCGGGCCTTCCGCCTCCGGCCTTTGCGCCGCAGCCTCCTGCCCGCCCGGATTCGTGCGACTTCCAGGCTCCGGGGCGCCCAGTCTTGCACCCTGCTCGGCGCCCGGACACGGGTCGGAGGAAGTGCTCCCGGCCGCGGCTTCTGCTGTTTCCCGGAAGTGAGTGTCCAGGGCCCGCTCAGCCGGTCCCCGTGATCTCGAGGGTCTGTGCACCCTTTGCCCACCCTCCCCACATCCTGGCGGTGATTCCCCGCGGGCCAGGCCACAGAACCGCTCTGTTTACAGGACCCGGCTCTGGAGTTCGTGATGGGACTTCCCATGGCAGATCAGGGCACCCTGAAGCCCCTGGCCAACCCAGGCAGCTCTGAACCCGCCCACCCCGGTTGAGGGTGCTGGAGCCCAGGAACACTGGAGCTGTCCTGCCCAGCCCGGGGACAGGCTCCGGCTCCAGACAGGCTCCTTACTGGGGCAGCTGGCAGGAAAGGCTCAAGGTCATCCCCACACCTCTGCACCCAGGTCCCCCCTGCTACTGCCTGAGCCTCCCGGAAGTTTGGTAGGCCTGGGGTGGATACAGTGGTGCATACCCTGTAGAGTGGGTGACCTTTTGCCCTCAGCCCCCAGCCCAGCACTGGCCTTCTCCCCCCCCACACACCCCGCCCTGGAGGCAGGCAGCAGGGAGGAAGGTGGTGAAGGTTCCAGCTTTCCTCTGGGGGCACCCAACTCATGACCCAGCTGGAGGGCCATTCTCAGAGCCCTGGCCAGGCTAGGCCAGGACGGCCGGATCACAGCTGCACTCTCACCAGGCCTAAGGGACGAAGACCGGAGGTGTGAGAGCTGGTAGGGCTGGACTGTCTCTTCCTACTCCCCGTGGGTTGTTGGGAGAGGATCAGATTGTTCTCTGGGTCTGCCTAGAAAGGGAGATCCGGGGGTCAGGGCTGACCAGGGATACAGCTGAGCTGCTTATTCCCCAACATGCTGCAGCAGCTCTTGCTCTGGGGGCGTGCTGTGTCCCCTCACTGCTGAAGGACCCCGGGCAAGCCGTCCACAAGGCCATGGCCCTGGCCGAGGTTGGGTCCTGGCCTGGCCGAGGTTGGGTCCTGGCCTGGCCGGGCCCTGCCCCCGCGTGGCCAGATTTAGAAGCAGAGACAGAACAGGTCAGGCCTTGAGGAGTCCAGTGGAGAGAAAGGTGGGCAGGGACGATCAGACACAGACAGTTCTGTATCTGCCTGGCAACGACTTTGGGGACTTGGAGAGACAAGTGTGTGCAAGAGGGGGAAAGGCTGACACTAAAAGGTTTAAGGGTAATTTGCAAACCAAGTGACGGCTGCAAGTCCTGGGGCGGAGGCCAGACCTCCGGGGCCTCGCTGAGGGTGCAGTGTGTAAGCTCCCTCTCCGCCACCTCCCGGGGCATCCAAGGACAGTGAGTGTGGCTTGGTGGATGGAAGCTCCGTGCACCAGATGACTGCACACTGCTGTGGACTTCCAGAAACGCTGGTGTTGCTGGGACCAGCAGGCTAGCAGGGGGTCTGCCCTACCAGCTTCTGCTCGGCACTGGCAGAGAGTGTGTCCAGGGAAACTCCATGAGCCCGTGAGCCCTCAGGTCCCAGTGTTTCCAGGAGCCAAAAACCATGAGCAGATCACCTCCTGTGGGCAAGCTGAATCTGGTTCTGCCACACTGGAATAAGCATCTTATTGGAGCCTTTCCCACGCCCCAGGGAATCCCTAGAAGCACCCCTGGGAGCCCACCAGTGCTCTCTGGGTCTAGAAGGTCCCTTTGCTTGGCCAGACCCTGTGCCCCATGTTAACTGGTATGGGCAGAGCCACCCCAGAAGCCCCTCCTGACCCTCAGGGCCCAGAGGGCCCTGTCACAGGCTTCCAGCTGGAGGTGGCACAGCAGGCCTTGAGGATTCTCAACGTTTCCCCTCCCCATTTCCAGTGTTCCCTGAACTTGGCCCTGGAATACTGGGTCTCCTTGGAGCTTTGTTGGAATTCCAGGTCAAGTTTTACTCCCCAATCCAAACCCCCACTCCCTGTCCCCCACCCTCTGCTCTGCTGTTCCTTTAGAAAAACCCCTCCAGGAGGAGAATAAATGTGTATATCCTCTGGGTTATGGAAGGGCTTTCCTCCTAGATCCAGAAATGCCCAGGTGGGCTCCAGAGCCCCAGACCTCACCCCACCCTCATCACCTGGACCACCGAGTCAGGCCAGGCTGAGGGTCTCCCTGTGTGGGCACGTTCTCCTTCCCTACACTTGGTGGGAGATGGAATGTCTCCGGATTTGATCCGCAGGAGGCGGGAGACCAGGAAGGGCCCTTGGAGAACAGCTAATTTGGTTCCCCCTAGACAGAGGGAGATGGAAGGGGTCTGCGTGGACCCAAAACCAACAGGGAACTCACCGGGGGCTGAGCGTAGATGCCTTCCAGCCTGTGGTGAGAGGCTAGCCTGTGAGCTTAGTCTAGAATGTCAGACAGGAGCTGCCGGGGAGAGCAGGGCACAGATCATCTAAAAGGTCATTTCTACCCCATTGGGAGCTCAGAAATAGTGCCCAGTGAGTGCTTTCAGTTTCATGCCTCAGCTCCACACTGGGGCCACAAGCGCCCCTGATCCTGGGGTCTGTATTTCAGGTCCCTCAATAAGGGTCTTGCCAGTCCAGACTAAGGTTTTTGTGATGCAGTGACTTTGAGAAGACAGGACCCAGGTCCCGGTTGCTGGCTCAGTTCTCTAGAAACCTGGGGAAAGGCTGTCCCCTGCACTGCTCAGAGCCGGGGTCTCCCAGTGCTGACACCCAGCTTCTGGTCCTGGAGTAGGTCGCTGAGGTGAAGAAGGTGGACTCCCAACCGAGACTTCCTGGGAATGTGAACCATGATTTTGAACAAACCCCAGGTGTTTGGAAACGGGCTTCTTTGAGTGCAGGAGGCCATGTGCCCCCTGCAGATGGGCAGCCTCCAGGGAGGGCCCGGATGGATGGTGGCCACCAGACAGCCCCAGTGGAATTCCTCTGCCCGGCACTGTGTTCTGGAGTCCCTGCCAGGGTGCCCGGCTCTCCTGTAGACGGGTGGAGTGTCCGGGTGTTCTGTGAGCACTTTGAGGGCCGGATCTGAAGTGTTTTGTTTTAAGAGGGTGAGGCTGTGAGCCTGAACGCCCGAGACCGCCTCCCTTGGAGCCCAGGAGGGGGCCGACTCACCCAGAAGGTGCAGGAAGCCCCCAGCGCCTCCTTCCCACGGGGCACAGGGTGTGCCTAATTGCCCTGGGAGCAGCGGCTGAGCTGCAGAGCTCCCGCCACTGTCCGAGGGTGGCCACAGGGAGCAGTAAACGGAATTGGTTTCCCACACTTCCCTCTCCATCTCAAAACCTTAAAAAATCCCGTCAACGAATGTGAGGTGGGCCCTGCGTGTGTTCCTGCGCCGTGTTCACCCGCACCCGAGCCGGGGATCTGGTACCCTCCCACCCCGGTCCCCCAGCCCTGGGCCACCCTACATGCAGCCGGGAGAGGCTTTGACCCTGCGGTGCCCAAGGAAGCGCGCACGGCTGTGGTGGCGGCTGCTCCAGAACATGCCTGCGTAGACCAGCCGCTGCCTTCGGCTCCCAGCTCTGGCTGCGCACAGGAAGGTCCCTCGCAGCAACGAAAATGGCGAGCCACGCTGTTTTCTGGGCCTGGGGGCCAAACCCTGGGAGTCACGGGGTGGGAGCCCGCCCTCCGTGTCCCCAAATGCCCACAGCCCAGGACACTGGCCGGCGGCCGGTGGCCAGCAACGGAGCCAATTCCCGAATCAGCTTGCACGGGAGTCTGCATCCCGGCTTGCAAAGTCACCGCCTCCTGCCCTCCCCCGTGGACTGCCCACACCACACACCCTCTTGGCTCGCACGCTACATTCTGCCCTTGATAACTGTGGGTCTCACACCCACAGGTGTAACCACGGAGAAGCTGTGATGGATTTCTTCTCCATGTCTCAGTTTCCCCTGCGGTGAAACGGAGACACAACTGCCCTCCTCTCCGGGGTTTATTTGGGGTTGGTGGGAGAGAAGGCTGGTGGAAATCGTTGGCGGGGCCAAAGGTTTGCAGGACAGAGAGTATCCCAAGGCTCTGGAGTAAGCACCCAGGTCCCGCCGCCGCTGCCGCCACCTCCCTCACTCCTCCTCCCCCGACTTCCTGGGATTCCCATTCCCGTAGGAGAGAGGTGAAGGTCTCCTGCCCAGACAGGGTTAGCTCACCCAGGGTTTTCTCTCAGTGCCTTTGGGTCTTGGAATGCCTGGAGGTTTAACACAGGAGGGGAACTCAAAACCCCGCCCAGGACCCGAATTCCCGCTGGGGATGGGTGGGCTGAGGGGTGGAAACTAGAGACAGAGGCACTGATCCCCGCTAAGCTGTAGGAGGGAATAGGCCACCCCCAGCACCCATCCCCCTTCGCACTGGGGGGACGTGGGTCTTCTGGGGACCAGTGGCAGCACGTCCCGGCACATCTGGGTGGGGGCCTGGATGTGACCTTGGAAAGCTGGCACCTTGGGATCAGCCACTAACTACCCCTCTGGGTGTGAATGGAGAAGGTGGGGGTAGAGAGATGGTGGAAGGGGCGTGGTCTAAGCACACCTTCCAGACCTCTGGGGCTGGAAGGGAGGGGAGGGAGTGGGTGGCCAAGGTAGCACCCCTCCCCCCTCTGCTGTCTACTAAACCAATAACCAAGGGCCTGCGGTGGAGACACGGCTCAGAGAGCCGGCAAGAAGAGGGCAGAGACCAGGACTGCCCCAGGCAGGGAAAAAAAATGACCAATTCTGCGGAGTGACCCGAAGGTGACGGAATCAGTCAGGCGTGCCTGCTCCTGACTGGGGCCCCTGGGGCTAGAGACAGCAAGCCCCGCCAGGGCAGCTTAGGGACTGTGCAAGGCTGCTTACTTTGGCCCTCGGCAAGGAATTCCGGCCAGGGCAGCAAGGGACGCACCTGGTCTCCAATTGAGTGCTCTGTGAAAGTGGGAGGGTCCCGCCTTGAACGGACCCTCCCTGAGGGGGGAAACACCTTCCCCTCGATCCCCATGGAGTGGTAATGTGAGCACCCAGGTGCCAGACAGCAGGGGGCAGGACTTTTGCTGACATCCCAGGTGGTCCCCAGGTTTCTGCAGGGTCCCACGGCCGGCAAACTGGGGGGAGGGGAGGGAAGACAGGAGGGACTTTAGCTTAGTGGGACCCAGCTTCTACCTCATGTCCTCTGGGACCCTTGGGCAGCCCCTCCAGCTTCCTGGGAACCCAGTGTCCTGTAAAATGCGTGGACAACCTAGCCCTGCTGTGGAGTGGCAACAGGCTGGTGAGCAGCCTGGCACTTCGGAACTCCATGGGGTGTTGGGATCCAGCCCTTCCCCCACCCCTGCGCTTCCTTTCCCAGAATCCTGCTACTCCCGGGGGTTCTAGTGCCTTGGAAGACAGTTACCCCATAGCTGGACCCAGAGAGGGCAAGCTGGGGCCAGCCATGAGGACAGGTGTCCCCAGAGCCCCCGGCCCCCTCATCCAAGAAGACCTTTGCTGACTCAGGACCCCGAGCTCCCAGCCAGGCCCCGCCTCCTTGACCCAGCCTTTCCCTAGTCCCTTGGGTCAAGTGGAGGGTGTCCTCCTGCCATCTGGTCTCCTGGCAACCGCAGCCAGAGCTTTTCACTGGTCCCGACTCCTGTGGACTTGGCATTCATTCACTCGTTCATTCCTTCACACACACAGGAGGCACTGGAGAGGCTGAGTGCTCCCGAAACTTGGAGTTTGATGGTGTGAGCCACACAGGAGTGTGTCTCACCCACCTGCAAAGCCTGGTACCTGGCCAAGGCTGGGACTGCGCGCCTGCTCAGTGACTGAGGGCTGGAGGGTTGAAGAGCCCTGAGAGAGGAGAAGGTTTTCCCTGGATCTGTGCAGGTGGGTGTCAGCCCAGGGAAGGACCAAGGGGATGAGGATGACCTTGCAGGGCGTCGGTGGTGGGGGCAGGGACCGTGCTAAGCACCCATAGCCGAGCCACTACCCTGCATCCGTCCAGTCTCACGGGACTGCCTGCATGGGCAAGCCAACACCAGCGCTGTAAACAAGGACATAGAGTGAGAAGCCGCCCCCCTCCGCATGTGCATTTGGAAGAGACAGCTGACTTGCTCAGGGGTATCAGCAGGGTGGTTGGCAGCAGGGGCCCCTCGTCTGGCATGTTGAAGTGGGCTTCCGAACCAGCCAGGGGCCAGGCACTGCCCACCTCACCTTGCACCCTCCGGGCGGCAACGCAGCACCCTGTGACCCTCATGGCAGTCCCGTGCAGGGTGCTGCAAAGCTTCCCACCATTCAGATGGGGAAACTGGTGCTCTGAGGCTTGGGCTTCTCCAGTGAGACCTGTCCTCGGGACAAAGTAGGACTCAGATGAGGAGCTCCCTGGGCAGGCAGCCCCTGTCCAATGATTGGGCTGCAGGGTCAGCACTCTTCTGGGATCCACAGGCTCTGCCCGTACCTTTTCCTGGGTTTTATGTGGTGCTGGGAATTTAAGGAGTGCTCTGGCCTCCAGTCACCCATGTGCTTCCGACAGTAACCAGACTTTGATTTCCCTGAGTCCAGAAAGACTCAGCCATGGGGGGTCCATTTTCTGGAGTCTATTTCTCACTGGCGAGTCCAGGGCCCCCCTCCTTCCCAACGCCCACTCCCCGGGGCAACCCTCCCAGGTCTGCATTGTGGTTGCCCAGATCAGGGGGAGGCCCCGGGCCCCAGTCAGTGGCTTTGGAGCCTCCAAAGTTTTGTCCTGACACACCAAGCAAGTTGTACTCGGTATCTGGGCTTCTGGGAAGGTATTTCCAATCATAAAATGTGCCGTTAAAAAAAATATGTGTCAGTTAAGTGTGCACTAAGCCCGGACCACATGGGACATAGTTGTTCTAATAAACACGAATAAACCAGTTTTCACATTAGAGAAATAACAGTTTCTCATAGAAATGTGGTGCTTTTAAAAGAGGTTAATTAATAAACAGCGGGTAATTGTTCGTGGCACAGGGCGGCAGGGGTAATTTTCATTTTCGAGGATGGGAGGGCCAATGCCCCTCCTCACTCAGCATTTTTCTGTAATAATCACCTCAGCTTCACCTCTGCCTTTAATTTTTCCAGCTGGAGCTGTTTATCATCGCTCCAACTTTCACTAAGAGGGAAAAACTATCACTTAAACAAAGCCATTGAAAACGCGGCATCATATGTGGGGTTCTTAACATAAATAAATCATGCAAACCAAGATTTATGTTCTCAGAGTGATGTCATTCACTGAAGGCTGCCGTCCCAATCTGGTCGGTGCTCGGCCTTGGCCTTTGGTGTGAGTGCTTTCTGCTGAAGGGGACCAGCCCAGCTGCCCACAGCTCTTTTGTCTGTTGGGCCTGGGACGCCAGGAAGGTTTCTTCCTGGGTCAGCTGAGCAAAGCCAGGTCTAAATGGTGAAAATGACTCTGACGTCACAGACGGCTTTTAAAGCCTTTGCTTCTGAACCATGAGTCTGAGGTTAAAAGACTGTTAACGCTTCCCTAAAAATCTGTGCAGACTCCAGCAGAAGTTTATGGTCCTCCCGGGCCTGCCTAGAATGAGTCTAGCTGCAGGACAACCCCTCTGCAGAAGCTCGCTCCCATGGACAGGAGGCAGATTCAAAGTGCCACAGGTAGGTGTGTGAGACGTGGCAGATCCTCCACACAGCAGAAGACACTCAGCCACGAAAGAGGGTAGATTGAGGACGTGAGCTGCGCCGTGAATGTGCCGTTAAAGCACTGTGCTCGGTGGAAGACGCCAGACACAGAGGGCACATGTTGTGTGATCCCATTTATGTGAAATGTCCCAAATGGGCAAATTCACAGGGGTGAAATGCAAACTGGTGGCTGCTGGCCGTGGAGGCAGAGGCGGAGGTGTCTCGGGCAGGTGTGTCTTGGAGAGCATGTGAACTGGACTGGAGTCTGCTTCAGCCCCTGGGCATAGGAAGCCAGCAGGAAAACAGGGCTGACTAACAGGGTCAGGTGCCCAGCAGATTGCATTGTGGGTCTCTTACTGTTCATTCACCACACACTTACTGTGTGCCAGGGTAGCCCTGGAACCTAAGGATGCAGCAGTGACCAAAACAGACAACAACCCCCTTCGAGTGCACATTTTCATGGGGAAGGCAGCAAGAAGCAAGATACATAAGAGCCCAGCATGGCAAGCTAGAAGGTTCTAGTGCAATGGACACAGGAAGGCAGGGAGGTGAGGGCTTGGGTAATTCCAATAGGCTGGTCAAGAAAGGCCTCCCTGAGGTGGTGACATTGGAACAGAGACATGAGGGAGTGATGAGGGAGCAGCCTGCATGTCTAGGGAGCAGCATTCAGGCAAGGGAACAACTGGTGCAAAGGCCCTGTGGCAGAAGTAGACAGTGTGGCTTCGTGGAAGGATGGAGGAGGGGAAGAGGGGGTACAAATGAAGGTCGCAGGCGGAATGAAGGCTGCTGATTTTACAATAGGGAGATGTCCTGGATTATCAGCATTATCACAAGTGTCCTTGGATATGGCAAAAAGAGGGAGGAGAGTCAATTTCACATCGAAGATGAGAACATGAGAAAAATGTACCCATCTTGTTGGCTTTGAAAATGGAGACTTGGCCATGAGCCCCAGAACGTAAATGCCGCAGTCTCCTGAGGCTGGAAAAGGCAAAATGGTGGATCTTAGAGCCTCCAGAAGGGAGCACAGTCCTGCCCAGGCATTGACTTCAACCCAGTGAGACCCATTTCAGACTTCTGATCTGAAGACCTATAGACTGATACATCTGCACCATCTTTGGCCACTAGCTTGTCTCAATTGTTAGAGCAGCTGCAGGAAATTAACACAGGGAGGAAGCAGGGCCTTCAGCCCATCAGAACATGAGTCTGCCTCAGCCGAAGGAGAACAGGGGAGCAGTAACCCCAGAAAAGTGGTGATGACCGTCCTTGCCTCTGGCTCCTTGGACCCCCTGCTCCAATACTGGCTAGCTGTTCTCCACATGCTGTCTGTGACTGGCATCCTGGGCTCCCCAGTGGCCATCCTCCAAGGAAATTCCTCTGGATCCCCAGCTACCCACAGACTACCTTTCTGGCTTGCTTTCTCATTTTTGTGAAGTGCATCTGATGAAGGGTGTGTGGGAGACAAGTCATCCAGGGTTTTGCATGTCTGCAAGTGTCTTTATCCTTTCACCATACCATTGTGATTGTTGGGTTGGGTATAGAATTCTCAATTGGAGAGGACTCTTCTGTTCAGAATTTTAAAGACTGTTAGCTGGTTTCTTCCTGCTCCCAGAGTAGCTACCTAGAAGTCTGAGGGGACTCTGCTTCCTTAGGCTTCGTGAATGACTTGCTTTTTCCTCTTTGGGTTCCTACAGAATCTTCTCTTTGTCCCAAGTGAGCCAACATTTCACAGTGATGTACCCTGGAGTGTGTGTCTGTTTTCATCTACTGTAAGTTCTTTCAAACTGGAAGCTGTGTCCTTGGGCTCTAGGAAGTTTCCTTGAAAACCTTTCTTGGTGATTTCCTACCCTGTGTTTTCTTTGCTCTTTATTCTTGGAAGCTGATAGTATGTGCACTTCCTTCTGCCCGTGTGATCTGTGCATCCTCTAAATGGCTCTGTAGTGTTTGTTTCAGTCTTGGCCTTTCCTTGATATCTGCTGATTCTTGGCCATCTGCCCAAGGTTAGGAGCTGGCTGGAGGGTCTGAGAGTGACAGAGCAAGGGATTGTTGCCCTTGAGATTCATGGATGGGTGATCCTGAGAGCCCTGGAGATCCCTGTCCTTAGGGACTAATGTGAATCCCACAGAAGTTCCTCAGGGAGCAAGGGAGGGGGTCTGGCTGCCATTCTTCTGGAAGTCAGGTTGGGGTTGAAAGCAGGAGTCTCTGCAGTCAGCTGCCTGAATTCTGGGGAACAAACCTTTGGACTTTCCTGGTGTGTGGGAGAGGCAGTTGCTCAGGGAAGAGACGGAGGGGATCGAGGAGTTTAAGTTGCTCACAGCTCCCCTTCATGCCAACCTTCCTGATCATGGCCACCTCTGCACCCGTGGCCTTGAGGGTACTCGTACAGCCACTCCTGAGCTGTGAGTACTCTTGGTTGTAAATCAGGCAAAAATCTCAACTGTTTACATTCATCTCATGTCTGTGGCCCAGGTGCTGAGGTCCCCCTGCAATTCGGCTCTCAGCCATATCCCTGTGTGATCCTTGTGCCCTCTCCTGTCCTCCCCACACTATGGGCACATACCTCTAAGATTACTTTGTTGTGGCTGATGGCCTGAAGAGTGTCTGTTTTCACCCACTGGGAGTCCTTTCCAACAACTGAATGCATATGTCTGTGCTTGCTTAACCCAGGGCCTTTGTGGCTATTTAAGAAAACCTGTGTCCATGCTTGGGCCGATCCTGATACCATACACAGTGCCTGGGACTCTGAGCCCTGCAAGGTTCTCTGGGTCCTGATCCGTGAACTTTCTAGAGCCTCCCCCATGGCCTGCTTCCAGCAAAAATAAGAGTTGATAAATGAAGTCTGTGAGTATCCTATGACAGAACACTGCATTGTCAGTGAACACAGCTGTAGAGACATGCGTGCTGCTGTGTTGATGTGTCCCTGGAGCCTGGGGAGTATCCTTCTGATGTGAAATATTGTCCATGGTTTTCCTGGAATGATGGGTTCTGAGGGTATTCAAACTCTTTTCTCTGTTATGCCTATCTGCATTTCAATTTTCCTCCAGTAACTGTGTATTAGTTGTAAAATTGCTTTAATGTGTAAAACTAAGAGTCAAATCTTACCTGTCCTTCAAGAGCTGGCTGGCATTTGTCTCTCTGGGTCCCACTCTTGGGAAAGCTCCCCACACCCCACTAAATAAAATTGTCTTTTCTGAATACTCACTTGAGTTCTTGTTTGTGTCTCCTTTAACAAGGGGTAGCCAGCCGGAGATACCTTCTGAGCTAGAGATTCAGTTTCTCAGCATGTTCACGTGGGAGTGGTGCAGGCATCTGGCCTGGGCTCTGAGCCCCAAGGCACAGGTGGGTGGGCAAGTGGGCTCTGAGGCGAACTTGTCGGCCATACCTCAGTTCCACCAGGGCCTCGCTGTGTGCCTGAGCTGGTCATAGTCGTTTGGGCTCCCATCTCATCAGCGGACAGGACAATCTCAGCCACTTTCAGGCTACCGTCAGGGTGAAGGTTGCTGGTGTGGGGCTGAGGTCAGAGCCCAGCCACTTCCTGACTGGGTTTGGTTAGTTTTTGAATTTTTAATTGTGGTAACATACACATCACATAAAATGTACTGTTGTCACCATTTGTAAGTGCACAGTTCAGCAGCATGGAACACATGCCACCATGCAGCCAGCACCGCTGTTAACCACTAGGATGTCCTCATCTTCCCAAGCTGAGCCTCTGTCCCATCAGACTGTCCCTTCCAACCCCTCTCAGCCCCTAACACCCTTACCTCCTCTCTGTCTCTGAATCTGACGACTCTAGGGACCTCTCATGAGTGGAATCCTCGGACATTTGTCCTTCTGTGACTGACTTATTTCACTGAGTATGACGTCCTCAAGGGCCGTCTGTGTTGTGGCTGGTTTCAGGGTTTCCTCCTCTTGAAGACTGAATTGTGCTCTGCCATAAGGATAGACCACGTTTTACTTGTCTGTTCATCCATGAACAGATATTTGACTGCCTCCCGAGCATTGCTTCCAGCCTACACAAGCCTCACTAGAGCAGCCCTCCCTGCGCTTGGACACAGAGGGTACCACCCCTCAGGCACTGCAGGAGGGGAGTGGCCCAGAGCTGAAAGGTCACTTTCTCCAGGAAGCCCCCAGCCTTCTCCAGCCCTGTGGAGTTTGCCTCTCACTCTATGTCCCCAGGACCTGTGTGGACTGCAGCTACAAGCCCCAACACATTTGGGTTCCCGTAGGAGGGAGTACAGCCCTGAAAGCCACCCCCAGCACAGAGTAGGGACACCAACAGATGCCCCATGTGGGGTGGGCCTTATGGTTGGAAGAGCCCTGTACTGAGAAGTAAACTGAGGCGGGCTTACCTCATACACTTGCTTGTGCCCTGAAGTGGAGCTTCCACGGGGAGGAATGTCTGAGTTGGGTGTCCTGAGAGGTGGGCAGTTCCCTACTCCCTTCCCCACCTGTGACAGGGGTCACTCTGGCCCCTCCCATGGAACTCAGCCTGGGAGTGCTTCGATTTCCTTCTTGCCTTGGACTCACAGATTCTCCATCTTCTCCAGGGCAGGGTGAGAGGGCGCTACAGTCCCTGGAGTCTGCAAGACTCTGTCTTGGAGCAAGTGTCTAGACATGACAAGCTAGGGCCCTGATGCTCCCTGACTCCCTTCAGGTCTGGGCAGACAGGACAGGCTCCTCCTCCCATGCCCCTGAGCGGAGCTGGCTCTGCCTCACACCCCTCTGCCCTTCTTGTTAGGGGCGGTCTGGTGGGGCCCCAGGACCAAGGCAGGGGGGCAGCTCTTCTCCATGCAGGGTAGTCACTACTTCCTGTGTCCACTGCTGCCATCTCCCCTTGCACTTCTTACCTCGGAAGCCTCCTGGCTGGTCCCTGAACATCTATACCCTCACAACCCTCAGGATAAACTTCTTGCCTGCTTCGTTTCCCCTTACTCTCCTGTGCCTAGAAGAGAGTGTGACATGTTGGAGATGATCAATTGATGATTGTTGGATGGAAGATGAATGAAAGACAGGTGGATGAATGGGTAGAGGTTGAATGAATGGAATGGAGCATAGATGGGTGGAAGGATGTGTAAATGAGAGGATGAAAGGGTGGATGGATGGATGGATGAATAAATGAGTGGATGCATGGGTGATGAGCTTTGTGGAACCTGATGAGGGACAGGCAGGTGACATCCACGCCTTTGTCCTGCCCATCACTCTGCCCCGTGCCCCTCATTCTACTCAAGCTGCTCTAAGGGTCCTCAGGATGTCTAAAGGCTCCACCCATCTTTGTCCTCCTGTACTCCTGCAACGGCTAACACTCACTCTTGAAAACTGAAACCCCCGTGGTCTTGCTGGAACCTCTCCCTGTGACAAGGTCTTGCCTAGCTCTGTTGGGAAAAGGCTCGAGTCTTCAATGTTCCAAGGATGGCAGGACCCAGAGAGGTGCTTGGAGTGGGGGAGTCTCATCTGCCTCCATTTTTACACCATCCTCCCCGCTTCCCCCACCTGCACGCGGCCACTCATTCCATGTGGCCTCAGACACAGCCCAAGTCAGCTTCCCTAGCCCCGCATGGTGCATGTCCCTTGGGCAGTCACACGGCAAGGCCAGGCTGAGCTGCTGACCTCACCCACAGAGGAAGCTGTGGTGGACCTGGCGGGGCCCTTCCTGGACTCTCCCTGGGTGGGGCTCTTGGGACCACTCGGAGGCTCACAGACTGTGATGCCAGCGGGGTGCGATGGACTGCTCTTGGCTGTGTTCTCTGGCATGGGTGACAGGGACTTTGGCCAACCAGGTGACTCCGTGACCCACCATGGTTCCCCGTAGGGAGGTGTTGGACTCCCTGTAAGTGAGGTACTGCAGGAACAGCTGCCCTGTGCTCTAGAGTTTTATGAGTTTGCCTTAAAGATTTTATTTCCAGAAAAAACCCACAGCAATTAATCCAAATTACAGAGTAGTCATTTGCAATAATATTTGCTTTAAATATATGTATTTCTTAAAACCCCTAAGCTGTGGACCTTGAGTGAGTTCGAGGTGAAGGACACCTTGAAATAATTACAATTTTTGCTCATTTTATGTTGTGAAAATGGCTGAGTTGATTTGGGGAAGAATTGTAAAACACTCAGCCGACTCCCCTATAAAGGCAATGCTATTTTCTGCTGTTGCTGCCAGCAGAGCCTCCCTGTGATCATTTACCCTCTGGCCTGAAGGTGAATTTCTCCCAGAAGATGCCCCAAGCCCTGGCCCCACGGCCTCTCAGCCCAACCCTAGCTGGCCGTGGGGAGCCACACCCCTCCCGGAGGAACGCCTGGCGGTTGGCATTGGTCGGGAGAGCAGGAGCATCAGAATATGTGCCTGGTGGGCCTGCATGCTAGCAAAAGGGGCAACTGCCTGGCTCTGTTTGGAAGGGTGTCCAAGGTTCGCCCGCCCCTTTGTCCTGGTGCCAATCAGGGATTGTGCCCATTGGGGTGACCACAGTCTAGAGGGAGAGCAGCCCAGCCCAGCCTGGTCCTTCTGCCAGTCAGTTCGCCAGGAAGCAGCCTAGAGGCTTGGAAGGGGGGAATGTATTGAAAGATCAAGTTTTGTAGGGTAACTGAGAACACGTTGCTGGGTCAGGTCCCCGAGTGGGTGTCTGGGCCTCCTCCTGGACTCTTCCCCCACCCCCAGACACCTCACCACCCAGCGTCTCCTTCCGCAGACGGTGCTTCGTAGCTATGTTCTCCTAGTATTTGGCTCGCTTTTTATATTCTTAACTGTGTCTTTTGAAGAACAAACATTGAAGTGTTCACAACCTCCTGTTTTTTTCATTTACAACGTATGCTTTAGTTTTTCGTCCTCTTGAAAAATCTTTGCCTAACCCAAGATTTTCTACTATGTTTTCTTTAAAATTGTATAGCTTTATCATTTTAGTCCTTACATTTAGGTCTGAGATATTCAGCATCATTTTTGAAAAGTCTATGATTCTCCTGTTCAGTTGCCTTAGCAACCTAATGAAACATTGATTGAGCGTATATGTGTGGATCTATTGTGGACCTTGCTCCATTGATGAGTGTGTCCATCCTTCCACCAATTTCATCCTGTCTTGATCACTTTTGTTTTATAATAAGCTATGAGGTACAGCATGTCCTTCAGTTTTTGTCTTTTTAAGAAATATTTAGGCTATTTTATGTCCTTGACTTTCCACATAAATATTGGAACTAGTTTGTCAATTTGTGTAAGAAAGTGTTCTGGGATGTTTACATTGACATTACATTGGATCCACAGATCAGCTTCAGGAGAGCTGACATCTCAATAATACTGGGCATTCAAATCCACAAACATGTTATATCTCCTCATAGATTTCAGTCTTCTTTAATTTGTCTCAGTAACATTTGGTAGTTTTCAGCATACAAGATGAGCCTTACACTTTTTCCAGTTGATCACTATCACATTTTTATTCTATAGTAAATTAAAAAAAAATTTTAACTGCCAGGTGTTCGTTGCTAGTATGTAGAAGTCCAATGAGTTTTTGTACATGACCCTTCTTTTTTGTGATCTTGCTAAACTCACTTATTAGTTCTTGTGCCTTTTTTGTAGTTTTCTTTGAATTTTCTGCATGGACAAACATGTTATCTGTACCCATTTCTCTCTGAGTGAGCATGAGTAGTCTGGGTCTTTCAAGAAACGTACCCCTTCATCTTAGCTATCAAATGTATTGGAGCAGAGTTGTCCACAATATTTTCTCCCTATGCTGTCATGTCTGCAGTCTTGCTAGTGATGTTGCTTCTTTCGTTTCTGACACTGGTCACCTCTCTTTCTTACTGATCAGTCTGGCTAAAGGTTTATCAGTAAACATGTCAAGAACTAGGTTGTGGATTTCTTGACTTTTCTCTGTTTTTATATTTTCTATGTTATTTATTTTTGCTCTTTTCTTTATTATTTCCTTCTGCTTACTCTGGGCTTATTTCATTTCGTAGTACTTCAAGAAGAGGGCACAGAGCATGACTTTGACATTTTTCTTATTTTCCAATATAAGAATTTAATGTTACAAGTTTTTCTCTAAGCACTGCATAACAGCATCCCACAAGTTTCAAAATATTGTGCTTTCGTTTTTAGTTAGGTCAAAATATTTTCTAATTTCTTTTGTGGTTTATTTTCTGACCCATGAGTTACTTAGGAGTATGTTGGTTACTTTCTAAATAAGTAGGGATTTTCGCACATTGTTCTGTTGTTAATTTCTAGTTTAATTCAGTTTAATCAGAAACCACACTTCTGAATGACTTCAGTCCTTATAAATGTATTGGGCTTGTCTTATGGCTCAGAACACAGTCTCTGTTGGTGACAGTTCTCTGTATACATGAGAAGTGTGTTTTGCTGGTAGGTGCATATACATTGAGGATTCCTATGTCCTCTTGGATAACTGACCCCTCTGTTGTATGAAGTGTTCTTCCTCAGCCATGGTAACAGTTCTTATTCTGAGATCAATTTTTATTGATGTGAATGTAGCAGTTCTAGATTTCTTTCTATTGGTGCTTACGTGGCATACCTTTTCCCATATTTTTACTTTAAACCTGTGTTATTCTATTTAAAATGGATGTCTTATAGACAGCCTACAATTGAGTCTTGAGTTTTTAAAAAATTCAGCTGACAATTTCTGCTTTTTAATTGGAATGTTTTGGCCATTTACATTTAATGTGACTATAGATATGGTTGAGCCTTATTATCTGGGCCTTTGTCTTCAGTGGTTGTTTAGAGTTTGTAATATGCATCTCTGGCCTAGCACTGTGCCATTACATGATGTTATGCTGCTTTACGTAAAAAGTGTAAGAACATTGTGACAGTGAACTTCCATTTATCCTCCTCTGTCCTTTGTGCTCTTGTCATAACTTTGACTTCTTCATATTTAATACATTATTTTTTCCTTTGAGAAATTATGCTTTAAATTTTTCAAATTTATTTAAATGCTTTTATATTTACCTACATACTAGGGGGATTCAAAAAACAGGAATGTATTTATAAAAAATTGTGCATGCATTCTTGCATGTTTAGACTTCAGGTGCTTTCAAAGAACTCTATGTTTGATGCAATACACTTATTGAGACACTTTTTCCACAGCTCAAAATAGTTTTTGACCTCATCCATTTTGATGCCTTTTAGTGCTTCTGCCATTTTTTGTTTCGTCTCTTCCATATTGGCAAAATGTTTCCCTTTGAGGATTTTTTCATCTGGGGAAATAAAAAATGTCACTCGGGGTGAGATGGGGTGAATAGGTAGGGTAGGGTACAGGGACCATGCCATTTTTGGTCAAAAGCTGCTGAATACTCAACACAGTGTGACCAGGCATGCTTGTAAATCACCCAAGATGAAATGGGCAAACACACTGAAAGACTCTCCAAAAAAAGATTTATTGAAGCCACATGCAGTCCCTCACAACAACGGTAGCTGGTGCTCTGATGACAATGGTTCCCAGAACACTTACAAAGAGAGGGAAACCTGTGTTAGAAAGGGCCTGCCCTCCAGAAGATAATTCCAGGTTTTTTGGGGTCCCCCATCATAGTTGCCACTTCCAGTATTCTTCATTTCTCTAAGTTCCTGTTTCCATATGGTATAATTTTCCTTCTTTATAAAGAATGTTATTTAACATTCATTGTAGTGCTGGCCTATTGACCACAAATTATTTTAACTTTTATTTAACTGAAAAATTATTCATATACCTTGATTTTTGAAAAATATTTTTTATTGGGTAAAGAATTCTAAGTTGAAAATTTTCCTCTTTCAATACTTTAAAAAGAAGTCTTCCCATTGTCTTCTGACTTGCATAGTTTCTGATACAAAATCTACATTCATACTTATTTCTTTTCATTTGTACATAATATGTCTTTCAGTCTCTGGTTACTTGTAAGATCTTCCCTTTATTCTTAGCTTTTTGACTATGATATGCTTTGGTATGATTTTCTTTCATTTTTTTCTCTGCTTGATTTCATTGAGATCCTTGGATCTGTGAGTGTATAGTTTTTATCACATTTTGACATGTTTTTGGAAAATATTTCTTCAGATGCTTCACTGTCCTTCATTTATTCCCTCTTCTTTGTAGAGTCCAGTGACATGCATGCTGACTTGTTCTGTGCCACTTTACTGACCACTGCTACTGTGCTCACTGCTGGGACCTTTTACTTTTTGTATATAATTTTGGAAAAAAAAATTCTGAGTTGGAGTCTCACTCTGTTGCTTAGGTTGGAGGGCAATGGCATGCTTATGGCCACTGTACCCTGGGCCTGCTGGGCTTGGGCAATCCTTCCACCTCAGCCTTCCAAGTAGCTGGAACTACAGGTGCCCACTACAACGCCTGGCTAATTTTTTGATTTATTGTGGAGATGAAGTCTCACCAGGTTGCCCAGGCTGATCTCAAACCCCTGGACTCAGGCCATGCTCTCGCCTCGGTCTGCAAAAGTGCTGGGATCACAGGCTTAAGCCTCGGCACCCAGCCATTTCAGATCATTTCTGTGGCTATCCTCAAGTCCTTAGGTCTTTTTCATTTTCCTCAGTATCTAATCTGCTGTGAATTCCGTTCTGTGTGTTTTCCATTTCAGATTCTTTCATCTCTAGAATGTCAGTTTGGGTCTTTCTGTACCTTCCATTTTTCTCTTCAACATATATTTTCCTTGTCTTTGTGATAACATGACCTATACTTACAACAGTTGCTGTAATATTCTTTCTTTACATTTCTGTCACTCATGAATTTCTGGGTCTATTTCTAATTCTTGTCCTCTCTCTTGGTCATGGAACGTATATGCCTCCTTATTTTTCATAATTTCATATTGTTATGACTACACTCAAAGAAGTAACAACAGCAAAAAAAGCACACAGAGCTATAATACACTCTTTCTCCAACTTCTGCTAATGGTAGCATCTTACATAACCCTAGTATAATTATGGAAGCCTGGAAATTAATATGGATATAGTAATCTTGACCTATCTATAGACTTAATTTGAATTTTTCCCATTATGAAGCTCTTTGAGACTCTGAACTCATCTCCTCTCGACTCACTGAGGGCTCCAGACTCAGTTTAGATTCTCTTCCCTGCACTGTAGCCTGGAGCCTCTCTCTAGGCAGTGAGCTAGGACCTTCGTACAGCAGGAATTACACATGAAGACACACTTCATGTGTACACAAGAGGCACAGCACCTGCCACTGCTAGGAGGGAATCCATGCTGGCATGATTTGAGGGGTGCCAAAAAGCATGCTCCCAGTTACCTCCCACTTGGGATCACACAGTCTCAAATTTTGCCATGAAACAATTACTTCTTGTACTTTCAAAGGCAGAATAGAGTCTTTAAGACCTCACGATGGCTGCATTTACTGAGGAAGGAAGGCAGGAAACAAATGCTGATGGAGTGCTTGCTGTGAGGTGTGCATTTTACCTGTTTCTCACCGAATCCACTTTGTCACCTGTACACACTCAAGACAGGTGCCACAACCTACCTGTTCCCTGCACACATCTGAAACAGGTGCCACAACCCACTTTATTCTCTGTATACACCCAAGGCAGGTGCCACAACCCACTTCATCCTCTGTATACACCCAAGGCAGATGCACAACCCACTTCATCCTCTGTATACACCCAAGACAGGTGCCACAACCCACTTTAGCATCTACATAGACCTGAGGAGTATAACACAACCCACTTTGTTCTTCGTACACACCTGAGACAGGTACCACAACCCACTCTATCATCAATATATAACTGAGGGAGGTACCACAACCCCCCTTGTCCTCCATAAACTCCTGAGACAGGTAACACAACCCACTTTACCACCTGCACACATCTGAGGCAGGTGCCACAATTCACTTTTTCATCTCCATACACCTGAGGAAGTACCACAGTCCACCGTGTTGTCTGTGCACACCCGAGGCAGGTCTCACCTCACCCATTTCCCAGGTGAGGACCCTAAGAAGCCTCCAAGGAGTTCACACTGACCTCAGAGTACTGAGTGCTAGTGTCTTTCTGAACCTCCCTCCAGGGAAACCTGCTCACTCACTGATACAATCACATTGGCTCCCCCAAGCCTGGGAGGAAAGTGAGGAGCAGGTGGCGGGGGGCTGGATCTGGAGCTCAGAGCTCCCCCAGGCCTCACCCTCGACTGCCGCTGCTGCTGTGGCATCAGGAGATGCCCCCTTTGATCTGCTGGCACCAGGGAGCTCTCCGGGTATATTTTTTTAGTTGGAGTCTCACTCTCTTGTCCAGGCTGGAGTGCGGTGGCACACTCACGGCCACCCTGGCTTTGACCTGTTGGGCTGGCAATCCTTCTGCCTCAGCCTTCCAAGTAGTTGGAACCACAGGTGCACACTACCACACCTGGCTATTTATTTATTTATTTATTTATTGTAGAGTTGAGATCTTGCCAGGTTGCCCGGGCTGGTCTCGAACCCACGGGCTCAGGCAGTTCAGATCTTTCTTTAATGCCCACTTGGTGCTGTTTGGTGGGGATATTTAAGGAAGAATATGAGATAAAAGGGTACATTTCTGGAAAGCTACAGAGTATGAAGCCTGGTCAAGAAAAATACAGGCACACCTCATCTTACTGTGCTTCACTTTAACTGAGCTGCACAAATATGCATTTCTTACAAATCGAAGGTTTGCAGCCGCTCTGAGTCAAGCGAGTCTACCAGCATCATTTCTGCAATGGCACATGCTCACTTTGTGTCTCCATGCCACATTTTGGTAATTCTCACAGTATTTCAGAATTCATTTCCTGTGGTGACCTGTGATCGGTGGTCTCTGATGTTACCATTATAATTGCTTTGGGGCACCACCAACACTGTCCATAGAAGACAGCAAGCTTAACTGATGAATGTTGTGTGTCCTGACTACTCCACCAACTGGCTATTGCCCACCTCTCTACCTCTCCCTATTCCCACAGACACAACAGTGCTGAAATCCGCCAGTGAACAATCACAATGGCCTCCAAGTGTTCAAGTGAAAGGAAGAGTCCCAGCCGGGCTCGGTGGCTCAGCCTGTAATCCCACGCCTTTGGGAGGCTGAGGTGAGTGGGTTGCCTGAGTCCGTGGGTTCGAGACCCGCCTGGGCAGCGAGACCTCATCTCTACAATAAATCAAAAAATCAGCTGGACGCGGTAGCTCATGCCTGTAATTCCTGCTACTCGGAAGGCTGAGGCGGAAGGATCGCCGGAGCCCAGCAGGTCGAGGCTGCGGTGGCCGGAAGCGGCCACTGCACTCCAGTCTGGGCGACAGATTGAGACTCCAACTCAAAAGAAAAAAAAAAAAAAAAAGAAAGGAAGAGTCCCACATTTCTCACTTTAAATGAAAAACAGAAATGGTTCAGCTTAGTGAAAGAGGCAAGTTGAAAGTCAAGATGGACCAAAATCTTGTGTCAAAGAACTGACCAAGTTGTAAATGCAAAGGAAAAGTTCTTGAAGGAAATTAAAATGCAACTCCAGTGAACACACAATGATGAGAAAGCAAAATAGCTGTATTACTGATATGGAGAAAGTTTGGGGCCACGAGATTCCCTTAAGCCAAAGCCCAATGCAGAAAAAGGCTCCAGCTCTCTTCAACTCCCTAGGAAGCGGCAGAAGGAAAGCCTGAAGCCAGCAGAGGTCGGGACACGAGGTTGAAGGAAAGAAGCTGTTTCCAGAACACAAAAGCTCAATATGAGGCAGCAAGTGCTCCAGAAGATCCAGCAGAGGTCACTGATGAAGGTGGACACATTAAACAACAGATTTTCAATGTAGACAGAACAGCCTTCCACTGGAAGAAGATGCCATCTAGGACTTTCATAACTAGAGAGGAGAAGTCAATGTCTGGCCTCAAAGCATCAAAGGACAGGCTGGCTGTCTTGTTAGGGTTGACTATAGCTGGGGCCTGGAAGCTGAAGCCAGTGCTCACTTTCCATTCTGAAGAGCCGAGGACCCTTAAGAGTTACGCTGGCAGGGAGCAGTGGCTCAAGCCAGTAATCCCAGCACTTTGGGAGGCCAGGTAAGCAGATTGCCTGAGCCCATGGATTCAAGAACAGCCTGGGCAACTTGGCGAGAGTTGGCTCATCAACAGCCTGGGCAACTTGGCTCATCTCTACAATAAATAATTTAAAAAGTTAGCCGGACATGGTAAGGCACATCTGTAGTCCCGGCTACTTGTAAGGCTGAGGTAGAAGGATCACCTGAGCCTTGCAAGTCGATGCTGGGGTGGCCATGAGCATGCTACTGCACTCCAGCCTGGGCAACAGAGTGAGACTCTAACTTGGAAAAGAAAAAAAAAAGATTTATGCTAAGTCTACTCTGCCCGTATGCCATAAAAGGAACAGCAAAGCCTAGATGACAGCACATCTGTTTATAGGATGGTTTGCTGAATATTTTAAGCCCACTGCTGAGGCTTGCTTCTCAGGAACAGAGATTCCTTTCAAAATCTTACTGTTCATTGACAACGCACATGGTCACCCAAGAGCTCTTATAAAGATGGACAAAGAGGTGGCTGTTGTTTTCATGCCTGCTAGCATAACATCCATTCTGAAACCCGTGGATCAAAAAGTATTTTCAACTTTCACGTCTTGTTACTTAAGAAATACATCTCATAAGGCTAAAGCTTCCATAGTCAGTGGTTCCTTTGATGGATCTAGACAAAGTAAACTGAAAACCTCTCAGAAAAGATTTACCATTCTAGATGCCATTACAAACATTCATGATTCATGGGAGGAGATAAAAATATCAACATTAACAGGTGTTTGGAAGAAATTGATTCCAACCCTCATGAATGACTTTGAGGGGTTCAAGACTTCACTGGAGGATGTTGCTGCAGATGTGTCTGAAATAGCAAGAGAACTAGAGTCAGAAGTGGAGCCTGAAGATGGGACTTGCCACAATCTCATGATCAAACGGGTGAGGAGCTGCTTTCTAAGGATGGGCAAAGAAAGTGGTGCCTTGGGATGGAATCGAGTCCTGGTGAAGATGCTGGGAGCCTTGTTAAAATGACAACAAAGGACTTAGAATAGTCCATAAACTTAGCTAACAATGCAACTGCAGGGCTTGAGAGGACTGACTCCATTTTTTGAAAGACGCTCTCTTGTGGGTGAAATGCTACCAAACTGCATCAGATGCTACAGAGAGATCTTCCATAAAGGGAGAGTCCATCCGCGTGGCAAACTTTGTTGCCTTATTTTTAAAAACATCCACAGTCATGCCTGCTTCCAATCACCACCACTGTAATCAGTCAGCAGTCACCAGCATCGAGGTAAGACCCTCCACCCTCAAAAAGATGACAACTCACTAGAGGCTTAGATGATTGTTAACATTTTTAAACCACAAGTATTTTAAAATCAGGAAATGCACATTGTTTTTTAGACACAACACTATGCATGGCATGCTTAATAGAAAAGAAGAATGTGTGTTTTATTGGGATGTGCTTTATTGGGATGGTCACTTTACTGCTGTAATCTGGAAGCAAACCCACAATATCTCTGAGCTATGCCCATGGAAGACTTAAATAGGTCAAAAATGGGAATCAAAGACCTCACCCTTCCTGACAAAGAGCCCTGTGCCAGGACATTTTACAGGTGAGTTATTTCAACGAACAGATACTTCCTATCTTATCTAAGTTTCTCTAGAAAACAATAACAGAGGTAAAGCAGCCTGTTTCATTGTAAGACACCCGTGTTAGTTTGGTTCCAAATCTGGATAAGGACAGCAACAACAAAAAGAAACCAAAAAGAAAGAAAGAAAGAAAAGTGTAGGTCCATTTTCCTTATGAACATAGAAGAATTTCAAATAAAATATTAGATGCCTGATCCAACAGTATGTTTTAAAATACACAGTCAGCTGGGCTCGGTGGCTCAGCCTATAATCCCACGCCTTGGGCGTTTGAGGTGAGTGGATTGCCTGATCCCGCGGGTTCGAGACCCGCCTGGGCAACTTGGTGAGACCTCATCTCTACAATAAATCAAAAAATTAACCAAGCATGGTAGCGCACGCCTGTAGTTCCAGTTACTTGGAAGGCTGAGGCAGAAGGATTGCCAGAGCCCAGCAGGTCGAGGCTGCGGTGGTTGGGAGCGGCCACTGCACTCCAGTCTGGGTGACAGACTGAGACTCCAACTAAAAAAAAAAAAATTAAAATACACAGTCACCAAAACAACTAAAGGTAAAAAGACTGACCACTCCCAATGTTGTCAAGAATATGGAGCTCCCAGAACTACTATAGTGCCGTGAGATCTGGAAAAGATCTGGTAGTTTATTATAAATAAAAAGATCTGGTAGTTTATTATAAATAAAAAGATCTGGTAGTTTATTATAAATTGAAACTTGCACACATCTCATGACCCAGTAATCCCACTCCAAGATGTTTACCTTAGAGAAGTAGCATGTCCAAAAAACCACTTGTGCAAGGATGTTCATAGCAACTGTATCCATAATATTAAAAATGGAGCAGCCTGTGTGTCCATCAGTGGGAGAATGGATTGTTAAGCTGTGGTATATTCCTATGGCAGTGTATGCTGTGGCCTGAATGTGCATGTAATTCGCATGTAGGGACTTCATCCTCAACATGGCAGTATTAGGATGTAGAGCCTTGGGTATGCAATTAAGCCATGCAGGCGCCATCCCATCAAGGGGATTGGTACCTGTATGAGAGAGGCCCTGAGAGCTGCATAGCCCCTTTCTACATGTGAGGACACAACAAGAAGTGCCATCTGTCAAGCAGGCAGCAGTCTTCACCAGACACTGGATCTCCAGGTGGCTTGATCTTGGACTTCCCAGCCCTTAAGAACCCCGAGCAACCCTTTTCCATTGTTTATCAATTACCCAGTTTAAAGTATTTTTGGGGGGTAGCAACCCAAATGACTAACACAGAGTACCACTCAGCAATGCAGACAGATGGACTGCTCTTGTTCCTGGAGACATGGGGGAACCTTAAACATTGTAGGTTGATTGAAGAAAGCTGTAGAAAAAAGGATACCAAGCATATCATGTGATCTACAGGAGGCTCCAGAACAGGCAGAACTAATTTATCATGGAAAAAATGAGAACCATAATTACCCTGGGAAGGTGTCATCTGAGAAAGGACATGGAGGACCTTTCTGGGGTGACTATTTTGCATTTTAACTGAGATTGGGTTACACAGGTGAGTGTATTTGTTTCTAAGCTCATCAGATGGCATGCTTACGATTTGAGCATCTCATTGTATGTCCATTTTACCACAAAAGAAAGAAAAAAAGGACCATACAGAAATATTGAACTCTGGTGAACGACAGACATGCCGAAGTCCTGGGAAATGGGAGCTGAGGTTCCCAACTGACCTTGATATACATCAAAAAAGAGGAATGGATGGTTGGTTAGAAAGGCGATGCATGATTGAATATGTGCAAAAGCATGTTCAGTGAAATACTATCATTGATTATATAACATACTTGTAAATTTTTATAGTAATATATTAATCTGAGCTGTAGGCATACACATGAGTGTTCACTGTAAACTTCTTTCAACTTTTCTGTTTGTTTGAAAATTTTTATAATAAAGTATTGGGAAAAGAAATATCATAATCAAATGTTGCTTACCCCAGGGATGGAAAGATGCCTTAAATTCAGGAAATTGAGGAATTCACATTAATAGACTAAGGAAAAAATTAATAAGTGCAAGAAAAAAAGATTTCGATAAAACTCAAAACTTTCTGTCTAAAGTCTCCCAGAAAACTAGGACTACAAACGAGTCTTCCTTCCCCTCCCTCCTTCTCTCCCTCTCCTCTCTTCTCTCTCTTTCTTTCTTTCTTTCTTCTTTCTTTCTTTCTTTTTCTTTCTTTTTCTTTCTTTCCTTCTTTCTTTCAAGACAAGGCCTCCCTCTGTCACCCAGTCTGGAGTGCAGTGGCATGATCATAGTTCACTGCAACCTCGAACTCCTGGGCTTAAGCAATCTACCTACCTCAGTCTCTCAAGTAACTGGGACTACAGGCACATGCCCCCACACCCAGCTAATTTTTTTTGTAGATATGAGGGTCTCACTATATAGCACAGGCTGATCTTGAACTCCTAGCCTCCAGGGATCCTCCTGCTTCGACCTCCTTGGTAGCTGAGACTATAGTGTGAGCCACCATGCCTGGCCAAGAAGCTCTATTAACTTGATAAAGATGATCTTTTAAAAAGAAAAAAAAAACCTATAACAGGTATCTTACTTAATAGTGATGGGAAGCCGGGCTCGATGGCTCAGCCTGTAATCCCGCGCCTTTGGGAGGCTGAGGTGAGTGGATTGCCTGAGCCCGCAGGTTTGAGACCCACCTGGGCAACTTGGCAAGACCTCATCTCTACAATAAATCAAAACATTAGCCAGGCATGGTAGCGCATGCCTGTAGTTCCAGCTACTTGGAAGGCTGAGGCAGAAGGATCACCAGCAGGTCGAGTCTGCCAGTGGCCGGGAGCAGCCACTGCACTCCAGTCTGGGTGACAGAGTGAGCCTCCAACTCAAAATAATAATAATAATAATGGGAAGCATTCTCTTTGAAATCAGGTACAGGACAAGGACACCTACCACCTATACTACCATTCAACCCAGGTTGGTGGTCTTGCTACCTAGGTCATACACAAACAAGAAATAAGGATGTGAAGAGTTGAAAGGAAGGAATTAACCCATTATTTCTGGCAGATGAAGTGTGATCATCTATAAAAAATCTTAAGTTTAGACCACCAACAACAAAATAGTAGGAGAGTCCAATAAGATTCTCGATAGGTCAACTTACGTCAGCACTGGCATTCCCTTACATTGGCAATAATCAGTTAGAAAGACTAATTTTAAAAAGTGCAATTCACATTTGCAGCAGTATCTCTAGGGTACCTAGGAATTAATCAAAGAATTTGCAGGGCTTTTCAATAAAGTGTTAACCTCCACTAAAGAAGGCAAAACAAGATGGGCAGGAAAAGAGACAAGCACTCGGAGACATGGTAACCTCAACAGTAACTGGAGATGTGCAAAGGTAAGCCTGCTCCTCTGCCTCACGTCCACTGATTTGCAAACACTGGAAAGTCAATGGGACAGCTTGCTTTTTTATTGACATATAATATTCGTACCTACCTATGGAGTACATGTGATGTTCAACACAGGCATAGATTGTATAATGACCACATCAGGGTGTTGAGGATAGCCGTCACCTCGAGCACTTGCATTTCTTTGTGTTGGGACCATTTCAAATCTTCTCTTCTAGTTATTTTGAAATATACAATATATTGTTGCTAACTGTAAGACTTTTAAAGATAATAGTTCTTTATATGATAGAACCAATTCAATTTCAACCAAAATTTCTTTGGAACTTTTACAGATGGAATTAACTCATTCTAACATTGACATGATTGAACAAAGGTTAACAACTAGCTAAGGCTGGGGCTCTAGACTTCTAGACACTAGACCCCTAAAAAGCCACAGTAATAAAACAAAACAGCATGATCCTATTGTGGGAAAAGGCACAGAGACACACCAAACAGGACAGGCTCAGGACGAGGCCCAGTGAGCTACGCAGTTTTATCTCTGGAGAAAGGAGAGATGGCTCAGTGGAGCCAGTTCCACCCACAGGTGAACTTCAGTCCTAGGTGTGAAAGTTAAAACAACAATCTTTTAGGAAGAGAAAATGTCTCTGCGATCTTGGGACAGTCGAGAACTTCTTAAACAAGATCTGCCACCTTCGCTGGTAGCTGCAAATGAGTGAATTTGACTCTTAGTAAGACCGCAGATGTCTGGTCAGCTAAGAGCAGGTAGAGAAAGTCACCAGGGAGGGCTGAGACAGGATAGCCTGAGCCCAGCAGGTTGAGGATGCGGTGGTCATGGGTGTGCCACTGCACTCCAGTCTGGGTGACAGAGTAAGACTCCAACTCAAAAAAAAAAAGAAAAAGAAAAGAGAAAGTCACCAGGGGAAGATAACCTGCAATAGTGGACATGCTGCTAAGGTCAAAGGAAACCCCCCACCAAGCACTCAGAGACATGGCAGCCTCAACAGTAACTGGAGACATGCAAAGGTAAGCCTGCTCCTCTGCCTCACGCCTGTTGATTTGCAAACATTGGAAAGTCAAATAACACCAAGTGTTGGTGAGAGTGTGGGAAGGTCCTCTAAGAGGAAACATCCCAGAAGCCTGGCAGGGCTCAACGGAATCCTGGAGAAAGCCCAAGCCGGCCCAGCACCTTGAACCTCAGCCTCATTTGTGTAGAGGAGAGTTGGATCCGCCTGGGAGCGGGGAGTGTGTGAACACCCAGGGGGATGCCACACAGCGAGCAGCTGTGGACTAGGTGTGGGTTCTGGAACATGGGCAGGGCTGTCAAGTGTGCTGTTGAGTGGAAAGTTCACGAAACTCTGGGACCAGCAGCACAGGAGCGGATCAAACACATGCATGCACAACATGACTACACACAGCATAACACACATACACGTAGCACATATATGACACATACATACACCATATATACACATATGACACGTATACACATAAACACACAGCACACACATGCAGCATAAACATCCAACACACACACACACCACACGTGCATGCACTACCACCACCACCAGCAGTCGCTTACTGATTTTTCAGTGTTCTGGGACCTAAGGACAAATATATTTACACCCTAGAGCGGTGGCAAAGGGGACTGGGAAGGGGAGAGGAAGGACAGTCGGAGGGAGGGTCAGGAGGGGGTAAAAAATCATAAAATGCAGCAACTGAGGCTCGTGCTGAGCAGTGACGAGTCTGCCCTGAGCTGAGGGCGTGAGGAGGAGGTGGAGGAAGAGGAGGAAAGGCAGGGCTAGGAGGAAGAGGAGAGGAGGAAGGCACTGTATGGGGTGAAGGGAGGACTTGGGGGGGAACTTGGAGGGAGAGGGGAGGAGGAGGAGGAGAGGGGGACATTAGGAGGGGAAGGAGGAGACAGCAAGTATGCCCGCCTGGCCCAGGACAGCTGAAGGAGAGTTTGCACTTGGCACATTGGAGCTGCCCCTGCCAGTGGGTGCGTGGCTCCTGTCCCCGCATCTGTCCCTCCCACCGAGAGGGACACAGTCAGGGAGCGAGGGAGGAGGAAGCGAGGGAGGAAGGGGCAAGCGCTGCCCAGGCCAATGAGAAGATCCGGGGAGTCCTGAGGACATGGCGCTGCCCCTCTCACCCCCGTCGACCTGGGCGGGGTGGTCTGCAAGTCCCCAGGGACCACCCCCCAGGAGCTCGAAATCCTCTGAGTGCGGTCGTCCAGGAGGCCATCCCACGGAGGGAGTGAAGGCACAGGGCGCTAGGGGCTGCTGCCATTCCCAGCCCCAGGCTGGACCCCGGGGAACCCGGGAGCTGTGTGGGGATGTCCCTCTGGGGTCACCGGGCTCAGTGGTAGATGGGATGCCCAAAGCTCCAGCTGGCCCCAGCTACCTCCCGGCAGGCCCTGCTCAGTCTAGATGTGATAAGGGCCTTCCCCAGCCTCCTGCCCGGGCCTCCTGCCAGAGGGTTTGGGGCCCTGGCTCTGACTGCCCTGGTCCCATCAGGTGTGGGCTCCTGTGGGCGCTTCTGGCAGGTGAATTGGGGCCTATGGAGTTTTGAAAAACCCCGATGGAGGTGGCCAACCTGTGCCCTTACTGTAAGAAGCCTCCACGTGAACCCCAGAGCCTGACCCCTCTCTTGGCCTCTCGGCCCGTCGCCTACGCTGTGTAGATTTCTTACATGCCGCCGTGTGATAGAGGAAGAAACTGAGTCCAGAGTGACCAGGTAGCCCTCCCAGGGTCCAGAGCTGGGAACTGCTGAGCTGAGCCCGAACTGAGGCTGGCTGGCCGTCCCCATACGAGGTCTGAGCCACTGTCCTTGGCTTGGCTGCCTGGCGCAGGTGGAGAAAGCGGGTCACAGGGGTGGTGAGGACACACAGAGATCTCAGGGACAAGGTCATCTGAAGGACACTAGGAGCGGGCTTTATGCTGTGCAGACTGAGGTGGGGGCCTCTGGTCAGACGCTGGGCCAGGTTGTGGGCAGGAAGGGAAGTCCAAGGAGGCGCCTGAACTGTGCCGCGACCCAGCCTAGGCCCTTGGCACGGGTTCCTCCTGTCTTTCACTGCGTGACCTCTCGCCTTTCCAGGTCCCAGCCACAGCCACTACCTCGGGGATGCCTGTCCTGGTTGCTCTTCCGGGGGGAGTGAGGGCACAGTCCCCTAAGGGGGCAAAGTCACAGCTCTGGGGCAAATGCAGCATGGACCTGCATGATTTCACTTAGCTCATCCACTTAGAGTAAGACATAGAACTGGATCAAAGGACAATCTGGTGTCCAGATACAGCTCCAAGGGCGACCAGGGTCACTTGGAGGACCTGCTGTAGACATGACCGTGGTAGATCAGGGAGAACGTCAAGGCAGGACCCGGATAGTTGTCCCCGCTGCTCTCTGGGCAGGACCCCTGCCACTTCCATCTCTACTGAGTGCAGGCACTAAAACAGCCCCGTGACAGGGAAGGTGTGGACCCCTGACTCGTGCTGGCTGGGAAGGGGCTGCCACATGGTGCCCCCTGGAAGAACGTTCAATACGTTTTGGCTCGTTTCAAAGTTAGAGCTTTCCCCATGTGGTCAAACCCCCTCTCCCTGGCTCTCCTCTGCCACCCTGTCACTGCTGATGGTCCCTTGGTCATCGTCTCTCTCTCACAGGGCCAGGTGCCTTCGTTTGTCCTCAAACTGGCCTAGGATGGTGACCACGTGGCAGCAGCAGGCCCTAGCACGCACGACTGGTGCAGCGCCCCTTCCCCTCCCTCTGAGAGAGAGAGACACCCACATGGCTCTCATTGGGCTGAAGAAGAGCCTGGGGCCCAAGTGCTCAGCCAGCCTGTCCCTCATCAGCTCACGTGCCAGGAAGAGTCAGGGTGACGTGGGGCTGAGCAGGCTGACCTCAAGGTCGTCTTGCCAGGTGAAGGACTGAATGTGGGAATGAGTGAGTGCCCGTCCCGGGGAAGGACTTCCTAGGCACTTCCTCACAAGCAGGTGAAGCCCAGGAGAAAAGCCCCCTGGTGGACGTCCCCCCTGGTGAGCTCAAGGGAAGAAGGAGACCTCTGCCACAGGGAGAGTCAGGGAGGATCTGCAGGGTCCTGTGCCCTTGGGCTGAGGTGCCCATGCAGGCCCCGGGTCTGGGTGGTGCAGAGAGGAACTGCCCCAGCCACCTACTACAGACACAAGGCAGATCTCATTGGCACCCTGCAATGGGGACTGATGCCCGCCCAGACCCAAGCTCAGCTCAGATGCAGCAAGTGGGGAGTGACCCTGCAGTCACCGGGCAGGGTGAGAGCAAGTAGGACAGCTACCAAGAGGACGTGGGGTGCTTGCTAAAATGTCTTAGCAAGAATTTTGCTGAAACCAGGTTCAGCAGCCCAAGGCCAAGGCTTAGTCAAGGTGGGCTGGTTGCTGGTGCCTGTCGTCTCAACTACTCAGGAGGCTGAGGTGGGAAAATCGTTTGAGCCCAGGAGACTGAGGCTGCAGCGAGCTAAGATCACGCCACTGCACTCCAGCCTGGGCAACGGAGCAAGACCTTGTCTCTAAAAACAAAAACAAAAAAAGAAGAAAGAAAGAAAAAGCAGACTCAGAAAAGCCTAGCCAAAGTGTGGCCCGGGAGGGAGTTGCTACCCGGGGATGAGGTCCACCCCCACCCGGGCCTGTGCACGCCACAGAAGCCAGACGCAGGGACCCCTCACTATGTCCTCCCGACCCCAGGGAAGAGACCCTTAGCTTCAGTCCTGCTGAGGCCCAGAGCTGGCCACTGTGATCTTTCCCGGCCGTACCCACCAGCGTCCCCTCCTCCATGTCCAGGCATATGGCCCCAGGTGTGGGAACTGGGGTGGGTTTCACGTCCCTCTCCTTGAGCGTGAAAATCATGCTGTCCCTTGCTCACTCAGGAGCCAGCGCTGCCCAGAGCCCAACATGCCAATGAGTCTCCGTGAAGCCCCCAGGCCAAGCCCCCAGGCCACCACCACAAGCGCCTCACAGCAAAACCCCCCCGGTCGTTAGGGGCCTGGACGCGCTCTCGCCTGCCTGCGTGTTTTCCAGTCATCCTCCTCGCCTCTGCCTCCTGGACTCGTGCGGCGTCCCCGAAGCACGCTTTGGCACCGAGGACGTGTCCTGCGTGGGGCGGGGCAGACACACAGCCAACTCTCACAGCTCATCAGTGGGCAGATGGCCCCACGCCCCGTCCAAGGCTGAGCAGAGGCCTCGTGGGGACCGGGCTGTGCGGCAGCGGTGAGGACCCTTGCCTGGGGACCGGTGCCGGGGTCCCTGCCTCCTGCAGAGAGTGGCCGGTCCTCCTCTGTCCCCCTTGGCTCTATTCTGTGAAAAGGCCTCTGTCCTCTGGCCAAGGGCTTGGGATGGAAGGGCTCACTCCTTACCCCAGAACAGGGAGAGAAACATTTAAAATAAAAGCGATTGTGTAATCCTTGCGGAAAGAATGATTTTGGTTTCATGTAATCCCCAACAGAAACACTGGAGTCGGTTCAGGCCCGGCCATCTGAGCGCGCCACTGGTGAGGGGCCAGCGGACAGGGCTGGGATGAGGGAGCCACGGGTATTGCGGGAGAAGCAAAGGGGCTAGCCAACTCGAGGAGTGGGTGCTTTCCCACTCCCCGACATGCGTGGCTTCTGGACAGGAGTCTCTTGGGGTCCCCTGGACAGCACAGATCAAAGGACAGAGCAGAGGGGCCCACGTGTCAGAGCCCACGTGACTCTGACAAGTCAGACCCCGGTATGGAGCCTGCCCCCCCCGACCCCTGAAGGCCAGGCCCCTGGTGCCAGTAGGCACCCCCAGGAAAGACCCTCTTTGGAACAGAGGGAGGCAGAGATAGAGGGAGGGAGGAGGGAGTGAGGGAGGGAGGAAGAAAAGGGAGGGGGGGCCCAAACTTTACCTGTTCGATGACCACTTGTATACCTCATCCTGACTTGTGCCCTACATCTTTTTTTTTTTAATTTCCATTTTTTTCCAAAAGACATTAAGATATTTGCCATAAGAATTTCCTTTGCATGTATTCTTTTTTTTTTTTTTTGAGTTGGAGTCTCACTCTGTCGCCCAGACTGGAGTGCAGTGGCGGCTCCCGGCCACCGTAGCCTCGACCTGCTGGGCTCCAGCGATCCTTTGGCTCAGCCTTCCGAGTAGCTGGAACTACCACGCCCGGCTGATTTTTGATTTATGGTAGAGATGAGGTCTCGCCAAGTTGCTCAGGCGGGCCTCGAACCCGCAGGCTCAGGCAATCCACTCTCCTCAGCCTCCCAAAGGCGCAGGATTATAGGCTGAGCCACCGAGCCCGGCTTTGCATGTATTCTAATAACAAAAATAAAAATTAAGCCATTAGCTGTGACTCCCCGAAAAGGGGGGAGGGGGGGGAAAGGAAGAGAGAGAGAGAGAGAGGAGGGAGGGAGGAAGGGGACACTTCTTTCAGATCCATGCAGAAGACGGACAGGGAGTCGGGAGCAATGTCTGCCCTGAGGCCTCCCTCCAGCTCTCATCATGAGAATGGACACCCTGCTCCAGTGCCACCCCCTTGAAACTCGGACAGTACAAAAAGCTCTGCTCCCCCTTGGCTGGGCCCGTGGGGTGATGTGCCCCAGCTCCTGACCAGGAGGCCCTGGCCCGAGGTTCTCCCAACCCCACGCCGGCCTCCACCTGAGGACGAAGGCCGGAGTGTGCTTCTCCAAGGCAAGCTGGGCTCCCCGTGCCCGGGGCACCGCCTTGCCCTGCCTGCATGGTGGACACAGCTGGCCACGCCCCTCCACTGCCTTCCCGGGATCTCCACACCTGGGCAGGGCCTGGGTGGGGGACACACCCCTGGGTCTCACATTCCCATCACTTTTCCTGTGGGTGGCCACTCCAGGGTGTGAGGCCCACCCCGAGCCTCCCCCTCTAGGCTTGCCCAGGAAACCTGCTTCCGCAGGATGGGCTCAGGCCAGGAGTTCACGTGTTTACCGACCCGGAAGGTCACGCATGAGTCTTCCCTGACAATCTCTGGCACTTGATTTGTAGAGAAGGCATGGCTATCTCAGGCAGGGCAGAGTCGGGGCTGGCTTGGACATGGAGCCAGCTGATGGAGTTTTGCCACACTCACCGCTGGTGTGTGCATGTGTGTGTGTGCTTACATGTGAGCTCGCATGTGCCGACTTGTGTCTACACACATGTGCAATCGTGTGTATGCATGCATCTGGTGTCTGTATGTGCAAGCATGTGTGTCTGCATGTGTGTGTGCATGCAAGTGCGTGTGTCTATGTGTCTACATGTGCTTGTGTGTGCATGTGTCTGTGTGTGCAAGCCTGCATGTCTGAACGTGTGCATGTGTGCATGCATGCCTGTGTAGATATGCCCCCAAGCCGTCTGTGCACCCTTGTGCACTTTCAGAGGATCTCCAGGATGCAGGAGGCTGACCCATTGAAGGGCCAGGACCAGGCCAGGTGCCTGACGCCCTCAGTTGGCCACCAGAGTTCCTCTGCTCCCTGCTTCCAAGGCCACAGCACCTCTCTCTGCATGGACTGCTTTCCACAAACACAGGGAGATTTTTTTCTCAGACTGGACTTTGCTGTGGTTTTGGCTTTAAATTTTTATTTGCATTCAAAAAGAATTTGTACTCAGAAGGAAACCAACTTCTACGTCTTATTCTCCAGTTTTCAAAAAGGCTAGTCTCTTGCACCCTGCGGAAGTCATAGGCACCTTCATGTTTGCTGTTGGCGTCGCTGTGAACTCAGGCTTAAGGCCTTCAATGCACGGCTACCGGCCCATGCGGTGGCCCAACCTCTAACACAGATGCTTCGGTGTCCCTGGATGAGTGTCACTTCCCTGTGTGACTCACACTCAGGGACAGGGACTGGAGCCCTCGAAGTTCAGCCTGTAACCAGGAAGAATTCAGCAGAGCTGGCAACCTAGGCAGCTGGTTCAAGATGCCCACAGCAAGTGTGAGCCCAAACTGCAGGGCCAAGCTGACACGCTGGCGTGAGGCATCGGGGTACACCATGGATGGGCGACACCAGTGTCTGGCTGCCTGGCTCCACCTCATCCATTCCTCAGCTTCCCTCTACGTCCTATGAGGCACCCTGCACCCTCAGGAGCGCTTGGCAGCAGGGACTATTGTGAGCAGAGGTATACTGCACTAAACATCATAAACGCTTTCCATTGCAGTCAGTGTTGGCTAGGGCTCTCCAGAGAAGCAGAACCCACAGGATGTATACTGTCATCGTGTGTGTGTGTGTGTGTGTGTGTGTGTGTGTGTGTGTGTGTGTGTGTGTGTGTGTCGAGAGAAAGAGAGGGAAGTATTTTAAGGAACTGGCCCACAAGATTGTGGGGGCTGGCAGCTCAAACAGGCTGAAAAATGAGGAGAGGGTCGATGTTGCAGCTCTGAGTCTGACGGTGGGATCTCTTCCTCCTCCGGGAACCTCAGTCTTTTAAATTCAAGACCTTCAACTGATTGGACCAGACCCACCCCCACACTGAGGGACCGTCTGTGCTACTTAATGTCTGCTACCTTAAGTGCTGATCACATCTAAGAAACACCCACATTCCAGCATCTAGACTGGTGTGTGAGTGAACATCTGAGAACCGTGGTCCAGCCAAGGTGATACATGAAATTAACCATCCCCAACCCTAGCAGACACATCAAAACTCTGAGAAGGCCCCACTCTGAACTCACACACGCAGGGCCTGGGCACCCCCTCATCTAGAGTTCTGGCAGGAGCTGAGGGAGGGTCAGGAACTCACGCACTTGAGGACTAGCCTCTACAAAGCTAGGCTGGGAATGTCTCCTGCGATGCTGGAACTTTCTGTGCTGTGTGGTATTGGCACGTGGTTTCTGGAGAAAACGAAGGCTAGAGTGACCACATTTGAGGCGAGGGCTACCATCCTCCCACTGACCACGTGGGACCTGACCACTCAGCGGGGGCCAGTGAACTCCGGCTGGACAGGCCCCTCAGGCGCCAGGGGTGGGAAGAGCCTTAGGGTGGGTTTGGGGACTCAAGGGCATCCTAGCAAGAATGGATGCTCGGCCTCCTACTCTGGGGACAGAGGGCCCTTCTGGAAACGCCACGCCCACGCGGCTGACGGCCACCATCTCCCAGAGCTCCGTCAGGGTCAGAGTCTTGATCCCGTGAGCTCCCATCCCTCATCTCCCATCTCTCAAGAAAGTCCACCCTGAAAGACCAAAGGAAACGCTTGTGTCAGACACCAGAAAGCAAGGGTCCTTGCCCTGGGCCGGGATCTCACACCAGACACTGAGAACCATGCAGGCAGCCACGCTGGGTCCACTGTTGCTGGCACGTGTCTCTAATAAGGGTGAAATGTCTTTGGCCTCTGCTGATGAGACCCTTCTGCCCCAACCCTGCAGCCTCTAAGGACACACTGCCTCATGTCTACATGTCTGCAACAGAAAAGCAATGGTCCTGACCATGGAAGGGCCAGTCAGGGATCCAGGCCTGAGTCAGAGACAGACAGGGAGGAGGGGACTCCAGATGCAACAGGCCTGGCTGGGAAGCTCACCTACTGCTGAGGACAGGGAGGGAGGCCAGTCAGGCGTCCACAAGGCCCACCAGGGAAGCCCAGCCCCTGTCCTGAGAGGTATGGGGAGAGCAAGCTGACCCTGGGACAGTGACTGGACTCATGACCAGGGCTCTCAGCCAGGGCCATGCTGGACACTCTGGGACTACTGGCCTTTTGCCTGCCAGGGCCCAGGCTTCCCCTCCCATGACACCTGCACTCCAAGCTCAGGGGCTTCCTTCTGGCCTCAGCTAGGCCTCTCCCCACCACCGGACTCAGGATGGGCTGATGTATGGGCCTGGCCCTGTCTCGAGCCTGCTGAGAGCTAACAACCTCCACACAGGGTCAGGTGGTGCCGAGGAGACTTCAGGGCTGACCAGGGCTGGCATGGTTAGGGCCGTTGGCCAGCTGTCTTCTGCACAGGTCTGTTGCGTGCATGCGGCTGCTCGTTGGAGAGTCCTGACCTTTGGGCACACCTCTTGCTGCTACCAGAAGCCCAAGCTGTGGGCCCCTCACTGGACTCTCCCGAATAATGAGGCGCTTTAAACAAAGATATGGACTTTGGGGAGGAACCTTTAGTTGGGTTGTCCTATTCCTGGTGGCTGTGCTGGGAGCCGAGAGGCCAGGCAGCTGGGGACTTCGTGGGCATCATACCTGAGGAGACTTGGGGCAAAGTGACACGGTGCCCACCGGTGCCTGTTGCCCCAGGCCCAGAAGCTACCTTGCGAGCCAAAGCTGTCCTGGAAGCCCTCCCCTGCCCTGTGCAGGCCACAGCCAGGATTTCAAGGTCTTTATGGCCTCACTTCTGTGTTGCTGACTTATGTCCCTGGGATAGATTCTATGTGAAATGTCCCCAAGCCCCTGGAGATGAGACACACATCCTGCTCAGCACGGTGCTGTCCACGTCCTGCCTCGGCCAGCCTCCCTCATACTGCGGAGGCTCAGACCCGCTGCGATCAGACTCACAGCCAGTCATGCATGCCCAGCCTGGCCTCCAGCCTAGGGAGCACTGTTTAGCTGGGTCCCCCAAGCCTTAGGGATGAGGGTGTCTCCCATGACATTGGCCCTGGGAACAGCTGGCGATAAAGGGGCATGTTACCTCCACAGAAACGGGGCCCACACAGGGACGGCGTGTTTTCTTGTCTCTCCTGCCAGGCTTCCCCTGCCATCTTCCCACCCAGAGCCTGGGAATGTGCCCCCCACCGGAGCCGGGCACATCCCTGCTCGGACCTCCCTTTCCTCAGAGTTTATTGGGACATTGGCTATGCTCTAGGCCCTGTCCCAACTCTAGGATGTCTCACTTAGGGGTATGGGCCTTTCCCGAGGTGACCGTGGCCCCTGACACTGTGTTATGAATATCTGAACTGTGGGCGCCTGGCGTCAGCTGCCCAGGCTCCTGTTGGAATCTTCGGGACTCACCAGGGAGCCTGTGTCCACCCATGGCTTGTCTCCAGGGGTTCCCCAGGGGCAAGAAAGAGAGCAAAAGTATCTCTGCCCCAGCCCCAGCACCTCGCATGGGGTTTGTGTGTGAAATGTCCCATCTAATTAGGGGAAAGGGAGAGGGCTCTGGACGCCTCCTCTTGTCCTTCCCAGGGCGTTGGGGTGGCTGAGGGGCCAGGCAAGCAACGGCAGTTGGGCCAGGCCGCCCAGCCTCAGCCTCCCCGGGAAGGCTGTAACCCACGTCCAGCCCCCAGCCGCCTCCCCAGCCTCCCTTTAATTGGGCCCGACGATTTCACACTCTGGAGCCGGACGGTGCTTGTTTTGGCTGGCCCAGCGTGCAGCCCATCCTGGCGACCCCGGTTGCATAACTGTGAGGTATCCACTTACGCTGACACTCTCAGCGAGGCCCGGCGCAGTCCACAGCAGGCGGAGCGGCCTCCGGGCTCACGCTCTGGGAGGCAGCTGGCCCTGCCAGGCATGGGGTGGGGTCTCTCGTGTCTCCTGACCCTGCGGCCAGGCTGGCGATGGCATGGAGCCGGAGCCTCCTGCCTCTGGGAGCCGGGACCTGCCACCTCTGGCCAGAGTTGGCCGGGGCAGACAGTGTCGGGCGGGGGAGCCTCCACCCTCTGATTACATCTCTCCCCAGTGTCAGCGTCATCGCCAGGCCTGCCAGAGCACTGTGGGCCCCGGGTCAAGACACACAGGAGGGGACAGGTCTGGGAATCACGTGCTGGGCGTCCGGGTCACTGACTGGGCCCCGGGGCACTCTTGGGACAGTGCCAGCTCCCCGGCCCCCACAAGTTCCCAAGTGGTCCAGCAGACCCAGGTATGACACTGTCTGGGGACCCTGGGCCTGCACAGTCCAGCCTTCTCCCTTTGGCTGCTGCCGCCAAGAGGTGAACCGAGAGAAATAGGAGATTTGAATAATGGGAGAAAATGATGATGTCTTCGTGTGAGTTGGTGCCGGGCCCAGTCCTGGGTGTGTGATAACCAGGTCTTACGTTTCCCGCTCTGAGCCAGGGTTGCTGAGACAATGCCCGCATTGTTTCCTGTGTCAGAGCATTGTCACCGAATGACAGTGCCCCAGACACGTCTGCAAAGCACAGTGATTAGCATGCACTGGAAGCCACAGTGTAACAAGATGGACGAGAGCTGTGCGAGATGCAGAAGTCAACCTGGAGAAGGTTTTGCACAAACGGCCTGGTGACAGCTTTGCTCACAGCAGGATGGGGCCCGGCAATGGGGACGAGGCACTCCAGCAGGCAGGCAACCTCCCTGGGGTGCAGAGGGTCTTGCTTTCAGCAAGACTGTGTGACTGGAGCAGGCTCTGGCTTCCTTGCCAGGATGGGTGAGGGGCTTGGCCTGCCTCAGGGACCAGAGCAGGCACGAAGCGCAGGCCTGCCCACTGAACAAGGAGGGACAATCTTCCACGCTGCTGGGACCCTGCCTCAGAGGCAACTGGTGGGTCACCCTAGCTCCTCTCCGCACCAGGGGCTGTTGGCCAGCTCCATGTCCATGCACCCAAGTGCCCACGCTCCCCCTTAGCAAGCCTGTCTCCCACAGGACTGGCGCAGCACTATGTTGGTGCCGTGTGGAGAATGAACGCAACTTAAAGGACATCCCGCTTGCCCTGACCCTGCCTCCATCTGCCCTGCGTTGAGCTCAGCTAGGCCAGAACCTAGGGGCAGGGGAGGCACATCTGCCTTGAGCCTGGGGCATTGTGCTCCTGACCTCTCCCCACTGGGGCCTCAGATATACCTGCTAATCCCAAGCAGACGCTGCGTAACACTGGCCTACAGCGGGACCCACTGTTTCTGGAGCTGAGCACCCTCCAGGCAGATGAGGAAACTGAGGTTGGACCTGGTGACTCAGGGCCAAGCCTGGCCTTGGCCAGACCCTGGCTCCTGGCTTGTGCCTGACCCGCAGGGCTCTCCTGCCTCCAGGACCACAGGCATGGGCTACCCCCACCCCCTCTGCCTGCCCCAGCCTTCATGTGAGCATCCCATGCCTGGGCTGGCAGGAGGCTGGCCAACTCCCAGTCTAGCAGGCAGGGAGGGGACAGCTTGGCCCTCAGTCACACACTGATGGAGGGGCAGCCCAGGGCCACCCATCTGGGCCATAGGAGCTGGTCTTGCCTTGTTCCTGTGTGCCAGGGCTGGTACCCTCAGGACAGGGGACTGGAAGCCAGGCCCCAGGGGCCCACACCAATTCTTGTTTCATGGAGCCTTCCAGCAGCTTGAGAGTCAGACTTCTTGCTTTCAAAGGTCAAGACTTGGTCTCTTCTGCCTGCAGGTGCCTGCCTCAGCCAGGCCCACCTCAGACTGCTGGTCTCTTGCACCCCCCACAGGAAGGGAAAGCTTGTCTACAACAGGACACACGAGTAGGGGCAGGGATGAGGCTACCCTGCAGGGGGGGCCCTGGTTTTGTGTGTTGAACCCTGGGATCTCCCTTCCACTTGGCAGGGGCTCCCTCAGCAGCCCTGGGCACACTTACTGTGTGTCGGATTATGGGAGAACCAGTCTGCACTCCTGGGAGCCCCAAAATGCCCTGTTACCTGGCAGACAGTGAACTGTGTGGCATGCAAAGAGCTCATAGCTGTGCTCCATTTGTTAACAAGTTTCCCATGCTGGCCCAAGGGACTTCAGTCTCCTGTGTTGTGTTTCCTGACCACCCTGGTAGGCCCAGACTACTCTTGCTGTCCTGGGGCAGAATAGCCAGACTCCAAGCTCAGAAATGGCAGGGGGCAAGGGGTTGGCAGATGTGGATCCAGGGTCCGGAGGCTCCCTGACCACTGGCCCCAGGGGGCAGAGGCAAAGGTAACCCAAGAGCCCCCTGTTCCATAGCAGGTTGTTGTGTCCTAGGTTCAGGGTCAGCAGTGATCCTTGAGGTAAACTGTGGCCTCTCAAGATGGAGAGGCTTGCCCACATGAGAGAAGAGTAAGTTGGATCAGAGCCTGGGTTAAGGTCGGCTTTGTGCCTGGACCCTGGCATGGACAGGCTCAAACTCGGGTCACAAGGTTCAGGCAGTAGAGGTTCTCTGTAGCCTCCATGATCCTGGAGGTGGCAGGCCCCTGTGTGCTCAGGTCCCTGCTGGCCAGGTGGAGGGGCTCAGCACCTTAGAGACCCTCACAGAAGACATCATGGACACCAGGAGCGGGTGGGTGCAAGCACGGAGCTCAGGGCTCCTTCCTGGGGGGTGCTCAGCCCACCCCACCTAGGTCTAAGCCCAGAACCCCTCGGCAGGTATGCCATGAAGAGGGTGGCAGCACTACTGTGGCAGAAGTCAGATGATGCTGCAGGGCCCACCCACGTTGACCAGGGCTGCCTGGGAGAAGCATCTATGCCAACCTCCCCGTAGGTGGGACAAGTGACCCATCACCTGGGACAGTGGAAAACAGGTGAGTAGAGAAGCATCCCACTGCTCAGAGTGAGGACAGCACTGGAGCACCTGCGGTTCCCACTCAGCCAAGCAAGGAGTCACCTGTAAGGTCCCATTCCCAGGCAGGCCCCCTGGATTCTTGGTGGCCCTTGGCCCCTCTGTTAGGACCAGCTGTGGATTCCTGGGACCTTGACCCTGGCCTCAACCACACCAAGTGGCTCCAGGGCCCAGAAGGGCCGGCCTCTGCCCTGGATGGTATGGCCACTGAGGAGGACAGAGTCACACCCATCTCAGCCCCTCCCACCTCCTTGCTGAGTCTGGTGGGATCCTCTCCTCGGTATCCTATGGTATCTCACCCTCAGCTTGGGTAGCAGAGGAGGAGTCTGCTGTCACAAGAGCCAGGCCAGGCACTGGGTGGCATCCACTATGTCCAAGGCTTTTGGCAGTGGGGGCCAGGAGCCCCAGCTACATTCCCTGTTAGCCACCAAGGTACTGTGGAAAGGCGTAAAACACAGCTCGAGATGCCCAGTCCTCCCTAGAAAACTCTGGATGTGACACAATACACACATGGAGACTCCAAGAGATGGCAGACAAGCAGGCTGGCTGCCTTGGGACTTGGGGGGTCTCCTGGGTTCCTTGCAGTCTCCTATATATGTCCAACAGCATCCTTAGAAACCTGCAACCCCAAATCTTCAACAGGCACAGACAAAAAAGTGCCAAGAAAAGCCCATTCTCACAGGCAAAGGGTGGCCTAACAACAGAACATCTCGAGGGGTACATCTCCCAGTCCAGCTTCATGGTTTCAGCCAGAGGAGGGAGTTAAGCTAATGTTCCATGCCAGCCCATCCCTACTACCCCATCTTACCCCCACCATCCCACCCCAACCAATCCCTCACCTCCACTTTACCCCTACCTCACCCCACCCTACTCCCCACTTCAATCTCACCCAACCCCCACCACACTTCACCCTGCTCCCCACCACAATCTCACCCCTCACCCCACCCCTCTCACCCCTGCTTCACCCCCCACCCACTCTACCATCCCTACCCCACGCCCACACCACCTTTTCCTCACCCGATCTCATCCCACCCCACCTCCACTCAGCAACCGCAGACTAAGTGCGGCGGTGGAAGCTGGGTCTAGTCAGCACTGCTTCAGCCTGCCCCTGTTGTCAGCAAGTCCCCACAGGGAGCTGAACCTCCAGCCCCACCTCATATGAAGGAGATGGAAGAAGGCGATGGGACAAATCCAAAGAAACCCACACCAGGACACAGTATAATGCAACACCTGAAACCCAAAGACAATGAAGAACTCTTGACAGCAGTCAGAGAGAATGACACATGACCCACAGAAAGCCAGCAGATATCTCTCAACACTTCTCAAGTACTGAAAAAAACTGTCAGCTGCAAATATCATACCCAGAAAACATATCCTTCAGTAAGGAAAGAGAGATCAAGACATTCTCATAGGAAGGTGGACCGAGAGATTTTGTGCTATTAATCCTGTCCCTGAAGCATGGCTGAAGGAAGCTCTCTAGACACAAAGGGAGGCACAGCAGGAGAGGCTGAAACTTTCAGAAGGGTCAAAAGTACACCGGATTAGGTAAAAATGACTGTGTCCACAGTAGACTATTCTCCCATGTGTGTCTTCAGTCATATTTGATTGTTGGAGCAGTAGTTCCAACACCGCCTGGTGATGCCCTTCAGGCACAGAGGGGACAAGATGGCTGCCCTAGAAGTAAGGAGCATGAAGGGTCCTACACATCACTGAGTGGCCAACCATCCATACCTGCAGATCGTGGCATGTCATAAACACATGCATGCATACAGTGGCACCCCTAGGGAGCCCATACCAAGCAGTACATTCAGAGACACATACATACATCAGAACAGAATCCTAAAAAGTAGCCAAGTAACTCACAGGAAGGTAGGAAAAGAGAAACAGGAATGAGAAATGGAAGAAACAAGCAGAGAGTAATAAAATGGCAACTGTAAGATCAGCGACTTTGAGTGTAAATAACTTAAATACATGAAAGACAGAGATGAAGTGGATTAAACAAAGACACAGTTCTATGTTTCTTCACCACCCACATGTCCACTTCCACATAAGTTGGAAGTGACAAGACAGAAGAAGCCAATCTTGTCATCACAAAGGCATACAAACACATGTGGCTTCAGTGTGATGGGCTGGCTTCATCTAGGCTGAGTGTCTTGAGTAGACTCCGTTCTTTCTTTTTCCTTCTTGCCTCTCCTTCCTCCTCCCTCATGCACCACCTCCCGTTCCCTCCTTCTCCCACAAGCCTGCTACAACCCATGGTGTGGACCCTTCTTTCTTTCCTCCCTATGCTTACTACCACCCAGAACAAGCGTTCATGTCTGCATGTACATACAAACGTGCCTGGACTTACACAGACAAGAAAGTGGCATTGTTTTCTTTACCAAAAAAGGGGGAGTGGGATCATTTTAAAGACTTCTCTGGATTTTCCATTTCTGCCCCAATACTGTTTCAGGAGAATTCCACCAAGTCAATGTGGGACTTTCCCTTTCTGCATAATCTACTCAGCCGTTATTTCTTTGATGGCCATTAACTGTTGCCAGTATTTTCCCCCAAACATGAGGCAATGAACACCCTTGAAAGGAAAGACAGAAGAATCACAGTTGTTAGCCTAGAGAGCCCTAAGCACAAGGTAACGTCTGCTCCTGCCGTCCGCATCTACCATGGATAACAACCCCACCCTGTTTCACGAAGACAAGTAGAGGGACAGCCCTACTGTGCTAGGTGAGACCCACCCCATGAGGGTTTGCTGAGCCCTCAGATTAGGGTGCCACCCACTCATCCCCACCCTCCCTACTGACTGTCAGACTCACCCAGAACCCTCTGCCAGGCACAGTGACTCATGCGTGCAATTCCAGCATTTTGAGAGGCTGAGAAAGGAGGATTGCTTGAGCCTAGGAGTTTGAGACCAGCCTGGGAAACATAGTGAAGTCTTGTCTCTACTACTACTACTACTACTACTACTAATAATAATAATAATAATAATAAATGAACCAGGCATGGTGGCATGTCCCTGTTGTCCCAGCTTCTCGGGATGCTGATGGATGGATTGCCTGAGCCCAGGAGGTCGAGGCTGCTGTGAGCCATGATTGTCATGATTGTGCCACTGTACCCAAGCCTGGACAACAGAGTGAGACCATGACTCAAAAAAAAAAAAAAGGCAGACTCCAGGGCCTATCACCCTGAGGCCTGGGGCTGTTCTGAGTTCAGTAGGAAATCTCAGGTACAGCCTGGACTCAGAGGCCAGGACTTTCTCAGGAGGCAGTAGGGGAGAGGATGTGGACAGAGCCTCTTAAAAGTTCCCCACCAGGGGCAGAAATTACCCTGCAGCCGCCAAGGACAAGCCGAGCCCAACAGGACTAACACGGTCCTCTTTACTGACCCTCCTCCACAAGCCCAGGGCCAGCAGGCTCCCCGCCCCGTGCGTGACCCCTCAGAAGCATCTTCTCTGGACCACGGCCGTCCCAAACTCCTTGAAGTCAGCGGTGGTGACCCACATCTGCCTGAAGCTGCTCAGGGAGGTGACGACGGAGGCGCCGATCCACGTGGAAAACCAGCGGTCAGGGGGCGCTGTGATCTTGAGGGGCGTGCCCTTGGAGGCCAGCTGCTCCAGCTCCCGGAGGAGACGGTCGTCTAGGCCGTAGAACAGTGTGGTGCCCCCGGACAGCACAATCTCCCCGAACAGCACTTTCTGGATGTCAGCATCACACTTGGTGATGCTGTCCCAGACCATCTTGGCGAGCCCGGGGTCCTGGATGCCCAGTTGCTCGGGCACGAACAGGGCCTCAGGCGCCTGGTGCAGCGGGTCCCCGATGCTGATGATCTGCCCATCAGGCAGCTTGTACTCTCTCAGCACCTCCTCCGGCCTCCGTGACAGCTCCTTCTCCGGATCCAGGGCCACGTAGCACAGCCTCTCCTTGATGTCGTCCACCAGGGCCTTGTCCGGCAGGCACGGGAAGGTGCGCCCACTGGCCAGGATCAGCTGGGTGAGGAGCTCTGTGACGTCCCTGCCAGCCACGTAGAGCTTGGCCACTGCATGGGGCAGGGAGTAGCCCTCGAAGATGGGGACGGTGCAGGTGACCCCGTCTCCACTGTCCACCACCAGGCCTGTGACACAGGCTGAGGCGTAGAGGGCCAGCACTGCCTGGTCTGACAGGTAGAAGGCTGGCACGTTGAAGCTCTCAAACATGACCTCTGCCATCCTCTCACGGCTCTCCCTGGGGTTCAGGGCAGGCTCTGTCATGAGCACCGGCTGGTCGCTGGGCTTCACACCCAACTCCCATTCAAAGAGATGCTTCCAGAGCCTCTCCATGTCATCCCATTGCGTGATCAGGCCCCGCTCGATAGGATGACACAGCTGCAAGACCTCGTACTTGTACAGAGCCTCCTCCCCCACGAAGTACTTCTTTTGGTTGGCGCCCGCCGAGGACACCTTGAACTTGGGGTGCCCCACGACGGAGCTGATGATGTGCCGGGGCCCGATCTCCCCGGACAGGCCCGCCTTGCAGAGCCCTGAGCCGTTGTCGAAAATCACAGCCGGAGAATCCAACGCGTGTGGATTGAGCATGTCTAGGGCATTCTCTTCTGAGCTTCACCAAAATCAACACCAACTCTCTCCGGCCACTCTGCCACGCAACAGAGGACCCCCTGGTTCTCGGGGCTTGGAGGTGGGGTTAGCACGAGGCCCCGGAGTCCTCCATCCTCAGCTGCGCTCTCCGCCCAGGGCGGGGCCCGCAGAGGCCTCTTCAGGGACCAGCTCTTAGGTCACAATCTAGCCTAGGCAACAATTGTTCCTGGCATCAGACCCATGGGGGCGGGGCTCCATGTCCCCTGCAGGGTGAGATGCCCCCGGAGGAACCCCCCTGTGAGGACCCATCCCAGGGGGACTGCAACACATGGTGGGCACCCAGACTTGCCCCAGGGGGACCCTCACAGCACACGGCAGGCACCCAGACCCACACTAGGGGGATCTGCTTGGTCATCAGCTTGGGGAGACAGTGAGAGGGGGTGGCGCCTGGGAACCAGGTCCGTGTCTCCTCCTAAAGGGTGAGGATGGCCTGGAGGACATGGGTCTAGGTGGAAGTTCTCCCTCGCTTGTTGTGACCCAAACCACCCTCCAGTCTACTCTGTGCCCCATTCGGAAAGTTCTCCCAGAGGGTGGCCTCCTGGGGTCGTGTCCACTCCTGCTGGTGGATTCCTCTGCATGTCCCGCTGATCCTCTGACCCACCAGAAGACCTGTGGTATAGACATGTGTGACACCTGTGTGACATAGATGCTTATAGATGTGCGATATGGATGTGTGGTATAAGTGTGTGGTGTAGATTTGAGCTGTTGATGTGTGGTGTAGATGTGTGTTGGCAACATGTGGCTCTCTGGGCATACAGGTGAGAGACAATAAAAATGTGGCATCTGTTGGAGGTTTTTCCTTAAAAAGGAAAGAACAGCCCTAGAAGGAAACCAGAATCTAGAAACCATGCCGGGAGGTGTGGGTGGAGGGGCGGTCTGCGGGCATGGCCTGAGGTGTGGGGGCCAGGCCTCCTCTGGATTTGCTGACCCAGGTCCTGGAGCAGGAGGCTCCTGCAGAGGCCACTGCTCCGTCGAGGTCACTCTCTGGGTCCTGCTGAAGATCATCGGGTGGACACCCAGGGCCTGGCCACAGAGCTGGGGGCGAGAAGAGTACGCTGGTGCCATCCTGACCCGGCTCCCTTCAGGCGTGTGGGATGGAGGGTGACGCCCACCAGCAGTCCATCTTCTGGTGGGTCCCAGGCTGCAGGGTGGGGTTGTTCCTGACGCCTTTCTGGCCCTCTCAGCTACTGTGCCCGTGACAGAAGGGACTCCTCTGCAGAGAAGGTGTCACAGCTCACCTGCGGTACTGAGCCCAGGATGGCTGGGGGGTGGCAGTCCTGGATGACGGGAGCAGCTGCACGAGCCCATTCCTGCCTCCTTCACAGAGCCTGAGTCGGGACCCAGGGTAGCTGGCCAGCATGGCCTGGGTGACAGCTCACGTGACCAGTCCCTCGGAGTGCTGGGCGGGATCTCTGTGGTCCTCTCCTGGCTCTGCACGCCTGGTCTGTGCTGATAGATGTAGCTCCAGACTGGCACCGTGTTGACCTCGATGGCAGTGGGGCTCCTAGGGGACAGCATGCTCACACCCCTAGGTTGAGCCCTCCCTGCCCCACGTGCGGTAAGGTAGCTTTGGCCTCAGAGGGACCCTGTGGCTGGGATGATGGAGCCAGCCGTGTGATCTCCCTAGGCCCATGGTCAACTTCCACGGTGTTTTGAAGAGTGTATGTCCATGGAAGGCCATTGAGTGGGGAGGGGTGGGGGTCAGAGTGTGTGTCCCGGGGTTTCACCTGATTTCATCACAGAAGGCCCATGTCCTCAGCTGCTGGGCTGGGCTGAAAGTTTTTCTGTTGCCAGCATTCTGGGCTGACCAGGGAAGAAGGTGCCCTGCAGATTTCTCGATTTTTGCCATAGACGTGGCCACAGCAGGAGCTCACGTAGTGAGACCAGGGTGGAGAGAGCTCCAGTGTCAGGCCCAGCATGGCACTGTGGCCCCAGACAGGGGGACAGAGGAGAAGGCTGCAGTGGCAGAGATTGACCTGATGCATCCCGCGTGGGGGTTGGGGGGCTTCTGAAGCCTAAGCACCCTGTTTCTGTAACACCCAGAAACATCCCCTGAGCCTGCAGCCTCTTATCTACACTCACATTGTGCAAGAACACACACGAACATGTGAGCCTCGGTCCCAGCCTCCCCAGGCCTGGCTGTTCTCAACCTCCTGGTGAGGCCTGGGCATTTCCACCTGTTGCCAGTTGGAACTCCTGCACCCATCCCTCCATGCCCTTGGTTGGCCCTGCTTTTGAGAAAATGAACTCCCACCTCTGAGGATGCACTGGGAAGGCTGACCACTGGGGCAGTGGCGGGAGCTGGTGGGCATCTCCCAGTCTTCCTTGTAGGTGCTCTTGCTCTGCGTATTGAGCCTGGGAGGAGGGCTGCCCTTCTCCTGCTCTGAACCCCAGATCCTGGCCCCACCTCCCATGTCTACATGTCTGGCAGCTTCCTGAGGGCACCAACGTCTGCCCATCTCCCACCATGGCCTCAAGGCCCCTCTGCAGGGATGGGAGGTAGGGGACCCTGGCCTGGGTGGGGGGCGCTGCCTGTCTTGGCAACCCGAGAGTATAGTGGCCTCAGCCGTCACGTGACTTCAGAATGGGCCCTGGGAAGAAGCCACCACTGTGCTCTTAGGAGAAGAAGACTACAGACAGGAGTAGGCTTTCCAGGCACCGTCTGGGACTCCTGGACACTGGCAAGAAGCAGCTCCCTGACCACCACTTCTGGGAGTGCTGTGGGAGCCTTGAGGCCAAGGCCTTACTCAGAGCCCAGCGCCGACTGGCAGACGCTTCTGTCCCGATGGTAGTCAGAGCCGGAAGCAGCAGGAAGGATCCTGGAGATGCCCTCACCAAGAAGGCGTGGACATTCCCTGGGGTGCATCACGTGGCCATTGAGAAAACTGAGTGGTTTATGAGCTACGGCCTACGTGATGTTGTGCTGGTCTGACTTCCCCCGGGGCAGAAAGTCCATCCCTTCCCATGTTCTCAAGAGCTGGGACCTCAGCCTCCTCCAGCCCTGGTGTGGGACACTGGACACCTCCATCTCAGAATTGTCCTGACTCTCCACCACCTGGGAGGCTCACATATCTCCGCACAGGTGAGACTCTCAGGTGTTCTTGTCACTTTGGGGGATGCGACATTCAATGGACAGAAACACTGGGTAGCTGAGCCTGGTTCGGAGTTTCTGGGAGTACTTGCGGCGGAGGTTGTGTTTGCTATTAGTACAAGGACGTTCCCCTCTCCTGCTGCAATTAAGAGCTGCTGTCCGTCCGCACCAGTGCCCAACCCCGCCCAGTGCTGGCCAAGCCTCGTAAATCGCTTGAACAAGTTTATGGGCAATCTGGCTGTAACTGCATCCCCTCCAGGGCAGGGCTCACCTGACCACGGTTCTGGAAAGCCATCACTTCCATCCTACACAGGAAGGCTCACTCTCATTTCTTCTACTCTTTGCTCTAGTGATCACACCTGGCAGTGGCCCCCTCTGGCTCCCAATGGCCCCTTCCCCCCAACCTCCCATCCCAGTGAAGGGGCCCGGAGGCCACACAGGAGGTGGACAGACACAGGTGCCCTTGTGGGGCTGCCAGGCACGTAGATGTAGGAGTGGGTGACTCTGGATCTGATCCCCACCAGCCTGGCTCTGAGAGCCTGGGTCACCCAAGCCCCGTGCGAAGGCCTCCCTGTCTGTCACGTTGTCCCTGGTTCCATCTGTCACTGGCCCAGAGCCTCAATTAGTGACCAGGAGACTGGGCTCATTAGAGCAGGCTGACATCTGGCAGCCAGATCCAGCTTGCTGAGGGCCTGTTTCAAGGTCGGCAGAAGGTGCAGGGGACCCTTCAAATGGCAAGACCTGTGCTGTCCTTGCAAGAGCAAGGCTTGTGGGGAGTCCAGGTCATGAGAACTTGCAGGATGTCCTATGATGGCTGCTCTTCTGCCTCCCCGTCTGCTCTCCCCAGGAATCCCCAATCCTCAGCATTCTCCCTGGCAGCTTAGCTCCTGGGGCTCAGAGATGGAATTTGTGTCACCTCTCATCCATCTACCCACTTACCCATCCACCCATCCCTCCATCCCTCCATCCATCAATTCACTTGTCTATCCATTAATCTACCTATCCACCCATCCCTCCATCTGCCAATTCACTTATCAATTCATCCATCCATCCACCCACCCATCCCTCCATCTCTCCACCCATTCAATCATTCCTCCATCCATTCATTCAATCCTCCATCTACCAATTCATTTATCTCCTCACTCATCCACTCATCCACCCATCCCTTCATCCATGCATCCATCCATTCACCCATCCCTCCATTCCTCCATCCCTCTATCCTTCCATCCACCAATTCACTATCTACCCATTCACCCACCCAGCCACCCAGCCACCCGTTCACTTCTCAACTCATCCCTTCATCCATTCGTTCATCCATCCACCAATTCACTCATACACCCATTCATCTATCCATTCTCCCATCCATCCATCTATCCATTCATCTATTCATTCATCATCTATCCACTCATCCATTTATCCATCCATCCATCCATGCATCCATCTATCAGTTCACTTATCTGCCCATCCACCCATCCATCCATCCATTCATCCATCCACCAATTCACTCATACACCCATTCATCTATCCACTCACTCATCCATCCATCTATTCATTCATCTATTCATTCATCCATCCATCCATCCATCCACCCATCCATTTATCCATCCACCCACCCATCCATCCATTCATCCATCCATTCACTCACCCACCCATTCACCCATCCATCCATTAACCCATCCATCCACCAATTCACTCATCTATTCACCCACTCATTTATCCATTCACCCATCCAACTATTCATTCATTCATACATACATACATCCACCCATCCATCCACTACCCACCCATCCACCCATCCACCTATCCATCCATCCATCCGTTGATTCATCCATTAATTCACCCACCCACCTATCTATTCACCCATCCATTCATTCACCCACTCGTCCATCCATCCATCCACCCATCCATTCATCCAGCCACCTTGCATCCATCCACCCAACTACCAATTCATTCACCCATCCCTTTATCCATTCATCCACACATTCATCTACCCATCCACCTATTCATTCACTCATCCACTCATTCACCCATTCACTCATCCACTCATTCATCCATCATCTGTCCACCTATCCATCCATTCATTCACTCATTCATTCAACCATCTGCCTGTCTATTCATTCATCCATTTATCCACCCATCCATCCATCCATCTACCCATTCACCCATCCATCCATCTATTCATCTATCTACCCACCCACCCAATCATCCATTCACCCATCCAGCTATCCATCTTTGCATTCACCTAGTTATATATCCGTCTCCATCCTTCCTTCCCTGCTGCCCAGAGCCTCAGTCAACTAGTGACCAGCAAGTGTGACCCGGTAAGATTGGGGATTCCAGTCTCCATGGCCAGTGGATGAGCCCTGCCTGAGCACACACTGGGCAGAGAGGTGCCTCTCACCTGGCACAGGTGTGGCTGGATCTCTGAGATGGAGGTTTGGGGATACCAATTTCTGGACGCCAAAATGACGGGGCCTTTCCTGTAGCAGCTCCAAGGGCTCTGGGACTCACCTTGGCTGCAGGGCAGGCTGGAAGACGCAGCTTTGAGACAATCTCCCTTGTGGCGGTTTCAGTCCACAGGGTGGGCTAACCCTGAGGTTCCAGCCCACATCTCAGCAGCAGCATCTATGGCACAACCCGGTGAGGGTGGGCAGAGCCCTGTGCAGTGGTCTAGAGATGAGTGACCTGGGAGATGCAGTGACAAAATACCATAAACCTGGGGCTTCAACAACGGACACTGCACTCTTACAGTCCGAACCTGAAGCTGAGATCGGGGTGCGGGCAGGGTGGTATCTGGGGAAGACTGACTGCTGGCTGTGGCCTCAGACGGCAGAGGGAGAACAAGCTCCAGTCTTGTTCTCTTCTTACAGAGATTCCAATCCCATCACAAGCCCCACCCTCACGACCTCATCTAACCCTAATCACCTCCCAATGTCTCTACTTCCTGATGCCATCACGCTGGGGGTCAGGTGTCCTCATGGGACTTTGCAGGGAACAGACATTCAGCTCATACACAGGAGCTATCCTCTCCACCAGTCTTGGACTCACAGGTGGGGTTGCCGGGGGCTGGGCCTCAGGGCCTGACTGCAGGGCAGGTGGGAGAGGCATCTGACCCTGGGCATGGGGGAGGAGCAGAGCCAGCCAGGGCACTGCCCAGCTGCCAGGATCCTCTGCCCCAGAGGAATAGGGGAGCACTGCCTGGGACTGGACAGGGACTTTGCCTACTTCCAGGGGACAGGATGGCATCTGTGCTCAGAGAAGCCTCACTCCCTTGGCTCAGAATCCTTTTGCTCTGTGCATACATGAGGTGAGGTGGCAGCCATCTCCTATGCCTGTCCGCAGGTACAAGCCGAGTATGTGGGGATGGGCTGTGGAGGATGCCGCTGAGATATGAGCTGGGACCCCAGGGGTCAACCCACCCTGTGGTCTCACATGCCCGAGCAGGTCGGAGTGCAGGTGTGGGCAGGCTTGAGGTCGCCTGGGGACGGCACCAGTGGGAGCAGGCCTGAGGCAGGCTGAGCCTGAGGCAGACGGTGCCCATGCTGCCTTCCCTTGCATTAGCTTTGTTCTTGCTAATATTATTATTTTTCAGAGGCGATCGCTCTCTGGCTTGAATAATAAGGCAATGAACACTCTGTCGACACAGAGGGAGATCCCTCCTCACCGACCCCGGTGGCTGCTCCAGGTGTGACCATGGTGAACCTGGGTAGGACTCGCCGCTGTGTCCCCACCCTTCCATTCTGAACAGGCATGTGTGATGCTACATCTCCTTTCCAAGGGACTGCTCAGGGGTCTGGCATCATGGAACCAGCCTCTATGGAGGGACTTTCATAGAATAATCGCTCCACTATTGAGATCGCTGGGTTTTGTTTTGTTTTGCTATTAGGAAGGAAGATGTAGGGACTCTCTTACCTACCCATCCCCACACACTCAGTGTGCACCTCAGGGCTGACCCAGATGCTGGACGACCCCTCACGGGATGCTCATGCACATCACGTGGGGAGAAACTGTTAAACAGCCTGACAAAGTGTCTTCCAGCAGGGTGCAGTGGCTCATGCCTGTAATCAAGGCTGTGGTGGCCGTGAGCGTGCCACTGCACTCAGCCTGGGTGACTGAATGAGACTCCAACTCAAAAAAGAAAAAAACAGAGTGTCTTCCAGTCCCCTCTCCCTTTTGGAAAGTGACGGCCAGACTCCTCGAGGGCCTCCTTCCTCCTGAGGTCTCATCAAATCCCCAAGGGGATATTTGAAGGGCCAAAATGGCCCTGCCAGCTGCACTCCCTCCTAGGGCTGAGGGATCACACAGCATGAACCAAGCGGCCTCAGCAGGAGAAAGGTTTCTCTCGACAATTGGGGACCTGAGTCTAAAACTCAGGAGTGGGCAGGGCTGTGATCCCTGCAGGTGCGAAGGAAGGATCCACTCAGGCCTATCTCCTGGCAGCTCCTTGGCTGGGGCATGTCACCCCATCTTCCCACAGTGTCCTCCTGTGCACGCACATCTGTGTCCAAGCCACCCCTTTAACAAGGACATCAGTCACTGGATTAGGACTCCCCAGAATGACCTTGTCTTATCCTGGTCATCTGCAAAGACCCAGTTTCCAAATAAGGTCCCATTCCCAGGTACTGGGGCTTAAGGCCTCAGCATATGAATTTCAACCCCTAATGCCTGTCTGATGAGTAAAGGAAGAGTGGAGCTCCTGGCCTTTGTGACACAGACTAGAGGTGGCATCTAGGGATACTGCCGACCTCCCTTGTAGACTAGAGGCAGTATCTGGGGGACATTCCTGACCTCTCTTATAGACTAGAGGTAGCATCAGGGGACACTCCTGGCCTCCCTTGTGGACTAGAGGTGACATCTAGAGACACTCCCTGTCTCCCACATAGACTAGAGGCAGCATCTGGGACATTCCTGGCCTCTTTTGTGGACTAGAGGTGGCATCTGGGGACACTCCCAGCCTTCTTCATGGTCTAGAGGTGGCATCTGAAAACATACCCGGCCTCCCCTGTAGACTAGAGGTGGCATCTGGGAACACTCCCGGCCTCCCTTGTAGACTAGAGGTGGCATCTGGGACACTCCTGGCCTCCTTTGTAGACTAGAGGTGGCATCTGGGGACACTCCCAGCCTCCCTTGTAGATTAGAGGTTGCATCTGGGGAAACTTCCGGCCTCTCCTGTGGACTAGAGGTGACATCTGGGGACACTCCCAGCCTCCCTCAAAGACTAGAGGTGACTTTTGGGGACACTCTTGGCTTCCCTTGTGGATTAGAGGTGGCGTCTGGGACACTCCTGGCCTCCTTTGTAGACTAGAGGTGACATCTGGAGGCACTCTCGGCCTCTCTTGTAGACTAGAGATGGCATCTGGGAACACTCCCGGCCTCCCTTGTAGACTAGAGGTGGCATCTGGGACACTCCTGGCCTCCTTTGTAGACTAGAGGTGGCATCTGGGGACACTCCCAGCCTCCCTTGTAGATTAGAGGTTGCATCTGGGGAAACTTCCGGCCTCTCCTGTGGACTAGAGGTGACATCTGGGGACACTCCCAGCCTCCCTCAAAGACTAGAGGTGACTTTTGGGGACACTCTTGGCTTCCCTTGTGGATTAGAGGTGGCATCTGGGACACTCCTGGCCTCCTTTGTAGACTAGAGGTGACATCTGGAGGCACTCTCGGCCTCTCTTGTAGACTAGAGATGGCATCTGGGAACACTCCCGGCCTCCCTTGTAGACTAGAGGTGGCATCTGGGACACTCCTGGCCTCCTTTGTAGACTAGAGGTGGCATCTGGGACACTCCTGGCCTCCTTTGTAGACTAGAGGTGGCATCTGGGGACACTCCCAGCCTCCCTTGTAGATTAGAGGTTGCATCTGGGGAAACTTCCGGCCTCTCCTGTGGACTAGAGGTGACATCTGGGGACACTCCCAGCCTCCCTCAAAGACTAGAGGTGACTTTTGGGGACACTCTTGGCTTCCCTTGTGGATTAGAGGTAGCATCTGGGGAGACTCCTAGCCTCTCTTGTAGACAAGAGACGGCATCTGGTGGGAGGAGCCCAGCATGTGCCCCCGGAGAACCTGTGTCACACAGCACAGCACAGGGGGTGCCACTGACATCATTGTTGGCTTCCAAGTTCCTCCAAAACCCAGCAGCTGAAAACAACAAGCATTGTCTCACAGCTCTGGGTCTGGGGTCTGGGCACAGCTCCGTGGGTGCCTTTGGCTCTCCGGGGCTCGTGAGGCTGCAGCTAAGTTGTCGTGGGCCTTGGCTCATCTGAAGGCTCCATGGGGAGGGCAGGGGTGTTCAGTTTCTAGGCTGTCTCACGTATTAGTTGTCTGAGCCTGGGCTCCTGCCATGTCGGGCTTTCCAGTTGTGGCATCTGGCTTCCCCTGGGAAGATCAAACCAGGAAAGACAGATAGAGATAGAGGGAGGGCGAGACAGAGACTGAGACACAGAGAGAGAAGAGAGAAGGGGGGGAGGGAGGAACGGAGAGATGGGGGGCAAGAGAAAGAGGAAGAAGGGGGAAGAAGAGAGAGAGAGAGAGAGCGAATGGGGGGGCACCCCGGACGGAAGCCATGGTCTTTCTGTGCCCTCATCTGTGATGTGACATGACCTCTGCTGCTTTCTGTTGGTCAGAAGCCAGTCAGTCAGCACCCAGCCCAAACCAAGGAGCGGGGGCTGCACCAAGAAGCTGGGACCACGGGAGGCTATCCTGGAGGCCCCCGGCTGGGGCATGGACCAGGGTACCAGGACTGGGGCAGAGAGTCACCCTCCGGTAGCTCCACCCCCAATCACAAGTGCTGAGGCCTCAGTTTCCTTGGCTTGTCAATAGGCTCACCAGGACTGTTGGCTGAGGAGGCAAGCCAGCCCTGGCTTTGCAGAGAGCCCGCCCTGTAAGCACAGGCCAGGTGCCCCCTGGCAGGCTCGGCTGCCTCGGGTCCCCAAGAGACCGGCCAGGGCTCCCCGTGGCCTCCCCTGTGTGAACCACACCTGTGGCCCAATTCTTAATTCTTCAGAATTCCATGTCCCGGCCTCCGAGAACCCAGACACTAGACCTTCCTCTCCTCAGGCATCCAGGGAGTGTCCCGGCCTCCCTCCCTCTCCTCCCGGGGAGACCCCCCCACCCCCAGGCTCGCCGCGGGAGCACCTTGGTGTGGCCCTCAAAAAAGAGCGTCTCTCGCCCCCTGCTGGCGCCCGGGCGGAACTGCCACGGGATGGGGGAAATGGTGGTTGAGGGGGGAGAGGGGCTAGGCAAGCTTGTTAATTTCACAGCAAGGCAGGGCCATGAGGGAAGGGAACAAAAATCGATGTTTGCTAAATAAGGGGGAAAAGCCGCCTGCCTCAGCGGGGAGAGGTTTCTTTTCAAGTGTATTCCGTGATTACCCAGAGGAAAGCCCAGAGGAGAGCGTGCGCGGGGGCGGCGGCCTCCTCCCCAGCATCCCGCCAGGACGCTAATGCGCTCCCCGGCCGGACACAGCCAGGCACGGGTCCTAAATAGTTTATAACATTTCAGATGCGGCTTCCAAGTCAGGGCAGTCCCTGGAGACGCGGAACAGACTTCCACACTTAGCCAGTGATAAATAACTGCAGGAGCACGGGGCCCGGAAGGATTCCAGATTTAATTCAAATAATTTAAAATCTAATGTTGAAAGAGCCCTTTGCATTCACGGCGCGCTTGCTGCCAGCTGGAGAAAGAGCAGGCTTTGTGTGCGGGTGAGGTGGAGAGCTAACCTTTTTACCAAATGGCGGCAGCGTTTCTGGAAGCCAGACGTGGGGGGAGATTGATCATCTCCATGGAGTTTCGGCTCCGGGTGGAAGGGTTTTCATCCATGGCGAGGCTGCTGCCCACGGACCCCTGTCGGGGAGCAGAAGAACAGTCCTTTCTCCGTGGACGTGGCCTCTCCCAGCCAGTACTGGGGTCTCTGGCTTCCAGACGGAAGAGTTCCCAGCAGAAGCGTGCAGGCCCTGGGACGGGACTGTGCACGTCCTGCAGGCTTATAGCCTGGCCCTGTAATGGTTGGGGTGGACAGGGGGCGGGAACTGGACGACTGGCCCGACACATCCAGCATGACAGAGGTCATCCAAGGAGGGCGCTCCCGGCGACCTGTCCCCCTTCCCACCTGCGGCTTCCTCGATTCAACAGATCAGGGCAATGGGCCCGGTCCCAAGAGACTGGAATTGGGGATGATTTGGGCCTGAGGATCTAAGTTTGGGTTTAAAGATCTGCAGACACACACGTCCTGTGCTGAACGGCAACCCCCGAAGACTCGCGTCCACCCGGAATCAGGGCGAGACTTTATTTGGAAATAGGGTCTTTGCAAATGTCATTGGTTAAAAGGGGTGAGGGTGGCCCCTAAACCCGATGGCTGGTGTCCTTAGAAGAAGGAGCACAGGGAGCGTGGTGGCAGAGACGTGTGATGTGCCCACGTGCCCAGGAGCACCAAGGATTGCCATTACTGCCAAGCGAGGTGGAGGCTAGGACACACCCTGCCAGTGTCTCAGAGGGCAGGGGCTGTCCACCCCTTGCATTTGGGCTTCTGGGCTCCAGACTGAGGGATAATAAATCTCGGTGTTTAAAGCCCCCCAGGTGTGGTGTTTTGTTATGACAGTCACAGGAAACTAATGTATTGTGTTGATCAGATTCACAGAAGAACTGTCAGACTTGAAGCTGGGCGGTTGCCATCCCACCCCCCTCAACGTACACGTAAACGCACATTGTGCAGGTCACAGGTCACAAAAAGCAGCGTGTGTTCACGCTTCCTCCCTCCCCGGGCCTGCTCTGTGTGGCCCTTGGGTGCTCCAGCCCTGTAAACCGTGTCTCCAGGCCATTTCCCCTGTGGCCTTCGACTGTTCACAGAGATGAAACCACACCCACCAACTCACCTTGTAAACATTACCCGTTTTCCCTCTTCCTGTCTTTTTCTTTGTAAAGCATCCATGAAACCTTCTCTTAGAAGACACCAAAAAGGCCACATCTCGTCTCAGAGTTTATTCCCACGTGGGTGACGGCAGGGAATCTCCTGGGAGAGGTGGGGGAGTTGAGGAGGCACCAGGTGGAGGGAGCTAGACGTGACCTCCCTAGGGACCCGGATCTTAGGATCTCTGCCCCAGAGCTGTCTCCACAGATGCCACCAGTGTCAGGATTGCATTTGCAGCTTCTGGGCAACTGGAAACAGAGCTAGGACTTGGGGGAGTGGGGATAAGATTTCTCTAGAAACAGACATATCCCTGATCTTGTCAAGTGGCAGAAGGAGACGTTCCAGGCTTCCCACCTGGCTCCTAAGGACCTGCCGTTCCCAGAAGTCATGCTTCCGCCTCCGCAGGGGGCAGCTCCAGCAGAGGCCGGGTCTGGGGACCCTATGACGCTGTGGTGGCTGCTCCGTCAGTGGGAAAGGAAGGCTCACCCAAGGGGAGCTGTGCACCCACGCCCTTCACTTGGGGAACCTAAGGTGCCTCCTCCCTCGCCTGTCCTCTCGCCTCCCGCACCCCCGCCTCCTCCCTACCCATCCCCTTGCCTTCTCTCCCACCTGCCCCCTCGCCTGTCCCCTCACCTGTTCCCTGGCCTCCCCCCTGGCCCCGTCCAACTCTTCCCCCCTCACCTCCCCCATTGCCTCCCTATCCACCTCCTCCTTCAATTCTCCTCATCCCCCCCTCACCTTCCTCCTCCCTCACCTCCTCCCTCATTGACTCATGGAGGGCTCGGTCTTCTGGGCAGCCCATGTGAGCAGTTACTACTTTTCTTTTCTTTCCTGAGGGTTTTTCAGTAACAGCTGTGGGGCCACTGGTCAGGGCTCCCATTGTCCTCCTGGAGGAGTGTAGAGGGCGGGGCCGGGCTCGGGGCTGGCACCGCAGGACATGTCTCCACACACTGAAGGCACACTCGGCTCCACGCAGCCACTCAGAGCCCGGGGATGGGAGCCGCCGTGCTGTTCATGAGACAGACACAGGAGGGCTGAGCCTGGGCTTCCACGCCTTCCTCTGGAAGGGGCACGTGTCACTTCTGCTCACACTTCCCTGCTCAGAGTCAGTCATGTGGCCTGGCCCACCTGCACGGGAACCAGAAAATAACAGGAAGCCTGCCAGTGTGGTGTGCAGTCCTGGGCTTGCCATTCATGCTCCCCAGTGGGCGCCCTGCACTCCTTCGAAAATGCCCCCGCTGAACACCTTCCTTTGCTCATCTGAAATTCAAGTGCAGCCAGACATCCAGAATTTGCTCAGCCTGGCCACCCCAAACACAAGTCAGAATCCCAGCAATAAATGTCATTTTCTTAGGCTACACACCAGTAGGCCACATCGGAGTTTTCCAAATGTGGTCTTTAAACACAGAGGAACCTTTAATCCAGCAAATCAGAATGAGCCATAGCTGTGCTCCCCTGAAACCCAGGGTGGGAAAATGAAAATGCTCCCAGAAGAACTTGGGAGCCCAGCGGGTGGCGCTCCACTCCGTCAGGCCCTGGGCAGACACACGCCGCTCACTTTCCAGAAGGGAATTCAACCCAAAAATGGACGCTGGCCCCTTCCTCCCGCCTCCTTCCTTGCCCTGTCTGCCCAGACTCCCAAGAGAGGTATAGCTGGAAAATTAGTCGACTGAAACTTGCAACAGCCACATAGCCCTGGGATTCTCACGAGAGAACGGAGGTAAAAATTACCCAGGCACGAGTCTTATCGCTGGGTTCCCAAGGTATCTGCGAGATCAGTTAGCCGAGCAAGAGGCACGGGGTCGCGGGAGGCAGGGCCCGGGACAGGGTCCCGCTGTGCTAGGGCAGTGTGGCCACCGTGGGGGAGACAGAGGTTCTCGTTTGCCCAGCATCACAGAAAATAAAGCACAACCCTCCTGTCCGACTGAATCTTCGAGGATGTTGTTTAAAGGGTTGTGTGGACAAGGTCAGGGTCCCCACTTTGTCCCCAATGTCCTATACGCTCAGGGCCCCGTCCCCACCTGCACCTCCATCCCCTGTGAGGGTTGCCATTACCTTACTGGACACTATATACCATGTCCTGAGTCCCTGAGCAGCATTGGAGACCCACTGGGGACAAGCCAGGATGGCCTCCACCTCGTGACCTGCTGTCAGGGGAAGGGGAGGTGTCAGCAAACTCAAAGCAAGATGGTCTTGGAGCAGGGCGTATACCTACAATGAAAACAGAACAGGGTCAGGGCAGACTAGGCTGAGGGTGGGCAGAGCTGTCCCCACTAAGCTGAGACCTCATAACAAAGCAGAGGGGCCATGGGACACCAGGAATCTGCACGTTCCTGCAGAGGAGGGACTGCACCAGCCAGGTCCAGGCACAGAAACGATGGCATCCAAGCTCATCCCAAGTGCTGGCTTTCTGATCTGGGGACCTGGCACAAGAAAGAGGCCTTTGTTGGGGGATCACCTCCCCCAAGCCCAGCTGGAGGCACCGGGTTCAGTGTCCAGGACCTACTGGGTCCAGGGTGACTCGGGCCCCTGCACTGTGGTCACGGGCCCCTGACACCAGTCCCTTTCCCCTGGGGCTTTCTTATGCCCCACGGCTTGGGTCCCTGTGGCTTGGGGTCCAAGCGACTCAGGGAAAGCAGCCATCCCCACCCAGAGGCTGGAGGGACCCGTCTGTGCCCCCTGATGTCTGCAGCTCTGACAAGTTGTCCCTGTGCCCTGGTTTGAGTCCCCTCCTTGTGGGCAGGAGCGGGGCACGTGATTCTCTAGAGCCCCTACCCACAGCCAGAGAGCAGGTTGAGCTGGGGGGAGTAGAGGACACGCCCCACAGGGAGACACTCTGATGACACCTACCTCCCAGAGCCCGTGACAGCCTTGCAGCATGATGGCGACCACATGGTTTTCTGTGTGTTACTCTGGGTGGTCAGTTTCGCCTGCTGCGACCAGATCATTTCTTGCCATGGCGATCACAGTCGTGCCCGTGTGTAGGCCAACATCACATGTGGGGCCCCAGCTCCCAGGGTCAAGTCCTAGAGGTGGGATTTCTGGGTTCGACGCCCCCCAGGCACCCTCATGTCCCTGACTCGTCACAGGGCCCCATGTTCCTGCTCCCTTGCGGACGCACAAGTTCTCTGCTGCAGTGGCCCACACTCACCACAAACCTCCTTTGCCGCAGTCTCAGCCCCTTGGAAGTGGCTCTGACTTCCGTGCCTCCACTTGGCCATTCCTGCTAAACTCACTCTCACTCCACGAGTCAAGGGCCAAGGCCAGAGTCTCACCCGTTCCCGAGTTTGTCTATTCCAGTCCAGGAATGGGGGACACGGCCCCTCCTCAAGCCCTCCCACCCCATCTAACTCATCATTGTGGGCCCCAAAGATCTGACTTGGCAGCAGAGTCACGGGCCAACCCCAAACCCAGTCTAGCTGCAGTTCCGAGGCCAGAGTGGCATCTTTCTGGAATGGCGCACGCACCTCAATGGCGTGCTTGGTGGCACCAATCTGTTGAATGCATTCTCTTCTGCGCCCATCTCATCACAATGGCCCACATTGGATGCCCCATGGTGGCCACCAGCCCTGCCCCAAGGCTATGTTAATTCTCTGCTCCTCAATACAGTGGGACAAGGACTCTGATCCTGTGGGTCTCATGAGCTGGAGGTAGCAGGTGTTTAGGGGGCCCAGCTGGGGCACGTGTCCCTAAGCGGGGACCCTGTTATATCAGGTGGGCCTTGTGGGCCAGCAGTGGAAAGCGTGGGAGGACACCGCCTCCAGTGGCTGAGGCCACGTCTTGGATTTTCTGCCACTAAGAAAGAAGCACAACACAGAGGCCCCTGGTTCTAGAAGCACAAGTCCGTGCTTAGTCACCCTGATCTGGCCCCTTTATCACTCTGTGGCAAGTTGTTGCGTGTTCAGAGGGGCCCAGATCAGAAGGGGCTCTGGAGTGCTTCGGCATCATGGTTCAAGCCACCCTGCCTCTCGAGCCTATGGCCCAGCAGACCCTGTATGAGAGAACAGCACACCTCATGGGAGAGCTGCCTCAAGCCCCAGGCTCGGAGCAAGGTTTTGTATTGCTTTCTGCAGTGGAGAACTGACCAGAACAGTCCCTAACATGCTCCTGCACCCCAGCGGGAATGCAGCATCTGGCCCGCTATGCAATTCCACATGCAGCCGGCCACTGCCTGTCCAGAGCCAGCACTGTCAGGTGTGAGTCAAAAGGCTGGAGGGTGAGCGGCTGTCCATCCTAGGAGGACACAGATCCTCTGTGGCCAGGCCCAAGCAGGTCCGGGGGCAGGAAGAAGCTGCACAGACAGGGACCTGCCTCTATGTCCTCTGCCACTGAGCACGAGAGTCTCTCTCGCCTCAGCCCCACGGCCTCATAGGGGCCTTTCCAATCAGTGGACAGTGCAGGAAACGGCACACATTCGGCTCAGTTTTCAGCACATGTTAAGACGGGCCTGCTGCTGCCTGACAGCCCACTCAGAGGCAGTCCTGGAGGACAGAGCCAGGAAGTCCTCTTAGTGGGCAGAGCTCTGGGCGTGTGCCTGGCTATCCACCTTGTGTGGAGAGAGGCGTGGTTTGGGGTAACAATGGCCATGGACTCATGGGGAGTGGTGAGTGGCTCCCTGTACAACTCAGAGGTCTAGAAGGAAGAGTCAGGCAACTCCGGGACGGGAGCTCTGGGGCCAAGGAGGAGCTCTGGGGAAGGGTGTGAGGAGGGCTTGGAGGGTAGGCACAAGATGTGGGGATCTGTGTCACACGTCAGTGTGCACCAGGGCACACCCACTGTGGACGAGGTACAAAACAGCCATGTGGATGGCCAACTCGGCTGGGTATCGGCTGCCACGGTCCGGGGCCACCACAGGGCTGAAGTGATGCATTCAAGAGGGAGGGAGGTGTGGCGGCAGAGTCTGGAGCTGCCCATCTGCTTGGCAGGGCAGACCCTCTCATCGAGGTTGCTGTGATCACCCTCACTGCTGTGTCAGAGACTGGTCCCAGTCCCCGTTATGATACCATCCCTCAAAGACACCAGCCAGTTACTCGGTGGCCACATGGGACCACCCACCCTGGAGAGGGCAGAGACTCATCCTGACCTGATGGGCGGCTGTGACAGGCTTCCTGTGCGTGGGTCCCTCACGCACCATGGTCAAGAGCTCAGGTTCTAGATTCACTCACAGGACCCTGGGCTTCATGCCTCGGTCATGGAATCTGATGGACGGCCAGGGAACTGGCCACACACAGAGGATCTGACAGAGGGACAGGGAACTAATGTGATGGAGGACAAGGGAAAGGGCCACAGGCACAGGACTGAGTCTCTGGCCCTACCCCATGCCATTCCATCAAGGACCGAAAAGCACGGGAGGGCCTCTGAAGACATCCCTGGCGTGGCTCAGATGCCATTCTGGGATTGTGGGTGTGTTCTTGAGTTGCGGTAGACACCTCAAGCTGGTGACCGTGAGATGGCGCCATGTCCACGACAGGCAGAGCACGTGGGTTTGGGAGCCAAGACAAAGATATGCAAGGGGTCCCACTCACATCGTCCCAAGAGGCTCACTGAGAGGATGTGGGCTTCCCACCCTCACCACCAGCTCTGTGGCCCTGGTAGGGTACCTTCCACCAGCGGTCACTGAGAGAGTCCCACTGCATTTAGAGACTAGTCTCTGCTGTCATTTTTGCCTTGTTTTGCCAGTAGACTAACAGGCACCAAAACAGGTTGTTGTCCTGGCAGGGTTGTTGGCCCTGACTATGAGGGCTGGGTTGGGGGCCAGGGCTGCTACTGCACAACAGGGTGGGGGAGACCTGGGGTCCATGTGACCCATGGTTCAGCTCCGGATCCTCTGGTGCCCAGGCGTAACTCCAAGCAGGCAAGGCCACCGACATAGCCTTGTCAATGCACGGTCACTGGGGCTCAGCCTCTAAAGTATTCCTCACCAGCATCCTGGGACCAGGAGTTTCTAGACAGGTGGTGGATATAGCAGCTGCAGGGGGTCTGTCACAGCCTCAAGGTCAGCAGCAGCATGGGCGGTGTGTGACCATACCCTGCAAGCTTCCCAGGAACTGAGACGGCAGGACCATGGAGGACATGGACTTGCGTGGACACAAGAGCTCGTGGATGCTGTGAGAAGCCTGCAACCCCCACCCAGGTGGCGAGGAGCAGACGGTGACAGGTGTGCCGGGGCTCCTGCCAGTCCTCTTGGCCAGATCAGTGCCTCTGTCTCCGGTTGCTGGAGTGTTGGGGTGAATGGTTTTCATTCCGCCTTCTCAGGAGAGCTGCTTTCAACTGACATGAGTCGTCATGCCTGGGAAGTGTTTCTCTGGGGAAGTCTTCGCCAAGGACTGACTGTCCAGGCACCGGCAGACAGAGTGTGGAACCCGATGCTGTGCAGTTCGAGTTCCAGAGACTCCCGAGGCCAGGTGGCCAGCCCTGACCCTTCCCACGCCCACCTTACCACTCCCTCATGGATTCTTCCTCTCAAGCTCTTCTCAGAGTCACAGCACGCACCTATGTGCTCATGGCTGGAACTCTGACTCAAGAAAGACATCCCAGCAGATCCTTTTCACTTGTAACTAGATGGCTGAAATTTAAGCTTAAAACAACAGCAATGACAACGACAACTGGATGAACTATCACAGTCAAGAGCATGGACTCCAGGGCGAGAAGAATCTCGGGTCCGGCTCCCAGATCTCAAGCTCAGTTGTTCCTACAACTGTGAGCGGCCAGCTCGCCCAACCTCTGTGAGTGAGTTGAGAGTCATGGGGACCCCGGGAGCTGGATGGTTGAAAAGATGCGATGCCCACAGGGCACTCAGGACATGCTTGCACGTGGGAGGGGCCGGGGGAAGGACAGCCATGGAAGACAAGAGTGGGGAGGTGAAGGGGACATTGGGTTCAATTTCCACACCCCCATTAACCTTTCTAGCAACTGGACTTCAGAGAAAGCGGGTCTGTTGCCTCAGGGTTGGAGCTGAGACCCAGCCAGGCTGTTGCTAAGTTTACAGCTAATAAAAGGACTGAACGGTCGGAAAACAGCAAAAAAGGAACAAGTGGGATTGTGTGGCCATGTAGGTAGACAGAGGTGTGAGGGGGACCCAAAAACCCAGAATGACCTTTCGGAGGGCAGGCCCCTTGTAGGTCACGCTTCCCCCACTGCTGTTCTCGGAACCCATCAGCATCAATGCACCAGCTAGTGTTGCTCTGAGAGGCTACGTTCGGCTTCAGGGAATTTTTGTTTTTGGAGACTCTTTCAACATGTTTGCCCATTTCTTGATGGGTGATTTACAAGTATACCTGCCCACACCGCACTGAGTGTTCAGTTTTTGACCAAAAACAGCATGACTCCCGCGTACCATTCTCCCTAGTCACCTGATCTCACCCAAAGAGACGGTTTTTCTGTTTCCCCAGATGAAAAAAGTCCTCAAAGGGAAACGTTTTGCTGATGTGGAAGAGATGAACAAAAAATGGCAGAAGCACTAAAAAGCACCAACATGGATGACTTCAAAAACTATTTTGAATAAATAAACAATTTTTTATAAACTCAGGTTTTTTGGGGTCCCTTCCTCATATATATAGGTATACATATGTATAGGTTTATATGTTCAAATGAGAGAGAGACACAGTGTTTATGTCCCAATGGCTGGGAAACCCCCAACACATTTTCTAAGACACTGACCTCTGAAGGGTTCTACCACCCCTTGGGTCCTTGGTCTGCCTGGGGACATTGAACCCCACAGGATAGAGGCACTCTTTTCCTATCACACAGGAGTCCCTGGCCACTCCCATTCCCAGCTCAGAAAGGTCTCTCTTGCAGGTAGATCAGCTTCTGGGGGCACAAACACCCTCTGTCCTCTCCTCCCAACTCATCCCCTCCCCCTCATATCCGTCCTGGAACTGGCATCTAGCCACAGAACCTTGGGTCTGTGAGTCTTCTACCACCTCTGAGTGCTGGCAGGGGTCACCTCTGGAAGGTCTTGATGCCCTGATGATAATCCCAGATGTCCCACACTGCTGCTCTGGAAAGGAAGACCCCAGTGGGTGGGCGAGGGCATCGGGTCTTCCTTTATTTCTGTCAACAGCCCAAGCACCTCGATCTTGTGTCATTAACCATCTCTGGTGAGGGTTGCAGGTGGGCGAAGTAGTGCCTGATGACCTCTGGGCCCAGGCCAGACCCTCTCACCTGTCTTCATGGGGAAACACCCACACATGGTTTGGCATGGCTTGACAGTTCCTGCTTCCAGGTATTGCATGTTGGCAGTTGTGTATGTGCATGGTTTGTGTGAGTTTTAAAAATATAGAAAGAGATCTCCTTTGGTCAGAAATATTCTGATCAAGATAATCTGAGAACACTCCTTTTTTAGAAATATCACAGAAATGCCAGGTAAAAAATGATGACCATCCTTTAAATGGAAAGCTGAACTTGCAAAAGAGCAATGGAAATTCCAAGAGGCCTCAAATTGAATAAAATGACCCCAAATAATCGTTGTGGTGAGCTAGTGCTGGGGAGAGAGGAATCTGATTTCCAGAGTTGCCACATTATGTTATTATTTTTTGAGTTGGAGTCTCACTCTTGCTGCCCAGGCTGGAGTACAGTGGCATGCTCATGGCCACCACAGCTGGGCTCAGGCGATTCTTCCTCCTCAGTCTTCCAAGTAGCTGGAACTACAGACACACACCACTATGTCCGGCTAGTTTTTGTGATTTATTCTTGAAACAAGGTCTCATCAAGTTGCCCAGGCTGGTCTCAAACCCCCGGGCTTGGGCAATCCTCTCGCCTCAGCCTCCCAAAGTGCCAGGATTACAGGCTAAGCCACTGCTCCTGACCCACATTATATTATTTAAAATGTTCACTTTTCAGCAAAAAAAAGTATGAAACATGCAAAGAAACAGGATAGTGTAGCCCATACACAGGACCAAAAAAGTCAGTCAATAAAAACTTTCCCCTGAGGAAGTCTAAGTGTTGGACTTACCAGACAAAGATTTTAAATAAACTGTTATAAATACAGTCAAAGAACTAAAGGAAGTCATGTCTAAAAAGCTAAAGAAAGTGTGAGAACAAAGTCTCACTAATAGACAATATAAATAAAGCAATAGAAACTATAAAAATAGTCAGCTATAAATTCTGGAGTTGGAAAGCACAATAACTAAAATGAAGTACTCACTAGATGGGCTCAGTAGCAGATTTGACCTGCAGGAGAATTTGTAAACTTGAAGCTAAGTAAATTTAGATAACTTACTCTGAGGAACAGAAAGAAAAATACATAGCACTCCAGAGATTTGCAGGACACTATCAAGTGTAGTAATAGATGCACAGTGGGAGTCTCAGGAAGAAAAGAAAGAAAAAGGAAAAAATAAATTAGAAGAAACAATGACCTGAATTTGATAAAATCATGAATTTGCACATTCAAGAAGGTCTAGGATAAACTGAAAGAGAGTCACATGTAAACCCTTCCTAGTCAGATTGTCAATGAACAAAGAACTTGTTCTAAATAGAAGAACTCATTCTATGAAGTCAGTATTATCCTGATATCACAACTGGACAAAGACATCCCAAGAAAAGAAAACTGCAGATTCTTGTGAAATATTGATGCAAAAATCCTCAAACAATTAATGAGCAATTAAAATATGACCACATACAAGAAGGTTATATATCATGACCGGTGGAATTACCCGAAGAATGTAAGACTAGTTCAACATACAAAAATCAATTAACCTATTACGTCATATTAGTGGAATAAAGGACAAAAACATTACAATCACTTTAATAGATGCAGAGAAACATTTAATAAAATTGAACACCTTTTCATGATAATAGCACTTAACAAAGTAGGAGTAGTAGGAAATTTCCTCAACCCGATAAAGGACATCTATGAGAAACCTAAAGCTAATATACTTAATGATAAATCACTCAAAGATTTCCTATTAAGATCAGAAATAAGTATGCCTGTTTTCATAACTTTTCATTCAACATTGTAATTGAGGTTCTAGCTGAGGTGATCAGGCAAGAAAAAGAAACAAAAGGCATCCAGACTGGAGAAGTATATATATATATTCACAGATGACATAATCTTGTATATAGAAAATACTAGGAAATAATAATAACAAACTATTAGAACTAATTTTTTAAAGTTCAGGAAGTTTGCAGGATACAAGATCAATATATAAAATGCAATTGGATTTCTACACACTAGCAATGAAATATTCAAAAATCAACTTTAAAAAAATTTCACTTATATAGCTTCAAAAGGACTGAAAATTTAGGAATAACAAAAAAAGGAGCATGACTTGTATACTGAAAACTGCAAAGCAGCATTGAAATAAATTAAAGACATAAATAAATGGAAGGACATCCCATTTTCATGGATCAGAAGACTTGCTATCATGAAAATGGCCAAAAAACCCCTAATTTGTTAACAGATTCAAGGAAATTCCTATTAAATTTCAAGTTGGCTTCTGTGAAAAACAAATTGACAATGTAACCATAAAATTTTATAGAAATGCAAGGGACCTAGTGTTAGGTTTGGAGGGAAGCAGCACCCACCTACCCCTATCTGCCCATCCACCCGCTGACCCCTATCTGCCCCTCCGCCCCAAGCCCACATCCGCATATCTCGCTTGAAATCTCCCGGAGGAACGTGCCGCCAACTGCCCAGAAGGGCCAGACAGGAACTTTCCAGCCGAGGCTGGATGCACCTGCCAAACCCTACCAGCAGCCCCAGTAACAGCCACACAGGGCCAGAGATGATTGGACACTTTGCCTCCCCACCCCACTGCTACCCCTGACACCCCCCTCTCAGACGCAGCACCCTTAAAAACCCAAGCCACCCTTCCTTGGGCACGACTCCCCTGACCCATCTTTCCGGACCACAGGACCTCGCCCAGGAGCTCCCCCAATAAATGCTTGGTTTGTACCAGCCCCTTGTCCTGTGCCTCTTTCAGTATCTCCAAACGTTACACCTAGAATGATCAAAAACCATCTTGAAAAGAAAAAAGGAATTTGGGAGACTCAACACTTTCCAGTTTCAAAAGTTACTACAAAGTTGCAGTAATCAAAACAGTGTGATACCTGCATAAAACTAGACCTGAAGATCAATGGAATGGAACTCAGCATTCTGAAACAAATCCTCACACTTATAGTCCATTGATTTTTAACAAGGATTCCAGAACAACTAAATGGGGAAAGAATGGTTTTTTTAACAATTGGTGCTGGGGCAACTGGATGTCTCCATGTAAAAGAATGACCATATGTTAAGCCATAAAACAAGTCTCAAAATTTTTTTAAAGAATTGAAATCACACTTTGTGTGATTTCCACAATAATCCTCACAACAACTCACCTCACAATAACCCAATTAAAATAAAAGGGTTTGGTTAGACATTTCTTCAAAGAAGATATACCAATGTCCAATAAGCACATGAAAAAATGATCAATGCCATGAGCAATTAGAGAAATGCAAAGCAATACCACAACGACATATACTTCACCCCTACCACAGTTTTAATCAAGTAGATGGACAGTAACAAGTGTTGGTGAGGACATGGAGAAGTTGGAACCCTCACACATTGCAGATAAGAATATAAAATGGTACAGCCACTTTGCAAAAGCAGTTTGGCAAATCTTCCATACTGCTTTCCATATGACTCAGCATTTGCACTTCTAGATATATACCCAAGAGAGCTGAAAACATACGCCAACAGAAAAAAACTGTACACAAATGTTCATAGCAGCGTTATTCATAGCAGCTCAAAGTGAAAACATCCTAATGTCCATCAATTAATGAATGGATAAACAACATATAGTATGTCCATGTAATGGAATATCATTTGGCAATAAAAAGAACGGAATTGCTGGTACCTGTAAAACTACTACAGAGTCCCACAGACAATTTTCTATTAATAGTAAGCTCACAATCCAAATTTATGAACACCAGCAAGTTTTAATTGTAAAATTAATAGCATGATTTGATCTAGTTTCCCATCAATAACTTTACCCTATAGAACTCTTAGATATAGACCTCAAAATAAGCATGTTTAAAATGATCACATACATAAAAGAGGAGACAAAAATAATAGGACAATACACTATAAAAAAGAACAGATATACTTGCAAAGTACCAACTAGAACATGCAGAAATGTACATTTTCACCACTGATAGCAACAGAAGATTATCAATGTTAAAGACCCACCACCAGAGGACCTTACAAGTGTTTGAGAGAGATAAAAGGTGGAAATTTGTGTGTGTGTGTGTGTGAGAGAGAGAGAGAGAGAGAGAGAGAGAGAGAGAGAGAGAGAGAGAGAGAGAATATTGATTAACAGAACCAAGGGGAAAAATGAACAAGACCAGCATATATTGATTAGGAGTTGGAGAAGAATAGAGATTATGGTGAAGATATAATATTCAAAGTGATAATAAAGAAAATTTTTTTTCAGAATTGATAGAAGATGTGAATCCTCAGTTTCTAGAAGCAAAAATAATCAAGAAAAGATGGTTTGGAGAAGTGGGTGATTACAGGACTGGGGCAAGGGAAAAATTAAATGATCTTAGTATGCCTGTGGTGCCAGAAAGCAGGGAAGTGCCAAACATTTTTTTACCCTAAATAATGAGGAGGGGAATGTCTAAAGGACACAGGAGCAAATAGGAAAGAGCTCTTACAAGCCAAAGCTGAGACAATGTGAGTAATAAAATAAATAATGACAGCATTGAACTAAAACCCAGAAGAGAAAAATATCCACAGGTCCATAAGTAAATGATGAATAAATATATAAAAATGGGAGAATGGGCAGCCCTTCCTTATGGAAGCATTTTGGTTAATAAATGCAAAATGAATTGATGGAAATAAAAAATTACCATTAGAAAACCACAGTAATAATTACTGCAGGCAAAATTCACTGATGAATGCTAAAATTAGTGGGTAAAAGTTTAAGGAGAAACAGGATATTTGTGTAGTCTCAAAGTATTTCCCCTAAAATATTTATTAATTACAAATGGAAAATAGTAACTTTATAGGAGAAAAACCTGGCAGACACCACCTTACCCAGGGGCTCCCATTCAACATCGCCAGCAGGACGTTGTGACATTGCATGCCCCTCATATGATGCACATAGGCATTTTTCACCCAAATCCACAGCCTCAAACTTAGTGTGAGAAAACAAAACAAACTCAGGTTTGTCGACATTTTTCAAAATTCCTGAACTGTATTCTTCAAAAGTGTCAAGGTTTGTGAACAGCAAGGAAAGGCTGAAGAACTATCACAGCTAAGAAACCAAGAAGGCGTGGCAACTAAATACCATGTAGTGTCCTGTATAGCATCCTGGCCCCGGAAAAGGACTCTGGGAGAAACATTTGTATGAAATTTCAAATGACATCCATAATTTAGTTTTCTGAAAAATTGACAAAAAGTAAATATAAATATCTGGAAAAATCTTTGATCATTAAGAATAATTCAAAATACATTCATAAAATATACAACAGAATCAAAGCATTGGAGGGTAGTCTCCAAAATAGTCAATAAATATAAAGTCTCAATTCTAAACCAACTGCTTCAGAGAATATAAAGAAAGAAATAACCATATCAAATTATTTAATGATGGCAAAATTGTGTTCATATTCAGAATCAGAAAAAGATAATATATGAAGAGGAAGTTACAGGTTAAATTCACTTATAAACATAGAGTTTTTAAAAGTCATAAATAGCACAGTTAAAAATTGAATCCAGCAATGTGAAACATGCAAATATACAAATAAAAAACAAAATATTATGACCAATTTATCAGAGGAATACAAGGATGGTTAAACATAAGAAAGTCTAACTTAAGTCTGCTGTCATGAGTACTAATTAGGCTTAGGTTTTGAGGCATTTGAGAGGGGAAAAATCAAATATACAGGGGTTTAAACATATAAGGTCTTGTTATCTCTCACCTAACATGGAGAAAGGTCATCCATGGTTGGTAACTTGCCCCCTTTTGGGAGGTCATCCAAGGAGTCAGTCTCCTTTTATTTTGTTCTTCAAGTGTGCGACCCTCCACTGTCTGCTCCAAGATGATTCACAACCACAATCACAAGTCAACACTTAGGACAGAGGCTATGAGAAAGATTGGGGCATCTGTAAGCACAAGGTCAAGAAACTGTACATAGCACTCTATTCAACTAATCAAGTTGCCAACATGCCACAGCTGGCTGCAAGGGAGACAGGTTGTGGGATTTATTTGAGCAGTCACATGCCAAGCTCACACCCAGATAGTCTACGGCTCTGAGAGAATGAATCTCAGTGAAGGTGTTACACTGCCTTAGAGCTCAACATCTCCCAGTTATGAGTGTTCCTCTCCCAAAGACCAGCAGAAGACAAACTGTCCACCGTAACACATCCGATGCACAACAGTCGGAAGAGGAAGAGGTAGGGATTTGCAGATGTAAATAAGGTGCCAAATTAGTCAATAGGGAAACTGTTCTCAGTGGGCCTCACCCAATCAGATGGGCCTTCAGAAAGGGCAGAGTTCCTCTGGCAGAAGATATATGAAGCCTAAGAGAGATTAAGCAGGAGGGATAGTCTTTGTTGCTGACTTTGAAGATGAAAGGGCCATGTGGCAAGGACTTGAGAGCAGCTTATAGGAGCTAAGAACAGACCCTGGCCAGCAGCCAGAAAGAAATGAAGACCTTAGTCCTACAACCACAAGGAACTGACTTCTGCCAAAAGCCACATGAACTTGAAAGATGATCTCCAATTTCAAACCATCCATCTGACACCTTGATGGAAGCCTTGTAAGATCCTGAGCCAAGGACACAGCCAGACTGTGATTGGACTCCTGTCCCATGGGAACTGTGAGCTAATAAATGGTCAGTGTTCTAAGCCATGAAGTTTTCTGGTAATTTGCTATGCAGTATAGAACTCTGATCACCTTTTCTTTCTATTTGCAACTGCCTAGCACCATGCTGATTTCATCCTCAGTGTTACAGACTCATGGGTCAGAATTGAGTCCAGAAATAGATTAACATTTATATAGACTTTGACAAAGGTGGAGGTGCAAAATAGTAGAGAAAGAATGGCATTTTTAATAAATTGTACCAGGTCAATTGAATAGTCACACAGGGAAAAAATGAAATTTCACCTCACGGCATGCAAAAATACATTCCAGGTGGATTGTAGCCCAAATGTTAAAGGGAAAAACAATAATGCTTCTAAAGGATCATGACCTTGGGCAGATTGTAATGATCAAGATCATGATCTTGACCAAGATCTTAAACAGAGCACCTAAAACACTATATGATAAAGATTGATAAACTATGTGAAAATTAAGGGATTTCTCCAGTAGAAATTCTATAATGAGAGTAAAAGGCAAGCTACAACATAGGACAGGATGTTTGCAGCAATAGAATTGAGAAAGGACCTACATTTGAAATGCATAAAGATTTTTGCACAAATCAGTAAGGAGATAACAGGCCACCTTATAGAGGAATGGGCAAAAGTCTTGAACAGGCTTTTTGTGGAAGATGGGTGCCAAATGGCCAGTAAACATTAAACACTTCCCAGCCTCAATTTCAGGAAAATGGAATTTCAGGAAAATGGAAATTAAGACCACAATGAGCTACCACCACAGACCCACAGCATGACTAAATTTGAAAGACTGGCAAACCATGTGCTGACAATGATGTGGGGCCACAGAAACCCCTTATTCTGTGGAAAGGTGTTCACTAGAGCAAACACTTTGAGAAGCTACAACCCAGAACATGCGCCCCTACCCAGGAATTCCACCCCAGATTTCAAGTCAAAAAAAAGGCATACCGAACAGCATTTATAAGAGTGTCAATGAGGCATTTAATCAAAATATTTGAAAACTGAATAAATAAATATAAAAAAAGAAAAGAAAACTGGAAACATCCAGTACTGGTCCATCTGTATTAGAATGGGTGAGTAAGTCATGCATTTAGACAAGGGGCCACAATGAAGGAACAAGAACCACTATTCCTTACAACAACTCAGCGTGCCTCGCAAGCATAGCCTTGCACCAAAGAAGCTGGGGTCAAAGTTCACATGCTGTGTGATTCTACTCACACATGCAGAAGCAAGCAAGAGGACTCTGGTCCCTCCAGTTATGGCCCTCGGTGTGGAAGGGGGGTAGAGATGGGAAGGACCCATGGGGCATCTGAGACTCCTGATTGTTCTGTTTCTTGATCTGGGGGTGCTGAACACATGGGTGTGTCTGCTTTGTGAATCTCCCATTTTTGCATCTTTTCTGTATGTTGTCTTTTAATGAAATATTTATCTTTAAAAACACACAAGAAAAAATAGAAACAGCAAAACTTCCAAGTAGAAAAACAGGTAAAGGCTATAAAGGGGCATTTTGCAGAGGCCGTAGCACAAATGCCTGAGCACCTGGACAGAGACGCTCAGTCGCCGCTCATGTGGGAAATGCTAGCTGAAGCAGGAATGAAAGCCTGTCTCACAGTCATCAGAGATGGACGCAGTGACGGTTCTGCCCATGCTGGGTGTGGGAGACCTCACCCTGGGCCATAGCTACATGGAGCAGTATGGCTGCTTCTCAGTATGCGTCATGAAACCCCACAAAGCAGGCTGCATGTGAATCATGGGACAAAGGAGCAAAAACCAGGCATGGGAGTGACAAGGACCAAATGTGAGGGACTCCAAGTGGAAACGAACAGGGTGACGAATGGTCCCTAATGAGCCCGAGATGCAGGTGTGCGTCTGGGGCATCCTACCTACTGTTCTCACACTCACGTCAGGGTTCAAAAGACTCTGTGACTCTAAATCATCCCTCCAAGAAAGCCCTGTCATTGGAGCTTGAATAACCCCAGACCTGCCACGAGGCCCTTCTGTCCCCCCGCCCATCCCACCTGGATGGAACTCTGTCCTGAGGGGATTTGCTAACATTTCCTCCGAATGCACATGGGCTGTGGGTGAATCTTCCTAAGGTGGCTTTTCGGTTCCCAGAGCCACTCACTGAGGGCTGATCCCAGCTACATACATCTCCAGCACCCTGGCTTCCAGTCAATTCCGCAATCCCTCTCACTTGCCACTGCCTGCAGGACTCTGTGTAGCCATGCATGCAGAGTGCAGGGCCATGCTGGCGACTGACTCTGCCATCAGCCACCCTGGGAGGCTAAGGATCATTCAGCTGGATGAGGGAGGGGCCGCCTGGGCTTTGCTTGTGGCTGACACCGACCCTCCTGCCGTGACCCTGGTCACGTGCTATGCTGCTTCCGCAAAGGAGGGCCTGGTGGAGGGCCTTGAGGCTCATGGAAGGCTGGCCTAGGCTTGGCAGCAGGGACCACAGGGAGGGGTCACAGGAGGGCCACCACCCCCCTCTCGGCCCCCACTTCCCTGGCCTGGGGCGCTGCACAGGGTAGGAGGGGAGCATCCGGTCACCCAGAGGAAGGCGTGGAGGGCGGCCCGTCCCAGTTAATGGCCCCTGACTCTCACTTCCCCAGTGTTAAGCTCCCCTCCCCCACCCACTAATCATCCAGAGGTTTTCCAGAGCCCTGCGCTCAAGGGGACTTTCTTGGGGGGATCTGAGTTGGGCCGGGCGAGCCTTTTCCACAGGGAGGGCAGGTCTCCAGGTGCCAGGCAGGGCCCCAGACAGACGACCCATTCTTCACCCTGCCTCTGTGCAGGAGCAACGTTTACTCACTGACTTCCCAGTCCTTCCGGCCTCTGCCAGGCCTCCACCACCTGCCCAGACCCCCCAGGCTACCCCAGAACCCCTCTAGTGGCTGCAAGAGCATGTGCAGTATATGTAGGGGGAAGCCAGGGAGTCCACGCATGGGCAGTTCTTAGCAGGAGCCAAGTAAATATCTATCATGGATGGATGGATGGATGGATGGATGGATGGATGGATGGATGGATGGATAAAGGAGGATGGAGAATGGAAGATGGAGGATGGATGGATGGATGGATGAGTGAGTGGATGGTGAACAGATACATGGATAACTGGATGAATGGAGGATGAAGGATGGATGGATGGATGGATGGATGGATGGAATGGATGGATGGATGAGGAAGGAGGATGGATGGATGGTGGATTGATGGATGAAATGGATGGATGTTGGGTGGATGGGGGAAAGAGGATGGAGAATGCAGAATAGAGGTTGAGGATGGATGATGGATGGATAAATGGGTGGATAGATGGGTGGATGGATAGATGTTAGGTGGATGATGGATGGATGGAGGAAGGAGGATGGGGGATGGAGAATAAAGGGTGGAGGATGGGTGGATGGGTGGAAAGATGACGGATGGATGGCAGGTGTGGCAGCCTTGGGCTCTGCCTGGAGCTGGGGTCCCCTCCTGGAGCATCCATTCTGATAAATCCCCTCAACGGCAGTCTTGGGGGCTCAGGACTTCCAGCAAATGGGAGTCCTCACTGGTCAGAAAGCCATAGTCATTTTAACTTTTGCAACAGAACAATGTCCTAAGATCATGAGGCAGTTTCCAGGCCTCCAAAAGCTGGGCTGGCCCAGCGGCAAGAACTTCAGTTGGCTGAGTGGAAATGGACTTTGGATTAGGCAGGGCTGCTTCCTAGCACCCCTGACTCTGGCTCTTCTCTGAAAAAACTGAATAGCAAGAAAAATTCACTCTGCTCATCAATGTATCAGAGCCGGGTATAAACACAGTCAGCCCCTGGCTTTCTTCTAGACACAATGTTCAGGGAGTTTTCTTCTAGATTAGGAAACTTAGCTAATATATTTGAAATAGGAGCATACTGTCAAATAGTCTAGCAAAATGCAGGGATGTGTTGTCAAGGCAGTGACAATTCGACAAGGAAGGGGTTCGCTGGTGTCAGAAGGTAGGAGGTTTCCTGACCAGGGAAGGCTACGTCCATGGGATCTGGCAGCAGCTGAACAGCTTCGATGGATTCACCAGGGTGGGGGTGGGTGTCTAACACCCTGGAGGTGGTTCTGGAAAGGTCACAAACGTCTCGGCCCAGGGGTGAGGGGAGATCAGTGTCCACAAGCAAATGGCGTGCCAAATGGCTAGGCATCATTTTACTCTAACCCAAACAGCAGCCACAAAGCTCCGCAGGCCTTGCACCCATGGAGGTTTCCTGCGAGGCCCATTGCTGGTCTGCCGTGCAGAGTATTAGTGAGTTTTGTACATGCCAATAAAAAAATAAAAGCTGCTATTAAACTCGAACCCCTGGCACATACCTGGTTTAGATCACATGGGAGCTGGCCTTTTGCACTGGAATTTGCAGCATCTGTTCCAATTAAGCCTTGTTTTTTAGCTTAAAGATATTAGCCGGATCACCAGTGTGCTGTGTGGAACATGAATAGCGTATTGTTCTGCCCCGAGCAGTCCTGCAGACGCGGCAGACACCATTAAACGACTTTGCGGCCCAATTAGAAGTGGAGGTGGGCTGCAGTGGGGGCGGGGACTGACCACGGGGTACAGGCTTTCTGGATGCAGCCAGTGGGGGTGGCCAACCAGGACCATGTGGAGCCAGGGAGCTCCCTGCAAGTGCAGCCTGGGCTCTGTGATGGGCAAAGATGAAACACACCCTCCTGAGGGGCTGCTGCCAGGGCCTGGTGGCCGGGCAGGGCGGAGGCAGCTGTCCTGGGGCAGGAAGGAGGAGACTGAGACAAGATGGAGGGTTGATGCCCTGGCAGGAGGTGGCCGGGCAGGGGCCACACCATGTCTGCCAGCAGGCCCCTCCTTCCCTGTGGCACACACACTCCGTACACATATGCATGCACACAGACTAACTCTCATACACTCACAATCACAGACTCACACTGTACACACTCTCAGACACACACCCACACACACTCACACAATCAGACTCACACTTTACATACTCTCAGACACACACTGGTACACACTCACACGGTCGTGCATTCTCTCACATGCACACACACAGTCACAGATTCACATTTGTACACACTCTCAGACACTCACCTGCACACACACAAACACAGACTCACACTTATTGCACATTCTCAGGCACACATTCATACACGACCACACACTCATGCATTCTCACACATGTACACACACACACACACACACACACACACACACACACACAAACTACAGGTGTCACACCATTCCTGTCAGGAGCACATCATTTTATGATCTGCCTCTTTTCCTGCTTAAATGCAATTCTAGAAACATGTCCTGGCGTAGTCAAGGGTCTGGGAGGTCGGAGTCCACTCACAGCTTTCTTTGTCAGATGAAAATTCAGTTCCGTGGAACCGGAACATCACTATGCCCTGAACAGCAAGTCCATGGGTGTTGCCAGAGCGGCGTCCCCGGCCTCCCAGCGTCCTTCCTGGCATATCTACCTTTGACGACGTGCAGGCTGCCCCACAAGCTCTCTGGATCCACTCAATGACATGCAAGTGGGCACTGGTGACACGGGCATTCAGTGTGGCTTGTGGCCTGAACACGTTTCTGCGTGTCTCTTGTACATCACCAGGTTTGCAGGAAGTGCCTGGCCCACATGAGTGTTTCTCTCACAGCCAGGGCTTCTCCCCCTCCTCCAGCTTAGTGGGTCAGCGTGGGGAGTGGGAGAGCTCTGCCTCTCTGCCCTCCTTCCACAACCACCCAGCTGTGGTTGGGAGAAGAGCAAGGTTCGAAGGATTCTTGATGAGTCCACGCTAACACAGCCCTGCCTGGTCTGCTCCTGTGATGCTCTCTCACCTGAAGAGGGCTGCTACGTGTAGCCTCATGTCACTGCAGGGTAAACGCCCAGTCTCTAGCCCAGAGACCCAGACACTCGACGAGAGTGCACTGCCGGGAGCAGCAGGCAGAAACGCCCCACTCTCGGCCTCCACTGTGGCTCTGAGACTCCTGGCTCCCCAGGAGCTGTCTCGCCATTCATCCTAGAATCGCTTTACCGTCACGTGAACCAAGGAGAGCACGGCTCACACACAGCCGCCTTGCTGCCAAGACACCGAATGCTTCATGGACAGGACTGGTGCACGTGTCTCCTGCCTCCACCCAACTGCGCTCTGGACCAGCCGAGGCCTTCACACCTGCCTTGGTGCCAAACGGGCACTTCCTGAAGGCCCTTTAAGACAAAAATGCTCAAAGAATTGTCATAGTAATGTTGTCAAGGAGCAACAGTGGTTTGCAAAAGACACAGTATGTCTGACATCCCGGTTTTCCAAAAATGAAAAAGAATGAAGAGAATAGATGATGAGTATTTGGTTAGGCCACACGAAAATGCCATTTTTGGAGACCAAACATCAACAGTTTGCGTGGCTGGGCTTGAGAGACATATGGACGGACCGATGGATGAAGGGATGGGTGAATGGATAAATAGATGGAAGGAGGGAAGGAAGGAAAGATGCGTGAAAGATGGATAAATGGATGATGGATGGATGGGTGGATGGATGGATAAATGCAAAGAAGGAAGAAAGAAGGAAGGGAAGAAAAGTGTATCAAGGAAGGACAGGTAGATGGACACCGGATGATGGATGGATGGGTGGATGGATGGATGGATAAATGCAAAGAAGGAAGAAAGAAGGAAGGGAAGAAAAGTGTATCAAGGAAGGACAGGTAGATGGACACCGGATGATGGACGGATGGATGGACGGATAGATGGACGGACGGAGCAGTGGACGGACGGATAAAGTAAGAAAGAAGGAAAGGAGAAGGGAAGGGAGGAAAGAGGTATGAAGGACGGATAGATGGAGTTTGGGTGGATGGCTAAAGGGATCAATGGATGGATGAATGAAGAGATGGCAGGAGGAAAGGCAGAAGGAAGGGGGAAGATGTATGAAGAAGGGGCAGACGGGTGATCGATGGGCAGAGCAAATGGATCGGCGAGCTGGTGAGTGGAGCTATGTGATGGAAAAATGCTAGAAGAAAACATCGTGATGTGGGATTTGGAATCTTTTTTATTTCTTCCTCTCATTTTCCTATATTTTCTAAATTCTCTATAGTAAGCATATTTAGCTTTCAAAATGTGAAGAAGTACCCAAAGATTCTAGCACTCCTCTCATTCTTGAAGCCAAGGAGAGAGAAATTCTGATGCCAAGAGCCTGGCCTGTCCTGTCCTGGCCCTTTCGTTTAGTACAGAGGAGCCTCTTTCTTCTCTCAGTCCGGCAGGTGGTCGCTATGACATCATCCCCACGGCGCGTAACTCGAGAAGCGTGTTGGGAAGTGTTGGGGCTGATTGATCACGCGTGCTGGTGTCCTCTTCCAGGGCGCCGAGTGGCAGAGCTGAGGTGGCAGCTGGCTGTGTCCGTCACCCGCAATCAGGGCTGGGCTGAGAGCTGAGTCTTCCTTCCAGGACTTGGGGAAGACCCTGATGGCGTTGCGTTTCAGATGAGCACTGGAGGTGACACACATGTATCAGGGTCCCCTGCAAGGGTCTCCCCCAGCCTGCCTCTGTGCAGCCCTCACCACCTGCCCCCACCCCCAGCTCCGTGGGTGGCCTGCTGTGGTCGCCCTGCTCTGCAGAGGAGAAGGCAGAAGGTGGAGAGGGCTGTGAGAGATATTTAGGGCCCCGGTGGGTACCGCAGCCAGCCTGGGATGTCTGGCTATGGACTGGGCCCAGGCTGTTTGGCCACCATACGGAAGAGGAGAGCAGTGGCTTTTTCTGCTGTGCTGTTGTCTGAGGGGGGATCACAAGCAGGTACATCTGAGAGGCCGGGTCAGATCCAAGGATCACCCCGCTTGCTGGCTGCGGGCTCTGGCTCCCCAGCTCCTCGGAGCCTCAGTGCTGTAGGCTGAGAAATTGGGAAACCGTGCCTACCCTAGAGGGTGGCTGTAGGAGCAACCTGAATGATGAACTTGATGGCCAGACCCAGGAAGTGACCAGTCGGTGGTCCTGCCTGGTCCCCAAGACACTCGGAGCCCCCGCCTCTGGGGGTCAGCAGGATGGCTGGGCCGGGACATTCCCCTCCCCATCAGGTCTCACTCCCCAGGAGGGGTGCCTCGCTGTGTGGGAGGGTTGCTCTCCGTGGCCCCTTTTCTTTTCTATCAGGAGAGCACTCAGTACCTGGGTCTTCCAACAGTTGCGCTGATGGCCTGGTGTTTCCGGGAGCCCTGTGTGCGAGAGCCAAGAGAGGACACGTGCCGTGTGTGGTTTTGGTGCACAGGAAGGCCCTGACTGCTCAGAGCCCCTTAACTCTATGTCGAGGTATCCAAGGTGACCAGTTGGGTCCAAGAGTGGACAAGATGTCTCACTAGGGAGGGTGGAGGACCCAGCTTGGAGGTCTCTGGGTGTCTGCATTTCTGACCCCTACAATGACTCTGGGAGCCAGAAATTATTAGTGCTCTTATTCCCATTTTACCCCAAGGGAAGTGGGATCAGAGAGGTGAGGGAACAAGTCCAGCATCACACAGCTTCCCAGGGGTAGGGCTGGGGCTTGGGCTGGAGCTTGAGCTGGTATCTCTCTGGTGAGGCCCTGCTCTTTGTGTCCAGCCATCAGTCTGGCTGGTGTCGGGTCCCATGACCAGGCCAGGCCCTGGGTCCCAGCTGCCCATGGGGCTCGTCAGCTGCCCTTCATTAACTAATACAGTGCACAAGCAGATGTTAGAGAAAAATCAATTTACAGTGAAGCTGGCCGTCTATTTCAGGGCGAAAACAATTACCTTTATGTTCGCGAGAAACAGGGAGAAAGCACTTATTTAAATTGCTGTCTTATAACTACCCAAGGAGCTATTTTCAGAAACCATTCAAATGTTTTTTCTTCTTTTCCTGAAGAAACCCACCTTCGCACCACCCTGTGTGTGCCAGCTTGGACTCTGGACAGCCCCATCCCCAGGGGCTCCCGACCCCAGCCCAGGTGCTCGTGTTAAGTGAGGCTGACTCCCAGAGCCCAGGAAGCCAGAGGCCACAGAGGTCGTTCTGAAACCACTAAAGAAATGCACTTGCAAGACCTCGGAGAGAAGGTTGCCTTTTCACCGGGTTGGGGGCGGTGGGGAGGAGATAGGTCAGGCCTCCCTCGCTGAGGCAGTTAAAAAGCACACGCAGCCCCCCAAATCACATTAAATATGTTAAGCAAACACATGCAGGCGGCGTGGATATTAGGTCATTTCTCATAAATATTAATACCGAAGTTTTCCAACGGGCAAAATTAAGGGAACAAAGATGCCCCTTCACTGGAGCCTCATATACTCGGAGCCCCTGGAATGGGCCCAGCCGAGAGGGGAAAATACTAGGCAGATTCAGCCCAAAAACAGCCTTCCCCATGCTCTCACGGGTGCTGCCGGGCATGTTGGCAGCGGCTGAATGCCCTCCCCCTGCCTGGCGCATGCGGAAGCAGCAACAGGTCAGGGAGAAGAGGTGACCTGGGGCCGCATGGGGCGGGCTGAGTCTCCCCACCCAGGGATGCCCCGAGCGGGGCTCCGGACACCTTTCCCAGCATCCGTTGCCCACTCCCTGGGTCTCACAGCCAGCCAGGAGGTCCGTGAAGAAACTGGTCCAGTGAGCCAGTGTGGCCCCACTGTCCCTTTCTGCAGGCCTTTCCTCAAACACCCGCAGCCCCCTTGGGGCCAGAAACCTGGGGTGCCGTAGACCTGGTGACCCATCAAGCTCCTGGCAAGGGAGTCCAAACCTTCAGGGCTGCCTGCTGGTACCTGGACAATGACCTCCCTCTCTGCAGAGCTTGCTCACTGCTCTTCACCTGCTGAGTCTCAAGGCACCTGCATGAGCCCCAGGGGTGCACCAGCAGGTCAGCACACGGCCCATGAGCTCAGGAGAGAGGGCGGGCTGGTCATGCCTGACCACCAGGCTGCCCTACCTGGGGGCAGCTCAGGCACTCTGCTCGCCCCAATACCTGTTGGCTTGTCTCTCCAGTCTGTAGGCCCCAGGGAAACTGGTATGAGGTAGAGGGGGCCAGCCCTCAGTGGCTGTACTAGGTGCAAAATCACTCCGCTTTGTCCTGCTCAGTCGTTGTGGGGTTGTGTCACCAGTTTTCGCTAGTCTAGCCTGACCAGGCCAGGACCTGACCAGATGACAGAGCAGAAAAGACTTTGAGGGATAGGGGACATCAGCATAAGAACTAAAGAGTGTCTGCACAGACATTGCCACACAAGGGACTGAGGACCCCCGCAGGCCCTCGCTCTGCAGACAGGGCTGCAGACACTGTAGTCCAGCGGTCTTGCTCGCCCAGAGCTTGGTGAGCCCAGAGGCCTGGCCACTCCTTCTCCTTTCATGCCCTCTGTGCTCTCAGGGCTGCAGGGCAGCTCCTTGGGCAGGCCTGGGTCCTCGGAGCCTGCCTCCTGCAACCACCCTTACTTGCTGGTGGGCCTGGCGTGGCTCACCAGGGCAACAGAGCAGCCACAGACACAGGCTCCGGGATGAGGCTGACGTGGCCCAGATCCTGTGTGAGCCGCCTGCTGGCCAAGCGAGCCTGGAAGGCCCCATGCTTCCCAGTCCTCAGTTCCTTTATTATCTGAAACGGAGCTTGTGAGGTTCAACAACTTTAACACAGGTAAAGAGAACTTGTCCATAAGTCAGCTGCTCACAGTGGCCAGGGAAGAAGGATCTGGCACTTAAGTGGAATGACTGCAAGGATGACAGCAGGTTTCTTGGCACAAGGGACAAAGGTCGTGGAGTGGCCTCCAGAAAGCCCTGGAAGGGGAAAAAGCAAAAACTGACACCTGTAAACTCAGAATCCCACACTCAGAGAAGCACAGCTCAAAGTGACATGAAGACTTTTCCAGGCTTGCAAGGGCGGAAAGAACCCACCTCCAGCAGTCTCACACCCCAAGAAATCACCAGGGGGTGGAGTTGGTGACAAAGGCCTCTCCTCTCCAGGACAGGTCTCAAGACGACCAGGGAGAAGGAAGTCGGACAAAGAGCACAGGCTGGCAACCCAGCTTCTGTGAGATCTGGGAAGGGCAGACTAGTCTGTAGTGAGATCCACGGTGGCCTGGAGGTGGGGGCAGCGAGGGGGAGGCCAGCAGAGGGGCAGGAGGGGCCATCAGGGTCCCGGAGATGCTCAGCCTGGAGTGTGGGGTGGGCTCACAGGCACGTCTTTGCATCCAGACTTATCAAATGGCATGCTTTCAACAGTGCTGCTTCTAGTATGCCATCTGTATCCCAAGAAAGCTCTTTCAAAAGGACAGAGGACACTGCCTGGCCTATGAGAGCACACAGCCCACTCACAGGAGCCCTGAAAAAGAAACCTTTAGCGGTAGGGCTGAATGAGTGAATGAACAAATGTCCATCCCTCCGCCAGATCTCCTGTTGGCCCGTCTTGCAGATGAAGCCCTGGCAGCCTGGAACCCAGCGTGCTCCTGTGTGTTCCCTCAGAGGTGACCCTCCCAACTTCCCCCACCACACACACATTCCCCAAGCCCCACTGCCTGGAAGAGCCTCCTGGGAATCTCACTCTCTCTGGGTTATTTTTGGAAGCCGCTAATGATTCTGTTTGCCTTTCCAATGACCTCAAACGTTCCACTGCCTGGACCCCTCCCCTGTCGTGAGCCCGGCTTCCCCCTCCCTCCCCGAGCTCAGACCCGTGGGCAAGGGGCTTAGGACCCTGGCTCCCCACTAACACGCTGGCTACTTCCTAGTGCCCAAGTGAGACCTTTGATAATGGGAAGAGCAATAGGCCGTGTGCCCATGCCAGCCCTGCATGGGTTTACCCTCTTGCACAGCAGGGACAGTCACCATGGCGTTGATGTGACCGGTGGCCATGCAATGAGATAATCGTGTGAAGTCGCCCCTGCGGAACCTGGCACCATAGCCATAGGTGGGGGGTTCTGCACTGTCCTCAGCTGGGGACCAAGGCTCTGGGTTACAGCTCGCCTGGGACTTGCAGCCAGGGTTGGCCAGGCAGGGGCAGGAAGGGTGTCCTGAGGGATGGGACTCTGAGGACCTGCCAGCCCTTCCCTCACACTTGCAGGGAGAATGTACGTGGTGGTTTATTAGTCCAAAGTCACCTTTTTCCCTTGATTTCCAAACCCGTGCGTATTTATAAAGGAAATTTAATCGGGTTGTTTTTAATTCTCTCACACTTAACTCATCAAAATGCTATTTAGTGAGAGCAGGACCAGACCGAGGGAGCCTTCAGAAAGCTGAGCCTGGCCTGCCTCGCATAGCCTGCTCCTCAGGGAAGGACCCACTGGGGCTGGGGCAGCTCCCCTCTGAGGTGCTCCTCCTGCCTTGTGGGGGCTCTGCTTGGCCCGGTGTATTCCCATGGGGTGGAGGAGGCCCCTTCTAGGACTGCTGGGGTCCCTCAGAAGAGTCCTGGAGACCATCACGCTTGGACCCCAACCCCCAGGTCCAGCCCAAGCCCAGCTAGGCCCCTGGCTCTTAACTAGAGGTGGCCTAAGTCCATGAGGAGGCTATGGGAGGCCAGGCAGCGCACCCGATGCCCCCATGGCTTCCTCCTTGAGATAGGAGACAGAAGGCAAGGGGGCAGTGTCCACAGTGACCCAACACGCAGCCCAACCTCAGGGTCCATGGAGGACGTCCAGCTGCTGGCATGTGGAGGAGGCAACCAGCGTGGCCCCGCCCCTCTGGAGGGCACTTACCATGCTGTGAGTGGCCAAGAGGGCAGCCAGCCAATGCCGGGCACCAAAACACCCACCCCAAAGTAGCCGCAAATCTGCTGGAAATGGGGCGCGAAGCATTAGTGAGCGCCAGGCAGGGCAGCCAGAGGCCGATGGGCCCGGGAATGCATGTGCAGGTGTGGGCGAGGAGTCAGCAGCCAGACCTGGCCAAGCAGGTCCATTATGGGCCAAGGTTTCCCCAGCCTCCTGGACATGCCCCCCTCCTTGCCAGGCTGGACACCCGATGTCTCTGACAGGCCTGGCGCTGGGAGGAGTGGAGCTGCCAGGGACCTCCACATGGGCACACACACCCCCACACATCATGTGGGCCTGGGTGCCAGGATCCCACCCACTGCCCCCTGGAGACCTGCCAGGCCAGTGTGTGAAGGGGCATGGCTCACCACACGCAGCCGTTCCTAGGCTGTCCTTCCTCCTTTGTTTTCTTTGATAATGGGGGACACCAGGGGTGGGGAGAGCCACTGAATGAGGCTGCAAGAAGGGGGAGCCTGGCAGGTTCTGTCCCCTCTCTACCCTTTGCCTGGCAGGAAGTTCGGCCCCCAGGCTGTAGAACCAGGGTCTGGGCAGCCAGGAGTATGGCAAGCCCCTCCAAGAACCCAGGTTTGGCGGTCCTAGCCCCAGGACACACTGACATCTTTCTCCAACCCGCACCTGCAGCTCCTTCCTCCCCAGCCCTGCCTGACCATCCTGTGCCCATTCCTGCCCAGTGACTCCCACTGACTTTGGGGGGTAGTGGGTGATGCCTGGGATCCTCCAGGAGATGCCAGGCTCTGACTGGTGACTGCACCACCCCTGGATATCCCCAGGTGGTGAGGACCTTCCAGCCCAGCACAAGGGGCCACAAGCAAGCATGTGAGGGAAGTGTGCTTGCTCTCCAGCTCACTGTTTCCCTTTTGTCCCTGTGTGCTGTCCTTCAACGAACATACGCCATGTATCCATGCCTGGGCCTCGCTTGTGAGGGCAACTCAGCATGGCCCTGCCTGGGGCGGGGGTCTCAGGCTAGTGGGGAGGTGACCAGTGTCCAGGCAGACACAGTCTCGTAAGGCAAGTGCTGGGGTGGGAGCATGCAGAGCTGAAAGGAAGAGGTGGCCCCACGGCCCTTGGGCAGGCCTGGTGGTGGGTGGAGCCATAAGGAGCCAGTGGGCACCTATGTCCATGAATAAAATTCCTATGACTGAGCAGATGGCTGGGACACAGCTGTCAGCCTGAGGGCAGCCCTGTGACTGGAGCTGGGGTCTGATGGAGAGGCACTGTCGGGTCTAAGGGGCCCCTTGCCTCTCAGAAAGCCAGAACCTTCCAGAGCAAACAAGAGACCCTTGTCCAGAGGTCTCTTGCTCCTGGGTTTGTCATCATCGTGTTTTCTGTGACTTAAGGGGGGCCCTTTGGGAGGAACTCAGCCCTCAGGGACAACCAGGGATAACACAGCAAGCTCTGCTCTGCCCCCGACACCAGAGGCAATGTCTGAGCCACAGTATTGCCATGGGAAGAGGGAGACCAGTGCAGATCCCCAAGGCTGCCCGTCCAGACAATGGTCCCCTTAGGACCCAGGGGACATCCAGGTCCCCTCAAGCCCCAGGGGACATCCAGGTCCCTGGTAGACATCGGGCCCCAAGGAGACATCAGGCCCCAGGGGACATCAGGCCTCAGAGGGACATTGGGCCCCAGGGGGACATAAGGCCCCAGGTGGACATTAGACCTCAGGGAACATCAGGTTCCAGGTAGACTTCCGGCCCCAGGTGGACATCAGGCCTCAGAGGGACATTGAGCCCCAGGGGAATATCAGGTCCCAGGTGGACATCAGGCCTCAGGGAACATCGGGCCTCAGAAGGACATCAGGCCCCAGAGGGACATAAGACCCCAGGTGGACATGAGGCCTCAGAGGTACATCAGGCCTCAGAGGGGCATTGGGCCTCAGAATAACATCAGGCCCCAGATGGACACCAGGACCCAGGTGGACAACAGTCCCCAGAGGGACATCGCGCCCCAGGGGACCATCAGGCCCCAGGGGGACAACAGGCCCCAGGGGTACATCAGGCCCCAGAGGGACATAAGACCCCAGGTGGACATGAAGCCTCAGAGGTACATCAGGCCTCAGAGGGGCATTGGCCTCAGAATAACATCAGGCCCCAGATGGACACCAGGACCCAGGTGGACAACAGTCCCTAGAGGGACATCGCACCCCAGGGGACCATCAGGCCCCAGGGGGACATCAGGCCCCAGGGGGACAACAGGCCCCAGGGGGACATCAGGTCCCAGGGGAACATCAGGTCCCAGGTGAACATCAGGCCTCAGGGAGCATCAAGCCTTAGAGGGACATCAGGCCCCAGGGGGACATAAGACCCCAGGTGGACATGAGGCCTCAGAGGGGCACTGGGCCCCAGAAGAACATAAGGCCCCAGAGGGACACCAGGACCCAGGTGGGCATCAGTCCCCAGAGGGACATCGTACCCCAGGGGAACATCAGGCCCCAGGGGGACAACAGGCCCCAGGGGGACATCAGGCCCCAGGGGGACACCTGATCTCCAAATGGGCATTAGGCTCCTAGCGGACTCCCAGATCCCACATGGACAACCGGGCCTCATGCAGGCCTGTGCCCAGCCAGCCCCTGGGAAGCCCTGCTAGGGCTCAGCATGCAGCTGCCACGTCCTGAGGGCGAGGGCGGGTGCCCGAGGGCCACAGTCAATGGCCCTTTCATTTCGCTCTCTTTCACCTCTGCGAGTGCATGCTCCCCTCGCCCTAATAGAATTACTCTTATCTGCAAGTGATTTAAACTCTAAGGTTTACTGAAGATTTAAAGAGTGTGAACACAGTTGGAATGTTTTAAACTAACAGTACAAGTTGCATTTTAAGAAAATAATTAACTCCCAGGGGAGGTGTGGGTTTTGGAGCAATGACAGATTTTCAAGGTTGCTTTCCCTATATGGAGTTTCCAAATAATAAAATATCTTTGATTCCCTGCTGATGTCAGACGAGAACCTGTTAGTGTGCAAGCAAACTGTCATTTTTTTAAGAGGGCCCATTAGTGTCTTAAAGACGCAGAGCCGAGTCCGCACGTGGAGGGCAAGAGGCTGGTGCATAGCATATGGGGAGCAGCCTCGGGCCATGCCGGCCATTCCAGCCACTCTGTGCCCACCCCACCCTGCTCCCCAGGGTACCCTTTCCCGGGCCACACAGGCCTGAGCCCTCACCCACGAGGCTGTGACCCCAAACACTGCCCCCAAGTGTGGCAGTGATGCTGCTGCCGGAGCCCAGGGAAGGGTGCTAGTCTCCCAAGGTGGTGGGGGGCCTGGTGTCCACACACCTGTGGAGCCACGGCTCTGAAGAATTTTGCAGGGTATCTGGGACCTGGACGTGGGGAGCAGCTTTCTGGGGACTCACACCTGCCTCTGCATCATGCTGGGTGAGGGATTGTCTCCGTAATTCATTTGTTGCTCACAAAACCACTTTCCCATTTCACAGACGGGAGCCACGAGGCTTCATGAGGTTAAAGAATCCACGATGGCCCAGTGCCAGTCAGGACCTTGGAGCCTGAGTCTGCAGACCCCAGTCCACGCCCCCTCCACAAACCCAGACAGCCTCCAGTTTGGGATGGCAGCGTCCTGGCCTTCCCACTGGCACTCTGGCTCTGAGGAACAGTGTGGGGCAGCCAGGCAGAGCCGCGGGGCTTGACCCTCATCACTGAGCCATGGCAGGAAATATGCTGGCTGCAACGAGAATGGGCAGCTGGGGATGGCCTTTCCCGGGACACCTGCCGCTCTGGAGGGCACTTGGTGGCAGCTGACAAATCTGCCCACCTGGCCGTCCTCAGGGTCATGCTCCCTGGAATTTACTCAGCACGGTGCCGGGCACTATGCCCATCCAGGAACCTGTGTGTGCCGGCCCCACCCAGGCACACGTGATGTCTTCTTCCCATCCTGGGCCCAGAGCCCTGCCAGCGTCTTCCTTTCTGGCCAGGGGCAAAGCTTTGTTGGCCACCTCTAAGGACAGGGCAGATCCAGCTCCCTTTGGGCAGCATTCCTCGACTCTCCCCACCAGCTGAGGGTGGGCGAGGCAACCCCTGACCAGCTCCCCTCACCTCGGGGCTTCTTCATATGCCCTGATGGAGGCATGGAAACCCCAGGCCAGGCTGCTACCCTTGTCTTCCCGACAGGTCATGCCCGACCCTGGCTGGAATATAGGTCAGCCTTGACGGCCACCTGGAGAGGGCCCAGGCCCAGGGCACCATCTCATCATGCTGGCTCCTGGATTCTCAGGGTGCCATCTGGGCAGCCCCAGCCCTTCTCTGGGCTCCTTAGCCCAGTGGTCTCCAACCGTTTTGGCATGAGGGACCAGTTTCATGAAAGATAATTCTTCCACATAATGGGGACGGGGATGGTTTGGGATGATTCAAGCACATTACATTTATTGTACACTTTATTTTCATTATTATTACATTATAACATGTAATGCAATAATTGTAAAACTCACCATCATGCAGAATCAATGGGAGCCCAGAGCTTGTTTACCTGCAACTAGATGGTCTGTCTGGGGGTGATGGGAGACAGGGACACCCAAAGTGTCTTGCTTATATCCAGTCTACTCCATAATCTCGTCTTGGCCGTTGTCACTGCAGGAAACTCTGCATCACAAAGAAAGGATGTTGGAAATGGAAGCAGACTTTCCAGTGTTGATCTGACAGGAGGTGGTGCTCAGGCGGTCATGCGAGCACGGGGAGCAGCTGTGAATACAGACGAAGCCTTGCTCGCTGGCCTGCCGCTCACCACCCGTTGTGTGGCCCAGGGATTGGGGATCCCTGCTTTAGCCAATTTCTAGGCTGTGGTCCGAGCACATCTGGAACAAGAGGCTGCCTCTACTGGCAAGATGGGCAGTCCAGAGCCCGTCCTAGCCCTGACTGTGGCCAGACCACCCACTGAGGGAGGCTGAGAGGGTCTCTTCTGTCCAGCATCCCCAAGGTAGGGGATCTGCGCGCTCTGGGTGACTGGCACCTCACGCAGACCCTGCCTCCCGGGAAGCAGTTCCCACAGTGGGGAGGCTTCGAGGGAGCCACCACCCTCTCTCTCCGTCCCCCACCCCGCCCAGGCCTCAGAAGCCAGCCCGTCTGGCCCTTGGCCCGCCTGGCCCTCTGTGCCTGGGAAGGGATGGAGACACATACTTGCCAATTGTCCATTTTTCTAACACCTTCCCACAAATGTCTGCCTCTCAGGAATAATTCTTTCTGGTAATTTACTTGCAAAACATTTGGCCGTTAACACCCAGCCAAGAGTGGATGGCAGGTCACAGGCTATTAAAAATATCCACACCTGGGCCCTCCATTGCCTGCTGAACCGCTGCTCTGGAGGGGAGACCCACCAAGATCTGCCTGCACGCAGCCAGCCTGGGCTGAGGCTGGGGATGCCCCACCTCCCTCCTCTTGTGCACCCGAAGGACCTCATCCTTTGTCAGGGGTTGGGGGGCACACACAGGCAGGGTCCTCAACCCAGCACCCAGAGGACCCCCGAAGTGGCTTTAGGATGGCGAGTCAGGATGGACACCAGCAGGAGCCACTCCCAGGAGGTCCGGGCATCCCAGCTCATGACATTAATCTGACACCAGTGTAGATGGACAGAGGCCACCTCCTTGCTCAGAGGGGCCGCCATCTGTCCCCAGGACAGCGTTCTGACCTGTCCACTGGCTGACCAAGGTCCTCTCAAAAAGGGTCTCTTCTTTTTCAGGGTAGGGTGTGAGCTCGCGTCCTACTGGAGAGGCCCTTTGAGGGTGTCTGGTCTGAAATGCAGCATGATCTTTCTAGAAGACAGCCATGGCGGCCCTGCAGGGCCTTCAGAAGCACTACTGTGAAGTCCCCTCTTTCAGCAAGGATGACAGCGCCATGACAGCTTAGTGCTTCCGATGTGCCTGGCCCAGGGGGACAAAGACACTTACTCTTCATGGCTATTCTACAGGGGAGGAAACTGAGGCACAGGGAGGCAAGGCAACATGTCCCCCTTTGAGGGGACAGGGTCTGAGCCTGGGCCAGCCTTGAACCCCCAGGCCTTCTGGCTCTCAAGTCAAAAGCCTGGCTGTGGTCCCTCCTGCCTCCCACCCTCCACACCCCTGAAAACCTGAACACCCCTGGAGACCAGGCTTCAGGGTCCCTGCACCTGCTGACCAGCAAGATGCTCAGATGGGACACTGGACACACAGTCCCCCTGGGGCCACTGCAGGAGCCAAGCACTGGGCAAGGGGCTGAGAAACATTGCAGTGTGTCATCCGGGCATGCTGCAGCCCGTGATCTGCCTGCATTTTATTCAGGGAGCCCTTTTCCATGTGGTACATCTGGGCAGCGTCCACCCTGGGCCACTGAAACCAGCCCTCATGCATTTTCTGAGTCCTCTTGCCAGGTTGTGCAGATATCTGCTGAGGGGTCATGGGAAGATGCCCTGGACCGTCCTGGGGACTGTGCCCAATGTCCAGCACCGGGAAGGTACTCTAGAGCCTTGACAAGGTGACCCAGTGGTGATGCAGGGCCACTCTGAGCACCAGGGGCTGTGTCTGCCTGTCTAAGCTGGGAGAGCACGAGGTGCCTACCTGACCAGAGAAGGGGCCAAGGACAGGGAGGGGTGGGTCAGGTCCCTGGTCTTGCCTTCCAGGAAAGGCCCTTTGCAGATGCACCCCCAGCCCCCCTCCCCCTTCCCATGCCAAAGGGTTTATAACGCACCGTTCGGCACACCAGAGAAAACGCCGCCGTCATTAAGGGATTTAACAACAGCTTTGCCCGATATTGGGGATTTGTTACGTCTCTCATTACACATTTTAACAAGCATTTCTCCGAGACTCAGCCCCGCGTCCCGGGCCGCCCTCCTCTGCTGTGTGCGACTTTCATTAGAAGGCGTTTTATGAAGCCACTGAGTGCAGACGCACGTCCAGCCCACAGCCGTGGTCGTGCTGCTCGCGGGGCCTGTGTCCTGCGCTGGGTGGCCGGCATGCGCCTGCGGGTCTGTCTGCCACCCTGAGCTCAGACAGGGGTCTGCTGGAACCGTTCCCATGGCCAGAGCCCACCCCTCCTCAGCACCCTCAGCCCAAGGGTGGGGACTGGGGTCAGGGACAGGCTCCAGAATGAGTCAGGATTTCTGCTCACTTCACCATGGGCACTGAGCTGAGTCTGGGGCTGCCTCCCCAGGCCTCAGGTTTCCCAGTTCAGCAGACAAATGCCTTTCAGCTTGTTTTAGTAGCAGAAAGCTGTTTCCCCACAAACCACTAAATGGTGTAAAAACAAAGTCAAACAGGCCAAAGTGAAGCTGATTCTTTAGGTGGAAAACTCGGCCACCCCATACCCTATCCTACTCCCACCTCCAGGGCACCCCAGGACACTCCAAATTCCTGGGCACCATAAGGCAGCAGAGGCCTGGGAGTACCCCCAGCTCTATGACTTGGGCCCCTGGAGGCGATTGTGGCTGGGGGGATGAGAGTCTGCCCCAAGAGTCAGCCTCAGGCACCTGGGTTGTGCCAGCCTATGGGTTGGGGCTCCTGCCAGGCCCCTGGCTTCCAGGCCTAGCCTGTCAGAGGGCTGGCTCATTCCCAGGCTCAGCCATGACTTCTGGGAGGCACAGGCCCCTCCCCAAGGTGTCTTCTGAGTCCTCTGCCCCAGGTGGCCTCCTCGTGTATGCTGGCCCCTGAGGACACTCATCTGGTGGGTTTAGTGTTTATAAGATGAAGACGGCGTGGGCCTCCGGGGCACGCACGCTGGCTCCTGCCAAGAAGCTTTCAGACCAGCAAGGCTGGCAGTTGGGAGACCCAGGTGAGTCCGCCATTGTGGACAGGGATCCCAGCCTCTGTCTGGGAGCCCTCATTCCAGGCCGGGCAACTCTGTCCCTAGGATTCTCAGGCCCTGGCAACAGAACTTCGACTGTCCCTCCAGGCCAGCCACCCCAGGCAGAATGTCAGCAGCCTCCCATGTGCCACTGAGCTTGCGGGAGCCTTCTCTGGGTCCCTCGAGCTCCATCTCCACCACACCTGGCAGGGGCGAGGGGTCTTCAGCTTCCCATACCCAGCACACCCAGCGCTGCGCCAGGCCCGGCTCTGTCAGTGAGCAGTGGTAGCTCTGCCTCTTGACCAGCAAACAAGCTGAAAGAAGTCAGTGCCGTGGCAAGGACAAGGGCCCCAGCTCCTGTGGGGAGGGGAAGGAGAGGATAGGAGGCAGCCTGATACCACTGGGCCGCTGAGTGCCACAGACGTGCAGGACGGAGAGAGTATCACCCATGACCCCCCGCCTAGAGGGGTGCCCAGGTATAAAATCTTCGTGGAGGTCACGTCGATCTTCCCTACCCTTCCCAGACAAGCACTCACAGGACAGGACCCTGCCCTCGCCCAGGAGAGTGTGGCAGAGGGGAGGTGGTATGCAGCTGGGGCAGGTAAACTCACCCCGCCCCCCGAAACGAGTGGGTGAATAAGCAGATAATAAGCCTCGCTGGCCTGCTCTGCCTCCCGCTCGGCCGGGCCAGGCGATTGCGTCCACAATACCTTGCATTCATTACGCTCCTTAAAAACAGTGTTGTGTGTCTGGAGAACAGGAAGTGGCCGTAAGTCCCCCGTGTAAAAGCCATCTGAAGCCATGGACCAGGTATGTTCTCAATCAGGGAGCAGGCAGTAAATAAACATTTACGTCCCGCGGCCGCGCACCCGCCTGCCCCCAGGCTGCAGAGGGGCACGGGGAGCGGAAATTTGTTTAGTCCTATAAAAGCACAGGCCGTATATCAATAGATGATTAAAAATGGAAACGCTGCCGGCTAATGGACGGTATTGATTTTAATAAGCGTTAAGTACATGGGTTCAAAGATAAGAACCGCCGGCCACCTCTCCACGCTCCGAGAAAGTGACTCATGCGAAGAAAAAAGGCCTCTTTTCTAGATTGGAACCTTCGCCCACCACACACGGGGCGCAGCCTCTAAGTCAGCGTCCATCTCGGAGAGCAGAGGGTGACGCCAATGGTGTGTTCAATTATTTCTGCAGCGGGGCAGGCCCGCCGCCCTGGTCACAACAGTGGCTCGAGCATGCATGTCTCCTGAGTCCATAAGGCTCGTCTCAGTGTCACGAGAACGGGCAGCATCCCCTCACCCCAGGGCTGCACAGATGCATCCGGGGCCAGGATGGGGCTCACCTTGCAAGGCCCTATTAGGTTAGGGAAACTCCCAGGTCCTGGGGTTGCAGGCTACCTTGACACAACCACTCTCATCCTAAATGTAGAAGTGGCCTAGGCCCCGGAGGCTCTGAAAGCTGAGCTGATTGTTCTGTGGAGGGTGGTTGTGGTCTGGGCTTGGATGGAAGTAAAAACCTCGACTGACGGCTGCATGGGGACCCCAGAGCAAGGTCGCGGCCCCCACACTCAGATAGTCACCCTGTGCAGCCGCTGGCCAGACACGGGCCCTGGGATCCAGTTGCCGTAGTCACCCAACCAGTCAGTGTGAGCCTGCTGTGCCTCGTGTCTGCTGCAGCCTGGACGGGAGGGGCTGGGTCTCCCTGGCACCCACGGCCCAGGGCCCTGCTGCCCTGGCCCTGCCCCAGCCCTGCACCAAGCTTCCCTGACTCCCCCCTGCCCAAGGAAGGAAGTTTGCCCCTTTGTTAACTTGGCGTTCTTGTGTCCTCCCAAAGGAGTCCTTGCTTGCCAGGGCCCACAGCGCGCTGGGCCCCGGTGAGTGGGACCACTGAGCCCAAAATCCACCCAGAACGTGAGGTGTATGCGTGAGAGCAGCAGATCCTTCCAGTGAGGATGCATCCAGGTGGCGGAGGCAGTGGCAGCCTGTGACAACGACAGGGTACCGTCTGCCCATCCGCTTGGCTCTGACCCAAGTCGGGACTCGTCACCGGGAACCAGGACAGCTCCCCAGTGCATGTACCAACTGGGAACAGCCCAAATCACACGCCTTCTAACCATACAGAGTCACTTGGAATCGTCTGGTGAATTATTTTGTCTAGCCTGCTTTCCTGGCCAACCTCTTTGGCCTCCGAATCTCTTATAAATCATCTCCCCTTGAGTGGGAAACTGAATTCCACCCAAGTCCCAGCTCTGAAGTGGGCAGGGTTTCTTTGTTTAGGAATTTCTCACTTTTGTAGACGATAAGGCATACCCAGCACTCATCAGACCCCAGCAGCTCTCAGGATGGTGGCAGGAGCTCGGCGGCCTTCCTGGCTTTGTGTCTCGAAGGTGGGAGCTGCATAGTTCAAGATGGAGGATGGATGGGGATCACAGCCATGGTCCCAAGGGACAGATCTTCTTGGAAAAGTGAAGAGTGTCGTTATTTTGCAGTAACTGAGTAGCCAGGTGTAAATTGCATAGCACCTACTGTGTGGGTCAGGCCAGGTGTCCCTGCACGGAGCTGCAGTTCAGGCCTCAGATGGGATGGGATGGGGGACGTGGACAAAAATGCTGGGCTTCTGTCCTGGGTGTGCAGCAAAACACATAGCAGCGCAGGAGCCCACCGCTCTCAGGAGGAAGAAGCCGGCCCTGGGCGGGGTGGAGCGTTTGGTCCTGGACTGCCATGGTGACTGTGAATACAGAGCCTCAAAGCAATGGAAGTTCATCCTGTGCCAGTTCTGAAGGCCAGGGGTGCAGACTCAAGGTGTGGGCAGGGCTCCCTGCAGAGCCCTTAGGGAAGGACCCTTCCTTTCCTGCTTTGGGGGCTCCAGCAGCCCTTGGCTTGATACATCACTCCAGCGTCTGCCTCTGTCTTCGCATGGTGTCTCCGCCATGTGTCCCCTCTGGTGTTGGGATTTCCCTCTTCATGTAAGGACACCAGGTGCTGGGTTCAGGGCCTGCCTCATCCAGTATGGCCTCATCTTAACCTGATTGTTTCTGCAGAGACCCTATTTCCAAATAAGCCACATTCCCAGGCTCCGGGGCATGTGGGTTTTGAGGTGTGCTATTCCACCCAGCATGGGGCTCACGAGGTCTCCCCAGGGATCAGCTCTCCCACTCTTGTCCCCGGGAGTGCTGGGTCAGTCCTACTATGGGGACTTTGATCATGAGGCACCGCCAGGAGTTGTCATGAACGGGTCTCTGCTCTGGATGCAAGGTGCAGGCCCGGGTCTCTCCAGGGCCCGTCCTTTCTTTGGCCCCCTCCAAGCCCCCAAACCCAGGGCCAGCTTAATCCAGCCTTGGAAGTCTCACCCTTCAACTGTCCTTTGACTAGTCAACTACAGATCTTGGTTTAACGTCCCCTTCCCAGAAAGTCCTCCTCCCACTGCAGCCACCAGGACCCCTGTCCCCTTCCCTACTTCTTTCCACACAATTTGTAACAATAGATTAGGTTGTTCCTGTTCCTGCAAGACTGTGAACTTCATGAAAGCACAGACTTATCTGCCCACCACCATATCTCCTAGCCAACGTGATCCTTGGCGAATGGCCACTCGGGAAATAGTCTTGAATGAAGTGTGGAAGGATGAATGGGTGAATGGATGAATGAGTAGATGAGTGGATAGATGAATGAGTAGATAGATAGATAGTAGGATAAATGGATGGTGGATGGATGGACGGATGGATAGATAAGTGGGCGGATGAGTGGATGATTGAATTGCGAGTAAATAGATGGGTGGGTACATAGATGGAAAGGTGAGTGTGTGGGTGGGTGGATGAATTAGTGGATAGATGAAAGGATAGATGGGTGGCGAGTAGATGGATGGTAGGATGAATAGATGGGGAAAGCATGAATGAGTGGATGTGTAGGTGGATGAATGTATGAAGGAGTGAACATGGATAAGTGAACGGGTAAATAAATAGATGGGTAAGTGGTCAGACAGATGGGTGGATGGAAAGGTGACTGTGTGGAAGGGTGAATGGATGGATGGAAAGATTGAGGGGTGAGCAGAGGGATGGGTGGATGGATAGACGGATGAAAACCTGTCTTACTTGATTTGCGTCTTCATGTTCAGCACGAGACACTGTCCACGAAAGGTGTTCTGGAAACATTCGAGTCATGAGGAAATGAAAGAAGGAAGAAACACAGTGGGTAAGTAAGAAAAGTTTGGCTCCTGAAGTCAAGGTTATAGAAAGGGATCCTTCTCTGAAAATCAGCACAGGGTGGAATGTCTGCTTTCTCACGTGAGGCGGGGGACTTCCACAGAGCTGGCTGTGGCCGGCCCCAGATGCTGGTGGCCTGAGCAAGGCTGCGGTGTCTTTTCCTTTGCTCAGGGTTATGATACGGCTGTGCTCCCACCGTGTGAGGTGACTCCTTTAGTTTGTTGCCCTAAGACGGCCTCTTCCTCAGGGGTTGGTGTACTTTTACTATAGAGATCCAGAAAGTAGATAGCTTAGGCTTCATGGACCCGAACAATGCTGCCATGCTGTGTTGGAGCATGAAGCCATCACAGACAACGCAGAGCAAATGGTTGTGTGGTGGTGGCCCAACACAACTGTATTGATTGGCATCGAAATCTGAATTTTGTATAAGGTTTCTGTGTCACAGAATTCTTCCTCTGATGTTTCTTTTTCAACCACGTTTAACTCACAGGCCATGAAAAAGTGGGTGGCAGGCTGGCCTGGGTCTCCAGGCTGGCATCTGCTGACGCCTCTCCGAGAGTGTGGTCATTTTCTTTTACCCAACACAAAACAGTCTGGTGTCTATGCATCAGGATCCAATGGACTGTGGCCATTTTTCCTCTCACATTTCACCTTTCCTGGCTGAAACAAAATCATGTGTGTGTGGTGTTTCATCAGTGATGGCCGCAGTAATGTCGCGGGACAAATCTCCTCATCATCAGTATTTCCCAACAGGTCAGCAGGAGGGGCCCGGGAGGGTTGGCTAACATTGAGGCACAACATTGAGTGAGGCAGTTATCCATCTGTCCGTCCACTCATCCATCAGTCTTTCCATCCATCCATCCATCCATCCATCCATCCATCCATCCATCCAACCATCCACTGCAGTGGGCTCGAGGCTGGACCAGGTGTGTGCATTTTGGAGCCTGGGCTGCAGGACTGTGGTGATCCCCGGGCATCAGGCATGCTCTTGTCGGGATGTATCCCCAGTGGGCAGGAGGCCAACATCCCTTGGCTAGGAAGTCACAGGGCCGGGCCCAAAGTACACACAGGGTAGTCACCCCCTCTCCCCACACACACACACAGCAAGGGGAGGAGGTGGGTGAGTATTTGCCAAGCAGCAATCCAAACTACCACATATGTTCTCATTAGTTTCTCTAAGTGACTATTAATTCCACTAATAGCCCGCAGGCGCTGCGAGGCTAGGAGCTGTGTTTATGTTGTTCACCTTTAGAAAGCACTGAGCAAATATTTATTTGACCAGAGAGTGACACTCACATGTCTGGGATCCCATTTACACAGCATAACTGCCGCCCACCCGCTCTCCCCTGCATCCTCTCGGCAGCTGTGCTGGAGGAGTGAGGGGGGAGAAACCCTGTGGCAGGACACCTTCTGGCTGGGTCAGCCCTGAGCTCAGGCTGCCACAACAAAGTCCACGGCCTGTGGGGCTTAAACAGCATGGGCCACTGCCTCACAGTCCTGGAGGCTGGGAGGCCAAGACCAAGACTTCAGCAGAGCCAGTTCTGCCGACACCTTTCTCGTTAGCCAGCAGATGCTGTCTCCTCCAGGCATCCTCACATGGGCGTCCCTTGGTGTATCTGTGTCCTCATCGCATCTTCTAAGGACATCAGTAGGTGGGACTAAGATCCACCTAAAACGGTTTAATTTTAGTTTATTTACCTCTCTAAAGACCTTGTCTCCAAACATAGTCACATTCTGAGGTCCTAGGAGTTAGGACTTCAGCAGAACTGGGGGACACAACCTAGCCCATAACGTAGGGGCTTGCTGAAGGGGTGGGCTCTGTCCCCCAGCGTGGAGTTGGAGATCCCAGAGGCCCTGGCTGCATCAGCCTTGCATTGCCAAGAGTGTTCAAAGCGCAGCTGGGGCTCCAGGATCCCACAGCTGCCACATGGCCCAGCAGAGGGAAAGTGTCCCAACGGCTATCTAGGGGTGAGGGTAGGGACAGAGCTGTCACCAGTGGGTTGCATTTTGCCCGTCACCCTAGGTCTGTGTAGCCTCAAAAATGCAGCTGTTGTCTCACATTGATTTTCTCCATTTCTTGGCCAACACGACTGCCTGGAAGGAATGGGCACACTCCATACCAGCACACACAGGCCAGGCCTTCCCAGCCCAGAGGACCCTTGATGGCAACTGGAGATGAAACGATCCTGACTGAGGGGGAGGTGGAAAAATGACTTTGAGTGTCATAAGCGGAAGCCAAATGGTCCCCATGACAGAGTGGCCAGGACCAAGGACATCCATGGAACACAGTAGGACTGAGCTGACGGCTCACAAGACTGCAGCTTTGTTTCATAACATTTGACATAATATGGGCATATGCTGGGAAACGTGTTCGAGAAGTCGTCTCCCTGGGGACCACACGTGCACTAGACAGGGACTCCTGGAGGAGAGCTGGCAGGACAGGCGATCTTGGGCCATCCTGGGAAACTTCCCAGGAGAGAAGTGATGGGAGATCCCAGGTGTCCCCAGTTCCTCGGGACGTCTTCGTCTGTCTTGAGGTCCCCTTCTTTCGCCTGATGGTACCAGGATGAGAAGGACTGAGGCAGACCTACAAGTTTCCTGGCTCCGTGTCCCCTTCATCCACTCTTTGTTCTGGGGATTGAGGAGCCCACCCCAGGCTCCTGGAGTCCCAGGAAGCCACAAAACCACTGCCAACACTGGCGTGCATGGCACCAGGGAGGAGGGACCAGAGGACCAGATGGCATGGGACATGGCCCCTGCCGGGTTCCTCACAGCGTGCTGCAGGCCATTCTGTCCTCTCGACGAGGACACTGCCTTGGAGAGGGGCAGGAACAAGCACCGGGGAGACCCTCAAAGCTGGTGGAGAACAGCCAACAAGGTTGGGAAGCCGTGTTTATTTGGTGTGTAGCAGCGAGCCGCCTTGGTAACACCCAGCCCCTTGCGACAGTTCCTGGAGGCAGATATGGCTCCTTCTCCCTTACCCCATTCCTGACATAGAAATGTCTCACCTGCCTGCACCCACTCTTCTGGGGACAGTTGATGACATTCCCCATGCTGCATCTACCCAGGTGCATCCCTGGCATGCATGAGGAGAGAGGGAATGTCAGTAAGTCTATATTCTACCCTCTCCCAGGTGCCAGGCACCTTAGGCCTGCCCCACTCTGAGATGGCTGTCCAAGGACTCTGTGGGAACTCCCAGAAGGCTAGCCCTGGCCTTTGGGTGGCCAGCCCAGGGGGCTAAACTTGGCCTCTGTGTGGTTGGCCCAGAAGGGCTAGCCTCAGCCTCTGTGTGGTTGGCCCGATGGGTTAGCCTTGGAGAATCAGGTGTCCTCCCCTAAGACTTGGCTAGAGAAGGTGTGATCAATTGCCTGCTTGACAGCTGTAACTTTACATTTAATTGTGTTCCTTGATGCTTGGAGCTGAATGCTCTGGTTGACCAAATATATGTGGTCAGTGCTGTCTGATAAAATATCCCATCTGGTGTCTGCCATGTACAGCCAAATCGAAAGGAATGGAAATGTCCAGGCACACTGTATACTCCTCCGGCCTGGCTTGTCTACCCAGTGTCCCTTGGCGGCTGGTCTCACTGCCCTGAGCATCTGGATGGGGAAGGGCTTTGCTCTGGTCTCAGGATGCTCAGCACTGAGTTTCTTCTAGATGTATCCCCTGCCAGCCACTCCATGAGTCCTTCCAGCTCAGCCAGATGTGGACATTGTACACACGTGGCTCTTCCTGCTCACGAGTGATGCCGCTATGGTGGGCCTGCATCAGGACGCTGGAGTCACCACTGTCTTCCCTCACCCACTTCAGATGTCAGCAATTCAGTGCCCAGAACCCAGCATCCTTCTCAAACCTGCATCCCCCATAGTGATCACTGCTTGACCAGGAACAGCTCAAATTGCACCCGGATAGGGCAGGAGCTGGCCACAAGGGCACTTTCCAGCAGACTGTGCCACTGTCTGTGGCTCTCGCTTGGCTTTGTCACCTGAATGCCCAGCACCCCTACAGAGTACTGGACCGTCCCCTTGACCTGTTGGTCACCTGGTCCAGCTCTAAGGGGTGTCACCCCCATTTCTGTCAGAGATGCATCTGATAAATTATAAATTTAGTTTCTGGTGCTTGGAGGGAATCCCTTGGGCTCAGGGAATGCAGGACTGTGCACTTTAGAAGGTGACAGGAACCTGGGCTCTCGACAGGGCAGTAGGGAGCCTCCCCAGGTGGTGCCTGCTCTTTGGCTGTATCCTTGGTACTGAGGGCCTACAATGCAAGAGATTATAGAATTTCTACAATTGGATTTTTCAATCTGTAAATATGGCCCACATTATTTACATTTTCTTTAATGTCTCTGAAGGCTCATATGTTCCTACAATGAGGTTTTGTGTACCGTTCACGAGATTCATTACTCAGCATTTGACACTTTTGGTGCCTTTATATATGATGGCTTTACAATTTTTAAGTTTGTTTGTTGCTATGTATAGAACTATCTGCAAAACATATACTTTTAATAGTATATCTGTAGGCTCTTTTTGGTTTTATACTTACCCTATCACGTTATCTGCAAATTATGACAATAGTATTACTTCTTTCCTACTAGTTACAATTTTTGTTATTTTTTCTTGCATGATTGCACTGGCCAGGATCGCTAGTCCAGGGCTGAACAGAGTTTGTAGTAGCTGGCATTCTTGTCTTATTCCCAATCTTAAGAGCACTTTCAACAATTCACCGTTGTGGGTGATATTTGCTGTCAGCTTTTGTATATTTAATTTGTCAGATTAAGGAAGCTACCTACTCTTCCTAGTTTCTAGATATTTGTTTCTATCATGAATGGATGCTAAGTATTATCAAATGCTTCTGCTGAATCTGTTAAAATTTTCAAATAATTTTCTACTCTATTTTATGTATGTGTTTAATTACACTGATTAACTTTAAGAATGTTAATCCAAGTTTGCAATCTTGGAATAAATCCAACTTATTCAAGTTATGTTATTCTTTTTGCATATTGATTATTTAGATATTGTTAATATTTTACCTGGAATCATTGCATCTGTGGTCAGAAGTGGTGAACAAATTATGCTGGATTCATAAACCAAGTTGAGAAGAGTACATCCTTTTGTATTCTCTGAAAGATTTTGTGTAAGATTGGCATAATCTCTTACATATTTGACAGTCTTGACCAAAAAAGTGAATCTGGATCTGGAGTTATTTTTATGGGAAGAAGCTTCATTCCAGAGCCAATTTCTTCAACACTTTTGGAATCATTGTTTTCTATTTCACCAATTTCTTCTCTTATTTTTATTATTTTCTTCTTTCTACTTTCTTTGGGCTTAAAAAAATAACTGCTTAAATAACTGATTTTCAATTTTTTTCTTTTTAATAGTATAAATGTATCTTCAAAGAGGACTTTAACTTTATTTCACACACTGGCATAATGTATTTTCATTGTGATTTAAAATATTTTTATTTCTAAAGTGATTGCTCTCTTTGACTTATGTGTTATTTTTAAATGTCTTTCTTAATTCCCAAATGTGCAAGGTTTTTATGTGATTATCTGTTTGTTTTTATCTTTAACTTAATTCTACATGATCAGACCACACACTCTTTATGATTTCAATCCTTTGAACTGTTTAAAACTGGATTTATGGCCCTGTATAAGCTTAACTTTATAAATGTTTCATGTGTCATTAAAAAAAAAATATGTTCTTGCCATTTTGCTCCATGCTGTATGTTAAATTGCTGATAATATTGTTTAAATCTTCCATATCTGTAATAATATTGTGTCTACTTACTGTATTAGTTATTGGTAGATTCGTGTCAAAATCTTCCACTCTCCTTGTGAATCTGACTTTCTAAATATCTTATTTTAAATGGTGTCAATTTTGTCTTATTTTTTTCAGGACTATGTTATTGGATGCATATACATTTATAATACATACGTCTTTTTGGTGTATTAAACATGTATCAATGTAAAATTTCCATCTTTCTCTCTGGTAATACTTTTTGTCTTAAAGTTACTGTAGCTGATCTCCATATACCTACTTCAGCTTTCTAATGTCAATCTTTCTTAGCACATCATTTTTCAATTTATAATTTATTTCAATTGTCTTAATATAAGGATATTAAGAGAGTAGTTTTTATAAACAACATATACTTGAATTTTCTTTGTGTGGTTTTTATAAACAAAATATATTTGGATTTTTTAAATTAAGTATAAGAATCTTTGTCTTTTAATTAGATCGTTTAACCTGTTTACATTTAATGTAACTTATTATATATTTGGACTTAAATATACCTTTCCATTTACTTTCTATTTGGCCTAAGTAGTCTATATTTTTTTCTTCTCTTTTCTTTCTTCTTTTGAATTGATTTAATTTTTTTATTACTCTACTCATTGTCTGTATAAATATTCATTTTACTTACATTTTTATTTGTTTAGAGATTATGCTAGAGATTGCTGCATACATCCTTATCAAAGTAAAATTTTACTTGGTACTTTTACTCTCTTTTGGGACAATGCAAAGATTTTAGAATACTTTAATTCCATTTTGTTCCCCCAACTGTCACTGATATATAACTGTATATGTATTTTAAATCCCAGACATTGTTATTTTGTATAGAGTCAATATTTATCTAAATTGAACCACATGTTTACCATTTGTGGTGCTCTTTATTTCTTCCTGCATCTTTGACCATCCAGAAGAGTTTTTTTCTAGTAAACCTTTAAATGTTTCCTGTTTAGTGGGTATCTATTGATGACAACTTCTCAGACTTTGTTAGTCTAGTAATGTCTTTTTTCACCTTATTTCTTGAAATTTACTTTTGCTATCCATAGAATTCTAGATAGATAGTTTGCTTGTTTTTAATTTTAGACTTTTAAAACATTATTTCATTGTCTTCTGGCTTATATTGTGTCTGTTAACAAGTTGTGGCTGCTTTGAAAGTAATGAGTCTTATTTTCTGGTTGTCTTTAAGATTTATCATGTTCTTTGATTTTTAGCAGTTTACTGTGATGATCCAGGAAAGATAGAAACAGGGAAGGCAGAAAGAGGTAGTGATACAGAGAAAGGCAACATTTGCCCCATGAACTTGGATAGGAGATGATCCCTCCAGGCCTCCTCATATTTGCAAAACCAACTTTCATAGACCTGTTTGAGTTTGGTAGGGCTTTTAAAATCTGTGGTTGGATATATTTTGCCAATTTTAGAGAAATCATAGCTATTATCTATGCAAATATTTATTCTTCTCTATTCTCTTTCTCATCTTTCTTCCTCTTGAATCTAAATAAAAGTCTATAAAATGTTTCACTTTACCTATAATGAGTTTTAAATTCTCATCTGCATTTTCCATAGTTTTAGTCTCTAAGCTTCAGTCTGGATTTTATTTTATTTTATAAAATTAACCTTATTCTACCTAATGAATTTTATTTTCCTGATTAATCTTCCAGTTCTTTAATTTTATCTCCATCTGTGTCTAATTTGTTGTTCAATATATCAACAAAAGTTCTTACTTTTGATTATTAAATTTTTAGTTCTTGATTTTCCATTTGGTTCTTTTTTATAGTTTCCAGTTTTCTGGTGAAATTCCAATTCATTAATTTTATTTCTTTGAAAATAGTAATCACAAGTATTTTCACATAATTCATAAGTCCAATATTTGGTGTTCCTGTGGGTCTGTTCATATTTCCCATTATTTTCTTGGTTTTCATTTATATTGTATTTTCTCCTTGTGTATCTAGTTATTTTCTGTTGCATGCCAAACAGTTTATATTTCCTTAAAAAATACAAAAACAATCCAAGGCTAAGTGTTATGTTTTCTTCTTCTAGAGAGAATATATATTTGCTCTAGCAAACAGAAACACTGGTAATCCAAGACCACCTTAATCCAACTTCAGGCATTGAGACGATGAGTCTCCCAGCCATTTTTTCCAAAACTGGTAGAAGTCCCTGGTGAAAAGGCACTTCCAATCCTTCTCTGGGCTTTGATCTTCTTCTGAGTCTTATTCCTCAAATTTTTACTGCCTTGTGAAGAATTCAAGCTAGTTTTGGAGGGTTGGTTTGAATTGTCCAGTTTATCAATATTGCACACAGAAGCCCTTCTCTTGACCATGTGTCACTTTCTGAGGCACAGACACAAAAGCTGTGCAGTCCAGAGTATTGTGTGAAGGCCAGAGGGGTAGACCAGACATTGATGGGAAAGCATCCCGTGAGGTCCAGTTGTCATGAGCACCACTGGGAAGGGTCACTGTGGCCAGGGGATGGCAGTGGAGTAGTACTCAGTTGTGTGTTTGCACTTGCAAGAATTCCTATGGCAAGAAAAGTGCATACAAGAAGACCTCCCATCTGCCCCAGGCAGCTCACACTCTGCCCCATCTGCCGTGCTGTGCTGCAGCTTTGCTTACTGACCAGGACCACCCTGTTAGTGGTCTCTGGTCACCGACAAATGCCTTTGAGCCAAATCTCTGAGCATTTAGAGAGAGAACACATTCTGGATGCTCATTTTGACATCCTTGACACTGGAGCACATGCTCGAGAGAGGGTGAGAGGAACAGGAGGGCCCCGGGAGCTTCAGTGGTGGGGCCCAGAAGCTTCTCCTCCTGGTCCGTGTCTGCAGCTCAGGGCTATAAATAGCGCCCCACTCAGACCCTGGCTCCCACTTTCCAACCCTCTGCATCTGGAGAAGGCCCTCTCCTGCCCACCCCATGCTCCCCTCCAGCCAGATGAGTTTGATCTTGGCGGAGGTAGACAGCAGGCAGCTTTGAGGAGCCGGAGAGAGCCAGCCAAGCACACTTTTCCATGGCTGCCCGTAATTTCTTTGGAAAGTTTCTAATCCTGGATGACACTTCTGGACCCTCGGGCTTCTCCCAACCTCAGCCCCAGCTCATGCAGTTGTTCGAGTAAATCTTCCTCCCTTCCCGCTAAGGGCCTGTGATGGTGCCAGCGCCTGCCCCTTCCGCCCCGTCAGGGCAGCAGATCCTGTTTCCATTCTGAGTCTGCCTTTGAAGACAGCATCAAATGCCTCACCAGGAGGCTTTTATCATCCCCGAAGCATTTTCGGCTCGGACGGTACTCAAAATAGATCTTGGAAAGCTCTGTTTACCTCGAAGCGAGGATGGGAGAGCTGGTTTGGGTGAAATCAAAACCAACCCCAGGCATCGCCCCAAACAAAGCAGGGCATTTACTGATATTTGGGGGGAATCCCTTGGGCTCGGGGAGTGCAGAGCTGTGCATTTTAGAAGGTAACGGGAGCCTGGGCTCTCGGCAGGGCCGCAGGGAGCCCCTGCCGGTGATGCCCTCTCTTCAGCTGTCTCCCTGGTGCTGGGGGCCTGGCAGAGAGCCCGGAACCCAGGAGAGCTAAGACGGGCCCCTCCTCAGCTGCTCCCACTCCCTGCAGATGCCTTCCTTGGCCCAGTTCATGCTTCCTCCCCTCTCCGAATACTCTGTTCCTTCCCGAGGACTAGCTCACACCCTCCCGCTGGCAACTATCCCAGTCTCCAAACCTCCCGCCTCCAAAACCCTGAGACCTGTGAGTCCCATGACACAAGAGAAAGCACATGTAACTCCTGTGGTCCGCATCTAGCCTTTGCAGTCCAATTCCTCCCCAGTGCCTGTGTGTCTCTGGCCTCCCCCACCACCACCTCTCAGAGAACGGAGAGGTGACGGGCAGGGCTACCCCCACGGGTTGGGGGCCAGGTGGCCAGTTTTGCTGGCTTTTTATTCCCTCGTTTCTGAAAATGACAGCCAACACTTGCTGGGTCGTGTGATGGTGCCAGGCTCTGTGCTAGGCGTCTTCATTAAAAGCCAGTCAGGCACTCCCAGAACCCATGAGCCCCATGGCAGTGGCCAGGGAGGGCAACCACTCTGCCCAGGTTGGAGAGAGATGGAGCCCAGATCTGAGCCCCAGCTGGGCTGGCTGCAGGGTCTGTGCCAGTCACCCAGTCACACAGTCACACTGTCCTGCCACCCAGATCAGCCTGGGGTGACCGATAGATACAATGTTGGTTCTGCCTGAAGGCTTGGCAAGATCACCTACTCCTCTATTGGTGAGATGTGTGATTGGGTACACTCCAGAAGTCATGAGAACATATGCAGCAGGATGAAACATGAAGAAAGCCTGTGTTGGAGGCCGCCCTCCCCCAGAGTGTGGTGAATTCCACAATGCCAAGGAAGGCCATCCTCACCTCTTCCAGCTTCTAGCAGCTCCAGCCCCCTTGGCATTTCTTGGTGTTCCTTGGCATTCCGTGGCCTTCTTGGCGTTCCCTGGCATTCCCAAATTATCCTTGGCATCTTGGCATTCCTTGGCACTTCTTGGCATTCCTAGACCATCCTTGGCATTCGTTGGCATTCCTTGGTCATCTTTGGCCATTCTTGGTGTTCCTTGGCCCTCCTTGGCTTTCCTTGGCCTTTCTCGGCATTCCTTGGCCTTCCTTAGCATTCCTTGGCCTCCCCTGACCATCCTTGGCCTCCTCTGGCATTCCTTGGTGTTCTCTGGCCTTCCTTGCCTTTCTTTTGACTTTCCGAGTCATTTTTGGTGTTCTTTAATTTTCCCTGTGTTCCCTGACATCCACTGCCTTTCCTTGACCCTCCCCAGTGTTCCTGGGTTCACTGCCACATCAGCCCAATCTCTTCCTTCCTTGTCACCAGCATGTTCTCTTCTTGTGTGCCTTCTGTCCTCTCCCCTCATTGTAAGGCATCCAGCCACTGGATTTAGGGCCGACCCTCACCCAGGATGCTCCCATCTTGATTAATTACCTCTGCAAAGACCCATTTTCCAAATATGGTCCCATTCTGAGGTTCGGGGTGGACGTGTGTTTGGGGGATGCCGTCTGCTCTGACCCTGCCTCCAGCCCCACTTCCCTGCCCACCTGTGGGGACCTTGGGAGCGAGGCCTTTGTAATGACCACAAGACTCCATCCCTCAGAAGGAATGTGCTGACTCTGCCAGTGCAAGGGTGACGCCAAGAAAATAAGACCCGAGGAAGAGGAAGGGGCTTGCCAGGGGGCCTGAGAGGGAAAGGGAACAAGGCGCTCTCTCCCCTCTGGGATCCCAGAATGCATGGCGACAGCCCCCGAAGCCAGCCCTCAGCCTTACAGAGCTTCTGGAGTGACCCGATGGCACACACGTGGCCCCCCGAGCCTGCCACAGCCGCTCCCAGTGGAGCCAGCCGAGACCTGCAATCCTACACACTGTGGAACCGCAGTGGCCTCCCCTGCTGTGCAGACAGTCTTATTGCCACTTGCGAGCACCAATCTGCAGACGTCGCACCAGGCCGACCCCGCAGGCCTGATGAGAGACCCACATACCCTTGCAAGTCAGCAAGAGGGTGCACGTAGCTCAGGTATCGACATTGGCTCCGAGCAGGAATGCCCACAGGTGAGTTAACCACACGAGGCTCACGGGGAGGATGCGGCTGGGAAGAAAACTTCTCGGAAGTGTGAATCGCCGTAATCGATGATGATTCCCTTTGCAATGGTTGCAGGGAGGTGGGCTGGGCTGCAGCCAGGGGGCCCCGTGCTGTGCCGTCACCCAGTGACTGGGAACAGCAAGCAGACTCTCCAAGACGACTGCCCCCAAACAAGGGCTTCCTTGTGAAGGACCAGGTTGGGAGGAGGTCACTCACGGTGTCTCCAGCGGGACCTGTCCAGGAGGCGCTGCCTGTCGGCTCTGAAGGGCAGCTGAGTCGGTGGTGCCCAAGGAAGGCCACAGTCCAGGTCCGTTCCACTGGCCCCTCGTCCCACTGTCATCGGCACCTGCCTCCTCACCTCCTCCCCCGCCCAGCTCTTCTTGCCTGCCCCCTGAAGGCTGGATGTCACCAGCCTGTGTGGATCCTCGAGGTCTAGGCAGAAATTCCCTCTGCCCAGAGAGGTGATCCCAGCCCTGTGGGTCGGGGGCGTACTTACCCATCTCGTGACGTACTTACTTTTGCCGGTGCGTAACCACAAGCTGCACACACCTCACTTCTCGAGCTACTCACCGTCCACACCCTATCCATGAGGACAGGTGCCCTCCAGTCCCAACCCCCGGTGGTCTTGGCTGCTGGTGGACCAGAGGACACAAGTCAGGAGGCCCTGAGGTAGGATGATAAGCATGCCCCTGCCCATGCCTGGGCTCCCTGGGCTACCTTGCAGATGAGGGCCCATCTGATCCCCTGGGACCAGTGTCCCCAGGAGCGGGCCATGCTCAAAGCCTCAGTGCAGTTCCCTGCTCTCCAAAGCACCGGGACCAGCGTAGGCAGGGGGTCTGAAGTGCTCTGCCTCACCGCCTTGTGAGCCTCATCACTCTAGCTTTGAGGCTGTGCTGTGTGAGTGCAGTCCATGGGACAGCGGAGCGTGGCCAGGGCTCGTGGCCTCAGCTCCCACATGTGGCCTCCCAGGAGGGTGGTTTCTGCCTGGCCTCCCTCCGCTGCCTCTGAGGTTGAATTTCCCATGGGTAGGTCCTCAGTAACAGGAATAGTCTCATAGAGAGGAAGAAACACGCCTGCCTGGTGGAATGGCAGCTGAGATGTGACCCAGGCAAGGATGGGCCCGTCCCCAAGCTCCACACTCCTCATGTGGCCTGGATCACCACGGAGGCATGGTTCTGTGTGGCTGTCCTGAGTCTGCGGGAAACTGCAAGCCGCCCGGGGTCCTCTACAGGCTGCCCGGCCGTCTTGCCGGGCACAGTTGATTGTTCTGTTTCCATAAAGTCATTTAGATGGCAACTGGCCTTGAAATTGATCCCCTGATTGGAGTCAGGTTGGAAGACATATTGAATTAATGATGCAGCTGTGTGCTGCTGTTCCCCAAACCGCTTTTATAGCAAGAGTGGGAGGGAGGGGTGGGGCGGCGGTCGAGGGAGAGAGAACTTCAAATAAAAGAGGTTTTGGTCCATGTTATGTTTTGCTAATATTTGAATTTTACCTAAGATTACTTTTTCTCCCCTATTTAATATATTGTTTTAAATAAGAAATCCTAATAAATCTTGAGAGAAATATGTCATAGCAGAGCTTAAAAACCGTGGTGCAATATATAACAGTTCATAAAATATTCCCTCCAAATAGCCAAAATCATAGAGCGCTTGGACCAGAAGTAGTTAACTCCGGGAACGGCATTTTATTAGCTACTAAAATTAAGAAAGGGCAGTGCTGTTTCACAGCCAGATAATTAAGTACCGTTTTCTCTTTTTTATTCTATAAAATTAAACTTCCTGTTTTAAAGGTCTGGAGGGGCCTTGGGCAAAGGGTCCGCGGATGAGCCCTGAGGGCAGAGCCGGGAAAACAACCAGCCCTTATGCGTGCCCAGGCCTTTAAGACGCGGGGCTTGGAGAAAACATGCCGCAGTCAGCAAAAAATTGCAGGTCATAAATCAGGGATCCATTTTTTCACATCATTTTAACTAATCCATTAAATCTCGGTGCCCAGGGCTCTATCAGAAACAGAAGCCGAGGCCGCCCAGCACCCGTGCCCCCTGGTGCTGCGTGAACGTGGTGAGCAGTGACCTGAGTCCATTAAACCTGGTGCCGGGACCCCTCGTCACCCGAAGACCAGGCGGTGGGTGCCCTAGGCAGAGCCACATCCTCCTCAGTGTCATCTTAATTTTCAGGGGTGAGGGAATCCATGACAAGGGGGCCGGGGTGTGCGGAGGCGGCAGCCGCGCCCAGGAACGGAACCTTCCCAAAATAAATCACTTAGATCATGCCGTGGCTGCCTAAGAGAAGCAAGACCCCCTCCCCACAGGGGCCAGGTGTTGTGGGCCTTCAGTGTATATGGCCTGGGGACCACCTTTAAGTAAAAGAGTACGAAACAGCTCCGTTTTGAAAAGATTACAAAATCATGCCAGCGCGGGACCCAGGTGCTCAGCAGATTCGCCACAGCTGTTTTGGGGAGGTGGGAGTGGTTTTTCCCTGTTTAGTTTTATTTCACTTGGGTTGTTTGGGGGCCTTTTTGCCCGTATGTGTAGACAAATTCTAAACAAACTCAATTTCTAAAAACATCTCACAACTCAGCCAGTGGGGTGCTGTGAGGTCAGAGACACAAGGTGGGGTCTCCGAGGGCTCGTCACTCTCCCTTGGCCGTGCTGGCCCCTAGGAGGCTGGGTGGCTGTGGTGGGCATAATGGGTGAGGACAGGAGCCCTGACCCACCATCCCCTCCCCAAGTGCAGTGCGAGTCGGATTCAGTCCACCCTCCCTGACTCACAGATGGTTCCTTCCAGGAAAGCAGGCTCGAAGCAGGCTGCACAATGTGCATCTGTTTTGGACTCTCAACTCTCCCCTTCATGGAGACCACGTGGTGACATGTCTGGGGCCATGCAGCCTCCTGCAACCTGGGGGTTGCACTCCAACCTGGGGGGACCTGGGGGTTGCTGATCTGACGGGGGTGAGGCCAGGGCTGGTGGCTGGAGGCTGGGGCCCAGGGACTGGGGCACAGCAGGGCAGACCACCGAGGCATTCCTCTCCAGCATATGTGCTTCGGTGGGTAGAGGCTGAGAGCCTCTGGGTGGCCCATGGGTGAGGTGGTGGCACGCAGCATGCCGGTGCTCCCCCTTCCGGTGATGGGAGACGCCCCTTGTGCAGGCCACCTGCCCATTGTGGGGGATGAATCTGGGAGTGAGTGCATGGGGTCCACCAGGAGCCTCTGACTCCACAACCAGTGAGGTCGGGGCCCAGAACCCAGACAGCATGCTGCACACACAGGGTCTGCGGGGAGCTGGCCTCATGGGGCCGGTCACTCCTGACCTGCAGCCCATGGCCTGCAGCCCCTGGGTGCCCCCATGCCAGGCCCACCCTGACCTGCTGTCACAGGAACTGAGGGCCCATGGCCAGAAGACCTGGAAGGCCAGGCCCTGTGTACGTGTATGGAAATGCACAATCACATTTTCCTAAAAAAAAAAAAAAAAACTTGCTAAATCTTAAGATAAAAGTTAAAAAGCCTTTTATGTGGCTATTAAGTTTTTGGTCAAGCCAGGTTATCGGGTTTCAGGCATCTGCTAGTGAGGACTCCTAGTCCAAGCCTCTTCTGAGGGAAGCCATGGCTCCTCCGTCCTGCAAGAAACACTCAGTGAAGCCCCCAGACCAGTCTGTGCCAGGTACAGTCCCACCAGAAAAGCCAAATGCCACATATACACTGATGTGCATACAAGCATGCACACTGACATGTGTGTGCCCCTCCACACTGAACTGTGTGCACATACTAACATACACTGAAATGCATACCCTGCCGACACTAACACATGTGCACACTTCATGCACACAGCAAGACACACCGGTATGTAATACATGCACGATCACACATCACACAGTGGCATACATGCACACACGGTAATACGCATGAGCACACTAACACGCATCCATGCTAATACACGCGCACACGCCGACATGCACACAATAACATGTGCACGCACTGAAACACATATACACACCCTCAGCATGCATGTACACACTGACATGTACACACACTAGCACACATAGACACAGATGACCTCAGCGAGCATGCATGTGCACACTGACATGCTCACACACACTAACACACATTGACACACATGCCCATGCCAATATGGGTACACATACAACACACTCACAGTATTCCTAGGCACAATACTGGCACATTCATTAACAATCCTGACAGACACCTGACATATCGACACACACAGTAGCGCACATGCATGCCTGGCCCACTCACACATGCACACACCCAGACATGCACAGAACTGATATACACTGACATGCATATGCACTGGATGCATTCACAACTGAGGCACACCACCACCACCTATTCATATGCAAAACACTGAACATAGCCGCGAGAAGGCAGCCATCTGCAACCTGGTAGAGAGTCCTCAGCAGAGCTGACCCTCCAGCACCCTGACCTCAGGCTTCCAGTCTCCAGAACTGGGAGAGACCACATCTCTTGTTTATATGACAAAAATTAAAAAACCAGGAAGCTGGCACATGCACACATGCACATGCACACACATGCACAAAAACACACCTTTGTTGGAAGACACTGAAGAGATTTTCCATCTGGTGTGGGCTGGCTATCCCTTCCCAAGACCCAGGCTATGCCAGCCTACACCCTTGCCCTCCGGGGCCCTTGGTGGTCCTGGCTGCTGGGTGCTCTGATCCACCCCTGATCCCCAGGCTGCCTTTGAGGGCAGGGACTTGCCTGGGGCGGGACAAAGGAAGGTTGTCCGGGAGCAACCAGTAGCTGGGGTACACCCTCTTCTGGGGGCCAGTGGAGGTTGAGGCACCTGAGATGATTCTCAGAAGGATAAAGCGGGGACACTCTTATCCTGGCTGCAAGTGGACACTCCTCCGATGCTGTCACACCAGTGAGCAGGAGAGGAGGCCTCAGAGGGCAGAGAGTGAGATCAAGTCCCCCAGGGTCCAGCACAGGCCCTCAGAGCCAGGGACCCCCTTACAGTAGTAGAGAGCAGTGACCTCCTTCCCAAAAGCTGGACATCAGGATGGGAGTGGACACGCTGGTGGGTTTCAGGGTTCCTGTTCTGGGACCTTTGCACACAGTTGGTTGTCAGCCAGAGAGGACACTTGCCTGACCAAGAACGGGCTTCATGGTATATGGATTTATTCACATGAAAAGCTGTGTTGATCTTTAAATAATGTGCACTTGCTTATTTTGTGGGTCACTTTGACTTTTTAAGGCAAGGTTGCAGGAGCCCCAGATGGTGTGGGGAGGTCCGAGGTGTGTGTGTGACTGGAAGTCTTCACCCAGAAACTCAGCCCAGCACCCGCAGAGAGACTGTATTGTGCCATGACGGGTGGGAGGGCTGGAGAGGGTGTGGAGACTGGCACAGGCCCCCTGCCATATCACCTGCTGTGGCTGGTGCCCTCACTGTAGATTCGTGTGGCTGTCATGCACGGGCATGAGGATGAAGCCCACTGGTGCCCTTCTCTGAGACCTTCTTAGACCTGAATCTTTGTGCAGAGACTGCTTTACAGGAGGCCCATCTAAAATCATCACCACCATCATCTTGAATCAGCTCTGCTAATCCCCGAGAACCCTATTCGGAAAGCCCTGTCTACCCAGCCCATTTGACAGATGAGGAACCTGAGGCAAAAAGAGTTGAAGTGATATGCCAAAGGTTCTGCAATCAGCAAATGGTGCGACTGGAATCCAGCCCAAGAGCCCACAGTCCCCAAGACACACTCCCAGATTTGGGAGTCTTGCAGTGACCAGGAAGGGAGAATGGAGGAGGCAGAGGAAACACCAGCCATGCTCAGCCCAGGGAGCGATCACCTACCCCAAACACAGCAACACGATGTGTCCTAACATGAAGAAAGAGATGTGGTCAAAATTTCTGGGAGAAAGAACAGCAGGTCACACACCAGAGACCAGGAGCAAAACACCTTCAGGCCTACCAGCAACTAAAAGCCTGATGACAACAGAGCAACACTTTTAGCATGCCAACAGGTAAATGACCATTTCCAGCCTAGAGTCCAGCATTCAGACAGACACCCCATCAGCAGTGTTGGTGAAACACAGATTATTTCACAGTCAAGAATATTTCAGAAATCAACCTTCCATAAACCTTTTCACAGAAAGCTACTGAAGGATGCACTCCAGCACGTCAAGGGCATAAACAAAGGAAAAAACAGACAAGTGGGACCCCGGAACTTCAAAATGCAAGCAGGACAGAGGAGTCTCCAGGGTGGTGGTAAAAGCCAGTTCCAAGACACCCACTGCCCCGCTGGCCCAGAGATAGGTGTCAGCCAGTCCTGGTTCATGCCTGCTTCTCAGGGGAATTATTGATACACCCCTTCCACTCCCCAGTGGATCCTGTTAGGATAAGAACTAGTGAGCAACCAGAATAGACTGGAAAAAAATGGGGGCCTCCAGGAAGAGGGATCAGTGGAACCACCAGAGCTCTGATGCATCTGCCCATCTTTAGAGAAACTCGGTATCTCTTCAGGATAGTTGAAGGCTCATCCCTGCTGAAGAGGGGTGTGTATACACATGTGTGTGCATGGGTTTGTGTGTACTGCGTGAGTATGCTTGTCTCTGTGTGTGCACGTGTGCATGGGCTTGTATGTGCCTGTCCTTTGGTGTGCACATGTATATACGTGTAGGTGCATCAGTGTGTGTGTGTATGGGCTTGTGTGTGCATGTGCCTGTGTGTGCACATCATATACATATGCACACAAGTGCGAATGCATGCATGTGTATGTTCATGTGCGTGTATGTGTGTGTTCAGCACGCCCAAAGCTGCTGACTAAGGGACCAGGACACAGTCAGAGATGAGAGAATGGAAACACGAAGACTCGATGTCATTCCTCACCGTCAAGTCAGACGCTGTCCAGAGCATCAGTCACTGGAACTGGGAAGGCCAGCCTGGACCCTCCTGTGCTCAGAGTCCCCCCCAGGACCTCAGCCTGATCAGAGGGTGGGTCCAGAGGCCTCCCTGCCCCGGCGCACTGGCATCGAGCAGGGCGGGCTTCTCCTCTTCACCCACCCGTGAGTGACAGACGGAGACTCTGGCCTTCTTAACACCACAAGCAACAAAATCACCCAAACCAGAGAGAACTCACCCCGCCACCAGATGGGTGTGACCAGCAACACTGGCAGGACAATCGTCCCTCTCTTGGAGTCTCGCTGTGTGGCTCTTGGTCTCTGAGACCTGAGAACCCAGGTCAGGCCTTACGGGGCTGGGCCGAGCCTCCCAGAGGCCACCCCCCTCCTGGGCTCACGGGCTCTGAGGGCAAGGCCCTAGCTTCCCTATCCCCGGCACACCTCTACTGTGTTAGCATCTCTTGGCAGGCCTGTGGAGGAGGCTCTCCTGGACCTTGGTCGGGTTTGGTCAGTGGAAGTCACTGCAGAAGCTCTGGGTGGGAGCCGACCACAGTCAGAAGCCCAGCTTCTCCCTGCTGCACCCACGGACCGCTGTCCCCTCATGGTTCTGCCTCCCCTGTTCCCGCCCTCACGTGGAGGCAGGACATGGCTGCACGGCTGGAGACGACGTCACGATGAGGCTGGAGGATCAAGATGGCGAGTCCCCAGCCCTCATGCTTAAGGAAGAGTCAGAAAATGTGTTGTCAATCCAATGGCCGCCTGCAGGCATTCCTCCCGCGTGAATCGTGAATCAGAGCTTTAGGGGCGTGGCAGTTGTGCCGGGGTATTCATTGCTGGGCTATGAATAGGACCCCTGAACCGTTTCCTTCTTGTTTAATGCATCATTTTTACCATCTTTCAACACCAGGTTCGGACTGGCGATACTGGAATGCCCCCAGGACCCTCTTGTGGGCCTGCAGGGATGGACAGGAGACCTCCCTGGGCCCGGAGGGAAGGGCTGCATGGGGAGACCACCATGAGAGGACAGCAGTCCGTGGGTCCAGCAGGGAGAAACTGGACCTCTGACCATGCTCGGCTACTGCCCAGAGCTTCTGCAGTGACTTCCACTGGCCAAACCCGACCAAGGTCCAGGAAAGCCTCCTCCACAGGTGGGTTGGGGCCACCCTGGTGGGGGAGGGCGTCCAGTGGATCTGGAGGGCCCAGGCACCCCCCCACCTTTCCACGAACAGGTCTTCTCCTACAAGAGGGGGCTGTTTCATCATCCGCATGTGACTAGTGGCTGCAGGCTAGCCCTTGGAGGTGGCCATGCCTGATGGTCAGTGAACCCTGAGACTGGCAAATTCCCACTCAGCCAGGCACACCCAATGTCCCAGCGGGGGTTGGGGGAGGCGTTTCCCCAGAGCAGGACCAGAGCACAGTCCTGAGGCCTGCAGGAGGCAGCGGCCAGCACTGCTGGGCTGCTCTGTGCTGGGCACCTGGGCAGGACACTGTGTGGCTGTCCTGGGGCTGCCACAGAGTCCCACAGCCTGGGCAGCTCAAACAACAGAAACCTGCTCCCTCCCAGCTCTGGAGGCTGGAAACCCAAGGCCAAGGTGTCGGTGTGACTGGCCCCTCTGGGCCGAGGGAAGAGCTGCCCTGGGCTGCCAGTTGGCGGTGGCCCCGGCCAGTCTCTGCCTTTGTCTTCACAGGCCCCTGTGTGTGTCCCTCATTCTGTGTCCAAGTTTCCCTTTCTTTGAGGACACCAGTCATTTGGAGCCAGGACCCACCCTAAGGATTGCATCTTAACTTGACCGTTTGCAGTGAGCCTGTTTCCAATAAGGTTCCATGTGGAGGCCTTGGGGATGAGGACTTCTGGATGGAATCATCAGGGAGCACAAATCAGTCCATGACAGACGTGGTGGGAGGCCCCAAGGCCTTAACGAACCCATCCACCCTGCGGGGCACCAGCTCTGGGTGTCAACCTCCGAGGTGGAAGTCAATCCAGGGAGACGCCAGACCAGCTCCCTTTGAGAGGTCCTGGGGCCAGCTGGGCCCCCATGGCCACCCCAGAAAGTTGTGGGTGTTTGCCAAGCCGCCAGCTGTCCCTGTGGCCGTGGTGGGCTCAGGACAGAGGCAGCCCTGGCCTGCTCGCCCCCCGGGGGGCCGACGTGGGATTCAGCTGCTCTAGCCCTAATCGCCAAATTTGTCTGGACTTCCTATCATCCCCACGGCATGAAGACACGCAGGCGCGGCAGGCATCGGATTGCAGCGGCCAACGCGGACTTCAAGAACCACCATAAAACCAAGCCCGCAAGCATGCTTTCCGCTTTTGTGCCGACATTAGCAGCTCATCTGATACCTGCTCTGGGGTTCCAGTTTCCTGAAAGCCGATGACATGGTGCGGCCCAGCCACTGCAGGCCATACGGGGTGGGCGTGCCGGCAGGCTCCGGGCGGAGATCACAGGCCAGATGTGCCGCCCGCATCTTCTTTCATGACCCCGGATTGGGTTTATCCCCGTGTTTTACCTGAAAACCTTGGAGCATAAAATACTGAGCCAGAGTCCTCCCGGGCTCACCATGGCTTAACCTCCCTCCAGGAGGTCAGGCGCAGAGCGCGGCCTCCTGGCACAGAGGAGTCCAAACTCCGGGACCAACCCCCGGCCACCCCACGCCTCCCCCGACTCCACGGGGTCGCCGGTCCCCAAGCACTGCACTGTGGCTCGGTGTGAGCGCCCGCCTTCGTGCTTTCTCAGACTCCGGGTGGCCTCCTTCCCTAGCGCACCCCCAGGGCCACCACCCAGCCTCCAGGGGTCTCCTGGGGACCAGGCACCCCAGATCTCAGAGGGGCGGGCTCCCCCTTGTCACCAGCAGGTGCTGCTCATGCAGCAGCTCCATGTCGGGTGTGCGTTTTCTGAGGCTGAGAGGTAGACGGGCGATGGGAGGAGGGAGACTGACCTTTATTGAGCCCCTCCTGCATGCCCGCTCTCTGCCAGACTGTGTTTTTCATCAGTTTTATCCCCAGATAAAACTTGCCTTGGAGTAGAATGAGAAATCGAGTCTCAGGGACAGAGCGCAAGGTCCTGGGGATGTCCCGGCTAGGATGTGGCAGGTGAGGCCCACCGCAGCATCCCCCCCAAGTCCTCTCCCTGTTTCTCCTGTGCCCTGAGGCCCCGGGAAACCCAGGGTGGGCAGAGCTGCTCAGCAGGGCTGACCTAGTGGCCCCGCCGAGATACCAACCAGAGACCCCGGCGTTGCCCTGCAGGTCAGAGCCGGAGTCCCAGCTGGGCTCAGCATGACACCAGGACCAGGAAGGAGGGTGGTGGGTGTCGAGGGAAGCAGACAAGGCTGCGTTGGGAGGTGTACGACACCCGCTCGCGTCACATTAGAGAAGGCATGGCCCAGGTGAACCTCGCGGGATCTGTGGGTCTCAGCTGTCTGCAGCCAGGGCGGCCGAGGTTGGAGCCCAAGCTCCTGTTCTTGCAGCTGTAGGGCCGGATGCTGAAGGCTGTGCCTTACTCTCCTCATCTGTAGCAGGGTGACAACAGTGCCTCCCTACTGGTCTTAGGGATTAAGTGAGGACTGACCCCTCAAGAGCTGCGGGTTGATGTCGTGAGTCCTATCAGCCCAGGAACTCTCCGAGGGAACACCAGCGCCTCTCCTTTTAGAGCTGTGAATTCTGGTCCCTGTCCCATGTCCCCTGGTCCTTGTCCTGTGTTCCTGATCCCTACCCCCTGTCCCTTGGCTTTTGTCCTATATCCCTGGACCCTGCCTTGTGTCTCTGGTCCCTGCCCTGTGTTCCTGGGTCCTGTCTTGTGCCCCTGGTCTCTGTCCTGTGTCGCTGGTCCCTGCCCTGTGTCCCCGGTCTCTCCCCTATGTCCCTGGCATCTGGTCCCTCTCCTGTGTCCCCAGCCTCATTCTTGTCCCTGGCATCCTCTGAGCCATGTCCTGATGCCCATCCCTGTCCGGCTGTCCTAGTGCCTGTCCAAAGGTGTTCTCACATGTTGTCTGCGCAGTGGCGATCAGGCTGGCCCCTCACCTGCTCTCAGTAAACCTGCTTTTTTCCTGAGTTGTCTCTCCACACCAACAGCATCCTTGGGCTCAGACGATGGAGTCAGACCCAGCACTTGGGCCTCCCTGTCGGGAGGGAGAAGAGGGCAGAGGAAGAAAGATGGACCTGTGTGTCCTGAAGGCTGTGCAAAGGGCAGTCCACAGTGCTGGGGGGACCAAGAAGGGCACAGCAACTTGTGCTTGGGACACAGAGTGGGGAGGACTCAGGTTTGGAGCAGGGGCTGCAAAGGGGCCCCACCCCACTGGTCGCGGTGGACAGAGTGAAGTTCAGAACTTTTCTTCAAGACCAGGTGGCAACTGGGCCCGGTGGCTCACTTCTATTATCCCAGCACTCAGAGGCTGAAGCGGGAGGATTGCTTGAGCCCAGAAACTTGAGACCACCCTGGACAGCAGAGTCAGACCTCATCTCTACAACAAAATCAAAAAATTAGCCAGATGTGGTGGTGTGCACGTGTATTCCCAGCTACTTGGGAGGCTGAGGCAGAAGGATTGTCTAAGTCAAGGAGGTCGAGGCTGAAGCAAGTCATGATTGTACCACTGCACTTCCGCCTGGGCGACAGAGTGAGACCCCAACTCAAAAAAAAAAGCCAAGTAGGACCCTCCCATCTTCTCCTGCTCCCCGTATCCCAGCCTCAAGAGGTCCCCTTGTCTCCCTAAGCCCTCCACGCCCATCATGTCTGGCATCTTGCGCCCACTCCATTCCTGCCTGGACCTTATCCACTCACGCTTCATATCCCCCCATGCCCCTCTTTCTCTGCAAGCTCAGGTCCCCAGGCTGCTCCATGCTGTCCCCCTGGTCTGCACATTCCAGAAGACCTGGATGCACGTGCTCTTCACTGAACCCCCAGCTCCTAGCACCGGCCTGGGACCGAGTTGCTCATGACTGATGTCCACATAGCAGACACAGGCGCAAGTGTGGCAGCTTCTGTGAGACCCTGCTCCCAATGTGGCGGACACCAGGTCAGCGGCCCAGGCTTGGGAAGTCCCGCCAGGGTAGGCTAACCCTTTGAGCTGCAACCAAAGGCCACGTGGCTGGCGATATCCTCATTCCACGCCTGCATGAGAGCCTCAAGGACCACCCCCCGGCCCACACTGAAGCTGGATGGCCACAGGAGGCCCCGCCTAGGACCTGCACAGAAGCTTGAAGCCACAGGGCCAACACTATCCCCTCCTGCAGGGCTGGGTGAGTGGCTGGGGCTCCCTCCAAGCCTACACAGGGGCTGCCCCCAAACCACAGGGATCTCCCGCACAGCGAGGTCGCACCCAGAGCCAGCACACCCAGATGTTCTGCAGGAAACACATCTGCAAGCAGCATGCGCCCAGATGACAAACAGAAACACCTGGAGGGAAGACCCCGGTAGCCGGCAGTAAAGATCCCAGCACCCGAGCCACGCACAAGAAGGTCCTCACCCGGCACCATGAAAGCATCGCGCCTGCTTCCAGGGGATTTATAATACCATAAAACACAAACAGACAGCTTTTTAGATCAAAGTAGCACAAATAGCAGACGTGCTGGCTTTGGGAGCAGAGTTAATCAACCGGAGAGTTCTCAGCTGAGAGCTGTTGCTGGTGTTGACGACCCTCCTCCTGGCCAGGGTGATGGCCCAGCGGCTCATCCACATGCTCCTCACGCCCACTCAGCCGGCCACCCGCCTCCCCCCACCGCAGTCTCGCCCCAAGGGTCCCGTCTCTGTGTTGCGCCCCTGGTCTGTGCCGGGCCAGGCTCTCAGGTGCAGCATTGGAGAGGAGGCCAGACTCTCAACCCCTCAAGCTTCCTGGCGCCCAGTCTCCCTCTCACTGCCTTTCAGACTGAGGCCCGGGCTTCCTGTTGTCCCTGAATGGCAAGCAGAGGCTGGCCTGGCCTGCTGCCCCCCTCCTCTCCCAGAAAAACCAACCCATGGGACCACGTCTCCTGGGGCCCAGAAGCCATTCGCTAGCGCCTCCGAGGACCTCTGGGCGGATACCCAATCCCTGCACACACACAGAGCTAGTCCGCATGCTGGGACGCATGTGGGCATGTGCAGGTATGCGCACGTGTGTCTGGGTGTGTGGCCTAGGCAGAATAGGGGCTCCTTCCTTTCTGATCGCAACTCTTTCCAGATAAAGGGATTCAACACTGACTTCCAGAAAGGCCTCACCCGTCCTGGAGGTCTCTGGGTCCAAGCCCTCACTTCCCTTGGGGCATCATTGGCATCCTGAGTGGACCACCATGGGGAGCTGGGGTATTGCCCCAGACACAGGCTCTATGGGGGAAGGTGGGCAGATTTAGCAAAAACACAGGAGGCACAGTTCTGTTGCCATGCCAGACAAGCAGCGCGTGATGTTTCAGCATGAGATGTTCCGAATTATGCCCTCCCAAAAACAGGTTGTAGTCCTGACCCTCTGTGCTTCTGAAAGTGGCTGTATTTGTAGACAGAGGGTCTTTAAAGAAGTGAGTGACAAGCCGGGCTCGGTGGCTCAGCCTGTCATCCCGCGCCTTTGGCAGGCCGAGGTGAGTGGATTGCCTGAGCCTGCGGGTTCAAGACCTGCCTGGGCAGGCGAGACCTCATCTCTACAATAAATAAAAAAAATCAGCTGGACGTGGTAACGTGCACCTGTAGTTCCGGCTCCTTGGAAGGCTGAGGCGGAAGGATCGCCGGAGCCCAGCAGGTCGAGGCTGCGCTGGCCGGGAGCGGCCACTGCACTCCAGTCTGGCGACAGAGTGAGACTCCAACCCAAAAAAAGAAAAAGTAGTGAGTGACTAAGGTGAGGATGCTAGGGTGGGTCCTGAGGCAGTTAGGGCACAGACATGCACAGAGGGTCGGCCACCTGAGGACACAGGGAGGAGGCACGTCTGCAAGCCAAGGGGAGAGAGCTCGGAAGGACCAGCCCTGTGACACGCTGACCTCGGATGTCCAGTCTCCAGGACACAGGAGAGCAGACTCTCGTGTGAGCCATCAGCCATGGTGTGTTGTGGCCGCATGAGCAAAATCACACATTCACACTAAAATATTATTTGTGGTTTATTTGAATTCACATGTACTTGGCAGTCCTACTTGGGCCACCTCCACACTCTCCCCAGGGAGGGGACGGCGTGTCTTCCGGAACTGGATGACAGAGCTTCCCAAGGCCCTTCCCCGGCTCTGGACATGTGCCTAGCCCTCCCTGTGGCTGACAACCCTGTGGTTTGGGAACCGAGCTGATGCCGGAGCTGCCAACCTTGGCTCCAGCCAGACTGCCACCCGCCAGCCACCTGACAGCAGACACGCTGCAGGGGCACGGCCATCCACAGGCCTGCTACGGGCCACCCCGTATCATCTGGGTGTGGTGTCCAGCCGACCTCACTAGCTCTGTGGGGGGAAGGGTTCAGGACCTACGACAATCTTGGCCTCTTCTGAGCCAGGGAGGAGAGGCACTGGCTGTTTCCGGGCGGGGCGGTACTGGGCAGGAGAGACCCTAGACAGAAGGTCTGGGCAGGAGGCATGGGCAGGAGGGACCCTACACAAGAGGGACCCTGGGCGGGAGGGGCACTGAGCGATCTCATGTGTTGACCAGACCCCAACTTGAGCCACACGCTGGCCCCCAAAGCTGTCCTTTGCTGGAGCAACAGAAAGTGTCTATGAGGAGTGACAGAAAGCAGGATCCTGTGCACACCTCACACCTGTGCACACCTCACACCTGTGCCCACCTCACACCTGTACACATCCCTCACACCTCTGCTCACACTACATCTGTGCACATACCCACACCTGTTCACACCCCACACCTGCACACACTTCCACACCTGCACCCATCCCCGTACCCGTGCACATTCCCCACACCTGTGCACATCCCCCGAGGCCACACAATGGCCCCGAAGTGAGGGGCAGTTGCACATACCCATAGGACCTCTCTCCGAGCACTTGGCCAGCACAATGGGAAGGTGGACACCCAATCCCCACTGTCCCCCACTGCCCATGCTGCGCCCACTGCAGTACTAGACCCCTAAAGGCCTCAAAAGTCAAGGCATTGTGTCCAAGAGGCTGAAGAAATGACCTGGAGACAACGGATGAGACACGGGTTTTGCTAGAAACTTGAGTGCAGAGAGGGTGGTCCAGGAGCAACCAGCTGGATAGGAAAAAAACACTCCCTGTGGGAGAAGGCACAGGGGTCACACGGCATCTTACACAGGGAGGGGGCGGAGCTGAGGGTGAAGAGGCTGGGGTTTCCAGTGCACAGATGGAGCATGAGAAGGAGGCTGAGGCAGAAGGATTTTCTAAGTCCAGGAGGTTGAGGCTGCAGCATTGGGAGCAGGGTCTCACAGAAGCAGCCACACTTGCGCCTGTGTCTGCTATGTGGACATCAGTCATGAGCTGCTCGGTCCCAGGACGGTGCTAGGAGCTGGGGGCGCAGTGATGAGCACGTGCACCCAGGCCTTCTGGAATATGCAGACCAGGGGGAAGGCACGGAACAGCCTGGGGACTGGAGCTTGCAGAGAAAGAGGGGCATGGGGGGATATGAAGTGTGAGTGGATGCGGTGCAGGCAGGAACGGAGTGGGAGCAAGATGCCAGACATGACGGGCGTGGAGGGCTTGGGGACCTCTCAAGGCTGGGATACGGGGAGCAGGAGATGGGAGGGTCCTACTTGGCCTTTTTGTACAAACATCCCATGTGCACAGCTTGGCTGCTAGTTCTCTCTAAGGGTGGGGTTTTAGTATTACAGTGAACTAAAGGTGAACCACAGGAGACCAAAGTCATGGTCATGGACACAGACGGCCAATCTGGGCTGACCACCCAGAGGGACCTCGAGGAAGGTGTGCAAGACCTTTACTGTTACAGCTGCAAGGGGGGTAGCAGGTGGAGCCCACATCACCCACAGCCTCAGCATAACCTATGTGCCCTGGCTGGAGGCACCCCAGGACCCTTCCCAGGCTCTAGCCACCTGCTTGGGGCCGTGTCCAGGATGTGCTCACATTGTCACTGAGTGTGGGTCGCCCTACACAACCCCTGGGGCTCGGCAGAGGCCTGGGTGGGGAGTGTGTGCCCGAGCCCCCGCCTGGTCCATCCATCGCACCCCCAGGCACGGAGCCCTGTGCTTGGGGGACGACCGAGGCTGTACCCTCCCCCGTGACTGACGAGGCCACGCCCTCCTCCAACCAAGCAGTGGTTGTATTCCAAATGTGCTTGTCTAAAAATATCCCCTTTCTGTGTGTTTTGACTCCACACCCAAGAGCACGAACGTGTTTCCGCAGAGAGCGGGCGACGTGAACCCGAAACATCTTGGAGTGATTTGGCGCCTTCCTCCCAGGACATTCTCTCCCAGTGTAACATGATGGGGCTTCTCGGGATCTAAAACATCAATCCGGCCAGTGCTTAAGTGGAGGATTTGGCCTCCCAACCATAAAGATCTGAGGCCACGCACTGCTGTTTCTTAAATGTTTCGAAGCATAACATTGACAGCAAGTTTTGCTGTAAGACAATCTGGGAAACGTAACAGCCCTACGAGGTTTTACGCAGCGTGGCAAATCGCTCCGGCACCGGGTTCGCGGGGTCGCTCCGTGCCATCTGGCCATCCCCCTCACTAGGAAGGGGCGCAGGGCTGCAGAGCCACGTGGCCCAAGGATGGTGACCGGCGTCCACTTCCAGTCAGGCTGCTGATGGGACACTGAGCCCAGGGGCTGCTTGGCACTTTTTCCTGCGCTCCCTCCCACGCTCCAGACGAGAGCCTCCCTTGGCGGGGAGCGATGCCCGGATGCATAGACGCTATGCTCTGCACTCCGCTGCCCCACGTAGAGAACAAGAGGGCTTCCCCATCACCAGCCAGGAGCTCTGATCCCCTGAGATGGACCGAAGCTGGGGTCGGTCTTCCTCAGGTTGGGGCCTGGGCACAGCTCTGCCTTTTGTGTGAAATCAGTGGATGAAACTTCACCTGCTGAACCCACATCATGACTTGGATTCCCTACTCAGAGACTAAAATAAACAGTGCAAAGCAAAGCATGACTCTCTCTGGAAAGGGACAGGGTCATGAACACACTGAACTCCAAGATCGAGAACCAAGTGTCAGGGGGCAGGAGAAAGAGTTGAAGAGGCATTCGCCATCAGATGTCAGATGGACCCCAGCCCAGCACACCCAGTGCAGCTGTGGCCTTGACCCCATGGCCCCAGTACCTGGGATCACCACCTACGCCTTTAATGCCTCACTGCCCCAGAAAGGGGGGACCACTCCAAGGCCATCTTAGAGGGAAGGGACCAGCCAGTCCCTTCCCTTAACCCTTCCCAGCAGAGGAGTGATCCCAGATGCAAGCCCTGCCCGCTGTCTGAGGACCAGCCCTCATGCTGACCCAGGACCACCAGGAAGGACTCTAGGGAAGTTGCTGTTGAAACTCCCAGAGTACCCCTCCCTCTCTGAGACCACTGCAGCCCGCGGCAGGCCCCGGGGACCCTGCAGTCTCCCCTTTTCCCACACCCAGCGGGAGGCTTCAGGGGCTGCCCAGCCTGCCTCTGCAGCCACCTCGGAGTGTCCCCGGGGAGCTGTCCCGTGTTAGCTCACTTGGCCTGGGAATCCCAGCTGTCTGAGAATTCTATGGAATTCCTCACCCTGCACTTGGGGTCCTGCCAGGAAGCAGGGTCCCACGAAGCCGACCTCACCCGGGAATGGGGCATTTCCACGGGAAGAAATTCAGCTCTTCAGATCCCCTCAAACACGCAAGATGTGACCGTGGACTCGGGCCATGCTGTCAGGGCATTTACATCCAGATCCACTCCCAGAAGCCGCAACAGCATGTTTCAGCCAGACTGTCTCCCAAAACCAGTAAATCACTCTATGCATTGTTTTAGAAATGATAATACAAGACCCCACGTCATCTTCCTTACCTTACGAACAGACTCCCAGCTGGATGGAGGATCTGGGGACAGGCCTAGCTGTCCCCACCACAGGAGCCACAGGGGCTCCATCTGTGGCGTCAGCAGGAGGCCTGCTACCCCCACAGACGGCACCTAGTGCCTGTACCCTTCCACAGCACACACAGTCCACCCAGGGCCCAGCCTCTGGGGCACACTCAGCCTGAAGCTGGACCCCAGAGGCTGGGCCAACACTGGCATTCCACAAGGCAATTGCTAGAGCAAGTCCTGGAGGGTCCACCTGGGTGGCCGGAACCCACCTCTCCCCAGGGGATGCCGCCTCAGTGGACAGAGGGCAGACCCAGACCCAGGCTGACACTGGGCACAAGCCCAGGAAGGGGCTTCACCCCAGGGAAGAGAGCCTGAGGGATCTTCGTGCCCACAGCACCCGCATGTCAGGCCTAGGACACAGGACAGACCCAGCTTCGGGGAGTGCATGGACCCAGGCATGGCACCAGAGAAGCCCCCACACCCCAGTCCCACCCAGTGCCCCCATCCTGGGCTCTCGGCCTCTCCTCCATCCTCACGGCCAGAGGCATGGCTTCTTCCAGTCCCTCTCCGTGACTGTTTCCCTGGTCATGTCTCCTCCTGACTGTGACCCTCCTGCCTCCTCTCACGAGGACCTGCAATCTCCTGCCCGGATATGCCAGGACAACCTCCCACCCTGAGATCCTTGACTTAACCCCATCTGCAGGGCCCCTTTGCCTGGTGAGGTGACACGTTCCCGGAACCTAGGTAAGCACAGGGTAACCCTGGGGTCATTCTCCTGCTGACTACATGTGTGCTCTTGGCTCCACTGCAGTCAGGAAACCCCGGATATCCGTGTCCCCTATGGGGGACTGAGTGGGGAGTGATTGGAGCCTTGAGACCATGGGGGTGCACATGCTTCCTTCTGGGTTTCTTTTGGGGGGGGTTGGGAAGGTTTTACAGAGAGGGGACATTATAACCAGGCCACAATGACATATGACCTGCAGGGACTGGGGAGGGAAACAGAGAAAGCAGGCTGGGTGATCCAAAGCCCCCAGAAGGGATGCAGGGACACCCCCAGCTCCTCGAGGACAGGGAGAAGTCCGGTAGCTGGAGGTGGGGCCTGGCTGCAGGGGGCAGGCTGGGGCCTGGACCTCCTGAGTGATCACCTCGGGCACCACCCCGTCCTTGGTGCCACCCTGTGTCCAACTCGTGTGCCCCCAGGTGAGAACAAAGAAGAGGAGGGACCATCCCCCAGGATGACACTGACTTCAGAGGGACACCTGGTAGCCCGTCACTGGGCAGGAAACCTGGTCTGTTCTCTGTGTACTGTCCAAATCATAGCCAGGGGCACCTGTTCCGAAACCCTCTGAGGCCAACTGGCAAGAGGCTGGGGCTGGGGCCACAGCATCTGTGGTCTTCCCTCATCCATTCCTTACATGGTGGGGTTCATGCCTGTCTCCCCACTGGGTACACGGCCAGGACTCGGCCCAGTTGTGAGGGTAGAGCAGCCCTCAAACCCAGGAGCTCATTCCGGAGCCTTCATCATTGGCCACCAGTTGGCTCTTAGCCCATCAGAATCGGAAGTGACACCGGCAGCTGGGGTCTCTGCTGGGTCCCGAGGGCTTTGGGCAAGGCAGGATTGGGTGACTGGGCACCTGGGCCACACCTGCCCCTTCTGCAGGGCCGCTCCCCCAAGAGGGGCTGTCCCTCTTGCACAGCAACTTGGTGACAGGTGTCCTTGGTCCCAGGAGACTAAAGTCAACCCCACCAGGAAGCCCCTTAGCCATTCTGGAGTCTGGACCCCACCTAGAAAGAAATTCACATTCAGAGTAGACTCTAAAACATCCAGCTCCTCGTAACTCCTGAGATGTGCCCTCACAGGTCCCATAGCTCTGCCATACCAGTGCCATCTGGGCATGCCTGGGCACCCATGCACATCTGGGCACCCAGGCATACATAAGCAATTGTGGACACCTGGGGCACCTGTACGTGCCTCGATATCCAGGCACTTCTAGACAGCTGTGCACATCTGGGTTACTCATGTACACCCAGGGCACATGTGCATACCTAGACACCTATGTACACCTGGGCACTTGTGCACAACTGGGTAGCTGGCAACAGCTGGTGTACACCTGGGACATCTGTGCACACGTGGGACATCGGGGCATATCTGGGCACCTATGTACACCTGGGCGCTTGTTCATACCTGTGTATCTGGGGCACACCCGGGCACTTGTGCACACCTGAGACAGGAAGGCTCAGAGCAGCATGGGGTGGTGAGCAAGAGCCACAGTGGGAACACCCCAGCCTCCTGGGCTTCCTGGTGACGTCACCCAAGTATGGGAGTGCTCAGGGCTTGGGGAAAGGGCTTGACTCTGGGCAGGCAAGCATCCCAGCAGTGCAAGACAGAAAGTTATGCATGGGTGTTCCCAGCAGCGCCGTTCATTCGCCAAAAGGCGGGAGCAACACAGATGCCCCAGGTGAGCGAGCAGGTAAATGAGCGTGGTCACCCGGCAACGGGCCCATGCTCGGCCGGAAGGAGGAAGGAGGTGTGACACACATGGCACACGGTGGGTGCTGAGGGGAGGACTCGGACACCGAGGTCACAGCCACAGGATTCCATGTCCAGGAGATGCCTGGACAGACAGATCTACAAAGGCAGGACGCGGACCTGCGCAGTCGGGCTGCAGGTGAAGAAAGGGGTGATGGCGAAGGGTCAGGTTTCTTCTGGGTGCAACAGGTGCTGTTTGTGGTTGTGAGTATACCAGAAACACAGCACTGCACACTGTAAACGGGCAGATCGGGTGATGTGTGAAGCACAGGTTCCTGAAACTGGTTGTCAGGACCGAGGGTCCGCAGCTGAGCCCTAGGGAGAGGCTGCGGCTGCCAGGCTCCCCCGTGCCGGCTCCACAAATAGGCTCTGGCCATGGCTCCTGTCCCCAAGTCATTGGGCAGTTTCTCTGGCTCTTTCATTTATTTTTTTCCATGAACATTCACTGCAGGGGCTGCCCGACAAAACACGGGGCACCCAGGCATCTGAGTTTCACAGGGACATGACTACACTGTTAGTGTAAGTTTGTCCCAAAGATTGCAGGACATTCTTGCCCCAAATGCTATTCCTTGTTTCTCCGAATTCAAACCTGGGGCGTCCTGGATTTTAGCGGCCCCCTCTGGCCACCCTGCCTGGACCCCGCCGGGGGCCGCATGCTCAGACCCAGAGGCTCAGCGCCTGGAGGACGGCCTGGCGTGGAAGGAGCGGGAGGCAGCAGTGGCGGTCACCGGCCACCAGGCGGCGCAGCACAGAGGCCTCCTGGGCGCCCAGCCCAGCCCCTGGAGACCTGGGATGGTCGCGGCTGGCAAGCCCCTGCCACAGAGCCAGCCATGCTGCAGAGCCCAGCTTCTGCAGAGACGCGCCAGGCGGGGGCGGCCCAGAGCCTGGGGGACACGAGTCACCCGCCGCGAGGGGCCCCTCAACACCAAGAGCAGTGGGCGCAGGGACTCCTCTTCCCGTTCTTCTTTCCATTCTATTTCTATTTCCAAGGGACTTCTAAACAGGCCTTAGTTCCCGAAAGGCACGAAAGGGGAGACTCCAGCGCATCCTGCGGGCGTCCATGTCTGTGAGCCCCCCTCCCCCGGCCTCTGTCTCCCCGGGACACAGTGTGGGGCTGGCCGCGTCTGACACCAGACTCCACTTGGCCCCCTCATGAAAACTCGCCTCATCCTCGGGTCACAGATGGCGGCCGCGGCTGGGCTGAGGCCGGGGGGCTTCAGACCCTCCTCCCTCAGCTGTGCCCCCTCCCAAATTATCATGTGACCCATGTCCACAGTGAGCTTGCCGGGGCCAAGACCGGACAGAGGGAAGGTGAGGCTGGGCCGGCCTCCCACAGGGACCCGTAGGACTGGGAAGAGGTGGGGGAAATCTGTGTTTGGGGTGGCGGGGGTGGGAGGAGGTGGGGCAGGTGAGGGCCTCTCGGGTGGTGGGTGCTGGGTGCTGCCTTGGGATCCGCTTCCCCACGTCCAGCTGAACAAGGCACGGGAGCAAGAGGGGTGGTGACGGGTGCTCTGAGCCTGGGTGTGTCAGGGACCAGAGACTTCAGGGCAACCCTAGGCCCTGGCTCGAGATCAGTGAACACCACCCAAGGGAGCAGCCCTAACCAGGGTGGCCCGGGACTCAGGGATGGTCTGACCGGGCAGCAGGGCCTGATGGAGGAAGAGCTGGAAGGCCGGGTTATCCTCAGGAACCTTGGAGCTGCCAGGCCAGGGAGCTGGGTTCCAATCCCCACTGCCTCGCTTTCTGGCTGTGCGGCCTTGAGCAAGCTGCTTGACCTCTCTGTGCCTGCCTCTGGGGTAGGGCTGTCTTTGGATGAGCCAATGGGCGCTGAGCACAGAGAACCATGCCCGGCGGGAATGCAGAACGAGGGGTCCAAGACATGGCCGTCCACTCGCCGTCCTGCCTCACGTGAGGAACCGAGATGCTGAGGCAGGAGCCTGCGGGTGGGCAGTCATGGCTGGGAGTCCCAGGGCCCTGCCACATGGGCCCATCAAGATGACTGGGCTTGCGGGGAATGGCTGGGCTGGAGGGCAGGCGATCAGAGGCCAGGGTTGGGGGCAGCTGTGAGCAGAGGACACACAGGCCCCCGGTGTGGCCGGTGAGTCCCAGGCCTGGTCCCCAGATGCCAGGCGTGACTCTCTGTGAGGGGTGGCCACAGGGCTGGGACACGACCTCCCCCACCACATGCGGCTCTCAGCCCAGCCAAGTCCAGGCGGGCAGGGGTCCTGGGCCCCCAGCTCTCACCCACTGGCAGCCCTGGTCACAGCTGCCCCAGGAGCTAGCCCCGTGTGGGCTTTGCTGTGGGTTCCCTCCCGCCAACTTCTGATATTTTGAGGCCCACTTTTATATTTTAATGCGAGTTTTTATGGAAATATTTATGGCGCACATGTAGCGCGTAAAACACCATTGTAAAGCAGTTCCGCCCGCCGCTGCCGAAATAAATGATGCTGGGCTGTGATTTCACAGGGCTCTCAGGTCCGTGCTGCCGTAATGAGAACGGTCTGCTCCCGCAGCGGCCGCGGCCAGGGAGCCTTCACATCTGTCTGCTGGGACCACCCCCCCCCCCACAGGCACTGCAGAAACACTCACCGCCTGGCCTCCCTGCCCCCTGGAGGGCTGACCTGGGTAGGGGGGCTGGGGTTGGGCCTCTGGGACAGGGCAGGCCTCGAAAAGACCCCCTCTGGGTCTCCATGTGACTTTTTTGAAGAAAGCCACCAGGAGAAGAAACCTCCAGCTGGACCTGACTCAGTTTCCCCACCGGTAAACTGGCAGCACCTTACTCTTTGGCTGTTCTCTCCAGTGGGAAAAACCTAAATGCAGTCATCCCAGGAAGACCCCCGCCCTGACTGCCCGGCCTGGGAATTCCCACGCTGCCCAACCCACTAACTTGCAGATCCGGAAAGTTCTTTCACTAGCCTGGTCCTGCTGTCCAAGGACGCCCTGAGCCGTCCTTAGTCACACAAGAACTCGAGAACAAAAGTCACTTTGGCTGCACCTACCTGGTGGCTTAAGGGGGCAGAGCTCGGCCCAGCCACCGAAGAGGCCAGGTTTAAAAATTAATACACCGCTGTCAGCAAGCCCTCTCCGGGCCCGAGCGCCCGCCGCCTCTTGGCCCAGGGCTGGGAGGCCATGAATAATTGAGCATCACTCGCGAAACCTCCGAGGCGGTGAGCACGGGAATTACGGTTAAAAGCAAGCGGGGACTTCCAGGCCTCCAGCTCAGTGAAGCAGCGGAGATTGTGCAGGTGAACACCCCGGGTCTGGGACCGGTGACCTGACCCGCCTCGGGGAGCCGTGGCCCTCCCGGGCCCCCGTCCTGGGCAACCCTGCCCACCCCTCAGCTTCTCGAGGCTGCCTCCTCACCGGCTCTTCGGGGACCATTCCCCACTGTCCCGTGAGGGTGCTGGGAGAAGGCATCAGATGGAGAATATCCCGGTATCCACGCAGGAGCAGCTGGCCAGCAGGTGGGGATTGTCACCCCTCGGCTGGACTGAGGGGCAGACCGAGGCCTCAGAAAATGCCACCTCCGTCTTCAGCCTTTCTAGAAAGTTCTAGAAAACTCCTTCCACTGGATCCAGCGAATGCCACAGTCATTCCAGAAGGCGGCTTCTGTGTGCCGAGGACGCGCTTGCTCATCGTGACAGCCTGTCACGGCCTGCAGGGGTGGAGCCTATCCCGAGCCCACTTTCAGATGAGAGGGGGTGTCGGGGACTCGCGACTCCCCAAGGTCACTGCTGGGTGCACGGAGGCCAGGCCCAGGGCTCGCGCCTGGCTGCAGCGGGCTCTCCCTCCTCCCTCCCGCCACCAGCTCTCCAGGCCACAAGCCGCCAGTTCACAGGAATGGCCAGCATTTATGGCATCTGTGTCTGAGGTCTTCTGATGCAAAGAGAGCCCTGAAGGCTGGGAATCGGGAGACCGGGTGAAGGAAGCCATGTCTCGGCGCTCCATGAAGATAACAGAAGCCAAGACAGAGACAAGGCATCAAAAATGGCCTCCAGCCGGGCTCGGTGGCTCAGGCTGTAATCCCACGCCTTCGGGAGGCTGAGGTGAGCGAATTGCCTGAGCCCACGGGTTCGAGACCCGCCTGGGCAACTTGGCGAGACCTCATCTCTACAATAAATCAAAAAACTAGCCGGGCATGGTAGCACGTGCCTGTAGTTCCAGCTACTTGGAAGGCTGAGGCAGAAGGATCTTCGGAGCCCAGCAGGAGAGGCTGCGGTGGCCGGGAGCAGCCACTGCACTCCAGTCTGGGTGACAGAGTGAGACTCCAACTCAAAAAAAAAAAAATGTCCTCCCCAAGTCTCAAGAAACCACTCTCCCCTCAGATCCCAGATCCAAAGTGTTTATTTCAAACCCCCGGGCTGAGGGTGGGGGGCACCGGGCCCCAGGGTCCCTGGGCAAGTCACTAGGTCCTGCTCAGCAGTGGTCTCCCTGCTCTCAAGGGGACCCCAGAAGGTGCACAGGGAGTTGTTGCTGGGGCCGAACTGTGTCCCCAGAAGGGGGGCTGAAGCCCTGCCCCCTGTGCCCAGGACGCTGACTCCTCTGGAAACGGTCTTGGCAGAAGCCATCGAGGGGATGAGGTTGGAGCTGGGCCTGCTCCAAGGAAAGGGAAAGTGACCACGGAGGCGGGCCGGGGACGCAGCCACAGTCCAAGGGTGCCGGGAGCCCCTGGGGCTGGAAGGGGCAAGAAGATCCTCTCGGAGGCTGTTCAGGGAGCACAGTTTTGCTCCCACACCACGGTTTTGACTTCTACCCCCAGACTGTGAGAGAGTAAACTTCTATCCTGAACCACCAGGCTGAAGCACGGTTTTCAGCACCCCTGGGAGCTCGCACCCCGGAGGATACGTGTCAGGCGCTCAGGGGACACAGCTGGCACTAAATAAGGGGGGTCGGGTGCCCAGGGAAAAGGAATGGTGGGTCAGAAGAGGCAAGACGGAAAAGCCTTGGGGCATGTGGCGTCTGCAGGACAAGTAACCCTGGGGGTCCTCGGCGCCCCGGCCCGCCCAATCCTGCCCACCCCGGCGACCCCAGCCTGGCCCGCCGCCCGCCACCGTGTTCAACGTTCGCCGCCTGCATTCCTGTCTGCAGCCCACGCACCCGCTTTATTTATTCATTTTGGGGTTCAATCGTGTTTCCTTTTGTTCCGCAAATGCGTCCCCACACTGTTGCATGTTTTAAATATTCACGCATGTAAAAGAATGGGAACACGCGTCGCTGATCCATTATTTAGGGCACTTTTTCTCTGATAAACAGAAGCCCATGTGAAGGGAATTTTGCATTTTATTTCCATTAAAGCCTCTCGTTAAAGTTTAAAGCCTGCTTTGTCCCTGTCCCCACGGCTGATATTTCCGTCTGTCAGGGAACACGGCCGCTTGTCGCTGTGACGGGGTTCTGGGCAGGAAGGGAAATGCCAGCCTGTCAGCCATGACGGGCCTGCCAGGGTTGGGTTTTGGGAGGCTGGTCAGAGCCCGAGGAGGAAGCGCCACGAACCCCCTGGCATGATCACAGCAGCTCCTAGCGGGGCGGCCTGGATGGAGAACCCTGGGGAGCCGCCCACCTGCCCCGGAGTGGCCCCTGGCCATGGCCCCAGCATCTGAGCACAAGTGCAGACAAGGACATATATGTTAAGTGTGCACAGACACGGACACACAGGGAGCAGCTGGTGTGTTCGTGGGACCTGGTACACAGGCCCGTGCTGGAGCCCTGGTGGTTCTTCACCCACACATGTGCACGAGCGAAGTTTCTCACACCTGTGTACACACCATGCACACGGGGACAGCCGGGAGATGCTGTCCCCTGGAGCCCCGGCCAGTGCCCTTGACCAGTCCCAAGGCTGGAGGGGCCTTGAACCCAGAGTCCTGGGTGAGGCCACAGGAGGGTGTGTACGTGGGCACTGTGTATGGGTGACACAAGGTCACACTTGCACGCAGGAGGATGTACAGACATGCATGTAAGTGTGCATGTGCATGCATGTGTGTATACATGCATGCATGTGCACGAGCGAGGACCCCCCCAAAAACCAGAATTATCTTTTGGAGTACGGGGCCGTTGTGGTACAGGCTTCCCCTGCTAGGAAGTGTTCTAAGAACCCATGGGAATCAGCACACCAGCTAACGTTGTCAAGAGAGACAATTTGTGGAAGAAACGTCCTGAGTTGTGGCAAACAGGTGACGAGTTCTTCCACCATGACAACGCACCTGCCCACACCTCGCTGTGTTCAGCAGTTGTTGACCCGAACCAGCATGACTCCTGTGCCCCACCTTCCCTATTCACCTGATCTCACTGCAAGCGACTTTTCTTTCCCCAGATGAAAAAAGTCCTCAAAGGGAAACATTTGGCAGTTGTGGAGGAGGTGAAACAGAAGACGGCAGAAAAACTGAAAGGCATCAAAATGGACAAGTTCAAAAACTGTCTCGAGCCATGCAAAAAGCATCTCGATGGGTGTACTGCATTCAGTGGAGAGTCCTGGGAAGAGACTGAAGCATAAACATGTAAGAATGAAGACATAATTTCTATAAATTCTGCTTGGGGGAGGTCCCCTTGTGCATGTGGCTGTATGTACACACGTGCATATATGGGTATGTGTGCATGTGATTGCGTATGTGGTGATGGGTACACATGTTCATGTGTTTGTGCATTCATGTGTGTGCGCACATGTCCGTGTGTATGTGTGTACTACATGTGTTCTGTGCAAGTGTGCACATGCCCCTGTGTGTATATATGTGTGCTATGCAAATGTGTGTGTGTGTGCGTGCCTGTCTGTGTACTCGTAGGCGTGCATGTGTGGACATATGGACTGGCCCCAGCCTCCTACAGCTTTTGTCCCTTGGGGACTGGCCACATGGTGGGACAGTGTGACCCATTGAAAAAAGACCCCCACAATGGCAGGGAGCATCAGGAATTGTGGCCTGAGCCCAGGCTGGCCATCAGGTCCGAGGACTGGGCAGAGCAAAAATCATGCAGTGGCCGTTGGTGACACCTGCCAGCGTGCTGTGCACTGCCCAGTACTCTCCAGCCAAAAACGGGCTCTGTCCTCCCACTGTTCCTGGGACTCCAGACTGAAAGGTCCCAGTCAGATAACCCAGATGCGTGGGGAGGGGCTTCACGCCCACCCTGAAGCGCGGCTGGTAGTTGGTCATTTGCAGCAAAGCCAGAATAAACGGGCACATTCACCTCCTGGTAAGCCAAGACCCTGGCCCCCTCAGGATCTGCCACGTGTGCCCCGGCCACGTCTCCCCAGCCAGGCTTCCAGATGGCCTCCCCTGGGCTGAGCCTCCAGGTCCTCAAGTCAAGGACGAGCCCTGTGTCTGGAGTGTTCTAGGGCCTTTCTGGAGAAAGTTTTCTGCCTCCTTCCAGAGCTCTCTGTCCTGCAAGCCCAGCTGCCATCTGGGGGGGGGTGTTCCCCAGGTCCCTGTGGCTTCTGCTGGGCAATATCAGGGGTCATTGACCTCCCCTGTCCCACTCAAAGTCAGGCCGCCGTGGTCAGGGTCAGAGTTGCACAGCAGACCCATGTGGAAGGGGTGGGAGACGCCCTGGCCAGCGGCTCTCGTGGCCCCTCGGGGAGAGCTGACTGGCTCTGGGACGTCCTGGGATGAGAAGCAGGACAGGCAGCTCGGCTGCGCAGAAGGAAAAGGGCCTGGCTGTCCCTGGAGCAGACAGCACACCACGGGCCTCAGGGGCAGGCAAACCCCAGGAGGGACAGACAGCCCAGGCAGACACAGTCAGAGCATGGGGGGAGCCGAGAGCCACCCTGCAAGGGGCCCTCCTTCCATCCCCCACGGTGGACAGACCGGGAGTCGGGGGCTGGGACTAAGGCACCCTGCCATGGCCCTTCACTTGGAGGCTACAGCAAGCGCCAGGGGGAGGGCAGCACAGGCCTTGAAGGACTTGAAGGACTGCGGAGATGCCCTGGGGGACCCAGCGACCCCCCCATGCCCTGTCCAGCCTGGGCCGGCCCAGGCAAGGCTCTGCTGCCCTCAGGAGCCCCAGGTGGGCCATTAGACTGGCCCTTGGGCAGAGCCGGCTCTGCTCTGTGTATGGCCAAGGGTGAAGTGGGACTGGGCCTGGGGCTGGCCTGAGAGCCCACCCCAGGGCAGGGTCTGTGTAGCAGGCGGGAGGTTGCACCTGCGGTGGGCAGGGTTGACCAGGGACCCCTCCCAGATGCCCTGCTGAGCAGGAGGCCAGAGAGGCTGTCGGGGGATCCCTGCTTCATCCCAGCCCTTGGCACAGGAAGCCCGGGTGGGACCCCGAGGGCTAAGTTGAGCACAGGGCCACAGTGCACTGTGTGACAGGGAGAGCCCTGATCGCAGGTGAGAGTTCACACCTGGGGATGGAGGGATGCACCATTGCCTTTGGCTCTGGCCAGGGTGATGTGGACACACTGTATGGCCCCAGGTCTGGTGAGGGCCAGCAGCCTGGCGGGGCAGAGACAGCAAACCCTGGGCATGAGGCGGGGGATCCCCCAAGGAGGAGGAGGAAGAGGCTTGAGGGCTCCTCCAAGGTGGGGAGGGGCCACCTGCATAAGAAGGATGCAGCACACAGGGGCACCCAGCAGAACTGCACCAATGGGCCCTGGAGTGAGCCAGTGTGCCTGTCAAAAGAAGGGAGTGATGCCTTAGATTCGTGATGTCTGCCTGGACACAGGCAGGGCATTTGATTAGTGATGTCTGCCTGAACATAGGTGGGATATTTGATTAGTGATGCCTGCCTGGACACAGGAGGGGCATTTGATTAGTGATGTTTGCCTGAACATAGGTGGGATATTTGATTAGTGATGCCTGCCTGGACACAGGAGGGGCATTTGATTAGTGATGCCTGCCTGGACACAGGAGGGGCATTTGATTAGTGATGTCTGCCTGGACACAGGAGGGGCATTTGATTAGTGATGTCTGCCTTGACATAGGTAGGGTGTTTGATTAGTGATGTCTGCCTGAACACAGGTGGGGTGTTTGATTAGCAATGTCTGCCCAAATGCAGGTGGGGTGTTTAATCAGTGATGTCTGCCTGAACGCAGGAGGGGCATTTGATTAGAGATGTCTGCCTGGACATGGGATGGGTGGCAATGGCCCAAGCACCACCCTGCACAGGCCCAGGTTGCTGGGGCCACTGCCTGGGCTGTGTCTCCACTTGCTAGGGCCACTCAGGCCATGTTCCATGAAGGCTCAGCACAGGGGCACTCAGAAGCTGGCCGAATACACACACGGCAGCCAGGAGTGGTGCCTGGGGGTTGAGGGGGCTCGGAGCCCCTGCCAGCAACATCCTCCCCTCCCCAGGCTGGCCCAGGGGGAGGACCCAGGGGGTGGGGTGGATGATAGGAGCACGGGGTGGTGACACCCCAGTGTGGGCCCCAAAGGTATGGGCACAGCCGGCCCAGGAGGCAAAGTAGCCACAGCCTCCCAAGTCAGGGTCAGACTGGGCTACCCCAGTGCCAGGATGGGCCCAGGTGCCGACACAAACACCCACCGCCACTGGACTTGCTCACCAAGACGTGGACGCTCTGGAAGCCTGACCTCTGACGAGGTTCTCTCGCGCCATCACAGAGACTTTACGATGGGGACAAGCTTCTGAATGGGCATCAGGGTGCCCTTGGCTCTGGGACCCTGGTGAGGCCCGCGTGACTCGCTGCTCCCTGGAGGCCCGTCCTGATGGCACGGGAGGCAAGACGGCATTGAGACTTGACCCGGGGACCACAGAGGCCTGGCCCATGGGGTCAGTCACAGGCAGGACACGCGAAGTCTGGTCCGGAGCCCAGGTGGGCGGGTGCAGGCTCTGTGAGCCCACAGCAGGTGCGTGGCCATCCGTGGCTGGAGAAGCACACCCCCCCGGGCTGGCCAAGAGCCCCGTGGGCGTCACCCAGGCCCACCTGCACACCTCCTCCCACACCACTGCGCCCGGGCCCCCTCACGCCCCAGTAGGGTCAGGCAGGGGCCACACGGCATCCTGTGGAGAACCGGGGAGAAGTCTTGGCTCACGTGCCCCACGTGGGCACCCAATGCTCACACGCATCACCACACGTGCACACACTCTCATACACATCACCACATGTGCATGCACACACTTCTGTCACCATCCGTGCACACACAAACTCGCACCACCACACCTGCACACATGCACTCACATCACCACATGTGCATGCGCATACTCACACACATCATCACACGCACACACACCAACATGCATTGCCACACGTGCATGCGCCACTCAGCTGCATCACCTCATGCGAACACACACATATGCATCACCACACATGCACACAAACTCACACATCAGCGCACGTGAGTGCACACACATGCATCACTGCACATGCATGCTCACACACATTGCCACACATGCACACAGACACAATCATACACATCGTCACACATGCACTCCCACACCCATGGGCTCACACTCACACGTGTCACACGCACCCTGCACACTGGCATGCACGTGCTCACAACGTCAGCCAGCCATGCCCTCCACCTCCCCCATGGCCTCTGGGACCCCCACAACCCCACGCTTGGGGACGGGCACGTCCAGGTTCTGCATCGATCGCCCAGCGGCGCCTCGGGCTCCCGACAGCCTCTGAATGCCACAGCCCATGGTCCCCGGGGCCGCCTGACAGGTGGCCCAGCCGGGAGATTTATCGACCCGCGAGGCGGCGGATGGGATGACGGTGGCGGCTCCTCCCGCGCTGAATTATCTCTGACAGAAATAAAAGTCAGCTGAGCACCGGGTTTCGATGGGCCACAATCTGTTAGCAGAAAATTGGACTGTCACCAGCGTGCCATGTTCATTTTGGCTGATTAAAGAGATATTAATCTGCTGTCACGGCGGCAGCTCTGTCAGCACAGCTAACGGGCTGGCGAGACAGGGCTGCGCGCAGGGACAGTGCACGGCACAGCGGGCAGTGACTGTGCACCTGGGAAGGGCTGTCTGCTCTGGGCCCCTCAGGCAGCGGCCCCCGGGCGGGCCTTGAGGACACAGAACCAGCTGCGGGGGCTCTGGCGTCCTGGGTGCCATCTGCGCATCTGGGGGTGCCTGGCGCGAGGGCTCGCCTGCACCCACACAGAGGAAGGATCCGGAACCTCACAGCCTCCACGCCTCCGGCCGGGTTCCTATCTACACTGGCATGGGCACTGGGTGGCGGGGGACACCAGGATAAGCCAGCAGGAGTGACCTTGTGGGCCGGCCCTGGTGCTTACTCCTGCAGCAGAGACCCAGCCAGCAGCATCCCCACCCCTGGGGCCTCTGGATGGGACTCTCAGAGCCCACGTCAGCACCGGCCGCCAGATGAGCACAGGACCCCCAGGTCAAGAATACTCTAAGGAGAGGGTGATGCAGCCTCTACGGAATTCCTCACCCACCCCATGCCCTGGGAGTATGTCTTGGGTCAGGGTCTCGTAGGATCCAGGAGGACACACCCCTCAAGGGCTTCCTGAGGGCCCTGACAGAGCTGAGGAGCCCACCTGGGGCCTTGGTGTCCGGGATCTGTCCCTCCCCCACCCAGGTTCACACTCCCGCCCGTCCCACGGCGTGGGGCCCTGCCTCGTGCCCAGAGAGCAGCAGCTCCGGTGAGCCGTGTCTCACGAGCCTGGCCTGACCCACATTGGGCCTCATAGTTTCTCCGTCCCCACCGACGCCGCCAAGGTCACGCTGGCCACCATGCCAGGCCAAGCTCTGCTCTGCCCACCAGGGACCCTGACCATCAATCACCACACGGCCCTCGCACCCTCCTGAGCAGCCAGCTGGGGGCAGGCCGGCGGTGGAGGCCACCAGAGCTCTGCCGTGGGCATAAGTGGCCCTTGGAGCCGAGCTGGTGGACAGCCCAGAGGGCACCGGGCCTGTCTTGGCTGCTGTCTGGAGTTGCCGGCTGAGGGCCGACGCAGAGAGGCCGGTGGTGGACATCACAAAGCCCCAGGGCGCCGTCCCTCTGCAGCCCTGGGAGGTCCCCGCAGTCCTGGGGCCCCAGCGCCAGCCTCTCCAAGGGGGGTGGCCCAGCTGATGCTGGCTGATCACAGACCCCCATCCCTGGGCACTCCTGGCCCTTGCAGGAGGCGGCTCAGAGCAGCTCAGAGAATCCACTGATCAGCCTGACAGGGAGCCCAGGGACACGGCGACTTCAGGCTGGGCGGGATCCAAGGTGGGTGCAGGCTCCATCCGGTCACCTCCCGGCCCAGCCCTCCCCTCCCCAGTGCCCACAAAGCTGGCCCAGCCCCCAGGAGGTCTGCGCATTTCAGAGACGAGTGTCTGCTGGGAAAATGGCCCCTGGAAATAACCAGCCACTACTGCCTCTCAGGAGGAGGGCAGGAGGGAGGGAAAGAAGAAAGGGGTGGAGCTAGCCCAAGGCAGACTGCCTGGCCGAGTTCAAGCCATGTGTCCCCCTCTGCCAAGCACCGAGGTCTGGAGAGGAGCGCCCGGCCTGGGTCCTGCCCACCCTTGGCCTGAGCCCTGTGGGCAGGGGATGGGTTGCCAGAGGCATTGACTTGACAAAAAGCTGACTTCCCAGGAGCCAGTGGAGAAGCAGACAGAGCCGCCACCTGCCCACTTCGGAGCCAGCACAAGGCCTTGGCACCTGCGAGGTCCCCACCCCAGACAGCTGGCCCCTGGGGGACCCCGGCTTAGTGGAGGCCCAGCACCAAGTACATGAAGTTTAGTTTGTGCACAAGCAAGCGTCTCAGCACCAGGCTCCCCGCGCTCCCGGAAAGGCCCCCACCCTGCGGGGCTCAGAGGGCTTTGAGGCTGAGACTGAGGGGCAGGGGCAGCCTGCAGGGACACCCAAGCTTCACCGAGCTGCACCACCTGTGCAGGTGCATATGGCACGCCCAGCCCCGACAGGGGCGGGACCCTCTTCTGGGCAAGTCAGGGTCCAGCAGGGCCCAGGCAGCAGGACCAAGGGGGCAGCAGGGCTTGCTTGGGGTGTTGTCAGGCTGAGCAATTGCTGGTGCTGCGGGCTGGGCACGGGTGGGCACATGTGGGCCCTGATGTGGTAGGCTGCTCCTCCCGGCCTCCGCCCCCTCCCAGGCCAGGGTTCAGGTAGGAGACCCAGGGCAGCCCAGACAGAGAAGCAGCCTCAACTCCAAGGCCACATGGTCTGCACTAGCTGTGCTGAGCACAGAGCCACAGGTGATGTAGCCACATTTCAGAGGAGGAGCCTGAGGCCAGGGGGGTCCCCAAGCCACATGGCACACGGGCAAAAGGGGCACGGTTCACCCCAGACATTCCTAGGGCAGACACTGGTTTTGTGAACTGTGACACCGTTCTGCCTCCGCACAGCCACCCCCCTTCACTGGGTGGGACAGCCCAGGGCCGGCAGAGACGCGCACACAGGCCAGGCAGCCCAGTGCCCTCCCAGGTCACCAGGCACACGAGCAGGTGACAGTAGCAGCCGGGCATCCTCTGCCTGTCCTGGGCCTAAGCTTCTGCCTGGTCCCCTGAGGCTTCCCAGGACACAGGAGGCCAGCTCAGGCCTGGCTCCAGTGCTGACCCCATGAGGGCACAGCCAGTTGCAAGTTGCAAGGGAGCAGAAGTGAGGAGAAGTGGCCCGGGTCCAGTCAGGTCTAGGGCTGGGGAGGGATGCAGCCGCCCTGAGCTCGTCAGCACGGCCGCTGTGACGCGTGCCCCAGTCTGATGGCTCCACGTGAGGAAAGCAGTCCTCCCATGCCCCGAGGCTGAACATCCCAGTCAGGATGTCCATGGCCAGCCCCTCCTGCACCTCTCAGCTCATACCTCTGCGTCTGTCCTCACCTCCTCTTCTTGTAAGGACATCAGTCACATGGGATCTGAAGGCCCTGCCTCCAATAACGTCGTGTCCTCAGGTCCCGGGGTCAGGACTGCAACCTGGGGGCTTGGGGGACATGGTCGCCCACCCTTCCTAGTCCCTGAGCCTCCGTCTCTGCCCAGAGCAGGTCATGCCCCGCTGGGGGTGAGGCACGAGTCTCTTGGCTGGCGGAAGTCCCCCAGCCTTGCCTCTTCCGGTCCCAGTGGGTAGAGACCGAGGCCCAAGGACCAGCCTGGACGGCATCTGCCCGGCTCATCCCCGTCTGGGCAGAGCACAGTGCTGGCCGCATGAAATATGCAGGAGTTCTGCTGTTGAATTAACTATTTGTTGACTTATAATTTAAAAGATGTGTGCCTGGCCCTTAACAAACATCCCAAACCAATGTCTGCTCCAAGACGGCCAAGCCCCTCGGCCCCCAGGGACCCCTCTGCAGTTTCACCTGGTGCTGCATGGGGCTCTCGGGTGACCCGGGGGGCACAGGCCCCTCCTGTCCCCGTGCCAATCCTGCCAGCTTCCTGGCTGACGCCCAAGTCTCCTAGACGGCCCCGCGGCAGCGAGGGCATCTCTGCCTCCTTTAGGTCTGGCAGGCACTGAGCCGGGTCCGAGCCACACCGACCACGGTGGCGACACATGACCTTGCCGTGACTATGAGCTGGGCACACAGGAGATCCTGTGCCTCATTTGAGGACCACTGACGCCTGACGAGGAGAGTTTATTATTCGATAGACTTTATTCCTGAGAGCAGTTTTAAGGTCAAAGCAGAGTCAAGTGGGAGGCATGGGCAGTCGCCCAAGCCCGCCCCAACTGCTCGGCCACCCTCGTCCACGCCCCACCAGCACAGGACGTTGCCACCACAGGTGAAGCCACACGGAGCCATCAGTGCAGCCCCTGCTTGGAGCCAGGCATCGAGTGGGTCTGAAGATTGATGTGAACCTACCCCTGTAGGGTCCCGCCGAAGAGTTTCACAGCCCCGAGACCCCTCAGTGTTCCCCTCAGCCACAGACCCCTGGCTCCCACTGACCCTTGTCTCCCCGTGTTGCCCTTTCCAGAAAGACCTGCGGCTGCCGTGTTTGGAGACCATCGCTTCTCGTGAGTGCATGTGTCTCCATTTGGGGACTAAATTTTTATTGTGCTTATATCCCAGACCTGGTGAGCGCTAAAGTCACACACCAGGGCCCTGCTGGAACCGGGAAGACACCCCGCTCCTGACCGCTGCTGTCCGGGCCTTGGAGTCACATGGCTCGACCCGCACACACATCCTCCAGGGCGCAGGACAAGGCCGGCCGGACACAGCTCGGCCCCGGGCGGCTCAGACATGGGACTGTAGCTCTGGGGGCCGAGACCCGACCCCAACGCCCTGGTGGCCAGGCCTCTCGGCACAAGTAGCCGTCGGCAAAGCTGCTGTGGGCAGGAGGTTGAGCTTCTGCAAGCCCCGCCCTGGCTCCGGAAGCAGTGGAACGGCCGGGACCGCAAGGTTGAAGCCCACGCCAGAAATAATCACTATGTTGAGACTCCCATGTTGCGTCCCTAATGGCATTACCAGGGCACGGGGATTAAGCCCGGGAAGATAATTGCCAGAATATCAGACTCCAAAGTGTAATCACATCTATTAAAAATGACACGCTAGGAAAATCCACGGGATTATGGTGCGAGGGCTGTCCCCCAGGAGAGCCCCTCTGCAGAGATAAACACCCCTGACATCCCCACATGGGGGCCCTACTCCCGCTGCCATGTAAGCCTCACAGGAGGGGCTCTCAGAGCAGGCCACCTGCTGTGGGCTTGGAGCAGTGACTTCCCAAGGCAGAGACGTCCTCGCCGTGAGCACATGTGGCTCCCGTGGCCAGGTGTCCTGCACCAGGCAGGTGGGCCCAGCGTGTCCCCTTGAGGGTCTACTCTGAGCCCCTGGGCAGCCCCCCATGACTGCCTATGAGCTGCCATCGGGAAGAAGAGACAATGCCCAATGGGCCCTGAAGAGTCCACCTGGGCATGGGTACAGTTTGCAAACCCCTGGGGATGAGTAGGGAGAGGGGTGGCAGGAGACAGATGACCCAGGCACGAGGACAGGGGTGCAGTGAGTAACCCCTTGCAGAGGTGCAGAAGGGCCCAGAGTATGTCAGGAAAAGGGACCTGGACACACCAGCAACAGGGGAACATTGTACTGCCAGGACCCCCAGGACTGGAAGCAGGAGGGAGGAAAGGCCGGCAGTGGTCTTCCTGGGGGGCGAGTGGCACCACCCACCCTCACCTGAGTGAACCTGCAGATAGGTATTCCTGGCAAGGTGGGGAGTCAGACAGCTGTGTGAAGACAGGTGCCTCACCAAGGTTGGGGACCCCATGAGTGAGTGCCCACGAGCAGTCAACACACTTAAAGAGAACCCTCTGTGAGGTCATCACCCTGACACTCAGCAGCCATTGTGCATGGAACTGGAAGCCCATGAAAGCTTCCAGAGCCACACTCGGGTCCCTCACATGGCTGGTGCCTTAGATTCGCCTCCAGCAAAAGGTCCACAGCCTGGGCAGGGCTGGGTCTCCAGGGATCCCATGGGAAGCCCCTCTCATGGGGGGTCATCTCCTGGGAACGCCCCTGAGACCCTGGGTGTTGGTGACTAACCCAGTCACGGACTGAGCAAGCTGGCTAATCTCTGGAACCCTAAGAGGGACAGCCACGGACCAACCCATGGCCTGCAGCTGTCATAAGGGTGTCAGTGAGAAAGGGAGGTCGACGTCATCACTGAGCTGCACAAGAAGTGGGCCAGGACCCCAAGGCTTGGAGGAGCAGCTGCTGGGCTGGATGTGCAGACCCCACAGGGCCGGGCTGCATTGGACCCCCGGGCCACCACTCATGGCTGGAAATGGCCCCTTACCAGGGCCAAAGCGGAAGGCTCCTGCCAGGCCACTTGTCTTGCATGTGCCTGTGCATATATGTGTGTCGACGTGTATGCATTGATGTGTGCTGTGCATGTGTCATGTGTCTTGTATGTGGGTGTGTACTCCAATTCTCCAATGAGAGAGGAGAGAATGTTCTCACCCCCCTGCCCAGTACAGGCCTGACTGTTCTGACATCTCTGGGAGGCCAGGCCCTGACAGGCGGGACAGGCGGGCTGCAGCCTACCACCTCGTCTGCCCACATCCCGGGAGAGATGTTCAAAGTCAGTGAAGGTCAGTGGTGGAGCAGTCCATGTTCAGTTCACCCCAAGTCCCAACACCATCCCTAGAGGCCTGGGACCCACGGAGGCCATGCAGGAAAGCCAAGGGATGGGGAGACTGTCGCCCTGCACCAGAGCATCCTGAGTGACCATGGACAAGGCTAGGCCCGCCCCTGTGCCTCAGTTTCCCCTCTTTAACCTGAAGGGTAGGCTGGATTGTTCCAGCCCTTCGAGGTGCATAGTCCACGTCTCATGTGTGTCCCTGAGGCTAATCAGAGCCCAGCAAGGCTGAGAGGACCATGTCCCAGTGAGGGTCACTGAGGGCAGGCTACAGCAGGACTGGTCCTGGCGGATCCAGATACAGATGCTGTCCACCTCCGGCAAAGCACCCTCCCTGAGTCTGGGGTGTGGGCAGGATGGACCCTGCTGCCCGCCCGCCCCACGGGGTCCCCCCCCCACGCTCCGCTCCCCCGGAGCAGGGCCCGCTCCACTTTCTCGGGTTGTAGTTCTCAGCCTAATTATCGCTAACCTTCTCTTCATAGACCGCTGTCCTTGCCTGATAAAAACCAGTAACTTTGAAAGCAAACTGGGTCTTAATTTTCCTTGACAGCCCTGCTTGAAGCATGCGGCCGAGCTGGGCTTTAATTAAATGCACATTCGTATTCCAAACAAATTAAGTACAATTAAGGACCATGAGCTATGGGTATCTATCACTCCGTGATGTTTTTGTAAAAATTACCCCATCGAGATCAAAGTCGGAGGATCCTTGCCTTAATTGCTTCATTAGGGCTCCGTGCACCAGGCTTGGAGCGCAGCGGCCCTGGTGTCTCTCCGGGAATTGCTGAGACGCAGCTCTCAGAGTAATTGCTTCCATATTCCCTCCCGGAGCCGCTCCGGGCTCCTCGGATCAAATGCAGGGGCTTCAGGAAGCCGGCTCCGCTCCGGTCCCCTCAGCAAGGCTGAGGCGTTTCTGCGGCGCCTGCATGGGGCCCCACTGGGCGGTTGGTGGGTGGGCTGCCCCTGGCCGCGCCCACACTTGGCCTCTTCGCTGGGCCGCAGTGACCCAGGCAAAGGCCCACCAGGCAGCACCACCCTGGCCTTCCAGGGCTGGGCAGCCCCCTGGACCATCCTCTCCCTGACTCTGGGCTATGCTGTTTGTGGGCCCCCGCCTGACATCCCAGGCTTATAGGCACCCAGCCACTCACTGGAGGTCAGGATGGGTGCTAAGCAGGGTCCAGAGTCCAGCCTGCTGACTCCGGCTCCCAGCCCTCCAAGTGAGGGTCGGCGCCAACCCCAGGCGCCACCAACCCTGGGCCCATGCCACCACACCCTACCTGGGGCCCTCCAGGCAGGCGCCCACACTGTCCAGCTCTAGGGCCGGGAAGATGTGCAGTGCCCACCTCTGGGCTCCAGGGCTGCCCTCCCTGGCCCTGAGTGGACATGGGCAGCCGCCTGGACTCACAAGGATCCAGCAAGGCCACCACAAAATATGCAGGACACCAGGCATATGTGCATTCCAGACTAGCACAGGCGGTTTCTTTGGGGCCGTGCTTACACTGCAAGTCATTGAGGTCTGAAAGTCAAGTTTAACTGGGTGCCCTGCACTTACTTTGCTCAATCCAGCCTACCCAGTAGAGGAAGAAGCAGGGGAGGCAGATTGGTCATGGAGACCGCCTCCCTCCACAGATGCCTGAGGCCTGAGGACACCCGGCACCCGGCCTTGATCCGACCTCTAGCCAGCGGGGACCTGGCCTCCCACCTGACCCCAGGGCCACCCCACAAGCCTCCCCAGGCCTCACCTTCATGAAGGGGATGGGATGGGGTCCCCCGAACTGGGCTCAGTGACTGCCCTGCCGTGGGTTGGAATGTGTCCCCCTCAAAGAGATGTTGAAGTCCTGACCCCCAGGCCTGTGATGGTGACCTCATTTGGAAATAGGGCCATTGCAGACAGAATTCGATCAGATGTGGTTACGTTGGAGCAGGCTGGGCCTGAAATCCATAGGACTTGGGTTCTTGGAAGAGAAAACAGAGACAGAGACCCCCACATGTGATGATGGGGCTAACGGGAGAGATGTGGCCACAAGCCAAGGATGCCTGGAGCCACCAAGACCCGGGAAAGGTGGGAAGACCCTCCCGGAGCCTTCAGAGGGAGCACAGTCCTTCCACACCTGGATTTTGGGCTTCCAGCCTCCAGACCAAGAGAACAAATATGTGCTGCCTTAAGCCACCAACACAGCAGTGACTTGTTACGAGGAAGTCACACACTCCCCAGAGAGGGATGGGCTCAACCAGGGGTGACAGCGGACGGTGGACCTCTTGCTCAGTTGTGCCCTGCAGCTGTGGTGGGGGCAGGGCCCATGCTTGCTGGCAGATGCCAGGCAGCCGCCTCCCAGCAGTAGCCACCCCTACCCCATGGGAGTCTGCCCTCCCCCGGCACCCCAGTCTGGCTCTGCCCTTCTCTGTTCCAGGCAGTTCAGAAGAACAGCACGTGTTCTCGGGTCCTGACTTCTGAGTGAGGCCATCACAGGCACCTTCCAACGGTTACAGGCACAGGGACTCTCCCCAGCGTGAGAGGCCACTGTGCCCAGAGCACGCGTGCTGGCCAGAGGGTGGAGGCAGAGAGGAGAGGGGAGGGTGGGGCCCAAGGACAACCCACAGCAGGGCAGTCCCTGAGCCCACAAGGCTGCAGCCAGCAGGATGGTAGCTGGAGCCCCCCAGGCCTTGTCATGGAGGCTCCCCAGACCCCGGGACCCCTGATTCCCTCCCTGCCAGGCTCTGTGTTCTGGTGGCGTCTCATTCCTCCCATGCATGAAGGGCTGACCTAGCAGACCCAGCAGCCCATCCCTGCCATCCCAAGCTCTAGGATTCTTTGGCCTGAAAAAGAGGAAGACCCTGGTCACACCCAGGCCAAAGGCCTTCAGGAAAACACCAGGGTCGTCCTGGAGCCCCACAGATGCTGGGGGTCCTGGAGCCACAGTGCCCTGCCCAGGAGCTACCGGCAAGGAGGAGCCCAGAGTCAGGGAAGAGCATCGCTTGGGGAAACCAAGGTAAGTAAGGGGCAGGAGGGGAGGCGCTCACCCGGGTCTGGCAGCTGATTCCTGGCTCCTGGAAGCCCCTGCCTATGACTCCCCCTGGGCACCTTCTGGCCTGCCAGCTCCCCTCAGTGTGCCAGGGGTGATCCCTCTGTGAGGGATCTACCATGGGAGCCTTGTCCCCACGTGCCCTGTCCCAGGTCGCTCCACCTAGTGACAGGAAGGAGGCCTGGCCCACGCCGTCCACTAACCCCGTGTGATATCCTGTGGGGGACTGGCTCAGTGGGGCGAGCTGGGGCTTAAACCTCCAGGCCATCGGGGGGTGCAGGGTGCGTCCTGCAGGAAGGGAGACGTCCAGGATCAATGTCTTTACCTAAGAGGGATCAAAGGCGTCATGGCCAGTGCTGGACACTCTGCTGAGAAGAAGCAGGAGCATGGCTGGCCTCACTCCAGAGCCTCTGGGGCCAACATGGGCTGGAGCACAGGGCAGAGCAGAGTGGGACCCAGGACTGAAGACTCAGCCAGGTCCGAAGCCGAGAGCCACATCCTGATGCTCAAAGGACACCCTTGGATGACGGACAGCTTGGCCCAGCTGGACACCTCCCTCAGACTAGCCCCTGGCCTGAGGCTAGCTCCAGCCACATCCACATCCAGGACCGATCTCTGAGAGCAGAGGAGGTGAGAAGTCAGCCTTCAGAGCCCACCCAAGCCCTAGCATGGCCAGCCCAGACTGACTCCAACCAGGGGGGCCGTGGGCATTCCCAGAGGCCCAGAGCAGGTCAGCCCTCTCCCTGGGCCCCACTGATCTGGGTGACCACATGCCCGCCTCAGCCTGCCATCGGGGAGCCACTTCCTCTCATCTCTGTAGGGGTCCCGTGTTCCCACGGAGCATCCGAGCTGTATCCCTGGAGGCTTAGCAGCTGCAGGAGTCACTGTGATGCCAGCAGCAGTGATGTGTTCCACTGCTCCTCCCCTGGCAGGGGTGACAGCAGCTCTCAGATGCTCCCAGCCTCCGCCCCACAGGTGGGGTGAATGGCCCTCTGTGAGACTCAAGAAGCGAAACTCAGGAGGTCAAGCCACTGCGTCCAAAGCCCCCAGCGAGTGAGGGCCGGGACGGGATCTGAGCCCGGGTTTCTCGTTCAGGACTGAGGCCCTCCCAGCAGTGACAAGTCCTCTTACCTGGGGGCAGGTGCTCAGGGTGGGGGCCACAGCACCCGCAGCAGTGACAGATGCAGGCGACCCGGGACCCCTGCCACACTCATCACCCCCCAACCAGGCCGACTGTGGGGGCTCCCGCAGGCACTCATGGAATATGCCTGACTCTATTCTCGAACCCGTAAGTAGAAATCAAGGCAGGGCCGGGGCAGGCTGGGAATGCCAGGGCTGGGCGGCGGACGAAGGCCCTTCTGTAAGCCAGAAAGTCCAAGGGTCCCAGCTATGCTCCCCAGAAAGCCTGAGAGCCTTGGTCACAGCTCCCCAGAAGGCCCGGGGGCCCTGGTCATGGCTCCCCAGAAGGCCACAGGGCCTCGGCCACAGCTCTCAGTGTCCCCGCAGAGGCTGTGGCCTAAGAACAGCCGCTCTGGACCCCTGGCACGACCCTCTGTCTCCTGTGCCTGGGACCCCACGGGCCCTGAACATCCAAGGACTTGTCCTCAGGATCCCCCAGCTCCTCGTTCTCAGGCGAGGGCCTTGGGGTCCCCAGCTGGTACTGATTGTGTCTTGGGCGCCCCCTCCCTGCACACTCCGCCACCCCTCTGGGAGCAGTGAGCACTCATCAGGGAAGAGGCCACATCTGGAAGTCCCTCAGCCCCCCTTCCAGCAAAACCCCTCACACAAGGGTCTCACTGCTGCCCCAACCCCACCCCTACCAAGCCCCACCCCAGCGGGGCCCTCAGAACTGATGCTGGACCCAGAATTGCTCCTGTAGGGCCACAGGGGCCTCTTCCCCGCCCTCCTCTGCCCTCTGCGTGGTCACCCCAGGGCTCAGGGCCTGACGCGGGTCACGGCGCCCTGCAGCCGGGCTCCCACTCTGTGGCTGCTGGGACCCGCCTCCCACCATCCGCAGTCCCTGGCCACGCCTTCTCAGTCCCTCGTTGGTTCTTGTGTCCCCACCCTCCTCACAGAGTCCTGGGTCCCAGACTGGCACTTCTGTTCACACTCGGACCTTCACCCCATCCCACTACCCAAGCCCATCACAGGTCCATGGTCAACCTGTCCCCCTGAGCCCCAACAGCCTGAGTGGCCTGCACCCTTGGGGTAACTGCTGGGGCAGTTGTGTCCACAGCCAGCCAGGGCCACCCCCTCTGTCCTCAGGACAGGGACAAGGACCAGAGGGTCCCCCAGTGTCTATTCCAAGGCCTCAAGCCACCATCCTCCCACTCTGTATTCATGAAGCTCCCGTTATGTTCCCAGGCGCTGGGAGCCTCCTGTGTCCATCCCCAGGTCACAGCCAGTCCTACTTGTCCCCTGGCACGCTGCCCCCACACAGCTCTGGTGGCCGCCAGCTGTCAGCAGTGTTCCCCAAAGTCTGATGTCTTGGGTGCCCCTGGGGGTGGCAGGCACTCCCTAGGGTGTCCCAGATGAGTCACACTCTAACACGACCCCAGGAGTCATTCTCTCGTGTGACCCCTGCCCTGTGACTTGCATCCAACCAGCAGAGCATGGCACAGGTGATAACTCCCTTGAGGACACAACTTCAGTCAGAAGGACTGGTCTCAGCAGGGTGGAGTGGCAGCGTCTCCTGCTGGCCTTGGAGACAGGAGCAGAGAAACCCTGGACGGGGACTATGCCAAGACTGGCCCCTGGGGACAGTCTGAAGGAACACGGGGCCTTCTGCTAACTACTGGAGGTGAGACACGCCCTGCTGACCCTGTAACGGCAGCCTCGGGGGACCCTGAGCAGAAGCCATCGGCGCGCCTGAACTCCAGGTTCACAGAGACCATGTAGCACTGACTGGGTATCTGTTACCTGAGTCTGCGGCCAGGTGTGTGGCGATTCCTTGTGCAGCGTCGGTCATCGATGCATCAAAGGAAAGACAGGGACAGGCTTCTTCGGGTAAGCAAAACTGAATGGGTTTTCTTCTTCTGACCCCTGCTCAGCAAGTCACTTCCAGAAGGCCAGAGGCTGCCTCGACTCCCCCAACATGCCCCTTGTCAGAACCTGGCCAAGCACACATGAACTTGCCACTGCCACCCATGCCCAGGCAGTCACACCCTCCATAGCCTCCCTGGCCTGTTCCATGGTCCCATACTGGCCCTGCTGGCCTGTTCCCTCCCAAGAGGGCACTCTCTCCCGCTGTCTCCAGCCATGGGCTCCTCCCTCAAGCTCTGCCCAGTGCCGCCTGGTTCCCAGGGTCCTCTCTGGCCTACCTGGTCGATGGGGGGTCACTACTGTGGCCCCGGGCCTCCTGCACAGCGCCTAACACAGACCATGCATGCAGTGGTGCTCAATGCATGTTCGTTGGTGAATGCAACATGGAGACAGACGAACATTGATGCAGAACAGAGTGGACAAGGCAGTCGGGCCCAGACAGGGTCAATCCCATGCTCAGAGGGAGGGAACATCACTCCAGGAGGGGCCAGAGGGCTCTGGGTGGCATTTGACAGGGGTGCCAGGCAGGGGCAAGAGAGCTGTAGGCAGAGCCACCAAGCAGGGCCATCGCCCCAAGAGACGTGGTGGGCTATAAGGGGGCTGGAGCCACCCCTGGGCCTGGTGTTCCTGGCAGACCTGAGGAGCTTTGGGGACAGAGGAGCAGCCATCTTCCAGGGATGGGACAGGTGAGCCCTGTCCAGAGGGTGCAGCATCCTGATAGGGGGCTGGGAGTGACCTGGGGAAGGGGTGGCCAGACATAGAGCCTGGCGAGGGAACTCAGGACTCAGCGCCCAGCTTGTCAGGGGATGGAGGGGGGTGATGACCCCACACGGGGCCAGGACTCCGAGGCCACACAGAGTTGAGGAGGGGCATCGCGGCAGGCCTGAGCTCAGCCTGGAAGGGGAGGGCTTGGGCTCACAGGACCAAGGGGCAGGTGGTCCCAGGCATGCGGTGGCACTGGCTCAGGACCAGCATGCAGGGTCAGGGTGGGCATGGGAGCCTAGTTCCCGTTTCCTCTCATCTTTCCCTGTGCTATTTCCTGTTTGAGACTCAGTCCCCACCCTCATCCCCAGCATGAGCCCGTCCCCCTCAGGAGCCTCACCCCTCACCCCTGCACCCTGGGCCAGCCATCGTGCCACATATATGCCGGCCATCCCTGTGAGAAAGGGTCTGGGCAGTAGCCCCCACCCAGTCCCAGCCTGGGGAGGGAGCGTGCTGCAGTTAGGGCTGCCTGGCCAGGGAGGGGCAGTGGCCCAGCCTCTCCATGGAGCTTGCTTCTTGGGCCTAGAGGTCAGCACTGGCCCCAGCCCCCAGGTGCCCAGGAGACCCCTGCTACTCCTGAGGGCCCTGGGCTGCCCGAGACTCCCCCTGGAGCCTCAGGAATTCAGACAGACTGCCCCATGGAATCATCTGGGCCCCTGAGCCTGGGAAGCCCGGACTGCCCAGCTGGGTGGCAGGTGGAGTCCCCAGATGCCTGGTCCAGAGTAGCCAATGGAGCAGGAGTGACCCTGAGCCGGGTCTGGCCACCTGCCCACAGTGTGACGGCTCTGCAGGGTAAGAGGCCCTTGGGGGTGGTTTTTCCTCCCACCCCCATTGCACTGTGGGGCCCCCAAGGTCCCTGGCCACGCCTGGGAGCCACAGGTGAGCCCAGACATACAGCTGGCCATCAAGAAGTAGGGGGAGAGGGGCTGTCCCTGGCGCCCAGTCCCCCTCAGAGGCTACTTTCCTCCTTCGGTCCTCGGTCCCCCTCAAGGGGTCCCATAGGTGTCAGCGGCAGAGGTGCTGGGGGATCCAGGGATCCAGGCTCCTAGGTTCTGTGGGGCAGGTGATCCAGTGGGCACAGTGTGTCTCACTCCGCAAGGGGCCTCAGAGCCCTTGAGGAAGGGTCCTCTGGAGGATGCTTTGGGGTTTGGGTATGAGGGCATCCACACTGCAGTAGGGCCTGGCTGGGGACGACCCAGAGGAGACAGGCTGGGTCAGCGGTGACCACATAGAAAATGAGTCCCCAGGGCAGCAATAATTGTGTCAGCTAAAGTCAAGGTGCCAGGAAGCCCTGGTCTGAGACGACTCCTGATCACAAACAAATGTGTACGTGAAAATGAGAGTTTGGGGGGGAGGGGCCAGGCCGGGTGCACAGGAGGGGGCTTAACCCCTGTGAGTCCAGCGGCTCAAGCAGCCGGGTCCAGAGCACCAGCCCGCCCTGAGTCAGCCCCAGGGCCCATCCCTCTGTCCCTTCAATGCAAGCAGGAGAGCTGCCCAATGCCCTGCCCTGGCAACACCCTCCCACCCCCATCCTTGGCTCCCAGGAAGGGCAGGGGCTACGGGGGCTTCTCTGGCAGCAGGCAACCCCCACGTGTTGACATGCACCCCCTACACACACAAAGACACACAGCCACACACACTGACACACTGACACACACAGCAACACACAGTGACACACACAGTAACACACACTGACACATACCAACACACACTGAAACATACTGACACACACAGTGACAAACAGTGATACACACACGGACACACTGACACACAGTGACACACAAAGAGATACACACAGAGACACACACAGCGACACACAGTGACACACACCAATACACACTGACACACACATCAACACACACAGTGATACACAGTGACACACACAGGGATACGCACAGAGACATACAGCAACACACACTGACATACACACCGACACACACAGCAACACACAGTGACACACAGCAGCACACATAGTGACACACACAGCAACACACATAGTGACACACAGCCACACACGCTGACACACTGACACACACACAGCAACACACACTGACACACACTAACACACTGACACACAACACACAGAGATACGCAGTCACACACACTGACAGTGACACACACAGCAACAGTGACACACACATTGACATACTGACACACACAGTGACAGTGACACGCACAGAGATACACAGGGAGACACACAGCGACACAGTGACAACACACCAACACACGCTGACAAACACATCAACACACATGTGATACATAGTGATACACACAGAGACACGTACAGCAACACACACTGACATAAACACCGACACACAGTGACACACAGCGACACACAGTGACACAGCAGCATACACACTGACACACACACATCAGCAGACACAGTGACACACAGCAACACACAGGGACCAACACACCCAGTGCACACACTGACATGCACTGTGACATACACACATACCAACACACACAGTGACACACACACACAGACACACACAGTGACACACACTGACAACACTGAGCGAGGCGTACAGCAACAACCACAATGACACATACACACACTGACACACACAGGAAGACAGACACAGGAGGAGGCCACGTGAAGTCGGAGCCAAAGACTGGAGCGACAAGGCTACAAGCTGAGGACTGTCTGGAGCCCCAGAAGCTGGAAGAGGCAGTAAGGCCCCCCCAGAGACATGTGGGCTATGGCCCTGCAGGCCCCTGCTGGCAGGATCCTGCCTTGGGGTGTGGCCCTGCAGACGCCCCGCTGTCAGGATCCTGCCCTGCAGATCTGGTAGAAGAGGACCACCTCTGGTCTTGAGCTGCCCAGTCTGTAGTCCCTCCTTCTGGCACCCGCAGGACGGACAGGCTGGTCAGCAACCCACAGGCCCCAGTGTGGCGTGTGGCCGACCTGACTGTGTACCTGCTCTGTGAGTCTCACTGACCTCCAGGTCCTCCTGAAGCCCCTTCCCCCTGCAGGCTGCATGGTGACCTTGCCCCAGTCACAGAGAAAAACCTGCAAAGACCATGGAAACCTTTGACCAACGTTCATCTGCGCAGCACAGAAGTGTGGTGCGCCTCCTCCCGTTCTTGGGCCCAGGACCCAACCCAGAAGCCAGGGCTCCCTCCCACTGAACCCCAGTTTGCTGCTGTTCCCTCCTGGGGGTCCCCATGAAAAAGTGGCTTGGACAGTCTCACTGGGGGCGTCGGGCTCCAGTGACCACAGTCGAGGGTGCGTGGTCGGGGCGCACGGCTGTGTTGATGTCTGCCCAGGAGGCACAGGAACTGGAAGGAGGGAAAGAGCACCCTCACATCTGTGACGGGAAGTGGACAGAGTTGATGACATCCATCTTTAATGCTGCAGAGGGCAGATGGGTGGAGAAGATGGAGCTGCCTCTTCCAGGACTCCTGCTCTGTCCGCTGCAGGACACACAGCAGACAGATGTGATGGCGAGAGGGGTCCTGGCATCAGTGTCCAAAGCCGCCCCTTGGCTCTCTAGAGCCTGCCCGGGGTCTCAGGGCATCAGGCTGTCCCCACGTCAGCTGCGTACTGCCTGTTCCCTTTCTCCTGTGGTTGAAAGGGCCACCGTGAGCACCAGATGCCACCCTGAGCCCGTGTCGCCTTCCCCGTGTCCCGTCCCTCTGCTGGGACATGGTTACACGTGGAAAGCCACGAAGCGAAGCTTGATGGTCATTTGTTTTCCATAATGGCGTCTTCTCAACCTTGAAACTGCTTTCTGTTTTGAAAATTCTCTGACACCTGAAAACAAGCTGCACTCGAGCACTAGTGCCAGCTGATGTCCCCAAGTCTGAGCAGCCATGAGTAGGAAAATGAGTTTCGGATCCGCCAATGCAGAGTGAGTGATGCTCCGACCTGGGCATATACTCACCCAGCTCTTCCTCAAAGACCATAGTGCCCCTGCTGCCCCCTGACCAGGACCAGGTCCTCAGTTTGGCCGCTCAGACCAAGAAGCAAACCCAGCAGCCATTGACTTCTGGAAGCCAAGACTCACCCAGACAGATGAACGCAGACCTGGGACCAGGCAGGAGGGGCACTGAGAAATGAAAGAGGGCAACACTAGTTATCTGGCTGGTGCCCACAGAGGGCACCCATGGGCATATAGGCACATGCAGGCACACATGATACATGAAGGTCATACACACAGGGCTCCCAGGACACAAGCAAGGGGGCACCTGCACCTGCACCCACACACACACAGTGCCATGATCAGCACTAAGGCCTGAACAGGGTCCCATGTGCCCCGCCCCACCATGGGCTGGCACGTGAACAAAAACATGTGCAGAGGACAGTTTGGGGCCCAACCTGACCAGCCCCATAGCTGAGGTCTCCAGTGTGCATGCATCCAAGGAGCAGCAGCACCTTGACCAGGCATAACCTGGGACCCCAGAATACAGCACCCCCATACCAGAGTGGGATCCCGGGTCACCCCCCCAACCCTTGTGCCACAGCCTGGGACCTCAGATCACAGTGCCCCCTGTGTCGGAGCCTGGGACCCTGAATCACACCCCCACCCTCCACCTCCACGCCCCAGTGCCAGAGCCTGGGACCAGATCACAGCCACCTCTGTGCCAGAGGCTGCCACTGCCAGGCTGGGACCCTCCCTCTGCCGCAGCCCTGACCACATGACTGGCCACAGGACCCCCTGCCTCTCAAGCAGGGGCTCTGCAGTCCAGGCCGGTCTGGCCCCTGTCCAGGAGGGGTCCTGGGACTCTGCAGATGGACTGAGGCCCCGACAACAGCCCAGAGGGCAAGACACACCACTGACCCTTGACGCCAACCAACCTCTGCTGCAGGCTCAGGCTCCATGCTGGTCACCAAGGAGCCAAGCCAGGCAGGGTGTCAGGGACAGGCCCTCACTGATGCTTGATGCACAGGAAGACTCACAAGCCCCCATGAGCCAACTGGGACGTGCTTCTGCATCCGCCTGCCCGAGCACAGGCCAGCGGCCTTCCTGCTATCACGAGGCCACGGGCGCAGCGGCTGAGCACTCAGTGTCACCGGGAGCTGGGCGGGGGAAGGAGGGCAAAACCTTCAGAACTAATGTCAATTTTCTGCATCAAATATTTTGATAATTAAACAAAGCTGATGAAGAGAGTGAGCAGCAGGCTCCGGCGCTCAGGAAGCAGAGCCCATTAAATAGAGGGGCCAGAAAGCGCCCGAGGCGGCAGCCCCAGATTAATGACTTGGTGGTAATAGATTTTCCCAAGCTCAGCCGCGCGGGCACGCGGGGGCAGGGCGGGCTCAGAGTCCCAGACGCCGTCAAAGGAGCAGGACGTAAATCAAGGTGCCCGCGCGGTGCGGGCGGCCTGGGCCAAGACCTGCCCGCCACATCTGACCCAGGCGACCCTCCTCCAGGGTGACAGGAGCCGGGGTCCAGGGTATCGGATGCCCCTGCAGGCCAGCGGGAGCAGCACTTCCGGTCCAGGCAGCCAAGCGGCAGACAGGGTCATGGGGCCAGACACCCTCGGAGCTCTGTCCTCAGGCTGCTGTCAGGTGCACACATGGGGCAGGCAGGGGGGTGCTGGCCCTGGGGCAAGGACCCCGTGTCCCTGCGCTGGCCAGAGAAGGAGAGTTCGGCTGGCTAGGGATGGCTGGATTGAGTGCCCAGCCAGCGTCCACCTGACGCCCAGGCATGTCCACACAGCTGTGAAGTTGGAGACCAGAGGAGGGAGCCCGTTTCAGCCCGGCAGAGGCCTGATAGGCCTGACGGCAGGGAGGGGTTCCATGTGGGATATACTCCAGAGCTGGGGGCACTGTACAGTAATGAAACCCAGGGCTCCTGGCCAGCCCGACCCACTCAGCCCCCACTCCCCACAGCTGACCCAGGGAGGGAGGGAGGCAGGTTTGGAGAAGGTGCCCGTGTGGCCCTGCGCTATGGGCTGCTGGGCCGTGCAGGCCACAGCCCTGATCCCCCCAAATGGAGTAGAGCCAGGGGCCCATGAGGCCCCCCGACTCTGCGAGATTGGAGTGCAGGCGCCACCCACCCCAGGCCTCCGAGAGGCAGGCAGCACACCCCTTGAGAGCTGGCCAGGCCTAGGACCCCCATCTGCAGGCTCTCTGGCTGCCCCTGCCCTTGAGGTCCCGCTCAAGGGACCCACGGCCATTCTGTCCTGCTCTCCCTCAACAAATGCACACGTGCGGTTGCTGTAAGCCAGGCCTGGGGAGACTGCAGCGGTCTGGGTGCTGATGCTTCCAGACGGACCTGGGCCACCCCTGTCTGCTCGCCGCTCAGGCCAGTGGAAAGAAGACGGACACCTGTTCCCCAAGAGTGGCCATCCAAACCCAGGCGAGGGCCCATGGCAGGGGCTGCCCAGCATTCTGGTGCCTGTGGCAACAGTTTCAGCAAATAAGAACTCCCTGGCCGGGTTCGGTGGCTCAGCCTGTAATCCCGCGCTTTGGGAGGCTGAGGTGAGTGGATTGCCTGAACCCGTGGGTTCGAGACCTGCCTGGGCAGCGAGACCTCATCTCTACAATAAATCAAAAAATCAGCTGGATGCGGTAGCGCATGCCTGTAATTCCAGCTACTTGGAAGGCTGAGGCGGAAGGATCGCCAGAGCCCAGCAGGTCCCTGCCTGGGCCCAGCTCTGGAGTAGGGAGGGTCCCCTGGGCGCTTGTGGATGGGATGGCCTGCGAGTCTATCCCTTCCCTGGCACAGTGCTGGGATCCCCGCTGGGAGGGCTCTGCCCGCTCAGGCCCCTCCCTGCTGGTGACCAGAGGGCCCGAGGCAGTGGCGTTGGCCAGAAGGCACTGGGGCTTCTGTGGCCCTGCTATGCAGCCCACGCCCCCTGGACACGGGGAACCCCGCAGGTCCCTGCCCACTTTGCTGCCCGGATGTGGAAGGGGACCTCCTGTGTGTCCTCCCAAGGCCACATGACAGTAGCCCCACAGGGCACAGCCCCATGTCTGCCCATGCAGGCAGGGCCTGCCCAGGGTTCCTCCTCAGGCCTGGCAGCCCCACGGCCACAGTCCAGTCCCCAAGCACTGGGCCACACAGGCAGTCAGATGGCCCACTGGGCCACGGCCTTGCCCAGGTGCTCACGAAGGCCATGGGACAGTCTTCCTGCCTCACGTCTCTGGGTCAGGGCCTCTCCTAATGGCCTGGCCAGCCTCTGGACACAAGGGTCCCCCATTCAGACACCCGCTACTCCAGTTATTGGCAATATCCTGACACTTCAGATGATCAGTGCAGGCACAGGGGGTGGAGACTGGACAGGTAGGCTGGGGGACAGGGTGGAGACAGAGTAGGGAGGCTGGGGCCAGTGGTGGGTGCCAGGATGGCCCTCATGGTAGAGTGTGTGCACAGCAAGGGTTCACATGCATATGTGTGCTTGAGGTGCGCATAGGTGGACATGTGTGTATTGTCCTGCCCAAGCATGCGTGTGTGTGTGTGTCCCAGGTGTGTGTGTCCTGCCTAAGTGCGTGTGTGTGTGTCCTGTCCAAGTGTGTATGTCCTCCCCAAGTGTGAGTGTGTGTCCTGCCCAGATGTATGTGTGTGTCCTACCAAGTGTGGGTGTGTATCCTGTCCATGTGTGTATGTGTGTCCTGTCCAAGTGTGTGTGTGTCCTGCCCAAGTGTGTGTTTGTGTGTGTGTGTGTGTGTGTGCCTTCCCCAAGTGTGAGTGTGTGTCCTGCCCAGATGTATGTGTGTGTCCTGCTCATGTGTGTGTGTCCTGTCCAAGTGTGTGTGTGTGTGTGTGTGTCCTCCCCACATGTAATTGTGTATCCTGCCCAAGTGTGAGTGTGTATCCTGTTCAAGTGTGTGTGTCCTGTCCAAGTGTGTATGTGTCCTGCCCAAGAGTGTGTGTGTGTGTCCTGTCCACATGTGAGTGTGTGTCCTGCCTAAATCTGTGTGTGTCCTGTCCAAGTGTGTGTATCCTGCCCAAGTGTGAGTGTGTGCCCAGCCCAAGTGTGTGTATGTGTCCTGTCCAAGTGTGTGTGTGTCCTACCCAAGTGTGTGTGTGTTTGTCCTGCCCAAGTGTGAGTGTGTGCCCTGTCCAAGTGTGTGTGTGCCCTGCCCAGGTGTGAGTGTGTGCCCTGTCCAAGTGTGCGTGTGTCCTGCCCAAGTGTGCATGTGTCCCGCCCAAGTGTGAGTGTGTGTCCTGTCCAAGTGTGTGTGTGTCCCATCTAAGTATGAGTATTTCCTTCCCAAGTGTGTGTGTGTATGTGTGTGTGTCCTCTCCAAGTCTAAATGTGTTTCCTGCCCACATGTAATTGTGTATCCTGCCCAAGTATGAGTGTGTATCCTGTTCAAGTGTGTGTGTCCTGCCCAAGTGTGAGTGTGTGTCCTGTCCACATGTGAGTGTGTCCTGTCCAAATCTGTGTGTGTCCTGTCCAAGTGTGTGTGTCCTGCCCAAGTGTGAGTGTGTCCAGCCCAAGTGTGTTTATGTGTCCTGTCCAAGTGTGTGTGTGTCCTACCCAAGCATGTATGTGTGTCCTGCCCAAGTGTGAGTGTGTGTCCTGTCCAAGTGTGTATGTGTCCCATCCAAGTGTGAGTGTGTCCTGCCCAAGTGTGTGTGTGTGTCCTCTCCAAGTGTGTGTTTCCTGTCCACATGCAATTATGTATCTTGCCCAAGTGTGTGTATCCTGTTCAACTGTGTGTATCCTGCCCAAGTGTGACTGTGTGTCCTGCCCAAGTATGTGTGTGTGTGTGTGTGTGTGTGTGTGTGTGTGTGTGTGTCCTGCCCAAGTGTGTGTATGTTCTGCCCACATGTGGGTGTGTGTCCTACCCAAGTGTGTGTCTGTGTTTGTGTGTGTCCTGTTGAAGTTTGTGTGTGTCCTGCCCGTGTGTGTGTGTCCTGCCCATGTATGTGTGTGTCCTGTCCAAGTATGTGTGTGTCCAGCCCTAGTAGGAGTGCATGTCCTCTCCGTGTGTGTGTGTGTGTGTGTGTGTGTGTGTGTGTGTGTATACCCTGCCAAGTGTGTGTCTGTGCCCTGCTAAATATGTGTGCTATGTCCTGCCCAAGCCTGAGTGTGTGTCCTGCTAAGTGTGAGTGTGTCCTACCCAAGTGTGTGCCTGTGTCCTGCCGTGTGTGTGTGTGTATGTGTGTGTGTGTTCTGCCAAGTGTGCATGTGTGTGTCCTGCCCACCAGGACCAGGTAAGTCAAGGCACCACATGCTCAGGAGCCGCCAGGTGGCGGGGGCCCCATGGCCCTGGAGACAGCTGCCTCTGCCATCATCGGTGCACTCAGCAATCCTCTATTTCGCACCTCTGTGTCCTGCCTTCCCTGGCCCCTGCTCGGGTTGGGCTCCCGCTTAGTGTCTGGTCAGCCTAGGGTATGGGGCAGCCAGCGAGTGCCCTGGTGTGACCCTCCAGCTTGCAGGGGAAGCCCAAGTCCTCTGCCCACCGACCCCTTCCCCCGCCTCCCTGCCCTCGCCTAGATTACAGTGAGGCCAATGCTGCTCCCATCCAGGCCTTTGTGGAGGCTGTTCCCTCTGCCCGGTGCCCTTCCCTGCCTGGCTCACAGCCACATCGAGGCGTGGCATCCTAGAGCCCAGGAAGGTGGCAGTCTGCTCTGGGCCCCTCAGGCCATGCAGGCACCCACCTCCCCACTCCTGCTGCCCTGGGTGCTGTACCCTGGCCTCCCAGGGAGTGATGGCCGCGCCCGCTGGGAGAAGGTGCTGACCCTACAGCGGCCCCAGCAGGTTCGTCCACTCAGGTCTGGGCCCCACAGCGCCTGCCGGGCCCACTGACCCCTGTCCCCTCCCTGAGCCTCGACTTCCCCAGCCGCCCAGTAGGCTGTGCTGTGGAAGCAGGGGCAGCCTAGCCCCAGGTCATGGTGGGAGTGTCCCGTCCCCAGGTCCACAGGAGATGCAGAGGGTAGAGCAGGGCCTGGGCAGCATGTCCAGCTGTGCCCCAAGGACACCAGCACCACCAGGGCCTCGCACTTGGCTCAGATGGTTCCACCGGGACTTGGGTTCCCCGGATGCAAACCTGTGTGGTCCTCACAGGGGCTGCTAGGATCTGTGTGCACCCAGGACCCCAGACACCTTGGACAGGGCCATGGGCCAGGGGCCAGCAGGGCATCACAGCACAGCCTGTGCAGTGTGTGCACAGGGCAAGCGTTCCCCCATCCCCGGTGACGGGGGGGACAGAAGGACAGCCAGGCAGACCCTCCCCATTTATGGCCCTGTGGGATGCTGGGATTCAGGGGCCCCTCCCAGCCGGTGGGGGTGTGGCTGTGGGCCATAGGACCCCTGGGTGTCTGCCCCTCGGTAGAGGTCGTTTGGACAGAATGACCAGGAGCCAAGGACCTGGCAGTCCCAGGGCTCCCCGTAAACCGAGACCGATGACATCAAGGCAGGGGCATTCGGGTGGGGGTGGGGGCGGGGAGACAGCAGGAGAAGGGCAGGAGGGCCAGGAGGGGGATCAGGACTCTGCGGCCAAGAATAACGGGCCCAGAGGAACAAGGAAGGGGTGTCTGGACAGAGGGCCAAGTCGGGGCCTCCTGCCTTGGCTCAGACCTTGGCTCCCAGGACCTCTGGGCCCAGCCACGCCCTGGGCTAGAATCCTATGTCCCAAGGTGAGCCAAACGAGCCTCATGTCCAGGGTGCCCCGGAGACCCTGCACCCCAGGCCTGGACACCCCACAGGCACTCACCCTGCTCACCCATGCAGGCGCTGCCTCGGCCCAGAAACCCATCTGAGGTCAGGAATGGCCTCCAGGTCTGCCTTCGGACCTCCACACATGGCCTGCATGGCAGTGTCCAGATCAGACTCCCGGGCCCAGCAGGGCCCATAAATCACACTAGCGCCCAGTCCCAGTGCGGTCACTGCAACTACATGGCCACTCAGGCAGCCCATATTTCCAGTGGCTGTGACAGCCAAGATAAGTCTGCCCCTGACCAATCCCCTGCAGCAGCAGAGCATAGCAAGGACAGAGGCCACCCCTCGAGGCCACTGCTGGGGACCCACAACCAGGGTGCAGAAGGCATGACCTTGAGGTCCCCTTGTGAAGAAACCAGGGGCTGCCAGAGGAGAGGTGAGGTCGCTGCCTCCCTGCCACCTTGGGGGCCAAGGAATCTGGCCCAGAATCACTGCTGCCCCTGGCCCTGGCAGCAATGCCCATCTGGGGGACTCGGAACCCCTGACCTTGGTGCACGACCCCAGGATCCTGCACAGCCCCCACCCAGCAGTCCCCAGCCTTACATCTGTCACTCCAGCTGTGTGATCCTGGGCCAGCCCCGACCCTCTCTGTGCCTCCTTTCCTCATCTGCGCAGTGAGAACAGCACTCCCACAGGGCCACTCGAGAGCCCTGGGACGTGCCGTGGGAGCCAGCTGTCCCTACGAGCGTCCCTGCTGTGCGGGTGCCGGGTCATCCATCAGTCTCAACACAGGGCACCAATGTGAACTGATGCCAGCCCCAGGACCGTTGCCCCAAAATGGCCCCCTCCTGCCCTCCACTGCCGGGGTCCTCTCTGCCTCCTTCCCTGACCAGTCGCCCCTCAACAACCTCCTGAGCTCCCCACAATGGCAGCCCGGAGCACACAGTCAGCACCCAGGTCCAGCCTACCTAGCCCAGAGAAGGTGGGACATGCAGCCACACCTGTGTCAGGAATTGTCCCCACTGTTTAGGGACAGGAGATGAGCAGTGTTGGTTCGTCTGCATCTCTGAGACTCCCCCACGCTCAGGGCTCTGTACCCCACAAAAGTTTGTTGACTGACAACAAGGGTGGTGACTGCCATGGCCAACTCTCTGGGAGCTGCATCCCTGTTACCTGGCAGCCCTGGAGGGCTCCACCCTCTCCGTGAGCCCTCTCTGCCCAGCAGTGCTCAGCCCAAGGGCCCAGGCATGGACATCTTCACATGTACCCCTCCCTCAGAAGCTCCAAAGAACCACCAGGAGCCCTGGGGATGGCAGAGTCCCAGAGTTAGGGCAGAGTGGACTGCAGGCCAGCTCCAGGTGTGCTCAGCAGGTCCTGCCAGGTTCTGGCCACACCGTGTGTCCGTGGTTCCAACCTCAGAGCCATCCCGGCTTTTCCTCGTCCACATCATCATCACCTTGGACTCTTCCCCGGTTCCTCCAGACCTGTCTTCTCACCCAGCTCCACCCATGATGTCCACTCTGCCTCTGTCCTCCCACGGTCCCCGATGCTGCCTGCTCCTGGCCCCGGGCCTGGTCAGCCCGGCCGCCCTCTCAATGCCGCTGCTGGTTCCAGCTGGGGCAACCTCTGGGGTCACACCAGCCATCACCAGCAGCGTCTCGGAGGACAGAATGCAGGGACCATGCGTGCGGAGCAGACGCCTGCTCATGCCGGACACAGCACATTGCAGAGCATCCAGGTGTACCAGCACCCGAGGGCTCCGGTCAGCTTACCAAAAATGCGTCCTTGAGCAGACAGGGCTTCATTTACCCAGCACACCCAGGAGCAGGGCTAATTCCTGGAGCCAGCAATCCTGGCAGAACATTCAAAACGAACCTGTGGGGAGGCTGGCGTGGCCCCTCCCTTGTTTCCTGCACTGCTCTCAGCCCCGGCAGGCCAGGAGCCTGGCAGGGAGTGAGGGGCCAGGAGACTCGTCCTGGTTGGGGGGGCAGATGCCGGACCCCACCATAGAGACAGGCCTGCAGCCCCAGGAGGGGGATTTGACAGAGTGCCAGCCACCGCAGGTCGTCCCCACAGCCTATTGACACTGCAGTTCCCAGAGGCAGAGCTCTCCGCCCTCCTCCCAGCCACCACACACAGACACGGTGAGACCTTGGTAGCCCCCGTGAAAGGCCAGCCCGGGGATGCCCCACACTGGGAGCCGGGCCGCGTGGCCAGGAGCCAAGGTCCAGGGAGCATGGCCTGGGAGCAGAAGCCATGGGCCCCTGAGCACAACCAAGCCCAGCCCTCTGCCCAGGACTTCGGGGACCCTGGCCTGGGATCTGCACCCCAGCTGAGTCCCTGCAGCCTCCTTCCAGCCACCCAGATGGGATTCCTGGGTTCAGGGCCCACAGGTAGCAGCCAGGCTGGTGGCCCCGACCCCCTTCCTCTAGTGAGGAGAGCGGGAAATCTCCACCGGCAGCAACCAACAGGGGTGGACAGGCCTGATCCCCTCCCTCGTCCCCTGGGACGGATGCGCCCGTGGCCTGTGCCCCCTCCTCTCTGCGTCCCTTCCATGTGTGCCCGAGCCTTGTCCTCCCAGTGCCCACCCCCCATCCTTGATAGATAATGGTTTAATAAGAGATCTGTTTTTTATTTAAAGGGTCGGCAGTAAAACCCGGATCACGTTTCTCACTCAGTGGGTTAAAAAACCGCTTACGCTCATTTCTGCAATGTAAAGCGACACTATATCAAATCAAACATTTCCAGATGTGCCCAGCTTGCTGAGGTGCGGGCGGCGGCCCCTGGGCCAGCAGCGGCGCTGGGAACCTAGACCAGGGACACCACCTACTGGCCAGCCAGGAGCGCCGATTGCAGGCTCCCTCGCTCCCTTCCCGCACGCTTCCATGGAGGCAGGCAGAGCTCTGGGGGTCCCGGCTCTAGGACCCCTCCCCCAGCACCACCAGAGAGGAGCAGGCAGGACACCTCCGCTGCCAGGTCAGGCAGTCACCCTCCCAGCCTCCTCCGGCCGCTGCGGCCATGCCACGTGCAGCATGCCGGAAGAGTCGGGGAGGGAGTCTCCCATGGGGGTCAGCACAAGCAGGGGCGTGGCATCCAGCACCCCCTGCAGTCCCCAGGATGGGAGGGGGAGCAGAAGGAGATGGACCACCGGGGCCTAATCTGAGCCCTTGCCTCGCCCTGCACACGTGGACCCCAGAGTCCTGCGCCGAGAAGCCGGACATAGGGACATGGAATCACCCCAAGACAGGACCGTCTGCGGTCCAGAGCAGCCCCTGCCCCCACCAGGCCTCCAGGGCCCCTCGCCTTCAACCATAGCTCTGAGAGCCCCCGAGGACGGGCCACCGGCCACTCAATTCACGTGGAGAGAGTCCCGAGATCCCCCCTTGTGACCCAGCGTGGCCTCTGGGACAGATGCCTGGAGTGAGTGGTCTGCCGGAGCACCCAGGAAGAGCTCATGGAACCCCCTGAGTCAGGTCAGGTGCCCAAGACCCATGCTGGCATGCCCCCCACACACATCCCTGGTCGCCCCCGCTGTTGCAGCCTGCACGCCAGGGGAGACAGAGGCCAGAACCAAATGTAAGAGCAAAACTGCGAACGCTCGAAGCGCACGGAGGCCTCCTCCGGGAAGTCACTGTAAGCAGACAGGGGCCGAGGCCTGCTGGGCTCCCTCCTTGTGTGGGCCAGGGCTGGGGCTGGGTGACAGGGCACAGCCTGACCCCGGAGCCGTGCCCCACCACCCTTCCTCGGGGCCCCACCCCGGAACACAAACGTCACAGAGACCCGGCTCCCGCCCGCTGCCGGCACTGTGCGGAGGGCGGGGGCAGCGCGACCGAGGATAGACGGGAGCCAGCTGGTCAGGGAGTCCCACCTCTGCCCGCCAGCCCTGGGACCAGCCCGGTGGGCCGAGCCAGGGGCGGTGGCAGGGCCGGCTGGACAGGCCTCCCAGATCCCGCAGCCCAGCCCCTCCCCCCTCCCACGAGTGCTCGGGGTCTCCAGGCCCAGCCACCGCCTGTCCCAGCTCACTCTCGTCTGGTCTCCAGGACGAGGACGCCGCAGGTCCACGGGCCTCGCCAAGCCCAGCTGGCAGAGCTGAAGCCGTGAGCCCCAGAACAGGAAACCGAGGACTCAGGACTGTCCCGCCCTCCCCCGCAGGCCTGCATGACCCACACCCCCCGGACCCAGCCCTGTGGACTCTGGCTGGTGGGGCCAACCATCCCCCATCCTCCTCTGAGTCTGCCTGCAAGGCTAGAGAGCGGCTCTCCCTCCTGACCCGGGACTCACATTTCCCGGTGGGAGGAAATCACGGCAGAGACTGCAGGAGGGAAATACTAAACTGCTCCTGAAAACAAATGCCACCTCCTCCCAGAAGCCTCCCTGGCTCAACACCCTGCAACCTGGGCACTCCCTCCTCCTCCTGGTTCCTCTGGGGCAGGGTCTGAGTTTTTCTCTTTTATTCCCCCGTGGGCCTCACTGTTATTACCCTAGTCCCTGGCACGGATGGCGCTTCTGCGGGTAGGTGGCTGACAAGTGGGGGCTCGTTTCCTCAATGCCAGATGGGCCATTTGCCCCCCAACATGCTGCCACCTGTGACGTCTAGTCCAGTCTGGAAGTCTGGAATCCTGGCCCCAGGGCATCTGGGAAGTCCTGGGCTCTGGGCAGCCTGCTGAGACAAGGCTCTGGCCAGTGGGACAGCCATATACTCGGTCTCAGGGCTCTGGGCCTTCCAGGTAGGGCCAGATCAGGGAGGACAATGCTGGGGGCTGACGGGCCAGCTCTTCCCATCCACCCCAGCCCAGCACATGCCCCAGGAGCCCGTCTCTCCAGCTGGGCAGCCAGGCCAGCCTCCTCTCCACATACCTCTGCCCCACCTGGGCCCTGAGACGCCAGCTCCACCTGCCATCCTGTCTGACTCCCCGGTCCCTCTCCACTCTCCCCACCATCCTGCAGATAGAGGGACTCTGGGGATCCAAGGATGACAGGCTCTGCCCTCCCAGAGCCCTCGGTTCTCAGGGAAGAGTGTGAGGAGTGGCATTGTCCAGTGACCACGCAGGGCCAGGTGCCTTGGGAGAATGACAGGGGACAAAATCAGCCTCAGACAAACAGGGAAGGCTTCCTGGAGGAAGCGGCATTTAAGCAGAGATGAGAGAGCTGAGCTGGGACCAGGCAGTCAGCCCCTGGAACACTTCGTATCCCGGGGAGGCCGGTGCTGTGGGTAGCCCTGGGTGGACGTGAGGGCTGCAGCCTCCCCTCCTCTCTGCAAAGGGTGGAACATCTCAGAAGGAACAGAACCTGGCACACAGTAGGAACCCCTGTGACGACGGAGACAGCCGAGCCTGTCCTCCGTGCGTGCCTGGGCCCTCGCACACCAAGGAAGGGCCTGAGGCCTGTCGGCCACTGCTCCCAAGACCCTCACCCGCGGACCCACCCCCTTCCCAGGCGCCATCTCCTGGGCGCCGTCTGTGCCAGGCCTGGCTCCGGGTGCTGATGACCCGCAGCAGCGGAGCTCAGCCCTCACGGGGCCACATGCCTGCAGCAGGCGGGCCGGTCCTGAGGACAGGGCGTGGGGACAGGGCCCCTTCTCCCCGCAGCTGCCCCGCTCAGACCCCGCAGCCTCACGTGGACCCCAGGCAGCCCCCACTGGCTCCACTGCAGGCTGTTCTGCTGGGGCCTCCTAGGGCTCTACACGCCACAGCTCCCTTCGCAGGCTTCGCCGGCTCCCTTGGGCTCAGGACGAGAGCCGAGCGCCTTCCCCGCACCCAGCACCCCCGGCTGCTCCTCCCACCTGCCCAGAGATCCCTGTCCTCCTTGCTCACCGACGCCTCAGCCCAGACCCAGGGTCCCCTGCTCCAGTCTCCCAACCCATTGTTCCTCCACTCCGTGCCCCTGCTGGGGCCGCCCTCCCTTCCTGGGCCTCGGGGAGAAGTCCCCACACCAGCCCCAGCTGGAGGGCCCCCCACCCCACGTTGCCTCCATCCTGACCCCAGGGAGGCAGCTACAGGGAGTGGCCCACAGAGACCCGGAGGCAGAACCAACCAGGACTCTCGGCCCACAGGCTCACCCGTGTCCCCCGCCCCCTGGGGCGGGCGCCCACATCCCCCGCCCCACGGCAGCCGCCCCCTCTCAGGGGTCGGCGCCTCCTCCCAGGTGTCAGGGCTACCAGGGATGTTGGGCCGGGCCTCTGTGGAGGGCGCCCTGTGAACTCCCAAGCTCTGTCAAAATATTTTTAGCATTCGTTCTGTTTAAAAAACCCTGAGGTATTAGAGTGCACTAATCTTTATAAAGGTTAATTTATTCATAGAGATTTTGACAGAGATGTATGGTGCGGAGTGGCCATGGCCCCTTCGAAGGGAGCAAGTCTGCTGAGAGGAACCACGACAGCCAGGGCGTCCACTGGGGCCTCCCAGCCCGCACCTGCCTGAGCGCCGCCGGCCCCTCCTCCCCCCACCCAGCCCCACGAGGATGGGCTTGGTCACAGCCCACAGTGCTCCAAGGGGACCGCCCAAGCCCCAGCCTCCCAGACCAGCATGCCCCTCATGCCGAGGTGGCCCCGGACCCTGGGCGGGGCAACATGCGCCTGCCACCCCCACTCCATGTGACCTGGGAGCCCCTGAGAAGCTTCTCCCCAGAACACCCTCACCAGCACCCCTGGGTGCAGAGCCTATGGTGGGGGGGCACTGCCCGCTTGGCTCCACCTGCGCGCCAGGGAGAGAGTGGCCTTCCCCCGGCCAGGCTGCAGAGGCCAGGCGGTTGGGCTCTGAGGAGCTGGGCCTCTCGCCCCGCTGGCCACTGACCCAGGCTGAGCACCACCCCGTCAGGCCTGGGGCTCCAGGCGCACGTGGATCTAACACTCTGGGAAAGAGAATACATCCCAAAGCTGTTTGGATTATTCCGGAAGCCGATTAAAAGCTGCCAACAACCCCACCACCCCAAACACAGCCCCCACGGCATTGCTGGTGAGTGTCCAGAATGCAGGACTTGGACTGTGTTGAGAGAGCTGGCTGGCTCTGTGAGCACCAGACCTGGCCTCTGGCCGACCTCCTCTGCCCAAGTGCTGGTCCCTCCAGCCTCCAGTACCCAGAGCTAACCCACCCCAGGGCCTTTGCACCAGCTCATCTCTCTGCCAGGACTCTTGCCTTCTGTGGAGATGCAGCCTCAGCATTCCAGTCACAGCATAAATACCACCTCCTCCGGGAAGCCCATCCCTCTGCCCTTGGGTCACCTCAACCCAGGCCCCCGCATTCAATTTTGACTCCCTCAGGCTCCCCCAAAAAGCATTTGTCCGTTTATCCTTTGCAAGTCTGGCGTTTGCCTGGCCACAGGGGACCCCAGCCCCTGGCCACAGGGCACCCCCCTCCTGGAGCTCAGAGGTCTCCTTGGCAACTGCATCCCAACATCAGGACCGGCCCAGCACAGGAGCTGTTCTCAGAGGCACTCATGGAATGGCGAGCCATGGTCATGATGCAGCAGCACAGCCTCTGATGGTCCCCAAGTGACTGCCTGGTCCCCGAGCCTCGGATGCACCTAGGGCAGTAGACACGTCCCTCAGGCAGACATGCGCCTGTCTCTCTCAGAGATAACTTGGCTGGAAGCATCTTAGCGCACAATGTCTCTGCTACTGTGAGTGGCTTCTGAATTGGGGGAACGAGGGCTGAGGCCACAGCCTTCTCTTGGCCTGGTTGTGGGTTCTCCCACTGCACCAGGTATCCCTGCCTCCAGGGACACTCCGCCCTGCCCTGAGCGTGAGCAACAAGCCCTGCCCTGAGCCAGCCGGGCCTTTCCAAGCAGCCTGGGCTGGGCTGGACTCTGCCTGGATGCCAACTTGATGAAAGGCACTGAGTATCTCCTCTCTGCAAAACGGGCCAACGCCCTGGCCCTGGCACCAGGAGGCTCCGTGGAAGACAGTGACTTCGTGGGGGTTGCTGTGGTCCTCCTGGCTGCGCCTGCACCAGTGGCTCCTGCCCCAGCCGGGTGAGGCCAGGACCCTCAGGCAGGTGCCACGCACCACACCCCCCAGTCATTCACCCTGAGGCCCAGCCCTGCCTCCAGCACCTGCTCCACTCCCCAGATCCAGAAGGCCCGCAGTGCCCCCCACTGTCACTAGGCTGCCATGCGTCGGGCCCCGCCCACCCCAGGGTCCCTGCCTGGAACCCTCCCTGCTGTCCTTGAAGCCTGGGCCCTGGCTGCGGCGATATGGGAGACAGATGCGCAGGCCTGGCCGGTAAACAAGGCAGAGAGAGGGCGGGGATTGGGTTTCGCCGGTGAAACATCGTAAAATAAATACAAGGACGGTTGGTATACTTCAGGTAAATTAGCCTGATTCGAGCTGTCAGCTCTAGGAAAAGTCTAAATAAACAGAGCTCGCCGGCATAGGAAGGGGCGAGGGCGCCGGGCCAGGCCAGCCGCCGGGCTAATCTGTCAACCTGCAGGCAGGCAGGCAGGCGGGAGCCTCCGCCAGGAGAACCGTGGGTGCCCGAGCCCCTTCCGTTCCAAGGAGGGAGCCCCCTCAGCCGCAGCCGACCGCTTCAGCATGGGATTAGGCTCTCTGAGCCTCTGCCCTCCCCTCTGCCCACCTGTCTCCAAGGGGTCAGGGCTACAGGGTGGTGATGGCGTGAGGATCAGGACCCCACAGGGTGGAAGGTGTCTAGGCAGGGCTCAGGCCCCTCAGATCTCCGCGGTGTGGTGGGTTCCACTGTCGCAGGCTACCAGCTGGGGCGGGGCCTCGGGGTCAGCCCCTCCAGAGCCTGTGGCCAGGTGACCTGGAAGGCACTGGCACAGCCTGGCTTGAGCAGGCCCTCTGTCCCAGCACAGGCCGCAGGGTGGCCATCATGATGGTCGCTGCTGCAGACCCAGCCCTGCCCTCCTCGTACGCACCAGATGGCCAGGCTGAGGCTGGGCTGGACCAGCGTGCCGAGCCCCAGGACGGGCGGCCCTCACCACCCAGCCTCCCACCGCCGGAGCCCAGGAGTCGTCTTCCCAGAAAAACCTGGACACAGCCCAGCCAAGGGCTGTGGGAGTCACAGGACCTGGGAGTCTCTTGAGAGAGAGTCTCAGGACTTCCGCAGCTGCAGGAGCCTCCGTCCCCTCCCCTGCCTCCCCTTCGTCCCCTTCCTCTCTCTATGCTTCTCTATCTCTGTGTCTCTGTGTCTCTATGTCTCTGTATCTCTGTCTCTCCATGTCTCTGTGTCTTTGTCTCTTTCTGTGTCTCTCTGTCTCTCTATGCCTCTGTGTCTCTCTGTCTCTATGCCCCTCTCTATGTCTCTGTATCTATCAGTCTCTGTGTCTCTGTCTCTCTCTGTCTCTCTGTCACTCTCTGTCTCTCTCTCTATGTCTCTGTGTCTCTGTCTATCTCTGTTTCTCTGTCTCTCCATCTCTCTTTGTCTCTGTGTCTCTCCATCTCTCTCTGTCTCTGTGTCCCTCTGTCTCTATGTCTCTGTGTCTCTCCATCTCCCTCTAGTCTCTGTATCTCTCTGTCTCTTTCTATGTCTCTGTATCTATCTCTGTCTCTCTATATCTCTGTCTCCATAGCTCTATGTCTTTCCATCTCACTCTGTGTCACTGTGTCTCTGTCTCTGCTTCTTTCTCTGTGTCTCTATCTCTTCATCTCTCAATGTCTCTGTCTCTCTGTCTCTCTATCTCTCTCTGTCTCTGTCTCTCTTGTCTCTGTGTCTCTTGCCCTTGCTCACCCTCACATCACAGCTGTACCCCTGCCTCCCCTTCCTCAGGAGTGTCACCAGCCCAGGGTGGACACGTGTGGCCTGAGGCCAGTCAAGCCCCCATCTTTGCCCCTGAGAGCCAATTTCCCCTGCTAGGCTGAGCCGTGAGCATTTCCCTCTGAAGACCTGTGGACACAGTTGTCCCCTAGGACCAAGACCCTCCTCTCCCTGGTCCTTGTGGGGACCCTCAGCCCTTCTTCAACCCAGCCGACCAGAGCCCTCTGAGGTCGGGCCCCAAGCCCCCCACCTGGGTGACAGTGCGGGTCCAGGGCTCCTTGCCCTCAAAACAGGCCCTGGGAAAGTCTGGGCCGTGTGTCTCACCACTGCCCCTCCTCCCTGCAGCTGGGACTGGCTTTGCTCACCAGGGTCCCTGGCATGGTCAAGGGGCCTGTGTGGGTCTGGCTGCCTCCCCCAAGACTGTCACAGTGTATCCCTTGGCGAGGCTTCCTATGAGGACCCAGGTTCTTCCCGCCTTCTCCCCCAGCCCATGGGGGCTCTGAGCATGCGGGAGCAGCCTCTGGGGAGAAGGCTAAGTGGGACTGCAGCTGCCCAGGTGCTGGCACCTGCTTGAGGCACCCTTGGGAGAGGACAGGGCCGCAAGGGTGACAGGGCACACGTCAGTCCCACCCCCAGATGGCCCGCGGCAGCCCCAGGGCAAAGGCTGAGGGAGGGGCCCAGCAAGGACCAAGGCCCGGGACACCGACACCACGGCCTTCAGCAAACGTCAGCCAGCCCCCAGGTGATGCCATGCGGGGTCAGTGCCAAACTCAGGAAGCCGCCCTACCAGGACAGGATCTCGGAACGCCAATCCCTCTGGGCCAGGTGGTTCCTGTGGGGGGATTTTCAGAGGCCCCAGTGGAAATGACCTTGACCACAGGCCCTGGATGCCGCGAGCTGTGGGGCAGCTCCTGGGGCTCCTCAGTCGCTCTTCTGGAGCCCTACAGACTCTGGTGACATTTGGAAATGGGGAAGCCCCCAAGCACGCCCCTGGCACCACCCACCAGCCCCCTAGGGTCCCGTGAGCCTGGCCAACTGGGAAGGCAAGCGGGGTGGGGGGCCAGGGGCAGCGGTGAATTGGGAGAGGACAAGAGGTGGGGGGCAGGCGGGAGGAAGTGCCTGATCTCTGGGATGGAAGTTTGTTGATATCCATTTCCCCTCCTGGAGAAACCGTAGTCCCTCTTAATTCGGGGAGACAGGCTGGAGTCCACAGCCCGGCTGGGGCGCCCCACCCAGGAAGTTCAAAGCCGAGGCTAGGAGGCAGAGTCCGGAAGAGGCCCCTGGGCTTGGCCCACCTGAGTGGAGCTCCAAAGTCTTTGTGGGGCCATTCCCCGGCGCCAGGGCAACACGATGTGGCCCGACCGCCTGGCACGGCCTGAGCCCCTCAGCTCCGTGCCTTTGAACATCAGCATTTTCTTTTCAGACCCATTCTGGCCATGGGCCTCTGGTTGCAGCCGGCATGTGGGGACTGCTTCCCTCCATCCCACCCGAGCCTGCAGCTGAAGGCTCCAGGGCTGAAGGAAGTCGGGTGCTTTCCGGGAGCACCTCAAAGTGGCTCCTGGGTGATTGGTGGTGAGTATGGCCTGGGAAGGAAGCAGCACCCCCTCCCCCAAGCTCAGAGGCTCTCTGTCCTCTCCTGCCCCTCCCTGGAGCAGGAAGATGAGGGACTTGGCGTGTCTGGCCTGCTTGCTGTCTTCGAGGCTTCATTTCTCAGTGACGCCATGGCCATGGGAGATGGCAGGGTGAGCTGCTCAGGACAGGCCACCAGCTGGCCAAACGCCGAGGGCTGGGTCGGGTGCCAGGTGCTCGTGTAGTTGGAAGCCGCATCCTGGCCCCTCTTAAGTCTCTGTGTCGGGGGTGATGCTTGGTGGGGGTCCCGGGAAGAAGCCAGCCAGCAGCTTTCCCACCTCCAGTGAGGGTCACCTCGGAGCACCCCTGAGGAAGGGCTGGGGCTTTGCTTCTGGGAGCTTCTGGGACCCCCTTTTGTCATGTCCCAAAAAGGCTTAGGGGACTCCAGTCTGACATGACCCAGACAGGGCCTCAGTCTTCCCATCTCCCAGAAAGTGCTTTGTGAGACCATAGACAGAGGCCAGCCCCTGCCACCCCTGGCCAGGCAGCACAATGGGTGTGGGAGGCAGGGGGCAGGGGCGGATCCAGTGACGGCCCCCACCACAGGCAATTCGTTAACATCAAAGTGCCAGACGGGGGAACTGCGCGTTGATGGGAGACGATTGCAAACAAACTGGCCTCGCCCTGAGCTTCCTTCTAAGGGTTTGTGGCTCTGAGCCCGACACCTGCGCGACCCCTGGTGAGCAGAGCCTGAAAACCCTGACCAGTCTCACCTGGAAGTTCACGCCAGATTTAACAAAGGAGTGCGTGTCTAGTCCAGTTCGCTGGGTGTTTGCTGGGTACCAGGGACCAAGGGGCCACCCAGATCTCCAGGTGTGAGTTGTGGCCCCAACCGCAATGCAAACGCCCAGAGACACCTGCTGCCCTCACTCAGACTGAGAAGGAAACCGATGCCGCCAGTCTTGGGCCAGCGAGCTGAGTGAGCCGCTGGGGCAGCACCAGCTGCAAAGGGCAGAACTTGGCACACGGTTCCTGGGAGTGAACACTCGTGGGCGACGGCTGGCCCAGATCACAGCTGTCCACAGGCTGGGCCATCCTGCACCTTCCAGCACCAGCCCGGATATGTGCAGCCTCCCTGCCCCCGCGGCTGTCTCTGGAACAGGGGATCCCTCATGGGGTCAACAGGCTGGAGGCTCTGCCCCCTTCCTGTCTCTCTGAGGAGTGGGTGTTCAGGGAGTGTCCATCTTAGTATGTGCAGATTTTCACTTGGGCTCAGCCCTTCTCCCACCGGCCCACTGGCACCAGTGAGGTGGGCCTTTGGTGGCAGTTCAAGGGTAGGGCTCTGACTGACTGCATAAGCTGGCCCCTCGAAGAGGCTGAGTCCAGCCAGGGCCCTGGAGCAGCCACTAGGATCCCCACAGAGGCAGAGAGGCTCATCTGGCAAGAGGCTCCTCTCCCAGCTCCCAGGAGATGGGACAGTCCCCAATGTGGCCCTTTACTCATGGTACTGACCCTAGGAAGGAGCTGGATGTGTCTGGGCCAAGCAGGGCCTCCCAGGAGTCAGGCACTCAGCAAACCCCAGCCTGGCCTGGGCGAGACTCCCAGAAGAAAAGGGGTTTCTCAATGGCTAAGGCCCAGGTGTTGGACCGTGTGGACCCTGTCTCTCCAGAAACCTCCTCCAAGGAGACCTGACCCGGGACTGTAGGTGGGCGCCTTATGAGCCTTCCCTATGCCCCCACCCAGCATCCAGTCTGTCAAGCCCTCCTGCCTGGGGCAAACGTCCTGGTTGCAGCAGCCCAGCCTAGCCCAGCCCAGCCCAGGCCAGTATAGACCAGCATAGCCCCAGTTCAGGCCAGTCCGACTCAGCCCAGCTTAACCCAGTTCGGCCTGGCCCAGCCCAGCCCAACCCAGTCTGGCCTGACCCAGCCCAGCACAGCCAAGCCCAGCCCAGCCCAGCCAGCTGCACCTGAAGAAAACCTCAGGCCACCTGGGTCCCGCCTCTAAATTCACCTGTCTGACTCCTGTCAGGCCTGGGGAACAGTCATCTACCATCTTGCGTCTTGGACCAGAGGGGGCATTGCCCAGGAGTGAAGGGGAAGCCAGGTCTTCCCAAAAGGCCCAGGGACGGTGCCAGGACGTGGCTGTCACAGGCCCTGCCTGGGTCTTGCTCAGTATTTGGTTTTATTTAACTTTTAAAGGATCGCAGAGGAAGCGGTCAGCCTGTGAGAGTGCAGTTCTCTTCAACTGCAAGGGAGGTGTGGCATCCCCTGAGGACGTCCCAGGGAGGCTCCCACCCATGGGAGGTCGCATGTGGGTGCACCCACGGACTCAAGTCCTGCGCCCGTCCTTGGCGGGGCTCACAGACACAAATGGATGTCAATGGGAGAAGCCCCAGACGCTTCCTCCGACTGCCGGGCCTGACCACCTGGAGAGAGGCATTCTGGGAGGTCATGGGTCATGTGACTCTGCACAGGGGCCCTACTGGTTTGGGGTAGAAAGCATGGCCCTCTTGGGATGCCCCAAAGCGCATGGGCTCCTCTGAGTGTTGGGCGGTGTCCCCTCCAGCCTCCAATGAGGGGCAGGGCGGGGAGGGGCCAGCAGTCAGGCATCTTTTTGGAGGCTCCAGTGCCACTCAGAGTTGGAGAGGTATAGACGCAACCCCTTAGGGGCCTCCCCATGGCTAGGCAGTGTGGACAGCAGAGATCAGTCTGTGGGCCACCAGCAGGGCAGCTCCCTCCCTACATAGAGGTGGAGAGGCCTCACTCCTCGGCAAAAGCGCCACTGCCTGGTGAGGATGACAAAACCCATCCCGTTTGTCGGGCCCCTTTACAACGGACCCTAAGTTCTGCCGACCCCACCCTGGCGACCCTGGGGGTGAGAGGCGAGAAGACAGAGGCAGAGGTGAGCGAATGCTGTCCCAGGAGGCCCAGGAGCAAGTGCTGAGCAGGGACCCCGTGTGGGTCCCCCAGATCCCACAAGTCGAGGCCCTTCCTGGGCTCCACTAGCCGCCACTCGGACCCCCATATCCAGAGGTGGGGCCCCACACGAAGACCTTCAAGACACACGCCTTTCGGTCAAGGCTTTGACTGGAGAAAACTGTCCTCCAAGCAGCGAGGCCAGAGCCCAGGGGCCGATGGGGGGAGGTGGTTCTGTGACCCTGGCCAGGTAACTTGTCTCTAGGCCCCCTCAGTTTCCCCTCTGTGACCTGGGAATGAGGAGCACCCAGCCCAGAAGACAGCCACGAGGTGTGGGGGAGCAGCAGGGGTGACCATCTCCACCTCCTATGGGGACAGCCGCAAATTGCCATCTTCTAAAAATATCTTTCTTGTGGAGACGGGGTCTTGCTATGTTGCCCAGGCTGGTCTTGAACTCCTAGCCTCAAACAATCCTCCTGCCTCAGCCTTCCAAAGCACAGGTATTACTAGCAGAGCCACTGTGCACAGCCTGTACATGGTAGTGTTCAACAAGAAAGATTTCTTCCCTCCCTCTCCTATCTTCCTTCCTTCCTTCCTTCTCTTTCTTCGTCTTTCTTCCCCCAACTCCTCCTGTATATCAGCAGGAACTCAGGGCCGGGCATTCACCCTGGGAGGCATGGTCTGACCCTACAAAATATTGTTGCCTGCGGTGTTCCAGCTGGGACTCGGGACACCCTCCAGGCCCTGGACCACACCCCATCATTCTGTTATTCGAGTTCTTCCTCTGTCCAGTACCGTGAGTTGTTCTGGCTCCCCGTGTGTCCCCCACCCCAGCCCCAGATGCCACCCGGGTCCTTTCTTGGGGAACGGTGTTAGAAAGCATGGTCTGGATGTGGGGTGCACTCGCTGACATGGGTGTCCCTGCCATGCCTCTCAGCAGATAGGGTGAGACAAAATACAGGTGTGTGCTAACCCGTGTATGCACACATGTGTATAGGAACCCATGTAAACGCAGGTTGGCATACATGTATGTACTGACACATGAATGCAGGTATACATGGGTTGATGTGCACACGTCTGTATGCATGGGTTGACGAACATGTATGCATACACAGGTAACATGCGTGTGCATGCCTGTGTGCACATGTGTATATGTATGCGTATCTCTGCGTGTGTGTGCATACCAACTCGTGTTTACACACACACCTGTCGTTGCCAGGGTGATTTTAACAGGGTGTGTGAGAAATCTGGGAACAAAGACACAGATGCCCGAGCGAGGGGGCACTGAGGGGGTGAGACCCTTGGGGTCGGGAAGCCAGTGGGACGCTGCAGGTGGGGTTCACAGAGCCTCCAGGGGAGGGTGGAGTGAGGAGGCCAGTGGGGCCTGGGGCAGGTGAGCCCGGACCAGAAGAGTCATTTGGGGGTCAGAGAGTAAGCTCTGTGTGGGGAATGGGAGGGCAGGGCCTGGGCGGGGCAGGGGCGGGACCTGGGCGGGGCGAGCAGAGCAGGCCCCAGAGCCAGCTGATGGGAAGCCAGACAGCCTGGGACCTGGGACGGGAGGCGGTGGGCCACGCCCTGCCAGGCTCAGCCGTGTCTCCGTCTGGGCACCACGTGCCATGGGTGTGGACTGAGGGGCCCCGGGCAGGGGAATGCAGACCGTCTCTGGAGGATTGACCAAGTGCCCTGCAGAAGCCCGCCGCCCGGGTCTGCTGCTCCTCCCCTGCTCGGGGTGATGGGTTTGGGGAAGGTGGCCCAGCAGAGGCGTGTGTGTAGCCCTCTGTAGTCTCTATGACTTTTCTGCTCATCTGAAATTATCCCAAAATAAAAATTTATTTTGAGCATTGCTTCCATGTAGGCAGCATTCAAAACCAGGAGTTGGCCTGGCTCTACCCTCTGCGCTCAAAGCTCTGAGCACTTGTCTATACCGGGCTCTGGGCTGCCCCAGGACCCAGGTCCGAGACCCTCATGAGGTCAGGACATAGGGTCTGAGCCAGCCTGACTCAGAGAGGACACAGAGGCTGCCGGCCATATGTCTGGTGAGCAGCCCCGGGGACACCAGGACGGCACCCTCCATTCCTTGCTGTGCCCAAGCTGTCCCACTGACATCACCAGGACTGCGTCCCCACGCTCCTGGGACAAAAGGGACCCTTAGCCGTGGGAGGGACCCTGAAAACCAGAGACCTGCCAAGTGGGGGCTGCAGTGGCCACTGGGGCCAGCTCTGAGTTCAGCCCCCAGCCCTTGCCAGGACGCCCAAGCGTGGGGTGAGATGAATGACAGCCATTTCAGACGCATCCACTAATGACTGTTTAGCACATCCAGAGTGTCACCAGCAAGGCCCGCCCGGAACCCAGCAAGGCTGGACCCTTGATTAATGCTAATGGCTTTTCTCACCAGCTGTGAAAATGCATTTTCCATAATTTAGCTGTCATTACAATGGAAGGATTTATAAAACACACGCGCGCTGCGTGCTGGGAGACCCTGGAGGGCAGCGGTCAAGGAGGCCGGGGGCAGCTGGCCCTGTCTGGGAAGTGCGGGCACAGGTGCCAGCCACACCTGGCATGTGGCCTCCGGCTCTTGGGCTGAGACACGGCACTGCCCTAGACCTGGTGCATGAAGTCTGCAGCAGAGCACAGAGCCTCACTGGGGCTCTGAGCTACACATGCAAGGAGGACAGGACAGTGACCTCTCGGGCACAGGGTGACAACAGGAACAGCATCCGTTGGGCAGCTGCAAGCTCCGCCTCCAGGCACCCATTTCACAGATGAGGAACTCAAGGACCAAGGACCAGGCGTCCCCTGCAGCGTTCACCACTATCGGGGCTGAGCAGGAGCTGAAATGCCTGAGCCACGCGCTCCATGGGCCTCGCGGTCCCACACACCTCCCCGCGTGGGCTGGTGGCCATGCTTTCCAGCGTTCCACGGAGACAGAAGAAAAGGCAGGCAAAAAGAAAGGAGGTGAAGGGGACCCTGGACGCCCGGCGGGGTCGCCGCAGAAGGGACAAAAGAAGGAAGAAGGGGCCGGAGGGAGGGAGGAGGGGCTGGCCTCCTCCACCGGAGCCGAGATGGGGCCCGTGCCCACCACCCGCTAGCCCCAGCGTCTGGGCTTCTGATCACCAAGGCAGCAGCCCACCAGCCAAATCCAGAATCCAGAGGGCAGCCGCCCACCCACAGCAACATGCAGGTTGCAGACATGACTGTTCAAGGCTTTATTTTAGAAAACGATTCTCCACAGAGCCTAGGAAGGAGGCAAGGAGAGAGAAAGGAAGGGAGGGAAAGAGGAGACAGGGAGGGAGGGCACAGGGCTGGCCTCGGAGGGAAGGGGCGTCCAGGGCTGGTGGTTGGGACGCCCCTTAAAAGACCCCCTCAAAGTCTCTCAGGGCGGCTGGGCGTGCAGGACCAGCACACAGCTAGCGGGAATCTCAGCACTGTGCTTGGGTCCCACAGTGGCCCTGGCCAAGAACAAGAGCCCCGAGGGTCTGAGCCGGTGTCCGACGAGGGCGGCCCCCTGACCGCCGCCCCCTGACTCTCCCCTGACCTGCAGGCACAGGCGCTGCGGCCCCTCTGCCGGCTCCAAGTTCACACACATGGGGTTGGGGGAGCCAGGAAGGGCCTGGGAGCAAACCCGGCGTCGAATCAATTAACACGGGGCCCTCGGAACCGCTCTCCGCCCGCACCGGCATCTCCCGCAGCCGCCGAGCCCGCCATGGAAACGCGCTCCTTCTTGTTTTAATCTCTGCCAAGCTGGCCTTTCGCCTCCAGCCCGTCTAATTGAAACTAATCTTGGCGGGCAAGGCCTGTCTCTCCTCCTAATCCTCCTCCGAGGAAGTTCACATGGTCCCAATTAGGCCACACCGGCCCCTTTATTCCCGCCTCTCTCCTCTGCCCGCCGCGCTCCGAGAGGCTGCGTTATTAACTCCATGCCTGCGAGTTCCTGCCTGTCACGGGCCGTGAGATGCTATCGGGCTGCCCGGGGATAAGGTTACCGCGAAGGCATCTGTGGATTACGTTTCACACACGGCGACAGAGGGCAAGAGAGCAAGCCGTGTGCGCCCGGCGCAGGCGGAAGAGTCCTGACCAGGAACCTGGTCGTCCTGCTTGCAGCCTGCGTGCCAAAGACGGGTGGAGCAGGGTTCTGGGGGATTTCCTGGAGGGGCAGGAGAGGCCAGGGGATGGGGGACAGCCCCTCCTGGCCACCTGGCCCGGCTGGCCCCAAGGAGAGGCAGCTCCGAGGGGGCTGGTCCCGAGGGGCTCGGTGTCAGACAAGCCGAACGGAAAGCCTGCGTTTCCAGGCCGTGGAGAATGTCGTGTTTCCGAGCCCCGGGCTGGAGTTCCACCACCCCAGCGCACTGGTTATCGGGCGATCAGTCTCAACTTGGCGGCCGGGCATGTCTCTGATTAAATGTTGAAAGAGAAACTGAAATAATCATCACTTAATGAAGGCAGAAAACGTTTCTCAAACTCCAGCACTACAGGAGACAATGAAAAGGGGCTCGGAGGGGCCAAGCGGAGAGGGCACCGGCCAGGCAGGGAGGGACCCAGGTCAGGAGGGGAGGGAACGTGGGGGGAGGGGAGGGGACATGACTGGGAGAGGAGGAGACAGGGGCGGGAGGGGGAGGGGATGGAGGTGGGCAGGGGGGGGCAGGAGGGTAGGAGATGCGGGGGTGAGGTCAGGCAGGGAGGGACTTGGGTCAGGTGGGGAGGGCTAAGGCCGGGAGGGGCGGGGAGGGGAGGACGCCAGGAGAGGAGGGACAAGGTCGGGAGGGGAGGGGCTGGGGTCAGGTGGGGAGGGGCTGAGGCAGTGAGACAAGCCCGGCGGGGAGTGACCAGCTCTGGCAGGGTCATGGGCAAGGCCTGCCACTCCTGAGCTGGGTGTGGCTGCCTTCCAGGGTTCCGGCTTGAAGCTCTAGGTGGGTAAACCCCCTCCCCCTCCATCCCCATCTGTGCACCCCCCCACGCCCACAGCTTTTCCAGAACAGTCCACAGATCGGAAAGCAAATCCCCATGGGAAAGTCCCAACCAAGACCCCACTGAGTGGAAGACCCCATGCTCCCCTGGAAGCCCCTACACATCCTAGTCCTTCGGAGCAGGACACAGAGACCTAGGTCACAGCCTGCTGTGGCCTGACACGCAAGCTCTGATGTCTGGGACAAGCGGGGCATGGTGGGTGGTGGCCACCTGGAGGAGGCCCTGGCACGGTGGTCCCCCCAGGACGCGGCCCTCTTGCTCCACACTGCCCAGTTGGGCCTTGACCCTGGACCCTGTGAGCTGGCAGCTTGCGCCTCCTCTCTGTGATGCCTCCTCCGTCTGGCTGTCTCACTGGCAGCTTAGAGCTGTGACTTCCAGCCGGGGAGAGAAGGACGCACTGAGGGACTGTTGGCGCCCTGCTCAGTCACAGGCCTGAGACACAGCAGCATCATCTACCCTGAAAGACTCTCGCCTTCCCTCTGTCAGCCAGGCCGTTCTCTAGCCTCTGGGCGCTGCCTCCCTCCTCGTCCTCTGGATAGTGCCCTTAGGGTCCCCACAGGAGTCAACACCAGTGAGAGGTCCCAGGAGTCACCCTCAGGAATGGGAGTCTCAGTGCGGGACAGCACGAGCCCCTTGCAGCAGGACCAGATGCCACCCCAAGCTGTGTGTGCAGCACCAGGCTCATGGCACAGAGGGGGCGCGGCACACACCTTCCACCACCTCCACCACACACCTTCCACCACCACTTGGTCCCCTTCCTGGCCTGGAGGGGCAGGTGGCTAGGGAGGGGCACTAGGCAGAGGAGGCCAAGGGCGGAAAAGCCAGAGGCCACAAAGACCCTGGTCAGAGGCAGAAAAGAGCCCAGTCATCCTCCAGTGTACACACGTTTCAGAACATGTTGCACAAAACAGAGATGTCATGTCAGTTTCAAAGCTCAAAGCTTTTTAAAGCAGAAAAATGAACATAAAATAACGTGAAGCCTTCAGGATGGCTGAAATACAAAAGATCACTAATGCCAAGTGCAGGAGGATGTGGGCAACTGGAATGCACATACTACTGCATGGCCACTTGGGAAAGAGTTTGGCAGAGTTTTTTTTAAGTCAAACCTACACTCATCGGGGGGCCCGGCCATTCCACTCCTAGATGTTTACCCAAGAAATGAAAACATGTGTCCATGAAGAAACATGTAGGGAAATGTTCAAAGCAACAGTGTTCATGACAGCACCACACCAGAAACACTCAAACCCATGTCAAAGGCTGACAGATAAACAGTCTGTGGCTCATCCATAACACGTACATGCAATGGATATAATGTGCAGATGTCTACAGTGGATACAGTGTCTGGATGCACATGAAGGACATGGTGTTTAGATATCTACAGTGGATAGAGTGTCTGGGTCATGCAATGGACATGGTATATATGTGTCTACAGTGGATACAGTGTTTGGTTGCACATAATGGACAGTGTGTAGTTTACAGTGGATTACAGCATCTTTGTGTATGCTATAGACACAGTGTCTAGACATATTAATATGTAGTGCATACAATGCTTGATGCATGAGGCATAGTGTGCAAATGTCTACAGTGGATAGAGTGTCTGCGTCACACAATGGATAGATGTCTACATTGGATACAGTGTTTGGGCTATGCAATGGACATGGTGCATAGATATCTAGAGTTGATACAGTGACTGGGTCATGCAATGGACACAGGGCATAGATATCTACAGTGAATACAGTGACTGGGTCATGCAATGGACACAGTGTGCAGATATCTACAGTGGATACAGTGTCCGGGTCATGCAACGGACACAGCATGTAGATATCTACAGCGGATACGGTGTCTGGGTCATGCAACGAACACAGCATGTAGATATCTATAGTAGGTACAGTGTCTGGGTCATACAATGGACACAGTGTGTAGATGTCTACCATGGATACAGTGTTTGGGTTATGCAATGGATATAGCACATAGATATCTACAGTGGACAGTATCTGGGTCATGCAATGGACACAGTGTGCAGATATCTACAGTGGATACAGTGTCTGGGTCATGCAACCGACACAGTGTGGAGATACCTACAGTGGATACAGTGTCTCAGTGCATGCTACGGACACGGTGTATAGATATCCACAGTGAATAGAGTGTCTGAGTCATGCAATGGACATGGTATGTACATGTCTACAGTGGATACAGTGTTTGGTTACGCACAATGGACACAGTGTGTAGATGTCTACAGTGGATTACAGTATCTTTGTGCATGCTATGGACACAGTATTTAGACATATTAATATATAGTGTATACAATGTCTTGATGCATGGGGTATAGTGCACAGATATCTACAGTGGATACAGTGTCTGGGTCACACAATGTACCCAGTGTATAGATATCTACAGTTGACACGGTGTTTGGGTTATGCAATGGACATGTTGCATAGATACCTAGAGTTGATACAGTAACTGGTTCATGCAATAGACACAGGGCATAGATATCTACAGTGGACAGTGTCTGGGTCATGCAATGGACACGGTGTGCAGATATCTACAGTGGATACAGTGTCTTGATGCATGCTATGGACACAGTGTGCAGATATCCACAGTGGATACAGTGTCTGGTTTATGCAATGGACATGGTGTGTGGATGTCTACAGTGACTACCGTGTCTCAGTGCATGCTATGGACATAGTTTGCAGATATCTACAGTGCATACACTGGAAAATGCACTGGATAAATACATACACCAAAACACTACTCACCAACGGAAAGGTGACCTCTTGCTCCATGCAGTGAGATGAATGTGTCACCAAATAATCATGTTGAAGACACCAGACTATGAAGGGCACATGCTTGGACTCCACATGTGGAAAACTCTGGAAGACTCAAACCTAATCTACAGTGGCAGGATCAGATCTTGGGTTGCCTGGGGTGGAGGGTGAGGGGAGATTGTCTAAAGCATGTGGAGGAGAACTTTCTGGGCCATGGCAATGTGTTATAGCCTGATGGTGGCAGTTACATGGGTGTACACATGTCAAGATTCGTCCAGTTGCACACTTTGCCTGAGTGCATTTTCTAAGTATGGTAAAATACACACTGCAGTCATCAACTTAACCATTTTTGGTGTCTAGTCCCGTGGCATTAAGTGCACACACACAGCTGGGCCACCATCACTGCCATTCATCTCCAGAACATTCTCATCTTCCTATACTGCACCTCTGACCCCCTTAAGCACTCCCTCCCCACCCTCCCCTGCATCTAGCACCCACCATTCTACCTTCTGTCTCTTTGAGTCTGGTTCCTCTAGGGACATCATTTAAGTGGGGTCATACAGTTTTTGTCCTTTGCTGACTGACTTATTTCACAAGGCATGATGTCCTCAAGGTCCATTCACGAAGTAGAGTACATCGGAATTTGTTCCCTCTTAAGGCTGAATACTCTGCTGCATGTGTACCCTGTGGACCCCCCCCACCCTTATCCTGGGAAGGTACATTCCAAGACCCCCGTGAAAGCCTGAAACCTTGGGTGGCACTAAGCCCCATATGCCCTCTGTTTTTTCCCACACACCCATGCATCCCAGTGATAAGGTTTATGTATAAATCAGGCACAGGAGGAAGTTAACACAGTAGCTAATAACACAACAGCACCATTATAGCAAAAGCTGCAGTGAATGCTATGTGAGTGTGGTCTCTCTCCCTCTCCCTCTCTCTCCCTCTCCCTCTCTCTCTCTCTTTCTCTCTTCTCTCTCTCTCTCTCTCTCTCTCTCTCTCTCTCTCTCTCGCATGCGCGCACGTGCGCGCTCTCACTCTCACTTTCTCCCTCCTTCCGCTTCTTCCTTCTTCCTCTCCCCCTTATTGTGTCTTACTTGTCCTTCTTGTGAGGCATGAAGTGACACCTGGCCTACTTGATGAGATGGAGTGAGGGGTGACAGGCGCGGTGACATCAGAACGCATCTCTGCCCATATCCTCCACTCACAAATTTAATGTCTTTTTCCATCCTGACTGAGCACTTGCCACTCGCTATGGGCATGCCTTTGCAGTTTGAGGTGTGATCATCAAAACTGGCATGAGTTTCTTTCTCCTTCCCCACAATTTCCCCAGTAGAAGTTTCATTCTCACCTTGGCAACTTCCACATGCAGCTTTTGTCCTTATCAAGTAGAAAACTTGCGCCTTCTCACCTACAGGACACACCTGTCAGCTTCTCTTTGGCACTTCCAAATTCCCAGCATCACAACTCTTGGGTTTTGAGGACATTAAGTCAAGCAAGGGTGACTTGAACACAAGCCCCATGATCCCACAACTATCGGGCTGATCCCTGCGATGGCCATGGGGTGACTGGCAGCAGGAGTGCAGAGCATGGGGGCATCCTAGAGGAAGTTCACGTCCAGGGCAGATGCAGAGGGACAGGGGATTGCATCATGCTACTCAGAACAACAGGAAGTTTTAAATGTATGAATTGCTTCTTTCTGGAATTTTCCATTTAATATTTCTGGACCTCACTTGACCACAGGTGGTTGAAACCGTGGAGAGCAAAACTGCAGAGAGAGGGAACAATGGCTCCATGTTGTTTGTCCATCTGTGGATGTCCCCACCTCATGCCTATTGGGAATGAGGCCTCTATGAACTTTGGGGACGAGTATGTGCACAAGTCCAAATTCAGGCCTTGGGGACACACCGAGGCTTAGACATGCTGAGCCGTGTGGTGACTCGGTTTAATTCTGAGGACCTATCTCCAGAGTGGCTGTGCCATCCGGTGTTCCCCCTCCAGAGCACGAAGGAGCCCCCCAGATCTTACCAGACTGAGGCAGGGCAGGAGGCAAGCCTGTGTGTGCTAGCCATGAGATGCCAGGGCCCAGCCTCTGCTGGCCACCGTGACTAATACACAAGCTCAGACTTTACACATGAAAAAGAAACTTCAGGCCAGGCATGGTGGCTTATATCTGTAATCTCAGCACCTTGGGAGGCTGAGGCTGAAGGGTTGCTTGAGGCCAGGAGGTTGAGGTAACAGTGAGCTATGGCCAGACCACTGCAGACACAGTGACAGAGTGAACTCTGTCTGGAACAGACAGAAAGAAAGACAGGGGGAAGGGAGGGAGAGAGGAAAGAAGGAAGGGAGGGAGGAAGGAAGGAAGAAACTTCGAGCCTGCTTCCCAAGCCTCCGTGGTATTCAGCCCCAGACTCCACTCCGCTCCTGTCACCCTATCCTGAACTCTCTGCTGTGAAGAGCATCATGCTGCACAGGGCAGGCAACCCCAGCTCAGGCGGAAAAGAAAGAAATCCTCCCTGTGGACCGAAAACAAATTCCCCGTAGGACCGTCACTGGGGATTCTGTCTCTGCCCTTTCTCCATGACTCAGATTCCTGATGGGCCCTGATTTCTCCACTTCTAGACTTCAGAGGTCTCGTGGTCAGAAGCCACTGCCACAGTGGAACGGGACATGAGGCCAGAAGCGATTCCATGGGAGGCTGGGGAAGGGAGGCTGGGAAGGGCTGGTGGCCCAGAAGCCAGGCGGGGAGGTGGGGGCCTTGCTGTGCATTGAGACAGCTGTAGTGGGCCGGACTGGAGGACAGCCAGGCCCTACGTGATGTCCGCATCTTCTGACACTCCATCCCCATCACGTCACAAATTCCTCTTCGGCCCATGGGTCACCAGAAGCGGTAGGTGCCTTGGATGGTTCTGAATGGCAGCTCTGGATGTTCAAATGGAGGACCTGGAGTTATGGACCGTCACAGAATGCCCACAGGTGCTGAGTCCCCGCTGGACAAAATGCCTTACAGGTATTTCATCCCAAAACAGTCCCACATGTGGACTTTGTCACCATGCCCATTTCAGAGTTGGGAACACTGAGGCACAAGCCGGCTGAGCCACCCAGTCAGTTGAGCTGGGGGACGAGGTTTGAACCGAAACCCTAGGAGCCAATTTTGTTCCTGGTGTGCACCCCACTGCGCAAGATGTACACTCAAAGGGCAGGTGGGCATGCAGACTCGAGAGGCGGATTCAAGAATTTCCGGCACTCCTCTGGCCTCAGGAGGCTCAATGTGCTTCCCATGCTCCATTGCAGAACTTAGATGACCTGCTGAGACGGGCCCATGACTTGTGGACTTGCTTCTTAAACAGAGAGAGGAATTATCTGGGAAAAAACTCAGCTCTTGCTGGTTGATCATTTGTACCACAGTTCAGTTCTGTAAAGAAATAGTTGTGTTTCAACTCAGCACTGAAAGAATGTCAGTGTCATCATATGTCCTGATGCGTTTGACCTTCCACTGTGACAGAGGGAGTTAGAGCAAACCAACCCTCCTGTGGTATAACCTAAAGCTCTGATACACACACATCTGTGAATACCGGGGAAATCAAAAATATGTGGACATGTTGGCAGAGATGTTAAGAGATGGTCGCCATAATCAGAAGCTTTTGGACACTGATGGGAACCACTCTGAGCACCTCTTGTAATTGCAGAAGTCAAATCTGACTGGTATTCAGCTGTTGTTATCGGTATATATTGAGTATTACAATTTTAATAGTTTTGCCTTTCTTAAAATGCATATACATTTTCCGGGCACCCTCCATATATATAAACACACATATATATGTTTGATTATATATGCTAACAAGCATTCAGCCATACGTTTGAATATAAGTATTAAACATAATATATCATATAAATAAGTAAATGTATATCCAAAGATAAATATTATATATATTCAAACATATGGCTGAATATATACTATATAGATATATATAGTATATAATATGTACCTTATTATAGTATATAATATATATACAAAAATATATATGATTATAATATATTACACATTTATTTGAGTATAGACATAATAAAAGCACTACTGTATGTATAATCAAAGCCACCAACATCCTGGAAAAAAGGGAAGACAGGGAAGAGGCCAGGGCATGTCTCCATGGTGGACATGGGCAAGACCTGGAGGGGGAGTTTCAAGCAGATGGCAGCAGAGAGAGCCCAGCCTCACCACCCACAGGCTCGTGGTGCTGAGGAGGGAGACATGGGAACCTGCCAAGCCAGCAGCGTCCTGTAAGTGCCCCACCTTTGTGAGGACTTTTGAGAGACTCCTCCTTGGAATAAGAGTACCCTAGAAACAGACCAAGCCTGGAGAGGGCTCAGCCCAGGGGAATCAGCTCCCTCCTTAATTGGACAGTCAGGTTCTGGCCCTCCTGTGGCAACTCACCAGGAAGCAAAGAAAGTCTCCTCTGGGGGATAAGTTGTCCAGAGCACCACAGTATTCTCTGTACAATGTCTGGAGTTCAAAACAATGTATTGCAGGTGTGGTGGGCTGAATGGGGCCCCCAGAAGATATGTCCACATCATAAGCCCCAGAGCCTATGACTATGGCCTCATTTGGGGAAAAAAAAGCGTCTTTGTGGCTGTGATTGACTCAAGGATCCTGAGAGAAGGAGCTTCTCCTGGATTATCCAGGCAGGTCCTAAATGCACTCCCATGGATCTGTGTAGAAAGAGAGAAATCAGACCAAGAAACAGAGGGAGACAGACACACTAGGAAAATGGAGGGCATGTGACCACAGATACAGAGACTTAGTGATGCAGCCACAGGACTGCAACTTCAGGGACCACAAGAAACTGGGAGATGCAAGGAAGCATCCTCCCCTAGAGACTCTGGAGGGAGCCCAGCCTGCCAACACCCAGATCTGGGACTTCTGGTCTCCAGACTGTGAGATGGCAAGAGTCTGTTGTTTTAAATGACAGCCATAGGAAACTAGTACACTAGGCAAACCAAGAGGAAAAACAAAAACAGACAATAGAAGCAGACCCATTGGTGACCCAGATATTGCAAGTAACAGAAACAGGCTTAACAAAAGCATACCTAAGAAAGTAGAGAATTTCACCAGAAAATTGAAATCCACAAAAAATAACAAATGGAAATTTTAGAACTAAAAAACACCTGCAAAGGAACAATAATATGACAGTGGATTCTCAACAGAAATGACGGAAAGCTGGACTCAGTGGCTCAGCCTGTAATCCTAGCACTTTGGGAGGCCAAGATGAGTGGATTGCCTGAGCCCATGGGTTCGAGATCAGCCTGGGCAACTTGATGAGAGAGACCTCATTTCTTTAATTAAAAAAATCAAAAAACTAGCCAGGCATGGTAGTGTGCCTGTAGTTCTGGCTACTTGGAAGGCTGAGGTGGAAGGATCACCGGAGCCCAGCGGGTCTATGCTGGGGTGGCTGTGAGCATGCCACTGCACTCCAGCCTGGGTGACAGAGTGAGACTCCAACTCAAAAAAAAAAATGACAGAAGAAAATGGAATGTTATAAAGAGCTGGGAGGAAATGAGCTAAAAACAGCTAACAACTCAAGACTCTAATGCAAGTGAAAATAGCTTCAAAAACAAAGGCCAGCAATTCATTTTTAAGTTAAGCATAGCCTAACATGTGACCTAGCACTTCCACTATTGGCTACATGCCTAAGAGAAATAAAAACAAATGTCTATAGAAAAACCTGTACTAAAAATATTCACAGCAGTATTATATACAAAAGCCAAAAACAAGGCATTGCTCAAATGCCCATCAATTGTTGGGCAATAAACATTAATGGTCTATTCATACAACAGAATACTATTAAGCCATTAAAAAATATTGATTTATGCTACAACATGGATGAAATTCAAAAACATTATGCCCAGAGAAAAAGGCCAAAAGAACACAGCATCATTCCATTAATATAAAATGTCCAAAAAAGTCAAATAAAGAGAAAGAAAGTAGATAGTGGTTGCCTAGGGCTGGAAGAGGGAGATTTTCAGATTGATGGAAATGATCTACAAGTAAGTTGTGGTGCTCATTGCGCAAGTCTGTAAATATATGAAAATTCATTGACTCACACACATAGAACATGAATTTTATGACATGGAAAGTATACCACAATAAAGGTATTTCCTTTAAAAAAAAAAAACTAGAAGAATAAGAAGGCCAAAACATTTTGCAGAGAAATAAAAGCTGAGAGAACTAAGACAGCAGCAACACACAAACACACACACACACACACACACACACACACAAATGTTAGAAAGAATTCTCCTGTGGAAGAGAAATGATTACAGACTATACTACAAGTGAAATTCAAGTCAACTAAGTGCACAGAAAGGGTAACTAGGTGGGTAAATGAAGTGACTCTTGACTAAACTACAATGACACTGTCTTGTGGGTTGTAAGTGCAATAGAACGAGCATGTGTCACAGCAGCGACACAACAGCCAGGCAGCAGTGAATGGAGCTAAGATATTTGAAGGAACTTGGAAGCGATGGACGTTCTCATCTATAGTAGAGTCACACATCAGAGATGCACACATAATTTTTTTAGGGAAACGACTAAAAGAAGAACAACACATAGGATATTGAACACGTGAACAAGGAGGAAGAGAAATAAAACAAGGGAAGACAGGAAGAACAAAGACTCAAAAGAGACTGACCCAGTGAAAAAACAAACCATCAGATGGTAGCTTTAAACCAAAATATCAGTAGTTCTAGTAAATGTGAAAGCACGAAGAGCTCCAATTAAGAGATAAAGATTACCTGTAGCTTAAAAAGAACCAAGTGTGTGCTGTTTGTGATACATTTTCATTATAAAGACATGCAGAAACTCAATTAAAAGGATGGGAAAATCAGTACCCGCAAGCAATAACACAAAGGAAGCTGATACTGCACCAATACACAAACACTCAAGAGCATGCACAGTGGATAGGGCAAACCTCAGGGCAGGAGCTTGGCTCCAGGTGGAGGGGACAGTCATGAAAACTAGACGGAACTAGTTCCATCAGGAACATATAATGCTTTTAAATGTATATGCCCCTAATAACACATGTTCAAAACACAAAGGGCAATAATTGACTAATAGGGTGACGGGCAAACTGTAATCATAACCAGAAAATTTTTACCTGCCTTAGTCTGTAGCTGATAGAACAGACAGAATTTCAGCAAGAACAGAGATGGCTTGAAAGCACAATTTTAAATACGATGTGATGTATGGATTGTCCTGGCCAGCTCAGGCTACTATAACCAAGGACCTCAACTAGGTGGCTTATACACAATGGAGGTTTGTCTCTCCCCGTTGTGGAGGCTGAGAGTCGGTTTGGAGCCCTCTTTCGGGTTGCAGATAGCTGACTTCCCTTGTATCCTCACATAGTGAAAACAGGTCAAGAGAGTACTCTGGGGTGCCTTTTCCGAGACCACTAATCCCACTCTTGAGGGCTCCACCCTCATAACCCCATCAGTTCTCAAAGACCCACCTCATACTACCATCACCTTGGGGGTAAGGACCCCAGCACATGAATCTGGGAGATGTGAACATCTAGCCTACCATGCAGATGTGCAGCATTGTTCCCCAAAACGGCAGGACACAAATCTTTTCAAGTACACAAGAATTAGCAGTCAAAGGTTTTTCTATTCTGGGACAGAAGGAAGGCTACCTTAGCCTCAAAGGCAAGGTCTGGGGGGAGTCAAAGGAGGCACCAAGGCCCAGAATGGAAGATGTCTGCACCCAGACTCATGCAAGCACAGGGCCAATACGGCTCATGGCTGGGCTAAGCCAGAAAGAGACAGCTAGGATGCAGGAAAAAATTCACAGTGATAAAAAAATCTGACAGCAGCAGAAGGGAGCTCCCTTAACCTGATTGGGTGTGGCCACTGGAAGCCTGGACAGGTGTGCTGCCTGGTGGTGCGGTAGCTAGAGGGCCCCCTGAAGTGGAAACCGAGACAGACATGCCTGCTCCCCTGCGCTTAGTCCATAGACAGGTCCTTGCTGGCGGAGCCCAGCACAGACGGAGACAAGGGGCATCTGTTCGGAAAGGAGGAAGTAAGGGTGTGTCGCTTGCAGATGTGATTGTACAGGTGAGACCACTCAGAGAGTCCACAGAGAGCCAGCAGAAGGATGACGCAAAGTCAGTGTGGTCACTGGACATGAGGTCAGTGCATGAAAGCCAGTCATGTTTCTACAACAGCGTATTGATCACCTCACAATGAGAAACAAGATAGATCCCCCCATCTAAAATTTGGTTCAGATGTCAATACTGATGACACTACACCCATGCATACACATATAAGCACATACATGCACCTGTGCACACACACACACACAGACACACATACACACATGGATACTCACATGCACATGCATACACACAGGCACACATGCACACACACCACAATAGTATGGTAAGGTTTACTAATCAATAATGAGGCTTAGCCGGGCTAGGTGGCTCAGCCTGTAATCCCGTGCCTTGGGAGGCTGAGGTGAGTGAATTGCCTGAGGCTGCGGGTTTGAGACCCGCCTGGGCAGCTTGGTGAGACCTCATCTCTACAATAAATCAAAAAATTAGCCGGGCGTGGTAGCGTGCGCCTGTAGTTCCAGCTACTTGGAAGGCTGAGGCGGAAGGATCGCTGGAGCCCTGCAGGTCAAGGCTGCGGTGGCCGGGAGCAGCCACTGCACTCCAGTCTGGGCAACAGAGTAAGACTCCAACTCAATAATAATAATAATAATAATAATAATAATGAGGCTTTCCAGGAGAGCAGGGTTGACTCTTACACTTGTCTGAAAGTGGGCTTCAAGACTAGGGAAGGCTAATCAGACTTCCCCAGAAGCCCAGGTTGGACCGGGTAAGGGTTCCCACATGCAGGCCGTGGATGACAACGGTGTGAGCTTTCAGCCAGCACCAGAGGAGGGAGCAGTCGAGCTTTCTCATCAGCTCCAGGACGTGGGTGGGAACAGAAAGATGTGACTTCCAAGCCCCCTGCAGACAGAGAAAACACAATCACACGCTGCACAACTGTGCTGGCTGTGCCAATTGTGTTGAGAAAAGAAAACAGCCAAGAAGTGACACAATATCATTCACAATAACATAAAACAGATACCTGAGAGTGTCCCGAAACGTGCACAGCCTCTCACATAGGTGTAGAACATCATCTCACAGGCATGATGGGGCTACCTGTGGATCAAACACGTCCATGAGTCAGAGGTGTGCTGCCCTAAAGACGCATCATCCCCATGTCAACACACAGATCCAGTGCAGCATTACCTGGGAGATCCCAACACACTTCCACCAGTAGCATCAACAAGCCAGTTTTAAAGTGACCATGAGGTGCAGCAGTCAGAACTGACCAAGACTCCTTACAGAAGAAGGGTCATGTGGGAGGCCCTGCCCTGCAAGGTGCCAGGCTTTGTCGTGTCAGGCAGTAATTAGGGGCATGTGGCATTGGCTCACGGACAGACAAACAGGCCCACGAAACAGACCCACAGACAATGGTCACCCAGCTGAGAACAAAGATAATCCCACCACACAGCAGGGGAAGGTGATCTTTTCAATAAGTGGTGCCGATTCACTTGGGTATCAGTGTGGGGAAAAAAACAGGTCTCAGTTCCAACACACACCACTGCCAAGTATCAGCTCCTGGGCACTGGAGATTCTAACCAGGAAAGGTAAAACAGTACAACCTCCAGGAGGCAACATAGAAGAGTTTCGTGTGACCACCGGGCAGGCAAGGCTTTCTTAAGTGGAGTCACAAGCCTGGACCTTAAGACACTGTGAAGGAAGTGCAAAGGTAAACACAGGCTGAGGGGAATGTTTGCAACAAAGATGCTTGGCCAGGGACTCCTGTTTCTACACATCAGCAAGAACAAGAGAGAACCCAGAATGTGGGTCAAGACTCCAGAGTCCTCTTGCAATCGTATACTATAAACAGTTGCAAGAAAAAGAAGCTGCTAAACATCAATCTCACCAGGGAAATGGATATTAAAACCACAAGATGCCCCTACACGCTACCAGAGTGGCTAAAATCAGGCTGACGTAACCAAAAGTAGGTGCAAACAGGGCACAACAAGGCATGATAGGAACTCCTGTACCCTGCATGTGAGGAGAGAAGCAAGTGCCACTTGGAAAATCGAGTAGTAGAATTTACTGAAATGAAATCTACACGTCATTTATGGCCCAGCAATTCCGCTCCAAGCTAAATACTCAGTGGAAATGTCCACATACATTGACCAGGGAACACACGCAACACGGCCCAGGTAGACGCGGTCCATTGACAGAATGGTGGTCGTGATGTGGGATATTAGGTAGCAAAGAATGGCGCCGGCTCATCGCTCACGCACCCCAGAGTCATCTCTCGAGTGCCACATTGGGGGAAGAAGCACCAGCAGGACACAGTGTGGCTCATCCGTATGTCAAGCTCAGAAAAAGGTAAAGCCAACTGCAGGGCGGGTGTCAACGCGGCGGCAGCCTTGGGAGGGAGGGGTGCTCAGCTCCCCAATCTGCACGAGGCTTTCTCCAGGGTTCAGCTTCAGTGGTGCTGCTTCCTGCACGCAGGAAGGCGTCGATGGAAGGCTCACTAACAGATGGAGAAGAAGGTCACTACACCCTCGCTGCGGCAGGCTGCTGGCCACTCAGGACACGCCACACACCCCCAGACCAGACACTGCATATCATGCCTATCATGGAACTCAGATTTTTTTTTTTGAGTTGGGGTCTCCCTCTGTCACCCAGGCTGGAGTGCAATGGCGGGATCATAGCTCACCACAGCCTTGACCTCCTGGGCTCAGGTGATCCCTCCCCTTCAGCACCCTGAGTAACTGGGACTACGGGCCTGCAGCACCACACCCAACTTTTGTTTTTGTAGAGACAAGGACAAGGTCTTGCTGTGTTGCCCAGGCTGGTCTCAAACTTCTGGCCTCAAGCGATCCTCCTGCTTTGGCCTCCCAGAGTGCCGGGATTACAGGCGTGAGCCACTGCACCTAGGCAGAACTCAGGTTTTTAATGTGACCGGGGTTCAAAAAAAAATAGTTTCGTCTCATACCTCACGACATGATGCACCCCCACGTGTGAGAGAGCTGGATGCCTCATCCTTGCAGCAGCGGGTACGTGTGTTAACACCCCACGAGCACAGAGTGGGCAGGGGTAGCTTTCAGGCGTTACTTCAACTCTCGTGACGCTCGGGGGGCTTAGCCTGCCTCTCTCTGCTGAGTGAATCAACCTCACAGAGACCCAGAGCCCCTCCTACCTCTGTGTGGCAGCACCTTTCCCGGGACACAAACCAGATGACCTTAGGATGGCCGTCCCCAAAAGAGATGGAGCTCATGAAGGCCCCCTTCTGTCACCAGTTTCTGGAGACAAAGGAACAAAGGGTTTCCAAGCTCTCCTGAGCACATGGGCCAGGCATGTGTCCACGTCTGCCCTGGTGGGCCTAGGTGCAGCCACGGCCCTCAGCCACCGGAGGCGTGACCCACCCTCCTCTAACACGGGCTCGTGCTATCCTCACTGCGATGCCTGCTGCCCCTGCGGCCCTTCTTGGACCCTCTCAGCAACCATGCATCTTGCTACTCTGGTCATTTTTGAGGGCACTTACTCATTCTCCACCCTGAGAAACAACATTCCCCCGCTGAAACCCGAAAAGAATTTTGCAGCTGTTCTAGCGGAACAAAAAAACCCACACGGTTGGTTTTACCTGGAGGTCCCTGAGCTTTTTAGAGAGATGGGAAAGCTCCAGCCTTCTGACAAGGTTTCCAACAGACAGTACCCTGGGGTCAGGGAAACGGATCTTGGCCCGCAGGCCCGGCCCCTGCGCAGCCCTTCCGAAGAAAACGAGTCTTATTTGCATAATGGGATTTCTGCAGAAATCATAATTAATCTTAAATTTCACATGAGCGAATGTATCTGAACCTAATTGCTGCAGCACTTTTTCATCTGAAACCTCCACACTGCCCAAAGGTCACTTGAACAGGGGTGGCCACCCCTGGCGGGCGACCGAACTTCGGGAGACCGAGTCTGAGGCCAAGAGAGACGGCACAAAGCTGCGGGGCACTGGGGTGGGCCTGGGGAGGGAGGTGAGGAGGGAGAGGGGTGGCAGCCAGGCTGGGGGATTTACAGGGACTGTATGGATTTTATTTGCTGGCCCGGTGAGGAGGGGAGGGAAGAAGCAGAGCCGGGGAGCCTGGTGGCCGCTGTGTGGCCCAGGCTGGGAGGGGGCCACCCAGTCAGGTGTGGGACCACAGCTGAGTCATTCCAGTGGGAACAATAGCCCGAAAGACCTCCACTGGGTGTTTAAACCTAAGGTGAGCTTTAAAGGGACGGCGGCAGCTGGCACCTGCCTCCGTGGGGCCGTTCAGCGTTTCTCCGGATGACCTCATGGGTTCGAGGCAGGCTCCGGCAGGGGAGCCCAAAGGCTCCCCAGGGGCCGGTGCCCCTCCCCCCCACCAGCCTTGAGCCTGGGCTGCGACCTCCCCGCTTGGCATCTGAGCCCAGGATTCCCGGGCCTTGTGCCCAACACAGCCTAGCTCCACCAGAAGGAGGCTGAGCTTCTGAAAGGCTGCAGGTGGTGGGATGTGGGCAAGGGGCCCTGGCTGCAGGACGAGGTGGCACATCACGCCCATTCTCCTCCTGCCTCCAGGGGCCAGTCCAGATTGTACTGGAAGATCTGCCCACCAGCTCCCAGGCTGCACCAGCTGTCTCCCAGCAAGTCTCTGTGCCAGTTCCTCTAGGCCATCCCCTTAGACTCACCTTGTAGCCCCTGAGCCCTGGGGCTCTATCTCTCACCCAACCCGCTGTTGGCCTGCAGACCCGAGGGTGGGCCTGCCTCCTCCCTCCACTCTCAGAGCCCATCGACATCCTGGACACCCACTGCCGAGACAGACTGACATTCGGGAAGAAAAACGGTCAGGCTGGGGCCAGCCAGGAAGCCTGAGCAGGTTCGGCAGTGATGATCTCCTGGACTCAGGAGATCCCCCCGCCTCAGCCTCCCAAGTAGCTGAGACTACAGGCACACACCACCATGCCTGGTTAATTGTTTTATTTTTGTAGAGACGAGGTCGCACTGTGTTGCTCAGGCTGGTCTCAAACTCCTGGGTTTAAGCAATCCTCCCGCCTCAGCCTCCCAAAGTGCTGGGATTCCAGGCATCTGTCCTGGTTTCCTCGTCTTTCAGAATAAAGGGGAATAAAGTGTGTCCCTGAGAGGCATTTTAGAGGGGTGACTGAGATGTTTCCCCAAAGACCTTCGGGGTGTGACAAGTGTCACCCGTGTTTTCCCTGGGATGGGGGGACAGCCAGGCACACAGTCAGACCCCAGCAGAGACCCAGGCCCTCTCAACAGCGAAACTGCCACCGAGAAGCACAAACTGCAAACACAGTGGCATCCAACAGCCCTCAGGAGAGGCTTGTGTGCAGCAGGAGGCAGAGCTGTGAAAACCCTCAGGCATTGGCTCCATCACTGCCCAGATGCCCGGACACACCCAAGCACTGCTTCAAGGGCCACAAGTGGCTTTCTGCAAGCAGGCGAGTTGGTAAATGTAGAATCCATGAATCGAAAGGATGAACTGAACCAAAAGCCCCGGGGAACACAGTGCCTCACATCCACAGATGGTGTAACGCTACGACAGTCCCATAAGCAGAGCCCCCACCCGGCAGAATGCTCCTGCTGCAGAGTGGTGCTGCCAGGGTCCCACGGGCACTCCGCTTACCTCCCGGGTCCGGGAGCAGGTAGAGTCTTCTGGCAGGAGCTGCTGTATCTCTCTCCAAGCCCGCCTGGCCTCTGGCGGGGACCCCCTCCAGCAACTCAACCCTGAGGACCCAAGCAAGCAGGAACATGAGTGCCCAGGCCAGCTCCAGGGAATAGCGGGTACCAACCCCAGGTTGGGGGTGCAGGGGAGCCCCTGAGCAAAGTCGGCGGGAGAGATGGGGTGGGGTTTTGTGGGGTGAAGATGTGCCCCAGTTCCTTGGATGGCCCATGAGGATTCTGCACCCTCGAAACCGTTCCAGGCTGGGCAGATTCTTCTCAGGTGACCCTACAACCGGGCAGAAGGTCACAGTCCACCGGGCTAGAGCACAGCACAACTGGGGGTCTCGCCCTCTCCAACAGGGCCTTCAGCTTGTGGGGGCTTTAGCTATGGATCCTTCCTCCTTCCCCACAGGAGGCCACAGCCCCCGCCCACTGTCTCAGAAAAGCCCATCCTTCTTGTCAGACATCCAGAAACACCAGGAGACCCGGTGCTACCAGAGACCCTCGAGATACCCTCCCATTCCGCCCCCACCCTCGGCCAGCACCGCAGCAGCCCCAGCACCTGCCCGGGGGGAGAGCATTAAGGACAGTCCCCGGGGACCATCTCCTGCACGCGCTTGGTCCCAGCCTCGAGTGGCTCTATTAGGGAGAGTATGTTTTATTAATATTGGATATTAAAGTTTAATACTGTGATTACAGGGGAAAAATGGGACTTCACCTTCGAGGAGTATTAGAGGGCTCCAAAGAGAGCCCGTGAGCGGGAGGGATATTTGTCACGGCTGTGTGGACGGTCGCCCATCCGTCACGCCCTTGCCGAGCCCTCTTGCTGGCTGGCCCCTCTGGTGTCCCAGCTTCCACACCAGGGATCTGGGGCCACCAGGGGAGGAGGTGTAGGTGACACAGGAGGCAGTGAGACCCCCAGAAGGCCCCAACTCAACACCCCCATGTCCAGGCTTGGCTGAGCCCAAGGCCATCCTCCCTGATGGCCTTTGTTCTGTGACCGGAGCTCTGTGGGGCTCCCTGGGGCCTCCCCAGAGACCAGCGGACCCAAAGCATGACGTCCCTGGTCCCTGGTTTGCCCTGTGGGCACCTCAGAACCTTCTCACGCCCTTCTTGAGTGTAGTGGCCAAAAGGCAGTAGCCACATTCACTCTCAGACACTGGAGCCAACAGGGCAGATGGGCAAGGAGCCATGACGGAGGGCCCAGAGGGAGGGGGTCGCCTTTAGCCACTCCACCCCCCTTAGAGCCGCTGGCCTGGGCAATCGGACTACAGATCCCAAGACCAGGTTCACAGAGCAGCTGTGGCTTGCAACTCTGCCGCTCACTCTCGCAGGACGCCTCCCACGTGCAGGCTGCTGGGCTGCTCCCAGAAAATGCGCAAGGCTCCCTCCCACCCCTGTTTCTCCTACCTGGCTGACAGCACACACCTGGTCAGCTGCTCACACCTGGCCGGCAGCTCATCCCTGGCCGATAGCTCATACCTGGCCAACGGCTCACATTTGGCCAATAGCACACACCTGGTTGACAGCACACACCTGGCCCACAGCTCACACTTGTCCGGCAGCTCATACTTGGCCGGTAGCTCATACCTGGCCGACAGCTGACATATGGTTGACAGCTCACATCTGGCCAACAGCACACACCTGGGCGACAGCACACACCTGGCCGACAGCTCATATCTGGTTGACAGCACACACCTGGCCAACAGCTCACACCTGACTAACAGCTCACACCTGACTAACAGCTCACACCTGGCTGACAGCTCATACCTGGCCAACAGCTCACACTTGGCCAACAGCACATATTCCTGTCCCTGGGTGTGTGGGACCTGACCTCTCCTTGACACTGGGCCTCCTTGACCTGACACTGCCTCCTTCTGCACAGAGCTGACCAGTGGGTGCTTGTGGGATGATGAACTCCATGAATACATTTGGGAAGATGCTATTGGGCTGAAAAAAGTCAGTGACCCGGCATCTCCCCTGGGGGACAGCACCCACACCATCAACTCGCCGAGAGTTCTCAGTCCCCGTGTGCTGTAACAGAACACCACAGACTGCGTCATGAATGAAGAACTAACGTACCCTCCTTGCGGTTCTGGGGACTGAGACTCACCATCCAGGGCCAGCAGGGCTGGCGTGGGGAGGGTTACATCCTTTGGCGTGGGGAGGGTTACCTCCTTTGGAGGGGTACGTGTGTCCCCATGCAGAGGACAGGTCACCCCTTCGTGACCGGAGCCCTCTGGCACCTCCTGAAGCCCCACCCCTTCCTACCTCTGCAGTGGCCAGTCAACCTCCACACCTGAATTTTGGAGGGACACATTTGGACCACGGCAAATAGGAGGGCCAGGCTGACGGAGACGTGACTCGGGCAGGTGGCACTGGCCTGCTCCTCAAACCCCCTCCCGGCCCCCACACACGGCAGACGTCACCAAGCAGCCACCGCACCCACTGCTGAGCCCAGGCCCCATGGGATCCCTTCCACACAGGGCCCGGTGGCGTGCCAGCTGGTCAGAGTGGGTGTCCCATGGGGAGCCCAGCCAGATCTCTCCTTTTCTGTGGGAAGCGGGAGATGGGAAGGGGCAAGCGGGTGTGCCTCGGTTTCCCCCAGGAAGGATGCAAGAGCGCAGATTTCACACACAGCTCTGATCTCGGTGGCACTCACGCACCCCCCCACCCCAGATCCCAGAGTTCAGCACAGGGCCGGATACACAGCAGGTGCTCCATAAACACCCGTGGGTGACACGACTCATTCCAAGTAAGGAGCCTTCATGCAGCCTCCGCCTACTGCAAGGTGGAGCTCCACGGTCTTGGGAGACCTCAGAGGTCACTCTCAGAGGCAGGTGGCAAGGCACCCCTCCAGGCAGGCCCCTAGGTTCCAGGGTCTGGGGAGGATGTGAAGGAGGGGCAGCACCCATAGCCCCAGTGTCTCCTGTAGGTCCAGGCCACCTCAAGGGACAGGTGCAGCTCCATTCCCTGTTCCGGGCTGGCAGGTGCAGGCGCAGAGGGAGCACAGGCAGAGAAGCAGCGGCCGGCGCCGGCCCTGGGAAGACCCACAGACGGGAAACATTATCTGTGGCCACCGGGCCTTCCTGGGAAGTACTTAGTGTAAGAAGTAGCAGGAGTCGGGAGTGGAAACAGATCTTTCCGGCAAAGCAGCCCCACAGGGAGTGGGCTGTGACCTCATCCAGCAGCAGCCACTGCTTGCCACAGCGGCACCGATGGGGGAGACCCCACAAGGGTGCCTCCAGCCTTTGGTGGCCTCTGGGCCTCCTCCCGACAGAGTGGGGAGGCCCTGAGAGGCTGGGCCCTGCACAGGTCACCATCCAGGCTCCACCCCAGGGCAGCTCTCGGCCCCGGGTCAGCAGGTCAGAGCCCAGACAGAGCTGGCCATGGTCAGAAATGCCATAGAAACCCCGTGAGGTCTTGGGTGGTAACAACCCCTGTCCTGGGGTTTCTGGGCAGCCCCAACTTCAAATAAGCCCCTCACAGAGCAGGGAGCATAGCTGGTGCCCGGTATGGGCAACTGCCACGCTGGCCTAGCATAGAAATTACCCGCAGGGTGGCCATGAGGCGGCCCCTGGCAGGAGACTTTCGCTGGCATCGTGTTGGTGGCTGCTGCCCCTGGTAGCTTGGCAACTGGAATGCAGGAGGCTCCTGGGTCTCGTGGATGTGGACAGCGTCAGCTGTCATCCTGGCTCAAGGGAAGAAGGGAGCAGGCCAGGGTGGGCCAGGCTCAGGCAGACGGGGTGGGGAGCCTCATTTCTCATGGAGACCTCACTGTGACTCTGAATTTTGCACCACGTTTCAAAAATGTCTTCAGGCCAGGAAATGGTTCACACCTATAATCCCAGCACTTTGGGAAGCCAAGGTAGAAGGATCATTTGAGGCCAAGAGCTCAAGACCAGATTGGACAACATAGACAGACCCATCTCTATGACAAATTTAAGACTTTTTTTTAAGTCGGTGTCTCACTCTGTTGCCCAGACTAGAATGTAGTGGCATGCTCCCGGCCACCGCAGCCTCGACCTGCTGGGCTCGGGCGATCCTTCTTCTTTAGCCTTCCAAGTAGCTGGAACTACAGGTGCACACCACCACGTCCAGTTAATTTTTTACTTTATTATAGAGACAAGGTCTCGCCATGTTGCCCAGGCTGGTCTCGAACTCGCTGGCTCAGGCGATCCTCTTGCCTCTGCCTCCCGAAGTGCTGGGATTATAGGCATGAGCCACTGTGCCCAGCTGATCTAAGACATTTTTTAAATTTTTTAACTAAAAATACATTTCTTCACGTGTCTGACCATATATATTTGCCACATAAGAAGTGCTGTTTCAGCCGGGCTCAGTGGCTCAGCCTATAATCCCGCGCCTTTGGGAGGTGGAGGTGAGTGGATTGCCTGAGCCCGCGGGTTCGAGACCCGCCTGGGCAGTGAGACCTCAGCTCTACAATAAATCAAAAAATCAGCTGGGCATGATAGCGCATGCCTGTAATTCCAGCTACTTGGAAGGCTGAGTCGGAAGGATCGCTGGAAACTAGCAGCGAGGGTGCGGTGGCCGGGAGCGGCCACTGCACTCCAGTCCGGGCGACAGAGTGAGACTCCAACTCAAAAAAAAATAAAAAGAAGTGCTGTTTGTCCCCAAAACCATGTGAGGAGGAGGGCCTTGGTCCTCCTCCTGGAACATTCTCTCTGTGTTGGGAGACTGTACCCAATGCACGAGGAAGTGACCAGAACTGTCCAGACCGCACCGGCACCAGCAATGGCAGCCACAAGCAGGCCATGGACGTTCACACTTCAGTGAATGAAAATCACACAATTAGAACGCAGACCCATGTCACAGGTTTGGGTCTCAAGTGCAAGAGTTGCAGGTAGCCATGCCTGATATCTGCACAGGGCAGGGCTAGGAGGGCTCCACCCACACAGATGACTCTGTGGGTGGGGCTGATACCTACAGCCATGAGGCAGATGGGCAGCAGCCCTACATACCCCAGATTCCCCAGGACCCTGCCAAGTAGGCAGTAGGAGCTCAATAGATAGCCAAAGAGTTGAATCCTTGTGCACTGACTTGGCTGTTTGGCCAAGCTCATGGGCACTTAGGCTGTGCTCGCCTTCCTGGAAGGAGAAGAGGAAAGGAGGTGAATTAGCAACCCCGTGGCTGGGGGTGCCCTAAGATCGCAGCTCGAAGGAGTAAAGGCGGGGGGGGGCGGGAGCTGGTCAGGGAGGGCTTCCTGAAAGAAGTGGAGCCTCGGGCAGCGGAGAGGGCAGTTAGCCGATGAGGAAGCAGAGTGGACATTAGCAGGGGCACCCAACGGGCACAACAGTGTGAAGTCGGATGACATAAACCAGGTACAAACCGACTCCCTGGGACTTTGGCTCTATGAGGGGCTGTCGGCTGTCGTGAGATCTACAGTTTCTTTGTGTTCCAATGAGCAGCAAACCTTTCCAGAGGGCGATCCTGGGCACGATCCTGGGCAGTGTGGGGGATGGACACAGGGAAGCTGGGTCTGTGGGGGCAGCCCCGCAGGCCGGGGGTCTCGAGTTGCTCCTCCACCCGAGGAGACCCCGGCAGGCCCCTCAGCCTGGGCCCCCGTGTCACCTGTGCCTGGTGACCGGGACTCCAAGCCAGAAGCAGCTGCTCGCCCCCTCAGCAAGCTCCTTCTCTTGTGTTGTGTTTTTTATTTAATTTTCCAATGAGCACACTCTTTTATCATCCAAAACCGTGAAAGTAAATTAAGGAGAAATGGGTTTCTTTCAATTAGGCCCGGCGTTGCTTTGAGTAACTGCCTATAATTCTATTTAATGAAAAAATAAAATCATTATTCCACTTCTGCCCTGCCCTGTCGCAGACCCGCAGACGGCTCCATTAGCGGGCACCGTAGATTTATTTAATTAGAAAAATATTTTGTTTTCTCTGATTCTTTGGGAAAAGAAAAGGAAAAAAAACCTCCAGGCACAAAATTAATCAAATCTGTTACCTGGTAGTTAATGGCAACCACGCTCGGGCGTCGCTCGACCCATGGCATGTCCCACCCTTGAATTTGCACCCAAGCTTGGGTCATGCACTGCCAGCAGGTCGCCAAGCCAGGCCGCATCTGGACAACCCAGACGCCAAGAGCCCAGTTGTTGGGCGGGAGAACCCAGGGTCGGCACTCAGAAGGGAGCCAAATTCGTCCATTGCCACAAAACACCCGGGCTCAAGCAGGACCCACAGAACTCCGGAGCCAGGACACACATGTGCCCGTTAGGCAGAGCTCTGGGACCACGTCCAAATCCAGGACAGGACTGCACCCTTTGGGCCTCCTCTGGTCCCCAGGGCCCTGAGCCCGCAGGCCAGATGGCAGAAAGCGCCTCAGAGACAGATGAACTCACTTTTTTTTTTCTTTTTTTTGAGTTGGAGTCTCACTCTGTCGCCCGGACTGGAGTGCAGTGGCCACTTCCGGCCACTGCAGCCTCGACCTGCTGGGCTCTGGTGATCCTTCCGCCTCAGCCTTCCGAGTAGCCGGAATTACAGGCATGCACTACCACGCCCGGCTGATTTTTTGATTTATTGTAGAGATGAGGTCTCGCTGCCCAGGCGGGTCTCGAACCGGCGGGCTCAGGCAATCCACTCAGCTCCACCTCCCAAAGGCGCGGGATGACAGGCTGAGCCACCCAGCCCGGCTCAAACTCACTTTTAAAAAGAAGCTCCCACCACCCTCCCCAGGACTGAGCCGGCGGGAGTCAGGTCCTGGGACCCTGAGTGTGACCTCGAGTGGACTGCCTCGGCCTCAGCATCCTCACTCTCTGCCCAGCAGGAGCCTGCCACAGCCACACGTCTGTACAGACCGGCCACGTGTGGACTCCGGCATGATCCTGATCACGTGGGACCATGCTGGGCCCCTTTCTAGGGACATCAGGCTGGCAGTCCTCCTGGAAGTCAAAATATAGGCCCAGCGGGAAGTCCATTCGCCCTGATGGGGCCTGAGAGGACTGCAGGGTCCCAGCCAGCATAGGGCGTCAGGCAGCAGCGAAACCAGAGCCCACATCCATCCGTGAACAGCAGGGAGCCTGGCTCACCGAGAGGATGTCCACAGCAGGCCCTGCCCAGCTCCAGGGCCGGGCCCAGGAACGCTGCACGTAAGTGAGCCAACAGGTGGCTAAGGGAGGCCAGGAGGCTGAAGTCCCACCTGGAGCCTCCCTCCCTCGGTCCTCCTTCCCTCCCCTCCTTCCTCCCTCCTTTTCGATCTCTGCAGGAACCTCCAGGTGAAAACAACCTGCAGCTAGCAGCAGAGACACATTCTCGGAGGCCCTGCGGAGGCCCCTCGTGCAGAAGGAACGAAGCCCCCAGAAAAGCCACCACAGGCTTCCCAGAGTGACTGCTGGGACAGGACATCTGTGACACTGTCCTGGTCAAGGGTCCCCTGCCGGCTGACTGGGGTGGGGGTCGGCCTATAGCCTGAGTCGCCAGATGAAACACAGGCAGCCACACACATCTGAATCTTGGAGCAACAGGGATCATTTCAGCCCAAGCACATCCCTAATGGAGCCTGGGATGTGCTTACCCTGGGGATGACGTCCTGATCTGAGACTCAGGTCTCACTGGGTGTCCCCATCTCCATCTGCTCCGTAGACCACAGTCTCTGCAGACCACAGCCTCCCTGGAGGTCCAGCAGTGTCCATGACCCTCTGGAGGCCCAGAAGTGCTCAGAGGGTTCTCCCCGCAGAACCATAGTCTCCAGGCAAGGTGATTCCCTCACTACTACACTGAGGGTGGGCACAGTCGCCCTCCCCTAGCCTGCAGCGAGGGAGCTCCTTCTTGGGTCTCTGCCCAGTAAGGTGAGCACCCTGGGGCCAGCCTTCCAGCAGCCCCCAACACGACTGTGGTCCAGGTCCAGCCCAGACCCTGGCCAGCCTAGACGCAGGGACAGCAGCCTGGGAGAAGTCAAGCCCAGCCTGTCCCCAGCGGGGAGGTGTCAGCTGCTCCACGTCGGGTGGGGGCATGAGGCTGGAATGCCGCTTCCTTCAGGGACACCCCAGTCATGGGGCAGGGGTTGGGCGACCCCAGGAGTTGACGGGTGGGGGTCACCTGCAGACAGACACTGTAGAAGGAGGTCACGTGCCTCAGCAGAACTCCAACCAGGGACTCGGGCCTTGTCACCCCAGACTCAGGCCAATCTGCCCAACCAGAAGGGGATAGGTCAGGGCCATGGGATGAGCAGGCTAGGTGGGGTTTTGGGCCACAAGACCTCCATGTCCCCGCCCCCATTTATCAGAGGAGCTTCATAGTGGAGTCTGCACCTCACCTGGGCAGGCCTGGCCCCGATCCTATGTCCACCCCCATGGCTCCTGAGATGGGGACAGAGGTCTCCTGAGCTGACCTGAGAACTGGACAGCCACCAGACCAGTCTATACCACCAAGCCAAAGCCATGAAGTCACGAGCCCACACGGTGTGGACCCTGTCTGGCTCACTGGGCTCAGAAGAGTCACTCCTGGAGGCTGTTGGTAGCTCCAGCAGGACCGGGCTGGGCAGGGGTGTGAGGAGATGGTGTGCTCTCACAGACGGGCAGGAGAGGAATTGCAGAGGCCGCCGGGCTTCAGGGAGCATGGCTCCCACACTGAGAGTGGCACAGGGCATCAGAGTCCTCATCCAGCTCTCCACTGAGAAACTTCTTGGTGACCAGACTTTGGCCAAGCCCCATCATGTTAACACTCATCCCAGCCCAGGATCCCAGTGGGTTCCCAGAACAGCCCCAAGGACGCGGAAGCCGCAATCAGGCAAGTCCTCCCCACTCGCTGGGTCTCACTTTTGTAACATCCCTGGACAAGCTCAGTTCAGTGGAACGGATCCACCTGCCATGCTCCAAGACCCAGTTGGCCCCTTCCTGTGCCACCACCAGCAGGGACAATCCCCATGAGGGCCCGAGGGCCTGGGGCATGGGCCGGGGGTGCCAGTGGAGGAAAAGTGGCCCAGAAGCAAGGTATTCAGAAAGTCTGAGCACAGTGCCGGCATCCAGGCCCAGCAGTGGGCAATCCCGTCAGGGTAGCCTCATTTCAACTTAGCTGGTGGCGCCCCTCCAGCCCTGTGGAAGAGAGCACAGAAGCCCTGAAACCCTCCAGGGCACACCTCGAGTCGGGGTCACACTGGAGGCTCCAGGGAGAGCCCCAGCCAAGGTGTCCTTGGGGCAGGGGCCTCTGTGTCCCAGGGCTGAGGGTCTCTTGGATTTAACCCCCCTTAGAACAGAAAGCGTAAAGCAGAAATGTCAAAAGTGTCAGTCGGCCGCAGTCTCCACACTCAGAGGACTCTCAGAGCTCGTCCTTCTGGATCCTTCTGGTATTTTCTTCCACCGTCATGAGGAGTCGGTCTACACGTGATCAGCTTTATAACGGTCCCCAAAGACGCTGCATCCCGTCCTTGAATTGAGGCTGATGACCTGATGGTGTATGAGCCGGGGCTCCGCAGAGAGACACCAGTAGGATGCTGGTGCACAGGAGGAAGCGAGGTGATGACTGGCCAGTCCCACCTGCTGCCGTACTGGAGACCCAGGCCGCCTCTGGGGCTCTCTCCTCGAAGCTCGCAGGGTCGAGACCCAGGGAGCACTCACACTCCACTGGAGCTCTGAAGATGGAGTGGATGCTCTCTGACTTGAGGACAGTCACCTTGGTGTGTGTGCAGGCCTTCAACTGATGGGATGAGGCTCGCCAACACCAGGGAGGACAGTCTGCTTTACCCAGCCTGTAGGTTCACACACTAATCTCCCCCAGAAGCACCTCCCAGACACATCCAGAGTCACGTCCAATGTCTGGACACTCCATGGCCCAGTCAAGGTATCACATAAAACTAGCCATCACGCATGGCAAGGGGACTTTGCAGATGGGGTTAGGATCCTGGGATGGAAGTTTATCCTAGCACATCTGGGTGGGCCTGATGTGATCACAGGTGCTTATAAGAGGGAGGACAGAGGGTCAGAGTAGAGGAAGAGGCGGGATGGGGGGCCAGAGTCAGGGAGGACGGAGGCTCAGAGTAGAGGAAGAGGCGGGATGGGGCCAGAGTCAGGGGAGGTCCTAGAGTGGAGGCACAGCTGTCTCTGAGGTCATCGGGAGGTCCATGAGGCCTGGGTTGAGGGTGTTTCCAGAAGCTGAAGTGGCCTAGGGAGTGTTTCCGGGGCCTCTGGGAGGAAACAGCCCTTTTCACACTGGACTATGGGACTCTGGTCGCCAGAATTCCACGGTATACACGGTGTGAAGCCACTCCGCTTGTTGCTGTTTTTACAGCAGCTGAAAGAGATGAATGCACGTGTGCTAGTTTCTTCTTAATACCCTAGCTCGTGTCGTTAGCAGAATAAAGTTCTGCTCCTGACGGTGCTGTAATTCCCAGCTGCTCCTCCAGTACTGAGTGCTCGGTGGCTTCCAGTCCCAGGGTCATAAGTAACACCGCTGTGGACATCTCTCCAAGCCCTGAGCCCCACATCCATTCAGGTGCCCTATCAGTTTCCAAAACCCAGGGACAGTCCAGCCTGTCCCCTCGAGGGCGGGGTGCTCATCTGCGCCTGCTTCAAGGTGGCCTCCTCAGCTTCGAAGGGCAGCTTGCTTCATTGCGGCCTGAAGTGTGGGTGGGGGTGCCCTCTTCTCTTCCCCTCCTGTGTGAGTGGCCCTTGTCCTGCACTGGTGTTCCCGAGGCCCCTAACCGTCCCACCATTTGCATGGGCTCTTCTGTCCAGCGGCCACGACCTCCTCACTGTAAAGTGCCGGGCAAATCCTCCCAGTCCGTGGGGCCAATCTCTGCCCGCTGCCCCTTCTGAGTCTGAGCCAGGGCGGGTGGCTGCTTGCCAACCGTGTCATGTGGCCATGTGAGTGGGGGGTCGGCACCCCCAGTCCGGTGATGCTCCACCAAGTCCTGCTCCCATGGGAGACATGCATGGAAGGGACGTCCAACCAAAACTAGGTAGGACGGAAACACCTGCCAGTGGGGAGAACAGGAAGGGCCCCCCGCCGCCATCACCCGCCCATGGTTAGGAGCTGGGTCTGGGCTGCCGATGGGGACTCCAGACCACGATCTCTGTGGGCCATGGCTCCGTGGGCCTCTTGCCCATCATACTGTCTCCCCTACCCTGAAGAAGCCCAGGGTGGCTGGGACACCCTCATTTACCCCATCCAGCCCAGAAGACCCCTCTCAGAGGCAGGCCCAGCCCCTGCTGCCCCCTCCTAAATCCAGGCCAAGCCCACCTCCAGGCCGTGTGGGGTGGAGGTCTCTGTACAGCCCAAAGCCCCTCCCCACCCTTCCCCAGCCTCACCAAGGAAGCTGAGCTGTTCACGGTGCGTGGCCTCCCTCTGCTGGCATCTGCACGCAATAGCCACAGGCAGCCTGGGCAGAGCCCCGGCCAGACCTGGCCTCCAAGGCATGGGCCTCCAAGCAGAGCTGGACCCCAACCCCCTCCACAGCCTGGGAGGAGTCATTACTAGCCTCGTTCTATCGAGAGGGAGACTGAGGCACAGCTGAAACACACAGGCCCTGGAGGCGGTGCTACTCAGCCCCGGGTGACCACCTGAGTGAGAACAGCTCTCCCCAGAGATCATGTCTCACCCCTGCACAGGGAGAGCCACCAAGCTCCTCCCCCGCCCCTTTTCCAGGTGGAAAAACCCAGGCACAGGCAGATCCGCTCACTCCAAGGAGCCTCCATGGTCAGTGTTTAGGACGTGGTGGATGGGGCCGGGGGTAGAGTCCTGGGGAGGGAAGGAGGAGGCTGCATCGACCCCAAGATTCACAGGGCGCCCCCAGAAAGGCTGCTGTGTGGCAGAGCTGGGCAAGCCATACCCACCAGACATGCAGGTGTGTATGTAAGTGTGTGTGCACACGTATGTGTGTGTGCAGATATATGTAGGAAGAGGGGATGCAATGGTTAGACCACAGAAGTCAGGCACTGCTCCTTGACCTCGTACACATCCTTGGACTTCTTATGCCTCCACTGTAGCATATGGGTGGGACAGGTCCATTTTTTGTAGGTGTGAAGCTTTGCACTATGGGAGCCCACCTTAAGACAGACGTGGACACAGGGCCATCCATAGCCCAGGGCTGGTGTTTCAATATATCTGCCCAGACTTGGGTAGAGGGACAATGGACCCCTCAGAAGGGTGCCCCAGGGTCAGAGGCACTGCGTGGACAGGACTGAGCACACCTGTGCAGGACGGAGTTGCACAGGCATCAGGTTTCACCACTGGCCTGGGATGCATGCATGCACACACACGCACTCACATGTATAACATACACACACAGGCATGTGTGCCAAAACATGCACACATGCCTGCAGGCACACACATACATATGCACGTGTGCACATGGACATTCACATGAACATAGACACACGTGCACATGAGCAGACACACAAGTACACACTCAGATGTGCGCAAATGCATGCATGCACGCATAGACATGCAGACACAGTACACATACACACATGCATGCAGAAACACAAGTACACACCACACATGCATGCACGCACACAAACATGCAAACACACAGGCACACCGAAATGTATACACATGCACACCTGCATACACATGCATGCAGACTCACGAGCACATGCACAGATGCACACACATGCGTGCGTGCACACACACAAGGCTTTTGTTTCCGGGGCTTTGTGAAAATTCAGGCTTTCCTGGTCAGGAGGACATGAAAGGAGCACTTGAAGCCAGAGCCCAGCAGAGTCCAGGCCTGGGTGGTGGAACAGGGGAGCAGCATCCCACGGTGGGATCTTTGCCGACCAGCAGAACGTTGGGCATGGCCCAGGTAAGGCAGCCCTGGCTTCAGGGCCTCCCGGCATCCCGTAATACCATGTGACTTTTAAGACCTGAGACCCTAGAAGGTCTACTATCATTACTTCCGACACTTTCAAGATATCAAAATCTAATTGTATAATGAGACAAAGGTCGATACTGTAACTGCTCGATTTATTCACAAGCCCATGCAGAGCTGCCAGGAAGCCCCGATGGGTTCCCATGCACACGGCTGTCACAGGCACTGCGCCAGGATAGTTCCAGTGTCCATCCAAAGGTGGACTCTGTCCTGGTGGTGGAGATGGATACAGTGACCATCGCCTCAGAATCTCTATGTGGACAGACCGAAACCCAAGGACGCAGACAACAGAAACTAACAGTGATGGCTTGCTGTCCACACAAGGAGGGAAGTTTCTTAAAAATGTTTAAAGGCCAGGCACGGGGGCTCAAGCCTCTAATCCCACCACTTTTGGGAGACCGAGATGAGAGGATAGCCTGAGTCCTTGGGTTCGAGACCAGCCTGGGCAACTTGGCGAGACCTCATCTCTACAATAAATCAAAAAATCAGCCAGGTGTGGTGGAGCATGCCTGTGGTTCCAGCTACCTGGAAGGCTGAGGCAGAAGGATCACTTGAACATGCCACTACACTCCAGCCTGGGCAACAGAGACTCCAACTCAAAAAAAAAAAGAGTTTAAAAAGAGCATCTCAAAGTCCAAAAGAGAGTGCGGTGGAGAAGCTGACCCCTCTCTCTCTCCCATTCCTGCAGCATTTGGAGCTAGGCCTGCAGTTCCCCCACAAGAGCTGCCATCTAGCTGACCCCTAGAATCAGGACTGACCTTGGAACACGCCGGACACGGCAGTATGCGGGCTCAGAGTGGTCTGTGGGGGGTTCCTCGATCAATGTCTCACCCACAACAGAGCCCTGCATCTGCTGTGATCACAAACTCAAGCTAGCTTGCAGGAGGACAAGAGGCTGGGAAGAAGAAAGCTGAGGCACCTGCCTGCCGCTGGCCACGCCCTCAGATAGCTGCTGACCCAGGTGCAGTCTGAGGGCTGCCCTGCCCAATCCACTGGGGACCAAGACACGCGAGTGACGGCTGGTGTGGACAGTTCTCAGCCCTTGGGTGCTGGGTGTGTTAGGCAACTGTGGCTGACCAATGCAGATGGGATCACCCAAAAACAGGAGTCAGAGGCAAAGATGTGAAGTACTGAGACTCCCATTAGAGTCAGGAAGCACTTCTCCATCACATGACATCTAACTTTTGAAGGAAGCATTCTGCTTTAGTTCCTGAATGGGCTGGTAACTTGTCTGAGAATAACGGCGAGCATCTGGTGTTCCTAGTCTTAAAAAACTATAAAACTATGCGTGATGTTGTCATGTACTTAAGCATTTGATATCTCGACTGTAGCACATATTTCGTTTCCTCAATTTTTTGAGATGAGATGAGGATGACTTTAACATGGTATGTTTCTTTGGAATTGTGGGAAATAAAAGGGAAGGAACAGAAACAGCCTATGCTGTGGTGCTTGGGCAACTTGGCGAGACCTCATCTCTACAAATAATCAAAAAATTAGCCAGGTGTGGTGGAGCATGCCTGTGGTTCCAGCTACTTGGAAGGCCTAACATACCCAGCACCCAATGGCTTAGAACTGTCCACACCAGCCGTCTCTCACGTGTCTTGGTCCCCAGGGGATTGGGCAGGGCAGCCCTCAGCCACCACAGCCTGGGAGACTTAAAATTGAGCAAATCCCAGGCCAGCACCCACCCGGTCCAGACCCTCAGGGCTCACTTGTCCTCCTGCCCAGAGAGGGCAGCTGGCTGCACTGGGTGGGGCACCTGGACCACAGGGGCTCTGCGGCACCTGAGTAGACACATTCCTGGAGACCTGGGAGCAGAGGTCAATTCCAGATGGGCTGGCCAGGGTGGGTCGGCCTCACCCTTCAGGCCGGGAGCAATCTGTCCCCAGGGAAGATAGCTGCCTCCTTTGACTCCTCGACCCACAAGGCCCATGTCTGCCCTCTGCCCAGCCTCTCCCCTCCAGGCTGGGCCCACGGCGGTCTTGGCACTTAGAAAGTTACAAACCCAGTTCTTCCTTAAGCTTCTGAGTAACAAGCAGAAATCTTCCCAGTCTTTTTTTAATTTTAAAATTGCAAAGATCATGTTCAGGGGAGAGGAGAATTAAATTCTTTTATATGTTTTAGAAATTGATAAGTAGAATAAATTATGCTTCCTATTTAAGGACTTCCAATGTCTCATAAGCAAACTTTTTCAAGGACTTACTAGATAACACTTGTAAGTCTAATGAACGAAAATATAGTCGGGCACGGTGGTTCAAGCCTGTAATCCCAGCACTTTGGAAGGCCAAGGTGAGAGGACTGAATGAGCCCACGGGTTCAAGACCAGCCTGGGCAGCTTGGCGAGACCACATCTCTACAATAGATCAAAAAATTAGCTAGCAGGGACAAAAGGGAGCGGCGTCCGCCCCTGGGGTACAGGATGGCAGGAGGCAGCTCGATCAGGGCCAATAGCAATAGGTGCTTCTGCGGAGATGGCAGGGGACAGAGGCCGTGTGGGGGGATTGCGCCTGATGCCCGGAGGGAGTCCTGGAGGAAGCGGGGTTGGAGGGCAGGAGCCTGGCTTGAAGCCTGGAGCTGGCATCAACTTGAAAGAAGATTTCCAGACAGAAGCACTGACTGGGCCTCCAGCCTGGACAGACACGAGCTGTGATTTCTAGGGGAAGAGCAGCCCTTGGTCTGTCTCCACAGGCAGGAGCCGGCGGCGAGGGGGCAGTCTCCAAGGGTCTGCACACGTGGCCCACAGGCATCCTGGAAGGGAAGGACGGCTGAGTGGCTGGAGCCCCTCCTGAACTGGCAGTCCCACCCCAGCGTGGGGGTGCTGCTGTGGTCCCAGGGCGAGTCTGAATTGCGAGGGGCGTGACTGAGGTGGGTCCCCTCATCCCCTTCAAGGGGGTGCGAGGGCACTGTGCAGGGTTTGGCATCAGCCATCAGCCTTCTCAGCCGGGTCCAGACACGACGCTGTGATTGGCTAGGCCGTTCAGGGGTATGTTTCGCATGCATTGGGAGACCGACGTTGGCGCCCAGGTATGGGCCCAGGTATTGGGATCAACTCCCCATCTCTGCTGCCTTCCTAGAGGAGGGCGCCTCCTGCCCCACTAGCTTTGGGCCTGGCAGTGTGTCACATTTTGGCCAATGGAGCCTGTATGGGTGAGGCATGGCCTGCCAGAGCCCCACAGGACTTCGGGGACTCCAGGAGAGGTGCGTGGACACCTGTCAATGGCCCTCCTGACGCAGCCGGCAGCTTAGTAGACAGGGACAACGTGAGGCTGCAGGGAAGCACATTCCAGTGGCAGTCGGTGCAGCCTGGTCACAGGAAACTTCGCCTCTGCCTACCTGTGAGGCTCTCATCAGACACCCCTGCAGCACGCTGGCCCATCTCTCCAGCAGGGCGGGGACTGACTTGGGGACCTCTTGGAGTACGCACATAAATAGCCAAGGGTCACCTAAGGTCACCATGACCATTTCCACCTTCACTGTAACACTCAGTATAAAGTCACCCTGGGGAACCACCCATGCCCAGCACACACCTGACGCCATGACCACCCGCCGTGGCCCTCTAAGACCTGAAACTCCCCTGCTCCGCGTGAAGGAGGAGCACAGAGACCCTGCCCTGATACCACCACGTCTCAGAAAAGCCCAAGCCCGCCCTCAGCACCCTGAGGGGGAAGCAGCGCCCTCCCGCCGTTTCTGCCTTCCCTGGGCATGCACACTTCTCTGCTTATACAGCGACTCGCTGCCCGCTTCTCTGAGTGTCTCCACTATTCCTTTCAAGGCATGACCACGAGGACCCCCTGTCTGCCGTCCCCTCCCTGGAGGAGCCCCGTCTGCCGGGAGCACGCCCTTTGCTGGCGTCCTGTCAAAGCCGCAACAAAAGGGACAGAAATGTGTCATAGTCCTGGAGTCAGGGGTCCAGCATGGGTTTCACAGGGTGAAGGTCAGTTTAAAGGCAGCGCAGGGTCCTACCGGAGGCTCCAGGGCAGCGTCTGCCCTCTTGCCTGCTCTGGCCTCTGTAGGCTACGGGCTCCCGACTCGAGGCTCCTTCTCTGTCTCCAGAGGCGGCAGCAGCAGTTGTCCCTGTCTAAGCTGCCGGCTGCGTCAGAAGGGCCCATTGACACGTGTCCCCTCACCTCTGTCCCCCCATCACCTCTTCTCTCTGACTCGGACCCATATGTGCTCCAGAGTTCTCTCCCATCTCAAATGCCAGGCACACCTGCTAAACCCCACTGACTCCAAGGGAGGCAGAGTCACAGCTGCCAGGGGTCAGGCGTGGACACGTGGGGCTCCTACAGTCCCTCCTCACCCCCGCTCCCAAGGGTCAGAGGTGGACACACAGGTCCCTACCTGCCCCCCACACTCCCACTCTCAGGGGTCAGGGCACCTGGGGCTCCTATCTGTCCCCCACACCTCCACATGACCCTGTCCCACTCCCAGGGAGCCCCCGCCAACCTGGGAGGGAAAAGCCAGTGGGGCCAGACTGGCCCAGCCACACCCAGCAGAGCCTACAGCATGGACCCCCTGCACAACTGTGGCCAGAGGTGTGGGGTTGCAGGTTACAGCGGTGGCAGCTGGCCCCCACGCTCCCCCCACACACACTGGAATGTGCTGACCACCAGCCCCTCTCGGGCCCAAGCACAGCGTGGATGAGGATGAGAGGGATGGGTTCTGCAGATGGCCAGCCCGGGGGGGCAGAGGAGTGCACTCCGATGTGGCGGACTCCAAGTGAGACCTCATCTCCATAAAAAAAAAATCAAAAAATGAGCCAGGCATAGTTGTACGTGGGTGTAGCACCAGCTACTCAGGAGGTTGAGGTGGGAGGATCACCTGAGGCAGGAGATCGAGGCTGCAGTGAGCCTCGATGGTGCCACTGCACTCCAGCCTGGGCAGCAGAGCCAGACCCCAACTCAAAAAACAGCAAAAACCCGAAAGTCAGAGCAGCCCCTCAGCGAGGAACGTAGCACATTCCGGAGCAATGGGATGTGGCCCGCCTGTTCCACTGTGAGGGTGGAGGGCGGGGGGCGACACACAGAACTCGTGGCTTTGTGCCTTGGGCTCAGGAGGGGGAGTATGTCTCAGAGTGAGGCCCTCACACACAGGCCTCCAGATGCCTGGGAGGCTCCTCCTCATTCAGATCCAGGACCCAGATCCAGGACCCAAATCAGACTTGCCTGCCAAGGCCAGAATCTGCACTGCCCAAGGCCATCTGGGGTGAAGCCTGGGCCCAAGGGGCAAGACGCCCGTGGCAGGGCTTGGTCTCCGTAGAGGCTGCAGGATAGGCCACGCGAGACTGTCCTCGTAGGTCCGTGCCTTTCTCGGGGTGACACTTCCCTGGTCGTGGCTGCAGGCCCCTTCCAATCACCTCCTCCCCAGGGGTGCCACTGCAAGGGTGCCTCCCCAGGCCAGGCATGCCGGGTGCCCCCATGCCACACTGCCAGTTTGCTCCTGCTTCCCCTGCAGACCCGAGGACGTGGAGGGTGGCCTGTCCCAGCAGGGCTGCACGAGCAGGGCAGGACCAGCGCAGCACAGCTGACCCGGACAAGGAGAGGTCAGCTACTGCACTAGCAGCTGTCTGTTCCTGCTGGGTCTTGTGCAGGGAAGGACTGGACACTTCTGCTGTGTCCCTGCAGACTGCTGTGGGGATGTTTAGGAGCATGTGAAGTGCCACCCAGTCCTTTCTCGGGAGGACCAGCCCCCCATAAGAGCACAGGGACCAGAGGGAGCTGTGATTTCCGCTGTGGTAGCTGACAGGACCCTGCCCACCAGCTCTCGAGTTTTCTGGGGATGTTGCCATGCTGTGTAGGCCCCACCTCAGGGCCACCGGCAGACTCGCGGCAGCATCACCCACCACAACCACACCCATGAGGACAGTACCCCAGCTTCTCCCTGGCACAGTAAAATGCCTGACCCCAGGTAAGAGCCCAGACAGAAACATCAGGGGAAAGGAGAGGAGATGGGTCCTGGATGGAGCAACAGGCGGTCTCCTGGGTGCAGGGGATCCCAGTGGAGATGGGGCACGAGCCACACTGCGTGTGCAGGAAGGGGCTTTGTGGAGCAGCAGGTGCCAAGGTCCTGGGGCAGGTCAGCCTGTGTGTCCAGGAGCAGTAGGGTTGCTGGTGTGGCAGAGCCCAGGCCACTAGCCACCAGGGCTGCAGGCCTGGGTGGTTCCCGTCTCTCCGGGCCTGGGTTTCCTGGTTCTGAAACGGGTGGCCATCTTCGCTCCTCCCAGGGCCAACAGGGAGGCACACCATGCTGGCATGTCCCGGGAGGACCTTTCGTGCGGAGAAGAACGTCACACTGGGCCCAGGGGTTCCCACTCCAGAAGAGGGCCCGACGACATGCAGAGACTTTGTGACAAGAAGCTTCCGACAGACTCCTTGAGAGGATCCGGCCTCGCCCGCCCGCCCTGCCTCTGGCTGCCAGGCCCAGATGTGGCAGAATCTTGCAGAGTTGGTTGAGAGGGACCCACGCCAGGTGAGCAACCACCCACTGAGCAGAGTCAACTCCCATCAGTTCAGCAGCGATCTGGCCCTTGGAGTCACCTCCCGCGACCGTTTAACGCCCCATCCTGGCGTCACCCACCTGACAGGTCTCTCTCTCTCTCCTGTGCGACAGTCTCAAATAAAGCCTTCCTTGCCGCTTTAACAAGGGTCAGAAGACTTTTCCTTGATCACGACTGTCCCCCGTTGGCTGGCCTCACCCAGCCCAAGCCAGCATCCGACGCCTCCCATCCACCTGAGGCCACAGCCCCGAGGAGAGGAGGGCGCCCTGTCCACCTGCAATCCCCGACCCTCGCCCAGCCCCAGCAGCCACTCCGAGTGGCACCCCGTCCATGGGCGTCCCCCCAATCACCAGGGCCACGGCACCGAGGTCATCCTCCCCTCCCCCACACCCAGGAGGGATCGCCTCATCTGACTTCATTAATCTCACACTCGTTCACGTGTCAAAGTGCGCGTGATTTCTTGTAAAAATGATCCGCTGCTAATTAGGCTGTTTATAACTCATTTCCCTGGTCGCTAATGATAATTAACATGCAAATGAGCTCGGGGCGGGGAGGCTCTGGGGCCCCCAGTTCATTACCACGTTAATTACTGTTTGCATACTCAAGTGCCACAGATACAAATGGCGGCACTTAGCGTAATGGGCAGGAGGATAATTACACCAACGGCACTCTGGAAAGTCATTTCACTGTGTTATTTTTCTGCGTGATTAATGGTTCCGGGCGGCCTGGTTGATAAACTCTGTTAGTTCAAGCCGACGCAGGCCATGTACACAAGCGCAGGGCCGCTCATCAATCTCCCGCGCGAGGTCCCAGGATTCAGGGGAAGGGAAGGGCGGAGGGGGAAGGCGGGCGGCGCTGGGGCAGGAACTGCCTGACTCTCAGCTTGGTGTTTTTTTGAGTCGGGGTCTCACTGCGCTGCCCAGGCTGGAGTGCATTGGCACCACCACGGCTCACTGCAGCCTCAACCTCCTGGGCTCAGTTCATCCCTCTGCCTCAGCCTCCTGAGTAGCTGAGACTACACGCACATACAACGACACCCGGCTAATTCTTTGATTTTTTCATAGAGATGGGGTCTCATTATGTTGCCCAGTCTGGTCTCAAACTCCTGGGCTCAAGCAATCCTCCCGCCTTGGCCTCCCAGAGTGCCGGGATTGCCGGTGTGAGCCACCACACCTGGCCTATTTTTTGTATTTGATAAAAGCCATTTTAAAAGGGCTGAGATGATATCATATCGAGGTTTGGATTTGCATTTCACTGATTATTAGTGATATAGATAAATTTTAATTTTAATTTAATTTTTTTTGAGCCAGGATCTCACGCCTTCACCCAGGCTGGAGTGCAGTAGCACAGTCATGGCTCACCGCAGTCCAGCCTCCTGGGCTCAGGCAATCCTTCCACCTCAGCCCCCTGAGTAGCTGGAACTACAGGCGTGCACCACCACACCCAGGTCATTTTTTAAATTTTTTGTAGAGACAAAGTCTCACTGTGTTGCCCAGCCTGGTCTCGAACTCCTGGGCTCAAGCGATTCTTCCACCTCAGCCTCGCAGGCATGAACCACTGCACAGACTTCAACTTCTCCGTTTTAAAGTAGCCTGGCCACAGGAGACACTCTCTTTAAGGCATTGAGCTTGGACCGCTCTGTGACTCAGGCCAAGCGCCTCCAGGGCCGGCGTCACCCCTGCACAGTGGGACCCAGATCAGAGAAGACACCCCTTGGCTTCCCTCCTGCATTTCTTCCTTTACCTCTACATGCAGGGTGCCTGCTGGTGCTAACAACCACATCCTGCCTTCCTGGGGCCGATATCCCTAGGAGGACAACCAGGAATTAACCGGAGAGCTGGTGTGGGGGGAACACAGACCGGCGAGGAGTGGGGGGCTGCTTTAGATGGGGGAGTTGACCAAGGTCTGGCTGAACAGGGACGGTCGAGCCGACCAGAGGGCAGCAAGGAGGAGCCAGGTAGAAGTTGGAGAAGCAGTAGTGCAAAGGCCCTGGGGCAGGCGCAGGCTTGTGGGAAGCAGCTGGGTCCAGCCCTGCGAGGGACCAGTGGGGCTAGGCTGAGAGACGGCCAGGCGGGGGGCAGGGGCAAATCCCAAGGGCAGGCACAGAGGAGCTGCAGTGGTCAGTGGAGGAGGGGCAGCCGCCAGGAGATGGGAAGCCATCATGGCTGGGACACGCTCTGACAGGGCAGCTGGGGACCTGCAGATGGACCCAATGCGAGTGTGAGCAAAGGTGAAGTCTTGAAGGCACCACTGGGGTTCTGGCCGTCACCTCCTCACTCCTGTCCCCTCCCCTGTGGCCAGGTGGCCAGACCAGCAGGCCAGGATGCCACTGGACTGAACCGCACCTGCAGGCCTCAGAAACTGAGCACAGACGGGGCTGGGAAGAGGCCCCTTACCCAGAATGCTGGGCCCCGAGAAACCTGCCCCCTCTCTGACACCCTCCAGGGTGCCCGGACACCTGCTCCCACAGCAGCCTTCAGTCTGGGGGACACGGGAACATGAACACGGCCGGCCAGCCATCAGGCCCCCACCTCGGCCTCGCCACAGTCACTCCAGAATGCGGAGTGGCTCCCAAACCACCCGTCTCAGAGAGCACGATACCTCGAAGCCGCAGGTGGCGGGTGCCACAGTGACGCTGGTCCCCTCCCTTGCATTATTGATGGAGACAGGGAACGGGAGCCCCAGGGAAAAGGAGGGGACAGCCCGTGGTAGGTGTGACCCACCCGCCAGCCAGCTGCCAGTCCTGCAGGAGGCTTAGCCGGGGTGGGGAGGAACGGCCCCTCCCACCCCAGGCTCCAAGGACCGTGCTCCTCCCGTCTGGTTACCTGCCTGCAAGTCCTGCCCGTCAGGCTGTGGGACGAGAGGCTGAAATCTCAACGGGTGACAGCCCAGCCGCCTGCCCCCACCCTGGTCCCGGATCTCCCCGGGTCTCCTGGACACCACCCAAGGTAACCTCCAGGCCCGAGGGGCTTCCTGAGCTGTGGATGCTCTGAGTCTTGGGAAGCGTCCGGAACCCTGGCAACTGGGGGCTCTGTGTGGCCACACACCTTCAGAGAGCCTCCTGGGCACATGGAATGGGGGTGGCCTTTCAGATGGGGGACAGGTGGCGGGCAGGTGGGGGAGGGGAGCACCCCTGAGAGCCCAAGGATGCTGCTTTGGGGTGCGGGTGTAGTCATGGGCCGTTGCCAACAGTCCCCTCCTTAGTCAGTGCTGGCTTAGCCCAGTGAACATGCTTCCCCGGGGGAACCCTGGGGGAGAGGGCTGGACAGCAGGCAGGCCAGGGCTCCAGGGACGCCCCCGGGAGACAGTGCTATTGCGGAAGGGAGGCCAGGGACCGGAGTCTGGGACTCTGTCCCCACTGCATGTCATGGGGGCCTGTACACCACTGCTCCCTCCTGGGCTTCACGAAGGGCCCCGCCCCGAGTCATCGTGGTGATGACTCCCACGTCACGGAAGAACCCCGGGCAGTGGAAAGAGCCGCCTCCAAACCCAGCCGTGAGGGCCACAGTTGGGGGGCAGGCATTCTCTGCAGGCCGGGTCAGGACCTGATCCCCGGATGCCGGGCCAGCACTGGGACTGGGCCCGCCCCTCCAGGCCCTCGGGCACCTGGAGGGCAGGGGGATGTGAGGGCAGCTGCGGACTGCCAGGGACAGTGAGAGTGACATGCGCCTGCTGTGGCAACACAGCCCTGCCCTGGATTGCACCATCCCCACCCAGGGAGCGGGAACAACGGGTTCGCAGACTACCCGGAAGCACAGCCCCCGTGAGCCTGCTCTGGGGGAGCAGGAAGGAGTTGGAACAGCCCCAGAGAGCCCTGGGTGGGCGACTTGCTCTGTGCCGTTGCAGGAAGGGTGGAGCAAGGCCCCGCCCTGTCCCTTGAGGCCCCCAGCCTGCGCCCCCGTGCCCGCACCCCTTGGCCCACCACCCCCAGCCCCGAGCCCCCTCCCCTACATCCCCCACACCAGTCCCGTGCCCTGAAGCCACTTATGTGTGACAAAAGCCACAGACAGGTGAGGCCAACCCCAAGGCCAGCCCTGTGTCTACCTGGGAAACTGCTTTTGTTTCTGACTTCTCTTGCTGTGCTCCTGCTCGCCCTTAAGAAAATTCTGGAAATGAGCTCAGAGCTCTTCCCCCTGTGGCGTCTTTATCCCCGAGTTGAGGGTGGCCTAGGATAGGTCCTGCAGCTGAGGGTCCTCCCGGGGGCACCTCAGGCAGGGACCGCCAGCTCCGACCCGTGCCCTGGTGTGGGAGCCCACGCCCCGGGCAGCCCCACCATTCAGGGCAAGTCCGAGTGTGGGGAGTCCCACCGGAGGCCGATTCAGCGTCTGGCCCCTGCCTTCACCCCACCAGGCCTGACCCTGTGATGGGGCTAGACAGGCTCACCCCGGGGGGCGGGCAGGGGGCCTGGGGCGTGCAGTTGTGAAGACACGTGGCCGTGGGAGGGACCGGTCCCACCTGGAGCTTCCTCAGGCCCCGCTCGGAGGGATCGGAGCCCAATGCCCCATCACCCATGTCCCAGAAGTTTCGGGAGACCAATTCCCCACTCTGGCTGTCCCGGCACGGTTTTGATGGGCTCATGGGGCAAACACTCCGTGTCAAGGTTGCCTCCAGCTAGACTCAAGTGAAAGTGGTGGAAATCCTGTCAACGGCAGCAAGCGATAGTAACACAAATTTGCACACAAGGTGCTCACACACGGGATGCCCACACATGAGATGTCCACACACAGCATGATTCTACACAAGATGCCTGCACCCGAGGTGACTACTCACAGGATGCCCGCACACGGGATGCTCACTCACAACATTCCTGCACACAGGATGCCCACATAGGAGATGACTGCTTCTGCTCCTGACATTTATACACAAGATGGCCACCCACAGCCTGAATCCTGAAACTCCCCAGTCGCAGGCCTTGGCCTACCTGCCTGGCTTGGGCTGCCGGTTTTTGTCTGCAGCAGATTCAGAAATGAGAACCCAGGTGAGAGGCAGGAGCGGCCCCCGGGCCACCGATACAGGTGTGCTGCCCTCAGGTGGGGCTGTGGCCACAGCTCAGGACCCCCGAGGCTGCTGGGATCATCTATCCAGCGCCTGTGGGTCATCGGGCACCGCACTGTGCGTAGCGCAGAGGCGCGGGGGACCCATCAGCCTCATGTGATCACAACTGTCACACAGCCCCACCACCTTCGCGCCCCGGGCCCTTCCCACAGCCCTGGTGACAGCCCACTCCATTACGACTCTGGCCTAATGAAGGTGATTAAAATGAAAGTAATCAAAGTCATGGGAAATCTCTTCATAAACGACCCGGCATTCAAATGGGGTTGTGCCTTTGTGAATGTCAGGAGCAGAAGCAGGGCTGGGTGACAGGCACGCCCTGCCCACTGACCCTACCTGCCCGCACCGCAGGCCTTGCCCAACTCTGCTCTGCCCACTGCATGGGAATCGCACCTTCCCGGGCGGGCCATCAGACCACTCAGGAGGCCTGGCCTCTGAGGAGGATGGCTGAGATGCCACGCCCCCCCATTCCTGGGCTCCCCACACCCCCATGGGCACGCCCCACCCCTGAGCCCCCAGCAGAGCCAGGGCTGGCCTGGCGCCGGGCCCCTGCCCTGGCATCTTGAGTTAGGAGGGGCCCTGACCCCAAGCATGACACTCCCCTTCCCATCCCCCCGGGCCTCCCCCTGGCCAGCTGCCTGTGCTGGGCCTCAGTTTCTTGAACCCAAGCCTGCCCCTCTCCACTTCTCCACTCACCCTTCCTGCTCCAGGGGACGGGGGGAGGGCAGGGGGTCCCGAAATAGCCCCGTGGCCGCCACCGCTTCCTCAGTGACAGCCAAGACGTCCCTGGGCCAGTGCTCAGGTCACAGCTCCTTGGAACCGCCTCTGGGCCTCGACCCAGCAGGGGACAGGCCTCTGTTCAGGACAGGCCACCAGGGCCGGCGGAGGAAGACAAGGAGACGGCCTGAGGGGCAGAAGGGGGCCCTGTGCCATTGCCCGGGGTGAGGAGCAGCCTGCCGGGTCCAGGGCCAGTGGACAACGGCCTGTTGGAAGAGGAGCATGGGCTGTGCAGGGACGCCCCCCCCCAGGACGGCAGTTCTGGGGACAGACAGGGAGCCTGAACTTGGCGTCCAACCTCCCTGAGGCGTCCTCCTCCCTGGAAGGATGAGTCTGGGGCATCCAGGCAGGGAAGCTCTACCCGAAAGGCGCCAGAAACCCCCATGCCCCGTGACTCCCACGGCCTGACTCCCCTGCTCCAAGGCTGCCCGGGGAGCCAGGCTGGGTGGGGCCTGGGGTGGGGCCGTCAGGGACTTTGGCCTGGACACGGCTGGACTCTGGGGGCGCTGCCGAGCAGCCAGACCCCGAGGGTGTTGACGCTCTCCCAGGAGACACGACCTGCCACTCCAACCACGCTGGGCAACAGCATCCCGCAGGAGCCCGCTCGAACCTGAGGCCAGCCCTTCACTTACGCCCAGCTGAGCCCACCGCCCCTTCTTTCAGGCCCCGACAAAGGAGCTTGTGTCCTGGCCCTTCCCTTCTCCAGGACACAGCCGGCTCAGCCTCCAAGTCGCAGGCAAGTGTGTGGGTGTTTGTGTGAGTGAGCGCGTGTGTCCATGTGTGCCCAGGGGTGTCCGAGAGCACGCAGGGCTGCATGCTTGCAGGCAATTTGGACCGGGAGAGGAAGGGCTGGCACAGTTAGTTCTTCCAGCCGGGAGGTCTGGGGAGGGAGGGGTGGCATGTCAGGGCAGGTCCCTGGAGTCCCAGCCTGAGAACTGAGCCCTGGGCCACAGGCCAACGTGGCTCCCTCACTGGAGGGCCAGGCAGGTGCACCCACCCTGCCCACGAGGCCCAAGTTTGAGCAGGTAGGCAGGGGTGTGGCCCTGGGTAGGGCTAGAAAGGCTGCCTGGCTTATTTGGGGTCCCCCTTCCTATGCTGGGAGGAAAAGGGCGTGGCACCAGGAACCCTGTCCTAGAGCCCCTACCCTTCAGGCCACCCAAACCCTGCCCACATGGGTGCTCAGGGCTCAGGTGTTTAGACCTAAGCTGGGCAGGGTCACCATCCCATTCTGCAGAGGAGGGAACTGAGGTCTGAGAGATAAACAGTGACCGGAGTCAGCCAGACAGACCCTGGACATGGGGGTTGCCTACTGGGGTGCCCCGCAAATGCCCCTCAATGGCTGGATACCCCCAGTTTCCACACAGCGAGGTCTGCACCAGCCTTGCGGTCTCACTGAGAGGCAGGACCGCAGGACCCTGGAATCTCAGTGAGAGGTGGGCCCTGGGGTCTCAGTAGGAGTCCAACTTGGTGGTCACTGAAGGGACAGGCTGCCACCATGCACTAACTGCGCTCCCCCTCCCCAGGCGCCTAAGGACTGGACATGGGCCCATGGGGGACGCAGGTATGACGTCAGCCCAGGAGCTTGCGGCCTGCCTCTGCCAGGAGGGAGACCAGCACCTGGCCCTGGGGGAGCCCCCATTGGCCACTGCCTTCTACCTGGCTGCGTTCAGCTGCCACGCGCCCTCAGCCATGCGGAGCGTGCGAGCCGCCCTGGCGGAGGCACGGGGGACACCCGTGGTGACCACCCTGGAGGCCTGGTGCCACGGGGACAGCCAGATCCCCGCCATCCACTGGGACGGCATGGCTGTGGTCTCCCTGACGGGGACCCTGGCCTCAGCCTTCCTGGGCGCCCTCTGCCCGGGTCACCCAGCCACCATCCTGCACCCACTGGCCGGCCTGCTAGCCCGCGGGCACTACAAGGAGGTGGTGCGGCGCTGCAGCGCCCTACTGGTCGCGCCCTGCCAGCAGGCCCTGGAGCTGCAGCTGACCCGTGCCCTGGCCCTGCTCCTGTCTGGGGCGCGGGCAGCCAGCGTGGCCGACTACCTCCAGGCCTTCGCTACCAGTGCCAGCCGCACGGTGGCCTTCATCCGCACCCACCAGCAGCCCTACCTCCCAGTGCTGGCCAGCGCCCTCCAGGACTACGTCTCAGGGCGCCTGGACACCAGGGACCACGCCAACCAGCAGGAGACCGACAGCCAGCGACTCCTGATGGCCCTGGCCCCCGGGGGCAGCAAGGACGACGCACTGTCCCCAGAGGCACTGCTCCATGGCGGCAGGTATGAAGACTGCCTGGCGGCGTGCAGCCGGACCCTGGAGTCCCACCTGATGGCAGGCAGACCCCAAGGTAGGAGACCAAGACCCCGGTGGCTGGGATTCAGATCATGGAGAAAGCACCAAGACCCAGATGGCAAGGCGGGAGGGCTGGAGGGGTAGAGGGGAAGAAGCAGCCAGGGCCAGGAGCTTGCTGTGAATTTCGAGCCAGGGTGGGGGTAAGGAGCGTGTCAGAGGCTGGAGAGCCCTCCCCAGCCCCCGCCACTGGAGACCCTGCTTCTGCCAGTCCCTGTGCTGATGAGCTGAGCTTCCCTCAGGGGATGCACGGGGGCGGTAAGGAGCACCTGGGCCCCAGCCCTCCTTCCATCCGCACAGCACGTGCCAGCCTCCCGTGGCAGCTCCCCGTGGGCCCCTGTGGGTGGCAGCTGCACCCACCCCGAGGGTGGCTATGCCGAGTCAGTGAACACACACACCAAATTCTAGAACACCAGCACTCGCCAAGGGCTTTACACTGTCCTTGAGCCAGTCAGGGGGCAAGTCCTTAGGCAGCCAGGCTGAAAGGGGCTTGGTGGCAAAGGGAGAGCCCAGGCCAGGACCCACCAGGGCAGATGTCAGCCACAGGTGTGGCTGCCTTGGCCAGCGGCCCCCTACCCAGCACCTCATGGGCGGCCGCACTCGACGGGTGTGAAACACATCTTGGCAGAGTCTCCATGGCAACCCCAGAGGTGGATGTAGCACCACCCAGGTGGCACGGGTTGCCAAGGGCACAGGGAGTGTTGGGTGGGCTGGGAATTGGCCCCTGTGTGCTCCTAACTGCCATCGTTTCTGTGCCTCCCCATGAGGGTGGGAGGAAGGAGAACTCGGAGCCTGCAGAGTGACAGCCAGGCCCGACAAGGAGGTCCTGGCGAGATAAGGAGGGTGATGGCACTGGGAAAGGACACGGAGCATGTGGAGTGGGCAGTGCCACAGTGATCGGTGACCCCAACACACGGCACCAGAGACAGCTAAAGAGTGAGTAGGGAAACATGTTTCTGGAAAGGGCTAGGCCAGATGCCCCTGGCCCCCACTACAAAGTTCCAGAAGACGCTCAACAAAGTGACAGGACTCCCGAGCTCCTGAGAAGCAGGGACCTGGGGCCCAGAGCACATGGTCTGTGGCTGGTGGGGCCACAGCACAGAGGCCCTTGGCAACCTCGGGAGGGGCCTTCAAGTCCATGACTGTGCAGGGTTGTGCGTTGGGCTGCCACACGAGAGCTCCCTGAAGAAATCCGGGAACTCCTCCTGCCCAGGGAGACCATGGACACTCACCTGCATCTGCCTGGGCTCTGGGGTGGACAGGGAGCACTTGCCCTAAGAATCGTGCATACTTTGACCCAAGTCACTTAGGTCATAGGAGTCATCGCCTCCCCACCACCACCACAAACATGGCCTACGATGAGAAGCGAAGAAATGAACTTTTCTACAACAAACTTCCCACAAACGTAGTGTCCTTCAGAGAGCATATTTCAACTGGCAGCCACTTCCAGAAGTCCTTGGAAACATCCAGTAAGCCAGCCGTCATCCATCTGTGCTGTTGTGACAGAACACCACAGGCTGAGTGACCTTCAAGGAGCAGGAATGCACTGACCCATAGCTCCGGAGGCTGGAAGTCCAAGGTCAAGGCACCGGCAGGCTTGGAGACTAACTCTGAGATGGCGCCTCGAACACCGTGTCCCCACACGGCAGAAGGCAGAGGGGCTCAGAGGAAATGGGGCCCGATGTGCCCTTGGTAATGGCGCTAACCCCACCCAGGTGGGCAGAACCCTCGTGGCCCACTGACCTCTTCAAGGTCCCGTCTCTCAACACTGTCACGATGGCAATTAAACCTCCACATGAGTTTTGAAAGGGACAAACATTCAGCCGTGATAAGAGCCTTCTATGACCTGGGAATGCCTTTGCCTTTCCTCATAAGCAGGACACAGCGCATGGCATGGACACAGCACATGATGGCAAGATGCCAGATAAGCACAACCTTCCTGCCAGTGACCATCAAACATGTGCTGGGCACCGGGAAAGCGCTCACCTTCCAGAGTCCTGGGCAGCCACCTCCAGTCCAGGGTCCTGCTGAAGCCCTGCGGAGGAGGGACGGTGGGCCGTGACGTAGCCACTCCACCCAGCGAGAGGCGGGTCTACACCCCCTACAGGAGCTGCATGGCCTTTTGCCTTGCAGCCACCGTGTGGAGGTGACGGCCACTGGCTCCGGAGTTTTGAGACACCCATGGCATCCAGTCACCTGGAATGCCCCAGTGCCACGGGAGGAGGCCAGACCAGCAGCCAGTGAGGGGACTCAGAGAGCGACCCAGCTGACAGCCAACACCATGGCCCCAGGCCTGCGAGGGAGGACTCCTGCGATTCTCCTGTCCAATAGAGCCACTGGGTGGCAGCAGCAGCCACTGCGTGACCCCAGGTGAGACTGACCAAGCAACTGTCCAGCTCAGCTCAGCCCAGACTGAAGAAGAATCATGGGCAAATATAAGCAGTTGTTGTTTAAAGCCACTAAGCTTTGTGGTGGCTTGTTACATAGCAGTCGTTAACAGAAGCAATCGCTGACCCATTTTTTAATGCATGTTGCAGCCAAAACAGGGCTAAATAATATAGGACTTTAAAACTGATGTTTCTGGCCAGGCGCAGTGACTCAAGACTGCAATCCCAGCACTTTGGGAAGCAGAAGTGAGGGGATTGCCTGAGCCCACGGGTTCGAGAACCTGGGCAACTCAGCGAGACCTCATCTCTACAAGAAATCAAAAAATTAGCTGGGCGTGGTAGCACACACCTGTAGTTCTGACTCCTTGGAAGGCTGAGGGGGAAGGATTGCTGGAGCCCAGCAGGTTGATGCCGGGGTGGTCATGAGCAAGCCACTGCACTCCAGCCTAGGCAACGGAGTGAGAATCGAATTAAAAAAGAAACAAAACTGATGTTTCCATAATAATATAATTCACGACTTTCATTCATGGAATAAAGGAGAGCATATAATCATGCGATAGATTCAAAACAAGTGTGTGATAACAGTTAACATCCCAAAGTGTTAACAACCAAGAACTAAAAGGAAACTTACTTAACAAAAAAATGCAATATTTATCAAAAACCTACCCTAGGCTGGGCCCAGTGGTTCATGCCTGTAATCCTAGCACTTTTGGAAGCCAATGTGGGTGGACTATTTGAGGCCGGGAGTTCGAGACCAGCCTGGTCAACACAGCGAGACTCCATCTCCACGAAAAACAAATATTAGCCAGGCGTGGTGGCACATGTCCCAGTTACTCAGGAGGTTGAGGCAGGAGGATCACTTGAGCCCAGGAAGACAAGGTCACAGTGAGCTACGATCGTGCCATTGCTCTCCAGCCTGGGCAACAGTGAGACCCCGTCTCTAAAAACCAAGTAAAACCCTGGCATAAATATATCCATGACAGTCACATTCTAGGAGGAGGCGGTTGCCCACTCTCAAGTCTTTGTCCAAGTGGAGATTCTAGCCAGTGCAACAAGATAAGACACAGCTGTGTACAACCAGAAGGAAGCAACAAAGTTGCCATCACGCCACAGGCAATGATTAGCCATATAGAAACCCCAAAAGAGCCAGCAAAAGAATGTTAGACACAATGACACAGTTGAACTGCATACATAAAAAGTGCTTCAATTTGTAGATGCCAGCAACAAATGGATTTGAAACACCATTTACCATGGGAACAGAAAATAATTTACTTCAAAGATTCACATGACTTTATGGAGAAAAGTATAAAACTTGATTAAAAGCCAATACAGAATACATACAGGAACGAAGAGGTCGTCGTTGTTCACTGTTACCTGTAAATGGAGAGATGCTCATGGCCTGGCATTTGAAGAATTTGACATGACAGTGAAGAGTAAAGGACCAATAGCGCCAAGACACAGAAGAAGGAGGAGGAGAGGAGGGGAGACACGGGGGAAGGACGTGGGGAGGAAGAGGAAAGCGGGAAGGTGGCGGCGAGGTGATCCACTCTGCCAGTTCACACAGAGCTATGCTGATCAGTACGGAAGGCTGCCATCAGGGACAGAAAGAAAGGCTAAGAAAGCAAACCCAAGAGCCCAGAAGCAGGCCCACATGGACCCAGAACTCAGGGAGTGGGCACTGCTGACCCCGGGGAGGTGGGCAGGTCAACTTCCTGCCTCACACCATGAAAAAGGGACAGTCCAGGCAGATGACACAAGCAGCTAAACATCACAGTTTCTAGGAGAAAACATCCAAGAATATCCTTAAGACCTCTGTTTACAACTCGGCTTCCCAAGATACAAAAGGTGGAACAATAAAAAACAACGCAATACACTCGACGAAATGTACATGTAAAACGTCCTTCTGCCCATGACCAGAGAGAATGAAAGGACAATCCGCACACAGAGAAAAAAGTGCTTGCAACACATGCAATGAGCAAAGACATTGGCATGCAGGGTGTTGGAAGGATTTCTACATATCAATAGCAAAAAAGTCCAATACAGGAATTGGCAAGAGCATCTCTCAAGAGAGGACGCACAGATGGCTAATAAAACATGCGAAGATATCCCACATCATAGTAATGAGACAAATGCAAATTAAAACAATGAGAAACCATTTTCTACCCACCAGATTGAGAACAAATTTAATAAATGAACTTCACTAGTAATCGGGAAAATGGAAATGAAAACAACAATGAAATAGCATTTTATATTCCTCCAGATTGTCAAAAATGTTAAGCCTAACCGTGGAAGAGCTGTCTCTGCGCAACAGTGGAGTAGCCTGGCGGAACTATATGTCGCACAGATGACAATGATGAAACCGGGACAAAACAGATCCAGCAGCTCTTTGAAGGCATGTGGCAGTCACCATGTGCAGGTGGAAGCCACTGGAAGCTGACCTCTGAAAGCGGGACTGTGGAGGTGAGATGTGACACTTGCAGCACTGTGCCCAGGAAACTCCCAGTCGATGTGTCAAGGGACAACAGAAAGCTGCAGTTGTCCTGCCCTGAGGCGTCCCAGGACAGTTCAGGGTTGAGGGAAGCGGGTGGCGGGTTAGAAGAAAAATATTGAAAAGGAGGGAGCCCAGAGGGAGTGGGACCCAAAATCTGTGTATTCAACCCGCGTAAACTCTCACTGACCACTGAGTCACACGTGCCAGGAGAGATGAGGTGGCCTGAGAAGCAGCAGCTGAAGGTTTAAGAATTAGATGAGACTTCAGCTCTGCCCAACAAGAGGAGACAGAATGGGAGTTAAAACCCAGCCAGCCCAGCGGCCCACTAAAACAAAACTCAGCCCTCTTCAGAGGAACATAACTGAACCCAGAGTCTCTATGAAGCATCAATCAGATGTCTGGTGTACAGATGGGATGAAAAAAGAAGGAATTATCTTTTGGAGGGCAGGTCTCTTGTAGTACAGGCTTTCCCCGCTAGGTCAGTGTTCTAGGAGCTCATCGGCATCGGCGTACCAGCCAGTGTTGTTCTGAGAGGCTGCATTTGGCTTCAGTGATTTTTTTTTTCAATTGTCTTCCTGTTTCCTGATGGCTGATGTATGAGTGCACTTGCCCACACCACGCTGAGCGTTGAGCAATTTTTGACCATATCCCATTCTCCCAAATCACCTGATCTCACCTTGAAAAACTTTTGTTCTCCAGATTTTTTTTTTTTAAAAAACCCTCAAAGGGAAACGTTTTGCTGACATGGAATTGGTGAAACAAAAAGTGGCAGAAGCATTAAATGACAACAAAGCTGACTAGTTCAAAAACTGTTTTGAGCAGCGGAAAAAGCATCTTGATAGGCGTATTGCATCAAATGGAGGGTACTTGGGAAGTGACTGAAGTTTAAACACGTAAGAATAAATGCACCATTTTAATAAATAAATTCCATTTTGGAGGAGTCCTGTCTTGTATAATAAAAAAATTACAAGATGCAAAAAAAGAAAAAAAAACACAGAAAAGTAAAATGTGAGCCGCAGTCAGGAGAAAAAGAGATCACTAGACACTGACCTCAAGATGATTCAGATGCTGGAATCAGCAGACTGAGGACATCAAAAGAGCTACATATCCAAGGAATCATGGGAAATGTGATCATAATGAACAAACAGATGCGGAATCTCAATAGTTAAATGGAAACTATAAAACAGAACTAAATGGAAATTCTAGAAATAAAAAGTGCAACAACTGAAAGTTGCACAGCAAATTTCAGCCAGCGGAAGAGTCAGCAAACTTGGAAACAGAGGAGAAAGGATCCAGTATGAAGGACAGAAGCCAGATGAGGCTGGGTGACCTGTGGGCCAAGGTCAAGATGCCTCCCGTGTGTCACTGGTGTCTCCGGAGAAGGAGCAGACAGTCCCGACCCCCAGGCCCACAGTTTTTCATCTAGGTCAGTTTCCTGGGATCCACAGACCACTGCCAGAGGCAGAAGAGAGCTGCGTTCCAGTCAGTCACTACACCGGGCACGGTGATGCACACCTTAGTCCCAACTACTTGGAAGCTGGGGTGGAAGGATCACCCAAGCCCAGCAGGTCAAGGCTGCAGTGGCTGAGAGCATGCCACTGCACACTTCAGTCTGGGCAACAGACTCAAAAATAAAAAATAAAAATAAAAGTCAGTCACTGACAGGAAAGGCTGTTTTACTTTGGCCACCAAGACTAGGTAACCCTGTGGTGGGTTGGCGGGTCAGCCAGCGGGTGGGTCAGTGGGTCGGTGGGTGGGTCAGTGGGTCAGTCGGCAGGTGGGCTGACAGCGGGTCGGCAGGTTTCTGCATGTGAGTGGTCTTTGGTGCTGGCCTCTGGCTGAGGCGTCATGTTCACCCACCCACACGGCAACAGGGCCGGGGTGGCACTTAGCCTTGCGTCCACAAGCGTGTGAGTGCTCTGTCCGCTCCAGAGCCCTGTTTGGATGTAGTGGGTTGTCACTGTTGTTGCTGTGAAGTTGGCCATAAGGCAAAGTTCTAGCCAAGCGCGGTGGCCCACACCTGTCATCCCAGCACTCTGAGAGGCTAAGGCGAGAGGACTGCCTGAGCTGAGGGGTGCAAGACCAGCATGGGCAACTTGGCAAAGCCTCATCTACACAATAAATCAAAAGATGAGCAGAGCATAGTGGCACGTGCCTGCAGCCCAGCTACCTTGAAGGCTGAGGCAGAAGGATCTCCTGAGCCCAGGAGGTTGAGGCTGTGGCAACTTGATCGTGCCACTGCACCTCAGCCTGGGCGACAGAGTGAGACTCTGACTCAAAAAAAAAGGAAACCTCCTACGAAATCCTGCAGGAGGCAATGGCTGGGAGGGGGCTGATTCCCTGGAGAGGAATCTTGGTCCTAAAATCCATCCTTAAAGGGTCAGGAAAAGAGAGAAAGGGAGGTGTTATGCTTGAATTGCCATCTGGGCCGCGAGGCGAGCAGGACCCTGGGCCGGCCCTGGGAGCGGCACGGCTGCCCCCACTGTCCAGCCTGGTTCAGTTCCCGGCGTCGCTGCCGGTCTCGGCCTCCGGCACATCCTGGTGGTACCAGGGAGGCTGAGCGGAGGCGCCCAGCAGACGATCTCAGAGTTCGAGGCGCTGACAGGGAGAAGCTTCTGGTGGCCCCTGGAACTGAATCCATGCCCGTGTCTTCCCTTCCCCCGCCCCGTCCCCCTTCCCGGCCCACAGGGGAGCGCCGGGCCGCCCTGCTGGTCACCCGCGCGGCTGCAGCCTTCTACCTGGATGGCTGCGCTCAGGATGTGCTGCGGGACCTGCACGACGCCTTCCTGGAGAGCCCTGGCGCGGCGCGGGCGCGGTTCCAGGCTCTGCTCTCCGCCGGCGACCAGGAGCGCGTCCGGGCCCAGGCGCAGGAGGCCGCGGACGACGGCTTCGCGCGCTTCCAGGAGGCCGTGCGCACCCGCGCGGAGCTGCGCCAGGACGCGGGCCGCGAGCTGCTGGCCCCGGCAACGCGCGCGCTCCGCGTCCTGCTCCACGTGGCGCCTGCCCAGGCGCGGCCCGCGGCGGGGACCCGCCTGGCCGAGTGCCTGCTGCTGGCCGGGGACGCGGAGGGCGCCCGGGCACTGTGTGAGCGCCTGCTGCGGCCCGCGCGCCCCGGGAATCCCGCGGGGGAGCGCGCGTCCCTGCTGGCCCTGCGCGGCTTCTGCGCGCTGCACGCCGGAGACGCGCAGCCCGCCCAGGAGGACTTCCAGGCGGTGGTGGAGCTGGGCGCGCCGCCCGCGGGGGGCTGCGTGCGCGCGCTGTGCGGCCGGGGCCTGCTGCGGGTGCTGGCCGGCCACGCGTTCCTGGGCGCACTGGACTTCGTGACTGCATGCCGGCTGCGGCCCGACGAGGCGCTGCTGGCAGCCAAGGCCTACGTGCCCTGGAACCAGCGCGGGCTGCTGCTGACCGTGCTGCGGGAGGAGGGCCGGAGGATGCTGCAGCCGTCGCCAGGCTGGCCTGTGGGCACCAACGGCCCTGCGCAAGAAGGGTAAAGTCCCACCGCCGTGTCGGGGACTGCTCTGCTTTTCCATTCTGGGCCTTCCAGGTGGCCAGGGACGTGCTTCTTCCCGTCTCACAGATGGGTAAACTGAGGCAGAGTGGCTCGGTGAGTTCTCCAAACTCCGAGGCCTGGATCTTAGTTTCCTCAGTCCCAGATACCATAATGTTTCCACAGAAAGTGGGAGACACAAAAATGGAAAGGAAAAATTAAAATGCACCCGTTGTCCCACTGGTCACGTTTCTTTCTAGTCATTTCTTTGGGGGCACGTGAAATATATCTCACAGGCTGGGCACAGTGGCTCATGCCTGTAATCCCTGCTCTTTGGGAGACCGAAGCAGGAGGATCATTTGAGGCCAGGAGTTCAAGACCAGCCTGGACAACATAGCAAGACCCCATCTCTAAAGTAAATTTTAAAAATTAATTACCTGGGTGGGTTGGTGTATGTCTATAGGAGGCTGAGGCAGGAGGATCTCTTGAGCACACAAATTCAAGATCCGAGGCTGCAGTGAGCCACGATCATGCCACTGCACACCAGCCTGGGCAACAGAGTGAAACCCTGTCTCCAATACACACACACACACACACACACACACACACACACACACCCCTCCCAAAACTGAGTTTGTGCTGTCTGTGCAGTCTATCCTACCTTTTTTTACTCACAAGGGCATGCAATGTCCCTTATTGCTACCATGTTTCCTGGCAGCACCGTGTCCCATCTGGTATCCGTGCCGCCACCCTCTGGGCAGTCCCGGATGGTCTGCTGTTAGCTGTGACACATCGTGGTGGCATCCCAGCTCCACTGGGTCTTGTCCTTAAGATGGAGACAAGCGTGAGTTCCTGGGTTAGGAGGTGCTATCCTGACCCCCAGCCAACCCCACACCCCCAGCCCTATGCTCATCCTGCAAACCCTCTGCCAGCCGCGCTGACTGGCCCTCCTCTGGCTCACAGGAGGTGACAAGAAGGCATTTAGCTAAAAAGGCAAGGCCAGGGGCTTCCTGGGGACACGGTCCATGTCAGCCCACCCCACCTTACACACGTCCTCTGCCTCCCAGGTACCTGGTTTGTGCTGCTGTGATTGGCCAGCAGGAAGAGCCTCCGTGTGTGTGACCTAGGGCCTTTCTTGAGAGTTCTCTCTGGAGCTGTCAAATTTGAGACTCCGCCCCTTCTCCCAGTGAGAACTCGTTAACATCCCCATGGTCCTCCTAGACACAGGGGCAGTCACAGCTGCCGTGTGTCATCGGGCCCTGCCTGGGCCCAGCCCCACCCGGGCCACATTGCACATCTATACTTTTGCGCTTGAGTCAGCCCTGCTCTCACCACCAACAATGCCTCAGTTTCCCCATCTGTAACATGTCTGCCCACAGGGTGACAGGAGACCGAGGGTGGGGCAGGGGCCAAGGGCTGCACGTTGGTTGGAAGGGCAGCCCTGGGTTCTGGGACAGTGGGAGGTCCTCCCAGAGGGCCGTGAATATCTGCGGTCCTGTGGAAAGGGAGCTGCCCAGGCCAGGTGTTGGGCCAGGGTTTACCTGGGCCAACCACCTGGGCAAGGAAAGGGGGAAGGGCTGGCCACCTGGGGGGAGGGTAGGGGGAAGGGGGAAGGCCTGGCTACCTGGAGCCAGGGTTTACCTGGGCTGACCACCTGGGTAGGGGAAGGGAGAAAGGCCAGTCACCTGGGGTCAGTTTACCAGAGCCGGCCACCTTGAAGGGGAAGAGGAAAGGGCCGGCCAGCTGAGGACAGTGTTTACCTGGCCTGACCACCCAGGCAGGGCAGAGGGAAGGCCCAGCCACCTGAGCCCTCTCTCACAGGGACGCCCACGGCGTGCACCAGCTGGCCACCATGCTGATGGAGCTGGATATGGAGGATGAGACCTCACGCCTCCTGGCAGCCGACGCCCTGTACCGCCTGGGCCGCCTGGATGATGCCCACAAGGCCCTGCTGGTGGCCCTCTCCCAAGGCCCCAGGCGGCCCCTGTGTTGGCACGGCTGGCCCTGCTGCAGCTGAGGAGGGGCTTCTTCTATGACGCCAACCAGGTAAGGAGGCCAGGGACCGCGAAGGCCAAGTGGACACAGCCAGCTCTGAGGAGGGTGCAGGCTGCACAGCCGGGCTTCGGGGCAGGCACCCCAGTTCAGCCCTAGCTCTGCCCCTGCAGCAGGCCCTTCCCTCTCTGACCCTCAGTCTCCTGCTCTGTGCCCTCATCTTGTGAGCTGTCTCGGAAACTGGCTGGGCAGGCACCCCAGGCCTGGCAGGTCTCCTGCATGCAGTGGCGCTCCGTATTTGCTCTTGCCGTGGTTTTGTAGGAAAGGATCCAGAACTGGGGCTGGCGTGAGCCTGCAGGGGAGGAGCCGAGGGGCCCTGCCCGCTCGTCTTGAGACCCCACACCTTCCAGGAAGGGCAGTACCTCGTCTGCCTTGGTGCTGAGGCTGCTTGCCCTGCCAGCCTCCTCCCACCCCCACCCCAGCTGCCTGGGCGCCTGATTCCCAGGGGTGGGTCAGAGTGTCCTGGACCAGCCGTCCTCCCGCTCTTCTGGGACAGTGGGCGGAGGCAGCTTGTGTGGGTTTGTGGGTCTGGCCTGGCCTGCTCCCCTTCAGGACCGTTGCTCTGCACCTGCTGGACGACTTCCTGGAGCGCTTGTGGTGTGAGGCCGCTTCCTCCATGGGCGGAGGGGCCCCTGTGCCCAGAGTGGCGCTCCGAGTCCCGTCCCTTCCTGTCCCTGTATCTGATCCCTCTGTGAGGCCCCACCCACTTGGAGACAGAATGCCGCGAAGACCCCAATGGCCACAGCCACAACACACGGCCAGCCCCTAGTGCTCAGAATAGACAGAGAGGGGGCCTGACAGGACAGAGATGATGGGGGGTCGGTCAGGGCTCAGCCCAGGGCGCAACCTGGGGCAGCAGTGGGGAGAGGAGGGCAGGGCAGCCAGGATGGGGGGGTCGGGGCTCAGCCCAGGGTGGGACCCCTGGCAGCAACTCTGTTCCACCCCTGCAGCTGGTGAAGAGGATGGTCCAAGCCAGGGACACGGCCTGCCTGCAGTCCACCCTGGACGTCTTCCACCACGAGGACCGCCAGCTGCTGCAAGGCCACTGCCACGCCAGGGCCCTGGCCATCCTGCGGGCACAGCCGGGCGGGGCCGATGGTAGGGCCCACATCAGGGAGGCCATCACCTACCTGTCACTGGCCATCTTCGCTGCAGGTAGGATTCATCCATCCTGCCCCAGGCACTTGGGGACAGAAACACTGCCTTTTGGGGCGGGGACATGCCTGCCTCCCAGGCGCTTTTGTCTTGGTGAATGTATGAAGGCCTGAGGAAGGGTATGGGCTGGAGGCTGATCTGTGTCCTACCCTGGGTCCCAGGCTGCCATCTCTCGTCGCCCAGCCCCTAGGGTTGAGGGGCCGCTGCTCCAGCTCACCCCACCCCTTCCCCCCACCATTCCCCTAAGCCCTTCTAAGAAATGGTGACGGTCACTCTGTGTCTCTGTGTGTGTACCCAGCCTCCCCACTCGGCAGGGCTGTCCACCAAGCCCCCGGGGCGCCAGGCACAGGAGTGCTGCCCGAGTCCCAGAGTTGGGGGTCATTCGTGCCATGGCATGGACTGTGGGGCAACAGCCTCCAGTTGGGAGGGTCTTTCCCCAGGGAGTCCCTGGGGTGCAAGGAGTTGGGATGAGGGGCCCTCAGATCAAGCTGCCACATAGATTCCAGGCTGTGTGCTTAGTGGGCACCACCTCAGTCTCCTCTCTTGAAGTGAGTGGCAGGGAGTCTGGTGTGGGTGGGAGTGGAGACTCAGTGAGCCCATTCTAGGACAGCACCAGTGGCTCCTAGCACGACCCAAGCCCTGCACACTTGGGCAGGGAATGCACAAGCCGCAGAGCAGCCGACATGTTGCTTCCTGTGTCCATCGCTGGACAGATGCCCAGAAGGGGCACAGAGGTGGCATCCACTAGGAAGGGGCTTTCTATGCCCAGAATTCAGGAGCTCCTTCCAGGCTGCCTCACACCTCCCCCCTGCTGCCATTCCAGGCCCTGCCCTGAGGACTCCCCTCCTCGCCCCTCACCTGGCCTGCGGTGCCGCTTCCTCCAGGAAGACCCCCTAGCTCTTCCCCCATCCTGGTTGAGCCCCCCTTGCCCTATGGCCAATGCCTCCCGGTCAACCCTGACTGTATCTTGGTGCCCAGTGGAGTGGAGCTCCCCACAGCACCCCAGAGCTCGTGTCCCCTCTGCCTCCGCTGGGTGGGGCGCAAGGAGGGTGCTGGGTGCAGGGCTCCGCGTAGTCACATTTTGACATCACACCCTTCTTGCAGGAAGTCACGTGGGTGAGTCTCTCCTCACCCGAGCCCGCTGCTATGGCTTCTTGGGTCAGAAGAAGACCGCGCTGTTTGACTTCAATGCGGTGCTGCGGGCCGAGCCCATGAATGTGCCAGCGCTGTGTGGACGTGCACTTGTGCACTTGGCCCTGGACCAGCCGCAGGTGCTACCCCACCCCACCCAGGCCTGGGCAAGTGGGGTGGGGGAACACCCGGGGTACTGCCTTCTTCCACTCTGAGGAGGGAAGCCATGCAGCGAGGATGGGGAAGAGATCGGGGCTCAGCCCAGGGTGGGACCCAGACAGTGACTCTGCCAGGCCATGCCCAGCAACTAGATGCCCCCAAAAGCCATGATCTCCTGCCCACACCACAGGTCACAGGGACCTCATCCTCACAAACCCAGGGTCAGGTGTCCTGTCCTTTCCTCCCAGTCTCCACTGCATGGGTAGGTGTGTGAGCCCTTGGAGGTGCTGGGGTGCTGCACAGCTGACAACAATCCCACAACAGACATGTGTCTCTCTGGGGTGTGGGCCAGAAGGTAGGTGCCGTCTGGCCTGTGTGTTGAGAAGGGCTTGAGGACACACACGGAAGGAGTAAGCCCTGCCTTGGCACGACTGCATGGGTGGGAGGGGCCCCTGCAGCACTGGCCTGAGCTTAGCAGCCCATGTCATAGTCAAATACTGTGCATTTCAGACTTTCTTTAGCAGAAACTGCTCTGATTTAAAATGAAAGGGGTGTGACTGGCAGAAAGAGAGATCCCATTCAGGGACTCTAGGCGGTGTGCATGCTGGAAGGTGGTTTTGTCTGTTTTGTTATGGACATTCCTTGTTCACAACTGCACTCTGTTCCATGCAGTCTGACTCTGGGTGCTCACATTGGGCCTGTGTCCTCACCCCAGGCTGGCCCCCCGAGCACAGGCGTGGGAGCAACCTCAGCCAAAGCACTTCACCCCCTGCCTCAGTTTCCTCCTTTGTAGAAAGTGGAGGTGTCAAACAACCAATGGACCAAAAAAAAAGTCACAAGGGAAACGAGAAAATGCCTAGAAATGAGTCAAAGTGAAAACACAACACAGAAAGGCTCAGACAACGACCGCAGTGCAGGGGAGTACAGCGCTATGAACGCTCATGGTAAAAACAAGAGGATCAAGACAGCAGCCCAAACTTACACTTAAGAACCTAGGGGAGAAAGATGCACTAAACCCGAAACTAGCAGAAAGAAACAGTATAAATTAGAGCAGAAATAAGTGGAGTTGAGAACAGAATAACTGAGAAAATCAGTAAAACCAAAAGTTTGTTCCTTGAGATCAGAATTGACAAACCTTCTGCTAGATGAACTAAGAAAGAGAGAAGATAGACTACTGAGATCAGAAATGAAAATGAGACTCTTATTAACAATTCTACAGAAATAAAGTATATATAATCAGAGAACCCTGTGAACAGTGGAGCCACCAACAAATCAGATATCCTGGATGAGATGGGAAAATTCCTGGGAACACAAAACTGGACAGACTGAATCATAAAGAACTAGAAAATCCGAATAGGCCCACAACTAGTATGGAGATTGAGTCAGTTATCAAAAATCTCACAACAGAGAAAAGCCCAAGACCTGATGGCTTCACTACTACAAAACATTTAAAGAAGAATTAACATCAATACTTCACAGACTTTTCCCAAAAATTGAAGAGAAAGTAACATTTCCTCACTCTTTCTGTGAGGCCAGCACTACCCTGATTCCAAAACCAGATAAGGATACTAGAAGAAAACAACAGACCATTATCCCTTGTGAACATTGATACAAAAACCCTCAACAAAATGCTAGCAAAATTCATCCTGCAGTATATTAAATGGATTCTATGACCAACTGGGACTTCTTCCTAGAATACAAGGATGGTTCAATATACAAATGTCCATCAATGCAATTCACTATGTTAAATTAACAGAGCAAGGGAAAAACACATGATCAGTTCAACTGATGCAGAAAAAGTGTTTGACAACATTTGACACCTTATTATGATTAAAATAAAATCAACAATCTAGGAGCAGAAGGAAATGACCTCAACATAGGGAAAACCATTTATGAAAAACCCACAGCAAACATCAACAGTGAAAAATGAAAGGCTTTTCCTCCAAGATCAGCAACAAGACAAGGATGTCCCTTCTGCCCATCCATCCAATACTGAACAGGAAGTTCTAGCCAGGACAATTAGGCAAGAAAAGAACAACAAGGCATCCAATTTTTTTTTGAGTTGAAGTCTTACTCCATCGCCAAGACTGGAGTGCAATGGCACGCTCCCGGCCACCGCAGCCTTGACCTGCTGGGCTCCGGTGATCCTTCCACTCAGCCTTCCAAGTAAATGGAACTACAGGTGCGCACTACCATGCCCGACTAATTTTTTATTTATTGTAGAGATGAGGTCTCACCAAGTTGCCCATGCGGGTCTCAAACCCATGGGCTCAGGCAATCCACTCACCTTGGCCTCCCAAAGTGCGGGATTACAGGCTGAGCCACCGAGCCCGGCTAAGGCATCCAATTTTGAAGGGAAGAAGTAAAACTATCTCTGTTCAAAGATCTTCTATGTAGACAGCCCTAAAGATTTCACCAAAAAACTATTCGAATAAGTGGATCCAGCAAAGCAGCAGGATACAAAGTCAACACCAAAAAAATCAGTTGAATTTCTATACACTTATAATCAATAATCTGAAAAGGAAATTAAGAAAATATAGTCAAGCCTCAGAATCCCTGAGGGACTGGTTCCAGGACCACCCTCCGTTAACAAAATCCGCACATTCTCAAGTCCTGCATTTGACCTTCAGAACCCAAAACCTGCAGATGTAAAAAGCTGGACCCACATCAGGTGGGTTTCACATCCTGAGAACTGGCCTGCATTTGACTGTGGGATTTGGGGCACACCCATACAGAGGGCCAACTGTATTTATTGAAATAAAGTCACAGTAAGTGGACCAGCACAGCTCATACCTGTGTTGTTCAAGGGTCAACTGTGATTCCCTTTATGATAGCATAAAAAAAAAAAAAACAACTTAGAAATTAACCAAGGGGATGAAATTTTTGTGCAATGAAAACTAAAAAACCTTGGTGACAGAAATCGAAGGAGACACAAATGCGTAGAGACACCGTCTAGTTAATGGCGAAGAAGATGTGATGTTGTTAAGATGTCAGTACTACCCAAAGTGATCTACAGGTTCAGTGCAATCCCTGTGAATATCTCAATGATGCTTTTTACAGAAATAGAAAAACCCATCCTAAAATTCATCTGGAGTCTCAAAGGAACTCAAATAGCCAAAACAATCTTGAAAAAGTCAAAGCTGGAGGACTTGCACTTCCTGATTTCCAAACTTGCTACAAGGCTACAGTAATCAAAATAGTGTAGCACTGGCATAAAGACACACAGACCAATGGAATATTCTAGGAAGTCCAGAAATAAGCCCTCACATGTGTGGTCAAATGATTCTTACCAAGGCTGCCAAGACCATTCCATGGGAAAAGACAGTCTTTTAACAAACGGTGCTGGGAAAACTATGCATAAGAATGAAGCTAGACCCTTTCCTAACACCCTATACAAAAATCAGTTCAAAATGGGTTAAAGATCCAAATGTAAGACATAACATTCTAAGAAGAAAACACAGAGGAAAGTTTCTCAACTTTGGATTCGGCAGTGATTTCTGGGATATGATACCAAGGGCACAAACAAAAAAACCAAATTAGGCAAATTGAACTTCATGAAAATTTTAAAACTGTGTAAAGGGCAATATTAACAGAGAGAAAAGGCGACCCATAGAATAAGAGAAGGTATTTGCAAGTCACATATCTGATAAGAAACTACTCAGAATACAGAGAAAACTGTCTTCTCCCACCTTCCCACCCACCCCACCCCACAGGCTCCTGTTAACCTCGGTTTAATGCAGGCGGGATGAGGAGCTTTGTGGCTCACCCACCATAAACAGCAGGATAAAAGGGGCATCCCCCTGTGAGACCTCCCACCACCCTTGTGGGTGCCAGCCTGAGCTGTCTACTCATCAGGATGTCCAAGACAGGTGGTCATGGCAGGGCAACCTGCCCAGAGCCAGCCACAGCCGCTGGTCTCGCTTTTTCCAGAGGCTGCTGGAGACAGGCCCCTTCCCACCAAGAGCACTGCTGGGATTGGCCATCACCAACACCTTCCTGAGTGAGAGTGCAGCCCACAGGCACTACACCTGCCAGGTTGCTTGGTTTTCTGAAGGGCTGGAGGTCTAGAAGGCAAGGACAATCCCAGAGGCCAGTAAGACTCGTCCCTCCAAGGAGGCACTTGCTTCTGGGGCAAGCTCCCATCTGGGAACCCGCATGTTCCCAGGCCCATGGCAGGCCTGATTTCTGTGCCAGCCTCAGCCTGGAGGAGACACGTATCCGTGGCTTGAGCCAGCTCTCCGGCTGTCCTTTCCTGCTTGGCAGGGACAGGACATTCCTGGGAAACAGCTGGGATCCCCACAAGGGATGCTGGGGACCCATCTGCAGGCGGCCCGGGTGCCAGCACCTCCCCCAGGGGCCACCTTGATCCTGCTTCCTCCCTCTTTGCCAGGGCCACAGGATGAGTGGCCAGAAGTCAGCCTGGACGTCTGAGGGCTGGACTTGGGAGTGAAGGGGAGCAGGGCCTCGCTCTGTCGTGCCCTGGAATCTTCCGCGTGCTGGACAGAGGCTGGGTGGCACGGCTCATGCCGCTTCTGCCCCTTCTGAAAGAGGCGTGGCACCAGGTCAAGGCGTGAGCGCTGAGTCAGCACGGGGTTCACCAGGCTCCACTTGGGCTTGACCAGCAATCCGGCGCCAGCTCTGACCTTGAAGTCAGCATTGATAAGTGGGGGCAAGGTGCCCGTCCCAGACTGGGAGAAATTCACCTGGGGGTGCTTAGTCCAGGCTGTGAGAGCGTCACGTTGGGTGGCTTGTTCCAGGCTGCAAGAGGCTCACCTGGGGAGGTGCCTGTTGTTCTAGGATGTGGAGGTTCACCCGGGGGGCTTGTTGTAGGTTGGTTCCAGGCTGTGAAAGGCTCACCTGGTGGGCTTGTCCTAGGCTGTGAAAGGCTCACCTGTGGGGGCTTGTTCCAGGCTGTGAGGCTCACTTGGGGGGACTTATTCCAGGATGTGAGAGGCTCACCTGGGGTCGTGTTCTAGGCCATGAGAGACTCACCTGGGGGGCTCGTTGTGGGCTGTGGGAGGCTCACCTGGGGTGGGGGCTTGTCCTAGACTGTGGGAGGCTCACCTGGGGACTTGTTCCAGGCTGTGACCGGCTCACCTGGGGGGCTTACTCCAGGCTGTGAGAGGCTCACCTGGGAGGTTGTGATTGTCCCAGGTCATTAGAGGCCCATCTGATGCGTGGTCTGCCATGAGAGCTTTGTACATGGCAGCTGAAATTCCCAAAGCCCTTAAGAGAGTAGACTTTTCCTCTGAAAGGCAACTGGCCCACCCAGGGTCACACTGTCAGCACCACAGCCAGGCCCGGTGGCAGAGGATAGGGGACCCTCCTGCTTCCTGTCTCCATGTCTAGGGGAGTCCCTCATTCCCACACGCTGCTCCCAAGACCCCCATCCCTGTTTGGAGTTATTAAGGGAACCCCAGTTCTGAGAGTGACTGGTACCGGGCTCCTGGGAGCCGTGTAACTGGATGGATACATGAGCCAGTGTCTCCTGGCACTGACAGGCAGCGAGGCACCGTGGTCCTCAGTCAGAATACCACACGAACACAGGATACCCCAATCCCTCGTGGACACTGTCCTGTGCTGCACAAGGAGGTGGGCGTGGGCTTCTGAGGCGGAAGCAGAGACAGTCCCGGCTGTGGCTGTGGAGGAGAGGGGACACACAGAGGAGGGGCTTCTGGCGTTGCTGGGGGATTCGCCACAGCCCTTGTCTGAGGCTGGGCTGCACCTAGGGCAGGACCCAAGGCCAACAGCAATGGCGGTGGTGGGACCGAGAGCTGAGGTAACACCAGAGCAGGCAGGGCTGGGAGACGCTGGGATGCTGACCCAGCCAGAGCAAGGAGAGTCTTCCGAACATCCTGGGCACTCCATAGAAACCCAGAAAGGGATCAGAGAGAAGGGTGTGCCTCAGGACCAAATTCACAACTGAAGCAGACCTCCCCTAGTCAAGGACGGGCAAGGCTCACAGGACCAGCAGTAGCTGCCCGTCACGTGGCCACCAGCCCGCACAACATAGAACACCCCTGACAGCACAGCCCCATGATCCAGACTCCTTACCACAGACCAGCCGCAAAATCTGCATCAAAGCAACAGCTTCCAGACACACAGAGAACCAGGAAGATGGGTCCAGTCATCACGACAAACACTCTCAATGGAGACAGACCCCAGCAGGGTGCAGATGTGTGGCGTGAGCGTGCTAGGGTGGTCCCGCAGTGATTATAAGCTCAGGAAAGACATCTGCAGATTCTGTGCAGAGAGTGGGAACCATGAGCACGCCTCAAGCGTGACGCCAGAGGTGACAAGCACAAGACCCACGCTGGAAATGCGCAGGGCGGCATGACAGCAGGTGGGAAACTGCTGAGGGGACCCAAGCTCAGGAGGCCCAGGGAAGGGCCCAGTGGGAAGAGCAGCAGGAAAGACACAGGCACAAAACATTTCATTAAAAACGAAGAACTCAGTGACCTGTGGGACTGTCTCGGGTGCGTGGCATGGGACTGCAGGCCCAGGCAATATATAAAGGAGAAATGTGGGAAGATACCTGTTGCAATGACAGCAGGCCACATCCCAAGATGCCCAGCAGATCCCAAGATGATCAACACCGAAGACCCGCCGAGGCAGGCACTTGATGAAAACTTCCAAAGAGATAAAGAGAACATCCTGGCAGCAACCGCAGGAAGAACAGGAGCACTAGCCCAGGGTGGGAGGATCACCCCCGGGATGGGAGCACTATCCCTAGACAGGAGCAGCACTTTTAGATGGGAGGATCACCCCGGGATGAGAGCACATCCCCGGGACAGGAACATCACCCTCAGGACAGGAGCACCCCGAGATGGGAGCATCACCCCCAGGATGAGAGGATCACCTGCAGGACAAGAGCATCACCCCCAGGATGGGAGCATCACCCCTAGGATGGGAGGCGTACCCCCAAGATGGAAGCACCACCCCCGAGACAGAAGCTCCCCCGGGACAGGAGCACCACCCCCAGGATGGGAGGATCACCCTGGACAGGAGCACCCCCAGGACGGGATTACCACCCTCAGGATGGGAGGCTCACTCAGGACAGGAGGATCACCCCCAAGATGGGAGCATCACCCTCAGAACAGGAGCACTATCCCCAGGATGGGAGGATCACTTCCAAGACGAGAACATCACCCCCAGGACGGGAGCATCACCCCAGAGCCCAGCGGAGGGCAGCAGGTTTGTCCCGGAAGCCAGGGAGCCAGAGACCGTGATGGTCTCCTCAAAGCACTGGAAGAAAAAGTGCCAGCCCAGAACTCTTCATCTGCCTGGAACATCCTTCAAAACGGGTGAAGTGAAAGGCCTGCGAAGATGAGTGACGGCTGAGAGACTCGAGAGGCCTCGGGACGGCGGTGACGTCGGAGAGGCGGACACCGGCAGAAACTCTCCGCTGGGAGACAAAGGCACGTGGGAAGAGGGAAGGGGAACAGGGGTTTCCCTCTCGACTTCTCGGAACAAAGCTGTCTGATCCAAAGTAAACGTTGGAATGGGGAAGCTTCTCCTTAACACAGGACAGAGGTCAGGGAGCGGCATGCACATCGGGAGGGTGCACGGGCAGGTGAGGCAGGGCCCTGAAGCCCCACACACTCCGCAGGTTAGGACGCGTGCTGCGATCTCCAAAGGAAGCACCGGAAAATACCATAAAGAGGTGGGGTTAAAAGGCCAGCTGAGGGACAAAAAGGAAACAAAAACACTCAGTTCACCCCAAAAGAAACAGAGAAGCAAGACGCTGGAAGGACAAGTAGAGGCCCGGAGGCCCCTTTAGTGGCCAGGTCAGATGCAAATGACTTGCCCTAATCAATGGATCGATCAGCCATCAGACGCTCCTGAAGGGGCCCAGCCTCTGCCCTGGTCTTCCATGCAAGGCCAGGGCCTCCGCCACCCTCTCCTGCCTCCTCTCCTCCAAACAGCCTATCAGTGCTTGGGTGTCCAGGTCCACAGTGCCCCACCAGGTTGACTCCACCCCACCCCCCAAGGCTGTGACCACCCTGCCCCCCAAGGTTGAGTCCACCACACCCCCAAGATGGAGTCCACCTCCACCCTCCTAAGTTGAGTCTACCTTTGACCCCACCAGGTAGAGTCCACTCCCACTCCCTCAGGTTGAGTCCATCCCCACCTCCCCAGATTGAGTACACTCTGTCCCCCTAACTTGAATCCAACTCTGCCCCCCCAGGCTAAGTCCACCTTTAAGCCCCCCAGGTTGAGTTCACCTTTGACCCATCCCAAGTTGAGTCCACCTCTACCCCCTAGGTTGAGTCCACCCCCGTCTCCCAGGTTAAGTCCTTCTTTGACCCCCCAGGTTGAGTCCCCCCCCACCCCCAGGTTGAGTCCACCCCCACCTCCCCAGTCTACCTTTGAGCCCCCCAGGTTGAGTCCACCCCTGTCACCCAGGTCGAGTCCACCCCACCCCCCAGGTTGAGTCCACCTTTGAGCCCCCCAGGTTGAGTCCACCCCTGTCACCCAGGCTGAGTGCACCCCCACCCCCAAGTTGAGTCCACCACCAACCCCCCTCAGGTTGAGTCCTCCCCTGCCTCCCTAGGTTGAATCCACTCCTGCGCCCCAGGTTGAGTCCACCCCTGTCCCCCCAGGATGAGTCTACCTTTGATCCCCCCAGATTGAGTCCACCCCCCCCCCCCCCCAGTTTGTGTCCTGCCCTGCCCTCACAGGTTGAGTCCACCTTCGAGTTCCCCAGGTTGTCTACCCCAGCCCCCAGTTTGAGTACACCCATGCCTCCCTAGATTGAGTCCACCCCTGCCCCCCAGGTTGAGTCCACCCAAGCCCCCAGTTTGAGTCCACCTCCTCCCTCCAGGTTGAGTTCACCCCCACCTTTCTGAGTCTTCCTCCACCCCCTCTGAGTACACCTCCTACCCCCAGGTTGAGTACAGCCCCGCCCCACAGGTTGAGTTCCCCCTCCCCGGGTTGATTCCAGCCCCGCCCCCCCAGGGTGAGTTCACCCAGCCCCCAGGTTGCATCCACCCACACACCCCAGGTTGAGTCCACCCCTGCCCCCACAGGATGAGTCCACCCTCAGCCCCACGTGGAATCCACTCCCCGAGGTTGAGTCCACCCCACTCCCAAAGTAGACTCCAACCATCACACATGGCTGAGGCCACACCCACTCCCTCAGGTTGAGACTACCCCCACACTCCCCAGGTTGAGTCCATCCCCACCCCACAGGTGGCATCCACCCCCACCTCCCTAAGTTGAGTCCACCTCCACACCCCAGGTTGAATCCACCACCACCCCCAGGTTGATTCCACCTCCATCCCCCAGGTTGAGTTGACCCCCGCCCCCATATTGATTCCACACTCATTCCCCAGGTCGATTCCACCCCCGCCACTCAGGTTGAGTCCTTCCAGCACCCCAGTCTGAGCCCAGCCCCACCTCCCTGAGACCTCCCTCGCCCCCCTAGGTTGAGTCCACCCCCATTCCCCACATTGAATCTACCCCCACCCTCCAGGTTGAGTCCACCCCCACTCCCACAGGTTGAGTCCACACTGGACCCCAGGTTGAGACCCCCTTTGAGCCTCCTGGGTTGAGTCCACCCCCACCCCCCAGGTTGAGTTCACCTTTGCCCCCCCAGCTTGAGTCCACCCTGCCCCCAATGTTGAGTCCAACCCACACTCTCAAGATTGAGTCCACCTTTGAGCCCCCCAGGTTGAATCTTTCCCTGCCCCCTCAGGCTGAATCTACCTTTGAGCCCCAGGTGAGACCACCCCACCCCTAGGTTGAGTCCTCCCTCGCCCTCCATGTTGTGTCCTCACCCACCCCCCAGGTTGAGTACACTGCTGTACCCTATGTGGAGTCGACTCCCACTCACACAGGGTGAGTCCCTGCCCTCGGGTTGAAACTCCCCAACCCCCCCAAGGTTGAATCCCCCCAAAGCCTCCACGTTGAATCCACCCCCACTTCCCTAATTTGAGTCCACATCCGCCTCCCTAAGAGTCCACCTCCACTCCCCCACATTGAGTCCACCCCCGCCTCCCTAGGTGGAGTCCACCCCTGCCCCCCTAGGTGGAGTCCACCCCTGCCCCCCGGTTGAGTCCTCCCCTCCCTCCAGGTTGAGTCTATCTCAGCCCCCCCCCAGTTTGAGTTCTCCCTTGCCTCCCTATATTGAGTCCACCCTTGCCCCCCCCAGGCTAAGTCCACCCCCCACCTCCCTGAGTCCTCCTCTGCCTCCCTGGGTTGAGTCCACCCCCACCCAGAATTGAATCCCTAGGTTGAATCTACCCCTGCCTGCCAGGTTGAGGTCACCCCCCACCCCCAAGTTGAGTCCACCCCCAACTCCCTTTGTTGAGTCCATCTCTGCTCCCTAGGTGGAGTCACCCCCACTTCCCAGGTTGAGTCCATCCCTGTCCCCCCAGCTTAGTCCTCACCTGCCCCCGCAGTTGAGTCCACCATGACCCTTCATGTGGAGTCCTCCTCTGCACCCCCAGCTTGAGTTCTTTCCCACTTCCCCATTTTGAGTCCACCCCCGCCTCCCTCGGTTAAGTCCATCTCCACCCCCAGGTTGAGTCCACTCCCTCCCCCAAGGTTGGGTCCACCCTCGCGTCCCCAGGTTGAGTCCAACCCCGCACCTCCAGGTTGAGTCTACTCCACCTCCATAGGTTGAGTCCACCCTGGACCCCAGGTTGAGCCCACCTGCATTCTCCTCTGTGGGGGGAGCGGAGGGGGGAACCGGCAGCAGGCAGAGGCAGCAGGCTGTCCAGAGAGGGCTTGTAGATCGGGGCAGCGCCCGGAAGCTGAAACTGGCGGCGTCTGGCCTCAGAGAGGGGCACCTGGGACTAGTAGCTTGCAGGGTGGAGGCCAGTGAGCTGGGTACCCTCAAAGGCACAACCAGAAATGGAATGGGGTGCAAGGGCCACAGCCCTGCGGGGGACAGGAAGCAGGGCAGGGCAGACCCTCCAGGTCTCAAGGAGAAGACAGAGGCCCGAGAACAGGGTGGGGAGGACAGCAGACAGCCCTCCCGCCCCATCCGCTGCCGAGTCTCTCCCCCAGGCGACTCTGCACCCACCGCCCACCATCTCCACAGGAAGCCATGGACGACTTGGTCTCCGCACTGGAGCTCAGCCCCGGGACCGTGGTCCCTGAGATCCGCTCTCTGAAGCCGGAAGCCCAGGCCCTCATCACTCAGGGCCTCCACTCCCGAGCCCGGGCCCTCCTGAGTCAGCTGCCAGACACCAGGATGCCCCTTGGGGACAAGGACACTCAGGGCCTCCTTGCTGTGGGGGAGGCGCTGGTCAAAATCGATGCCGGGAAGCCGAGCTGGCACATCCTCCTCGCAGACATCCTCACCGCACAGGGTAGGTCGGCCCGGGCGTGGGAACACGGGCGTCTGGGCTCTGTCCCCCACCACTCTGACCCTCTGTATTCTTCTCTGTAAAGTGGAAGAAAGAGACCCGGACACAACCGCTTCCAAGGTCCCTTCCACCCCAGGCCCCCTGCCGCACGGCCCTGCCTCCCAGAGGCAGCCCTTTGCCCGCTAGAGAAACAAGGAGTGAGCCGGGCTCAGCAAGGAACCCGAACCTCCAACTCCATCCATCCCTGCACGCATACGGCTGTCACTCCTGGAGCACCCATGGGGTCCCAGGCCCCATCCTAGGTGGGACTGTCCTCAGCCCCGTGTGCCGAAGTGTAAGTCGTACCTCAGGCATCCCTGTGGCGTGAAGCCACGTCCCCATTCAGGGGCACTGTTTGCAGCCTGCGTGGACTGCAAGGGGACTTCAAGGCAGGCTGCTGCCCCTTGGGGCTGGGCTCCTACAGGCCTGCCTGCCTCCAGGTGCTGGAGAGGAAGCAGCCTTGGTGGGGACTCGGCCTGGGGTCATGGGTGGGGTCAGAGGTGTGTCCCCGTGACCCTCTGCTCCCAGTTCCTGCCTCCTGGGCTTAGCCTGTCCTCAGCCCCCACTCCCACCTCTGCCACCCTGGCCACCCCCACCCCACCTGACTGCCTGCCCTGAATCCCCACAGGCAGCGGCAAGGAGGCCGAAGCCCACCTGCAGAAGGCCCTGCGCCTGGCCCCATCGTCAGAGGCAGCCCGGGGACGGCTGGGCCTGCTCCAGCTCAAACAAGGAGACGCGCTGGCCGCTGCCCGGGACCTGCAGGGCCTGGCCGGGACCGATGTGCAGGACCTCAGCTTCCTGCTGCGTCTCCTGGAGGCCTCGGAGCAGCAGAGTCTTGCCCAGGTGCCCAGCATCCCAGAGTCCCCACCCGGCCCTCCCTGGCGCCCAGACATGAGACCCTGGGCCCCCACCCACAGGGCAGCTCGTCATTCCCTGCAGCTGGGCTGATCTCGGCTGGGTGCGAGAGGGAGGTGCCCGGGCCTGGCCCAGGAGGGTGGTCTCAGGCCGCCTCCACCCCCTTTCTCCTTCTCTGTTTGGGGCGTGTCAGCCCCAAGTGACTCGGTGCGGGAGAGGGAAGGGCACCCGCAGAGCTGGACTGAGCCAGCCAGGTGTACCTTGCCCCCTGCAGGAAGCCCACCCACAATGCACATGTCAGTCCAGGAGGGGCAGGGAGAAGCCAAGAGCATAGCAGGCCTTGGGGTCTGAGGACTCAGAACTACCCTGGGGAGGGCCTGCCTGGGGCAGGGCTTCACCCCTAAGCTCCCATGACTCCAGTGGGTTCCACCTCCCGGGATCCAGTTAGGAGAGCGGAACCCAGCGAGGTATTTCAGCGGAGGGGGTTTAACTGAGGGGTTAAAGAGTTAAAGGGGGTTTAACCCGGGGCGTGAGAGTGGGAACAGTTGGGTCATGCGGAGAAAGCACTGGCGCCCTGGTTGGGGTAACGGGGCTGAGACCAGGCTATCAGGACCTAGAACCCAGGGAGGGGCCTGGCTGTGGTCTCTGAGCCCTGGGGGAGGGGGGCTGTGCTAGGGTCTCTGAGTTGGGAGGAGGAACCCTGCAGACCCAAGTCTCTGAGCTTGGAGGAGCCTGGACAAGGTGCAGGGGGGCCTTCCAAGCCCATAGACGCAGGCTGGGCAGAGGTCTCCTAGGTCTGAGGAGGGAGCCAGGCGGGGGTCTCAGAGTGCCAAGGAGAGGGAGCTGGGCAGAGTCTCCAAGCCAGGGGTGGGCTGGGCTGGTGTCTCTGAGCCTGGTGAATACGACTGGGTGGGGTCTCAGAACCGGGGGAGGGGGTTGTTGAGGACTCTGAGTCAGGGGAGAGGGCTGGCTGGGCAGGGGTCTCAGAGCCAGAGGCGGGGGCTGGGCGGTGCCGTCTGAAGGCTGATTCTGGAGCCGCTGTGGCCAGACCACGCCAGCCGGCCAACTAGAAAGTGAACCTGAAGTTGTCTCACCCTCCTCAGCCCATGCACCTCCCTTCCCTGTCCTGCACCAGAGTCACTTGTGGCTGACAGGCCCCAAACAAAGGGGGGGGGCTGAAGCAACCTGAGACCACCCTTCTGGGCCAGACAGCACCACCCTTCCCACCCGCTGGCTGTCCCTCCTGGGGATACTGCACCTGCACAGCCAGCGGCTCCTCCTCAGGACCTGGGCTGCCAGGTTGAGGTTGGAGTGGCCACCTGGCTTCACACCTCAGTCCCAGCAACTCAGCACAGAGAGGTTAAAATGGCCCCACCAGGGTCACACAGCAAGGGAGAGAGCTGGGTTCAAGTCCCTGTTCAGCCTTGGGACTGCCCACAGGCTGGTGGAAAGAGACATCGCTGTGCCCGTGGGAGCCCAGAAACAAACCCTGGGATCCTGTGCCCACTTGACCCTGGACCCGCCCTCCCTCCCAAGAAAGCCCAGGACCCTGGACCTTCCCTCCCTTCCACCAACAAGGACAGCTGGCATGGCTGCGTGGGGCTTGCTCCCTGCACAGCCCCTGTGGAGCCCTGGGATGCCCTGAGTTCCCCTGGGGAAGGGATCATTGGGTGCACCTGGCTGCCAGGTGAGAGGCAGAGAGACAACGGGTGTCAGGTAGCTGGCTCTGTGAGAGGGTAGATTCAGAGAGTGGCGCAGCTGAGGCTTGGCAAGGAGAGTACCTGGGGACTGAGGGGACGCGGCAGGCTTGGCCAGCAACAGCCCTTGGGGCTGGGTCACCCAGATGGGGAGGCCAGCCCCTCAATCCAGCCATCCCCAGGGAGACGGGCTAGCACGGACGGCGCTCACCGACCGCCTCCTCTGGCCCTGCCCACAGCGCCCACTGAGGCTGGGGGACACGTCCAGCACTACCCTCCCGGAAGTGCCCACTTGGTCAGTCCTGGGAGGCCAACGCATGAACCCCGACCTCTGGGGATGGTGCTGGCTACAGCCAGCAGCTGCTAGCCTGTCCTGCTCAGCTACCTTCCCTCCTGACCTGTGGTAAGGAAGCAGCTGGCCTGGGCAGGGCAGAAGCGTGTTTGCCAATGTCCTGAGGCCGGGGCTCCCTCCGAGAGCCTGCGGGAGAGGTGACTGCTGAGAGGAGGGAGGGGGCCACTGCGGCTCCTCAGGAAGGGGCAGCTGGGGGGACCATGAAGAGGTGGGACCAGGTGACAGATCGGAGGTCAGGCTGGGCTTTGCAACCCAGGCAGTCCTGTGGCCTGCCCCCCCCCACTTCCTTTGCCCATGGCCAGCCCCACTGGTAAAGCAGGCAGCTCCCCTGCACCGAGAGGCCCTGCCCTCCCCTGGGAGCTGGTAGAGGCTGGCCCTGCGGAGGAAGTCGGCAGGGGAGGAGCTGGGAGGGGAGGGGCCGGTGGGCCTTTTGGGCTGACCCTGTGCTCCGTCCTTCCCTCCCTCCCTCTGTCCCTCCTTTCTCCTTCTATCCCCTGTACAGGCCGCAGCCCAGGAAGCCAGCACCCTCCTGGACGCAGGGCAGCCGAGGCAGGCGCTGGGCTACTGCTGCTTGGCTGTGCTGGCAGGGGGCAGCAGTGCCTGTCACCTGCGCCTGCGGGCTGCCTGCCTGGCCGAGCTGCAAGAGTTTGGCCGGGCCCTTGGGGACCTGGACCGTGTGCTTCAGGAGGGCTCGGGGGAGGGTGATGTCCCAGGGCGGGCAGAGGACTTCTGCTCCCGAGGCCGCCTGCTGCTGAGCCTGGGGGACGAGGTGGGGGCCGCGGGAGCCTTTGCCCAGGCCCTGAAGCTGGCACCCACTATGGCCCAGGGCAGTCTGCGGGAGCAGCCGGGCCGGGCCCTCACGGCACGCGTGTTCCTGCACCACGGGCAGCACTGCCTGGAGGAGCAGCGCCACGCAGAGGCTTGGGCGGCAGCCGAGAGTGGCCTCCTGGTGGATCCCAACCACAGTGGCCTCAGGAGGCTGAAGGCCAGAGTCCACAGGGAGGCGTCCTTGGGCTGCCGGCTCCACTGACCGGCCTCACCCTCATCCAGGCACAGCCCCCCTCATTTTCACCCAATGTCCAGACCCTGGGATGCACCCGGCTCCCCAGATTGGGAGGCGCCCACCCCGCCTGTCCCCTTCCAGCCCAGGGTCAGTGTCAGACACGGGCCTCCCACGGTTCTGCCTTAGGGGGTGAAGAGGCACCTCCCCCCCACGGAGGGCCCTTCCTGGGAGGCGCCTGATGCCGCGGGTAACCTCGTCCCCAGAGTCAGGCCCTCTCAGCCCACACCTGGGGCTCCTGCCTTGAAGCAGCAGCCCTGGGTCTCGTCCCAGGCTCAGGATCCTGCAGGTAGGATGGGGTTGAGGCCAGCTCCTCATGGCCCTGGGGAGGTGACACCAGCCCAGGAAGCCCCTCCTTGCCTGAAGCTCCCTCTGACTCAACCCTGGCCTAAGCCTCCCTCCGGCCTTCAAGGGAGCCTGGGTCTTCCCCAAAGACAGAACCCGCAGATGGGCCTGGCCAGGCAAGACCAAGTGCTGGCCTCCCAAGGTGCTTTCATGGAGTCCTTAATGGAGAACCAGGGCCCTAACTGTCACCAACAGCCTGGGGTCGAGCACCCCTCCTCTGCAGGCCCCTCCCTTCCAAGCAGAGGGACCCTCAAGGGACCCCCTGAGCAGGATCCTGGGCTTCCACGGGGCTGTGTCCTGGTGGGGCTATCAGGATGTGGACGGCAGCTGGTTCTCCAAGCCCATCAGCCCCCATGTCCCCTGATGGGTGCGGGAGGGGAGCCCAGCCCTCATCCCTCTGGGAAGTCTGGGCTTCCCAGATGTCAGGCCTGCCCAGGGACAGAGCCATGACCACCTGGCTTCTTTCTCCTCCCAGCACTTTAATTCTGCCCCCCCCCCCGCTTGCTGTGCCCTTTCACTGCCCCTTCCCTCATGGTCTTGAACCCACAGAGAGACCTGGCACCCTGGTCCATGGGTGCAGGCAGGGAGGTGGCCCTAGTCCTCACCCTTCACCAAGGCGGTGGCCTGTCCTCAGGCAGCAGGGAAGGGGCCGTGAGGTTGGCAGCCCCCTTCCCCCTCAGGGCCCACCCGCCCCTGCCACCCCACCCGCAGGAGCCTGAAGCCCTCATGCCACCTTCACTTGGGCTGCCGCCACCTGGGACCTTCTAGGCTCTGGCCTCAGGGACTGGGTGAAGGGTGGGTGTCCCCCACCGGGATGTGGAGGCGGGGAGCCCACAGCATGGGAGGGGGCTCAGAGGACTCCTCACGTGTGCACCTTCCCCCTCCCCTCACAGATCTTCCAGCAGTTTCCGCTCTCCAAGCATTCCCAGTGCCCGGTCCTCCCAGGTTGCCCCTTTGTCCATCCACCTACCATCTCTCCATCCGTCCTTCCATCTCTGTCATCTGTTCACTCATTGGCTCAATAAATGGCTACCGACAGCCCAGAGCAGCATGGGACCAGGGCAGGGACCCAGGAGTCCAGGTGGGCGCTCAGCGCTGCACCATGAGGCCGAAGCGGGTCCAGAAGGTCTGGTTCACGGCAGAAAGCGCAGCCCCGGGCTGCAGGGGTGGCAGGGGCAGTGGGGAGGTGTCCCTTGGGTGCCCGCCTGTGTCTTCGCTCCTGCTGTCCTCCCCACTGGGATGTCCACCCACCTGTCCACCCCAGGCCACATCGGAGCCTGTCACACTGATCCTGGGCCTCCCATGCCCCTCCCGGCCCTCTGGCATCCTACCCCCCACCAGGGCTGCACCTCCCACCCCATGGCTCACCAGGCAGAGATCTCGCTTTTGTGGCTGGCACCTTGCCACAGGCTGCGTATTTGCATTCCCCCAAATTGATCATTTGAAATCCTCACCTCAAGATGGGGGCATCAGCCGGGCTCGGTGGTTCAGCCTGTAATCCCGCGCTTTGGGAGGCTGAGGTGAGTAAATTGCCTGAGCCCACGGGTTCGAGACCCGCCTGGGCAATTTGGCACGACCTCATCCCTACAATAAATCAAAAAATCAGCCAGGTGTGGTAGCGCATGCCTACAATTCCGGCTACTCAGAAGGCTGAGGTGGAAGGATCGCTGGAGCCCACCAGGTCAAGGCTGTGGTGGTCAGGAGTGGCCACTGCACTCCAGTCTGGGCGACAGAGTGAGACTCCAACTCAAAAAAAAAAGCATGGGGACATCATGACCCGGGGCCTCCAGGAGGGGTTGAGGTCACAAGGATGGAGCCTCATGAGTAGAATTCGCCATTATAAAAGGGACCCCAGAGAGCTCCCTCGCCCTTGTGCCACAGAGGACACAGAAGAAGGCATCTGTGGGCCAGGGGGTCCTCAGTGGACGGTGGGTCTACCAGACCCCGATCTTAGACTTCCAGCCCCAGGACTGTGAGGAAGCTGCATGTTGTGGCGTTTTGTCAGAGCAGCTCAGGGAAGCCAAGACACAATTGCCCTGACCGCCACTGCCACCTGGCAGCTGGCTGCTGGCCTCGAGGCATCCGTGAGCTCTGGTTTCCTGGGCTCCCTCCCCGCCCACGGGGGTTGCCACAGGGCCTGGCAACTCCCCACAAACAGAAGCCCCTCTGGCCCAGCAGGATTCCAGGAAGGCGGGCTGACTCACCCTGGGCCTGGACAGACATTTCCAGGGCTGTGCTCCCTGCAGACCCCCGCTTCCCTGGGCAGCCCCGGCGGCCCTCTCCTTCCACAATTCCTGCCTCCACACTCTGCCAAGGAAGTTCTGGCATCTGTAGGCCACCAGCAAGTCCAAAGTTCAGGTTCTTTCAACCAAGAAAACTGTTCGCATCTCTTCCAGCAATTAAACAGAATCAAGGCACTAATTCAGAGGCTCCAGTAAGGGGCGGTGGCTCTTGCCTGTAATCCCAGCACTTTGGGAGGCTGAGATGGGAGGGTCACTTGAGCCCAGGAGGTGGAAGCTACAGTGGGCTGTGACCACACTACTGCTCTCCAGTTTGGGCAACAGAGGGAAACCCTGTCTCTATTGAAAGAAAGAGGGAGGGAGGAGAAACCTCTAGTAAGTGTAGCCATGTCAATGAAGTCGGCCTGTCCAGCTGCTCTGATGCCCCGACTCCATACCCACACACTCCCCAGGTTTCTGAGGGAATGAATGACCTCCTGCAAGTACTGTGGTGTAAAAACTATTCCCTGCTGGCTCAGACTTTGCACTTGACCCTGCAGGGAGCACCTGAGATGTGGAGTCCTCAGGGGGTGGATGTACTGTTGAATAGAGCGGGCGTGGTCCCCAGGCACCTGGCCCAGGTGAAGGCCTCACAGGTTTTCAAGCAAAACCAAGGCCGGTCTCCTCAGACCCAGACAACATGCAGCTTCCCCAGAAGGAGGGGCTGAGAGGGCCTGGTGCTCACGGTTCTCGATGTCCTCTGAGCTCAGCCAGACATCCCTATCCAGGCTCCGGCGTCCGACTCCTCACTGACGTCTGACTTTCTCCTGAGAAGCCTGGGGAAGCTGTGGCTGCGAGTTACCCAGTGACTTCAAATGCACAGAACTGACCCTTGCTATTGGTTGTAGTGGCACCCGCCCTGAGGCTCTGAGGACTGGCGTTCCATTAGGTGGCCCCAGCGTCCTCCGGTCCGTTGAGCAGCCCTGGCGTCCTCTGGCTGTGACTCAAGCTGAGGCCTGACTGCAGCCGGACGCACCGGGAATCCCTAGCCCTCTAGGTCATGGTCATCCTCATGGCTGTAACAACCCAGCAGCACCCAGGCCTTCAAGCCTCTCAGTGCCTTTGGCTCTTCCCAGCCGATGCGGGGGTGGCCGGGTACTGGGCCAGATGGCAGTTCCTGGCTCGGGGCTGGCGGATCATGAAACACTTGCCTGCTTCGGACCACCAGCCTCCCCTCCCACTGGCCAGGAGCTCAACCCTAGACACCACAGACCAAGCCCCAGCTCCCATCTCCGGGCTGTCTCCAGGGACCGCTCCTAGCTCCATTGTCTGTGACAATCAGGCTCCACTCAGGAGACACGCGCCACAGAGTGATTCACATAGACTCATTCAGTAAGCAGAACGGCTCATTAGTTTCCAAGTTGTGAATGATGCCACAGGGTGAAAACATCTCTGGGGACCATGGAGTTACGACAAAATGTCAAGACAGACGACCCAACCTCAAGACAGACTGGTGGTACTGGTGACGACAATCGATGTCTCCACACCTCTCAGCTCGGAATTCAGACCCCTGCACACGTGTCCCTGCTGGTCCCACACTTCTGTGCCTGGTGCCACCTACACTTTCTCTCTCTTGTTTGACAGTGATAGGTTGCAAAAACCTTTTATAGGCGAGGGGACTGGGGCTAGGCTGGGGGTTCAGGGAGGGAGACCTGGGCAGTCGGGCCACCTGGCCCCTTCCCTCTGGTCCAGGGTACTCAGGGCCAGATTTCAGAAGGCGGCTGGCAAGGAGGATGGGGGTGCCTCCCAGCCTGGCTCTCAACCAGAGCCCTGTGCCAGCCTCTTCCAGCCTAAGGGGGCACCTCGTGCCACCCGCACATGGCTGCATCGACCCAGGGGAGATAGCCTGCTTCTACCATGTGAAAGGACTCGCCTGCTGGGTGGCACAGGCTGCAGCAGGGTGTAGGACCTGCCTCCCACAGCGGGCCCAAGAGTGGGGCAAGAGAAGACGGGCCCAGGGTCACAAGCAGGCGTCTGAGGGCCGCCCGTGCAGCATGGATAAGAACCACCTCTCTCTGGACGTGCCCTGGTCCCAGGACTGGTGTGGGAAGGGGCTTCCTTCCTCCTTCCCATGGCTGTGTCCTGGACTCCTGAGCAGAGGCTGGCTGGGCCTTACATGCCCACAGTCCACACCTACCACCGAGGGGGCGGGCAGGGTGTCCGCTTTCCCTGACCTCACCAAGGAGAAAGGCTTATCACATCCACCCTCGGGGCTGTACTGAGCTCTGTTGGAGGAAATAGTCACACCTGCAGACGCTGGGTGTGCACTGCCCTGGGCGTCTGTGGGTCCATGTGCGTCCAGGGGTCTCGTCAGGGCTGGGTCTGCAGCCCTCTCGGCCTGTAGACACCTCTCTGGCCTCTCTTCGCTGGCAGGTGTCAGGCCAGGACCCCAGGCCCCTTGTCTTGCCTGGAAGTGGGGAGAACCCAGGATCAAGACACCCCAAGTATGGAGGGGAAGGTAGGGCTGAGCCCCAGGGATGGGCTGGCTGCTGGACCCCAGGTCACTAGGTGGCTTTGGCAGGGATGGGGGCAGCTGGCTGGGCTGAGTGTGGGGTCGAGCCTGGGGTGTGGGAGGAGTGCCGTGTGTAGGCCTGCCCTGGGAGTCAGGGTCCATGCAGCCCCTGCCAAGCATGGATGGGACACGTGTCTGTTCCTCCCTTGGCAGCCTTGTGCTTTGGATACTGGAGCACAAGGCTGCACCATGACACCAAGAGGGGGCCTGCTAGCCCCGGGGTGCTGGACAGGTGGACTTTTGAGGACTGTGGCCACTACCTGGAGCCATGGCGCTCCGAGAAGGAGCCACCAGCCGACCCCTGGGACCCTGGCCCACTTCCAGCTCCCTGAAAGGGCAGTCTCAGCTGCTTACTTCCTTGACCTTGACCTCGTTCCCACTTGGCCCGCAGCCCAGGTAGCCTCCAGGAGGGCCAGATGGCAGCTCCCGACTCGGGGCTGATGTCTAAGCCTGAGGGCAGGGGCTGCAGGGGCGGCTAAGGGGCTGCTCGCTGGTGGTGTCTGGGTCTGTGCCCAGCCCGGGTTGTAGCTCGAAGCTGAACCCTCCTCCTCTTGGGACCCGGCCGATGTCAGAGGACATCCGAACATGGACAAAACTTCTAACAGCACCCACTGAGGGTGCTCCGGCAAGGGGTGGCCATGGGGAGCAGTGTGTCATGGGACCCTTCGCTCCATGGTCCGGCACCACCCAGACACCCTTACAGGTCCCCAGGGGCCTGGGCAGGAGGGCTCATTCCACAGAATTCTGAAATGGAAGCCTGTGGAATCGGGGTCCCAGGGTGGGGGGGCTGCTGCTCTGCTCAAGCCCCGTCCCCATCAGCAAGCAAGGGTGGGGTGCCTGGTTCACCCTCTGAGCACTAGGGGACCCCTCCCAAGTCACAGACCCCTCCCCAGGTCCCCCAGCCAGGGCCACCTGCCCCTGGGCTCAGGGTCTGACTCTCACGTGTTTCCCTGGCAGAGGGAAGCCGCCAAGCCCCGGGTTCCTGTCTCAGGGTGGCGCCCTCCTTGGCAGCCCCACCCCCATCCCAATGAGCAGGGACCCCTCCCATTACACCCTGGCAAAGCCCCCAGAACCCACCACCTTTAGAAACTGAAGGGAAGAGCACCCAGGGCAGGTGAGTAGAAGGAGCTGAGCTTCCTTCCCAGCAGCTCCTGTGCCCCTTTGAGGGGTCAAGAGAGGGAGGAGGGACTGGGGAGACGGGAACCAGAGGCCAAGAGGGTCCCCCACTTGGCAGGGCAGTCTGGGTGCCTGGGTGCCTGGGAGCTGCCCTCTGCCCCTCCCCCACTCCAAGGCTCCACGGAACTCCCTGACTGAGCAGGAGTCACCACCTCCAGGGAGCCCATGCCTGCATCACAAAGGAGGCCTGGAAGCCTCCCTGGCTTGGACCTACTTGAAACCGCTGCTCTCCCCGCCCCATACTTAGCCTGGCTCACCCCAGCTCCCGGCCACCCGGACCCAGCCTTCAGGGACCTGCCGCGAGTGATTCAAGGTGAGGTTTGCTGAGCTAGAGGCCTCTGGCCGACAGACAGCCCATTTCGCGGGGTCCAGACAGGGCCCCTGTGTGTGGCTTCACCGCAGCCCCTTGGGCTGGACTCCCCTCATGGAGGGACCCACCATCTCCCCCTCTGCAGTGACCCAGAGCGGAACCCAGACACTCTGGGGAGGCGGGCCTCGGGGCCTCCTCTCCAGCAGAGAGCACACGCCCACCCGCTGTGGTGGCGTGGCTCCATTTGAGGCTTGCACTGCTTTTGGGGACTTGGAGTCTGTGGACATCTGCGGGACAGAACTAACATGTGGGTGGAGTGACCCATTCTGATCAAAGTAAGAATTAGTGACACGAAGATGCTAGGCCAAGGCTCAGGCGTGTCCGATCCATTCATTCGTCATTCATTCATTCATCCGACAGATGTTGGTCAATGTCTCTGGGGTGGGTACGGGAGACTCAGTGCAGCAACCCCGACAGACAGTGTCCCAGCCCCACAGACCAGAGGTTCTCATGGGGACGGCAGAAGTGGGGACAGGTGGTGCAGGTGCCGGGCCGTGGGTCCGAGGTGAGACACAGAGCAAGGAAGCACTGAGGCTCGGGGCTAAGCTGAACCTGGAAGCTGGGTCGGGGGAGGCCCCGTAGGAAGGTGACCTTGGTGGGGATCTGGGGGGCTACCTGAGGGTGGTGGGAGAGGGCGAACGGGGTGAGACAAAGGGGGATGGGGCCGTGGGGGTCCTGGGGTCAGAGCAAGGCTGGCTTGTCGGCCAAGGGGGTGGTGTCGGAGGCCGGGGGGACACTCCTGACTCCAGTTAAGGACCCCTAAGTCTTTGCTACTGGGGGCCATTGGGAAACAGACCCCTCGGGGGTGAGGCAGGCCTAGAGCAAGCAGTGGTCAGAGGAGTGAGGAAGGGTCAAGCTCGAGCATCCCTGGAGGCTGAGGACTGGAGGGGTGTGGGGCTGGCGAGGGGGCGCCCTGGTGCAAGGTTTGGCTTGAGCTGACAGAAGCCTAGGATCCTCTGGAGGATGCCCAGGTTCGGAGGATATCCCCGGGGAGGCCTCGGGCGTGTGCTGATGGGACCCCGTAGGTCAGGGGAGGCGCTGGCAGGAAAGCAGAGCCCAGAGACAGGGAGGCGGCTGAGGGCGGGGATCGAGGGAAGGAGGGGACGAGCAAGAGGTTGGAACTGAGGAAGAGCCACTAAGACAGTGGCTGTGCCACCTTTGCGGGAACTGACCTGGTGGTTTCTAGGCCTCCCACCCCTCAGATTGGTGCATTTGGCAGGTGATTCCTGGATGAGTTAAGAGACCATCTAGGACCCCATTGAGTCAGGGACAGGACCCAGGCAGGGCCCATGGGGGTTGTGGAATAGAAACATCTGGCACAGACACTGGGCAGGTTCAGCAACCAGACCCTTACCTGCCTGAAGGTGGGACTGGATCCGTCTTCCTTCTGCTTCTCCAAGACTCTCGGCCTGCCTGGGCAAGGCTGAGGCAAGACACAGCAGGTGTGTGGCTGCGTGTGACCACGGCAGGTGCTGAAAGCCCAAGGTGCCCAGGAGCAGCTGGCTTCTTCCCTGGTGCCAGGCAGCTTCCCGGGCAGAGCTCGGAGTGCCAGCAAGGGGTGCATGCATGTGTAGACTCATGTGTGCAATCATACACACGTGCACACCTAAGCACATGTGTGCATCCATGGGCACATCCATGCACATGGTCATAGACAGGCACACACCTGAGCACACCCACACACACACGTGCACACTCACACCAACAGACCTACACATGCACACACCCGAGTACGTGCACACATGCTCACAGGCACACATGTGCTCACACTTGCCCATGTGTGTACTCATATGCACATAGGAGCCCACGGACCCAGGAGCATCCTGAGCCAGCTGTCCTGTGCCCCGGCCCTCCTTGCTGGCTCCTGGCCCTTCCCCAGCCCTGTGTGCTGCCCACTGTTCGGCGGGCTCTGGGAGGTGTCCCCTCCATTGTGACAGGTGCGGGGACGACGAGGACTGAGCCTGGAGCTGCCTGGCCCTGCAAGGCCCTTTCTGGCCATGTGGTCACCACCCTGTGGGCGCCGGCCATTCTCATCTCCCCTCCCCAGTTCCTGGGCTCCCGTGGGAAAGTGAGGCCAAGTGGCCTCCCCAGCAGTGCCCCTGACCTGCACTCAGGCCCGCAGTTGCAAGAACCCCTGGGCAGGGCCCCTGGAGAGCACAGGAGCTGAGCCTCAGGGTCCGTGGGGGACCCCAAGCTGGGAGCATGTCAGTCCTCGGACCACCCCCTGCCTGCCAGAGAGGATTAGAGAGAGGCTGACCTGGAGAGGAGACTCGCTGTGGCCAGCCAGAGCCTGCCCCACCCCAGGGCACCCCAGGGCACTCAGAGACTCTGCCCAGGGGGACGGGGGTGAGTGCCAAGAACCCTGAGACCCAGGTGCCCGAGGCCGGGTTGTGGCTGGAGAGGGACACAGGCAGAGTGTCCCCAGAGCCCCGGCACTGCTCCCAGCCAGCATGGGCCCTTCCGGCCTCCAAGGGCTCCCAAGCGGCCGCCTCCCAGTCCTGGGCCTGCGGCTGCTCAGGGAGCGTTTTCCCGCCAGAGCCTCCGATGGGGAAGTCAGGGAGCCCCGAGGGGATGATGGAGCACGCCGACCTGTCTGGACGGAAGCGCCCCGCTGTTCTGGAGGGGTGGCTGCTGCTGTTGCTGCTGCTGGCGGCGGGTGCCCTGGTGGCCCTGGGCGTCCTCTGTGCTGACGGTAGAGGTGAGTGACCACGCCCCCCGCCCCCGCTCCCAGGGCTCACTGAGCCCCTGCTGGAGGGTCTGCGTGCCCCCAGCTTCAGCCGGCCTGGCCGGGTGGAGACAGGTGGGTCTGCGTGGGCGCCGGAGGCTCCAGGACCAAGCTGCCGGCTCAGAGCAGCCGCGGGAGGGACGCTGACCTGCAGGGAACCCGCGGCCCCTTCCAGAAGGCTCTGCCTGGCCGGGCCCAGCAGCTGCCTCTGCAGCTCCGCACCCACCCGTGCCCGCCTCTGCGGGACTCCCGAGATGCCAGGCCAAACCCCCTCTTCCCCCGCCCGTGACCCCTCCCCCGCCGCAGCGCAGGTCCGGCGAAGTGCGGCTGCAGTTCCCGGCCGGTCCAGCAGCAGGAGCCCCCGTGCCCCAGCTGGGGACGCACCAGCTTCAGTGTCCCTCCTGATCGGGCTCACCTGGCGGCCTCCCTCCCTGCCACAGCCATCCTCCTCCCCTACCGCCATCCCACGGGAGGCCCCGGTCCCGGGGACCTGGTGGTTTCCAGACAGGCTTTGCTTCTGCAGGACGGTGAGAGAGAGCCGGGCTGAGACCCCACTGAGATGGAGGTGCAGCCAGGGCAGTCTTCCTGGTGGACCTTCCGAGGTGCCCCAGGGACTCACCACCTCAGAGCCCTCCCTTGCTTCCCTCCCCCAGAGGCCCTGGTGGGGGAGCCGGTGCTGCTGCCTTCTCAGGTGGGGCACCCAGGCACCAGGCAGACCTGGCCACCTCATAGCCACCCCCACCCATCCCTGGGCGCAGCCTGGCCCCTGGAGCCTGGGGCGGGCACCTGCATGCCGGGACCATGTTCAGCCCCCTGGCAGGTGTGCGTGGCACCACCGCGGGGGCCTGGCTTTCCACAGCAGGGCATCCGCCATTGCCTTCTAGAATGCACCCTCGTGCTGGAGGCTGCTCTGCCTCGGTGACCCGTCCATCCCCACAAGGCTGCTGCTGTGGACCAAAAGTGGGGGTGCCTGCAGGAGTGGAGCATCTCCCGTCCTGGGCGGGATCCCTGTGGACAGCAGCTGCTGCCCAGTGGCCCCTGTGACCTCTGGCCCCCGGGGTCTCCTTCTGGGGAGGAGAGGCCCCGCCAACCCCATGGCCCGAGGGGGAAGGGAAGGCTCGCTCACCCCAGGAAACTGTCTGGGGCTTGCAGGGCTCAAGCACCTGCTTTTGAGGCTTTTAAAAAACAGGACTGACCCCACGCCCCAGTTGTAGGGTGCAGGCAGCCCTCTCCTCTGCCAAGAGGTAGGCACTCCGCCCAGCCCGCCTGTCCTGCAATTCCTCAGATCCCAGCAGTCTCTGCCTCCGCCTCCTCCAGAGTTAAGCTGGGTCCCCTGCTGTCCCCCTCCCCCAGCCCCTGACCTCAGCCTCCACTCAGGATTGAGCTTGTGAGTGGTTTCACGTGCAGTTATTATGGTTCACTTTTAAGTATGTCCCCATCTCTATGATGAGTTTTTCATTGACTCACAAGTTAGATGTTTTTCCCCCCAGATTCGGGCTTCTAGAAACCTATTTAACATGCCTGGTTTCTCACTGGATTGCGTTGTCAGACACCGTGGCTGGTGTCATTCTCCGTGTGATTCTCTGATTGCGGCTGAGGCCCACTTCCGGGCTCCGGCTTGGAGAACCTTCCGAGTCACCCAGGTGTGTCGGCAGGGCACCGGCCTCCTGCGGCAGAGCCTGTGTGCAGACACCCTCCGTGGTGGCCACACCCGTGTCTGCGTACTGCCACGCTCTCCATCCCTCGACCACCGCAGTGTCATCTTGCGCCAGGGAATCGTCGCTTCTCTCTCTGGTGATGTCAGGTCTTCGTTGACCTAACTTACCTACATGAGGCCACGTTATTATGTGAATACAAACTTAGGTATGAGTTATAAAACTTGTGTTGTATGTTTGTGAAAATGTGATATTTAAAATACATATAAAACGAACATTTCTCCTACTGCGTATAATCACGTCGCAACCCCGTCTACCTCAACAAGGTGTTTTGTCTTAAATTCTGTTTTGTCTTAAATTCTGTTTTCTCTGACATGAACACTAGCTACTCGTTGGCATTTGCTTAGGCTGTTTTTTTCATTCTTTTCTTTGAAGGTTGTAGTGTCTTTGCTCTGTTGACGCGTCTCCTGTGCTGTGGATAGCTGACTGGGGTTTTTGCCCTTTAACTGGGCAAAATTATTGCAATGATTATTGCAATGTCTACTTTTTTCCTGTTCTTTTGTTCTGCTAATGCCTTTTTGTTCTTTTCTTGCCTTCTTTTTGGTCAGTCTATTATCATTCATTCTATTTTCTCTCAACTAGCTTGGAAGTTTTTGTTTGTTTTTTTTTTGAGTTGGAGTCTCACTATGTCGCCCGGACTGGAGTGCAGTGGCCGCTGCCGGCCACCGCAGCCTCGACCTGCTGGGCTCTGGCGATCCTTCCGCCTCAGCCTTCCAAGTAGCCGGAATTACAGGCATGCGCTACCACGCCCGGCTGATTTTTTGATTTATTGTAGAGATGAGGTCTCGCTGCCCAGTCGGGTCTCGAACCCGCGGGCTCAGGCAATTCACTCACCTCATCCTCCCAAAGGCGCGGGATGACAGGCTGAGCCACTGAGCCCAGCTAGCTTGGAAGTTTTATATTTCCACGCTTTTCATGGTTATCTTAGATTTTTTGGCCAGGCGCAATGGCTCACGCCTGCAGTGGCTCATGTCAGCACTTTGGGAAGCCGAGATGGGAGAGCTGATTGAGCCCAGGAGTTCAACACCAGCCTGGGCAACATCACAAGACCTCATCTCTACAAAAATAAAAAATAAAAAATTAGCTGGGTGTGGTGGCATGCACCTGTAGTCCCAGCTACTTGGGAGGCTGAGGTGGAAGGATCACCTAAGCTGGGGAGGCTGAGGTTGCAGTAAGCTGTGATGGTGCCACTCCACTCCAGCCTGGGTGACAGAGTGAGGCTCCCAACTCAAGATATATATTTTTTTGTTTGTTTGTTTTGTTATTTTTTAAAATTGTAGATGAACCCTTTTTTTAAAGAAAATCAGACATTTTTACAAAAATTACAGTGAGAAACACAGTCCCAGGCCCATCCAGGGCTTCTGCTCCTCAGTGTCATGGGCGGACTCCATCCAGTGTCTAGGGCAGAGGATGGCAAACTACAGCTCACAGGCCAAGTGTGGTCCCTGCCTGTTTTTGTAAGTAAAGTTTCATCGAACACAGCCACACCAACTTATTGTTTATGGCTGTTTTCCTGCTATAACAGCAAAGGTGAGTGGGTGAGACAGAGAGTGTGCGTGGCTCCAAGGCCTAAGAAATTTGCTCTCTGGCTCTTTGCAGAAAGATGCCGCCACCCTGAGCTGGAGTGGCCCTTGGGCCCTTCTCTCCTCACTACACAGTTTGGACCATGAGGAGCCATTCTGACCTCGAGGTTAACATCCAGGTTCCCGAGTCGGCAGCCTGGCTGGGCACCTCAGCTCCCCAGATCCCAGCTGTGTGACTGTGGAAGGTTTTTTAATACCTCTGTGCCTCAGTTTCCTTACCTGTAAAATGGAAACAAGAGTGGTGCACACATTAGAGGCTTACTTGAGAGTTCAACAATTAGTTGTATCAATCGCACTTTGAAAAATAACCATCGGTCTTACTCTTCTTATAAGGATACCAGTTCTACTGGATCATGACCTCATTCAACCTTTCAAGCCTCCTCAAAGGTCCTATCTCCAAATAGCCACATTAGGGGTTAGGGCTGATGTGAATTTGGGGTGAACACAAACATTCAGTCCATGACAGGCCCCAAACCAAGGGGGAGCTGGAATCTCATCGGGCGAGACCTGCAAGTCACATACACTTCGAGCCGCTCTTGTGATCAGACAAGCTCGAGAGCCCTGCTTTAAAATCATCTGTCATCAGCCATCTCTCGGTTTTTGTTTATGTGAACGTAACTTTACTTAGGACTCATCCTTCAGTGACAGTTTAGCTGGTTAGGCAAATCTGAGCCGAGTTGGTTTCTCTCGGTATCGCGAAGGCTGGGCTGTCTTGTGACATCTGTTGCTGCGGTTCAGAACTCTGGTGTCAACCTGACAGTCACTCTTGTGGGGTGAATGAATGGTCTTTCTTCTCCACGTTGTTTTCTCTTTCTCTTTAGTATTCTGAGTTTTTGCCATGAAGCGTCTAGCTATGAAATCCTTTTTATTTATTTATTCTGCTTCAGATTTGTGGTGATTCCTGAATCTGAGCATGAATACCATATATTGATTTAGGAAAAGCATAGCCATTCTCTTTCTGGATACTGTGCCTCCCACACCATCTCTGTTTTCCCCTTCTAAAATTCTGGTTGCATAGATGCTCGAGTTTTCGCACTCTGTCCTCCCTGTCTCTCAATGTTTCTTTCATGTCTTGCTTCTCTTTGACTTTGTCCTGCATTCTGGATAAATCCTTTAGAACTGCATTCCAATTCACTAAATATCTCTTCAGCTCTGTTATATCTGCTGCTTAACTCATCCATTTTGGGTTTTTCTTGTTGCTTTTAAGTTTCAACAACTACATGTTTTTCTTTCTAGAATTTATAACGAGTTCTTTTTCAAATTGATTCTCTTTTTATTGTGCCTTCTTCTCGTGTTTGATCGTTTAAGTATTCCAAACATACTTACATTATTTTCTTCAGTTACTGATGCTTAAAAGACCACCACAGCCCTCAGTGGCTCAAGACAGTGATCTCTTGTGACGCACATCCATAGTTTGGCCAGGGTCAGCAGGCCTAGGTCGGACTCAGCTGGGCAGCCCTGTCCACGTGAATTCCATTGTCCTCCTCAGACCAGCAGCAAGCCTGGGCACTTTCCCCTCCAGGCAGTGGCAGAAGCCCAAGTGAAAACACACAGACCTCTTAGGGCCTAGACTCGGAAATGGAACGCTGTCATGTCCTTCTCATTCTGTTGGCTGAAAAAAGACACATGGGGCAGCCCACGATCAAGAGACGGGGAAAGCATCCTGTGCCCCTTTCGTGTGAGCACGTTCAGAGAGGAGTCAAGACTTGGGGCCCATGATGCCATCTTCTGCACATTCTGGATCAGGTAATCCCCGAGCCTGAAATCCGTGGGGTCTGTCTTGCTGCTTGGCTGCCTCTCACTCATGGGGGTCTCTTTTTGCCAACAAAAATGCATTTTCCACTGGCTTCCTCTGCGGGAGTCCTGTGTGTCCTGGGCTGAGAAAGCGTCCCTCTGGAGAAAGGTTCCTCCAGAGAAAGGTTCCCTCTGGAGAACATACATGTTTGTTTCCACCAGGCTCCACACCACCAGCCTGGAACTTCTTTACCTAGGCCACCCACTTGCATGAAAACCAGCCTGTGGTTGTTCAGTCTCAGGGAAGGATGGTTTTTCTCCACTCAGCTCAAGTTCTTTGTAGTTTTTTTCCTTTTGAGAGAGAGAGGTTAAAAGAAAAGAGAGAGAAAAACCAAAATATAAATTACTTAAATCAAGGTTGTCTTAGTCTGTGTGTATTGCTGTAAAGGGACACCTGAGGCTGGATAATTTATAAAGGAAAGGGTCTAGTTGGCTCATGGTCTGCAGGCTGGACAGGAAGCATGGTGCTGACCTCTCCTGGTGAGGCCTCAGGCTGCTGCCACTCATGGTGGAAGGCAACAGGAAGCCGTGCATGCAGATCGCATGGCGAGAGAGGAAGTGGCGGGTGCAGGGGAAGGTGCCAAGCTCCTCTAACAACAGTGCTAGCAGGAGAGCAACAGCGCACTCACTCCTGTGAAAGAGCACCAAGCCATTCAGGTGGGACCTGCCCCCATGACCCACCATTTCCCACAGGCCTCGCCTCCAATACTGGGGGTCACATTTCAGCAAGAGACTTGGTGGGGCCAAACCAACCATGTCCCAACCATAGCAAACATCTTATTCAAATCAAGGAGTTTGGAAAGCTTTAGGAAAGAACACTTTCAGAGGAAATGCCAAAAATATCTCTTAAAAATGCAGACCATCTACGGGGACAGTTATGGAGGGCACAGAGGCAGGATGCAGGCATGAAGGGGGCACAAGCCTCCTCTTTCATTTTCATGATTTGTTCTGGATGTTATGGACTGGACTGGAAACAAATCCAGAAGAGGCATTGTCTGGGTCTCCCCTGGTGCTCTCTGTTCTGTGCATACTCCCTAGTGTCAGCAGGCCTTCCACCAATCTGGGCTTCCCACTGGCTTCACGTTTTCCTGAGTGAAGACATTTTAGTATTTACTGCAGTGCACGTCTGAAACAAATTCTCTTCTGTCTAAAATGTGTCCATTTCATGTTCACTTCTGAAATATATTTTTACTTGGCATAGAATTCTAAGCTGATCATTTGTCATGTTTTTCTTCCAGGTACTAAGTTTATTCCATCTTCTTCTGGCCTCCATTGTTTCTGATGAGAAGTCAATCATCATTTTTATTTTTGGTCCCTTGAATGCACGTAATCTCTCTCTCTCTCTCTCTCTCTCTCTCTCTCTCTCTCTCTCTCTCTCTCTCTCTCTCTCGGCTTTTAACAATTTCTCCCTATCTTTGGTTCTCAGTAGTTTGACTATGATGCTGCTAGGTGCAGTTTTCTTTGTATTTGCCTTGCTTGGGATATACAGCACTACTTGCATATGTATGTCTTTATCTGTTTTGAAAATTTGGGAATTATAGGCTCACACCTATAATCCCAGAACTTTGGGAGGCCAAAGCAGGAGAATCACTTAAGATCAGGAGTTCAAGACAAGCCTAGGCAACAAAGTGAGACCCACTTATACAAAAAATAGAAAAATTAGCTGGGAATGGTGGTGCATGCCTATAGTCCCAGCTGCTCAGGGGGCTGATGTAGAAGGATCACTTGAGCTCAGGAGTTCAAGATTGTGGTGAGCCATGACTGTGCCACTGCACTCCATCCTGGGCAACAGACTGAGACCCTGTCTAAAGGAAATGTATTAGCCATTATCCCTGGGTCTGTAGTAACATGTATGTTAAGCCATTTAACACTGTCCCATCATTCTCTTTGTTCAGGCTTATTTAAGTAATATTTTAAAATTTTAGAAAATGTTAGATTTACAGAAGTATTGCAAAGACAGTACAGAGAGTTCCTACATACACCACACCCAGCCCCGCCATTATTAACATAATGTATGAGACATTTGTCACAAGAAATGAACCAGTATTGATATACTACTATTAACTAAAGTCTATGCTTTATTTAGATTTCTCCATTTTCTCCTCATACACTCTTCTGTTCCAGGATTTTATCCAGAATGACACATTGCTTTTAGTTATCAAGTCTCCCCAGACTCTCTTGACTGTGACGGTTTCTCAGAATCTACTTGTTTTTTATTTGTTTGTTGTAGGATCTTGACAGTTTTGAGGAGCACTGGCCAGGCATCTTGAGAAGTCCTGGTCAGGTAGGATGTTCCTCAACTGGAACTTGTCCAGTGTCTTTCTCATGGTTAGACTGGGGTGGTATGTTTTGGGGAAGACGACCACGGATCAGAGAGAGGTACATGCTTTGAATACCTCATCACTGCTGATACTAGCCTTGATCACCGGGCTTGAGGTGTGTTTGTCAGGTCTTGGCACTGTCAAGTTACTTTTCCCCTCCCTTTGCATAGTATAGTCTTTGAAGGATGTTATGCAGCTCACTCTCTAGAAGCAGTGAGTTGTGCTCCACATCCTTAGAGGCAGAGCAACTACATGGAGTATTTGGAATTCTGCATGAGAGCTGTGTCTATTCTCTCTTATTTGTGTATTTTTTTACTCAGTGACTTGTGGTTATTTATTTTATGCTTTGCATTACCATCCAGCACTAATTTTTATTGCTCAAGTTGTGGCCACTCTGGCCCTTGGGAGCTTAATCAGTTGACTTCTGATTCTCCGACATACTCTCATTACTGTGGATTTGGAGTGGGATTTTGGAGGGAGGAGCAGCATTTTCTTACTTTCTGGCACTACAAGATGTTCTGGGCTCATCTTGTATCTTTCCTGCCCTGGTTGTAGAATCAGCCATTTTTCCAAGGAGCCCAGTTCCTTTCTCAGGATAATGGTATTAGAAACCAAGACCTGGGCTCTAAGCATGCTCATGCTACTTCTGGGTTGTTGTTTCTCATCTCATTCAGCAGGCAGAGCAAGGAGCAGTATGTGCATGCTCACCCATGTGGACACACATGTCTGGAAACATCTCTCTGTGTAACCCTCCACATCTACACTAGGCTAGCATGGGCCCATACTGGTATCTCCACCTCTAACCCATTGCCATACAATCATTCGAGCCTCTTCCCTTCCTTATTTGTAACCTCCCACTGCAACAGCAATACCCCAACTGCTGCCATGTCCTTACCTGTCCAGCGACAATACACATGCACAGATTCAGAAAGGTTAAGCTGATTTCCTGTGAAGTACAACCTTGTCAATGGGAGCTCAGCACTTGTGTAGTGTCTTTTGCCTTTAATCTCATAGACTGTACTCATCTCCAAAGTTCCTCAGGTCAATACCTTATGACCCTATCCATTTCACTGAGATCGTTTTATACATTCATGACCTGGGATCCTCTGACCTAAGTTTTGCATGCGTCAAGGTTTACTCTGTGCTGTGAAGTTCTGTGGGTTTTGTCAAAGGCTTAACCATCTTGTGCCCATCGTCACAGTATTATACAACACAGGTTCACCCATTCAACACCCATCCCCCGCGTGCTCCCAGAGACTGTTGTGGATCATCTCTATGGCTTTGTTTTTGCAGAATGTCACATAACTGGCATCATACAGTATGTACTTTTTTTCTAACTGACTTCTGCCATTTAGCAATATGCCATAAAGAGTTATCCGTGGTTTTTTTGTGTCTTGATGCTTATTCCTATTCCATTGTATGGATGTAACACATTCATTCATTACCTTCTGGCGGACATCTTGGTTCCTCACAGTTTGAGGAATCCAGCTTCTGGAAACATGAACATGCAGGCTTTTGTGTGGCCATTAGTTTCCAGATCAGTTGGGTAAACACCATGAGCATGATTGCTGGATATTTTAAGACGATGTATAGTTTTGTAAGAGAGGGCTAGACTGTCTTCCAGTCTTCCAAGGTAGCCACCCCAGTTTGCTCTCCCATCAGCAGTGCACAAGACTTCCTGTTCTCTCCTTGCCAGCAGTTGGCATCATTGTATTTTCAATGTTAGCCGTTCTAATCTGTGTACAGTGGCATCTCCTTGTTGTTTTAATTTGCAGTTTCCTAATGAAAAATAATGGTGAAGAGCTTCTCATGTGCTTATTTTCCAACACTGTATTTTCCTTGGTGAAATGTCTTTTCAGATCTTTTGCTCATTTTTTAATTGGGCTGTTTTCTTATTGTTGAGTTTTGAGAGTTCTTTGTACATTTTGGATACAAATGTTTTGTACATTTTGAAAATATTTTCTCCCAGTCTGTGGGTTGTTTTTTCATTCTCTTAGCAGGTCTTTCACAGAAGTGTTTTGTTTTGTTTTGGTTTGGTTTGGTTTGAAGATGAGAGTCTCACTGTGTCGCCCAAGCTGAAGTGTAGTGGCTATTCACAAACTCGGTCATGGCACATTGCAACCTTGAACTCCTGACATCAAGTAATCCTCCTGCCTCAGCCTCCTGCATAGCTGGGACTACAGGTGCTCACCACCCCACCTGGCATGTTTTTAATTTTAGTGACATCTATCTATCTAATTTTGTAACAATTTTACAAACTTGTAAATTTTGTGTGAGTGTGGATAGTGCTATTTATGTTATATTTTTAGTCACCACCAAAGCCAAGGTCATGCAGATGTCTGCCTATGTTTTCTTCAAGAAATTTTTTAGTTTTGCATCTTATATTTATGTCCATGGTTCATTATGAGTTGATTTTGTGTAAGTTGCAAGGTCTTTGTCCAGGTTCGCCTATTTTTGTGTACCTGGATGTCCAGTTGTCCCAGCACCATTTATTGAAAAGACTATCCTTCCTCCACAGATGCACGTTTGCTTTTTGGTCAAAGACCATTCACCTGTTTGCATGGGTCTATTTTGAGGCTCTCACTTCTGGTCCGGTGATCTGCCATTCTCTTCTTTGACAATCCTACGCTAGCTTGAATATTTCTTGCCTTATAGTAAGTTTTGAAATCAAGTAGTGTGATTCTTCCAACTTCAGTCTTCTTAGTATCGTGCTGGCTATTCCGGACCTTTTGCCTTTCCATGCAAACTTTAGAATTATTTAGTTGATATCTGGAACATAGTTTACTGGGATTTTAATTGGGGTTGTGTTAAATCTGTAGTCCAAGCTGGGAAGAATTGGCATCTTAGTTATATTTCTTCCCATCCATGAACACATTCATTTAGGTATATTATTTTGTAAATACTTTTATAGTTTTCACATACAAGTCTCATGCATATTTTGCTGGGTTTATACCTAACTTCTTTCATTTTTAAGTGCCATTATAAATGGTATTATTTCTATAATTTCAAATTCCAATTGTTTGATGCTGGTATATAGAAAAGCAATTGACCTATGTACATTAACCTTATATCCTGAGACCTTGCTGTAGTCTCTTATTGGTTCCAGGAGTTTTCTGGTTGTCTCTTTGGGACTTTCTAAATCGATGACCATGTCCACTGCAAACAGAGACAGCTTTACTGCTTCCTTTCCTGTCTGCATGTCTTTTGTCTTTTTCAAGGAACTAGTAGGGCTTCCAGGACGATGCACAGGGGCGGTGAGAGAGGACAGCCCTGCTTTGCTCCTGATCTTGAAGGAACAGCCAGTTCTTGCAGCCACCTGTGATGTTGGCTCTAAGGCTTTTGTAGATGTTTCTCTTACTCAATTTGTAGTTCTTTTTCCTTCATGTTTCCGTTAGGATGATTCTTTTTTTATGTCAATAGCTTGAGAAGTACAAATGACTTTTGGTTGCATGGATGAGTGTACAGCAGCAAAGAAGCCTGGGCTTGAGGGTACCCTTCACCCCCACCTGTGCACGCTGTACCTGACAGGTAACAATTTTCCATCCCTCCCTCCCTCCCCTCCCCCTTCTGAGGCTTCAGTGTGCATCATGCCACTCTCTCTGCCTCTGCAGTTCCTTAGTTTAGTGCCCGCTTACAGGTGAGAACATGTGGTGTTTGGGTTTTCCATTCCTGTATTAGTTCTCTTAGGATGATGGTCTCCAAGTCCATCCAAGTTGCTACAAATGGCATTATTTCATTCCCTTTCACGGTTGAATGGTATTCCACGGTGTGTGTGTATATTTATTTATATACCAATTTTTCTTGTCCACTGACCAGCTAGTGGGCATGTAGACTGATTCCACATCTTTGCAATTGTGAATTGTCCTGTGATAAGCAGGTGAGTGCAGCGAGTACAGGTGTCTTTTCTGTACAACACCTGCTGTTCCTCTGGGCAGATGCCATGGGGCGGAGCTGCTGCATCGAATGAATGCTAGAGAGCTCTGAGAGCCTCCACCCAATTGTCATGGGGGTTGTGCTAATTCTCACTTGCTCCACTCATTCCACCTATGCCCATCCCACGCCACACCCACCCTGACCTTGCCCCACCCATCCCATCTGTGCCCCCCCATGCCACACCCACCCTGGCCTTTCCCTGCCCATCCCACACATGCCCCATCCCACCCCACACCCACCCTCTCACAGGTTCATGCCAACCATGCACGTCACGACGCAGACCTCCTTTTGCAGCGTTCAGTGCCCTATAGCCCATACCACAACCACTCCACATCTCTGTTGGCTTTCCTCCTCTTCTGCAAGGCCCTCCAGCTCAGCGATCACAGCCATGATGGAGCCCTGTCTGCTGCTCGCACAGGGCCATCTGAGCCCGCTTCTGTGGACTGTTCGGTTTTCTCTCTCTTGCCTGTGCACCATCGGCCTGCTGTGTCGTGTGGGAGGGTCTCTCTCTCTCTCTCTCCGCCTTCTCGCCTGCCCTGCCCCACCTCGGGTGCCACCAGCGTGCGCTCGGTGAAGGTCCCATGAGCTGCAATGGGCGGTGGCACAGACTCCATGCCTGGGGCGCCGATCCCTCGCCCCAGCTCAGGTGCAAGAGGCTCCTCCTCCAGTTCCACTTCTGTGAGGCCTTTGTGGCGGATCTGCCCTTCCTTGAGCCAGCTCCCGAGGGCCACAGGTCTCTTGCTCCCAGAGGGGTGTCATCCTTTCTGGAATGCGGTTCGTTTGGGTTTCTTGATGTCCACAGTTCTCTGGGGGTTTCTAGAAACCCCGTGCTGTGGTTTCCCCAGTCTGTCTTCCTGTTAGGTGGGAGCCACCGCCCATTTCAACTTCCTGCATCCTGGTGGGAAGCAGAAGCCTTTCTCCTCGTCGCTCTGGCTGGAGGGCTGATGTCCCCTAGGCCACTCTCTCACCTGAGGTGTGGCCCTTTGTGCTCCAAAGCCCAGTGTCTCCTCAGAAGGCCTGGGTCATTGAGCTGGCCCCTGTGGGGCCCCGGCTCAGCTCACTTCACTTTCATCTCCAGCCTGTGAGGCTCTTTTTTTCTGATACTCAGTTTTGCCCCCACATGGCTTGCCTTGATGTAGGCCTCCTTGGCATGTTCCTCCCGTCTCCACCAGACTGCAGGCCCATCTGCCTTGGGCTCACACCTTGAACCCAGGGCCCAGCACTTGGTCCAGTTGATGGTGATCAGCAAACATTGGGTGATGACCCTTGGAGCAGCCAGGCCCCAGGGAGCACCCAGCTCCCTCCACCATCTCTGCTCAGGGCTGAGCCTGGTCCCAGGCCTGCCTAAGCTCTGTCCCAAATGTGCCACGCTCCTTCCTTCCCTGTCCCCTGTGTGCCTTGCTGGTGAGGACATTCTGCCCCAAGCCAGGTCTCCCTGGACCTGGGGACTCCCTACAGGCAGTTGGTAGCCTGTCCCAGAAGAACCCAATGCCAACCAGGCAGGCCCCTCCTCGGCATGTGGGGGAGAGTGGCTTTGCACCTTCAGCAGTGAGGGTGGAGGGGCTGGGAATGAGGGTTGTCAGTGGGGAAAGTCACTCCTCCCAAGGGCCTCCTTTCCCCTGACTGAGCCTACTGTTCCTGTCCTGGCAGATCCAGGAGCATCTCACCTGTGTGGGTCTGGCCCGTGTTCAGGAAGATCCTGAGTCAGAAGAGGATGGGAGAGGTCCCACCTCAGGAACCCTCTGGGGGCCTGGGGTGGGCAGGGGTGGCTCTAGAGGGTGGGGCTGGCAAGACAGGCTCCCAACACCCTCCCTGTTGTACTCAAGTTCAGCAGGAACAGAGGTGGAGAAGGACCCTGTGCTGAGGTCTACGGGGTCTCATGTCCCACCTCCTGGGTAACCAGCCCTCAGTTTCCTTGCCCTGCCAATCCCACCTATGCCCCGCCCACACCACACCCACCCAGGCCTTACTCCACTCCTCCCATCTATACCCTTGTTCCACATCTACACTCTTGTTCCACACTCACCCTAGCCTTGCTCCGCCCATCCCACTTATGCCTCTCCCACCCCCACCCTGACCTGGCCCCACCCACCCCACCTATATCCCTGTTCCACAGCGACTCTGGCCTTGCCCCACCCATGCCACACTAACTTCGTCCTTCTCCCACCTATGCCTTGCCCACCCCCCCATCTGGCCCCGCCCGTCTCATCTATGCACCACCCAAACCACACCCACCCTGGCTGAACCCCACCCATCCCACCTGTGTCCCACCCACACCACACCTACCCTGGCCGAGCCCCGCCCGCCCACCCACCTATGCCCTGCCCACACCGTCCTGACCTAGCCACACACATCCCACCTGCACCCCACCGCAGCCACCCTGACTTTGCCCCGCCCACCCACCTACGCCCCGTCCACACCCACGCTCACCCAGCCTGCTGCAGGGGTGGGGGCTGCAGCACCCCAGTCCTGTAGGAAGACACCAGTGCTGTCCCAGGTAGGTCTGCGCCCCACCTTGCCGCAAGCTGGAGGCTGAGCGCTGTGTTTCTCCCCAGGGAAGCAGCTGCCACCCTTTGCTAGCCGGTGGTGCTTCTCAAAGGAAGAGAAGATCACTGTAAAACGAAAACCCCGAGGTAGCCTTTGCCTTCCCTGCAAAATAGCCCCGCAGCTGGGCTCGGAGACTGGGCTTCCCGTGGGTGGGAGACTTGGAATAAGGGCAGGAGCCCGCGGCCGGGCGGCAGGGGGGGCGTGGGAGGAGCACACAAGGGCAGGAACGCATGCGCGCACCTGCTGGATGCGGGAGGCGCTCCGGGCACCGCGGGGCCTCGCACCCCAGGCTCGGGCGCTGCCTACGCAGCCTGCCAGGCATCGCCCCCTCCCGCTCCAACACGACCAGCTGGCGTTGGGAGAGGGGGCGTGCAGAGGAGGCAGGAGGGCAGAAAGGCTGGCTTCAGCCCTCAGGGTTGGGGTTGGTGGAGACAGAGGGTGCAAAGGAGCTCCAGGAACCAAAGAAGAACAAAGCTCACCGTCACTTAAAGCCCCAGACCTGGGACCCTGGAGAGGACCCGGGTTGCCAGACTAGACTGCCTCTCGGGGTGCGGGTGCAGGGTAGGGTGGAGGCCCAGGCCACACCCGCCCCGCCCTGGCCTGACACCGCCCACACGTAGCACTGACCTGCCCCACTCCACATCCACTCCAGCCTCACCCGCCCACCCCCCTGCGCACTCAGCCTGCACCCGCTCCGCACCCACCCAGCCTTGCCCCGCCCACATCCCTGCCCACTCATCCTGCACCCGCTCCTCACCCACTCTAGCCTCGCCCCGCCCACACCCCTGCCTGCGCCCGCTCCACACCCACCCGGCCTTGCCCCACCCACACCCGGTCCGGCCCTGCCCACACTCGGCCTTGCCCCGCCCACATCCCTGCCCACTCAGCCTGGCCGGCTCCACACCCACCCAGCCCGGCCCCGCCCACCCTGTCGCTCCGCCTGCTCATGCCACTCCTTGCCCGTAGCTGTCCCAGGTACCGGGAAGGAGAACGAGGTCTGCACCACCCCCGGCTGCGTGATGGCAGGTGAGCCCCACTTCCCAGGCCTTCCGCGGCCTTGCGCAGGGCTGGGGTTTCTGCTGATGCTGGCACAGGCCCTGCCCAAGGCCAAAGGGGCAGCCTGAGACATGGTGGAGGGCTGGGTGGGCTGAACTGGTGGTGGGGTGGGGGGACTCGTGCTTTCCTGGCCTTTGGCACCCACTGTGCACCAGCCCGCCTCCAGCAGCAAGGCCCTGTGACCACAGCGCTCCAGCCACCCAGAATCCCAGGGGCTCTTGTTGGCATTTCCAGAAATAAGGGTCAAAAGAATAGACGCACTCTTCAAGTTTCCTCCCAGGGATCGCTCACCTCGGGGGCGCAAGCTCTATTAGTGCACATGGTGTCAAGTCGCTGATGAAGGAACTCAGGCCATGGTTTTCCTGCCTGTGTCGGGTCAGGAAGGCCCCAGCTTCAAAGGTGGCCTAGGCCAAGGCCAGGAAGAACAGGACTCGAGGGAGGAATCTGGGTGGAGGGTCCAGCCCAGCCATCCCAGCTGAGAGCAGCCGGGAACCAGGGGGCCTGTCCCCTGCACACCCTGGGTTCCTGGACAAACTGTCCCTTCCACCTGAAGATACACCCCCAGTAGAAAGAGTTGCCCCACCCCCAGGGACCAGGTACACTGATATAAGGGCTCCAGGCAGAGTTGGGGCAGGAAGGCCCACCAAGAACCAGGTGCTGGGTGCCACCCACGGGCAGGGCTGCTAACTGAGCTCCCCTGTGAGCGGCCCTCCTCCGCCCACTGCCTCGGTCCCCCAGCCAGCCTGCTGGAGTCCCCACATTTGCAGATAGAGAGATGAGGCTGGAGGCACCCAGAGTTCAAGGACAGTGGTTGATAAGTGGAGACTCACCTGAATCCAGTTGGGTGGCACCCCCCTTGCTGCCAACCTCAGTGGCCCAGAGAGGGTGGTTAACGTTGCCAGAGCACACAGCCCCAACTGGATCCATCACAGGGATGAGATTATCTGAGGCCGAGAGGCAGCTCTCGGGCCGCCCCAATCCCATCTCCCTTCTTCCTCTTCACCCCCGGGACAAGCAGCTGCCAGGATCCTCCAGAACATGGACCCATCCAAAGAGCCATGTGATGACTTCTACCAGTATGCGTGTGGAGGCTGGCTGCGGCGTCACGTGATCCCTGAAACCAGCTCGTGGTACAGCGTCTTCGACGTCCTTCGCCACCAGCTGGAGGTCATCCTCAAAGGTGGGAGCACCCATAGCTGGGGCTGCAGGGCGAGGCTGTGCACTCTGGAGGGACAGCCCTGGGCTGGAGTCGGGTGGGCGGGGCCTCGCCCCGGGGAGCCCTCCTCGGTTTCTGCCTCCTCTTCTGTCCAGAGGGTGCAGGGAGAGGGAGCCCCAAGAGCAGGCCCAGCAGCCGGGGGCACCTCTCCCGAGCACTGCAGGAGGGGTGGGACCTCTGGCCTGGGTGAGGAGGGACATCTCTCTGAGTGCTATGGGGTGGGGATGAGGGAGCCCTGACCTGTAGGGAAGGGACTCGGCTCCCCAAATGCTGTGGGGTGGGCAGGCTTTGCCCCGGGCCTCTGTCCAGCCTCCTCCTGTGCCCACAGGGGTGCTGGAGAATTCCACCACCAAAGACCGACCAGCCGTGGAGAAGGCCAAAAGGCTGTATCGCTCCTGCATGAACAAGAGTGAGTGGGGGACTGCCAGGAAGGGGCCGAGGCGGGAGACCCAGGACCTCACGGCGGCCCCTGGGCTGAGAGGGGGTGCCCTCAGAACTCATGCCAGGGGTCAGTTTGCGGTGGCCCCCTCCTGGCTACTGGGTCTGGGCTCCCTGTGGGCAAGGATACACCTTGCATGTGTGTATGTGTGCACATAGCTACGTATGACGTGTATGTATGTGTCTGTATTTGTGTATTGTGTGCATGTGTATATGTGTGTATGATGTGCATATGTATTGTGCATGCATATACAAGTGAGTATATGCATGTGTCAATTTGTGTACTGTGTGCGTGTATCTATGTTAGCAGGTGCGTGTGCACATATGTGTTTATGACTCCACTCCCTTCCACCCCACTGAGCTCCGTGGCACATCCTGTCAGCATCCTGAGTCCCTGTGATGCTGGAAGTCCAAGTCCTCAGGGCTCCCCCGCCCGGTCCCCTCAGGCCCCTGCCCTGTTCTGAGCCTGGTCAGGACCACCCGTCGCTTTGAGCCTCCTCCTGCGGCCACAACTCTTTTCTCAAGCTCGTGACGCTCTGTCCTCCCCTTCCCGCTGCTCTCCTGTCCTGGGGGCGCTTATCAGTCTTTGGTAACCTCTCATGCCGAGTTTGGTTTCTGCCCCCCCTCCTATGGCCAAACACTGTGTCAGGAAGGTCTGTGCCACCAGGAGTCTGGGGAGTGACCATGATGTCCCTCCTCAGGTATGATAGAGAGGCGAGACTCTCAGCCCCTGCTGGACATCCTGGAGGTGGTGGGAGGCTGGCCGGTGGCCAAGGACAACTGGAACACGACAGCAGGTAAGGCCAGGGCCTGGCAGCCGTCACACACAAAAGACAACTCCAGGTCTGGGCTCTTGGAGCCGATGCCCCCCACCCACTGCCCCAGCTGCCTGCTCTCAGGCACCCCAAGAGCCTAGCCCAGCCAGGGCCTACCTCAGGGTCCCAGGAGCTGGTGCCTGCCCACACCAGGGAGCTCATGCCTACTGGGATGGGATCCCTGTGGCTGATCCCACCCAGCCCTGAGGAGGGGCATCCCTCCTAGGACCTTAGGGATGGCTCAACGCCCAGACCCAGGCCCACACCCCAGACTCCCCGCTCTGAGCACGTCCCACTCCTGGCCCAAGTGTAGCTCAGTAGGGCAGCACCCATGTGGCTGGCAACCCCACACAGTGCTGCACTCAGGGCCCAGGGTGGGACAGTATCTCCCATCCCATAGCCCCCAAGACCCACAAGCAACTCAGCCCCGGGCTGGACAGGGTTCCCTCTGCCCCCGAGGCACTGGCTCAGGAGGCCAGATTCACCGTCTGACAGGGGCTGGGCTGGGACCCTGGGCCCAGCGGGCCTCCCAGCATGGGCTGTCTCCTCAGGCCCCAGGTGGGGGCTGGAGCAGCAGCTGGCCCTGCTGAATGCACAGTTCAACAGGCATGTCCTCATCGACCTCTTCATCTGGAACGATGACCAGAACTCCAGTCAGTACATCATCTATGTACGCACTGCGTCTGGGGGCTGGGGCAGACCGGGGGTGGGTGGTGGGTGCCCGTGTCTGACTAGGGGCCTGGAAGCACAGTGTGGGGATGGGTCAGGGGCCGGGAGCCCCGGGGTGTTCCTAGGGCCCAGGCTCCCTGCTCCCGGCCACGTCTGTGGGTCCAGGATGGGCTGCCAGCAGGGCTCCTGTTGGGCCTTCTGGCCGAGTCAGTGGCCCCAGCGGGGCCCGTGCTCTGGCCAGAGGAGCTGGTTCCTTCATCAGCAAGGCCTTTCCCACCAGGGCAGGGGGCTTGACCTCAAAGGGCCACCACTGGTCACAGGCTGGAGGCCAAAGAGAAACAGGAGAGAGATGTGCACCCCGCTCTGAGGGGGCTGAGGTGCCGTGAGACCCTGCGGGCAGCCTGGTGTCCCCTACTCCAGCCTGGTATCCCCTCAGCCGCTAGTGCCCCCCAGCCCAGCCTGGAGTCTCCTCAGGCCCCAGGTCCAGAGTGGTGTCCCTTCAGTCCCCTGGTCCCCCAAGCCCAGCCTGGAGTCCCCTCAACCTCCAGGTTCCCTCCCCAGTCCAGTCTGGTATCCCCTCAGCCCCCTGGTCCTCCCAAGTCCAGCCTGGTGTCCTCTGCCACCCCACACCCCACCCCCATCACTGAGAGCAGGGTCTGGGATCCTGGGTTGGGTCACCCTCAAGCATTCCCCCTAGGTGTCCCTCAGGCACGGTCCTGGGGGTAAGGGTCACTGCCCCCCCAGCCAGCCTCCCGGCCCCAGCCCTGGATCGTGCCCTCTGTGTTTCCAGGTAGACCAGCCCACCCTGGGCATGCCGGCCCGGGAGTACTACTTCCTGGAGAACAGAAAGCAGAAGGTAAGTGGGCTCTGCCACCCAGCCCTCTCCGCACCCAGGGCCCCTGAGGGCCCCAGCCCTTCCTCTCCAGCTGTTGAGCCCTGCGTGGAGCCCGGCACAGGACTGCAGATGCAGGCAGGACCTGTTCCCGCCAACGTCCCTGGACCCTGAGCCACACCCCGGGACACGCACAGCCCCAGGGGGCAGGCGCTGCCACCCAGTCCTGGGGTCCTGCTTGGCGGGGCTCCCAGGAGGCCCGACGAGGCGGGGCCGCTAAGCCTGCTCCTCCCCAGGGAGCTCTGTGGAGGAGGGAGGAGGGGCTGCACGGGAGGGTCCTGGAGGCTGGTAGGCCAGAGTTAGTGGGGTGGAGGCCAGGGAAGACGGGGAACAGGTGGGGACTGAGGGCACCAGGCACCAGACACCAGAGCGGAGTGTGAAGAGCAGAGAGCCCTGAATGGCCCACAGGGCCAGAAGCAGTCCAGGGGCTCCCAGTGGAGGTGGGCCATGGGCTGGACTTTGAATGGCAGGCGGGGTTAGGAGAAATGATAGTGTGGCCCAAGAAAGCAGCTGCAGTATGGGACAGGAGGGCTTCCAGAGCCCGGCCAAGGGCCCCCAGCCAGAGCAGGAGGGACTGGTGAATCTTCAGAGCTCATGTCGGGTCAGGTCCGGCACTGACCGAGAGTGGCCAGGCAACAGCCGACCAGATGCCAAGCAGGGTGAAGAGGTAGCCCCTGTGGTCCCTGCCTGAAACAGGGAAGCCCTGTCCGGGTGGGAACACGGAAGGTGGCCCCGGGACCAGCATCCTCAGGACCCAACTCCATTGCTGAGCCAAGGAGCACTGGGGTGAGACCACCTGAGTCAGCCCTGACCCAACAGCTCCAGGCTTCCACTAGGCACTGCTTCTGACCAACCTTTAGAGGCAGTTCCAAGGTTGAGTACAAGCAGCCCTGCAAGGAAGGTCTCATTTGGAGGCCCAGGAGCCCCCAGGAGGGCTCATGCCATGCTAGGAAGGAGGGAGTCAGGTCCAGAGCTGGACGAGTGTGGCCCAGCCCACAGCACCTACTGCACCCCCACCAGCTTGTTCCGGGATTGGCTGGCACAGTCTCCAGCGCCCAGCCGGGCACGGACATCTGAGATGCTCCCGCTGAAGTGCTCCATGTGTCCTGCCCCCCGCTGGCTGAGGCTGGTGCATAGGCGCCCAGGGGCCACTCTGTGTCTTATTCCCACCCCACCCCACAGAGAGCACCGTGGGGGTCCTGGTAGCCGAGGCTGCCCAGCCCATCCTGCATTCTTTGGCTCAGGTGCGGGAAGCCTACCTGGAGCTCATGGTGTCGGTGGCCACGATGCTGCGGAAGGACCTGGACCTCCCTGACAACAGTCCCCTGGTGCAGGCGGAGATGGCGCAGGTGCTGGAGCTGGAGACACGCCTGGCCAACGTGAGGCAGGGCTGGTGGGTGGGCGGGGACCGGGACTGGTGCCCACCTCCCAGGTGACCACCATTCGGTGCAGGCCACGGCACCCCTGGAGGAGCGGCACGACATCACCACTCTGTACCACAGGATGCGCCTGAAGGAGCTGCAGCGGGAGTTCGGCCTGCAGGTGAGGCCCAGCCCATGCAGAGGCTGCGCTGGAGGGCTCGGGGCTCTGTAGAGACAGGCAGAGAGAGGGCACGGTGCCTCTCGTGGATGCTGGAAAACACCCCATCCAGAGCACCACCATCTGATGGCCCAGATTAGGGCACGCAGGGTAACGTGGCATGGACACTGATTCTCCAGACAGTCGTCCTGGGACAGAGTCGCCGCTTTGAGGTGCTGGGCTGACTCGTCTTCTGAGCAGGAAACAGGCTCTGGGGCGGCTGCTGCTTCCAGGGCCTGCAGACCCCAAGTCCTGCCCGGAGCCCTCTTACGCGGTTCTGCCTTCTGCTTCTGCCTGACACCCACAGCAACCTCAGCCCCAGCAGACTCGCGGTGGGGCCCGGCTCCATCCTGGAGCAAAACTAAGGCTTGTCTCAGGAATGTGTTCCAGGATGCGGGGGCAGGGCATTGCATCAGAAAGCAGGAGTGAGTGAGGGTAGTGGGCGGCCGCACCACGCGGCCTATGGACTGTAAATCTAGGAGAGAATGGAACCCTGCAGCCATCCGGGGCCAAGGCAGTGACTCCCAGGCTGGGCATGGCAGCATGCGCCCTGGCTCATGAACGGAGGGTCTGGCCGCGGAGGACATGGGCTAAAAGGGTGCGTGGGGAGGATCAGGGGGCTCAGGCGAGGTGGGAGCAGACATAGGGGGCAGCCTCTGGGTTTATTGGGAAGGTGGAACCCACCAGGCTTGCAAATGGGTTTAAGAAGTGAGACCTTGGCTGGCCTGAGGGTACCATGGACACGGCAGGGCAGGGTCAGGGAAACGTCAGGAGCCTGGGGCTCGGGTGTCTGGTTTATAACATTCAGGCTCGGCACAAAGTGAGCATGTCCACACCACCAAGACCTCAATCTTACTGGCATTTCTGAAGCGCTGCACACCCCTTCCCAGCCCCACCTCTGTCTTCCTCCCCAAAGCAGCCTCCATCCTGGTGCCTCCCACCCCAGCAAGTGACAGCCCTGGATGGCACCCGGCTGCTCATCACACTGGCCTCTGCAGCCTATGGGCGAGGCTCTGCCCGCCACGGCATCCTGCTGTCCTTCACACATCTTGATGGCTGAATGGTCTTCACCTCTAAGGACACAATCTCTGTCCCCGTTCCACCATCGTTGGGCCTTCCCTGAGTAATGTCACTGTTCTGGCACCTGCTGGGTACCTGCCAGGGCACAAACTGCCAGGCCGTGGGAGGAGCATATGTTCAGTTCAAGCTTAGGAGCAAAGCCCAAGCATGGTGCTTTCCCCGAAGCCACTGCACAGATCACTTATGGCTGCGTGTGACACCCCCTGGCCAGCGCTGGGCCACGGCCATTCTTTTCATCCACTGTTTTAGGGATGTGTCGTGGAGTTTTCTCGGGGTTCAGTTTGACATCTGAGGCCACGAGGCTGAGACTATTCTGTGTCCTTGAGCCAGTGGTATCCTCTTGGCAAAGTGTCTGTCGGTCTCGCTGCCTGGGCTACCTGCCTCTTCTGTACTTTATGTTTAGAGTTCTTTATATATTTCGGATGTGACTTCATGGTCATTTTGTGTTCCAAGATCTTCCCGACTTGACAGCTTGGTTTCTTATCCTCATAACGCTTCTTTTGCTCCAAAGGAGGTTATTAAATGGTCCAATGTGTCAGTCTACCAAAGATGTAGTGATCTCCTCTTCACGGCATTCTTTGTGCTCTGATGAAGAGATCTCTTCTTGTCCCAGGGTTGTTTAGAACTACAATCCACCTTGAGTTGATTTATTTTTTTGTGTGTGTGTGCCACCAGGGAAGTTTTTTTTTTAACGTGGGGTACAAGTCAGAGTCAGGTTTTAATATACAATGAGATGTGGGAATTATTCTGTTTCTTCCTTCCAGATTTCCAGCTAATCCAGCACCATGTGTTGTAAAGAATCCTTGGGCCTGGAGCCATTTGTGCTATCACCTGTGTTGTCTGTGTGCTGGGCTCTCTTCCGCCCCCTGGTTTCTGTGTCTGTGGGAGAAGCACTCGCCACCTTCATGGATCGTAGCTTCCCCACGCAGCTTGCTATCCAGAGTACATCTGACAGCTTTAGTCCTCACAGAGTGTCTCGATTATTCTTGGTCCTTCGTGTTTTCATATAAAACTTGAAATTACCCACCAATTCCACACACACTCACTCTGCTGGAATTCTGGCAGGGATTGCCTTGAGTCTTCATACCAACATGGGAAGGACTGACACCTTTACAAGGCTGAGTCGCCCATCCATGAACCTGACACATACAAGGGGGACCCCAAAACCCGGAATTTGTTTAGAAACATTGTGTGTTTATTCTTCTATGTTTAAACTTTTCACCTTCAAAGTACTCTCCCTTTGATGCAATTCACCTATTGAGATGCTTTTTCCATGGCTCAGAACAACTTTTTGTTGTTCATTTTGATGCCTTTTACGCTTATGACATTTTTTGTTTCACCTCTTCCATATCGGCAAAATGTCTCCCGTTGAAGACTTTTTTTCATCCAGGGAAACAAAAAAAAGTTGCTCAGGGTGAGATCAGGTGAATAGGAAGGACGGGGCACAGGGGTCATGCCGTTTTTTGCCAAAAACTGAACACTCAGCACAGTGTGGGCAGGTGCACTGGTAAATCACCCATCATGAAACAGACAAATACGTTGAAAGAATCTCCAAAAAAATTCACTGAAGCTGAGCACAACCTCTCACCACAATGCTAGCTGGTGCATGGATGCTGATGGGTTCCTAGAACACTCACCTAGCAAGGGAAGCCTGTACTAGAGGGGACCCACCCTCTAAAAGATAATTCTGGTTTTTTGGGGGGAGGTCCCCCTCATATACGTTTCCATTTGTTTTATCTAATTTTTCTCAATGAACTTTGTAGTTGTCTATTTCAAGGTCTTACACATATTTTATTAGCTATATTCCTAGATGTTTGGTATTTAGGTTATTGTACATTGAATCACTTTGCAATTTTCTTGTTTGTTGCCAGTACATGGAAGTGCCGACTTTGTAAATATAGCGATTTGACTCCATCCACTTACTGGCTCTGGTAGCTTATCTGTAGATCATTTACAGATTTTTACACACAAAATCACTTATGAAAAATGGCTTTTATTTTCTCTTTCTCAGTCTTCTTGACTTCATTTCATTTTTTTGTCCTATTGAACTGCCGAGGACTTCCAGCATAATGCTGTGGTCATGGTAACATATCCTGTCTCTTTCCTAAGACCAGAAGAAAAGCTGGCAGCATCTTTCCATTAAACTGCACATTAGCTGTGGCATTTTTTTCTGTTGTTGCTGCTGTTTCCCACATTCCCTTAATCAGATTCTAGGACTTACCTTCTACCTTTAGCTTGCTAGGAGTTTTTATCGTGAATAGATGGCAGATTTTATGAAATGCCTTTTCTGCATCTGTTGAAATTACCATGTGGTTTCTCCTTTATTCATGGTGAATTAGATTGATTTGATTTTCAAATGTTATACCAAACTTGTATTCCTTGAGAAATCTGATTGGACTGTGATGTGTTAGCACCATACACAGGTATAGCTAAATTCTCTTTGTGAATGCTTTCCTTAGAATTCTTGTACCTGTGACATAATTGAGACCGGCTTATTATCTTTTTTTAATCGTGCCCTTATTTTGGTATTATGCTTATTCCTGGCCTCAAAATTCAAGTTGAAAAGCATTTTCTCTGCTCTGGAAAGTTGCAGTAAGTTTGGCAGCGTATTTTCCTCAAATATCAGAGAGAATCACTGGTAAAGCCAGATAGCCTGGAAGGCTATTCATGTAATATTTCAAATCAAAGATTTCGTTGATTCCACCAACAAAAGTATTCCTATTGGCTGGACTCAGTGGCTCAGCCTGTAATCCCACGCTTTGGGAGGCCGAGGTGAGTGAATTGCCTGAGCCCGCGGGTTCGAGACCCGCCTGGCCAACTTGGCGAGACCTCATCTCTACAATAAATAAAAAAAATAATAACCAGGCATGGTAGCGCATGCCTGTAGTTCCAGCTACCTGGAAGGCTGAGACGGAAGGATCGCCGGAGCCCAGCAGGTCGAGGCTGTGGTGGCCGGGGGCGACCACTGCACTACAGTCTGGGCGACTGAGTGAGACTCCAACTCAAAAAAAAAAAATTAAGAGTATTCCTATTTTCTGTTTCTTCTTTTGTCATTCATGCACAGTTGTGTTTTTCTAGGATGCGCCCATCGTACTTGGTTTTCCAATACATGGGCATGCTCTCCATATCCTTCCAGTCTGTCAGCTCTGTAGTGAGGCCACACACCTCTCCCTGACTGCACTTTCTTGCTTATCCTTGCGTATTCTTCAGGGGGGTTGGGTTTCTGAGACTCTCTTAGATGAAGAGCGTCTACCTCTCTGCCTCGCCCCCTTTCCCCCCACCCCTTCTTTCCCCAGGGATTTAACTGGACTCTCTTCATACAAACGGTGCTATCCTCTGTCAAAATTGAGTTGCTGCCAAATGAGGAGGTAGTGGTCTATGGCATCCCCTACCTGCAGAATCTTGAGAGTATCATCAATGTCTACTCAGCCAGGTGAGGCCCAGTGAAGGCCCAGCAGGCCCCAACATCTTGCCCCACTCCCTCCCCCATCCTGAGCTCCTGCCCAGGAGAGGACATCACCCAGCATCCACCCTCAGGGGCAAGAAACTTGCAGGGTTAGACCAAGGTGGCCAGTGGGGCCTCAGGTTAGAGAGGCATCTCAGCCTTCTGGGGCAAACAGGCCAAACCCGGAGGCTGTTGTCTTTGCACCAGTGCCCAGAACCCTGTTTGGGGTAGAACCTGCTGACCAAGGGCCCCAAACCATATCTCTCCACATATCCCCCAGCAAATACCATTCACCTGCTCGTCCCCCAGGACCATGCAGAACTATCTGGTCTGGCGCCTGGTGCTGGATCGCATTGGCAGCCTGAGTCAGAGGTTCAAGGACATACAGATGAACTACCACAAGGTAAGTGAGGCTGGCAGAGAAGGCTCCTGCCCTACCCAGACCTGACCCGCCATCCATTCACTCAGTGACGGGAAGCATATGGGGTGGGCTGGGAACTGAGGTATACACTGGGGTCAGAGCAGACCACAGGCAGAAGTGTGCTGTCAAAACCCCCAGTGTGGTATGAGGGGGACCAGCACAGAGAGAACTGCTCCAGGGGTGACACTGAGGACCTCCAAGGCGTAAAGAGACAGGTGGGGTGTGAGTGTGACTTCCAGGGAACAGAATCAGCTCAAGGCAGAAGAGGCAGGAACAGGAGGCCGGATGGGGGCCCTGCAGGGGACAAGAAGGAGAGGAGGGCCGTGGGCAGCACATCTGGGCATCTGGGCTGCGTTACATGCGCAGAGGAGTCAGGAGCAGAGATTTCCCACTTGTGTGGTCCTGCTGGCTGCTCCAGGGGGTGGGGCCAGAGTGGAGGTCACCCAGCCAGGTGATGGGGTTGGGCCAGGGCGTTGACAGACGATGGGTGCAGGAGAGATGTTGAGGACAGTTGGCTGAGGATTGGGTACGGGTGAGGGACATAGGGAGGCCGGGGCCTTTGCTGGAGTCATGGGATGGGTAAGGAGACCAGGGAGAGGCAGCTCGGGCAAGTCAGCACCCCTTTTGACATCTATAGCCAAGCTTCGGGGTGCTGAGTCCAGGAGCTCTGGGAAGAGAGAACGGGCCACCTCCCTTTCCTGGATGGCAGCAAACCCCAGGCCCAGGTGTGGAAAGCGCTCCCTGGCTGGCCTGAGTCTGGGGCCAAGAGTCTTGTGTCCCTGGGGACAGATAAGCAGGGGTTCTTGCAGCCACTTCCACAACAGGGCAGTGGGCCCTGGGAGCCAGATGTGGCCCAGGCCTTGCCGGAGGTCAACGCCAGCCCTGTGTATCGGGGTGGGACCAAGTGCAGCCAGCCTGCCAGGTCGAGGTGGTGATGGTGGGGGCAAAGAAGAACCCCAGCTCCCCGGGGCGAAGGCCCAGCTCCCAGTCCAGGGAGCCCCCACTCAAAACCGCGCACCCGTCCTGCCACACCCATGGTCAGCACCCAGGGCAGAGTCTCCAAGGTGATCCCCGCCCTCCACTGGGCCCTGGGCACCTGAGACTGGGGAGGGGGTCTGCTCGCCCCACAAACCCAGGGCCCCAAACAAGGCCTGCTGGGAAGCAGGTGCTGGTAGATGTGGCAGAACAAATGAACAAACGAACCCACCAGGCACTGTATGGCACGACTGCGGAGGAGGTGCGTTGGCGCGAGTGCGTGAGCTACGTCAACAGCAACATGGAGAGCGCCGTGGGCTCCCTCTATGTCAAGGAGGCGTTCCCCAGAGATAGCAAGACCATGGTGGGTGGTCCTGCGTGTGTCCATGCCAGGGCGCCTACCCTGGAGACACTGACCCTGCCCCAGGATGCCTTCCCCCCCTCCCCCTCGCAGAGGCATCTGCTCTGTGGTGCCTAGGGAGCCTTCAATTGCCCCAGAGGGAGCGGAGAAACTCTGCCCACCCCAGCCCTGCAGGTGCACCTGGGAAAGGTGCAGGTTGACTGATTATGAGTCAGAGACGGGCGGCCCCAGGCCCACAAGGACCCACAGCCCAGCAGGGAGGACCCCGAGCCAAGCAGTCACTCCCACCCACCCACACCGCATCCAAGGAGGCCCACAGTGGTAGAGGGACATCGGGCCTCGCCTGGACGGCGCTTGGGACCAGATCTCCCCCAAAAGCCCCCAAGGCTGGGCACCCACCCTCTAGACAAGACTGGGGCCAAGGGCCACGCATGCCCCCAGGTCCAAGAGCTCATCAACAAGGTGCGGGCGGTGTTCGTGGAGACACTGGACGAGCTGAGTTGGATGGACAAGGAGTCCAAGAGGAAGGCTCAGGAGAAGGTGGGCAGCCCAACTGGGCAGCCTGAGCAGGCCTCACAGCCCTGCCAAAACAGAGTTGCCCTGGCCCCAGCCAGGAGCTGGCTACCCACAGGCACTGACAGATATCATCACACCCACTGTAGAGATGAGGACAGGGAGGGGTGGGGGCTTGCTCAGGAAGGGGAACCTGGCCTGGAAACCCCAGGTGCCCCTGGGACGGGAGGGGTGGCCTGGGGAGTGAGGACCAGACCCCACAGAGGCCGCCTAGACCGTGTGACCACCGCATCCTAGGAACTCCTCCCGTCCTCGCCCTGGCTGTCAGGGTCTAGATCAGGCAGCCCATGCCCCCTCATTGTAAACCACACCTCCCATAAACCTCCCCACAGTCTGCAAGACGGCCTGGGGCTGGGTCTTTTAGCCCCTCCCCCATAGAGCACGCAGAGTGACCCCAGGATACCCTGGCACATCGTTCCCCGTTCCCCCACCCCTTCACAGGCCATGAACATCCAGGAGCAGATCGGCTACCCGGACTACATCCTAGAAGAAGGGAACAAGCGTCTGGACGAGGAGTACTCCAGCGTACGCCCACTGCCCCCACCCATGTCTCCCCCCCGCCCCTGGGACCAGGGCCCTGATACCTAGAGGTGCTCTGTCCTCCCAGTGGCTACCTCAGCCACCTCACCATGCCCTGGGGTGGCTCCCACATTACTATATACGGATGGGGAAACTGAGGCCTGGAGGGACTAGGCGCTTGCTCAGAGTCCCATAAATGCTCACAGCCAGGGCTGCCTCCTGAGTCCACCTCCACCCAGAGCCTGGCCAGGCTGAGGGCCTTCTGTGCCCTTGACCTCGCCCCTGCCCCTCCACGGTGCAGCTGAGCGCCTGGCAGTGACTGCCCCTCCCATAGCTAAACTTCTCAGAGGACCTGTACTTTGAGAACAGTCTGCAGAACCTCAAGGCGGGCGCCCACCGGAGCCTCAAGAAGCTTCGGGAAAAGGTGGATCAGAATCTGTGAGTGGTGCAGCTGGTGTGGTACATGGGGCCCGGGGAGTGGCTGGCATGACTGGTAAGGTACACGAATCCCAGGGAGTGGCCAGAGTGGCCTGCAGGCATGGCTGTTGTGGCACATGGGAGCCAGGGAGTAGCCCAAGGGTCACTGTCGTGGCACATGGGCTCCGTGCTTGGCCGAGGCTGGCCCAGGGCCGCTGGGCCTTCTTGGAGCCTTCTGCACCCTCTGCCTCTGGGTGCTCGAGGCCCCCAGGGAGGAACCAGATCTCGGGAAGCGCTGGGCACTCTGCTCTGGCATGGCCACTGCAACATGGCCTCATTGGGAAGGGCCCTGGCCAGCCGGGGCAGGGAGGCCTGGAGGGAGGTCCCAGGGCAGGGAGGCCCAGAGGGAGTCCCAGAAGAGGCGGTTCAGGGAGCGGCCTGACCTCACAGCTGGATCATCGGGGCCGCGGTGGTCAACGCGTTCTACTCCCCAAACCGGAACCAGATCGGTAGGTTTGGGCCCCCCCCCGCCCACCCTGAACCCACCAGTGCCAGAGCTGAGGGGCAGCATGAGCTCCACCCACCCCTTCCTCTAGGGGCACCCCAGCTGTTCTCTAAGGGGAGCAGGTACTCCCTCTCCCGTCACCCCATTTCCCACCTGCAGGGAGGGCCACCCCGTGTCCATGAGCAGGTTGGGAAGGGCCCTGGGAGCAGCACAGAATGGCAGGAGGAAGCTGGACTCGGGTTGGGTCCTGGAAGGGCCACACCCCAGCCCTGTCCGCTCAGCCTGAGCCTGTTTCCTCATCTGTGCCCTGGGGGGTGGGTCCTAGCCCCTACCTCCCAGGCTGTGGGATTAAGCAAAGGGACCCCTGGGGCTGGCCCTCAGCCCAGCACACAGTGCACCACTTGGCCCCTGGGGGACAGTGTTCCCCGCCGGGATCCTCCAGCCCCCCTTCTTCAGCAAGGAGCAGCCCCAGGCCTTGAACTTCGGAGGCATCGGGATGGTGATCGGGCACGAGATCACGCATGGCTTTGACGACAACGGTGAGGGCGCTGCCCCTCCAAGCCCCACACCCCCTCCTTCTCCAGGCAGCAGCCGGGCGGGACCTGGGGCCGTCCACGCAGCCCTTCATGGTTTCAGCGGGGCACGGAGGGCAGGTTCCCCGGGAAGCGGTGGGGCAGAGCAGGGCCTGAATGCCGGGCTGGGCCCTGTCCTGGGCACTGGCTCCAGCATGGAGGAGAGAACCAGGGCTCCTTCCTACAATCCTGACTCCACTGGTGACTGGTCACACACACGCACACCCCCCCCCCCCAAGCCCTGGCCGGGGAAACAGGGGCAGTCACACTGCCCCGCACACCTGTGCACCTCGGGGCTCTGGCCCGGATGCCGGCATCCTTCAGCCCAGGGGCATGCTGGCCTTGATGAGCCAATCTCCACCCCTGGAGGGGCCACCCAGCCTGGTCTTAGAGCTGGTCACCGTGCAAGGGGCCCCTCTGGCTTTCCCACGTGGCACAGCCCTCAGGACCGTCCATGGGCAGCCCATGTCCCCGGCGGCCGTATGCCCCTCACCGGGGTTGAGTTTGGGCATCCCAGGAGCAGTCCCTAAACTACCCAAGACACAGTCCCAGCCCGGGGTGGCACAGAAGAGCCCCTGAGCCCACCCTCTCTGGGGACTGAGGAGACCCGAGGAGATGCTCGAGGGTGTCTTGCTCAGCGGGAGGAGCACTCCGTGCTGGGAAGGCGGAGGAGGGACAGGAGTGCCCAGGCATTGGGCCAGGTCGTCCGGACCGGGCGCAGCACATGCGGACACATGGAACCCGCCTCTGCCCTGTCCAGGCCGGAACTTCGACAAGAACGGCAACATGATGGACTGGTGGAGCAACTTCTCCACTGAGCACTTTCAGGCGCATTCGGCATGCATGGTCTACCAGTACAGCAATTACTCTTGGGACCTGGCAGGCCAGCAGAACGTGAGCAGCCACCAGCGCCTCCCCGGGGCGCACCCATCCTGGGGCCCACAGGGGCCGGCACTGGACCCCATCCCGTCTCCTGTGCACAGGTGAACGGATTCAACACCCTCGGGGAAAACATAGCCGACAACGGAGGGGTGCGGCAGGCCTACAAGGTGGGTGCCCGCAGGGCTAGGGCAGAGCTGAGGCTGTGTCCTGGGAATCGTCAGCCTGCCGTGGGCAGGTGCAGGGCAGCACCTCCTGCCGTGGGTGGGCACCAGGGCAGAGCTCTGCCGCACTTGGCCGCCCTCAACGTGCCCTCTCCCCTACACCCACAGCCTCAGAACTGGTGAGCACTAGCGGTCAGGCGCTCATTCTGGGTGGACACTTGGGGGGGCTGCTTGGCCCAGCCCCTGTGGGCACTCAGTGGGCCCCTGAGTGATTAAAAGGGCAAGCGCTTGTCCACGGGGTGGGCAGAGGGGCCTGGGCTGCAGCGGCAGGACCCTCATGAGGGGCAGGGCCTGGGGCCAGACCTCATCCCGCCTGGAGGGCCGAGGCTCTGGAGGCCGCTTGGCGCCTGCAGGCATACCTCAAGTGGATGGCAGAGGGCGGCAAGGACCACCAGCTGCCCGGCCTGGATCTGACCTACGACCAGCTCTTCTTCATCAACTACGCCCAGGTGGCAGCACAGTCCCCATCCCCTGCATCCCCTGTCTTTGGAGGGCCCACTCTGGTGGCCTCTAGGGCACCCCAGCTGGCAAGCCCTACAGAACCAGAACCAGGGGCAGGGGAGACTGCTTGGAGGAAGAGGGTGGGAGTGGGGAGGAGAGTTGGGGAGTCCATAGAGTCTTTGTTTTTTGTTGTTGTTGTTGTTGTTGTTGTTGTTTGTTTTTTGGTGGTTTTTTTTGAGTTGGAGTCTCACTCTATCACCCAGACTGGAGTACAGTGGCCGCTCCTGGCCACCGCAGCCTCGACCTACTGGGCTCCAGTGATCCTTCCGCCTCCGCCTTCCAAGTAGCTGGAACTACAGGCATGCTCTACCATGCCCGGCTAATTTTTTATTTATTGTAGAGATGAGGTCTCGCCAAGTTGCCCAGGCGGGTCTTGAACCCGCGGGCTCAGGCAATCCACTCATCTCAGCCTCCCAAGGCGCGGGATTACAGGCTGAGCCACCGAGCCCGGCCCATAGAGTCTTTGGAGGAAGGGGCACTGCTGGCTTCCCCGGTCCCGCCCTCCCCCACCCCCCCAGTGAGCCCCACCCTCCCAGCCCCCAGGCTTGTAGCCAGGCCCCTCATGCACCCACAGGTGTGGTGTGGGTCCTACCGGCCTGAGTTCGCCATGCAGTCCATCAAGACGGATGTTCACAGTCCTCTGAAGTACAGGCAGGTGTCCCTGGCCCACGCCTCCCCACCCACACCGCACCTGCCCAGTGCCCTCTCCCTTCCCACTGGCCCCCGAGTCCCCCACCCACTGCATCCGCCCAGAGCCCTCTCACCACCCCTCCACTGCAGGGTTCTGGGCTCACTGCAGAACCTGGTCGCTTTCGCCGACGCATTCCACTGTGCCAGGGGCACCCCCATGCACCCCAAGGAGCAATGTCGCGTCTGGTAGTCAAGGCTGAGCCGCGCTGCGTGGCACACAGCCACCCACCCCCCAAGATGCCCACGGAGACAGTGCAGCCGGTGGGAACCCGCCGCCCTGCACCCCATGACCACGCCACTGCCAGCGGCTGGAGCACAGTTGGCCCCGATGCCCGGGAGTGAGCAGTGTCCACTGGGGGTCAGGCACGGCCCCTGGCCCAGCGCCCCTGCAGTGGGGGTCAGCGCCCCCATCCCAGCCCTGTAGACGTGGCCAACTGTCTCCACCCCTTCTCCAAAGCACCTTGTCACCAAACTTCCAGAACTTCAGACTTGAGCTGAGTAAACACTTCAAAGAAGTCTATGGCCATGCTTGGGGGAGGGGGGCAGACGGTGTTCCCTGGGCAAGACAGCTGCCTGGTAGGGAGTGACAGCCACAGTCGAAAGCTGATGGAGAGGGAGGGGGTTCTGGCAAGTCTCATGCTGAGATCCAGCGGTGACCAGGATGCCCCCAAATGCCTGTGCTCAGGGACTACAGGTTCAGTAGGGGAGGGGTCAAGGGACCGGGAGCCACTCTGGGAACCTGGGATGTTAGTTTTGTGTACTGGAAGCCAGAGGAGGGCTCTACACAAAGGGATGCCACCACCGCTCTGTGATTTTAAATGACCACTTCCAGGATACAGGACGGGGAGCTAGGAGGCCATCATGGAGGAAGGGGCACCGCTGGCTTCCCCGGCCCCACCAGGGAATGCAGGGAGGTGCTGAGGGGTCATCAGAGCCCCTTGGAGGGGAGGGCCCTAAGAGAGAAGTATGACCTGGGCCTGCTAGGACCCTGAGAAAGGTGGCCAGGAACTGGGCAGTCAGCCCCACCTGGACCAAGACAAAGCCCTGCAGCAGACCCGCTAATTTCCTGGGTATCTCAGATGGTCCATCAGACCCCACCTGGCAGGATCAAACCTCCTCCTCCCTGAGTGACTCCCACCAGACGGAGCACAGACCCCAGCACCCCCACACTGGGCTCTCATCTGGAGCATGTGGGCAGAACCCGGCCTGACCTCCTCCTGACTTGGCCTAGGGCATTCCCCTTGGAAGGGAATGACAGTCCCCAGTGCCCCATGGGCCAAAGGCCCCAGGTCTCCAGAGAGACTGCAGGGGCAAGTCCACTCCCCCTCCCAACCCCCACCGCCCCCATCCCCTGACAGTGACCTTCATACGGGGAAGATGACACCTCAGGACCCACAACTGTCCCCGCCACCCAGAGGGAGCCAGCAGTGAGGAGGTGGGGGCTACAGAGGACACAGGGCTCACAGCCAGTGAGGAAACACACGACACAGTTTTAATGTCTCATCGCCACCCTGGCCCAGCCCTGGTGTGAGTCTTCCAATCCAACTCTAGACACATCCAGGGCAGCAGGCACCTCCCTGGTCCCAGGCCCAGCCTTCACCTCCCACACGCCTCCTCGTCACACTGCGGAGGCAGCAGGGTCCTTTCCGGCAGCTGGGGCAGCTGCCCCCCCAAATGGAGCAGGAGGCGGGCTGGATGCTACAGGGGCCTGACCCATTGGTTGCTCCCTACAGTCAGGGTGCAGCAGGTCGGCCCCCAGGACCACACTGATGCCTGGGAGGGCCTCCTCAGACACACCCAACCCTCCTGAGACCGGGGGACAGGCTTCTCTCCCTCCTGCAGCCCCTGAGTGGCCACCACCTCTCGGGAGGGCCCTGCCATGCCTGTCCATCTACCGCCCTGCCAGGAACCCTCTCAGCCTGCTCCCCCTGCTGCAAGGTCAGGTCACAGTGACATCTCCATCCTGGGGCCACTGTGAGCACAGAATGGCATCAAGCCACAGAGGCTGCACCTCAGCTCCAAGGTTGTGCCAAGCACTCATCTTAGGGGAGCCCCCCCCGGGGGGGCAGGCAGTGCCCACCCAGGCCTGGGCTCACCAGCACAGACCTCCACAGAGATGTCCAGGGCCTGCAGGACACGTTCCTGAGGAACGCAGTCACCCGGGGACTTCTGGACGAAGTGCAGCAGCACCTTATCACCACCTGAAGCAGTGGGCAGACAGCCAGGATGGCGGGGGGCCACCCGTACCCTGCAGCCACATGCCAGGAGGACAGAGGGGCCACGCTGCAGAGGAGAAGCCATGACAGGGAGGACAAGCCAGAGAGGGCAGGTACAGTCACCAGCTTGGCAAGGCCGTTCCTCCAGCCCACCTCTGCTGACCACCAACAGGCCTCCACTCTACAGCAGGCTCCCAGAAAGGTTTCCCCAGATGCCATCAGCCTGGCCAGTCAGTCCCAGAGGGAAGGCCCCAGGGGTTCCCACCACCCCTAGTCCTGTGCGATCCTGGCCATCACAAACCTTGTTGGCCACATCACACACAGGCTTCCCCGGGGCAACCGGCAGGGTACTCAGGCCGTTGTACCTATGAAGACACCAGCTCGCTGGGCCAGACTCTGGGGAAGCCTGAAGTTGCCCCACCCATCCCACCAGGCACTCAGAGCTGGCCCAGGCAGCCAGAGCAGCAGGAGGCTGAACACCAGGCCTGGGGACTGGGTGGCATAGGGCCCCACAGGGGGTCCGGAAGGCTGGACTTGCCCAGGATCTAGCTCAGCCCATGCTGCCAATGAGGGGAGGCAGAGACTCCAGAGGCTGGGATGGCCCCGACTGGGCCTGGAGCTCCAAGCCCCCTCTGGTGGTCTGGGCACTACAGTCTGCCATGCAGACTCAGGGTGAGAAGCCTCATTAGAGATCCTTGACACCACAAGAAAACCAGGCAGAAGGGCTGGCTGGAACGGTGGCTGCCCCAGGGCGACTTCCCCAGCAAGGCCTGAGTGGCCGCAGAGCAAGGAGAGCAGAGAGGGAGAAGAAGGGAGCAGTGGACACCTGGGCACCTCTGCCCCACGTCCCCTCAGGTGTCCCCCCCACTCATCGCCTGAAGCCCAGTTCCTTGTAGAACTGTTTGCTGTCATCCAGGTAGAGCTCTGGAAAGCAGAAGACACAGGTGTGCGCCCCAGGCTGACCTAGTCCACCCCACCCCGGCTCACCCTTCTGTCTCCTGCCCTGTTCCTCAGGCCACCTTCAGTCCTTGGCTCACCCACCCAGGGCCAGGAGGGGCAGAGTAGGGTCAGAGAATAGGCTCAGACCCAGAGGCAACAGGTAGAACCGGAAGGGTGGGACTGGGCCAGACTCGCCACAGGACCCAGGACACAACCTGGCTGCCAGCTGGGAGCGGAAAGGCAGGGAGAGGTGGGGCACTATCCCAAAAGCCTGGAGAGAGAAGGGCCAGGACTGGGCAAACGAGAGGCTCTGAGTTTGGGGAGGAGTCTCCAGGTCGCTGGGTGGGGGAGGAGGTGCTTAGGGCGCACGCCCGCTCCTGCCACAGACTCCGCAGCTCCACTGTTCGCCCGGCGGCTGGGCCAGGGGGCGCGGGGTCGACCCCGCCCGTGCCCGCGCTCCCACACCGCCCCGCGTCCAGCGCGCCCGGACCCCGTGGCCAGCGCCGCCCACGCCCCCCATGACCGCCCTGCGTCTCCCCAGCCTCACCTCTCCCGTCACTGCAAGCTTCAGGACACACGCGCCCAAGCGAGCAAGATGCACTGCGCCCGGCTCTCGGCGCTCGACTCCCGGTTCTGGACTCCGGGTCCCGCCCCCGGAAGGCCTCGGCCGAGGCCCCGCCCCTCCCGCGGCCCCGCCCCTCCCGCGGCCCCGCCCCCCGCGGCCCCGCCCCTCCCGCGGCCCCGCCCCTCCCGCGGCCCCGCCCCTCCCGCGGCCCCGCCCCTCCCGCGGCCCCTAAACCCGCTCCGCCCCCAGAGCCCGCCCCAGACCCGCCCCAATACAACGGCGCCAAATCCAGGCTCTGCCTTCCTGACCAGCACCGACCGCCCACTCCAGACCCCGCCCAAAGGCCACCGCCCCGCGTATCACGAAGGGCGCCCAAGGCCCCGCCCTCGGCTCCGCCTCCAGGTTGCCGCCTCACTGCGGAGGCCGGGACGGAACCGGTAATCGCAGACGCCTCGACCTGGGACGCGGCGGGCGGAGCTTGGCGGTGCCGCCCCGGGCACGCGGTGCGCCTGCGCGGAGTGCTGCAGGGGCAGGACGGCCCGGGGACTGCTCCTGAGGCGGGGTGGGGGTGGGGGCGGCTGCGGTTTGTCTGGGCTGAGGGTTAAGGCGCCGGGCGTGAGCGCACGTGTCGCGGATATGGGGGTCGCCCGCCCCAGGCCCCAGGCCCCGGGCCGGAGCCCGGGCTCTCGGAGGAGTGCGAGGCCGTAGCCTTCCACGTGGTGGTGTTTCAGCTCGAAAATCCCGGGAATGCGGCGATGTCGCAGTTGCACTTCCGCACCGTCTTCAGTCGTAAAACACTGTCCGTTTCATGGCAGCGCCAGTTTTGGGGTGAAATGGACCCAGAGGAGAAAAACAGCAGCTCCCGGAAGTGCGCCGCTAGTGGGTGCTTGCGAGTGCATCCCGCCTACCCCTCCTGCAGCCTGTAATACCTTTTAGCATCGCCGAATTCGGATGAGAGTCGGGACACAGCTGGATCGAGAGAGTAGGCTCCCACCTGGGCAAGCCCAGCCTGGCGGAGCGTCTGTGCTCCTGGCAGGGGCTCACTCCCAGGCCCCAAGACAGCTCCAGGAGCCAGGACCGACTGGAGGGGGAGGCCCCCAAGAAACAGGCCTAGGAAGGGAGTTGCTGCCACCTCTTCTGCCCCCTCAGCCGCTTCAGGGAGGAGGGTGCTGAGGGTGGAGGAGGTCCAGACAGGAAAACAGAAACCGTTACTGTAGGGTATCATCTGGACATAGACCCTTCCCCCCTTATATCTGGCTTCTTCCCCACTCTCAGGGGGTGACCTCTGGCCAAGGCTCAACTCTGAAGGATACATGATTTCCAGGAGTGAGCCAGGAGTGACCACCATGCAGGTGGTCACTGAAATCAATGTAGGTGTCACTCTTAATCGATGTAATTGTAAGCACCGTTAGCAATTTGGTTAATAAACTTGCTTGATTACAAAACTACTTGCTGTACCGTCCCAAGCATGGATTTTTCACTGACTGGCTGCCATCGGTGCCTCCAGTAAGTTCTAATAAACCAGTGTCTCTCCCTGCTGGCCCTCCAAGTGACTTTTTGAGAATAGATAGCCCTCTCTGATCTGGGGTAACCACATTACAGTTACTATTTCAGAGGCAGGAGAGAGATGAACAGTGGCAGAATGGGCCTGCACACCGGGGAGTAGGAACCAGGTGACAGCTCCAGACCTCAGGAGTGCAACCCCAGGAGAGCTGGTTCTGGGAGCACGGTCCCTCTGGGATCTCCACAGTTGCAGCCAATTTCAGAGACACCCCTAGAAGCAAGAGCGCGAGAACCAGGGCTCCTCTGCAGTGGTGACTTTGCATCTCCTACAAGTGCCTCCAGATACAGGAGCCTCACTATAGGCAGAGGAGAGCGTGAAAGGCGTCTGCAGCCTGGCAGCCCTGCAGTGCAGAGCAGATGGGGGCCAGGAGGCTGAGACACAAGGGCCACACTCTGCTCATGTGTACATAGACAGAGGCAGCAAGACCCTGTCTTCCGGGCCAACTGGACCTGAGAATTAAATCGACTTAAGATGGATCAACAGGAGAAAAACACACATTTATTTAATTCAAGTTTTGCTGGCACGGGAGCCCTCGTGAGGACAACCCAATGAAGCAATCAGGGTCACTCACTATGTGCTGAATTGGACAAAGAGTCATAATGGAAAGGAGGGGCCCAGCTATGTGGGGAGGCTCAGAAGATGGGTTATTTTCACAAAGACCACACGGAATTCACCCATCTTAATTCCTTGTCCGGTCAGGCTCCGTGGCTCAGCCTGTAATCCCAGCACTTTGGGAGGCCGAGACGAGTGGATTGTCTGAGTCTGCGGGTTCGAGACCTGCCTGGGCAACTTGGTGAGACCTTGTCTCCACAATAAATCAATCAATAAATAAATAGCCGGACGTGGTAGCATGTGCCTGTAGTTCTGGCTACTTGGAAGACTGAGGCGGAAGGATCCCCAGAACCCAGCAGGTCGAGGCTGCAGTGGCTGGAAGCTTGCCACTGCACTCCAGTCTGGGCGACAGAGAGAGACTCCAACTCAAAAAAAAAACTCCTCGTCCAGGGACCACACAGAATTTGCCCGTCTTAGCTCACGTAAGGCTACCACACTGAATTGCCCATCTCAGTTCCTCGTTCAAGGACCACACGGAATTTGCCCATCCCAACTCATCCAAGGACCACAAGGAATTCACCCATCTCAACTCCTCGTTCAAGGACCACACGGAATTTGCACCAGGTCCAAGGACCACACGGAATTCACCTGTACCAACTTCTCATCCAAGGACCAGACGGAATTTGTCCATCCCAACTCACCCCAGGACCACACAGAATTCACCCGTCTCAACTTATCCGAGGACCACACAGAATTCAGTCGTCTCAGCTCGTCCAAGGACCACACCGAACTTGCCTGTCTCAACTCCTCAGCCAAGGACCACAGGGAATTCACCCATCTCAACTCCTGGTCCTATGGCCACACAAAATTCATCCGTCTCAATTCCTCATCCAAGGACCACATGGAATCCGCCCATCTCATCTCCTCATCCAAGGACCACACAAAATTCACCCGTCTCCACTCGTCCTCCTGGTTTGAGGCTCTTGTTAGGATAGGGAGAGAGTCTTTCACATGGGACTTTCCTCTTTTGCTCTCAGGAAACTGAAAAGGGGTCAGAGTAATCTTCTTGTACCTGCTGCCTTCTAAGTGCCTATAATTCAAGAGTCACCACCCAGACCAGCACATTTTGGGGTGGTATCTTCTTGACTCCTCTCATCCTGTGTGCGTGTCACACATAATTAAAAATCATGGACAGGCGCACTTGCCTGTGCTCAAGTATGGTATATGGATAGAAAAGTGCAACATCCCAAGTAACAGCTCCTTCCATGCCCACAAGAACCCGGCATGAGGCTATGCTGTCATAACAGCCAGCTCCCAGCCTCTGTGGATCTCAGCAACCACGTTCCCCTCACCCCTCACTCATAAGTCACATCAGCTCAGGAGCCTCTGCACCTTATGCCTCCTTCTGGGGTCCGGGCCGAGGAAGCCTTGGCTCCCTGGAACATGCAGTTCTCCCGACAGAGGGAGGAAAAGCAGGAGAGACAGAGAGGCCACACCGTGGCTCCCACATCTGCCATGCAGGGCTGGGATGTGTCACTCTGGCTCCTGTGCCTTTGGCCACAGCAACCACGTGGCCAAGGAGGCCATCCGTGGGCAGGGTGAAGGGTGCTTCCCTTCAGGGCTATGTCAGGTCTGGGCATGGATTTTACCCTCTTCCAAGGGAATCCGCTGACCTGTGACTGTGACACGGATGCTCACAGGAGACACAGGACTCTTGGGTCAGGGACACAGGACTTATTACTTGAGGCGTGGCAGGCGGCATGAGCATCTGTGTGTTTTGTCTCATTCCCTTGCCCCGGTATCCATGGGAGCTATGCAGGCAGGCTGGGGGCTGCACACACAGAAGGCTTGCCCTGTCACTGGAAACCCTGCACCAGGAGCCCCGTTTCTACAGTAAGCACCGAGCTGCTTTTTGTCCCGCAAGGACTCTTGGGGCAAACACAATCCCAAGAAATGCCTGGGGACAGGTGCCCGGGGCCTGGCTTCTGGGCGCAGCTCTGAAATTTCAACTGCAGAATAGCAATGTGGGAGAAACCCCCTGCACGGCCAGCAGCTGCCCCCACCAGCGGGGATGGCTGAGGGATGTGGGACAGTGGAGGCGGCCTCTTTGGCTCTGCAGTAGGCCTCACACTTGGCCACACTGTGAAGAGGGGCCCCTCCCTCTCCTTCCCACAGCAGGGGAGGGGTCTCAACCCACAGCACACAGTGTTTGGATGTCATGAGCTGCTGTTTTCTTTTCTTTTGGCTTTTAACAATTACTATTTTTCAATTGTGGTAAAACATGCATAATGTGACATTTGCCATTTTAAGTCCTTTCAGTGTATCATTCTGTGACATTAAGCACATTCACATCAGTCGGGCCACCATCACCACCATCATCGTCGGAATGTTCCACTTTCCCAGACGGAAGCTCCATCCCCCTTAAACACCCGCCCCTGGTTCCCTCCGTTGTACTTTCTATCTCTGTGAATTTGGCGACTCTGGGGACCTCCTGCTAGTGGAGTCATACGAATGTCTGTCTCTCTGAGGCTGGCTCTTTCCTCTAGCCTGGAGTTTGCATAGTTCATTCATGCCGCAGGGTGGGAGACAGAGTCGACCCTCCTCAGCTTTGTTGTTAAAGAACGACGCGGAGACTCACAGATCGGTGGAGTGAGGCGCCTTTTAAATATCGTTCTTGCAAGAACGGATGTCTCTCGGGTGATCAGGCACACCACAGCCAGAAGAACCAGCACTTTTATCCCTTAAATGCAAGTCCCTCTTCTGGTTCCCTACTGACCGAGTATTGCAGGAGTTATCGGCTTTCCCGTATGAGCTCAGCTCCTCCTTGATAATAAATCACCATTCTTATTTTCCACACATAGCATGTGTCAGAGCTGACTTCCTTTCTGGGGCTGAACAACCTCCGCTGGGTGGACAGAACTCGTTTCTTGATTCATGCCGCTGTCAAAGGACACAGTTGTTGCCAAGTCTTGGCTGTTGTGAATGACGCTGCTGTGAATGTGGTGTATAAACACCTGCTCGGGCTGCTGCCCGCAACTCATCAGAGTTCACACCAGAAGTGGAACACTGGACCATCTGCCATCGCGTTTGTCACTGCCTGAGGATCCACCGTGCTGTTTCCACAGTGGCTGCACTGTGGTACGTTCCCACCAACCACGCATGGGCGTTCCAGTCACTCCTCATTCTCATCGACACTTGTTACTCTCTGTGTGAGGGTTTTCAGCCAACATCCCACAGGCTGTGAGGGTGTCACACAGTCGCTTGGGCTGCATTTCTCCATTCAGGGATGCCAGGCACCAACAGGACCATGTTCGTCTGGGCCCTGTGTGTACTCCTTGGGGAATGATCTAGTCTAATCAGACTGGGCGTCTGTTTCTCCTGTTGTCGAGTCGTAAGAACTCTATATATCATGGATATCAGCCCTTTCTCCAGTGTGTTTTCTCCCTGTGCACAGATATCTTCTTATTCTGCTGACTGTCTTCTTAGGAGACACTGGAGGTTTTCATTTTGGCAAGATCCAGTTTATCTACTTTTACTTTTTTTTGCTTGTGCTTTGGCTCTCATATGCCAGAACTCACTGTCAAATCCTGTGCCAGGAAGCCTTCCCCCTGACTTCTCATAGGAGGGTTTTAGAGTTTCAGGTCTAACATTTAGGACCCAGGCCCAGTCGCCAACAGAGACAGCCCCCACCCCACACACACACACACACACAGTTTCACCTGCCAGTGGGGTCCTGCATCTGGCCACATCGGTGGGGACAGACCGACCCGCCCAGGCTGCCTGGGCCTTTCCCCGGTTCCCAGAAGGGGAGGGGAAGCTGAGGATAGACAGATGGGAAGTCACCTGTCTGGGGAAACACCGGCCCTGCAGAGGTTCCTATGGCAACAGTCATACCCCGCAGGAGGCACAGGGGTCCCCAAGGCAGGAGGGGAGGCCCTTGTACTTTCCCAAAGACGGCAAAAGGTAGGCAGAGGTGGCAGCCAGAGCAGCCCTGGCAGCGCGTCTGTGCCATGGCTCCTTCTGGGTGTGAGCTCCCCTTCCTGTACCCCATTTCACACCCTGGGTACCCACCTGCTGGCTTCTCTCTCCTCGGTGGGAGGGGCCCGCCGCACAGCCTTCCTTGAGCCCGCTGCCTAGCATAGAGTAGGTGCTTCATAAACGTGGGCCAAACAGAGGATTCCTCCTAGACTCAAGGTGAGGCTCAGCAGGCTCAGGGTCCCCCACTTCCCCATGGGGGGCAGAGGCCCTCAATCTGGTGGGGCTGCTCCAGACTGGAGACAGGGCCCCTCCCCACCAGGCCTCTCTGGGGCCTATGCCCTGTAGGCTGTGCAGTAGGCCAGCCCGGGCAGGGTGTCTCCAGCCCGTGTTCTCCTGGTCTATCTGGGCAGCCAGTCCCCACCGGCCCAGGAGCCCAGCCACGGGCCTGTTGCCCGTGGGATGTTTCCGCCGCGTTTTGGGCCTAGACTCCGGATCTTATTGGAGCAGACGCAGGGCTGTGCCTGAGGACTGGACGCTGGAGCAGAGACGAAGGCTGGGCCGGATGCTGAGCAGGGAGAGGAAGGAGCGCCCTCCTGCAGCAGGGAGCGGGGGCACATCCAGGCGGGGGTCTCTGCAGCGGTGTCTCCCAGGACCCTGTCGCTGGCAGGCCTCCCCCCAGCTCTGGAGGGCAGGAGATGCTCCTGGGGGTCTTCTGCCAGACTGAGGAGGCCGTGCTGAAGCCCGTGCTCTCCGCCACCCACAGGCTAGATCCGCAGCCACACCAAGACAAGGAGGCGAAGCTGAGTCAGCTCCCTCACACGCCGTGAGGACCAGGCGGGACCGGTGGTGATGGCCGAGTGCCAGGAAGGCACCCCACATGCCGGCCGTAGGCTCCCCAGGAAGACCCTGCCACTGGGAAGTTGGATAAGGCCTGGGGCAACCCTGAGACCACTTCCCGCAGACCTTGTGATCCCCCAGCTTCCGTAGCCCTGACTCTCCAAGGAGCTTCACTGCGGGAGGACCCTGGAAGTCACAGGGACGACACGCAGACCTGTGTCCCCGGGTCTGCCACCTCATCGCCATGCAGATCGCTGGGACAGTATGGGGGAGGACAGTCAGGACACAGGGCATCCCACCAACTGGCCTCCAGGGTCGCTCTGAGAGGCTCGTGGGTTTATTTTCCCTTCGTTGTGGTTAACATTCACAGGTGACCAGGGACACCTGGGGCCAGGCCAAGCTGAGCAGCCTCAGACATCACAGTGTATGCAGCCCATGCCAGCGTCCACTCCAGAACCTGTCACCTTCCCAAGAGAAACTCGGAGACCTTGTCGAGTAACTCGGCCCTTCAAGCCGTGAGGCCAGGACCCCACTCCTGTCCCCTGGTGCAGACTACCCCAGGACCTCACAGACGTCACTCCTGTCCCTTCTGTGGCCTCTCCCATGGCCTCACGTGGTGGGGTCACACAGCTCTGCCCTGTCCTGCTCGTAGCCCCCAAGGGCCAGCATGTTTAGCAGCTGCCAGCACTTCCTCCCTGGTAAGGCCGACTCACATTCCGCCGTGTGCCGCATCCCGTGTCTCCACCCATGAAGAGCCCGGCTCCTTCCTCCCTCAGCCACCAAGCCTGAGGCACCTTGATCCCGGACCTCTGGCCTTCAGGACTGTGGGAAAGGCAGTGTCCTTGCTTGAGCCACACCAGGCTGTGTATGTTGCTATGGCGACCCAAGCCGAGACGAACCCAGACCCAGCCGAGAACAGGAGCCTCATGCACACGAAGACACGTGCACACACAGACAGACAGACATGTGGATGGGAGGGGGCACGTGAACCGGAGGAAGTGGGTACGGAGGGGACTGGGCTGGGGCGACTGGGGCGTCTGCCGGAAGTGGAAGTGGGCTGGCACTCACGGAGGAGCGGGGAGAGGTGGGGAGCTGCTGGGCCGGGAGGGCTGGAGCCAGGTCAGGGAGTGAGGGGTCCACAGCGCAGGGCTCGGGCCGTTGACTGACAGGACGCGTGCCTCCCAGCGCCCTGAGCAGCACCCGTCCCTCCTCCGCAGGTGGAGGCTGATCCGGCCCCAGCCAGGTGCCACCAAAGCCCCTGGCTCCCACAGATGGCCCTGCCAGGCGGGCGGCACTCCCTCAGGTGTCCAGGATGCTCAGACGCCTGGTCCGGAGCCTGCAGCTCAGTGGTCCGGGTCCCGCCCCGTGAGCACGCTCGCGGTCTCCTCCACAGCCACTGTGGTGACGGCCGGCCGGGCCTGCAGGGCCTCCAGGACCACGGCCTCGTCCTCCGCTTTGCGCCTCTTCTGCTGCCGAGCACAGGCAGCCTGAGGACCCGTCTTCCCAGTCGCCCCCACGGGCCTCGAGGGCTCACGTCATCTCACTGTTGTGGATTTGGGCCCAGTGCTCTATCCCGACGGCGCGGCGGCACCTCGGGCCTCAGGCCTCGGGACCCTTGAAGACCCGGGCCCACTGCGCACCCCAAAACATCGACCCTGGGGGGAGGGCAGAGGGCGGGAGAGGACCCATACCTGGACGGAGGTGGTCTCCGTGACCATGTCGCCTGCAAGACAGGCACACATGTCAGGGGAGGGGCCTCGCGTCAGATTGGGGCACAGGCCACGGCCATGGGGGACACACTCCCACTGCTCCCTGTGTGATCTTCCCCCAGACATTTGCCCTCTGGGGGCAAGGTGAGGTCACCTGTGTTGGGGACTTCTAGCCCAGGAGTCCCAGGACAGGTGAGAAGATGGGGGCGCCCTCCCCTCCCCAGTGGCCATGCCTGAGTACATAAGGACCCCTCATCCGTCCTCACGTGAGCACTTCAGGAGGAGGGTCCCGCCCACCCGACAAGCAGGTGCCCAAGGGTCAGGTGGGAAGGGAGCCTGGGCCTCCCCACCTGCCTGGGAGCCCACTACCTCCCTGCCAGAGCCCAGGGGTGAGGGCGCAGTGGCGTCTGCTGACTCCAAGCTGGAGAGGTCAGCCACCTCCCCTGGGATGTCACAGTTTAGTGCATCCCCCTGTGGGCCGTGCACAGGCCCTCTGGAGCCCCAGTGTGGACCCTGGCCCAGGAGGCCTGGTACAGCACAGGTGGCCAGGGCAGGGCAGATGACTGGAGGAAGGAATGAATGAAGGAAGGAATGGCCCTAGTCATTCCTTGGTGGGGACACAGCCCTGTCCATGGTGGTGCAGCCATGGGCCCACGGACCCAGAGGCCCTCCCAGCAGAGTCCAGTCCACCCGGTCCTGTGTCTCCACAGCACTGGAGGTAGACGGGGCCTTGGGGTCCGTGGAGAGAGAGGCCAGGGGTGTCAGGGGCTCCTCGGCCAGGGGTCTTCCTCCACATGGATCCCAGAAGGGCTCAGGGGCAGCCTCCCAGGCTGGGAGGGACAGGACTGCTGAGGGTCCCAGAGATGTGGCGTGGGGCTTGAACCCGATGGAAACAGGTTGCTCACCCTGTGACGCCATCCTCTTCCACAGTGTGTAGACTATGATGACGGGGACCAAGATGGACACGACGACGATAATGGTGATGAGCCACGCAGGCAGCTCCCCGGAGGGTCCAGGACCTCCTGCAGTCATGGGCCCGCTGCATCTGCAGGAGGGAGCGAGACGCTGGGGGTAGCCATGCCAGATGCCCACCCCGCCCAGGGATCCCAGTTCACAGGGGCTGAGAGCAGGGACGGCAGTGGGCAGGAGGTCGGCTGGCATGGCGGCAGGGTGGCAGCTCCAGGATGTGACCTCAGGTCCACTGACTTTTCCAAACCCCATGATGGGGACACGGAGGGAGGGTAGGAGGGGCCGGCAGGGGAGATGGGGCAGCAAGCAGGGAGCCAGGAGAGGGGAGGGAGGAGCCAGGTGAGTGGGGAAAGCAGGGGACAGGCAGTTCAGAGGGTGGAGGGAGAGCGGGAGGAGGAAGGGAACAGCTAGAGCCAGAGCTCGAGACCGATGGGACACAGCTGGGGGGAGGGCGAGGAGGGCAGAGAGGACAGCACCCCTCCTGGGCAGCCACGCCTGCCCATGCCCCACTCCACCCAGAGACTGCAGGCTCCTCTCTAAGACTCTGAGGTCCTGACTCAACGCTGGGGACCGGGATGGATTGAGGGTCTTCACTTTGGGAACTGCACCTTGTGGCCTCCAGAAGCCCAGGGAATGCCCCATGGCCCTGACAGCCAGAGACACCCCCCCACCCCCGCCGCCAACCGCAGGGGACAGGAGCCCTGGCGGCAGCATCCTTCAGGTCTGCTCCCGGGAAAGCCCCACCCCAGCCTCCAGAAAGCTCGAATCCTGCTGACACGTCATCCTGGGTGAATGTGACAGGTGACCTGGGGAACCCCTGAGGCTCTCCTGGTTGTCGGCGTTGGACCGTGGTACTGCCCAGGGTGGAGCCCGCAGCCTCATGTCTCCCCGGGAGCAATGTGGACCCCTCCCCAGGGCATGGGCTTAGACCACTGGGGTCACCTACGTGGTCCAGGGCTGACATTCCTGCAGAGACCTGTGGGGAGAGAAGGTTCCAGTGGGGAGCATTGACTCTCAGTACCTGAGTGACAGAGGGGCAGGCAGAGGGGCAGAGGGCACAGGCCAGGGGTAGGCTTCTCTCTCAGTCTGGGGCTGCATCCCCCGACTTCCCTGACCTGGCTGCTCTGCCGAGTCAGGGGCACCTGGGGGCCGAGCCGGCCAAGGGAGCCTTGGGTGAATGGTGGCTCTAGCTCGCCTGGACATGGACAGATCAGGGCTCCCCGAGGCCAGGCCCCTCTCTGCCCTCACCCCACGTGTGGTGGAGGCTGCCCAGCCCAGTGTCCAACAGGAGCAGGACCCTCACTCATTTCAAACTCCAGGTCAGGCCCTGAAGCTCAGGCTCCCTGCCTGGAGTCTGAGAGGGAGGCCCGGGGCTCAGGAGGCCCAGAACAAGGAGGTGGGAGCACCCAGGGTGGTCTTCCCCTGCCCACCCTCCCGACCCCTTCATGGTCCCTCCCCTGCTGCTGCGGGTGACAGGGCTGGGAAGGGTGAGCCTGGGGCTGGCCGAGATTCTGCCCCATCAGCGACCCTGACTGGCCATGATGTCCAGGGATCCAGGTGGGATGCAGGCTGGGGACCTGGGTAGATTTGGGGGTCGTATCTGACCCCTGCTGGCTCACCTGCCTCCCACAGTCCCTGGCCCAGGCGTGCTGGTGGCATGAGGCCGGCATGCAGCACATTGGCCCTCATCCTCGAGGTCGCAGAAGTGGCCCAGGCGGCAGCCACACACGGTGTTTTCTGTCGTGGAGCAGTTCCGGCTGGCAACCAGGCCCATGTCTGGGGGAGGGCAGGAGCTGAGCATGACCTGGGGCAGGCCAGGTCTCTGGTGGGATGCCTGGCGCTGTCTGAGTGTCTGGGCCCCTGAAAGTTGCATCCCAGGCTCAGCCAAACACAACACCCTGAAGGGCTCCACGGGGGGGGGTGCTCCAGGGGACAGCAGCAGCTGCAGAGGTGACAGGGGCCTTCTGGAGGATCCCGGGAGAGGATGGCCTCGGGGAAGCCGATCTTCTGCCCAGACAGACCCAGGAGGAAACTGCACTGCACGGTCAGCTCCAGGGAAGGCCCCAGCAGGCAGGTGTCCCCATGTGCCCGCCCCTGGACATCTACTCCCTCAGACAAGCCTCCCATCTCTGCAAACCAGGCCATTCAGGTGACAGAGGCAGCATGGAGAGGGCCTTGTCCTTTAACCAGGCAGATGGGGTGGCCCCTGGGGCTGTGCTCTGGCCCTGGGCCCCTCCCCAGGGAAGCCTCACCTCCATCCATGCCCCAACCCTCACCCAATCACACAGGTGCTTTCCCAAGACTGGAAACTGTGAGGGCAAGTTGAGGGGAGAGCCCCAAATCTCGTACTGCGTGTGCCTCAGGGCATTCCAGCCCACTCCTCACTCATGTCCCTCCCCCAGTGCCTTCCCCTGAGACCTTGAAGCCGCTGGTGCCCCAGGTATGGGCAAGCCTGTGGCCTCCAGGGAGCACTGACTGGTTGCTGAGCCCTGGCCTGGCTGATCCGTTGGGGGGGCTGAGCTGTCTCAGCCTGGCCTTCCCCTCCCTCTGCAGCCCCTAGGTCTGCCTTCTGCCTCACACCCCCATTTCCCCCCCCACCTGACTGTAGCGACTCATCAGTCACAGAAGGAGGGTCTGGAGGCTGAGTCTGGTTCTGCTGTTGGGACCTGGGGGTGCTGTGAATGACTGGGTCTCAGTTTCCCCGCCTGCAAAATGGGTAGTCACCTGCTCTGCCCCCTCGTGAAGTGAGGCCAACACCGACCACACATCTAAGACAGTGTCTGGAGCTCCAGCTCTCCTGGGGACAGTACAGGGTGTGGAGACAGAGCTGTGGTCTGTTTCCCCTTGCCCTCTGCCTGCACCAGGAGGCCACAGCCTCCAGATGACCCTTTCCCCAAGGTCACGTGGGGACCCAACATTTAGAGGAGGAAGGGACGGGAGAAGACACTGGCCCCGGGTGCTCAGGGAAGGCTGCTGAGTCCCACCCAAGACCCACTGGACAGGTAAGGAAACTGAGGCACAGAGTGGTCAGGTCACCCACCCTGGTCACCCAGCAGGAGAAGCCAAGGATGAAGGCCAATGGCCAGGGGCTGAACTCAGGACGGCCCAGGTGACAACGTGGCAGGTGAGGACACTGATCCCCGCTTGGGTTGAGACAGGTGTGGACAGATGCCTAAGTTTTCCTTGAAGGTGTCCCCTGCAGGGTGTCCTGTGGAGGTGGGGATGGCCCTGTAGAGGGGCGCTGGGCATCCTGGTGCTTAGGGCAGGATGGGCCCGTGGGGTCAGACATCTTACCGGGATCACACATGCGGCACGGCAAACACTTGCTCAGGCCATTGTGGTGGGCGATGAATGTCCCCGGGATGCAGGGCACACACACGGTGCCTGTCAGCTCCCCGCAGGCCTGCTTCACGCGGTAACCTGAGGCTCGGAGGGTGGGAAGCTTCTCAGGGCAGTGAGAGCCCCGCAGAGCCCACCCGCCACTCTCACGCGGAACCCAAGCAGGGGGACCCCCGCTGTTCCCTAATGGACACGTATTGCCTGCTGTCTTCCAGGCCTGGACCTAGGCCGGGGGAAGCTGGAAAGGCCTAGAAGACTGTGGGGGTCCTGAGACACCCAACCTGGCTCCAGCTCGCCACCCTGGGACCTTGCCCCTCCCACCTCCTTGCAGCGTGGCCTCTGGGGCGGCGCGTCTGGGCTGTGAGGTTGCCCCAGGGGCCTCAGGTCCTTGTGGTCTGTGTCCCTGGGCCGGGGCTCCAGGCCACCCGGGGGTGTAGGAGCAGAAAGAGAGGATTCCCTGGGCGGGGGTGGCAAGAGTGCCTGCCCTCAGAGCTCCTGGGACCAGCCCCTGGGCTGTGCCTACCTGGACTGCACTTGGGGCAGCACCCATTGCCCGACGGGTACTCCTCCTCCTTGCAGGAGAGCAGAGCCAGGGTGGGGTGGGGGGATCCCAGGAGGAAGAGACACAGCGCCTGTGGGGGGGTTGGGACAGGTGTTGGGTGCTGCCCCTGTGAGCTCCCCTAGGCTCGGCCACAAGGCTCAGTCTCCCCCCTGTGCAGTGGGAAAGCCCGGCCCCGGGGTTGGCAGTGTCCTGGTAGGGATGACACTGGCAGGCCCAGGCCAGGCGCAGGAACCAGCCTTGAGGTCCCCAGGTGGGGTGGAGCCCGCCCCTCCCCTGGCCTGCATGCCCCTGCCTGGAGCTCAGGGCCCCTGTGAACCAGCAGCTGCCCTCGCCAGTGACCACGTCTCTGGCCCGGGAAGGCGGCGGGGATGGAGTCCCGATTCCTGGGCTGACTCTGCTGGCAGTCAGGGGCCCCAAGGGCAACCGGCTGGGCAGCAGGAAAGCCACAAGGGCAATGGGGAGTTTCCCAGGTCCAGCCCTTGGGCCCGGATCCCCACGGCACAAACACGGCTCATCACCAGGGCCAGGCTTCAGGGAGACTGACACCTGCTCCGGGGCCCTCCCAGAGTGACCTGCCGAGGAGGCACTCACCTCCTGCCAGCAGGCACTCGCCAGCTGCCCCTGCTTGAGTTGGGGGGAATGGGAGAATCACCGGCAAGAGGTCTGCAGGCGGAGCTGCGGCTCTCTGGCCCATCCTCCTCCGTGGAAGCCAGTGAAGGGGCCCCAGGCCAGCCTAGAGAGCTGAGCTGGGCAGCTGGGTACCCAGACAGGGCAAGGGCCTGGGGCAGAGGAGACAGGGGGAGCCCAGTCGGAACCGGGGACCGGGAACCTTGGAGCAGACAGGAAGCGGGGGGCTCACCAGCCTCATGATGTCGGCTCTGGGCGCCAGTCTCCACTGGGTCGGCTCCCAGCCTCGAGGAGACTCCATGTCCCTCCCTGGACGCCTCAGGCCCTGTCGGGCAGCCCAGTTATTTGGCCAGCAAACTGAGCTTTCGCGCGGGGCCTCAGTGCCATGACCAACGCTAACAGAAAGGGAAAGAGAAACCAGGGAGGCTGTGGGAGGCTTCGCTAGGTGGTTAACCCTAACAGGTTGAGGTGGAAGAGGGCGTGGAGAGGGCGGAGGCACCGTGGGGGGAGGTGGGGTGCAGTGCGGGGCTGGCCCGGGCGGTCCCGAGGAGCCAGAGCCCCCGGGACCCTGAGCCTGCCCTCCACACCATCCCAACCGCGGGCCTTCCTAAGGAGGTGCCCCAGAATGGCGTCCACGCCCCACACAGAGAACCCCAGCTGCTCCCCTGCAGCCCTAATCGGAGCTCTCACTGCACAAGACACCCTCGTGTTTTCCTGTTCCTTCTTCCGCAATGAGCCAACTTCCCTCCGAGTACACAGCCTCTGGGGGCTGGTGGAGGCCAAAGTCCCCGCGGAGCTGACAAAGGCGGGAAGACGGCTGCCTAAGCTCCCATGGCCTCCTCTGGCCCAGCCGGGGGCGGGGGGGCAGTAATTCTTGTTCCCATTTCCCAGATGGGGACCCTCAGCACCCTCACATGCCATCTCGTGGCCCCTCGTGACAGCACACACACCCTGGGATTTCCTTCCTGCCACCGGACCCTGCGTCCCCAGGCTCCTGCCTGCCCTGCTGTCCTGACAACCGCAGGCCCAGCCCCCACCACGCCCAGGGACCGCCCCTCAGCCAGCCCACCGCCGGAGGCCCAGCTGCCCCAAGCCTCAGCCTGTCCCGGCTTTGGACATGGCCCCTCTGCAGGGTCAGCCACCCCTCACCCACCCCTGAGGGACAGGACGGTGTGATTCATGCTCTCCTCAGTCTCTAGGGGGGGAGTCCACGGAGTGGCCAGTCACAGATCTCGCAGGACCTGGGACAGGACCCTACACTAAGATGTCCCAGCACACAGTCCACAGACGCTGGGACTCAGCCTGGGCTGCCCGACGTCCCCAGCAGGGTCACACACTGGGTAGGCCTGGCGTAGCCACCGGTGCGGTCACTGCCTAACTGCACTCCTGGAGGCTTCCGGGGAGGAAGACCAGGAGCCAGGGAAGGGACAGGCAGGGATGAAGCTCTGCGGATGGGGTAGGCGTCGCCTTAGTGCTGGGCCGAGCGTCCCCGGCGCCAGAGGCAGGTCCACCACTGGCCACCACCCCAGGAAGACCCGCTGGCAGACCTCCTCCCTGCAGGCACCCCCACCCCCCACACAACACAGGAGCAGCTGGCAAGTCCCCGTGGCAGGAGGTGAGCACCTCCCGGCAGGTGTCTCTGAAAATGCCCCAGAGCAGCTGCCACTCTCCCCACAGCCTGGCCCTGGTGATAAGCTCAGAGGCACTGCTCAGAGGCAGTGTGGGGACCGGGCAGCCCCTGGGACATGGTGTCCCTGACGTGCCCAGCATACAGATTCCTGTCCCCAGCATGGGGGGGTCTGTGAGAGGGTGCCCCTGTACGGCCCAGTCTAACATTCAGCTGCTTCCCTCGTCATTGATCAGATACAAGAGGCAGAAAGCTGGGAGAAGGAAGGAGCTTCATTCTGATACCATGGGATCTGGGAACAGGCTGTGTAGCCACCAAAGTCTGTTCCTTTAAGCAGAGTTCTCATCCAGTATTTTTAATAAAGCATACAGTTTCTTGTCTTTTTCCACTACTGATTAATAACGACTACAAGTCTTGTGGCCATTACGCAGTTTCTTTCTTAATCAGGATTTAGCCCCCAAACAGTTACTGTCACACACCGGTGCTCAGAGGACATCATTCCTGCCATTCTTCTAAGTTACAACGACCTTGAACAATTTGGGGCTGCGTACTTTCCAGTTGGTTACAGTGTTTTGCTTATTCTGGGAGTCCCGGTTCACAAGGCTTAACTAAACATCGTACGTAAAATTAATACAAAGACATGAAAGAAAGCCGTTGTCATTTAGAGACTAGGGGAACAGATGTTTTCTGAGTTTTAGAAAGTGTCATCAGTGCCCATTTCTCATCTAGGTCCGGCGGAGGCTTGTCCAGGAACGTGCAGTCTTGTGTGTGTGTGTCTCCTGCTTACCAGGGGGCTCGGTGCAGATGGCTGTGTTCCCGTCAGTACCAGCCACAGTTATGGATCCAAGGACAGCGAAGTGGGGGGCTAGGAAAAATGTTCACTTTTAAATTCAAATGGCCTCTACGATTAGCCCAACTCAGCTTAATCAACGTTTCTAAGTCTTTTCTAAATGACTGTTTTACTATAACACAAAATGGCCTCTTTTCAGCCTGCAACACCCCCACCCGCTATTTCCTGGGTACACTCATGCCGTCTGCCTTAGGCACCCCGTGCCTGGAATGCCTCCCAGCAGTGCCCCCCGCCTAAGAGCCAGGAAGTCCCGCCAGGGGAGAAACCCTGCTGCCTGAGAGTTTGAGGGGGCTCTCGTCCCTCCCACCCCACCCACCCCCAGCCCCAAGGGTGCTCCAAGGACTAGGAGGGCTGGAGGGTTCCAAGAAAGGAGACAGCCCCTCTACTGGGAGCAGGCCCCCAGGGATCACCCCCACCCAGGTCCCAGTTCCCCCCTCCCATAAGATACACCCTCAAGTGTCATCTCATGCACCATGCACCAGTGGGGAAACTGAGGCATGGTGAGGGACAGGATTTACCCACAGGCACCAGGGAGTCTCAGTACCTGGCGAGTCCCTCCCCCTGGCTCCCCATCTCAAGGCTTGCGAGGTCTGGGCCAGAGCTCAAGGATGCTGCTTGTGCCAGGTCTTGGCTGACATGTCACCTCTTCCCTGAGGCCTTCTCCGATGACTGAATTCAAACCCTGTCCCCCTTCCTGCCCCGCACGTCCCTCGACCTCTGCCCTCTGACCCCTTTCTCTCCATTGCCTGCTTATGATCCGCCCGCCTCCTGTGAATGCGCCTCCTGGGCCTGGGACCTCAGCTCCTTTGAAGCCAGGAGAAAGGCCACAGCTCCCGTCCCCACATCCAGTCATTCATTCTCTCTCACTCATTCATTCAGCACGGATGTTTGCAGCCCGCATCACTGGTCAAGCTGGGGCCCGTGGGATTCAGGGAGCCAGGGTCCTCGGTGAGGAAAAGGCAGACCCAAGAGGCCTGCGCTAGGGTCTGCCCGGCCTGCCACCTGTTCCCATGGCTACTGTCACTACTGGATGTCATCCCCCTTCACCCTGAGACCCTCAAGAGTCAAGCAGGGAGGGAGTAGCAGACCCCCAGGCCCGGCTCCCATCGGAGTCTTCATGGCTCCTGGACCAGGACATTCCCGGGGGTGGAGATGGAGTCTGCCCCAGGCTTCTCCTTCCTGCACCCAATGACCTGGATCCTGAGACCCAGAGCCCTCCCTCTCCTGTGGCACCAGGACCCACCCAGAGACTCACTAGATGCCGCAGGGGGCCGTTTATCACACACTCAGGACCTGGGCCAGGCAGGGGCTGTGGGAATGCTCTGTGCATACCTCCCCAGTGCGGTAGGGAAACTGAGACTGACTGTCTATGTCACGGACACTCACTTGGAGACTGGGCCCACCTGCCTGGGCTCTGCAGCAGCTGCCGAGCCCTGGGCCTCACGCCCGCCTGGGGTCCAGCCTCCTCCCGGCTGGCCTCCACACAGTCCCGGCCTGGGCTCCACAGGGCAGCCTGGCCCTGGGTGTCACCCCCACACCCCAGCTTCCCAGGACCGTCCTCAATGCACTGTCTGGAAATCCCCGTGACATTTCCCCTTTCTCTGAACTGGGAGTGTCTGCGCATTGAGGGGAAACAGGGGTTGTGGGAACCCTAGTGCTTGAGCCTGGCCCTGGAGAGGGGCAGGGCAGGTCCTGAGGCCCACCCAGGGGCTCCTCTTCGACTGCTCTGTGTTGGAGGCTGGCCTCAGCTTCCCCTATTCTGTGTGGATCCTGGGCTGAGCAGTGGTTCAGGAGCCAAGAATTTGTCCTGGTCATGGTCTAGGAGCCTAACTCCTACAGTGGTGTGATGAGGAGAGCTCTCAGAGTGGGCAGCACATGCCATGTGGGGCTCTGAAGGACGAATAGGAGCCTGTTGGGAAACAGGGTGGGAAGGGCATTCTCTGAGAAAGGGCATAGGTTGAGCATTGCTGCAGAGAGGAACTGGGGTCCACCGTTGGAGAGGGGCAAAGGGGGACAGGAGGCAGTGCCAGCCGTGGCCCATCCCAGGAGGGAGGCTGAGACACCAGGCGCATCCTGTACTCGGGAGACTGTGCAGATGTCAGCCTGGTGCAGAGGGTGCGCCAGAGCAGACAGAAGCTTGCCAAGGAGGCTCTGGGGTCACCTGTGTAGGCACCCCGAGAGGTGAGGGTGGCCAGGGAGGGCTGGAGGGTGGGGATCAAGGACTCAGAACTGTGAGCCACACCCTGTCGAGGGACCATCATGGGCAGGCCGTTTTGAGGTCGGGAAGGCCAGTTTGAGGTCAACAGTGAGATGTTTACTTCCTCACATTGTTTGTCCAGAAACTTCCTCACACGAAGCTGAAGAGGTGCCCGCGTGGACCTGCCCTGCAACTTCCCACCAGCCAAGAGCACTGGACAGCCCACTCCCAGGACTGCCCGCAAAACACTGTCTGGAAACCCCCGGTGACATTTCCCCACCAGGGAACCGGTGGCATGGCCTCCCCATGACTGAGGACACATCCTGGCTTGCCCTCCAGCCACAGAATCTCGAAACTGAGAATACAGGAATCGCCAGTTTGCAGAGCTGAGCATGGGAACCATGACCCTGAGAGAAGGGACCAGGGCAGCGGAGCCCAGCCATTATCTGGCGCTGGTCTGAAGGCACAAATGACCAGAAGAGCAGGGAGGGGGTCCAGGTAGCCAGGGGGTCCTGCCAGGCTCAGGAGGTGGTCAGAGCTCAGGAATGCATGGGCAGAGGGACCCAGGTCGATTGCCAGGGGGGAGGGAGCCGCACAGACAGAAAGTGCCAGAAATCCACATGAGGGTCCCTGAGTCATTGCTGAATGCCACACCCTGCATATAGGGAATAAAACGCAAACCTCTGGGCCCCAAGTCCCAGGGAGCTGCAGGCTGAGTGGTCTCCAGAACTCACAGGTGGAAGACTGTGGGGTCTGAGTAGCCCTAATGGAGGCCCTGTGGACCTTGGGCCATCAGTGGACACCTCAGAAAGTCCTGACCTGGGACACAGGGCCACATCTTACCCGGAGTAAAGGCCGCTCTAGTCCAGCATCAAAACCAACTTCAAAAAAGACCAAAGGAGGCCAGGTTCAGTGGCTCAGCCTGTAGCTCCACACCTGTAGTTCCAGCTACTTGGAAGGCTGAGGCGGAAGGATTGCCGGAGCCCAGCAGGTCAAGGCTGCAGTGGCCGGGAGCAGCCACTGCACTCCAGTCTGGGCAACAGAGTGAGACTCCAACTCAAAAAAAAAAAAAAAGACCAAAGTAGGCCAGGCTCAGTGGCTCAGCCTGTAATCCCAGCACTTTGGGAGGCCTAGGCTAGTGGATTGCCTGAGCCTGTGGGTTCAAGACCAGCTTGGGCAACTTGGTAAGACCTCATCTCTCCAATAAATAAAAAATTAGCCGGGCGCAGTTGCGCACGCCTGTAGTTCTGGCTACTTGGAAGGCTGAGGCAGAAGGATTGCCAGAGCCCTTGAGTGTGCCACTGCACTCCAGCCTGGGTGACAGAGTGAGGCTCCAACAACAACAAAAAAAAAGCTAACCAGGCAGCTCGGCTCCAGGCCACGCATGCGGCACCCCTGAAGGAAGAGCCCCCAGGCAATCCAGGTGATCAAAACAGTCTGAGCGCGATGTCCAACATCAAATGCAAATTACAGACATGCCAAGAAGCAGGAAAATGCGGCCGAGAACAAAAACTAAGTCAGTAAAGCAGATTGGAGAGTGACAGCCATGACGGAATTACCAAACAAGGAACCAAAATTAGTTAGAACACACTCGAAGGGAGACATGAACACAGTGAGAGGAATGGAGACTTCAGGGAGAATCGTGTGGGCCTGTGCAGAATGTGAAGTGGTCACGATGCATGGACGCACCATGGGCTCGGCCCTCTGCGACTAAGCTCCTCTCCCACAGTCTGGAAGCTGAAGTCCAAGATCGGGTTTGGTGGGCCTGACTCTCCTGGAACCTGGCCCCAGCTTGCAGATGGCTGCCTTCTCGCTGTGTCCCGCCACGGCCTCTTCCCTGCGAGCCCTCTCTGCATACCCACACCTCCTCCTCTCACTGGACGCCAGTCCTCACAAGCTCAGGCCGACACGTAAGACCCCACTGACTAGCCCTGTCTTTAACGCCTTGTCTCTTTTTTTTTTTTTTTTTTTGAGTTGGAGTCTCACTCCGTTGCCCAGACTGGAGTGCAGTGGCTCTCCCGGCCACCGCAGCCTCAACCCGCTGGACTCCGGCGATCCTTCCGTCTCAACCTTCCAAGTAGCTGGAACTATAGGCGTGCCCTACCATGCCTGGCTGATTTTTTTATTTATTGTAAAGATGAGGTCTTGCCAAGTTGCCCAGGCGGGTCACGATACCGCGGGCTCAGGCAATCCACTCACCTCAGCCTCCCAAAGGCACGGGATTACAGGCTGAGCCACCGAGCCCGGCTAATGCCTTGTCTCTTAATCCTGTCCTACTCCCAGACATGATTTTGGAAGGACACGATTCAGCCAGGACCAGTAGGATTAACACAGATGACTAGTCGAGACAATGACAGTGAACTTAAAGATACAGTAAAAGGAGCTGCCCAAAATGAAATAGGGCAGAGAAGATGAAATGAACATATTCTCAAGACTGCCCTGGAAATACCCAGCTGCCTGGCAGAAACATAAGGGTCCCAGGGAAAGACGAGAGGCTAGAGCAGAAGAACTACTTGAAGAAGTCACAGGTAACATTTTTGTATATTTGAAGGAAGCTGTAAACCCACAAATCCAAAAGGGTGAACAGACCCCAAGAAGGAGAAAGAGAAGGGATGGTGAGGAGCGCTGAGATTCCTGAAGACGGTCACAAAGGAAACCTTACATCAGTCTCAGATACCTACGCTGCACGTCAAAGAAGCAACGACGAGGGTCACGCAGACGTGTCCCCAGAAGTCACACAGGTCAAGAGGTGATGAGAAAATCTTCAAAATGCTAAAAAGAATAGTTCAGCTTTGAATTCTAGACACAGTGAATCCACTGGTCAAACATGGCCTGGGCTGGATAGTGCACTTATAGTCCCAGCACTTTGGGAGGCCAAGGCAAGAGGATCACTTGAGCCCAGGAGTTCGAGGCCAGCCTGGGCAACATAGTGAGACTCCACCTCTTCAAAAAGTAAACAAAAAAAATGAATGGCGGCAAAATGAAGACTAGAACTCAGATCTCCTAGCTGAGAGTACCCATCACCCGCAGACTTGCATGACAAGAAACGTTCAAGAACTCCCTTCAAGCACAAGGAACTTGCTCTGAGTGAAAATGGGAATCTACTCAAAGGAATAAAGAGTGAAAGAAGTGGCAAACATGGAGGAAACATGAGACTTTTATTCTCATGGTTAAATGTCTTCACAAACAATAAAATGCTTCCAGCAAAAACACCAGCAGTGAGTTGTGGTGTTTATACATGTCCAGGCTGAGTGGACGGCGACAGCAGGAGGGCTGGGAGGAGAAGGGCCACAAAAGCACATATTATTTATTTTTCGGTTGGAGTTTCCCTCTTTTGCTCAGGTCGGAGTGCACTGGCATGGTCACAGCTACCACAGCCTTCACCTACACACACAGATGTGCACGAGGGATCCTGCCGCAGCCGCTCTATTAGCGAGACATGCAGATGAAATGAAATACTAAAGACAAAAATCAAAGAGACGGCAGGAAGGGAGAAAACAAAGAGCAGCAAATAATTAGCCAGAGGAAGCCAGCGCAGCGGCTCACGCCTGTCATCCCAGCACCTAGGCTCTGCAATAAATCAAAAAGTGAGCTGGGCGTGGCAATGCACACCTGTGGTTCCAGCTACTCGGGAGGTGGAGGCAGAAGGATCGCCTGAGCCCAGTAGGTGAAGGCTGCGGTAGCTGTGACCATGCCAGTGCACTCTGACCTGAGCAACAGAGGGAAATTCCAACTGAAAAATAAAAAATGTGCTTTAATTTAAATATTTTTTTAAAAATTTAGCAAGATGACAGGTCCAAATCTAACCATGTAGGTAAAGACTTTGAAGGTGAATGGTCGAAATACTCCAACTAAATACAGAAATTGTCACCTTGGATACAAAACCAAGACCCAGCTGGAAGCTGAGGACCAGCAGCCCGCCCGACAATGAAAACCAGGGACTGGTCAGGAGGAAGAGAGTGGCCACTAGAAATCACAAGTCAGACCTGCAGAGACAAGGGAGCCGTTGCGTCCACATGGGGCATCCACACCACAGAACTCGAGTGTCGGGAAGATGACAGCCAAGCCAGTCAGACTGTGTGAGTCCCAGTGTGAATGAGTGAATGTATGGGAAATTTTGTGTATGTGCTGGTGAGTGAGTGAGTGAGTGTGTGAGTGGCTGACTTAGTGAGGGGTTGGGAGCTAGCAGCCAGGGCTCTCCTAGTGAAGCAGCTAGTGCCGCAGCTGCTAGGCTTGGATTCAAGCGATTCCTGGGACACAGAAGCCAAGCGCCATTTTTTTTTTTGAGTTGGAGTCTCACACTGTCGCCCAGACTGGAGTGCAGTGGCCGCTCCCGGCCACTGCAGCCTCGACTTGTTGGGTTCCGGCGATCCTTCCGCCTCAGCCTTCCAAGTAGCCGGAATTATAGGTGTGTGCTACCACACCCGGCTGATTTTTTTAATTTATTGTAGAGATGAGGTCTCGCTGCCCAGGCGGGTCTCAAACCCGCGGGCTCAGGCAATCCACTCACCTCAGCCTCCCAAAGGCGCGGGATTACAGGCTGAGCCACCGAGCCCGACGCCATTTTTTTTTTAAATCAGCAAAACGCTTCCTGGGAGGAAGATGCTGGGAGAGACTGACTAAGTAGGGGCTCATGAGCAGTGCTGCAGCTGCTCTACTTGGTGCCTAGCACTTCCCGGGTCACAGAAGTCGAGAGCCTTTTTTTTTTAAATGGACAAAAGTTTTCCTGTGAAGAAGTGGCGAGGAGAGACTACCGGCTTCAGGCTCTGCTCACTCCTGCAGCAGGAAAGACTGCCAGCTCCAGGATTTGCCTCACCACTGCGGCGCCTGGCCAGACACTGGCAGCAGAGGCTGCGGAGGGAACCCAGAGACAGAGTCCCACTGGAGAAGACAAAAGAGGTACCCTGCCACCATCGGGAAAACAGGCAGAAAATTGCTCTGACTTGCTCACCACGGAGCAGCAGACCTGATCTTCGTGACCGGCAGATCAGCTACTCAGGGATTGGTGGTGACCCAGAGGGAATATCCTGAAAGCACAAACTTCAGAGGGACCTGAGGAGTGCTGAGTCTCAGGCACCCCGCCCCCTACCCTGATCCAGCCTTGGTACAAAGGTTGTGGCCAGAAAAGAGCAAGGAGGAACGCCAAAGAAATCAGGGGTGAGTCTGGGGTGGACCCAACCCTCCTCCTCCCCAGCAGTCCCCTGAATGTCAGACCCACACAGCTGGGGCACGACTGAGAGGGACGAACCCAGGCAGAGCCTGACGACAGCTGCAGTAGGAGAACTCCATTCCAGGATGCGCCTGGCTGGGGAAGAGACCATCCTGCGCCTCTCCACCAGAGGGGATCTCCCTGACCATATGAGAGTGGGAAGGGAGGACTGCAGCCCCAGCCACCCCCACTGCCCCTCCTCCTTCCCTGCTCCAGATACTGGGGAGAGAGAGAAAGAGGTGGATGCCCTGCAGGAGACAGCAGAGAAGCAGAGAGGAACAATTATAGAACCTGCCACAAGAGAGCAGAGGTTTTTTTTTTCTTGTTTTAATTTAAATATTCTCTTAAATTTTTAAAAATTGCTTGCCTGTTTGTTGGTTCTTCTGTTTTTTTAAATAGTTTTCCTTTGTGCAGGAATGTGTATGTGAGAGTTTGATCTGTGTCCCCCTTTTTTTCTTTTTTCTGTTCTTTTCCTCTTTCTTCTTTTGTTTTTTGTTTTCTGTTTATGTGTGTGTGTGAATGACTGAGTGTTCATCTTTCAGTTTTGTTGCTGTTGTTGGTTTGTTTTTGCTCTTTTGTTCTTCTCTTTTTATTTATATATTTGTTTGTTTGTTTTTTAGATTGAGGTGTGTGTGAATATATGTGTGAGGGTTCAGTCTGAATTCCTTTTTTTTTTCCTGGTCTTTCTGTTTTTCTTCTCCATTCATTTTGTGCTAGGTGTGTGTGTGTGTGTGTGTGTTTAGTTTTCCTGGTTTTCTGTTGGGTTTTTTTGCTTGTTTCACTTTGTTGTTATTCCAGTTAGTTTTGGGGGGATGTGTGTACGTCTGTGTGTGTGTGTTCAATTGTTTTTTGCTTTGGTTTCTGCTTTCATTGTTTTGTGGGGGGTTTTCATTGTTTTTTAATTCTTGTCCATCTTATTTCCTTCTGTTTTTCTCTGTTCTCCTCATTGCTATTACTGTATCTTGGACTCAGGGGGTATACACACATACCCATTGCATCATCATATAGAGTGGTGGTGGGGAGTGGGTCTCAGGGAATACATACCACAGTCAGTGAACATTGTGATTTGCAAGTAGTTTCTGAATCCTAGCTCCCCATCCCCTACCCTATTCGACTTTAAAAACTTCAAGAGATGGCAAGGCTTCCCACCCATAATCCTGTTTCAAAATAGAACAAATCCAGAGCCCAGGTCAGGGAAGAATAGAGGACTGAGCAAACATCAGAAGTGAAAACCTCTCCCATTGACACTGAATAATGGAACTAAAGAGAAAAGCAAGAGATCTGTCACAAATGAAGGAAAGTCAACGGAAGACCACAGGTAATTTCAAGTGTAACAAAGAGAAAACTGCTGAGAAATCAGACTTCTTAGCCCAAACAATGGAAGTCACCAACGACTGGCCTCAGAATACAACAGGGATTAGATAATGGATGGAAAAAGTGAATAAGACTCAAGAAAAACAAGATGCAACACTGAAAGAACTTGTAACAGAGATTTTGGTATACCACAGAACCCACACCCAACCCCAAGCCCACTGGAAAAAGACTGCAGGCCTTCCCAGAGATCAGGACCCAGACTGGGTGTCCACTTCACCACCTGCATCTGCCATGGTCCTGGAGGTCCTTGCCAGTGCAATATGGCAAGAAAACAAAATAGAAGGCACATAGGCTGGACAGACAGGAACACAGTGCTGCTTCTTACAGAGAATGTAGTCACGAATTACCTTCTTAGCACATAATTGCTGGAATATCTGATAAACATGAGGGAGGAGAAGGGACCTCACCTCACCTGATTGAAAACAACTCAGTGGAAACAGACAGGAGGCCTTTGAGTGTAGGAGCTAAGACATTCACTAAAGGGTTAAGTTTATGTATCAAAGTCACAGGAGGCAAGGCCAACATTATAAAAAATAAACTTTGGAATTTGATGTTTAAGAGCAAGAACACACTAGCATGGAAAAGCATGACATGACAAAATGTGCAAGGCCTGTAAAAATGTTGCTGGGAGAAGCCAGGAAGGCCCATCACTGGAAAGGCTTGTTGTGCCGATAAACTGGAAGGCTACATCTGGGAAAACGTCAGCACTCCCCAATGGAACAATGTAACCCCAATCCCAACTCCAGCGACCTTGGTGGTAGAAATTGAAATTTGAATTCTGAATATCAGGTGAACATAGAAAGGACTTATGACTCTGAGCCAAATGGAGACTGATCACAAAGCTCCATCAACCAAGAGTGCCGTTCTGTGGACGACCAGTAGATTCTTCATACATGCTAATCCAGTAGGGTCAAGTTTACCTTCTTAGCACATAATTGCTGGAATATCTGATAAACATGAGGGGGGAGAAGGGACCTCACCTCACCTGATTGAAAACAACTCAGTGGAAACAGACAGGAGGCCTCTAAGTGTAGGAGCTCAAACTACGCACTTGTGAGAGAAAAGGCGTGTGGCAGCGAGGTGGGCAAATGTTTCTTAGACAGGACACAGAGCCCGAGGGCACAGGGATCACGTGGGGTGTGGTCCTTTATCAGCATGAGACATGTCTGCTCATCAAACCATGTATTTAAGGACATTCAAAGCAAACCACTTCCTGGGGGAAACAACACATATATCTTGTATCCAGAAAATATCCTTTTGTCTCACACCTGTCATCCCAGCACTTTCGGAGGCCGGGGTAAGAGGATTACCTGAGCCCATGAGCTCAAGATCAACCTGGGCAACTTGGTGAGACCTCGTCTCTACAATAAATCAAAAAATTAGCTGGGCATGGTAGCATGTGCCTGTACCTCTAGCTAGTTGGAAGGCCAAGGTGGAAGGATCGCCTAAGCCCAGCAGGTCGAGGCTGCAGTGGCCATGAGCGTGCCACTGCACTCCAGCCTGGGTGACAAAGTAAGACTCCAACTAAAAAAAAAAAGGAATTCTAGAGCATTTCTGGCTGGACGTGGTGGCTCAAGCCTGTAATTCCAGCACATTGGGAGGTTGAGGTGAGAGGATTGCCTGAGCCCTTGGGTTCGGGACCAGCCCTGGCAACTTGACAAGACCTCATTTCTACAATAAATCAAAAAATTAGCCAGGTGTGGTGGCACGTGCCTGTGGTTCCAGCTACTTAGAAGGCTGAGGTGGAAGGATCAATTGAGCCCAGCAGGTCGAGGCTGCAGTGGCCATGAGCGTGCTTCCAACCTGGGTGACAGAGTAAGACTCCAACTCAAAAAAAAAAAAAGAATCACAACTCAATATGAAGGCAAACAACCCAATTTACTTTAAATGGGCAAGATTGAACTCTACCAAAGCAACACACAGACGGCACGTGAAAGGGTGCTGAGCGCAGTCATTGGGGAAGTGCACGTCGGAACTACCTCACACCGTCCATGGTGGCTAAGGTGAAAACTTCAGACCATACCAAGCGTTGGCAAGGATTCAGAGCAATGTGTACCCCACACACTGCTGGCAGGAAGGTGAAATGGTGCCACAGTTTTGGACAGTGGTGTGGCCAATTCTCATAAAGATGGACCCTTCCATACGACCATGCAATCCCACCCTGGGCACACAACCAATAAACACACAATGATTTGTCCCCTCCTGGCCTTGTTTGTAGAAATTTACATCAGCTTTCTACCTAATGACCAAGCACTGGAAACCACCCCGAGGCCATCAATGGGGCCTCAGCAATTAAAACGTGGATGAATGAAACATACAGCCACCAATGAGCCCACAGACATTGTCCTTATGAGGGAATTCAGACCCCGCGGTGCCCTGTGACAGGAGGGTCCAGACGTGGAACCCTGGAACAGCAGATCTAAGGTGGGGAGGGGTGGATCACAGATGCTTGGGGTGGGCAGGGCCTGGTCGGACAGCGCTAGTATTAGGTGGCTGGAGAACAATCTCCCAGGGCAGCAGCACACTCCCTGGCCCTCGCACAGCCATCCCTCTGTCCCAAGCCCTGGGGCCTCTTGCTCTTGCTGGAAGGACACGGTCCTGTCCGCAGCATCTCTGTAGTCTTCACCCGCCTTTAAAGGTTCCGTCTCCAAACACAGCCACATCAGGGCTAGGAGTTCAACCTGTGAATCTGGGGAACACAATTCAGTCCATAAAATGTCCACACGGGAACTTTGAGGTGATAGAAATGTCATGGTCAGAAAGGAGATGGTGCTGAGTGTGGACCTTCGACAAAGCCATTAACCAAGCCCACAACAGCACTCTCACAACGGGTGTCCTCTCTTGTGCGTCAGCAGCACCTCAACAGAGGTTGGAACTCACTCCAGGCTGTCCTACCCTCAAGTCCATCTGCACCCAGGAGACTTGTGGCCCGTGGCCAGGTGTGGCTGTGGCATGGCAAATCCAAGGACCATGCCTAGCCCAGGGCCACAGGGAAAAGGCTGGGCTAGGCCCAACTCCCAGAGGACATGGCATCCCTGACACAGCCACTGCCAGGGCTTCCGAGTGCCCCCTCTGCCCTCACCATGCTCCGAGCTGGGTCCAGCCCCTGCTTCTCTGGGGGCTCCACAGACCCCGGTGTCCACTCCCAGCCCCCAAGTCCAAGCCCTGCCCTGCACCCACTTCCTTCAGTTCCTGTGTCTCCTCCCACCTACATGTCTTTGTGTGTATGTGTGCATGCATGTGCATGGGTGCCTCCTGTCCTTGGTTGTGTTCGTGTCCTTCTGCTTGGGTCGCCATGACAACGTACACAGTCTGGGAGGCTCAAACAAGGACACTGCCCTTCCTGTGGTCCCTGTGGCCAGAGGTCCTGGATCAAGGTACCCCGAGGGTTGGTCCTGGTGAGGGCACTCCTCTTGGCTTGTGGGTGGCCCTTCTCGCTGTGTCCCATGTGGCCTTTCCTCCGTGGGCAGGGACCTGGGCTTGGAGCCTGCCATCTTGTCCTCTTCTCATAAGGACACCAGCCACTTGGATGAGGACCCCACCCAGTACCCCATTTCTCCCTATCTGTCTCCCTACTGGCCCATCTCCAAATGTGGCATCAATGAGGGTTGGTGGTCGCAGCTCCGGGAGACACAATCCAGTCCACATGTGTCCCCAGCCTAAGGAGAGGGCTGCTCCTCCGTCCCCAGCACCCGGCACAGAGAAGCGCTCAGCATACACCCGCTGCAGCCCAGGGTCGGCCTGGCCCCATAGCCAGCCTGGATGTTCCTGCTGACAGCGGGGAATGCTGGGAGCAGGTCTGAACACAGAAGAGACACAGACATATCCAGGCCCAGACACATCACCCCCGCCTGGCTAGGACAGGGGACGCCGTCCTCCCCCTAGCGTCAGCCTCCCCTCCTCTCGCCTGACAAGAGGGTGAGGAAGGCCACGGGGAGATCCTGACGGGCCCCAGTCCAGAGCAAACCTGTTCCCACACCCTGACACCCACACCAGCCCCGATCCCACAGCAATCCCTCCTGACGCCTGTCCCTTCCTGCCGCGGCCAGGCCCTCACGGGATGCTCTCCCTCCCCAGGCCCATGGCTACAGCGCCTTCCTGGACACTCAGGCGCGGTCCCAAGTAAGGCAGCCACGGGGCCACAGAGCTGTCTTCCTGGAGGGGACTTTGGAGAGACGCCACACAGGCCAGCTCCTGGCGCCCTCACATGTCGCAGTGTCTGGCAAACGCAGGCGCGTGTCCCAGGGGCTGAGGGGAGGGTCAGAAATGCCTGGCAGTGTGAGGCATCATGGGAGCGTGAGGCAGAGGTCGCTACCAGAAAAGCCAGGCCAGGCGCAGGAACAGGCACTGCTAGGGAAGACCGACCTCCCCCGCGGGAACCGTGGCTTTCCAGGAGGCAGCCCCCTGCCGCAGACCAGCACTGGCCCCACCCTCCTTCCCACCCACCCATTTCAGCCCTGGGCGGGGGCAGAAGCGAGTCAGATCCAGCCCTGCCCCTAGGGCCACCTCCAGGGCTTCAACCCGTGGTCACAAGCGCCCTTCCCAGGGGCCAAGGTGGGAAGAAGCCAGATCCATCATGGATGGAGACACGGGATGTCGCGTGTCCCAACGGTGGAACGTGGCTCAGTCTTCCCAGGGAGGAAGCGTTGATGGCTGCTAGACACGATGGCCCTTGGGGGCAATGAGCAGGACAAGGCAGGACTGGGTGACCCCACTACATGAGGCCCCGAAGTGGCAGTACCAGAGGACAGGAGGGTCCCTGAGGTCCTAGGATGGGCCATGTCAGGGGATGGAAGTGGGGTCCCGTCCTCAGGGCTTGGAGGGCCAGGTTACCTGACAAGGGCTCCGACTTTCTTTTGGGAAGGTGACAGGTTCTGGAAGGGACACTGGCAGGGGCGACACACACTGTGATGTCTTGAGGCCACTCAACTGAGCCCAGTCCCAGATGTCCCCAGTCACCTTGTGAACGCCAGCCACAGTGAAGAGAAAATAAACGCACAAGCCTCGCCGAGCACCTGGGAGGCCAGGGGCGGGATGCCCTGTGTCCTGACTGTCCCCCCACTCTGCCCCAGCAACCTGCACGGCACAGCCATTACCCACGGGGCAGCAGGTGCAGGCACGTGGGTCTGCGTGCTGTCCCTGTGGCTCCAGGGGTCCTCTCGCAGTGAAGCTCCCCTGAAGAGCCAGGGCACAGAAGCCTGGGGGTCATGGGAGCTGCGGGCGGCGTCGGCGGCGGGGCTGCCCCAGGCCACGTCCCACTTCCCCGGCCAGAAACCGGAAGCAGCGGGGGCTCCCCAGGGACCTGTGACCAGCACACGGGTGCCTTCCTGACACTCCAGTGCCACCAGTCCTGCCTGGTCCTCACAGAGCGTGAGGAGACCGGCCCAGCTCCGCCGCCTCATCTCAGCGCAGTCCCCGGACCCTCCACTCTCGCTCACTCATTCACCCACTCATTCCTTCACTCATGTATTCCTCCACTCACACTCATTCATTCACTCTCCACCGTCATTCATTCACTCACCCATTCCTTCACTCATTTATTCCTCCACTCTCTCATTCCTTCACTAACTCATTCCTGGCAAAAGCTAGGACAGGTCAGGGCTCTGCTGGGGCAGCCCCGGGCTGGGCCTCCAGCGATGGGCTGGCTGAGGGGCAGTGGTCCCAGGCATGGCAGGGGCTGGGGCTGCCAGGACTGCAAGGCAGGTGGGAGCCTGGGGACAGGCTGGCATGGAGTTGACCACGCAGTGGCAGGCGGCAGGAAGGAAACCCCAGGGGTGTGCGTGCGGTCACACAGGGCCACCAAGCAGCAGTGAGAGGGGAGCGAGGTGCAACACAGGGGCTCCGGGACTGGGGGCTGCCTCTCACCCCCCCCACCTTTCCAGGGTTTAGGCGTGCAGAGCCCTACCCCCAGGTGTCCCTGGCTCTGAAGTTCCCCATCTGGGAACTGGAACAAGAACTACCCTCCCCCACCCCTCCCCGGGGCCAGTGGGAGCCCTGGGAGCTTAAGCAGTAGTCTTCCTACCTCTGTCAGCCCCGCGAGGACTTTGGCCTCCCCGCCCCCACGAGAGTAAGAGGGTCTCCACTGCCCCCAGGAGTCTGGGTACTCTGAGGGAAGTGGGCTCATTTTGACAGAAGTTAGATTAGACGGAACAGGAAACCGCCAGGGCATCTTTATTTAGCAAGAACTCAGGTCAGAGCTGCAGGGGAGCAGCCAGGGCTCTCTGGGTGTGCAGAGGGGAAGGGGCGCAGATGCCCTTCTGGGGGCACTTCCTACAGGAAGGCCGGTGGCTGGGGCGGTGCAGACGGGCTCAGTGTCCCAGAGGTTCTGACCCTCAGGACTGCCCAGGACACTCCCACACCCCCCCTTCCCCTACTGTGGCCCCGCCCTCCATCCCTTCCCCGCCCTCCCCACGCCCTCTGCTGCCCCCCCTCCCCCGACTCCACCCCCCCCCCCCGCCCTCCACCCCGGCCTGTCAGCAATGCCCTCCTAGCAAGGCCTCCCACCGCCTCCACGTTCCTCCTCCCCATTCTCTTTGCACCAACCATGGCGCTGAAGCCCCACGTGGAAGCTCACCTTGCTGTCCGGTTCCGGGGCTGCCCAACAGGGCCTGAGGCGTCCAGGGAGGACATGGAGCCTCCTCAAGGCTGGGGCCTCCCCAGTGGAGAGCAGCACCCAGAACTGACATTGAGGCTGGTGAGGCCCCTCCTCCCTGTCTGCTCTACGTCTCCCAGCGGCTCTGACAGGGCTCCCCTGTCTCCTCTGCCCCAGGCCCTTGCCCTGGCCTGAGTACCCAGCTGCCCAGCTCTCCAGGCTGACCTGGGGTCCCTTCACTGACCTCCATGGACGAGGACCGGCCAGAGGGCCTCAACTCTGTCCGAAGACCTCCTGCCTGCGACCCCCCCCACTCCACTCCCCACACTCAAGCCGGAGCAGCTGGCCAGTGCCCCCTGCTAGGAGGTGAGTGCCTCCTCTGCGGGTGACTCTGGGAGGGCCCTGGAACAGGTGCCAATCTTCCCAAAACCTGGCCCTGGTGATAAGCATGATTATGCTGCGGGGATCCGGGCCCAGGGGCTGGGCCTGGCAGATTCTCCCTTGCCCAAGCATTTACCTCTCGGGGCCCCTGAATGCCAGTAGAATCACCCCAGGAGTTGGCGTGCCCACCCTCACCCTGGGGCCCCATCCCCGCCACCTTCCCGGGCCAGGGGCGTGGTCACTGGCGAGGGCAGCACTGGTTCACAGGGGCCCTGAGCTCCAGGCAGGGGCATGCAGGCCAGGGGAGGGGCGGGCTCCACTCCACCTGGGGACCTCAAGGCTGGTTCCTGCGCCTGGCCTGGGCCTGCCAGTGTCATTCCTACCAGGACACTGCCAACCCCGGGGCCGGGCTTTCCTACTGCACAGAGGGGAGACTGAGGCCTTCGGGCCGAGCCTAGGGGAGCTCACAGGGGCAGCCAGAGCAAGCACCCAACACCTGCCCCGACCCCCACAGGCACTGTGTCTCTTCCTCCTGGGATCCCCCACCCCACCCTGGCCCTGCCCTCCTGCAAGGAGGAGGAGTAACTGGACAACAAGTGCTGTGCCAAGTGCGGCCCAAGCAGGCACAGCCCTGGGGCCAGTCCCGGGAGCTCTGGGGGCAGGCACTTTTGCCACCTCTGCCTGAGAAATCCTCTCTTTCTGCTCCCACACCCCCAGGTGACCTGGAGCCCCGACCCAGGGACACAGACAGCAAGAACCTGAGCCCCTCAGGGTGACCCCACAGCCCAGACGCACCGCTGCGGGCACCCCTACTGCCATGCTGCAAGGAGGTGGGTGGGACAAGACCCTAGGGGTGCAAGCCGGAGCCAGACCGGGTGTCCCAGGACCCCCACAGTCTTCCAGGTCTTTCTGACTTCCCCCAGCACAGGCCAGGCCTGGAAGGCAGCGGGGCCGATGTGTCCCATGGGGAGCAGCTGGTGTCCATCTGCTGGGGCCCCGTGTGGGAGTGGCAGTGGACTCTGAGGGGCTCCCACCACCCTGAGAAGCATCCCACCCTCTGAACCACAGGTTACCATGGGAAACATGCCCACAGGGAGCTGACAGGCACTGTGTGCGTGCCCTGCCTCCCGGGAATATCCATCAGCCACCACAATGGCCTGAGCAAGTGTCCACCGAGCCACTGCGTGACCCAGGTAAGATGGCCGACCCTGCTGGCCCATCCTGCCCCAAGCATCCCCGTGCACTGGCACCCGTTTTCCAGGGTTAGTCCTACCTGCTCAAAGACATGCTTCAGGGGACACCTTCAAGGAAGCCTTAGGCTTCTGTCCACACCTGTCTCAGCCCAAGAGGAGACCAGCGTCTCACTGTGTCGCCTGGGCCATCCTGAGCTCAGCCCCGACCGTCAGCCTTCATCCTTGACTTCTCCTGCTGGGTGACCAGGGCGGGTGACCCGACCACTCGGTGCCTCGGTTTCTCTACCTGTCCAGCGAGTCTCGGGTAGTACTTGGCAGCCTTCCCTGAGCACTCGGGGCCAGTGTCCTCCCCCCTGTCCCTCGCTCCTTCCTCCTCCAAATGTGGGGTCCCCACATGACCCTGGGAAAAGGGTCATCTGGAGGCTGCGGCCTCCTGGTCCAGGCAGAGGGCAAGGGGAAGCAGACCACAGCTCTGTCTCCACACCTTGTACTGTCCCCAGGAGAGCCAGAGCTCCAGAGACTGTCTTAGACGGGTGTTCAGTGTTGGCCTCACTCCACGAGGGGGTATAGCAGGTGATTGGGAGTGGCAGTGGGCTCTGGGAGTGGCAGGTGGGGAAACTGAGGCCCAGAGTCATTCACAGCACCCCCAGGCCACCCAACAGCAGAGCCAGACTCAGCCCCATCTCCTGTCTCCAGACGCTCCTTCCGTGGCTGATGAGTCGCCACAGTCAGGTGGGGGGGAGGGATGGGGGGGGTAAGGCAGAAGGCAGGCCTAGGGGCTGCAGAGCGAGGGGAAGGCCAGACTGAGACAGAGCTCAGCACCCCCTCCCCCATCCCCACCCACAGACCAGCCAGGCCAGGGCTCAGCACCCAGTCAGTGCTCCCTGGAAACCATGGGCTCACCTATACCTGGGGCAGCAGTGGCTGCGGGGTCTCAGTGGGAGGTGACGGGGGTGGGTACGAGCCAGGAGGAGGCCACAATGCCCTGGGGCACACAAAGTCGAGACATGGGGTTCTCCCCTCAACTTGCCCTCACAGTTTCCAGCCTAGGAAAGCACCTCTCTGATTGGGTGAGGGTGGGCACAGATGGAGGAGAAGCTTCCCTGGGAGGGGCCGCCCCAGGTCCACCCCACTCAGCAGAGCAGCCAGGTCCAGAAAGTCGGGGAACACGGCCCCAGCCCGAGAAAGAAGCCCGGCCCTGGCCCGTGTCCTCCACCCCTCTACCTGCCCCTCTGTCTCTCAGGCATTGAGAGTCAATGCTCCCCACCGGAACCTTCTCTCCCCACAGGACCCCACAGGAATGTCAGCCCTGGGCCACGTAGGTGACCCTAGTGGTCTAAGCCCATGCCCTGGGGAGGGGTCCACATTGCTCCCTGGGAGATATGAGGCCACAGGTTCTGCCCTGGGCAGTACCACAGTCCAGTGCTGGCATCCAGGAGAGCCTTAGGGGTCCCCCAGGTCCCCTGTCATGTTTGCCCGAGATGATGTGTCAGCAGATTCAAGCTTCCCGGTGGCTGGGTGGGCTTTCCCAGGAGCAGACCCGAGGGATGCTCTCCCCAGGGGTCTTGTCCCCTGAGGTTAGGAGAGTCTCTGGTTGTCAGGGCTATGGGGGGCTCCCTGGGCTTCCAGAGTTGGGGGGAGGCTATAAGGTGCAGTTCCCAAAGTGAAGACACCCCAGTGCCAGTCCCAGCCCCCAGAGCTGAGCCAGGACCTAAGAGTCTTAGGAAAGATCCTGTGGTCTCCGGGTGGAGTGAGGTGTGGGCAGGCGTGGCTGCCCCAGGGCGGGGTGCAGGTGGCCGCTGTCCTCTCTGCCCTCCTCGTCCTCCCCTCCGTCCGTCTCCGGCTCTGACGCTAACTGTTCCCTTGCTCCTCCCGCCCTCTCTCTACCCTCTGACCTACCCCATCCCCTGCCTTCCCTGCTCACCTGGGCTCCTGGACTCCTCCCTCCTCTCTCCTGGCTCCCTGCTTGCTGCCTTGTCTTCCCTGCCAGCCCCTCCTACCCTTCCTCCGTGTCCCCATCATGGGGCTTGGAAAAGTCAGTGGACCTTGGGTCACACCCTGGAGCTGCTGGCCAACAAGACTCCTGCCCACTGCCATCCCTGCTCTCAGCCCCTGTGCACTGGGACCCCGGGACAGGGTGGGCATCGGGCATGGCCGCCCCTAGCTTCTCACTTCCTTCTGCAGGTGCAGCGGGCTCGTGATGGCAGCAGGACCCAGGCCCTCCGGCAGACGGCCTGCAGGGATCATCATCACCACCACTGCTGCCATACGCGTCCCCGGCAACCTCTGCATGGTCGCCCTAATAGCTTGTAAACGGAGGAAGAGGATGGAGCCAAGGGGTGAGCGGCGCCTGTTCCTATCGTGCTCAAACCCCACATCACACTTCCGAGACCCTCAGCAGTCCTGTCCTTCCAAGCCTGGGAGGCGGCCCCTGAGTCCTTCCAGGACCCGTGCGGAGAGAGGTCCCTGACCAAGGAGCCCCTGACACCCCTGGCCTCTCTCTCCATGGACCCCAAGGTTCCGTCTAGCTCCAGGGAGTGCAGGGCCGGGAGGACTGGGCTCGGCTAGGAGGGGCTCTGGCCTGCAGGCCGATGCGCTGCCATGGACAGGGCTGTGTCCCCACCAGGGGACTAAGGTCATTCTTTCCTTTATTTGGTCCTTCCTCCAGTCATCTGCCCTGCTCTGGGCAGCTGGGCTGCGCCAGGCTTCCTGAGCCAGGGTCCAGCACGTGGACCCCACTGGGGCTCCCAGGAGCCCGTGCACGGCCCACCGGGGCAGGCGCTAAGCTGTGACATATGAGAGGAGGCGGCCGCCCCCTCCAGCCTGGAGTCAGCAGACCCCGCCCCCGCGCCCTCACCCCGGGCTCCAGCAGGGAGGTCTTGGGCTCCGAGGCAGGTGGGAAGGCCCAGCCTCCCTTCCCACTGACCCTGCGGCACCTGCTCGTAGGTTGGACGGGACCCTCCTCCACTCTGTGAGGACGGTTGGATGAGCAATCCTTGTGCACTCGGGGCCACTGGGGAGGGGGCGGGTGCCCCCATCTTCTCACCTGCCCTGGGCCTCCTGGGGACGGCTGGGCTAGGATCCCTGACACAGGTGACCTCACCTTGCCCCCAGAGGGCAAATGCCTGGGGGAAGGTCACAGAGTGCTGTGGCCCGCGGCTGCCTTGAGGGTCCCAAGAGAATGGCGAGAGATTAAGAAAGACACAGACACAAAAACATCAAGAAAAGAGGGGGCCAGATGGGACACTTTCCTCTGACGGGGGAGAAGTGGCCCGAACTAGCTCAGCACATTATTTTATAATGAAGCACAAAAGAAGTTGGAAAGGATTCAAGGTCTGGGAGGGAGCCAGAACACAATTTTGTTGCTACTTAAAGGCGAGCTGTGCCGCGGTTATCTTGTTGTAGCTAAGCTTTATCTGTACTATGTGTACCCGGATGTGTGAGCATCTGCGACACCGTTTTGCGTAGCAGGCTGCATCCCCTGCCTTTGGCTGGGATGCAGAGCTAGCAGGCGAGGCCTTGCCTTCGCTCGGGCCCTTTACTCAAGGCCCGCTACACTGCCAGCGCTCCTCTGCTCCCCACATCACACCTGCTTCCGACAACACGGGAGCAGTGGGGTCACGACCCCCATGGCCGTGGCCTGCGCCCCGGTCCGACACGAGGCCCCTCCCCTGACATGTGTGCCTGTCTTGCAGGCGACATGGTCACGGAGACCACCTCCGTCCAGGTATGGGTCCTCTCCCGCCCTCTGCCCTCCCCCCAGGATCGATGTTTTGGGGTGCGCAGTGGGCCCGGGTCTTCAAGGGTCCCGAGGCCTGAGGCCCGAGGTGCCACCACGCCATCGGGATAGAGCACTGGGCCCAAATCCACAACAGTGAGATGACATGAGGCCTCGAGGCCCGTGGGGCGACTGGGAAGACGGGTCCTCAGGCTGCCTGTGCCCGGCAGCAGAAGAGGTGCAAAGCGGAGGCCGAGGCCGTGGTCCTGGAGGCCCTGCAGGCCCGGCCGGCCGTCACCACAGTGGCTGTGGAGGAGACCGCGAGCGTGCTCATGGGGCGGGACCCGGACCACTGAGCTGCAGGCTCCGGACCAGGCGTCTGAGCATCCTGGACACCTGAGGAAGTGCCGCCCGCCTGGCAGGGCCATCGGTGGGAGCCAGGGGCTTTGGTGGCACCTGGCTGGGGCCGGAGCGGCCGCCTCCAGCGGAGGAGGGACGGGCGCTGCTCAGGGCGCTGGGAGGTCACACGCGTCCCGTCAGTCAATGGCCCGAGCCCTGCGCTGTGGACCCCTCGCTCCCTGACCTGGCTCCAGCCCTCCCGGCCCAGCAGCTTCCCACCTCTCCCCGCTCCTCTGTGGGAGCCAGCCCACTTCCACTTCTGGCAGACGCCCCAGCCGCCCCAGCCCAGTCCCCTCCACACCCACTTCCTCCGGTTCACGTGCCCCCTCCCATCCACATGTCTGTCTGTCTGTGTGTGCACGTGTCTTCGTGTGCATGGGGCTCCTGTTCTCGGCTGGGTCTGGGTTCGTCTCGGCTTGGGTCGCCATAGCAACATACACAGCCTGGTGTGGCTCAAGCAAGGACACTGCCTTTCCCACAGTCCTGAAGGCCAGAGGTCCGGGATCAAGGTGCCTCAGGCTTGGTGGCTGAGGGAGGAAGGAGCCGGGCTCTTCATGGGTGGAGACACGGGATGCGGCGCGTCCCGACGGCGGAACGTGAGTCGGCCTTACCAGGGAGGAAGCGCTGGCAGCTGCTAAACACGCTGGCCCTCGGGGGCTAGGAGGAGGACAGGACAGAGTTGTGTGACCCCACCACGTGAGGCCCTAGGCTGGGCCGCACAGGGGACAGCAGCGACGTCTGTGAGGCCCTGGGCTCAGCCACATCAGGGATTGGGAAAGCTTGGAGGACCAGGTTACTTGACAAGGTCTCTGAGTTTCTTTTGGGAAGGTGGCAGGTTCTGGAGGGGACTGCACACACTATGATGTCCTGAGGCCGCTCAGCTGGGTCTTGTCCCAGGTGTCCCCGGTCGCCTTGTGAATGTTAACCACAGTGAAGGGAAAATAAACGCACAAGCCTCACAGAGCGACTTGGGAGGCCAGGTGGCGGGATGCCCTGTGTCCTGACTGCTCCCCCTCACCACCCTCCCGCTCGCTTCCTGCCCCAAGGATCTGCACGGCACAGACATCGCCCACATGGTGGCAGGTCCAGGCGTGCACGTCTGCATGTTGTCCCTGCAACTCCAGGGGTCCTCTCGCAGCGAAGCTCCCCTGAGAGTCAGGGCCACAGCAGCCGCGGGTCGCGAGGTCTGCGGGAAGCAGCGTCGGGGCTGCCCCAGGCCACGTCCCACTCCCCCCCCCCCGTCGGAAACCGGAAGCAGTGGGGACTTTCCCAGGGAGCCTGTGGCCAGACATGTGGGGCGCCTTCCTGACACTCCATCGCCACCGGTCCCGCCTGGTCTTCACGGAACGCCAGGGGCTGGCTCAGCTCCGCCTCAGCTCGGCACGGCTGCCGAGCCCGGCTCCACGGGGGACGTCGCCCAGGAGCCTGTGAGCGGCCCACAGCACGGGCTTCAGCACGGCCGCCTGGGTCTGGCGGAAGACGCTGCCCCCGGGAGCCCTCCAGCATTCGCCCACTCGCTCACCGGTGCCTTCATTCATTCATTCCCCACTCTCACTCATTCATTCACTCATTCACTCCCCACTCCTAGTCATTCTCCCCCCTCATTCACTCATTCGCTGTCATTCACTTACTCATTTCTTCTCTCACCCTTTCGCTAGTTCGGTCCTTTAACTTCTCATTCATTCCTTCACTCTCCTCTATTCATTCACTCATTCGTTAATTGGTTCACTCATTCATTCCTTACTAATTCCGTCGCTCACTCATTGACCCCCTCACCCACCCATCTCCTCGCTCACTCATTCATTCACCCACTCACTTACTTATCTACTCACCCATTTCTTCACTGTCACTGACTTTTTTGGTCCTTCACCCTCTCATTCCTTCACTCATTCACTCATTCACTGACTCACCCCTTCACTCTTTCCTTCACGCACTCATTCCTTCACTCATTCAGTTCTTCACTCGCTCGGTTATCCATCCACTCATTCTTTCATTCATTCATTCACTCATTCACTCATTCATTCTTGAAACACTTCACCAGCCTTCACGAGCAGCCCTGGGTCCCGAGCACACCACTCGTTCCACCTACAGGTCTTCCCAGAGTCCTCCACGGGGTACACCGTCTCCTCCCACCACCCTGGGGCTACCTTCCTCCTCTCTGTGTCCCTTACGCGGTCAACCAATGTCGATAGAGCACTGTTTCAGGAGCTGGAGCCGGGGGGGCACAGAAGGGGATGGCGACCTACTTCCCAGGAGGTCTAAGGGCCAGTCATTGAGCACTTGCTGCATGCCACTTTGACGAGTGGTTCCACAAAGCTGGACGGGACCAGGCTGCCGCCCAGGGCCACACAGACAGCAGGCTGGGGTTGGTCCACGCCTTCCCCTTGGAGTCGGGCCGTGGATTGCTGAATGGTCAAGGCAGAACACGCAGGGCCACACCAAGTCCATCGACCCCCTCGTAGGTCGGGGTCCAGTGGTGAGCCCCCTCAGATGGCTCTGACCTCCTCCTTCAGACACGAATCCAAGTGCTGGCCACCGCCCCCTGGACCTGCCAGCTCCTGCCTAGTGCCCCCCCAAGAGAGACCCCCAGGAACACCTCCTGCCCTCCAGTGCCAGAGGGAGGCCTGCCTGCGACAAGGTCTCAGGAGACACTGATGCAGAGACCTCAGCCTAGGATGTGACGTGCCCCTGCTCCCTGCTGCAGGGCTGCAGTCCCAGAGGGAGGTGGGCTAAGCCCTGGCTCGTGGGACTCCCAAAGCGGGCACTCCCTCCTCTCCCCACTCAGCATTCAGCCCAGACTGCATCTCTGCTCCCGTGTCCAGTCCTCAGGCACAGCCCTCCATCTGCCCCCATAAGATCCAGAGTCCAGGCCCCGAAACATGGTTGAAACATCCCACGGGCGACAGCCCATGGCTGGGCTCCTGGGCCGGTGTGGGACTGGCTGCCCAGATGACCAGGAGAACACGGGCTGGAGACACCCTGCCCGGGCTGGCCTACTGCACAGCCTACAGGGCATAGGCCCCAGAGAGGCCTGGTGGGGAGGGGCCGTCTCCAGTCCGGAGCAGCCCCACCAGATTGAGGGCCTCTGCCCCCCATGGGGAAGTGGGGGACCCTGAGCCTGCTGAGCCTCACCTTGAGTCTAGGAGTCCTCGGGGCCCCGGGGGAACCCTCTGTTTGGCCCACATTTATGAAGCACCTACTCTATGCTGGGCAGCGGGCTCAAGGAAGGCTGTGCGGCGGGCCCCTCCCACGGAGGAGAGAGAAGCCAGCAGGTGGGTACCCAGGGCCCTGGGTGTGAAATGGGGTACGGGAGGGGGAGTTCACACCCAGAAGGAGCCATGGCACAGACGCACTGCCAGGGCTGCTCGGCTGCCACCTCTGCCCACCTTTTGGAAAAGAACAAGGGCTTCTCCTCCTGCCCTGGGGACCCTCGTGCCTCCTGATGGTGGGACCTCTGCAGGGCCAGTGCTTCCCCAGACAGGTGACTTCCCGTCTATCCTCCTCCTCCCCTCCCCTTCTGGGAACCGGGGAAAGGCCCAGGGCCCTGGGCAGGCCATGATCTGTCCTCACTGCTGTGACCAGATGCAGGACCATGACCTCTGCTGGCAGGCGGCATGGTGTGGGGATGTCTATGTCAGGACCCTCGAAGCTGGGCTTTCTTTTTTTGTTTTGCTTTTTGTTTTTGTTTTTGAGTTGGAGTCTCACTCCGTCGCCCAGACTGGAGTGCAGTGGCCGCTCCCGGCCACTGGAGCCTCGACCTGCTGGGCTCCGGCGATCCTTCCACCTCAGCCTTCCAGGTAGCTGGAACTACAGGCATGCGCTACCACACCCGGCTAATTTTTGATTTATTGTAGAGATGTATTGTAGAGATGAGGTCTCACCAGGTTGCCCAGGCGGGTCTCGAACCCACGAGCTCAGGAAATCCACTCACCTCAGCCTCCCAAAGCACTGGGATTACAGGTTGAGCCACCAAGCTGCGTTGTAGCTGGGGCCTCAGACCCCACCCCCTCCTCTGAGCTGCAGGGGACACAGGTCCAGACCTGACCACCAGGGGGCAGCAAAGCCCCACCCTGGGCTGCAGGCAGCTGGTGCCGGCTGAGAGCAAGTCTCCTGGGCCGCCGCCCCCACACCCCAGGACTGCCACGGGGCCACACCCCGGGCCCCCTTGAGAGCACATTTTCTCCCCCACTCCGGGGAGTACACAGGGCTCTCCTTCGAGTTTGGTTCAGCGAGGACACCGGCCAGGCCCGGGCCTGGGAGGAGCGGCACTTATCCAGGGACGAAATGGGAGGGTGCCCGCTGGGGCCCAGGAGAGATGTCAAGGAGGGGCGGGGCTCTGGGTCCCCCCTCAGGCGTCCTTGTTCTGGTCCCTGAGTGTGCAGGAGCCTCCGTGGCTCATCTCTGAAGTGGGGACTATGGCTTCCCACCACCTGGCAGGGACTGGGGACGCTTCCTGTGGGCAGCAAATTCACCACAGAGCTCCGGAGGCACTGGGTAAACAGGTCCCCGAGACAGCCTGGGCAGGGAGGAGCCATCAGCTGGCCCCAAAAAGTGGGCTGGGCCTTGGCCAGGAGTCCAGCCCAGGAAGCCCTTGGCACAGGACCACCCCAGGAGGCCCCAAGCACCCTGCCCACGTCCTGACCAGGGGCCCCGAGCTGGGGGCTGCAGTCACCTTTGTCAGGGCAGAAATTCAGGTCAAGGCTGCCGACCAGCACTTTCACTCACACTCCAGGCGCTGCAGTTCAGAGGCCCCAGCGACGCACTCCATGCACACGCTCCACGGGGGTGCCTCCAGCCCACCCCCAGTGGCGTCCCACACGTAGTGTGACCTTCCAGTGCACGGCATCCACTCACACCACTTGGCTTCAATGTAAAGCATCGAGTCTTTCCCGAGCTGGAAGGAGCTGGGGTCCAGCTCCCAGCCGGCTGGGGAGGTGGCTGCCGGGGACCTTCCCGCACGCCTGCACCCTGCTCCCAGGTGCTGCCCCACTTCCAGCTGCCCTGGGCGGGCCAGGTAACAGCCCTTGCCTGGAAGCCTCCCTAGGAGTCACCCACTTGTCCACAGGGCGGGTACTCAGTCTGGCCCTGGCGGCGGGCCACGTGTAGGAGGGGAAACAGTGCCTGCAGCAGGAGCCAGGCACAGCCAACCGGGCCCTCTACTCTGGCTTGGGGCCAGCAAAGGGCCCACCGGACCCCCTGTGGGAGGGGCTGCTTTGAGATGCTACTCTTTGGGCAAGGTGGGGTGTCTTCAGCTTGGCCTGGGACTCCTCAGCACTTGGTGTAAGGACAGGAACGGAAGGCTTCATGGAGGCGGCGTGCCTGGCCTTCCCTGCCATGCATCTGTGAGCTCTCGGGGGCCCAGGCTGTGGAAGGGACGGCAGCCAGTGAGAGAGTGCAGAGCAGGAGGCCAGTGGGACACCCCACCCGGTGGACGACAGACACTCTTGCCACCACCCCGACCAGCCTGGGCACAGAGCTCACCAGGGACTGAGCTGGGCTGGCGCCCTGGGAATTTGCCCAGCAGAAGGGACAGTGGAAAGGACACAAGGGCGCTAGGAGCACCCATCAGATCCCCCAGACCCCACTGCGGCCGCCACATCTGCCCCACAGGCCGGAGGGCCACCGGGAAGCAGGAGCAGCAAGTGGGGTAGGCGCCTTTATGTGTTCAGGGCAGTGGGGCCGAGGGCGAGCAGGCTTTCCCACGCCCGGCAGCCAATCCGCGGCCAGCGCCTGACCCTGCCCCCCCCACTGCCCCGCTGCGCCACGGGGCTGGGATGACGTGTGGGCGGGGCAGCCGGGGACACGTGGGGCCTGACCGAGGCGCCTGTCCGAGTCCCGCCTGCAAACCTCCACAGGCCGACTGCCAGAGGTCCAGCCACCTGCCCAGGACACTGGGGCCAGGGAAGTGGCCGTCCCTGGGGCTCCCTCCCTGCCCCCAACCTTTTGCCTGTGACACACAGGACAGGCATCCCACAGGCCACCCTCTGGCCACCTAACCTGTCCCCCGTAGCCACATCTTGTCCCTCTCAGGGCTTGTCCAACTCCTCACATCTGACCGGTCTTCCTGCCTGACCAGAAGGGGTACTGGGTGGGTGAGGAGACCATGGAGACAAAACGCCAGAGCAAGGGTGCGGACCCCCAGCTGCAGCCCAGAGGGCCCAGGGCCACCACCCCAGGAAGCCTACTCACCTCCTGACCATCCAGGCTCTTGCAGCCCCCTCCTCCAGGAAGCCCTCACTCTTCCTCCCTCCCTCAGGCTGGTCCTATGACAAGGTCATCACCAAAGGTGCTCTGGGCAGCTAGTTTCCGGGGTGGGACCCACAGTGCCTTCACCCCAGCTTCCCCAGGGCCTGGCACTCAAGCAAGCCTCCGTCCGGCACCTCCCCCACCAGCCCCCCCAGATGCTGCCCACCCCCCAGATGACGAAACTGAGGCGTGGAGGGGCTTGCCCAGCTCTCTGCCCCCAGGCCCCTCTCCCACCCCTGGCACTGAGTGGCAGGGTGGACTGCCAGGCGGGCAAGGGGAGAGGCGAGGGGGTGAGAACAGCACAGGCGGGCCCTGGGAGCAGGAAGGGGTGCCAGCCGTGGGGCTCGTGGCCAGGGCGTGCGGTGGGTGGGGGTGGTCTGGCAGCGGAGGCACGGTGCCAGGCACAGCAGCAGCGTGTGCAGAGTTCTCCCAAGCTGTCTTCCCCAGGCACCCATGATGAATGACTGGCCAGGAACCGTGCCAGTCTCAGGCACGGAGAGGGAGAGTGGCTGGCTTGGGTGGCCGTCCAAGGCCATCCCCGCCTCACTGGCCCTGGAGACCTCCTGGCCCCGACAGCCAGCAGGGAGGCGCCTCCCTGTCAACGGAGTCCTGCTCGGGGGTGGCCAGGTACGCAGTGCTGCCGCCCGCCCCGCCCGCCCAGAGGCCCTGAATGGCCGGGAGCCTTTTGTGGGAGAGCAGCTGGCCGCGGCCCTTTATGTGGGGCTGTGGGAAAGTCCCCGGGCCAGCCTCTCACCGCTGCTCAAAGCCGGGATTATCTCTGGGCCGAAGGACACCCGCCCAGGGACGACCCCCCAGCATGGCTGGGGGCAGGGGCAGCGCCACAGAGGCCCTGCTGTCCAGAAGTCACTTGGCCAGGAAGGTCCCCGGAGTGGAGAGACCCTCCAGCACCCTCAGTCCCCCACCCCCGCCCAGCTGCCCAGGCTCAGAAACACCCACCACACCGAGCAGGCTGTCAGGGAGCCCACTCGCGGCTCAGGCCTCAGCCCTTGGGGAAGGGTGGTCAGCGGAAGGGCTTATGGGGGCTGACAGTGCCCCGACACCACGCCGTGTGGCCGTGCCCACAGCTGGGCAGACCCGAGGCAGGCCCAGGGCTGAGGTCAGACTTGGGGGTGCGATGGGCTGGGGGCCTGGAGGGAGCCACGCGCTGACTCAACACCCGCTGCACACGGGCTGGGCTGGCAGACGCTTCTCCGTGAAGCTGCTCAGAGTCCTGACCACCCTGCTCAAGGAGTCCGGGCAGCCCGGCCTTTCCTGTCAACCTGGCCTTTCCTGGGCCACTGGCCAGCTCCCAGGAGGTCTGCAGCATGGGCAGGCATCACCCCCAGAGCACACCCCGGGCTGGGCCGGGCCGGGCCCGTCCTGGCACTCGGCCCACTCACTGTCTTCATCTTCAGTGCCAGCCTGGGCTCTAGCACCAGCCCCAGCACAGAGAAGGAGCCCAGCCCCCAAGAGCTGCTCCTGGAGGCAGCTCCTGGGCCTGAGCCCCAGGCCACAGCCCTGCCCTCCGGGCCTGCGGTGGGCAGCGTGCCGTGGGGGGGACAAAGGCCAGTGTCTCCTGGTCACACCTCGCCCCAGGCCAGGGACAGAGCGTGCAGGGGACGCCCGGGGGGCTGTGGGAAAGGGCGGCGCTGGCCGGGCCAGATGTTTGGCCCTCCAGCGCGGTTGCTGGGGAGCTGCTGCCACTTCCCGGGCCTCAAAGGCAGCCTGGGGGAGCCCCCGCCGCCTACTGGGATGACTGCTCCCCAGATGGCCTCTGGGGCCTGGAGCCCGGCGCACAAAGCCCCGGCGGCCCGTGGCGAATGAGTCTGTTGCCCCGCACGCGCCTTTTGTGGGGATGAATGTCCGCAGTGGGGGGCGGGGTATGGGAACCCACCCAGAGCAGGCTCCCGCCCCAATGCCCTCATCGAGGGCGGGCAGGGCTGCGGGGCGGCTGCCAAGCAGGCCGGTGGGTGGCCTGGGACAGCCCACAGCCCCTGCCGGCACCCCTGGGCCCTGCTCTGCCACAGGACCCACAGGGCTCTGAGGCTCCGCCTCCAAGCTCACACACAGAGGACGGGGCCGCCTCCTTCACCGACTCTCCTTGCAGAAGGAAGGGGGTCTCGGGCGGCAGCTCTGGACGCCACTTGGGGCCTCGGAGGAGCAGGCGTTCAGGAACCTGCCCTGGGCAGCTGCAAGGCCAGAAGGTGGCCACGGCCAGGAGCCGGGCTCTCCCCAGTCAGGGCCGGGGCCCATGTCAGTCCCGGCTGGGGCTAGAGGCTGAGGATGGGGCCCCTGCCTGACTTAGGGGCAGCAGGTGAGATGGGCGGAAGCCCAGACACCCTTCTCTGCCCAGGGCCCTCTGCCACCACTCCCACCCCAGGCCAAGCCAGAGGGCAGAGTGCTTGGCACAGACCCTGGCACGTAGCAGCCTCTCAGTAAAGCTGGTGATTACCGCCTGATCCAGCCAGGCCTCCTCCTGAGCTCACAGCTGGGGGGCTCCAGGGCGGGCTGGGCCTCCCCCCCCAACCTGTGAGCCAGGGTTCCCTGCTGGCCATCACAGAGTCTCACAAAGGGGGCTCTGCCCTGACTGGCCAGTCAGAATGGGGGGGTGGAAGCCCCAGCGGGCACCACACCCCAAAGGGAGTGCTGATGAGGTGGGGCACCCCTGTCAGAGTCAGGGTGGGGGTCCAGGGGATGTCAGGGGAGGAGCTGAGATCCAAGACCCAGGGTCACATGGCCACCAGGGGCTTGGGGCCTGAGCCCACACCCGGGGTCTCTGGTTTCCCTCAGTGCCGGGTGGCAAAGGCTCATAGACTGACCATCCCCACCACTGCCCGACTGTGCTCCAGGAGCCAGGGCACCAGATGGGGGCGGGGCCGGGCCGTCTCCACAGCCAGGACCTTGGGAAGAGGCCAAGCACTTGCAGTTCAGCGGGGCAAGAGAAGGGACTTCCAAACCTAGAGTCCCAGAGCAGCAAAGGGTCCCTCAGCCCCCTCCCGGGGCTCCCCAGGTAGCCAACCTGCCAGCCCAGGGGGCCCAGGGGCCCAGGCCCTTCTGGTGTCCTGTCAGCTTCCAGTGCAAGCGAGTGCCCCCCTCCAAGCCCTTCACGCTGCCCCGGGCTGCCGATCACCCTGAACACTGCCCGCCCCAAAGGCCTAGTGACCCCACGTGGGCTTGGGGAGCCCCCAGTGGGTGACCCAAAGATCAAGCGAGGCCATTCCCTCAAAAGGCAGATGGGGAAGATGAGGCCGAAAGTCAGCCAAGGTCTCCAGCAAGTGGAAGAAGCGAGAGTGCAGGGGTGGGGGTGGGGAAGACGGGGTGCAGCCAGTAGGGCCAGGAGGGCTCTGGGAGCTCCTGACCCAAGCAGGTCACCTGCTCTGGGAACCCCTCCACCTCCGCAGGCCCAGGAAGAAGTGTGTGTGGCCATGGGAGGGCTGGGTGACCAGACATCCAGGTAGGGGTGGGACTGCCCTCACCTAGGGTCCACTCTGGCCTTGGCTGCTGCCTGGCCTGGATTTATTGCCTGCCTGTTGCATGGGCCTGACAACACAGGCCTCGGAATGGTGTGACCACACTAGAGTGCACCCTGGGCATCCCCAGCCCCAGAAGGGAGAAGGAGATGCAGGCAGCTGAGCATTGACTGACCAGGACAGCAGTGGACTCAGCTGACCTATGGAGGTTCTGCCTGGCCAGGCGGCTCCAAGCCATGGAGGGGTGGACACATAGCCATGTGTCCTCGGGTCGTATCAGGAGAGCAGCCCTTCTCAGCGGGAGATAGGGCTCCCGCCAGGCTTTCAGTGAGACTTCAGTTGTGGATGCTGACATTTGAATCTCATCTTTTCCACGTGTCATAAACCATATCCTTTTGGGGATATCTGTGAGTTTGCATCATTTTTTAAAAGTAAAAACTGAGCCAAGTGCGGTGGCACGTGCCCTCATCCCAGCTATTCAGGAAGCTGAGGCGGGAGGATTGCTTGAACCCCGGGAGTTCCACGCCAGCCTGGGCGACACAGTAAAACTGTCTCAAAAAAAAAAAAAAGGAAGGCCGGGGGCTGTGGCTCATGCCTATCATCCCAGCACTTTGGGAGGCTGAGGCAGGAGGACTCCTTGAGCCCAGGAGTCCAAGACCAGCCTGGGCAGCATAGCAAGACCTTGTCTCTGCAAAAAATAAAAAAATTAGCTGAGCATAGTGGTGCATTTGTGTAGTCCCAGCTACTCAGGCAGCTGAGGTAGAAGGATTCCCTGGGTCCAGGAGGTCAAGGCTGTGGTGGGTCATGATGGTGCCACTGCACTCCAGCCTGGGTGACAGAGACCCCGGCTCAAAAAAACAAGAAAAGTAAACACCGGGCCACCCCTTCAGGTCCCCTCCCACTGTGGGAGCCTTTCTGCCCTCTCAATAAATCCTGCTTTAAAAAAAGAAAAGTAAACACCACTCTTGGGAGTGGGGCATAAATCAGTAGCAGACCGTCACATTCACCTGGTTCTAAAAGCCTCTCCTCCCAAAACCCACAGGGGGGCCCTAACATGGTCTCTATTTTACAGCAAGGAAACTGAGGGACAGGCAGAGTGCAGCGCCCGGCCTGAAGTGGCACAGCTGGAGAGACACCTGAGAGTGTCTGGGGGGAGTCTCCCCCCGGGCCTCCCAGACCCGGCCGAGGGATGGGGTGCGGGGCCCAGCCTCCCTTCTGTCCCCTCAGCCCCCAACACGGAACCCTCCCCGCGGGAACTGCGCTGCAGCCCCCGTGCCCCCTCCCTGACGCGGGCTGTGAGTTCGAACTCGACGGTGGTTCCCACACTGCACGGAAGGGCGGGGGACGCGGGGGAAGCGTGCCTGCCCCCACTCCCCCACCCCCGCATTAGTGCCGGGTTCTGCCTCTGAATGAATGAGGGCGGCGGCTGGGGGCATGGAGGGGGGGCAACTCCCAAAAGACCATCTGGCTCCGCGTGATAATAGAGCAATAAAGGGCTTGTCCGCCTTTCAGAGGCTGGGAGCGAGCTGCTCTCTGACACCGCAGGGTTTTTAACCAGCTTGGGACGGCGACCCAGCCCTGCCCCGGGGCGCACGGCGGGTGGGGAGCAGGGCGCATGGCCACGTGGGCCAAAGTGGCCCCTAATCCCGGCGCCCGTGAGAGCACGGACCACGGTCTTTCCCACCACTCACCCTGTGCCAGGGAGCCCACTCCGCAGGGCCTGCATGTCCCTGTGGCCACCACGGCAGCCTGGCTTCACACGGGGGAAACTGAGGCCCAGGAGGCTGCAGCTGGTAGAGCCGGGGTCTATGCTGGTGCCTTCTGGGGTCGGAAGCCCAGCCCCTGGAGAACATGGGTCCTGGTGTAGTGTGCCAAGCTGGGGTCTCGGAGTCCGGTCCGGGACTTGGGAGAGCGACAGTCTGTGTGGGACACCCCCATGGGCCACAGGGATCCCCTGGGCTTCAGGAACACCCGCCCCATCCCCACAGCCACCCAAGGGCCCTCGGAGCAGATGGTGCATGCTGGGCAGGGAATGGGCAAGGGGACCAAAGGGCTGTGGCTTAGTGGCCCTTGGCACCATACCCAATTCTTCAGCAGTATCTCTCTCCCCTTGGTTCTTGGGTTAGGCCGCGGGGCAGGGAGAGCCTAGACACAGGTCTAATCCCAGGGTGGGGCCTCCCCTTAATCACTTACCAGGTCTGGCACCGGTCACTGTCCCCAGAGCCACTGGATCATCGTCCCCGTCTGTCCCTGCTGAGCATTCAGAGCCTTGCCAGGGCAGTGCCTGGGGTCAAGGGTCCGAGCACCCCTGAACCAGACCCAAGTCAGAAGGTTTGAGATCCACAGTGGGCCAGACCCCAGACAGGATGGGCGTGGAAATGACCCTTCATGGCCCCAGTTCACCCTCCTAGGCTCACACCAGGCCCCAAGCATCCTTCCCTCAGGCCCCCAGGGACCACATGGCAGGCTAGGCTGCCATGAGATCAGGAGGTGGGCAGAGGGCCTGTGCCCTGACTTGGTCCTGGCAGGCACAGGGTGCACTGCAAGGCCCCTGGTCATACTTCAGGTGAGGACCAGACAGCCCTGGGTGGTCAGCCCCAGCTACAGAGGTTCCTTCTGGGCCCAGGCCAACAGGATGGAGCAGGGTGGGCACCATTCTTCTTGGCCATGCCCTGGCTCTTCCTTGGCCTCTGGAAGTTGTCTCACTTCCCTGGAGCCAGTCCTTCCAGACCAAGGGGAGTCCATCTTTGTTTTTTGTTTTTTTGAGTCTGAGTCTCACTCTGCCGCCCAGGCTGGAGTGCAGCGGCGCAGTCACGGTCACCCCAGCATCAACCTACTGGGCTCTGGAGATTCTTCCGCCTCAGCCTTCCAAGTAGCTGGAACTATAGGTGTGTACTACCACACCTGACTATTTTTGATTTATTGTAGAGACGAGGTCTCTCCAAGTTGCCCGGGCTGGGCTCAGGCTATCCACTCACCTCGGCCTCCCAAAGTGCTGGGATTACAGGCTGAGCCATTGAACCTGATCTTTCTTTTTTTTGTTTTTTTTTTTGAGTTGGAGTCTCCCAGGCTGGAGTGCAGTGGCACACTCACGGCCACCCCAGAGTCAACCTGCTGGGCTCTGGCAATCCTTCCACCTCAGCCTTCCAAGTAATCAGACCTACAGGTGCATACCATCACACCTGGCTAATTTTTTATTTATTGCAGAGACGAGGTCTCGCCAAGTTGCCTGGGCTGGTCTTGAACCCACGGACTCAGGCAATCCACTCACCTCAGCTCCCAGAGTGCTGGTATTACAGGCTGAGCCATTGAACCCAGCTGGGAAGTCCATCTTAAAGACAGGTAAGCTGAGGCTCAGAAACAAGCAAGATGTGTTCAGTAGTCTCTGGGTGGGAAAGACAACGGCTGAGCTAGCCTTGGCCTGGCCCCCCTTCGGCCACCCACCCTGTGCTTGCCGCTGGGGCCACCCCAAAGGAAACACCCAGGCACTGCTCACCACAGCACCCCTGAAATGCCACAGGAGACCGTGGGGAGGTGGTCCGTGTCTACACAGGCAGGAAAAGTGCTAACCCAAGACACTGCAGGACCCAGCTGCAGGGTCTGACCCAACCGGCAGAATAGAGCTGACCACACAGAGAGGCCGCTATTCTGCTCTCTGACTGTGGCCCCCAGCAGGACCCTGGAGATTGCAGGTGACTCTGGGAGGTTCCCACTTCCCAGGAGAGGAAGTGGAGTCTCCATAAAGGTGATTTCTGCAGGTGTCCGTGTTCCCTGTCTGGAGAATGCAGAGCTTGGGCAGCCACTGTAAGACAGAAGCGGAGAGGCTGACCCCAGAGAGGGCCCTGGGGCAGGCCTGGGAGGGCCAGTCCCCTCCCGTTTTGAAGCCTCAGTTTCCTCATCTGTACAATCAGCCTGACACTAACAGTGCAGATGCAAAGCCCTTCTGGGGCTCTGCACGCAGGGGTGGGGGGTGCTCTATATGCAATGGGCTCTGCACACAGGAGGCTGTGCACACAGAGGAAGCTCTGCACATAAGAGGCTCTGTATGCAGGAGAAGGCTCTGCACACAGGAGCATCTCTGCACACGAGAGGGGCTCTGCACACAGAAAGAGGCTCTGCACACAGGGGGAGGCTCTGCACACAGAAGCATCTCTGCACACAGGAGGGGCTCTGCACACAGAATAGGCTGTGTGCACAATAGGCTGTGTGCAGAGACAGACCCAGCAGACCCCCAGGATGGCAGACTCCTCCCCTCCCCAATCACCCCTAGGCTTGCATCCTGCCCCAGGGACTGGATGTCCCAAGAGATTGGCGGGGTTGGCCTCCAGCAGCACTTCCTAGTGGCACTGGCGGAGTCATAGCCACCAGCCAGGAAGCTGACAGTGCACTCCTGAAAAACAGGAGGGCCTAGAGCCCTTCCCAAGATGCCACCTACTTCCTGGGGCCCCTGCAAAAGCCTCAACAAGTGTGGGGGTGCGTGTGTGTCTCTGCGCATGGAAGCCTTTCTAAGATTGCATATGAATAGTAAATGCTCACTCAAGGCTGGACGAGGCGGCTCATGCCTTTAATTCCAACACTCTGGGAGGTCAAGATGGGAGGATCACTTGGACCCAGGAGTTAGAGACCAGCCTGGGCAACGTAGTGAGATCTCACCTCAGAAACATTCTCAAGGCCAGGAGCGGTGGCTCAAGCCTGTAATCCCAGCATTTTGGGAGACCAAGGTGAGGGATTTGAGACCAGCCCAGGAAACTTGTCTTTACAATAGATCAAAAAATTAGCCAAGTATGGCAGCCAGCGCCTGTAGTTCCAGCTACTTGAAAGGCTGAGGCGAAGCCGGGCTCGGTGGCTCAGCCTGTAATCCCAGCACTTTGGGAGTCTGAGGTAAGTGGACTGCCTGAGCCCACAGGTTCGAGACCCGCCTGGGCAACTTGGTGAGACCCCCCATCTCTACAATAAATCAAAATGAGCCAGGTGTAGACGCGCGCACCTGTAGTTCCAGCTACTTGGAAGGCTGAGGCGGAAGGATCGCTGGAGCCCAGCAGGTCGAGGCTGCGGTGGCCGGGAGCGGCCGCTGCACTCCAGTCTGGGTGGCAGAGTGAGACTCCAACTCAAAAAAAAAAAAAAGAAAGGATGAGGCGGAAGGATCGCCTGAGCCCAGACGTCAAGGCTGTGGTGGCCATGAGCATGCCACTGCACTCCAGCCTGGGTGACAGAGTGAGACTCTGACTCAAAAGAAAAAAACCTCAAAATTAGCCAGGCATGGTGTTGTGCACCTGTAGTCCCAGCTACTCAGGAGGCTGAGGTGGGAGGATCACCTGAGCCCAGGAGGTCGAGGCTCTGGTGAGCTGTGATCATGCCACTGCACTCCCACCTGAGAAATAGGGTGAGACCTTGACTCAAAAAATAAAATAAAAAAGTAAATGCTCACTCAAGAAAATACAGGCAAGAAACCAGCCAAGTCCATGTCCCCAAGACTGTGAAAACACCAGGGGTCCCTCCACCCCTCCCACCGCTACTAGATGGACTTCAACTTCCTATAACTCCAGGGGCCCCTCACCACCCTCCAAACATCTACAAGTGAGGGACTCTGTAGCCCCAGCTTAAGCCCTCCCCACCTCCAGGTCAGGGCCAGGCCTCAGTGTCCCCACCCAGCTCAGCCTCTGAGTCCAGGCATCTGCTGGCCAAAGGAAGGAATGCTGCCCACGGGGGGCCACTGGGTGGGGGCAAGAGGCACCCCCATCTCTGCACCCAGGGCTTCAGTCCAGTTCTCAAAGTGGGGAGGATGCAGGGCCTAAGGCCAAGGAGGTCTGCCACACATCCCTACTAAGGGCCAAAGCAGAGGGGTCAGGGATTTCCTCCTGCTGGGGCCCCGTCCCCACAGAGCACCCCAAAGCCAGGGGTCTGCGCAGCCGGCAGTTCCCACACTCGCGCTCCTGGCAGCCTTCCCAGCGACAAAGGGCAGTGCGCATGCCTCGTGGTCCGCCTTCGTGCCTCGGCTGCCCTTTGTCCGTGAGTCCATGCAGGCCACCCGCCATCTGGAGCGCGGGCTCCAGGCAGATCAATATGCTGCTGTCCCCACGCAGACCGCCCTGGCCCCTTCCTGGAGCTACAGGCTCTCCCCTCCCACCCCCCAGCCTCCCTCCATGGCTCAGGACTGAGAAAAAGCCAGCGTGGCTGATTCCAGTCCCAGCTCAGCCCCTCACTGCTGTGTGGCCACGGCAACCTCTAGGAGCCGAGGACCTGGGTGCAAGGGGTAATCAGCAGGGCCGCTGCACGGCTCCAGGTCAAGTCTAAGCTGGTAACACACAAGGAGTGCACGTCAAGACTCAGAGGTGTTGACTCTCACTGCTAGCTGACCCAGGTACACACGACCCTGGCGCATTGCGTCCCTTAACCTCCGTGACCTGCTGGCCCCTCTGCTGTTCCATGCCTGGCACCCAGAAGTTGCTCAGTCATGGGGACCCTCCCCTTCCCCATGGCAGCTCTGGCCTGGGCCCCAAGGAGATACCCTGACCTCCCCAGACCAGGCAGGCTCACACCATGAAGTGTCCCCCCACGAGGTGTCCTCCCCAGCTGGTGGGGATGCAGGGACTAAGGCCAAGGAGGTCTGCAACACATCCCTACGAAGGATGTCCAGCCCCATCCGTCTGAGCCTGGGGAGACAGCCGCTCCAGGCAGCCATGGACTGGCTCCTGGGGGGTGGTCTGGCCCCTGGCTGGGCACTGCCCAAGGATGGGCTGGGGCGAGGGCCATGGCACAGGACAGCTGTGGAAGACATGTCACGGTCCATGCAGGAGCCCTGGGTGAGGGGGAACTCCGAGCCAGCCGTCTCCCCACGCCCCCTCCTGGAGGCGTGATCTTCTCAGAGGAGTTTCCACCCAGAGGCCCCCGAGCAAGGGCTTCACGGGTCAGAGGAGGGAAAGCCAGGAGCAAGAGGCTGTCCCGTCCCTCTGTCCCCAGGCCAGCCTGCTCCGCCCATCCCACACCGGAAACCCTGAGGACCAGGAGCACCAGGGGGGCACACTGTACAAATTCCTGCTTCAGAGTCACAGTCCAGGCCCAGTGGGGTCAGGGGTGTGGATGGAGAGGGGACAGCATCTCCCTCAGACCAGTGCTGGAGGGCACTGGAGGCCGGGAGGGCACTGGAGGCTGTGGCAGCTTGGAAGGGGGTAGGGCGGGAGGCAGCTTGTGGCTCTTCTCCAAAAGGAAGTTCTGCGTTTTGTTTTTCCAATTGTGGCAAAATTTAAATCACATAAACTGTACCGTCGTCACCATTTGTAAGTGCACGGTTCAGCGGCGTGGGGCACATCCCGCCGTGCAGCCAGCGCCACTGTCACCGCCAGGACGTGCTCGTCTTCCTAAGTTGAGCCCCTTCCCATCAGACTGTCCTCCCAACCCCTCCCAGCCCCAGGCACCCCCACCTCCTCTCTGTCTCTGAATCTGACGACTCTAGGGACCTCACATGAGTGGAATTCTAGGACATTTATCCTTCTGTGACTGGCTTATTTTGCTGAGTGTGACTTCCTGTTGTGGCCAGTGTCAGGGTTTCCTCCACTTTAAGGCTAAATTGTGCTCCGCTGAGGACGGGCCACGATGTGTTTGTCTGTTCATCAGTTCGTGGACACTTGGGCTGTGTCCACACTTTGGCTGCCCAGATTGGTGCTGCTGTGAACACGGGGTACACATCGCTCTTAGAGGCCTGCTCTGGGGTTTCTAGGTGTCGGCCTGGAAAAGGACTTGCTGGACTCTAGGGTAGTTCCACATTTGATTTTCTGAGGATCTGCCAAACTTCACCGCAGCTGTACTATTTTATATTTCCACCAACAAGAAGTCCCCCGGGCGCTGGGGTCAAATGCCTCTGGGTCTCCCCCACCCTCCTCTCCTGAGGGCCCTTGGCACTGCAGTCAGCCTGGGGGTGGCTGGGATGTGGGCCATTTAGAAATGGCTGTGGCAGCCAGGATCGGTGGCTCAGCCTGTAATCCCGCGCCTTTGGGAGGCTGAGGTGAGTGGACTGCCTGAGCCCGCGGGTTCAAGACCCACCTGGGCAGCGAGATCTCATCTCTACAATAAATCAAAAAATCAGCCGGGCGTGGTAGCGCATGCCTGTAATTCCGGCTACTCGGAAGGCTGAGGCGGAAGGATCGCCGGAGCCCAGCAGGTTGAGGCTGCGGTGGCCGGGAGCGGGCGCTGCACTCCAGTCTGGGCGACAGAGTGAGACTCCAACTCAAAAAAAGAAAAAGAAAAAAGTGGCTGTAGCCCCAGCATAACCCTGCCCAGCCAGCATGCTCTGCGTGGACTCCCACATGTACAGCCAAGTGCCCTGCCCCACAGCTGCTGGGGGGCTTCACCAACCCTGGCACTCCACCCACCCCAACCAGCAAGTCCCCTACGCTTCCTGAGCTCTCCAGGGTGGGGGGTCCGGGAGGTGCAGGCGGGACAGGCTCCTTCCCCCCTCAAAGCCCAGCTGGCAGAAGCCCTTCCCCCCCCGCACCCATCCGCTGGGGACACCCAGGCGGAGGAGCCCAGCCCCACACACACAGAGCTCCCGTGAGGCAGAGCCCCAGCCTGGAGCAGGCTCAGCCCCTCCTGCCCCCCGCAGCTCCTGGGCGGAGGGTGTGAGCCTCGAGCCCGGTGAGTTTCCCACACTTTGGCCCCATTCACAGTGTTAAACGGCCCACAAAGGCCAGGCGTGTGCCTCGGAGGCCGCCAGAGCTGCCATCTGGCCCGCACTCGGGGAGGGACCCGGCCTTTCATCCGGCTGGGGCTCAACACCATTCATTTCATATTTCCCACTGCCCAAAGTTGGATTAATGCTGCTCCTGTCCAGGGGGAGGGAGCAGGAGCCGTAAGGGGGCTGCTCTCCGCGGCCCACCCACCACCCTCACCTCTGCAGGCCACCGTCCTGGCCCTGGCCCAGCAGGTGGGCAGGCCGGCAGGGTGGGGCGGGGGCTGGACTGAGGCCCCGAGGCACGTGGCTCACTTGGGCTGAGGAGCTGGCTGGGGAAGGGACAAGGCAGGATGTGAGTCCCAGCCAACTGCCCCCTCCAAAGCTTGGGGGGAGGGGGTTCGGGCCGGGGTGCCACCTTTGCATCTAGGCACAGCCCTGGGTCCCTGCTGCCCACGGCCGGGCAGTCCGGGCACACGTGGGCTCCAGCCCCGTGTCCGGCTGGTGGAGGGAATGGTCCGGGCCTGCCCGCCCAGTGCTCCTGCACTTCTAGCCCCTGGCTCAGCACCTCCTTGGTGCTGGGTTGGCAGGGTAGAGTACATGACACACAGGTGACTTCTCGTCCAGCCCTTCCCAGTCCAGCCTGCCCCCAGCAGGGTGGACCCACCAAAATGTGACTATCGCCAGCGTGAACCTAACTCTGGTGGCCAAATGGCTCCAGGAAGCAGCACCCAGGCCCCCTACAGCAGGTAGGGCCCAGATCCCTTCTAGGATGCAGGCTCCACCCGGTCCAGGGCTGTGGGAGCTGAGCAGTGAGCAGGGCCTTGGCACTCCTACCTTGGATTGCCTGGATGCTCTCTGTCCTTGTGCCTCAAACAAGGGCCAGAGTGTTGTGGTAGTCTCGGCTGCTCGGAGAGGGGCACCCAGCTCAGGACGCAGCCTCTCAGCCCTGGGTGTCACCGCGGCCCTCAGTCAGCCCGGCTTGTGAGTGCCCTTTGAGAGAGGTGTTGCGGGGGGGGTACCAGAGAGTGAGCAGGGGTTCCCTTCCCTCCCCCTCCGAAGTCACACCCGGGAGTCCCCTCAGCCTAACCCATCCGAATGACCAGCTGGCCCACAAGAGGGCCACCCTGCACAGGCTTACAGCCGACCCTTCCCCTGCTGCCCTGGTGAGGCACTGCCCACTTCCTGGATGGGTCCATCCCTGGGTAAATGTCGGCTCATGGTGTGAAGGACTTTTGAAGCTAGACCCCCACAGACCACTCGAGCCGTGGGTAAGCACCAAGACCCTTGTTAAGGCCTGGCCACATTCGGGCTGCTGCCAGCCATCCAGGGAGCCTGGCTCCGGATTTCAGCTCTGGCTACAGTGCCCCGATGCTGGCCCCAAATCCCAGAGCTGAGGTCTTTCCGCTTGACCTGGCTGGGCCTCAACCTGCTCCTAGGAGGCAGCCGCCCCTCCCCTAGTCTCTGCTCCAAGACTCAGGAACTGTGACCGTGAAGGGCTCCCAAGGGACTCCCTTCTAGGGGCCAAGTTGGGGCTGGCTCCAGCCACTGGCCCTCAGCTCAGTTGGCCAGGTCTGAGCCTCATGTCTGCCACTTGGCACCCACTCCCTGCCAAGTGCTGGAAGAAAGCAGACATTGCAAGTGGCCCCAGCCTGTGCTGTGCAGAGGGTGCCACACGGCCGTGCCTTCCCCTAAGGCAAGGGCGTACTGTGACCACCCCAAGCACGCCCCCCACACAGCCCCGCGGAGACGCATAGCTGGGCTCCTGGCAGGACGGGGCTGGAGAGAGGCCCCTGAGGGGCTCTCCGTATAGGAAGCTGCTCCCAGGGAGGGGCATGCCTTTTCCCCCTGAAGCCACCAGGAGCCCCGTCAGGGGGTAGGCAGCTGCTTTCTAGCTCTGGAGAAGTCACGCGTTCCAGGCTACAGCCTGGGACTCATCACATGGGCCGGTAGGGCTGATCCAGGCAGGTCCCTCGGGGAGGGCGCCCATCCCCCTGGAAGATGCTGCACTTGTGAATTCTCACTTCTCTGCCCGCGGCCTCTGCCAGCCAGCAGCGGGGAGTCCGAGGGAGGAGGGGGAAAGGGGGAGGGAAGAGGGCGGAGGGGGGACGCTCCTTCCTGCCCCTCCCGCTCGGCGGCCTGGGAAAAGGCAGCATATTGAGGCGCGGGGCTCCGGCATCAGGCCCCGGGATGCTAATGAAGGCGAGCGCGTTCCCACAGCCCGGACATTGTGCCCGCGGCCCACCTGCTCCTCGGGGAGCGCCATTGTGCCCGCGCCAATTCACAGGCAATTTAGCGTGCGCTAATGGGCCGGCGCCTTTGTGCGGCCCGCGCCGCCATTGGCCGCCGAGTGTGGGAACGGCCGCGGCGCCCGGGCCCCAGGCGCCAGGCCTCCGCCCGCGCCTATATAGGGCCGGGGCGCGCGGGGCCGGTGTCCGCCAACCCGGGACGCGCCTGGCCCTGCCCGCCGCGGCCTCGCCGGCCTCCGCGCCTCGCCGCCTCGCCTCGCCCCCTCCGCGCCAGGCATGGCCCCCAGCACCGTGGCCGTGGAGCTGCTCAGCCCCAAAGAGAAGAACCGAGTAAGTGCCCGCCCGGCGCGGCCCCGCGGCGTCCCGCTCCGCCGCCCGCGGCCGCCTGACGCCCCCCTCCCCGCAGCTCCGCAAGCCGGTGGTGGAGAAGATGCGCCGCGACCGCATCAACAGCAGCATCGAGCAGCTCAAGCTGCTGCTGGAGCAGGAGTTTGCGCGGCACCAGCCCAACTCCAAGCTGGAGAAGGCCGACATCCTGGAGATGGCCGTCAGCTACCTGAAGCACAGCAAGGGTGAGCAGCCCGCGGCGCCGGGCCCCGCGCGCGCCGCGCGCCCCGCCCACCCCGCGCGCCGCCCCCGCCCCGCGGCCCTCCCCGCTCTCCGCGCGCACGACCCCTCTCCCCGCGGCCTTCGCGGCTCGCGCCAGCCCGCTCCGCGCCCGCAGCCGCGCCGCCCGGCCCGCTCCCCGCAGCCCTGGCCGCCAGCCTCCCCTCCGCGCCCCCCGCCCCCTCCACGCCCCTCTGCCCGCAGCCCCCGCCGCCCGCCGCCGCCCGCGCGCCCCGCCCACCTCCCCTCCGCGCCGCCCTCGCCGCCCGGCCCGCTCACCGCCTCTCTCCCTGCAGCCTTCGCCGCCGCCGCCGGCCCCAAGAGCCTGCACCAGGACTACAGCGAGGGCTACTCGTGGTGCCTGCAGGAGGCCGTGCAGTTCCTGACGCTGCACGCCGCCAGCGACACGCACATGAAGCTGCTGTACCACTTCCGGCGGCCCCCCGCCGCGCCCGCCGCCGAGCCCAAGGCGCCCCCCGCCGCGCCCGCGCCCGCGCCCTCCGCCAAGGCCGCCGTCGCGCGCCCCCCCGCCTGCGGCCTCTGGCGGCCCTGGTGACCGGCGGGACCCGGGGCCCACCGTCCCTCCCGCGCGGGTAGCGCCTTCCCGCGTCGTCCGGCCTGGCCCGCGTCCAGGCCGGCGGGCCAGCAGGAGGGTCATTCTCCGAGAATGTGGGCGGCGTCGTTGTCGTTTTAGGACAATCCGGGCCCATCTTCCGCCGAGTGTCTGACCCCATGGGGTTGTTCTGTGTTTGCATTTCAGCAAGTGACTTCTGGGAAGTCCCCGGCTGCCGGGGTTCTATGATATTCGTAGGTGTCGGGCCAGCAAGCCGCGCCCGGCCGGTAGAGGACTTTCTTCAGGGCCTGTCGCTGCCGGGCAGGCACCCCTGGCAGGCAGGCCGTGCCGTGGGCACATCTGCCTTTTGTGAAGGCCGAACTCAAGGTGTATCCTCATAGGACGGGGCGACCGCCCCGATGGGCACCCAGGCCCCCACGAATTCACAGCCACAGGCCCCTGGTGGGCTAGGGGTTCTGACTGGGAGGGCGGGGTCTCCACTATGATCCCTAAAGGATTCCTGGGAGTGGGGGTACACATGGGCACACCTTTGTGCTCGGAATCTGAACTCACGTGGAGCCCATTGATTGCTCAGGAGGCCTCTAATAAAATCTGGCTGTCGAGCACTCTGTGGTCTGTCTCCTCCTGTCCTCGGCAGCCACAGGGTGGGTCTGCAGGGTGGGAAGAAGGGAGCACGACCGTGGTGACAAGCGCAGGTGGAGAGGGGTCTTTGCCAGTGACCCTCTGGACACGGGAAGATGGGCTAGGCCTGGTGGAGGGAGGGTGGGAGCACGGAGGAGAGGAGCTGGACAGAGGCTATGTGGCAGGGGAGACGGCCGGAGGGGATGTGGAGGGAGCCCTGGGTCTGCCCCAAGCCTTTCACGATCTCCCTCCCAGTGGTGGGGGTGGCGGCAGAGTGGCAGCTGCAGGACATTAAGCTCTGGCTACCAGAGGGCCCTCTCACTGCCACAGGAGGGGGCTTGGCCGGGCGAAACAGGAGCCGGTATCTGCCCCTGGCCCCCCTCCCCCACGGCCTGTAGCACCTGTCCCTTGACAGCTTCCAGGGCGCCTGCTTGGCTCACTCACACCCCACCCACTCACCAGCCGGGTCAGGCAGTGCAGGCCACAAACCTGCCAGGAGTGACCTTGCCGCAGAAGGGTGCCTATTTTAGGCAGCCTACAAGGGGTTGGCGGAGTGGGCAAGGACCTAGGGCCACAGCCTCCAGGGTCCAGGCACCCAAGGGGCAAAACCTACCCAGCCAGGAGCAGAGGGGGGAGGGGTGTTCCCACAGGGTCTGAGAGAGGCACCCCAACATGGGCCTGCCCGCCCCACCTTCCACTCAGCACCTTTGCCCTCTGCCTCCAGGCTTGTGTATCTACTCAGCAGCGGATGGGGGGGTTGCCCCTCCAGGCGGGCCCAGTGCCGACCAGTAGCCTCTTGGGAACTCTGCTGAGCCCCTGGGTGTGGCAGCCAGAGAACAGAGAGAGTTTCCATTCATTCCGCATGTTTACTGCATGAGTAGCTGGCACAAGGGTGGCTGCCTGGTGGAGGGTGCCTCCTGCTCCTGGCCCAAGGCATACCCAGCCACCAATGGCCCAAGCAGACCCCAGCCCTTTCACCCGGGCCTCCCTGGGGCAGACTCCTGTCCCAAGCCACGGGCCCACCCCTCAGAAGACACACTCTCGGTTGCCTCCCTCCTGAAGCTGCACCTGGTGCACCGCCTGGCAGCAGGCGGCATTCTGCGTGTGCAGACCGAGGCTGAGGGCCCAAGAAGGGAGTCACGGGCCCAGGATCACCCAGGAGGTGGGTGCCAAAGCCACCTCGGGACCCCACCTGCCTGCTTTCAACACTGGGCTCCTTACCCAAATGCCCAGGGCCTCTGGAGGACACACATCTCTCAGGACAGAGGGACCTCTCACTGCTGGAGGGGGCTTGGCCGGGTGAAACATCTCTCAAGGGTCTCACACCACTGGGGGCATCCCTATGACACCCCTTGGAGCCTGGCCTGCCCCCACCAGTACCCCTGCTCCAGCTTAGACAGCCTCCTCAGTTGTTCCCTGCAGACGTCCGGGCACCTGTCTTGCGGGCAGGCAGTCTCCAGGGCCTCTCCCCCACACTCTCTGAGGTCGGCCATTAAAGCCACATCTCCCCGAGCTACAGGTGCATTCCCGGGCTGGGGGCTCCTCCAGGGCAGGAGTCCCAGTTCCCTCAGTTCCCATGGGACTTTTAGCACTGAAAGTCCCAAGTCACTGGAACCAGGATGGTGGGTCAACCTAACAAGGCCACGTGCCATTCGTTCTGGCGTGCAGGGCCGGGCTTCCAGCAGGCACGCTGTCAAAGGGGCAGCTCTCTGGGGCCCTCTACACCTAGGTGCCCCCTCGGAGGGAGAGTTCGGCCGCCAGCAGAGCTCAGCAGGGCTCAGAGCATCTGACCGGCTCGGTGAAAAAACCTCATACCAGATGTTCTGTGTCGATGTCCCACCTCTGCGGGATAACCGCCCACCCTACCGCCGCTCCGAGCCTCTCCAACCCCTACCCAGGACTGGCCAGAACCCGCTCCGCGGCGGCCGAGTCCTCAGCGGTAGGAGGGGCGGGTCCGGGGTTCATTAGCATAATATATGCACGGGGGCGTTTAGCAGTCAAATATATGCGCATATATCTCCATGGCTGATGAGGCTGGCCGGGCACTTTCAAAATGGCGGAGTGTGGAGCGAGCGGCAGCGGGAGCAGCGGGGACAGCCTGGACAAGAGCATCACGCTACCCCCGGACGAGATTTTCCGCAACTTGGAGAACGCCAAGCGCTTCGCCATCGACATAGGTAGTCGCGGGCCGGGTGCCGGGCGCGGGAGGCGGGAGCGGGCGGGGGGCCGGCGGCAGGCCGGCCAGCGGAGGCAGCGGGAAGGACGAAGGGCGGGGGCGCGGGCCCGGCGCACAGCCTCACGGGCTTTGTAGTCCGCGGGTCCCGCGCACGAGGCTCACGGGCCTTGTAGTTCGCGAGGCGCCGGCGCGCGAGTTCGGGACTGCGGCCGGAGTACAACTCCCGGCAGGCGCCGCGCGGGACAGAGCGACGCATGCCGGGCTTCGTAGTCCGCGCGGCCTATGTCGGGGGAGGCTGCGGGCCAGAGGTCCAGCGTTACCCACCGCGAGGGGTGTCGGCAGCCGACCGGGGCCTTGGACCATGCGGAGGGCTTTACGTTCGGCCACATCAGCAGCTGGGCGGCTCGGCCTTGCTGCTTGGCCAGTGGCTGGCCTGAAATTTGGGGTTCTGATTTGTGGCGGAGATGAGGGCGAGTCCCCGGGATCCCTTAGAGTGTCCCCGAAACGGGCGCACGCGGACCCGGGACCTAGCCAACTGTGGCCTGCGGGCCGGCCAGTCCGCGCACAGGCCTCAGTATACGGTGCTGACCAGGGCCCTGTCCGAGCCCAGCCCACCTCCACCCACAGGCTCCACTCTTTGGAGAATGGACATCTGGCACGAGTTCCGACGACCGTGGACTTGGAACTCGGGAACTCGTGCCTCCAGTTTGAAAGCCTCCGGTGTCTTTTGGCCCTCAGGGAGACCCTGCGTTTCTGTCCCCACCTCTCCAGGCTCTGCTCTTCTGCCTCAGTACTGACTGTGCACAAGGCCATTTTCAGACCCTTCTCCCACGCCGCTGACGCTCAGACACCTCCCAGCAACCCCTTGAGGAGGAACTCAAATTAACTGCATTTTGCAGATGGGGATGCCAAGGCACAGAAAGGCGCACTAACTTGCTTGGGGCTACCTGGCCAGTAAGTGGCAGAGCCAGGGAACCTGGCCAGCCCCACCCACTATGCTGCTCTTTGCTAGGAGACGCTTCCTTTGGGTAGGCCACTGTGGTTTCCCATACCTCCCCTCACAGTGCCATTTTTGGCTGCAGGCTGAGCTTGCCCAAGCACCTGTTGATTGATGCCCACGTGGGACAGTGAGGCCCCCAGAACAGGGGCATGCCTGATGCCCTGAGGCCCCAGCCCCCAGCAGGCCACCTGCCCTGTTTTGGCCGCTCAGTACATAATGAATGGACATGCCACTGTTGACTTCCCACCTCCCAGGATGTCAGAGACACCTGGGCCATACCCTCCCAGCTGTGCATTTCTGGTGCATTGGATGCATTTGCTGCACTAGGGTCTTAGGGGTCACCAGAGTCGTGGGCTTGGCACCGTCTCTCTGAGGTACTCTAGCGTGGGGAGAGAGTGTGTCCCCCAGGGAAGTGAGAACGGTGAGAATGGAGACTCTGGGGGCTGGTCCTGTCCTAGCTCCCACCTTGCAGTGAGCTCATGAGGGGCAGTGCTTTGGGGGCCCTGGCCTGGCGACAGCTGAGGATGACCATGAGAGGTATTTTGAGGGAAACATGATAGAACCTGGGGACCGACTGGCTATTGGGCTGGAGGTGGTGAGTTCTCAGGTCTCTCCAGAGGCTCCTAGCCAGGTCCCCCCGCCCCTAAGACCTCTGTGCCCAGTAGAGCATGTGCTCTGAAGGATTCCCTGCTGTGTTCTGCTGCCGCTCACTGGGGGCCTCTGCTGGTAGGAACAGGTCAGGACTGAATGTTTCTGAAATGCAGTCGAAGTGAACCTGCGTAAGCCACCTGGGGACAGCCGGGAGCAGGGATCCACCTTGGATGTTCTGCATGGCCACCGGAGGCTCGCAAATAGTCTCAGAGCTGAAGCCCAGAAAGGACTGGCCCAGTCCAGGGGGTCTGGAACACCATGAGCCAAGCCAGGGTTCTTGGCAGAAGGACACTCAGAGGGATCTGTTTAGTGGTGGCATTTTTCCCTCTTAGAACATTTCTCTTGGTCTCTTGGTCTGTGTCTCTGGTTCTTGGAAGGACGTGTTGGCTGTTGTTGAGTCCTTTTGTTTGTTACTGCAGCAGGTGAGCTGTCACAGCTCAGGTTGGGGTCCTCAGCCCAGGAACCCACCGAGCCAAGGTGCCGTCAGCGGTGTTGTCTACAGACAGGCTTCTCCCATTTCCTCCTTGCTCGCCTGGGTCTCTGGGTCCAGGAAACCTCAGCTGCCCTGTGTTCTTAGTGAGCCCTTTTCTCTCAGATGGGGACACCAGTGTCAGCTGGGTTGATTCACCTCTTTGAGAGCATCAGGGACACTTTGTCTGTCAGAACATTTGTGAAGCCTTGAGGTGACTTCAGGTTTATGTGAGCAGTGGGGAGGGGCCCTCAGGGGCCACCTGGGACAGGAAAGGGCCACAGGGCTGTGGTATATGCTGGGCTGTCCTACACCCTTTATTGGTGCCCCAAAAAGAAAGATGGAACGAGAAAAGGTGGCAGGGAGGATGGGGCCATGGGCCAGGGTGACCCAGAGGTCTTGGCTCAGGTGCTGGAGGGCACAGGTGGCCGCACCTCTGGATCCCCTGGCCAGTCAGGCGATGTTATTTGCTTCAGAATGGAGTGTGGACTAGCCTGGCGAACCCAAGCCTTGTCACTGTACCGTCAGATCTGTTCTGATTGCAAGGTCCCTGAGAACAGATCAGAAGGCTCCTCCCCACTGCTCTGTCCTCTGACCTCCCTGCCCTGCGTGTCACTCGCGCCCCAGGCCCCTTCATTCCATCCTGGGTGTGGGGAGTGGGACAACAGGGTCTCGCTTCGATGGCGTCTCCGTGCTGGGTGTTGCCAAGCAGAGAGGGTGAGTGTCTTATAGAAATCAACCATCCCCACCGCCATCCCCACCTCCCTGCCCCATCCTGATTTGGATGAATTAAACTGACACACAAATGCAGGCTCTGAATCAGATTTCTGGAACCTGGGAGTTTGTTTAGAGTGACCTTTGACACGTTTCTTAAAATATATTTTCATCCTGTTGCACCGTCTGTCTTTTTACAAAGTGATTTACTCATGGAGGTAAACAGGACAACTAGCGTTTTAGTGAGACTCTGGGCCAGGCTGTGACAGGGCAGGGCAGAGGGCTGAGGAGGCTTAAAGTCATGGTCCAGGGCTGAGATGGAGCCTGGATGTGGCTGCCAGACCATGCAAGGGCCCACCGAGGGCAAGGGCAGGCCCATGCAGCCTGTCCCTAGCTGGCAGATGGTGGGTGAGATAGGCTGCTGTGTATTCTGGGGGAGGTTTCTGTTCGGTGGCACTGGCTTTCTGGTCCCCCCCACCGCCGTGTTTTCAAGTCCACTTCCTGCCCCGAGCACTTGTTCTCATATTCCCCCGGTATTTTGTCACAGAAGCACTGTGTGAAGGTGACCTCGGCCCGCTTGCTCCCACCGTGCAGGTCTCTACCTTATCGTGTCAGACCTGTGGAAACATCCTTTATGGGAGCCGTTGGCAGCGTGGGACGTTGCATCTTCGTTTCTGTTGATCTGTGTCCTTCAGATCTGTGAGCGAGACCATAGCTTGAGATGCCTTTTCCCAACGTGACGTCCCTCCTTGCAGATGCCTGCTCTGAGAACCACTCTTATTGGCCCTGAAATGAGTTTCAGGTGCATAAAGGTCTCTGTTTTTGAGGCTTAGCTCGACCTTTGGTCGTGGGCAGCACTCTTGGGCCGTGGCCTCTCGAGAACATCAGAGACTTCAGCCCATGGGAGACCTTGGGACCGCTGCTGCCTTCCTTTGGCTGCTTTTGGGGCCTGGGCTGTGTGTCTCCTCTTAGAGCCCCTGGAGGGTGTGGTGCCGCCCTGGCCCACTGCCTCCCTGTTATCTGCAGGAAGACCCCGGGGCAGGCTCCCCTCTTGGGTTGGTGGCCATTGTGACAGGCTGGGCTTGTCAGCTCATTGCTTTGGGTCATTAGCGAGATCAGAGCTTGAAACAGAGTTTTCTTATGCCAATAAGAGTCGCCAAGGTCACCCAGAAACAGGACGGCTCCCTTTGCTCTATGGGACTTGGTGCCATCGGGCAGGACCTCTTGAACTCCGTTTGGTTGGATCCCAGGGAGGAGCAGAGCTGTGGGAGCAAGCCTGGGTTTGGACCTGATGCTCACTTCTCTCCTCTCCTCTGTACCCCTGGCATTTAAGTTCAAGCAGCGCAGACACCCTGACCACAGGGATTCCAGCCTTGGAAGAGGAGGCTGGCCCCAGAGCAGCTGGAGATGCCCTGTGTGTGGGAGTTCAGGCCTCCGGGCCTCCCTCAGTCCCAGTCCTGAGTTTGCCCTTCTGTGTCCCTGCAGGTGGATCCTTAACCAAGCTGGCCTATTATTCCACGGTACAGCACAAAGTCGCCAAAGTGAGGTCTTTCGACCACTCGGGAAAGGTGAGCCTAGCCACAGCCTCCTGGGGCCTAGCACCCTCACCATCACCCCTGCCGCCACAGACCTTGATTCCCTCAGCAGCCTGGTGGTCTCTCGAGCAGACAGCCTTCCCTGTCTCACGCTCAGTTTCCTTCAGGGCCTCTTTGGGGCCACCCACTCCTGCCTGCTCCTTGAGAAGGCATCTTCCCTGCCGGGGCCGCCTGGGGTTCTCTGCAGTGCCCAGCTCCCCTCCCAGCTCTCTGCCTGGCCCTGAAGCTGGCGTCCAGAGTGCCACCTGACACGGGGGGTGAGGGGAGATACCAGAGTGCTCGAGGTCTGGCCCCCATGCAGCACCCCATGCCCAGGCCCCTGCAGATCTCACCCTGTTTCCAGGACATGGAGCACGACCATGAGCCACCCTACGAGATTTCTGTGCAAGAGGAGATCACCGCACGGCTGCACTTCGTCAAGTTTGAGAACACTTACATCGAAGCCTGCCTGGACTTCATCAAGGACCACTTGGTCAACACAGAGACCAAGGTCATCCAGGCGACGGGGGGTGGGGCCTACAAGTTCAAGGACCTTATCGAAAAGAAGCTGCAGCTGAAGTGAGTAGGGCCCTGCAGGCGGGGGAGGAACACACAGAGTCCCCTACGATTCCCATGGGTGTGTGCGTGGCCGTGGAGGGGCACGGGCCATCCAGCTCAGATTGTGGGGTCCTTCCTGGAGACAGGCTGCCTGGTGGGTGCTGCTCCTAGAAGCCTACCCTCGCTGTGCCAGGAGCTGTGTTCAGAGGATGGTGCGTTGGGCTAGCGTGGCCTGCACCCCTTATAGGGCCGCTCCTTCCTTCTCAGGGTGGACAAGGAAGACGTGATGACGTGCTTGATAAAGGGGTGCAACTTCGTGTTGAAGAACATCCCGCACGAGGCCTTCATGTACCAGAAGGATTCTGACCCCGAGTTCCGGTTCCAGATAAACCACCCCAACATCTTCCCCTACCTGCTTGTCAACATCGGTTCCGGGGTCTCCATCGTGAAGGTAGGCAGGGCTCCATGGAGCATAACTCAGCACTTACTGTGTGTGAGAGCCAACATGGGCACGGAGATAGGGACACGCCTGACGGCAACCGGCGTTCACAGAGATGAGGCTGCGGGAGCGATGGCCCTGCTGCCGCCTTCAGTGCCACACAGACGCGGCCTCTGGAGCTGCATCACCCCAGGGGCTCTCAGGAAGGGGGCGGGGCACCACAGCACCTTTGGGGCCCTCTGTACCCACACCCATGCCTGGCTCTGCTCCAGGTGGAGAGTGAGGACAGATTCGAGTGGATTGGCGGCAGCTCCATCGGAGGCGGCACCTTCTGGGGGCTCGGGGCCCTGCTCACCAAAACAAAGGTGCCCAGCGCTGCGGGAGGGGTCCTGGGCTCGCATTGGGGGGCACGGAGGAGGGCTGGAGGCCGTGTGGTGGGGGAGGCCAGAGGAGGACTGGAGGCCTGCGGTGGTTGGAGAGAGGCTAGAGGTGGCCTGGAGGCCCTGTGGCGGGGGAGACCAGAGGAGGGCTGGGGACCTGTGGCGAGCTTGAGGTGGGCTGAAAGAGCAGGAGGCATTGCCTTCCTCAGCCCCTCTGACCCTCCTGCTGGCCTCTGGCCTCTGGGGCCGGGGTGTCTGGTGGCCTGGGCCTGCCCAGAGGGTGGTCCCAGGGCTGGCTCTCACCACTGTCCTCCGGCCCGCAGAAGTTCGATGAGCTGCTGCAGCTGGCCTCCCAGGGCCAGCATGCCAACGTGGACATGCTGGTGAGGGACGTGTATGGTGGGGCGCACCAGACCCTGGGGCTGAGCGGCAGCCTCATCGCCAGCAGCTTCGGGAAGTCGGCCACAGCCGACGGAGGTACCGCCCGGGCGTGGGAGGGCACACACGGGCCTGACGCCGCGTCCCCACCACTGTCACAGTGTCTGCGGCGTCGGGGAGAGGTGGGTCTCACGTGGCCACGCTGTGGGCAGCCCCAGTTACAGCAGCTCGCCCATGACGTGTGGTGCAGGCTGCTTTGTGCCGGTGTGCCAGCCAAGGCATTCCACCTATGTGGCACTGGGGACACAGGGCTGGCTCCCAGGAGTCAGGAGGAGCGCAGACGTGTCCTTCCCCTTGAAAGCAAAGCTGGCCACTCCGAGAACCATCCCCATGGCACTCGCACCCCTGTGCCCTGGCTCCAGGCCTCCACCCGAACGTCTACCCTCCCTTCCTTCCTCGCCCTCCCCCCTTCTCTCCCTCTCTCCCCTCCCTCCCTCTTCCTTCCTCCCTTCCTCTCTCTCCCCCTCTTTCTGTCTCTCCCTCCCTCCCTCCTTCCTGCTCTCTCTCCCCCCACCCCGGCCAGCTGCCCACCCCCAGTCCTGTTGTGTCCCTCAGAGTTCTCCAAGGAGGACATGGCCAAGAGCCTGCTGCACATGATCAGCAACGACATCGGGCAGCTGGCCTGCCTGTACGCCAGGCTGCACCACCTGGACCGCGTGTACTTCGGGGGCTTCTTCATCCGCGGCCACCCAGTGACCATGCGCACCATCACCTACAGCATCAACTTCTTCTCCAAGGTGCAGGCTCACTGCCTCCTGGACGGCTGGCTTGCCCAGCCTCTGCCCAGTCCCCAGTGTCCTCAGGACGGCCACCACAGTCACACCGAGTGGGTGGGCGCTGAGCCAGAGAAGCTGCTGGGGGGTGGGGGATACCTTAGCCATCCCTGGCCAGAGGAGCTCCTGTCTGCCCCCTTGCTGTTGTCCCAGGCCTTCTTTCCAGCCAGTTCCAGGCACCCCGTGGGCCCGTGGGTCTGAAACCGGGGGCAGCTGGGTGAGGCTCATGGTCCATGTCTCAGGGGACAAGCTCCAGGCGAGCCTTGGGACACCCGTGCTGGTGCCTGCTGGGGCTCAGATCGGCCCGTTGGGGTCAGGGTGGAGCGCCAGGCAGAGGTGTCCCAGCCCCGCAGCCTGCCTCGGGCAGAGACAGTGGAGGGTAATGCATGTAGGAACCCCTCGCCTCTTGGCCCCTCCAAGCGACAGGCCCCCGCCCGTGCAGTGTCATGCACCAGCGGTGTGTCAGGGACAGCTCATGGTGTGGGCAGGGCCATGCATTGAGCTGATGGAGGTGGAACTGACTGGATGTTCTGGTGTGCGGGCTCTGGCCACAGGGGGAGGTGCAGGCGCTGTTCCTGAGGCACGAGGGCTACCTGGGAGCTATCGGCGCATTCTTGAAGGGAGCCGAGCAAGACAGTGAGTAGGGCGACAGTGAGCAGGGCATCTGCACCTGACAGGCAGGGCGGGTTGAGCAGGCGGGAGGTGGGGAGCGGTTCCTGGGGAGGTGAGGCAGGAGACGGGGAGGTGGCAGGCCAGTGCTTCAGCGTGAAAGCGAGTGGCTCTGTGCCCTTCCAGCCATCTCGCTTACCTCTGCCCCACCTTGTGTCTTCCAGATCCCAACCAGTACAGCTGGGGCGAGAACTACGCCGGCAGCTCTGGGCTCATGAGCACGTCGCCTGAGCTGGGTCCCACGCCGCGGGCCAGGAGTGGCACGGTGGGTAGCTCTGCCCACCAGGTCCCAGGGGGGTGGCTGCGCCCACCCTCCACCATCTCTGAAGAAGCTCCCCTTGGTGTGGCCCAGGTGATAGGCTTCTGGGCGTGCAGACTGACTATGAATCCACCCGGGGCCTTGCGAGGTCTCCCCCGGGGCAGGAGAAAGGTGGTGGGCTTGCTTCCCCTTCCCTCCACGTGCTGTTCTGTGATTGTGAAACAGCACAGGAAGCTGCACGCCTGCCACCCTGTGGGTAAAGGGTGTGCTCAGGTGTGGTGCGAGGGGCCACCCCCTGCAGGAGCCCGTTCACAGAGCCGGGCTCTACCTGGAGCCGAGGGTGGCTGGGTCCTGCCCCCGGGCCATGATTTCTGGCCGCTAGTCTCATGCTGGGACAAAGTCTGCTCAGCAAGCTCCTGTCCACACCTGTGCGCACAGCTCATGGTAACAGCCACCTGCATCCTGCAGGCCACGGCATTGCTGGTGGGAAGTTGCTTTTCACCTGCAGACGCGGGTCCTCCAAGTTAGCATGGGTGCTTTCAAGGTCATCCTCGCTTCTCCAGACAGTATGCACCTTTTGTGTGGGACCTCTGGTGCCTGTAGTTCTTGTCCACGTTGCAGTGGGTGCTTCATACCGGCCACCATGCTGCCCCACACCTCCGTGGCTGGGCACCAGGCTGTGCTGGGGATGGACCCCAGGCAGGCACCAGGGTCTGTGTGGGGGAGGGGCCCACATCTTCAACCTCGGCTTCTGCTTCGTGAAACATGTGCGGAATCACTGGCCCTGGGGGTCTCCTGTCCTCTGTCAGTGCTGAGACGCCACTCCCGGCCAGTCCTCGGTCACACGTCATGGGGAGTTCTCAGATGAGAGTTCCCACATCACCCAAGAGACCAGATCATCTTACGTGGCCCCAAAAAGGCCAAACTGGGCCTTAGCCTCCATTGGCCAAGAGCAGGAGGGCCGTGAGGTGGGAGCAGCACTAGCGGGAGGCAGGACAGAACCGCAGCAGTGGCAGTGCTGGCCGTGGCGAGCGCGGGCGACTCCCGACTCCTTCACCGGGCAGAAAGTGCCCACCGTGTCCCTGCTGCGCTCCATCCTGTGGGCATGTTCGCATTCTGAAAGGGTCCCCTGCTGGGATCTCACTGTCCGGGATCCCTGCCGTGTGGCTGCCTCCAGCCCGTTGTTGCTGATGGATGTGCTCCTGGGGGAAAAGCCATGCAGGCATGCAACCTGTGGACAGTCACTGGAGGGCCGGGAGAGGTGGCTGGCCACGCTGTCTGTGCCAGAATGTAGAGTTTCAGGGTCTGGTGCGTACAGGTTCATTCTTCCCAGCAGGTGGGTGATCTCAAATCATCTGGCAGCCTCATATGCTGAGCGGGGGCTGTGGGCACAGGGAGCATGTGGGAGCAGCCGTGGAGAAGTCTGCAGGACGGGCTTGGGTACCATAGAGACAGTAGGTGCAGAGCTCTGAGGCAGCATGGGGTACAGTGGGAGCCAGGGAAGTGGTGGTGGTGTTGAGAGCCTGGGTGTAAGCTGGTACTAGGGCAGTCAGAAGGTCCAGGGAGGTCGGCCTGGGAACCATAAATCCCTGTGGAGGTGATGGATGAGGGGTGACTGCAGGGGGTGATGGGGCAGGGAAGGGTGGAAGCTGACTTGAAGTCTTTTGGGGTAGATCCGACTCCACCACTATGCCAGGGGATAAGTCGAGGTGTCTAGCTCAGGCCAATGGACAACTGGGGCACCAGGTGGGGTGGTGGGGGTCTTGTCTCTGGCCAGAGATGTGGCAGAAGGTGGTGGTCTCTTCCATTATGAGGGAGAAACCCAAACTCTGAGAAGACAGTGTGGCCTTCTGGGCACCATAGTGACAGTTCCACCCACCCGAGCTCTGAAGGGATGGAGTGGCTTTCCGGACACCGCAGTGACGGTTCCACCCACCTGAGCTCCGAGAGGACAGCGTGGCCTTCTGAGCACCGTAGTGACGATCCTGCCACCCAAGCTCTGAGAGGATGACATGGCCTTCTGGGCACTGTGGTGATAGCCTTGCCCGCCTGAGCTCTGAGGGGATGGCGTGACCTTCCGGGCACCACGGTGACGGGCCCGCCCACCAGAGCTCCGAGGGGATGGTGTGGCCTTCAGGGCACCGCGATGACAGTCCTACCCACCTGAGCTCTGAAGTGACAGCGTGGCCTTCTGGGCACCGTGGTGATGGTCCTGCTGCTTCCTATCTCTCCAGTTTGACTTGCTGGAAATGGACCGACTGGAGAGGCCATTGGTCAGCCTGCCCCTCCTACGGGACCCGTCCTCCTATGTGCCTGACACAGTGGACCTCACCGAGGATGCCCTGGCTCGCAAGTATTGGCTTACCTGCTTCGAGGAGGCCCTGGACGGGGTGAGCAGTCCTGGGCAGGCTCCTGTGCTAGACACTGTCCCTGGCAATTTGGGGCTGCGGCGTCATTACCCTGAAGTTCCCAGGTAGAGCCTTGGCAGGGACAAGGACAGACCAGGTTTCCAGAGGCCCTCAGTCTGCCTTGGAGTGTGAGGAGGGGAGCTTCTGCTCCTCAGGGGGTATTCCTCCCACCTGGTGGGTCGGCGGGACTAGAGGCCAGTGAGGCAGGTCTCAGGGACACTGAGCACGCGTGGGGGTTGACGTTGCACAAGCCACAAGCAGTCGTCCTTTCCTGCTGACGTGATGTGTGACTGAAGCGTGGGCAGCCCTGGGACCCTCGCTCTCAGAGGGATGAGGTCAGGGGTCCCATCAGCCCCGCGAGCATCCAGTGCTACCACCCTGGGCTTGACTTCCCTGCCCTTTCCGAGGCCAGGGCTGGGGCCAGTCCCAAGGCCAAATGCGGCGCCAGGCCCTGGGCTATGCAACCCTGGGAAGTGTGGGGGTGGGTGGTCCCCACTGTGCCCTGAGCACCTCTCCCCAGAACTCCGCAGGGAGGCCTTATATCCAACCGGCCTTCCCTGGACCCTGAGTGGGCCCCTGTGTGGGGCGGGGACTCTGGGGTCTCACCGTGGGCCAGTCAGGACTGGGGCCACCCCTGCTTCTGCTTCCCAGGGTAGCCGTGAGGACCGAGTGGCCAAGGGGGCCCCGGTGGCCTGCCTCAGCCACGGTTCTTAACCTGGGAGGAGCTGCTCCCCGCGGTCCTGGGAGGCCCCCTGAGGCCGGCCCTGCCCTGTGCTCCCCATGGTCCCCTGGAGCAGGCCCTATCTGCTCACGGACCCCATTGTCGGCAGGTTGTGAAGCGGGCTGTGGCGAGCCAGCCGGATTCTGCGGATGCAGCTGAGAGAGCAGAGAAGTTCCGACGGAAGTACTGGAACAAGCTGCAGACGCTCAGACACCAGCCCTTGTACGTGTCCGGCGTCCAGGGCGCCTGCCTTGTGCCGTGGCCTCGCGCCTCAGAAAGCAGCCGTGCCGTCGGTGTCCGGGCCCACTGGCTGGGGGCGGGCGTGGCCCACTCGGCCAGTCTCCCCTGCCACGCCTCCCGTGGCCTCTGCTCTGCGGGCTCTGCGAGAACTGTCCCGCTCAACCCCTCCACCCGCTCTGTCCCCAGTGCTTACGGGACCCTGACTGTGCGCAGCCTGTTGGACACAAGGGAGCACTGTCTGAACGAGTTCAACTTCCCAGACCCCTACTCCAAGGTAAGTGCTACCACAGGGTGTCCCTTGTGCTGTTCTCTGTCCAAACGGTGAGAGCGCATGCTGTGCTGTTGGGAGTCAGCTGTGCTGTCCTGTGGGAGTCAGATGTGCTCTCCTTCGGACATGCTGTCCTGTGGGGCCACACTGTTTGGGGAATGGCCATGGCTCAAGCGCTGGGAACAGGCTACTAGCCAGGACCTCCCGTGGCAGCCTCTGCTGACGAGCTGCGACACCGTAGTTGGCTGGAGCCAATAGGGGTGGGGCCCACATCTGTGCAGCTTCCCCTAGCAAGGCCCAGGCTACCTGCCTGTGGGAGCCAAGGCCACTCGGAGTCTTAAGAAGGTCGTCACAGGGTGGAGTACCAGAACCCTGGACCTGCCTTCGGCTGCTCCTACAGGCTGGCAACACCCCCAACTCGCAGGGCTATCTGTGCCTCAGATATTAACAACCTCTTGGCCCCACATCTGGTTGCCAGAACCTGGAAGCTCTGCCCTCCTTGGGCCCTTCTGGCACCACTGTCAAGGGTCAGGGACACACAGTTGCCCCTGCCCCTGCACGCCCTGTCTGCTGTCTTGGGTTTCGGGTGGGTCTGTGGGCGCCCACTCCTTCCCAGCTCAGCCTCATGGGGCTAAAGCTCTCCTGGGACCCAGCCCTCGAGCCCTGTGCTGTCGTATGCTGCACAGCCCCTCGGGCTTCGAGGTCTCCAGGTCAGACGGGCAACCACACTACGTGATCTTGACCACCCCTCAGTGCTCAGCCATGGGCATGCTATGTCCTTTTGGGGGCTGCAGTCCAGGGACTCTGCCGAGTCCTCAGCGAGCATCCTTTCTCATGGCACTCTGCTGAGGAGATACAGCCCGGAGGACTGTGGCCACCTGTGTGGCGTCCTTGCAGGTGAAGCAGAAGGAAACGGCCTGGCGCTGAAGTGCTTTCCCGGCGTGATCCGCTCCCTGGACGCACTGGGCTGGGAGGACAGGCAGCTGGCCCTGGTGAAAGGCCTCCTGGCCGGAAATGTCTTCGACTGGGGGGCGAAGGCTGTGTCTGAGTAGGTGTCGCGGCACAGAGCTGGTGCGTTCCCAGCCATCCCTACCTGCCCTGCTGTCCCTATTCCCTGGGGGAGGTGGGTGGGCCCCGGGGATCAAGAGCACTTGGTGCTGTTGGGGCTTTGCCTGATGCTCCAGGCCTCAGGAGGGACGTGGCAGCCCCCAGGGGTGTGCAGGGCCCAGCGCCCTCATCTGTCCCCTCGGGCCCCGAGGAGGTCCCCGACACCAGCGCCAGCCACCCTGCCGCCAAGGCTCCTCTTCTGTGGTGGCTGCAGAATAAACCATCATTGCTGGATCACCAAGAGCTGCTCCCAGGCCGCAGCCTCAGCAGTGGCCCCGCCAAGCCTCGGGCCCTCCCTTGGCCTGTGGGCAGGCAGCTGGCCTGCCCTGCGGGGGCTCCCAGGTCTGCTCACATCCCGGGACACAGGGTCAAGACCTGCCCTTGCCCTCCCCCTCCCCGCGGCCCCTCTAGGAAATGAGCTCCTCCGATGTGTGTGGGGTGTGGGCCTGGGTGTGGTCCTCGCCTCGCCTCTGGGTGTGGCCCAGCGCTCCACTTGCCACCCTTGCTGGCCCAGCCAGCGGTCCCGTGCTGTGGCCGCCGCACGGAAGGGCTGCCAGGCCGTGGCTCAGGCCGCTGTGAGCACCACACTCCCACTCCTAAAGCCGTTGCTGGGGTCTCAGAGCTCTGAGCGGCTGGCGGTGCCGACCACATGCATTGGGACCCTGGTTTGCTCAGTGCGAGGAAGAATCCGGGGCTTTCGCACAGCGGCGTGAGCTGGGGCCTGGGTGTTGTTTTTCTAACATCTCTTCTCCTCTGCAGTGTCCTTGAATCCGACCCCCAGTTTGGGTTTGAGGAAGCAAAGAGGAAGCTACAAGGTATGGACACTGCATGCGCTGTGGCTGGTCCCTGGGTGGGGTCTAGGTGTCCTCTGGAGCAGGGGACAGTGGTACTGGGTGCGGGCCCGCCCTCACCTGCAGCTCTGTCCCTGCTTGGAAGCACTGCTTCCCGGGAAGACTGAGGCTGGCGGGGGACAGAAAGGCTCCTCGGGGGGATGGTGAAGGCTTAAGCAGGGGAAGCTCCTAGGGGGGCAGTGAGGGCTCGGGGTGGTGAAGGCTCCCAGCGGGGACAGGGAAGCTGGGGGGATGTCGAAAGCCGAGGGGCACCGTGAAGGTGCAGGCCTGGGGCGGACAGCGACGGCTCCCGGTGGGGGGCAGTGAAGGCTGAGGGCGGGGGGTGGTGAAGGCCAGTGCTCCTGGGCGCCCGGCAGAGGCTCCCTGGGGGAGGGTCGGCGAAGGCATGTCCCCTGCCTACACAGCTCAGCCACAGCTGACTGCCCTCCCCCGTCTCCCACAGAGCGACCGTGGCTTGTGGATTCCTGCAGCGAGTGGCTCCAGAGATTGAAGGTATGTGGAGGTGCCCCCCTCTGCCCTCAGGGGATGGATGCCAGGCCCAGGCCTGGGAGGGGGGCCCAGGTGGGAGGTTGTGGGCAAGGGCAGGGAGGCCTCAGTGGCCCCGGGCACAGGCTCCTCTCCCACACAGTCTCACGGTCCCCAAGGCAGGAGTCTCGAGCATCCCCCTCCAGCCTGACCTCTGGCAGTGGCACTTCTGAGGTCAGCTGGCCTCAGGACAGAGCCCTGCTGGAGAAGCAGGCCTGGCCCCAGCGGGCTGGCCCGGCCCCGAGGCCCAGCCCCGAGGGAGTCGGGGGGTGTCTGGACCGCTTGGCCGCGCCTGTTCCCGACTGAACGTCCTGGTTTTTTCTTACAGGGGCCCCCTCATAAATGTGCCTTAATTTTCGCAGATAACAGTGGAATAGACATCATTTTGGGAGTCTTCCCCTTTGTCAGGGAGCTACTCTTTAGAGGCACAGAGGTGAGTGGCAAGGCTGCTGGGACCCTTCCCTGGGCTCCTCTGCCCTGGTGGGGTGGTGCGCTGGGCCCTGGTGGCGGCCGCGCTCCTGCATCACGGCAGGTAGGTGCAGGCCAGGCAGCGGCATGGGGTGGCCAGGCCCGGCGTGTCATGGAGTGGACGGCTCCCAGCCTCCCCCCACAGGGCTCAGGACCTGAGGACAGAGGCCAGGCTGATTGTCTCCTGGAGAGGGCCTCAGAGAGAAGCTTTTGGGGTGTGATGCCGACTCTGAGGCAGGCCCAAGGCAGGGAGATCCCAGGGCGGGCTCTGCGCACAGCTCTGCAGAGGCCATAGGCAGTGAGGTCGGGCAGGGTCCGCTGGCCAGGTCCAGGGGCAGCACCAGCTCACCTGCAGCGGCCACCCGAGAGCCCAGGGTGTGGGGCTGGCTCCGTGCTAGGCGGCAGCGCAGGGTCCTCAAGAGCTGGGCCCTCCCGCTACAGGTCATCCTGGCGTGCAACTCAGGCCCCGCCCTGAACGACGTCACCCACAGCGAGTCCCTCATCGTGGCCGAGCGCATCGCAAGCATGGACCCCGTTGTGCGGTGAGTGTGGCTGGTGGGGGCGGAGTAGGCACGGAGGGCTGGAGGCTGTCGCAGACGGGGAGGCTCCCAAGGGGCCGTCCCCGGGCGCTGACCGCCTCGTGCCCCGCAGCGCTGCGCTCCGGGAAGAGCGGCTGCTGTTGGTGCAGACGGGCTCCAGCTCCCCGTGCCTGGACCTCAGGTGAGTGCCTCTTCGCAGGCCTGTCCTCCAGGACCCTCCTTCTCCCCCTGGCCTCCTTCCCTCCCCCGGTTCTCCTTTCCCCCAGGTCCTCTCTCTCTCCCTGGGCTCCTCTTTGCTCCTGGGCTTCTCCTGACCTCCAGGGTCCTCTTTCCCTCCTGGGCTCCTCCCTCCGAGGCTCCGTTTTCTGGGGACCTGGATGTGTGCAGGACGCAGGTGTTAGGGACACGGCATGGGCCGTGTCAGGGACGCAGAGGCCTCCCCTGACCAGACCTGGCTTGGCCTCAGCAGGGGCAGCAACACTGTCTCCAAGGGCCTGGCGAGAGTGGGGACATCCGGGGTCTGGGGCTCCTGCGTCCGGGCCTGGGGCTTTGGGGCTGAAGAGCAAACGTCCCTGTGTTGTCTGGCTCTGGTGAGAATGGCCTGGCACCTCCCTGTGTCTGGCAGCCTCTGTCCCCCATGAGTGACAAGGAGCTTGGTGTTTATCATTACTATGGATAATTAGCCAATTCTGTTCGGTGCTTCCGGCTCCCCCGATTCTAGAATAGAAAAAGACCGCTCAAGTGAGGGGACAGTCTGAGTTCTGGGACGTTAGTCCTGGTGGGGATTCTCGGGACCGGTTAACCCCTTGTCACACCTCCAGCCACGGAGGGAGGGGAAAGTCTAGGAGAGGTAGCAAGAGCTTTTGGGGTGTAGAGTCACCAAGGCAGCATCCAGGCGGGGCCCCTCTGCCCTGCAGTGGGGCCTGCCCAGGGCCCGGGCTGGGACCTGGTACTCACCAGTTGGAGTGCCAGCTTTCTGCCGGCTACCGCCCTCACGGGAAGCGGGTGTGGGGTCCACCCAGCTCCTCGCCTGGCCTCACTGCCTGTTCCTCCCCGAAGCCGCCTGGACAAGGGGCTGGCCGTGCTGGTGCGAGAGCGTGGCGCCGACCTGGTGGTCATTGAGGGCATGGGCCGTGCCGTTCACACCAACTACCACGCGGCCCTGCGCTGCGAAAGCCTCAAGCTGGCTGTCGTCAAGAACTCCTGGCTGGCTGAGCGCCTGGGCGGCCGGCTCTTCAGCGTCATCTTCAAGTACGAGGTCCCGGCCGAGTGAGGCTCCAGCGGGCTGCCGAGGACCAGGAATGCATCTTCCCACCACGGGAAACTGCGTCCGCACCAGAGTATTTATCTTGTGCTGCTGTGACCTGGTGCGTGCGCCCAGCCAGACACACCGGCATGACGGGACACGCAGCTCTGTCCTAAGACATTTGCGTTGGAATATATTTAACTGTTAAATAGTCTTTTATATATATATATAAATATATCAACATACACGTGTGCGTCTGCTGGGACACGCCGTGGGACGTGCGCCAAGTCAAGTGGGGAAGCCGGAGGCCAGTGCCACCTTTGCTGCTTCGTTTCAGGCGGGCTGGAAGCTCATGCAGTACTGGGCAGTTCCCTGCTGTCCCCACGGGAAGCCGCGTGGGCAGCTCCTCCCTCCAGTGGCTTCTAGGACTCTCCTGTGTTTCTCTCCTGGGCGGGAAGAGGAAACTGACAGAGCGTGTCTAGTGTGCACTGTCTTCTCCTGGCTGTACCAGGGACGGTAGAGGTGCTGAGTGGCACTCCTGACTTAAGAGGCTGTGAAGAGGAGGCCACGGGCATTGATCGCCCTCAAGAGCTCTTGGCGGGAGCTGCGTGGGGCCGGCTTCCTCCGCTGCACAGACCTGTGGGTTCTGCTGCCGCGCAGTGAGGGAGGGAGCAGGCAGCAGAGGGACACCGGGCCTGGTCCCTGGAAGTGCCACAGGATGCCTGGGGCCTCCTCTAGCTCCTGGGCCATCCCTCAACTGGCCCCCTGGGGTGTGGGCTTGAGAGGACTAGCCCACAGTGAGTGCCCAGGACGGTGAACTGGGTGAGGGGCCTGGCTGAGGTCCCAGCTCTGACCTCACACGGGAGGCTGTTCCTGGCCCCTGTGCTGCTGACAGCCCAGAGGAGGCCAAGCTGCCGCCTCCCCCTGCCAGGCCCCCCAGATTGAGCCATTTCACTTGGATCCCGAGCAGAGGCTGACCCAGGCCCAGCAAGTGGGGGGCCAGGGCCATCTTCCAGACCACTTTGCTTGGCAGTCTGGGACCCACATTGCATACCCTGGGGCACTTGAGGCTGACTGGGTGGAGCTGCTATGGCCTGCTCTGGGAGTCTGCAAGGACCCGTCAACCCTGCCTGCCCTCCCATGGTGGCCACCAACGGGCAGCAGGCACCCAGCATCCTGAGCTTGGTCTGCAGCCTGGCTCCAGCTTCCCCCTCTCTGTGGGGCCCAGGGCAGAAGCACCACCTGCCTCTTGCCTGGCCCAGCCCCCAGCCCTGTCACTGCTTTCCAACAGGGAAGCCCCTCTACCTGTCCCTCTGTGTGTCCTTCCCTGGCCCATCCTCTTGCCCCAAGCCCACCCCGGGGGGCCTGGCCCTGGAGGGGCCCTGGCCGTGGACGGCAGTGCTGGTCTGTCCAGCCTAGGCTCCCAGGTGCGGAACCACCAGGCCCTGAGGTCCACAGGCCTCAGATCTGAGGGTCTTAGGGCCTTCCGGGCTGGGGGACATGCCCAAGGAGGAGTGGGGGATGGACAGAGCCAGGACGAGGGCACCAGGACTCAGCACAGGCTGGCGATCCCCAGCCCGCCCTCCACCAGTGCTGCCTGACTGGCCATGGCATCAGCCACCCTCCTGTGTAGGCAAGGCCCACCTGTGGCCTAGTCGAGCAGGAGGGTTCCGGCCTCTGCCTCGTCCCCTGGCCACAGCCGCAGTTGATAGCCAGTTTCCTGAAGAGCATCGGCTGTGGCCTTCCCCTCGGCTCCCAAGGCCCCCGGCCTGTATCCCCCACTAGCCCTGCCCTGCACACAGGCACCGCCCGGGGGCTCACCGTGGTGCCTTGGTCGCCAGGCTGGCATGGTAGTGTCCCCAGAGCTCAGCCCCCTCAAAGCACCCCAGGCAGCCGGCCCCACCCCCCACCGCACCCCTGCTCTCGGGACTACAGCTCTCGACGCACAGGTGACCACCAGGCTCAGGGATGGGGATCTTGCCAGGCTTGTTCTGAGGGGCCTGGTGGGGCTAGAGGGGGCTGGGCAAACGGGCTCTCCATGTGGTCCTTGCTGAGTTTGGAGAGGGGTTGACCATAGGACCCGTGGCCTCCCTGACTCCTGTGTGTAGAGCCTCCAGCATCCCAGCGTCCTGGTGACGCACCTAGTGCCCACCTTCCCGAGGGCCCCAGAGGGCAACGCTTAGCCGAGGGTGGGCTGGCTCATGCCGTGGGCTGGCATGCCCTCATGGCCAGCACAAGCTGAGGCTTCGCCATGGTGGAACACCGCCTGGCTCTCCAGCCGGGGGGCAGCCACACCGGTTGATGCCCACTGCTGGAGGAGCAGAGGACAGGCCACCTCATGGATGTCCCTGGCCCTGCAGTGCCCAGCTGTCCAGGAAGAACGGTTCTGGGACCACATGCTTTGAGGCTTCAGGGCAGAGCAGCCCCAGGCTGGGGGACTTCCCTAGGGTCCCTGCCCAGGGCCCGGGTCTGACCCAAGGAGCTGGCCTGGGAGCCCCTTCCTGGGGGAGCCCTCCGAGGACCCAGACGGGGCCTTTGGGAATCCATGGCCTGTCTCAGGCCCAGCTTGGGCATGGGGAACAGCACAGAGCTGGGGCAAGTGTTTATCGGAGCCGTGTTCAGTCACCAAGGAGATGTCCAGGCAGGGCCAAGGTTCAGCACAAGCCAAGCGCAGTCAGGCACGCATGTCCCCAGCACAGCCACATGGGGGCACCCACGGCCCAGGGAGCCCGAGACAGGCGAATGCTCACACACCAGGGCCAAAATGGGTGAACACGTGGAAAAGGACTTGGTATCGTTTTAATGTTGTACAAGTTTTGCTTCTAAAAATTTAAATATCTCTGTACATCTCTCGAAATGCCGGGAGACTGCCTGCGGGCAGCTGGGACCGCTTCCTCAGGGTCCTGCAGCAGTGACTCCCACAGTCCTCGCCGGGGCGGGGGCAGGAGGGAGGTTAGGGAACACGTCCTGCAGGCCAGAGGAGCAGGGGCGGGGCTCTAGAACTAGCCCCATCTGCAACACAGCAGTGCCCAGATTGTGGGCGGGTCAGAGTCTGAGGAGCAGCAGGCCATCGGGCCCAGATGCCTGCCCGGGAGCTCCCTTGGAGGGGGCCGGCACGTCCACGCAGCCCTCATGGGCCACGGAGCAGGCGCCCTCGGGGGTTCCCCGCTCCTCCTCCGGGGGGCCCTGCTGGCCCCGGCCTTGCAGCCGCTGCTGCCGCTCCTGGGCCTGACGGGCGCGGCTGGCGATGGCACGCACGCGGCTCTGACTGCGGGAGGATGCGCGTCGCAGGAAGCTGGGGCCCGCCGTCGTCCCCTCCCTGGCCGGGCCCAGGCTGGTGGGTGACATGATGTCCCCTGCCTGCTGGAAGCCCGTGAGCTGGCGCAACTGCTCTGTCAGGGTGTCCCGTGGCCCCCCGGGTGCCGCCCACTGCACCCTACCCAGGGGGCCCAGGTTGCGGCTCAGGCAGTGAGAGCCACCCTCAAAACTGGGGCCGAAGTCGTCGGCCGTCAAGTCCCCCAGGCTCTTGGACTTGGCAGCCACCGAGCAGTCCTGCAGACCCACCAGGGAGAGGAGGCCCCAGGGTGGCCGGGAATGGAGGCCAGGTGGCCTGGGCACCAGTGGCCGGGCCCATAGCTCTTCGGGCTGGGGAGGCAGTTGGGCCTCGGCCCGCAGGTTGGGGTTGGACTTGCTCTTGGCCACAGGCTGCAGGGCTGGGCAGGGCCTTGGGGACGGGCGTGCCACCGGGCCCCCGGCCAGGCTCTCATGGCCCAGGCCCAGGGCCAAGCTGGGCAAGGAGAGGTCGATGACGGTGTCGCTGGACGACATGCTGGAGGATGACGACATGCTGCCCCAGTGGCTGCCTGGCTCCAGCCGCTGCCACAGCCGGTCGCTGCCCGTGGCGTCTGAGGACACTGCCGGAATGAGGGTGGGCCCGGCTAAGAGCCTCCATCTGCCCGGGGGCTCTGTGGGCATCTGCCCCTCACTCTTGGTCCTTTGGATCGCAGGCAGGTGGCCCAAGACCCAGGGCTGGCTCCTGCTGTCCACCTGGCTGCCAGCGGCCTGGCTGTGGCACGGCCTCCGTGGCACAGCCACCGCCTGCTTCTGGGGCTCCTCAGGGTCCCCTGGGGGATACGCCACATTAGCTCCGGGTCCTGGAGAGCACAGGGGCCCTTCCCGGGAGGGCCTGGCAGGGACGGCCTCCGGTGGCGGGGGCCCGGGACCTGGGGCTGGCTCCTCGGCGATGGTCTCCAGGCTAAAGAGGGGGGAGGTGGGCCGCTGCGCCGAGAAGGGGTGGGCTTCTGGGGGGAGGTGGGGGGAGAGACAGACACAGACACAGAGGGGAAGGGGAGAACAGTGGGAGAGGAATGGAGTGACGTAGACGGAGAGAGAGGAGGAGAGCCGTGTCAGGGGGCGTCCCGGGGCCCCTGTGCTGGGGATGACAGCCCTGCCCCCCCAGGGCCTCCCGTGGCCAGCTCCTCCATCCAAACCTCCCGCACGGTGCCCCACCCTGCGGCCACTGAGGCTGAGGAGTCGCGGGCCGGGCCGCTCCGGGGCCCACATGGCGCCCTCCTGGGGCTGGGCTGGCACAGGGCACACGGGGGCTGGGCCCCGTTACCTGTCACTCGCGGCTCAGTTCCTAACTACAGAGGCAGCGTGGGGACATGGACAGAAAGAGAGCACAGTCAGTGTGGGCTGGCGCATGGACCAAGGGACATGTGGATGCACACGCGGGTAGAGACACATGGACACAGGACACTTGGCAGGGGGCACAGAGCAGGTAGACATATCCCTTCCTTCCAGGATCATAGGTGGATGCCCACCTGGGGCCCTGAGTGGAGCTGCCCATGGGTCAGCCAGACGCATGTCCCAGGGCCAAGACCCACTGGTCAGCCCTGTCCAGGCATCCCAGGGCTTGGGACGCCCCAATCCCTGTCAGACTGCCCAGCAGGAAACCTGGCCCAGGAGGGAGGTGGGTGGGCGGAAAGCAGCCCTGGCCCCGTTGGCCCGGGAGGTGCGTTCGGGCTCAGCGAGAGGCCCTTCTCAGGGCTCCTTTCAGAAGCCAGCAGGAGGGGCCTGGCGTCGGGGCCACACATCAGGCTCTGGGCCCAGCAAGCACTTGCCACCTCTCAGGGCATCAACTCGACGTGTCCCGGCCCTCCCAGTGCCCCAGGGCCTCGGAGACAGGTGGGCAGTCCAGGCCCATCGCCATGGGACAAGCCACCAGGGCAGTGACACGGAGACACAGCCATGAGCACGTGAGGTGACAGGCAGTGACGAGGGAGCAGCGGCAGGCACGCCCGGCCCAGCAGTGCCAGGCGGCAGGAGGATGGCTCGGGCAGGGCACGGGCTTACCGGCAGAGAACATAGGGGATTCACTCCGGGTGTCCTCCAGGTTTTGAACGAACAAGGCATTCATCTCTCCCTGCAGGGCCCCCGGCGGCCTAGGGGCACCCTCGGGGCTGCCCGGGCTGTCGGGGCTGCTGGAGTCCGAGGACAAGGAGCCACTGCCACCTGGACCCTGCTGCCGGGCCCCAGGGCCCCTGGGTGCCCCTCTACTTCTCCCTGAGGAGGCCTGGGGGTCCGGGCCACAGCGGGAGGCCCCCGGCGAGTTGGCCCAAGCCCGGGGCTGCTGGCTAATGGCGGTGGGCCTGCCTGCAGGCGCTGGGCTAGGCAGCCGCTCCCTTTGCAGGCCCTCGGTGTCCACGCCGCTGCAGGAGCCCACCACACACTTCATGCACGTGGCGGCCATCCCGGCAGGCCCAGGACCCTCGGGGGCACGCGGGGGCCGTGCCCGGGCCAGGCTCCTCTCTGCCACCGCCGCCAGTGCCTTACCTCGGGGGCTGCTGCCACCAGTGCCTTCTTGGGCCAGGGCCTCCGGAGCGGGGCCGGGGCTGGGGGGTGCCACGTCATCGGCCGCCCCCTCAGAGCCCGCGTCCTGTGAGCCCAGGACCAGCTCCGGGAAGCCCTTGCAGCCCAGCTTCTGGCTCTTGGTCGGGGCACTGGCCGTGCGCCGCAGCAGCCGCTGGCTAACGGAAGGCCGGGGTGGGGCCCGCCCAGCAGCATGACTGTCCAGTGAGCCGGGCTTTGGGCCTCGGAGGAAGAGGCCTTTTAGGCCCAGAGCCTGCTTGACCTGCAAGAGAAGGAGCCTCATAGCCAGTGCCCGGGACCCCAGCCCAGCCCTGGTGCCATGGGGAGCGCATCGGTGCGATGGGCCAGCCAGCCGTGGTGCGTGTCCCCACGGGCCATCGGGAGCAGGGCCCCAAGGCGGCTCTGCCGGGGACCGTGGGCAGCTACAGACAAGCAGGGACAACCCACACCAACCTTCCCTCGCAGACCCGCCCCCCATTCTGCAGGGCAGGCGAGGCCGTGGGGCTGGGGAGATCACCCTACCCCCCTGAGGACAGACAGGCCCTCTGCTTCGGCCCGCCACCCCTGCACCTGTCGGGGCGCCACTGCCCGGCCTTGGCAGGGCCCACTGGCAGAGGAGCCCTCGGTGCTGGCATGGAGAGAGACACAGGGGGACACCGGGAGCCCACCTCACCCTGGGGGCATTTCCCACCCTTGGCACCAGCCCGCACAGAAGCAAGTGCAGCCAGGTGGCCTGAGGCCTGTGTTCCCACAACCCGTCCTGCCCTTGGGAGGTACCACTTCTTCCGGGAAGCCTTCCTGAACTCCCCCAGACAGCCTTTTCTGGCGCTTCCCTGCCCTGCTCTGCTCCTGTGAGCCCCCGGGACCCACAGCTGACTGGCTCTCCTGAAGCCCTGCCCACATGGGCTCAGGCTCCCGCTTGCCACGCCGACCTGCACAGTGGGGCCCAGAGGTCCCTGCACAGGTCTCCCCCACAGCCTTCGCACCTGAGGAGAGCCATGGTCCTCAGTCAGCTTGCGAGGGCTGGGCAGCTGTGCCCCCAGTGTACCGAGGCCAGGAGGATCCTCACATGCCAGGCATCTCCTCCGCCCCCCACCCCAAGAGATCCCGCCAGCACTCGGCGTGCCCCCATGACGAGCCGTGCTCGTGCACAGAGCGACCCAGAGCCTGGCAGGCACTTCCGGGTAGATGCGTTATGATGGCTAGCACTTGAATCAGCTTCCTGATTCAAGACCCCAAATCTAGAGCAATTTGATCCGAGTGGCTAGGAAGCCATTTAGAAGAAGATCCAGGATTCGGGCTTGGAGCTCTGGCCCTGACGTTCCCCTCTCAGGCCCTGGGCACAGTCTCACACACAGGAGGGACACGGGAGTGAGAAGCGACAGCGTGGGGGCCGGGGACACAGTGAGGGCCGGCGGGGGAGGAGCGAGTATGGAGGGGGCTGGAGCTCAGTCAGAGGAAGGGATCAGCGGGGCGGGCAAGTCAGAGGGTGAGGGCGGCAGGGGGAAGGACATCTCGGAGGAGGAGGTGCTCGTTGAGTCCTGGATCTGCCTCGTAAATGCTGCTCGGCTGAGGATGGCCCAAAGGACCCGCGTCACATGAGCTGACAGTCCCCAAATGCTACAGGAGTCATGGATGCTAATGGGGCCTGGCATGCAGGGGGGCAGCGGCTACACTGTCCCGCGCACGGGTACCTTCAAGGCTCCTAACGGGACTGTGCTTCTAAAAGTAGCCTTTGCACAGAGAGAAGCCCACTGCAAGACCAAAGAGACAGAGGGACAGCAGGTGAGGTGGCTACAACCGCAAGGGGGAGACAGGCGACGGACGGATGGCTGGACAGATGGAAGACGGGTGGACTGGAAGCCGGCAGAGTCCCAGCCGACAGCACCTCGGGGCCCATGAGCACGACCAGAAAGAGGCGGCCCTGCGTGCCGCATGCCCAGATCCTGAGGGCCGCCTGTGCCTGGCAGGACCCAAGGGTGCTGGGCCCCCTCACCCAGGCAGTGTGCTCATCCTGCGAATGCCCACTGTCCTCAGAGGCCTACACCAGGGGACAGACATGCTGGGTGCGGGGTCACGGCACACCCAGGCAGGGGCCTTCCCGGTGATGCCGGAAGTTGCAGGTGGGTGGGGCGGGAGAGCATTCATGGGCACCTAGCACAGGCCGCCACACTGAAGCCAGGCAGGGGGACAGGGCCTGGGCGAGGCCCCCAGAGAGGCTGAGACAAGTGCTGGGGACATAGGCAGGGTGGGGCGGGGCACCCAGGGCCGGCAGGACCCCCGCCCTCACTGCCCACAGCCCACCCTGCAGCGCTTAGGCCAGCACGGGCGACTCAGGGCCAGGTGCCCCTGTCTTGTGGTCAGAGGGACGGAGGCCAGGAGGGGACCACTAGGCCTCACCACCTGGGACTCAGGAGCCAGCCCTGGGGGTGCTGCTGGGGGTGGGGCAAGGGTGTGTGGCCCCTCCCCAGGGCACAGGCGGGCACTCACCTTACCGCTGATGTCGCTGACAGCCACATGCACAAAAATGGAGGCCTCCTCCATCCCCTCCAGGTATACGTGCCGATAGCCTGAGTGGGTCAGAGGCCACATGCCACAGGGCTCCTGCCCGCCCAGTCCACTTGGAGGGTCCCAGTGCAACCCACAAGCCCAGACCAGGGCCCCCTTCTCCAGGAAGCTTGCCATCTCACTCTAGCCTGCAGGGGCCTCTTCCTGGGGGGGACGCCACCTCACCGCATGGCAAGCCCCACACCTGGCTCTCGGTCCTCCCTGCTCCCACTATCCCTTTGGCGCTGGGCCCAGGCCCACCCAGGGCAGGGGCTGCCGACGGGACCTGCCCACCTGGCATCATGCTGCTGAAGGCCAGCGTCCTCTGGCCAATGAAGTCGCGCCCGATGGGGTCGTGGTCCCAGACCAGAAAGCGGACCAGCGCGATCTCGGGCATGTGCACCGTGAACACCAGGGTCTCCTCCCACATGGGGTTGAATCCTGGAGGGGGCGGGGAGGGGGCCTGCCCATCAGGAGGGGGCCCAAGGCGCACAGCAGGGGCCCCTCCCGGCAGGCCCACCCGGCCTCACCGTTGTCGTCCACCACGCGGGTCTGCTCCTTGCTGCAGTCCACGGGCAGCCCGATGATCTCCACCTCCACGAAGGGGTCAATGATCTAGGAGGGACAGAGCGGGGCGGCAGCGGTTGGGTGTTGTGCCCACCCACCCCTCTGCTCCGCCCCTCTCCACACACCGTCCACCCCGCCGCACCTCCCCGCGGTCGCCTAGCACAGAGTCCCGGGGCTTAGGGAGCTGCTGTCCGCTGATGATCCTCAGCACCAGCTGCTTCTTGAGCCGCCCGGGCAGGGGGTCCTCGGAGTTGGGGTTGAAGACACCTGAGTGACACAGGCACGGGTGAGCCCTGCCCAGCCTCCCCACATGCAGGCCCAGCACTCCCAGCCCTGCCTGCCCCCAGGTAGATGGAAGCCTGCGGGTGGGGCCAGGGGGAGAGGCGGCACGGCAGCAGGGGACCTCAGAGGCAGGCCTCACGGACCCATGTGTCCGGGTCCTTTGGAGACCACCCCGGGAACTGGACGAAGCCCGGCCCTCCCATGGTAAGCCAGGGAGGGCAGGCTGCCTCAGGGAGGGGTCGCTGGTGTCAGAGCGTCAGGCGCTGCTGGCTGGGGGGCAAAGGGCAGAGGCGGGGTGCAGTTTGAGCCGTGGGCAGGGGCGGGGGAGGGTCAGGACACAGTGGTAAAAGCCCTGGTCACTGGCAGCCCGCAGGGGAGAAAGCGCAAGTGTCTGAGGGAGGAAGGTTCTGAAGGCGCCTGGCCCAGCCAGGCCCAGGACACTGCAGAGGAGCCCTGACAGGCCGGTCGGGGCGCTGGGGCGCTGGCATGGCCCCCCCACAGGCCTGCTGAGGAATCTCACGTGGGGCCCAGGCACGAGGGAGGGACTCCCAGACTCCCTGCCCCACCCCATTCCTGCAAAGCCGGGGCGTCCCACCCATCCTTGCGGCCCCATTCCCCTCCTGTGCCGGGCACCCTCACCCCCAGCGCCCTTGTCCTGGGCCCCGAGCCCTTCCACCCCACCTCACCCTGGCACATGCATGGGGGCTTGAGCACGTAGCCACAGTGGCCGTTGGCGCTGAACTTGGCCCGGTTCAGCTGCAGCATCCGCCCTTCCGACTGGTAGTTCAAGGCCACTGTGGGGAACAGGAGCACCTGGCGGGTGAGCTGCCCCACCCCCGCCCCAGGCGCACCTTCCCCGTGCAGCCGCTCCCTCCACTGGGCTCACGCTGTGCAGGGCCAACATGTGCCCAGGAGGGAGGTCCCCGGAGCCCGTGTAGCCTGCCCCCAGCATGCCCCCTGCAGTGCGTGGGCAGCCCTGTGGCCGGTTCTCCCACTTGGCCCAGATCTCAGGAACCCCAGTCCCGCCTGGCGTCTCTGGCAGCCTGCGTGGAGGTGGGCGGCTTCTCCACAGTGGGCATCAGAGCCAGGGCAGACCCAGGGACCCCCGGGCCCTCCCACGCGCCTGGCCCCGGCACCCACCCATCTGGCAGCCCGCGTTCCAGAAGGGCTGCGGGTTGTAGTTGCTGGAGTCCACGCGGTAGGAGGAGGGGTAGATGCGAGAGAGCTGGCTCTGGTTGAAGCGCAGGTACTGGGTCGGCTTCTGCTGCAGGATCTGGTGGGCCTTGGTCTCGCTGAAGGACGACACCTGCCAGCTGGACGCCACTGTGGCACCATGGTGGGCATCACACGAGAGCGCATCAGGTGCGGCAGCACCCGAGTCGGTGGGAAGCCCCGCCCCCTGGCCCCGCCCCGTGGCCCCGCCCAGTCCTGAGCCCTCTCGTCCGTGTCCCCCACCCCACACCCCTCCCCTGAACCCTCATGCCCCCACCCCACGCCCTGCAGCCCCAAGCTCCTGCCCACCACCCTGCATCCCTGTGGGCCCCGCCCCATGCCCCCATGCCCCCCACCCTGCAGCCCCATGCCCCTGCCCCAGGGCCCTGCCCCCCAACCCACAGCCCCACAGCCCCGCACCATCTGCCCTGTGCCCCATGGCCCTCACCCTCCGTCTCCACATCGTGGCTGCCCACAGACTTGGTGTATTTCACCAGGTCTGAGAGGGCCCGGGACAGTTTCATGGTCTTCTTCTGCCGGGTTGTCCTGCGGGGAGGGCAGGGGAGTCAGGACCCCAGGGTCAGCACCCACTTCAGGACCAGCCTGGTGCCCAGCTCCGAGAGGCGAGGCGGCACGGCTTGGCAGGTTCATGAGTTCACACACCCCATGTTCCCGGTGCCCAGACACGAGTGACCCCTTGGGCAGTGCTAGGGCAGGGCAGGCCCTGAGCCCCTCAGAGACCACCAGACCTCAACAGGGGCTGTGGGAACTCGGGGTCCAGGCAGGATGTGCGTGTGCAGAAGGAGAACAGGGTAGACTGCCCAGCTCAGGCTGATGTGGGCTTTCAGAAGGTTCTAGGCCGGGGAGAGACGAGGCCCAGAGCCTGTGTCTGACTTGGACTCGTTCTTGTGGAGGAGAGGCAGAGGCACGGGAAGCCCAGGGCCGCCCAGGCAGCAGTGACAGGGTCTAGCTGTGTGGGAAGGGCAGAGCCCACTGGTGTGTGGGTGGGGGGGGGAGGACGGGCTCGGAGGAGGCATTTGGGGAAGGAAACAGGGGGGAGATGGGGAGAGGGGTGCAGAAGCCCAGAGCTCACGCAGTGCAGGATCGGCGTGTGACCAGGAGGGAGGTCCCCAGAGCCAGTGTAGCCTGCCCCCAGCAGCCCCTCTGCGGTGCGTGGGCCGCCCTGTGGCCGGTTCTCCCACTTGGCCCAGATCTCAGGAACCCCAGTCCTGCCTGGTGTCCCTGGCAGCCTGCATGGAGGTGGGTGACCTCTCCACAGTGGGGAGGGGTTGGGAAGGGGTTAGGGAGGAGCCGGAGCTCCTGGCTGGACCTGTGGGTCTGAGGCCCTGGAAGACTCCAGGCAGCACTGAGGGAAACAGTTAGACATGGGGGCCATGTCCCACGTCCGGGATGCCTAGGCCAGAAATGTAGGAGCTGCCTCGTGGGGGGCATCTGACACCCAGAGACGGACACGGCCCCTTGGGAGGGCATGAGGTTGGGGACTCAGAAGACGGCGGTGAAGCCTGAGGCCTGAGGCTCAATGGTGTCTGGGCCTTGAGAAGCTGGGGCTCTCGGTCCACCCTGTCCCCGGCTGACCAGACCGCTGCGCAGCTCGGCACACATCCCCTTTCCGCTGCTGCCTGGGGACAGCGGCCTCGCTTCACTTGGTCTCCCCAGGGTCCAGGACGGGGATGGGCCCACACCCGCCCCTCAGTCCTGCGTGTCCAGGGAGGGAGGTGGGCGCCACATCTGGCGAAGCCCCCGGGATCTTAAGAGCCTGCCCCCACCCGGCGACAGGGCACTGACCCTCGGCTAGGGCCTCCCGGGGAATCCGGGTCCTCATCCCCCTCCTCTGCGCTGGTCACCTTCTTCAGCTTGCTGCTCTTTTTCTGTGTGAGAGAACAGAGCTGTGAGCCTGGCCAGGGCACCGGCAAAGGCCGGGAGGGCCCAGGCGGCCTGTCCTCTGGGGCTCTACCGGCCGGGCCTGCCAAGGCCTCTGAGGTGCCCTCTGGGTCTGGGCCCAGTGGACTCTTAGGGCAACCTCAGGGCACCTGGGCTTGGGGTATTGGTCAGCGTGGGCCACAGTGGGCGGTGACCAGTGGCCCAGGGACACCGGCTCCCTACCAGCCCCAGCCAGCAGCACAGCCAAGGCCTCAGGCGGGACCCTGCACACTGAGCCAGGGCCCGGGGCTGCAGGAGACCCCTCCTCTCTGGCTGGGACGGGGGACAGCGGGCTCAGATCGGCCCCCCAGTCAGGTACCCCACTGGACCTTGCGCCTGGACAAGCTGCCCTTGAGAAGCCGGCTGTTGCGTCTGCTGGCCCCAGCGTCCTCAACAGACTCCACGTCGTCCTCGGCCTTGGTCTGACCCAGGGGAGAGAACGGGAGACAGGGTGAGTCCAGGCTTAGGACAGGCAGAGGCTGGGAGGCCAGGACAGCTCCCCCAGTGGCCCCAGGAGGTCTTCTTGGAAGAGGTGGACTTGAGCCAGGCCTGGGAGGAAGATGGGGAGGGGAGGGCTGGCGGGGGAGATGGGCCAGAGCTTGATCACCCCTTCCCTACCCCCCACCGCCTGCTGCTTGGGTCTGCCCAGGGCATGGAGGCAGCTGCCAGGAGGAGGGATCTGGAAAGCCAGGCCCGTGAAAACCCTCACTCCCCCAACACAGCTTCTCTTGATGTTTTAAACTCATTAAGTTCCCAGTTCTTTCTCCCCGCAGATGGCGGCTACATAACATGCATTTGTGTATCTGGAACGCTCCTCGGCTGCTTATGCAACGCTTGCGAGGCTATGCAGCTCGTGTCCTGCCCGTGTCTGGCAGCTCAGGTGTCGCCTAGACAGCACCCACCCAGAGCTGCGGCCCCTGTGGACTCTGAGGGGGGCCCAGGGAGCCTTCCCAGCACCATGAGAACAGGCACGCCTGGGCTCCCCGCCCCAGGCCGGTTCAGGCAGCTCCTGGGCCATCCCGCCTCAGGGCCACCACACAAACCACTCATTTATCCCGAAGCTCCACACCTCAAAGCCAGCCAGAGCCTGCGCCACTGCCCACCACCCCGTCCACAGGTGCCTCGAGCTCAGGGACAGAACCACCACCTGCTGCCCCCTCCACAGACGACCGGAGCTCAGGCTCAGCTGCACCCTGCATGCTGCACCCTGCATGCTCCACCCATACCTTGCACCCTGGGTGGGGACTAGTTTCTGTCAAACACATGCAGCTGGGTGCCCACCCGGGGTCCCCATTAGAGAAGGGCTTCAGCCAGAGCAGACACAGCACATGCACCCCTGTCTGTGACCGTGGACACCCCACAGACACTCCCATAGGCATACCCCTGCACCAAGGGGCCTTCCGGTCACCAGGCTGCCGGAGAGCGAGCCCCAGATGCCCCAGGGAGAGACACTCATGCTAAGCTCCAGGCTGTGCCAGCCCGCTCCCTCTGGTGCAGTGGTGATGCCTCGGCCAGGGAGAGGCACTAGAAGCCGGATCACCACGCGCTGGAGCCAGCCAGGGCTGCCACGCTTCACAGCTCTTTAAACACCCTGAAATGCGCAGTTACCCAAAGATGAGTGAAAGCTGCAGACAACAGTCAGAAGGGCATCCCCAAGATGGTTCTGCCTCCCAAAGACAACAAAGGCCGTAAAGTCCTGCCTTTCCCGCCCGCGCGAAACTTAAACCTGTGCTCAAACAACCTCTCCCTATAGAAATGCTACCTCATAGTCTCCTCCAATAAGACGCAGGCACGGGCCAGCCCCTTCAAGGTTCAAGGTTCATAAATATACCCTTCTCCCTGCATAACTCTCTCTCTCTCTTATTCCCTCTCTCTGTCCCCGTCACTTTCTTACTCTCTCTCCTTTTCTCTTTCTCTCTCTCTCTCTCTCTCTCTTCCTTTCTCTCTCTGTCCCCGCCACTCTCTTACTCTCTTACTCTCTTTCTCTCTTGGTCTCTTTTCTCCTCTCTCTTGTCCCTCCTTGGTTACAGTCCCTTCGTGTAACTGCCCCTTTAATCAATCTCTTGGTTCAGACCGTCTTGGAGTCGTCACTGGTTACAAACTTCTTTCAATGAGCAGCTGTAAATCCAGGCCTAACTGAGGAGAGATGCACTGGCCTGGGGGGTGGGAAGGGTGGGGGCGCTGTAGCCAGACCCACTGTCACCCAGCATGCAGCCACGCAGACAGCTCTGCCCAGCCAGCCCAGGATACCCGGTCACAGGTGAGCACAGGTCCACCCCACAGAGCCATCCCTCAGGGAAGGGCAGTGCTGGGCCTGGGGGGGCTCTGGGACAAGCCCAGAGGGACAAGGCCTGTCGCTAGTGGCACAGTCGTCTTGCTCCTCTGGCACCCCACCCCAATTCCGATCTGTTCCCTGGGGCCTCAGCTCCCTTCCCCCAGTCAGTAGGGTGTGATCTCAGGGCTCGGGCAGGGGGGCGGGGTTTACCCAGGGTGCCAAGGGACACAAGTGATGCATGGGGGACTTGCTGTCTCCACCCCCCCATTCCCTACTTTACCTGGGCCACACCCCATGGCCCTCCCTAGCTCCCACCCATCCCAGAGGCTCTGGAATCCTTCCAAGGTCCCAGTCCCTGACCTGAGGCGGGGCTTAGCATCAGGGTGGGCCTTCCCACTCCGCCCCCACCTTGGTGGTGCTGCCTGAGCCGCTCCTTCTCCAGGAAGTCTTCCCAAGCACAACCCTCCAGCAGCAGCTCAGACTGAGGTCCCCAGGGCCAGACTCCTCCCCTGCGTCCCCAGGTGCACCCCCAGGCTTTGCTTGGCCAAGGAAGGCAGAGACGTCAGCTTCCCACAGTGGGCAGCTCCACAGTCGGCACAAGGCCCACCTGGCCACCCAGCACAGCCTCAGATGGCTGTGTCCTCCTCACCCAGAAACCACAGGACTAACGATCGATGTCAACTGCACTGTGCTCCATGGCCCGTGGGCAGGAACATAAACACTGCCATCTAAAAATACTGGTCCCCGGCCAGGCACAGTGGTTCCTGCCTATAATCCCAGCTCTTTGGGAGGCCGAGGCAAGATCGCTTGAGCCCAGGAGTTCGAGATGATCCTGGGCAACATAGCGAGATGTCATCTCTACAAAACAAAAAATTAGCTAGGCATGGGGTTGTGCACCTGTAGTCCCAGCTACTCAGGAGGCTGAGGCAGGAGAATCGCCTGAGCCCAGGAGGTAGATGCTGTAGTGAGCTGTGATCGCACCACTGCACTCCAGCCTGGGTGACAGAATGAGACCCCAATTTAAAAAAATAAAAGTATTAAAATACTGATCTGGAAAGGACACAGCTCCCCATTCCAGGGGAAACCACCTTCCCAGCCTCCCCCAAAGTTGGGGAAAATGACCAGGTCCGTGCAGGGAGGGGGTGAAGCCAGCAGGTGCCATGAGGTGCAGCAGGGTTCTCCAGACACAGGAGACAGCGTCCCCACCACACACCACTGGCACCGCCGCCGTCCACAGCCACCCACATGCCTCACTCGCCCTAGGCCAGCTGCCCCGCCCCACAGCCACTGTGGGATCCACGTGCCTGGGGCCCTGCCCTTAGACCACTCCAAGGAGGCGCCATGACCACCGGGCCCGCACCCCACCCTACGCGCCCCATCACAGCCCCTCACGTTCTTCCCACGTGGACACATCCCCACACTGCTGTGGACAGCTCTGGGTTGGGGGACAGCCACGCCACACCAGCTGGGCAACTCCCGGGACTGGCTGGGCTGAGATCCTGCCCTACCATCATTCAGGAGACCCAGGAAAGGTGGGCAGTGCCCAAATCCCCTTCCAGGAGGAGCTCGGTCCCCAGGGGCTGCCTGCCCACTCTGGCATCCAGGTCTCCGAGGGGACACCCCAGGCGATCAGAGCCAGAGCAGCCAGAAGGACGGGCCAAGCCGCACAGACAGTGCGGCCCAAGCCCTGGCTGTCTGTCTGTGTCCTACGAGGTACACACCAGGGATTCGTCAGGACAGAAAATCAAACCAGACAAATGCAGAGCTCCTGGGGCCCCAAGGAATGAAGAGCAAGCCAGAGGACAGGGACCGGCAGGCCTTAGGCAGCAGTGTGCATGTGTGTGGGCAGCTGCCTGTATAGAGGTGTGTACACGTGTGAGCATGCACAGGTGTGCATGTGTGCACACATGTGCACTGTGCAGGTGTGTGCACCGATGTGTGTGTGTACAGAGGCGTGTAGGTGCCTGTGGGCATGTGTGAGTGTTTTTCAGGTATGTGCACAGGTGTGTGTGCACACAAGGTGTGCGCACTAGTATGCACATGTGTGCAGAAGCGTGCTCATGCACAGATTCATGTGTGCAGGCATGTGTGCACAGGTATGCTTCTGTGCAGATTCATGTGTGCAGGTGTGTGCATAGGTATGCATGCACACCTGGAGGTATGTGTGCATGTGTGCAGAGGTGTGCTCATACACAGATTCTTGCATGCAGGTGTGTGCATTGCTGGGCATGCACACATGGAGGTGTGTGTACTGGTGTGCACATGTGCAGAGGTGTGCTCATGCACAGATTCATGCATAGAGTGTGCACTAGTGTGCATACACATGTGGAAGTGTGTGCATGTGTGTTCACCAAGGTGTGCTCATGTACAGATTCATGTGTGGTGTATACACTAGTGTGCATGCACACAGAAGTGTGTGTACTGGTGTGCACATGTGCAGAGGTGTGCTTGTGCACAGATTTGTGTGTACAGGTGTGTGCACTGGTGTGCATACACATGAGGAGGTGTGTGTGTGCACATGTGCATGTGTGCTGAGGTGCACTTGTGTGCAGATTCATGTGTGTAGGTGTGTACACTAGTTTGCGTGTGTAGAGGTGTGTGTGTACTGGCATTCACATGTGTAGAGGGGTGCTACAGGTGTTTACACTGGTGTGCACACACATGGAACTGTGTGCACTGCTGTACACATGTGCAGAGGTATGCTCATGTACAGATTCATGTGTGCAGTGTGTGCACTGGTGTGTGTGCACACATGGAGGTATGTGCACAGGCCACATGTCCTGGGCCCTGGCCCAGCACCCAGGCTGGCTATCAGGAGGATTGGTGGCACGGGCCTCACCTTCTTGCCCTCTGCCTTGCGTGCAGGTGTCCCTGATGGCAGCGTGGCGACGGAGAAGCCGTTGGGGTCTTCGCAATCCCTGATCTTTGACTCTTTGATGAGGCAGTCCAACTTCCTCTTAGCGATGTTTTCCACACGCTTCCGGTTGGTGGAGGCCTGCAGGAGCCAGAGGCCGGCTAGTTGGCCTCTGTCCCCAGCCCTCCCCTCCCCGGGCTCACAGAGGCACGTGGTTTGCCTTGGGACCCGCAGGCAGCCACAAGCTGGACTTGACCCCAGGCCTATCTGAGCCCTTGGGGGCATGGTGCCACCCAAGGGGGCCAGTGGACACAGGGTGTCTGGTCCAGTGGCCGTGGTGTGAAGCCAGTGCACCTGGAGGCAGCACAAGCCCTGGCATCCCACTCCGGCCACCTCGCATCTAAGGAGAGGGCAAGGGTCAGGGGACAGGTTTCAGGGTAGCCTCAGGCCAGGCCAGTGCCCTTCCTGCCGGCACAGCCCAGGGTGGCCCAGATGGATGCAGCACCTCGAGAGCAAGGCCTGGCCTTGGGCATGCGGGCGTCCCGTGTGCCTGGTAGAGTGCGCACACGCCGCCATCACAGAGCATGGGCTCGCTGTCACCTTGGGCCGGACTGAGACGTGCGGGCACAGGGTGGAGAAGCCCTGTGGCCTCCACTTCACTACAGCAATTAGCTGGCAGCCAAGAACGCCACACAGTCACCTTCCCAGCCAACGGCCCCTCAGGGAAGAATCCAGCATCTTCTGCCTCAGTCACACCCTGAGCAGTGCCCAGAGGAGAGAAGGTGCTCCCTGCAGGACCCAAGTCTGGCACTACCTGAGCCCTCGCCCACCCTCAGCCTCAGTCACAGCCCCTGGCCCGGGGCCGGCTGCAGCGAGCACAAGGTGACAGTGCTCTGTGGAGGTGACCACTGGTGGGAATCCGCCTCAGGCTTGGCACTGCTTAGAGGTGGAGCTGGTGCTGGTCCCGGGATGGCAGAAAGCCAGGAGTCCTGCGTCAGAGCCCAAGCAGGTGCAGGCACGGGAGGCAATGATGCCCCGGGTGGCAGGCCCCCAGTGCTGTCCCCACTTACTGAGGGGGCTGAGAGGACTGGGCAGGAGGAATGCTCAGCACCCTGAGAGTCATCTCAGAAGCAGGAGCTGACAGCGACCTGCCACCCGGGCACACAGGAGGGGTTAGTGAGAGGGAGGAGCCCGGGCCCTGGGGCTGAGCACATCCCGGAAGCCGGGCAGTGGGGCACGACACCCTCCATGTCTGCCCCCGTCCCTTCTGGGACCTCCTGTCCTGACTCGCCCCAACAGCAAGGACACGCAGTGGCTCCCAGGGACGTCCCCCCAGCTCACGTCTCCATTGAAGAGTTTGCAGTCGTCATCGATCTCATCTGCGCTGTCCTCGTCGGACACCTCCCCCTCCTCTGCATCTTCGCTGATGGTGGCCGGAAGCTTCTTCCCCTGAAGAAAAGGAGACGGGAGAGGCCCTGAGGAAGGACTGGGAGGCCAGCTCCCGGGCCCACAAGGAGCAGGCGGCGAAGGCCAGGACCTCCTCCCAGGCTGCCTCTGTAGTCTCAGGCCCTGGGACGGGGCCAGCTTGACCAGCCCCTGCAGCAGCAGCGTGGGGACACAACACCGGAAGTACATGTGGAGGTCCCAAGACTGGGTGGCCACCATGGGGAGATGGAGACGAGGTCAGGGGCATGGCCCCAACCCGCGAATTTGCCCATGGATGGCACAGGCCCTGGCCACAGGTGAGATTCAGTGGTGTGGGTCCCAGGAAGCGCTGGGGCTCACCTTCACAAGGATCTTGCCCTTGAGCATCTGCGGAGAAGGGAGTGTGGTGGCATCCTCACTGCTCACAGATGACAGGTCCAGCTTGTCCCCAAGGATGTCCATCAGATACTGGGCCATTTTCTTCTGCTGGATGACACTACAGTGGTTCTCGATGGACAGGATCACAGGGTACCTGTGGCCCCAAGGCAGAAGGAGCAGGGTGAGGCCAGGGCCTCAGAGGAGGGCTAAGCCCCCCTCTGCAGGAGCCCAGGTCCCCTGCATCATTGAATGGGGAGGGGCTTCCCCCGGGAGCCCAGGATAGCTGGGGCTGCCAGCAGCTTTGGGAAGTGGCCCACCACTTTGAAAACCAACTGAGTGGGTGGGGAAAGAGCCAGGAGACTCTTATGGGCAGGTAAAGAGGCATGAGCTTCTTTCCCCGATAAGGAAAACACAAATGTGATTCAAAACTCCGGGAAAACAAAAGGAAATGTTAGAAAAAAGTTATGGTTTAAAAATGGTGTGGACAACACTGAGATGCCATGTGGAGCAGTGAATAGACTGAGAAGCAGAATCCCTTTGACCTAGATTCTGGAGGCTGTCCTCTGAACGGCCCCAGGTCCTGACACTGGCCCCATAAAGAAGGAGACATAAGCCTGGCACACACCATCTGGCAGAGCATGTTGTTACCTGCACGGTGCAGAACGGCGAGTAGCCATGGGGCTTTCCATTATCAGTTTTTCCACTTTAGTTTTAACCATATGCACATTTTACTGGGGGTTTTATCAAAAGGTAACCATAATTCCTGTGGAAAACGTGACACCAAGCAAGAGGACACGGGCCACAGCGAGATGAGCAAGCCCTGTGATATGGAGAGGGCAAGCAGGGTGTGGGTGCAGGCACCTGCCTCCCATTCCTCAGGCAGAGGCTGAAGCCTGCAGACCAGGGCCTGCAAGGCCTCGTCCCTGCAAGAATCACCCCAGATGTGAAGCGCAGCCCCGTCCTGATGCCCACTGGCCCTGGCTTCTCAGCTGTCATGGGAGACCTGCGTGTCCCAGCCCCCGTATGCTGCGACACCATCCCATCTGCAATCCCAGGGGCAGGGCCGCCCTACAGAGGCCAACTGTCCTTCTTCCCACAGCTCGAGATGAGCGTGGGCCAGCTCTTCCAGAGGCCCTCTGCTTCTGTTTCCTAAGTCGATCCTGCCTCTCCTGTCTTCCTTCAAGCAATCAGCTCCTTCTGCGCGGCTGCCTCTTTTGGCCGGGACTCGAAGGGAGCTCTTCTAATTCCAGAAACTAAATTGGATTTTCTTAAACAGTGTCGGTAGCCACAGCTGAGTGACAGCGAGGTGAGTCTGGATGCAGAGTGGCTTCTCAGGGGCAACCAGTGCAGGTGGCATGGCTGCTGTGGGCCCTGGCACTAGGGGTGGCCACCAAGTGTGTGTCACCGTGGCTCGTGCCACGTTATCTCTCCTACACGCACCACCACCCCCTGCCTGGACCACAGGCCACTCCCTCCCCGCCCCTCTCCCCAGTGAGAGACCCCAAGATGAGACCAGCCCTGACCACCACACCACTGCCCTTTGGAAAAGCCAGAGCCTGGAGACACGCTCCTGCCCGTGCCTGGGGCCAGTCCCCTGCCTGGCCACTCACTCGTTCTTGACGAAGGCATACTTGTTGATGGCCTCGATGACATCTTTGAAGAGGATCTTGGAGGTCAGGGTGTAGCCATGGTGCACAATGGGCTCCCCGTCAGGCCCGTCCCAGCAGTCCACTATGGGTGGGCAGACCTCGGTCAGCCCCAGGGCTCGGCCACGTGAGCCCAGGCAGGCTGGGCACCAACCGAGGGGGCCCCTCCTCCTGCTCCGTGAGAGGTTGGGAAGAGGCCTGCCAGGCTCCGGCCCAGAGACCCCAGGGCCCTTCAGGTCTTCAGCTGAGGCCCCGCCCCGGGCCGAGGGGTGTAGGTCCCAGGCCTCACCCTCCACACAGCGGCAGCCGGCCTGCAGGACCCAGGCGTACATGTCCACACGCGACTGGGACATGAGCTGGTCGCCCATGAGGTAGGTGTTGTGGGATGAGGTGATGAAGTAGTGGCTGAGCGGCCGCGTCATGTCCTGGTGCACGTGGTGATGCTCAGGGTTGAAGATGTCCCCAGCGGGGCTCCGGGTATAGTTGGTGAAGCCTGCAGGGTGGGAGCGGGCGAGTCAGCCCCTGCACGGGCCCAGCTGGCCCACCGCCCAGCACCACAGGCTGGCCAACGGTGCCCCACCGGCCTCCAGGTGACAGGCCCAGGGCCGGCCCACTGCCCAGAGCCACAGGCTGGTCCAGGGTACCCCGCTGTCCTCCGGGGTGACAGGCCCGGGGCCGGCCCTCCGCCCAGAGCCGTAGGCCGGCCCAGGGTGCCCCACTGGCCTCTAGGTGACAGACCCAGGGTCAGCTCACAGCCCAACACCACAGGCTGGCCCAGGGTACCCTGCTGTCCTCCAGGGTGACAGGCCCGGGGCTGGCCCAATGTCCAGCACCACAGGCTGGCCCACAGTGCCCTGCCAACCTCCAGGTGACAGACCCAGGGCCAGCCCACCACCCAGAGCCACAGACTGGCCCAGGATGTCCTGCCGGCCTCCAGGTGACAGGCCCAGGGCCGGCCCACTACCCAGAGCCACAGGCTGGCCCAGGGTGCCCCACTGGCCTCTAGGTGACAGACCCAGGGTCAGCTCACAGCCCAGCAACACAGGCTGGCCTAGGGTGCCCTGCTGTCCTCCAGGGTGACAGACCCAGGGCCAGCCCACCTCCCAGCACCACAGGCTGGCCCAGAGTGCCCTGCCAGTCTCCAGATGACAGACAGGGTCAGCTCACAGCCCAGAGCCACAGGCTGGCCCAGGGTGCCCCACTGTCCTCCAGAGTGATAGGCCAAGGGTTGGCCCACTTCCTAGCATCACAGGTTGGCCCAGGTTGCCCCACTGACCTCCTGGTGACAGACTCTGGGTCATTCATTCCACCGTCCAGCACCACAGGCTGGCCCACAGTGCCCCCCAGCCTCCAGGTGATGGGCCCAGGGGCTCCTCTCACCGTCAATGCCCAGCAGCCCCTTCCTCTTGTTCTCTGGGCATGGCTCAAACTGCTCGATGATGTTCTGGCAGCTCTCAAGGGTCACATCTGCCATCTAGGCCAAAGCAGGCATGAGCCCAGGCTGGCCCATCAGGAGCCCAGGCCAGCCCATCAGGAGCCCAGGCTGGCCCATCAGGAGCCCAGGCCGGCCCATCACAGGCCCAGGCTGGCCTCAGGTGCCTCCTCATCCTCAACCCCAGGATCACAGGACTTGAGACTCCGTGGCCAGCAGGACCACAAGTGGCCACGTGGCTTTCAAATCACTCTTACTGGGATTCCTCAGCAGGGAGGGTCCTGGGTACCCAGCGGGACCACCCCCTCACTGCCACCTAAGTGGCCTGGCATGGCATGGAGGTCTGCAAGAGGGAGGCAGGAGGGTGAGGACCTGCACCCCCCTTGAGGAGCCGGGCTCCTTCCCGCATCTACCCGCGTCCTGCACGGCAACCCTCCCAGGAACACCCAGGCGACCCTGAGGGCCAGAGACCGAGGGATCCCAAGAGCCCAGTGATATAGCCGAAGTCGGGAGCCCCCGGCCCGGGGCAAGTCTGCGGCGGGACTTTCGGGAGGCCCCAGAACATGGCGGGTGCTGGTGCGGGAGCCTAGAGCCACTGTGGGCCCAGGGAGGCACCAGCCCTGGCCCAGCCCTGCCCCACCCAGCTCCCACCTTCTGCTCCACCTCCAGAAAGCGCTGCAGGTCGGCGGCAGCCAGGTAGTCCTTGTGGTCGCTGTAGGTGAGCAGGAGTAGGTAGAGGTCCCGGCGTGTGGACATCATCTTGTAGAAGGCACAGAACTCCTCGAAGCCCAGCGTCCCCTGCTGATCATCCGTGTCCGCCTCCTGCAGCACGAGGCCTCTGTCCCCATTCATGTCCCACCCAGCACCGCATCCAGCCAAGCCCACAGCCTCCTACTCTGCCCACGTCACGGGCACTCCCAGGGCACGAGCAGCAGTGCTTGTACCACCCTGCCTGGAGTCCACACTGGAGCCCACACTGTCCACACAGAGTCTACACTGCCCATGCTGGAGTCCACACCACCTACCCTGGAGTCCCACTGGGCTGGAGGCCGGGCCTCCCAGAGGATGTGGAGGTGCTAAAGGCTGTGAGTGGGAACCCTGGGGATGGGCTCCTTGGAAGGGCCTGCCAGACACCCTTGAGCCCTAAGGACCGGGTTTGGGCCCAAAAAGGGCACAGGAGCCGCGACCAGGTGAGCACACAAGCTGCTGAGAGGCATCAGGCACCAGTGTGACACAGCTCAGCTTGCTCTCGGGTGCCTGGCGGAGGGACACAGCACTGGGTCCCGCACTCCTAGCAACCTCCCTGGCTCAGCCTCCCAGAAGGCTGCTGGGACCAGTGGGCAGCCTGCCACCACCTCCACCCTGCCCACCACGGACGGTGTGGTCAGAGGTGGCACAGGCTGCATCTGATGTGCCTTGAAGGCGGGCTCTGCTCTATGCACCATCCACCTAGCCCTGGACACACAGATGTCTGGCCGGCTCATGTCCACAGACACTGGCTGTGTCCTTGGCCCACACAGCAGATCAGGGCCATCCCCCATGATGTGGGAAAAGCCCGCTGAATGTCCCAGAAACGCCTGGGCTGCCATCCCAGCAGCCATGGGCTGCCCAGAGGCCTCTTTTCAGGTGAAGCCACTGTCCTCCCAGAGCCCTCAGCAGGCAGAAGAGCTGTGTGCTCAGCAGGCCGCCGTGGTCTCCAAGGGAGGCTGGGAGGAGCCCAGCGTGGCAGTGGGAGCAGGCCACAACAGCTGTCTCCAACCTTCAGGCCCACAGGAAAGCATCCAGATCCCTCCTCGAGCCATGGAGGCACCATAGCCCAACAGTGACAGATGCCAGGTCAACACCATGGACAGCAGCTCCCATGGCCTGCTGGTCTCGGGCCCCCTTGACTGGGCTAGTCGCCCTCCAGGGACCGTGGCAGGGCTAGGCAGGGTTGGGTAGGGCTGAGGCCCATTCCACTGTGGCTGCTCCCCATGAGCTAGCCTCTCTGCCCCCATGCTGGCCACATGTCCAAGGTGGGGCTGCTGCCTGTGTGCCACCAAGCAGGAAGGGAGCCCTCCTCCCTTTGTCCCAGGGCCCCCACAGAGGGCAGTGCACGCGGGCTCTAGGCCAGGCGCTCGGGACTGGGCCATCTCCTGCTGGCCTGACCACCATGGGCCGTGGGCCTTGACCGCAAGGGCTGGGGTCCCGGGTCCTGGCTCCCCTCCAGAGCCCACCCTGGAGTCCACGCTGCCTGCACCCCGCTTGAGATCTCCCCTATGCTTTCTCAAGTCTGGTTGGGGCCAGTGCAGGGCGAAGCCTGGGTTGGTCAGAGGGACCACAGGAAGGGGGCACTGTGTACCCAGAGGTTCAGAGTCCTCCCAAGAGGCGCGGACGAGCAGGGGCTTCCCAGAGCCACAACTAAGGTGCATGCTCAAGCCACAGCTTCCAGGAACTGCAGGCCCCAGAGCTGTGTGTGCACACCAGATGAGGGGCTCTCCCCTGCAGGAAGGCTGCTCAGACCCTGTACCCCAAGTCCTGATTGTCTGGTTCCTGGCACAGCCACACCACTGTGGAGGACCTGCTGACCCTAGGGCTGCCCCCGAGGTAGGCAGGCAGAGAAAGGGGGTATGGACATGAGTCCCCTGCCAGCTGCCACTGCCAGGGAAGACCCTGTCCCCACTGCGCCATCGGGAGGGGCCATGAACCCTGCAGTCCTCAGAGCACCCTCCCTCACAACACACCCTGTGCCACCAGCAGGCTGTGTCCACTCACTACGAAAGGAACAGGCAAGAGCTACCAGAGTCTGAACCAGACAGAACTGTCAGGCCATGAGTGTGTGTGTGTGTGTGTGTGTGTGTGTGTGTGTGTGTGTGTGTGTCGCACACGTGTGCACACACATGCGCGTGGACATGCATATGTGTTTGCAGGTGTATGCCCGCTGTGTACATGTATGCAAGTGTGTGCATATGCGTACCTGTGTGCATGCATACACGTGTGTGTGTGCACCTGTGCACGCAGATGTGTGTGCTCATGTGTATGTGTGTTGAAGCTGCAGGGCCTGGTGCTCATGGAACCTTTCTCCAGGCTGCAGCGAGGTAAGGGGACCCCAGAGTCTTGTTCCCTGGCTCAGGCCCTACCGCCCGAGTCAGGACCTGCTGACACAGAGCTCCAGAAAGAGAAACTCATTACAGGTCGGCCCCACTGAGGGATGCCTTTTCATAACTTCTCACGTCGGGACAGCGGAAGAGGCCACGTGAGGCCAGGAGGGGGCGCTGCAGCCTGCCAGGCAGGGCTCACCAGGCTGATGTGCCCCGTTAAGACTGTGGAGTTCGGGGGGGCAGGAAAGGGGGTGCAGCTTCATCCAGGCACCCACAGGAAAGCCCAGTCCACTGGCAGGGCCGGTCCCTGGGGTTCAGATCCCTTCCCCAGGCAAGGCAGGCAGCACCAGGGCCTTGCTCCCCGCAGGGTCCCAGACAGTTAGTCAGGCCACTGCCCCCTGCCGCCCACCCCCAGGCCTGCAGCCCCCCGGCATCCCCTGGCAGGGCCCAGCTGCCTCCCCCTGCCACCCACCCCCGGCCCGCAGCCCCCTGGCATCTCCTGGCAGGGCCCAGCTGCCTCCCCCTGCCACCCACCTCCGGCCCGCAGTCCCCTGGCATCCCCCAGCAGAGCTGGGCCGCCTCCCCTGTTACCCACCTCCGGGCCCCGTCCCCCACAGGCTCTGGGGCAACGGGTCAGGCGGCCTCCCCTGCCGCCCGCTCCCAGACCTGCAGCCCCCTGGCAGCCCCCACAGGCTGGCTGCCTTACCCTGAACATCTGCTTGACCCTCTGCCTGGGCAGGTTCACGTTCAGCTTGTGTAGAAGCTGCTGGACCTCGCCAATGCTCAGGCTGCCATCCCCGTTCTTGTCCGCCTCGTCGAATGTCTGCTTCAGCCACTTTGGGGCCGAGTTAGGGCCAACGCAGGGCACTGTCACCCCGCCGCCCCACCCCTGCCCGGCCCCCTGAGCGCCACCACCCTGCCGCCTGAGAGGAAGGGGCGGAGACCCGCCTGCGCGCCTGTCCCGACCCAGGGCAGGGGTCAAGGCCGGTCCCAGCCGAGGATATTGGTCCCGGGTGCGCTGGCGGCGGGCCAGGCTGTCCTCATCGCTGATGCCCGCCATGAGGTAGCGCAGGCCGGTGACCCAGGTGCGTGCCTCGTCCCCGCTGGGCGAGACCAGGTCCAGCGACTCGCGGTGGCTGCCGTGGTAGATGGTGAAGCAGCAGTTGGGGTCGAAGCTGCCGTCCGGGTAGCGCTGGAAAATCTCCGACTGCCGCCCCTCACTCACCTCCTGGATGGAGTCGATGGAGACTGCAAGGTGGAGGGTGGGGCGGGGGAGGGCGTCGGGATAGGCCACAGCCTCCGGGGCCCAGGGGCCCCCGCTGAGCCCACACAGGGACGAGCCCCCGGGATGGGGCATTAGGTACAGCTCTGCGAAGCAGACTCGCCCCCAAGGAGGGAGGGGTCCGCCTCCCCCGGCAGCCCCAGGAGTGTGGCTGGCTCAGGACCCCACATTTAACTGGCACATCTCCCCGTCCTCCCAAGCCCTGGTATCTCAGAACACCGTGGCGTCCAGGCCCAGAGCACCTCCTCTCAAATGCTGGACCGCCACAGGCAGATGAGTTGGGAGGGTTTCTAGAATCTGTGCCCATGCCCATGGCAGGACCCCCTCAGACCCGGAGTGAAGTCAGGAGCCCGTCACTCAGGGCGGCCTAGAGAGCTGTGGGCACGTCCTGGGTCCTGTCCCAGCCCTGCCCCTGCCTCAGGTGGCCGCGGGGCCTCTCCCCTGCCTGGACCTTGGTTCCCATGCCACTCCCAGTGTGCCCTAGCTCTGCCCACCCGGCCTGCTCAGGGCCTGCCCAAGGCCCCCACCCAGGCTGCCGGGCCAGCGTCTGCACCAAGCTCCGTGGGCCCCACCAGGGTCTCTGTTCATGTGTGCTCTCACCCCCGCCCAGCACCTGTCCCCACTGAGACCCGGGGGGCTCTGCCCAGCAGGGGCCCAACCCCCACTAGAGTCCCGATGTCACTGCGGACCCCCAAGACCAGCTGAGCCCAGCGATGCCCAGATCCTCCCTGGCCCTCGGCATCTGACAGCTGCTCCAGAGGGTCCCCGCCCACGCCCCCAGGTCCCCCAGCCCACTCACTCTTGGCCTTCTCGCTCTTTCGTGAGGGCCGCCAGCGGATGCAGGAGCGATGCTCGTCCAGGTAGTAGAAGCGCACCAGGCCCTTGGAGCTGCCACGGAGCTTCACCATCTGTGTACCCTCCTGCATGGCACTCATGCACCGCTCCACTGCACACGGGGACAGACGTGAGCATCGTGAGCGGGGACACGCCCTGCCCTCACCACCCCCAACCTGCCCACCCGGGACCGTGTGTGTCCAGGGCACCCACTAGCCCACCTGCCCATGGTAAGGCTGAGGCCAGATCCTGGGCCCCTAGATGCTGGCCAGGGACACACCGCAGTCACATGGCCAGGCCACGACCCAGCCGGGTCCCTGCAATCCCTCTCCCAACGGCCCCAGGGATGGAGGGCCAGGCCGGGGCCCAGAGAGGACCCGCCCGCCCTGCTCGGCCGCCTGCCCTCCCCAACACAGGACCAGTCCCAGCAATCCCAGATCCAGTGCCGGCCTGGGGCTCCGAGGGCCGTGGATCAGCGGAGCCTGCAGGGAACTCAGCAGTGGGAGGGCCACGGCATGGGAGACAGAGGCACAGGGGTTACAGTGCTGAGGAGGCCCACAGCCAGGCGCAGGGTGGCCGTAGTGGCAGCCATGCCCGCTCCTGGGAGCAGACAGCCTCACTCCTGGATGTCCAGGAAAGCACCGCCCCACGCAAGAAGGACCACTAGTGCCCACTCCCCAAGGCCACGGACCAGGGGCAGATCCGAGAGGCTGCAGCCGGGTCTGAGCTCCACAGCCTCCAACCCTCCCTGGGTCCGCCGGCCTCTCTGCTCTCCTCCTCCCCCACCCATGTGGCCCCCTGTGGGAAGGGTGGGAGGCTCCAGGAGGCCCAGGCCACAGTCAGCTGGGCCCCACCAAACCAGGCCCTGCACCCCCGCTCACAGAAAGCCCAGGGCCCAAGGTATACTAAAGCATAGAGCAGTCACGCCCCATGAGGCCAGCCCAAGGAGGAACCCAGTGGGCATCGCAGAGGACCAGGAAGAGTGCCAGCCTGGAGGACTTCTACAGGCCTGGGGAGACCCGAATGCAGTGAAGGGGTGTGGCAGGACACAGGGACAGGCCCCGAGGCTAATTAGTATGGCGAGGCCTGGACGGGCCCTCTGGCCACTGTAACCAAGCTGGTGAAACAGCCCTGACCGGGGCTCCTGAAGCCTCTTCCCCATGGAGGGACAGCGGCCAGGGCCTCTGCTACCTCCAGGCTCAGCGCCTGTGTTGGCACCAGCAGGCTGCCGGATCCACTGGAGGTGCCACCATCTCGAGTGCCAGGGACCATCCACGAAAGCTTCAAGGCCCCTGGGCTTCCCACACGGCACATCTGACCAGCCCTGACCTGCTCCCCTGGGTTCAGCACCAGGCCCCGGGGGGAGGCAGAGGTGCTGGGAAGATCCTCTGAGTGGCGAGGGGCAGGGCGGGCTGCAGGATCACATGGCCCCAGCACACCGAGGGGGTGGGAGGGTGGAGGTGAGCGCTGGGGAGCACGGAAACCCTGGGCCTCCAAGAGCAGCCCCCACCCACCCGGAGCACCTGGACAGCCTGAGGCCTGCACCCCACTGGGTGCCACTTCCCTGTCCTTCTTACCCAGTGGGCCTAACGACCACCTCGAAGACAATGCCACGCTGCCTCCAATCCAGAGGAGCACCTCCACCAGGCAGGCCACCGTTCCCTTGGTCCGGCTGGTGGTGGATGGCCAGGGATCAGGCATGCCCAGAGATGGCTGGGACTGGCTCAGGGAGGCCGGGGAGGCCAGGCAGGGCCCTGCCCTCAGCGGCAGGTCAGGCTGTGGTGGTGCTGGGTGCACGGCCTCCGTGGGGCTCCCTTCTCCCATCCTCCTCTTCCTCTTCCCCCTCAGATCTCTCTGAAGCTCCCACAGGGCTGTGCCCAGGCCCAGCAGGCACGGGCCTGACTGTCACCTGCTATCCTAGACGGCCCCCAGGCCAGCCCACCCACTCTCCAGGGCCACCAAGGAGTCTTGAGAAGGCAGCATTCCGGGGTGAGGGAGAGGCAGGGCCTCTGCCTGCCCACACTTGGGCCCAATCCCCTGCACTAATCCTGCCTGGCTCCAGCCCAGCTGACCAGAGGATTTAGGCCAGGGGAAGTCCTAGCTGGGAACAGGAGGAGACCAGGGAGGCAGCAGTGTTGTCTGGGCCCCAGGCCACTGACCCGAGTTTGGGGCCGAAGGGTGACAGCAGGACCAGCGGGTGGCCCCTCCTGGGACCCAAATAGCACAGGTGTAAGACTCGGGGTGGGGGGATGGTCCTCACGGGTCCCCAGGCACGTGATCGGGCCCGGTGTGGGAAGGGTGGTGTCCATCTCTCTCCGTCCCAGGCTCTAAAGAAGCCCCAAAGCTCACCTCCACACTCCTCACTCACAGGGACCTCCAATGGGGCCCCAAGGTGGGCGGGCCTGCAGGGGGCCGGCTGTGTCTCCAGGGCACCTTGTGGCCCTGGGAGTCCCTCCTGCTGATCCTGTCCCAGTGCCTCAGCTCCCACTGTGGTGGGGACCCCTCTGGGCCCATGCTCCCCGGGCCTAGGGCGCAGGGCAGCGTGAGCAATGAGCTTTGCCCTCCACCCCAGCATCCTGGCCAGGACACCAGGGTAGCTGTGGGCACTCAGGGCTGGGCAGAGAACAATGAATGTCGGCTGCCCTGCTCCTGGCCGTGCCCAGGTTGAGCAAGCCCCTCGGGTGCCCCCAGCCCTCACCCACCCATGCCCTAGGCAGTGCTGACCCCAGGAGACAGTCACCAGGGTCTGGGGCAGGGAGCCTCCTCCCCCTGCAGAGCCTGGGAAGGGCGGTGCAGGAGCCAAGGCTGGGATGGGAGGCAGCCGGCCGTGAGGAGATGGCTGAGCATCTCTGGCTGGCCACAGAGACCCAGGGCTACACCCACAGGATTGGTGTCAACTCAAAGCCAAACTCCAGTGCCTGGCCAGGGCCGTGTGTCACAAGCTCTGCTTCCATTGGCATAAGGGCAGCAGGAGGCCTGACACTCTCCACCATGGAGTTAGATTAGGGAACCATCAGGTTGCCTGCGGGGACAGGGAAGACACCTGGGAGTCCCAGGAAGGTGAGTGCAGGTGGACACCTGGGTAGGAGAGCCCCAAACCCAAGGAGCCCAGGGCCCGAGCCAGGGCAGGAGGTGGGTCCGGGTACCTGGAGACAGATGGGTCCCCAGCCAGTCCCCGGTCCCATCAGGTTCCCATCACATGGGGTCTTCACTTCCTCCCCAACAGCCAAAGGTTCCTGCACGCAAGAAGGTGGATTCTCCCTCCCTACCCAGGGCTTCCCTCCTGGGCCTCCTTCCAGGAACACCGTGCTCTTTCCCCATCCCACTGGCTCTTGGCCACCAGCGGGTCCCCCATCAGCTGGGATGGGGGCTTGGTTGGCCCGTCTCCCCGGAAGGACTTCTTGGAGGGGCCCAGATTGAGTGCGGGTCCAGCCCCCTGCACCCAGAACTCCCTGACCCCTCCTCGGCAGCCCCGGCCATAATCCTCAGTGACGGGTGGTGGAAGGCCCAGCTAATCCACTCTGATGCAGGGCTCGGCCACAAGGCTGCCCGCCACCCTGAGGACCAAGGTGACCCCACCTCTTCTACAAGACGGGTGGACACAGAGCTGCAGCTGCCCGGCAAAGCTGGTGCCCAGGCCACAGAATGCTGCAGGGGGCTGCCTGCCCTGGGCGCCATCTCTCCACCACGGCGTAGCTAGGCCAAGGATGGCACAGGCCACACACAGGTCACTGGTCATGTGGCTCCAGACCCTGAGGTGCTGACAGGACCCTGAGCCCCACCAGGTGGGGTCCCCACGCCCCTGCCAGTCAGCCCCAGCCCGTCTGCACAGAGTCACATCCAAATGGTGGTGGGGACATCCCAGACCCTCCAGCTCAAGGTGCAAGGCAGGCAAGGCCAGCCCGGGCCCCACATCCTCCCGGGTCACCCCAGTTGCCCCTCCTGCTCCCTCAGAGTCACAGTCAGGGTCCAAGTCCAGGGACCCAAGATCTAATCCCCACATGCTGCCCAAAGCTGCCAGACACACCAGGCCAGAAGGCTACACACAGGTCACAGCGGGTCCACCACAGGTCTGGAGGTCCCACGAGGCAAGCGGGTCCACCCCACAGTCATGGCAGGTCCCCCCACGAGGTCACAGCGGTCACCCACAAGGTCATGGCAGTCCACCCCAGGGTCACAGCGGCCACCCCACAAGGTCATGGCAGGTCCACCCCACAAGGTCACAGCGGGTCCACCCCAGGTCATGGCAGGTCCACCCCACGAGGTCACAGCGGGTCCACCCCACAAGGTCATGGCAGGTCCACTCCATGAGGTCACAGCGGGTGCACCCCCATAGGGTCATGGAGGGTCCATCCTACAAGATCAGGGTTCACCCACAATAAGGTCAAGGAAGGTCCAACCCACAAGGTCAAGGGAGGTCCACCCAAGGTCAGGTGGGTCCACCCCCATGAGGCCACAGAGGGTCCATCCCCATGAGGTCATGGAGGGTCCAGCCCCACGAGGTCATGGAAGCGTCCACCCCCACAAGATCACAGAGAAGCCACCCCCCACACTGGCAAGTCCAACCCTCACAAGGTCACGAAGGGTCCTTCCCCATGAAGTCATGGAGGGTCCACCCCCAGAAGGTCAAGGAAGGTCCGCCTCACAAGGTCACAGAGGGTCCACCACCAACAAGGTCCCACGAGGTCCACTGGTGCAGGCTGGCGAGTCCTGCCCCCTCCCTCCATGCCCAGCCCCAGCTGGCCCTGCCCGCCCCTGGCTGGGCACCAGCTGCCCAGAGGACCCACAAGAAGGCCTGGTTCTGCTCTGCCGTTCTGTGCAAGGCCCAGGACGCCGGCCACAGTCCACACCCACCCTCAGGTGGCCCGGGCCCTCCTAAAAGCCTATGCGGGAACACCTGAAGAGCCTCCCTGCCCAGCTGTCCGGCACCAGGTCAGGTGGGCCCCCACAGAAGGTCTACCCAGGCCCACCAGGGGCAGGCTGCAGTCCTGGTCAGGGAGCAGTCGAGGTTCTGGGGGGCAGAGGCAGGCCCTCGCCATGTCTGCTGCCCTCGCCTGGTCTGTGCATCCCTGCACACCCCAGCAACGCCCCAGCCCTCTGCGCACCATCTGACCCCTGGGACACCCCTTGGGCAGGAACCTCTGCTTCCTGCCCAGCCACGGCCTAGCACACACAGACAGATGCTCACTGTACACGTGTGGGTGAGGAGGAAGACAGAGGAGGCCGAGGCCCCCACGCCAGCTCCGAGGAGGTGACAGGTGCTGCTGCAGGGTGGGGAGGGGCACAGGGCGGGCTCTTTGCGTCCAAGCCTTTCCAGGGACACTCAGCTGGCCTCTGCACTGGGATGCCCCACCGACCTCGCCTGGCTGGCCGTGGCGGCTGCCAGGGAACAGAGTCCCAGACCTGCCCCAACCTTGGGTGGTCCTCCTCATCCCTGTGCCTCAGTTTCCCCACTGTCAAAGGTGCCCCTGCAGCCCCTCCCTCCAGCCCTGCATGGGTGGGTGGCGGCTGCTCACAGGAGGAAGAGCCCACACTGGCGGAAGTATAGGCAGCGCTGGCTTAAATCTGTCTTCCTGGCAGAGAGCAATCTTGCCCTGGCATTGTAGGCAACACGGCTGCCACCAAGAGGCCAGCGCCGCTCCTGCCCCCAGGGGAGCTGGGGAATCAATGGCATCTTCCAACAAACTCACGAATCACACCCACGGGCTTCCCGGCGTGTGCACACATCCAGCACCCTTAGGTGCCCAGGCCCCGCAGCTGGCACGCTTTGTCCATGGACCCCTCACTGAGAGACATGCAGGGACCCCACTCCCTGCAGGGTGCCGCGTCCCCGGGCCCTCCAGCACCCCAGACCGCACGGCCCAGCCCTGAAGCCCTATCCTCCTCCAACACTTGTCTGCCTGACTGAGGCGGCCCTCCCCAGACCCACCCTCCTGGGGATGGCCAGCAGCGAGACTCGTTCCTTCCCCGGCCCTGGTCCATCCTCAGTCCCTGCCTGCCTTCCTGGGCCCTGGCCTCCTCCCCGGCTGCCTCGGGCCTTCTTCCTGGGGTTGGCTCCGTAGGCAGGCAGTGCTCCAACCGTGTTTGGAGTAGACAGGAGAAGGGAGGAAGTGGCCACCCTGCCCCGGCTGCTATGCCCACCACGGATCAGCCAACCCCTGGCCTGGCACAGCACGGGCGGAAGGACAGGCCCACACACAGATGGCAGAGATGATGTCGATGTCTGGGAGACGTCCCCCGCGCTTTGGAGCGCCTCCCCCAACTATTTCTACTGTATCAGGAGTGCAAGTCGGTTCGTGGACCCCAAGGACAGGCCTAAGGAGGACCAGCAGGGCCTTTCAGCAGTGGTGGTGGCCGCACCCTCCATGCAGCAGGCAGCTCAAGCTCTCTGGGGAGTGGCTAAACTCTGGGTTGGGAGGGCCTAATCCAGTGGCTCGGCAGAGAGGCGGCCTGAGGGGCCTGAGGCCAAGCAACTAAACTTTGCTCTGTCACTTTGAGCGACTCCCGGGCTGGGCACTCAGACCCCTTCGGGAGCTGGGCTGGCCAGCACCTCGCAAGTGAGAACAGGCATTTGACAGCCAGCCATGTGCCATCACACCACCCGACTGTCCCTGGGCTAAGAGGCCCCCACCTCCCACCCAAAAAGCAGGGGAAGGATGGCAGCCTGGGGGGACGGGCAGAGGGGACATCAGGGCCTGACCCAGCCCCTGCTGGTAGCATCCATTGCTGCCAGAAGAATCCAGCCCAGGGGCCAGCAGGAACCCTCCTTCCATCGTCTGGTCACCCAAGGAAGGGATCGCAAGATACAGACCTACAGCGCTGTCTCAGCTGTGCAGGAAGGTGTCAGATGTCAGGAACTGGTAGTCATCGGACACTCCAAGCAGCCAGCAGTGGACGGTCTCAAGGGTGGGGTAACCTGTGTCCAGCACCTCTCCCCCAAGAGGACCTACAGCCCTGACTACACCCACTTGTACAAGTGGGTCTTGGCCTGTCCTTGGCTGGGGGCCCTGGTGATGGCCCAGGGAAGCCCCAATGCCAGGCCTTTCTCTGCCTATCCAGCAGAGCCGGGGTCCCCTTGTGGCCGGTCAGGCCATGTCTTGGCCACCACGAGGGTTCCCCGACAAGCCGGCTCCCTTTCCGCCCTCGCCTTCCTCAGCCGGTGGCTTGTGGCAGTTCAGCTCACAGCAGCATTAATCACATTCGACAGCCCAGCCGGGAAGAGGACTCTATTAATAGCCCATTTCACAGCTTCCTGCTCCCGCAGGTGCCCATTCCGTCCCTGGGGGCGCCTGTCCCCGCCACAGCCCCTGGCTTCCCCGAGGCCCTGCTGCCTCCGTTGCCCTCGCTGAGCAGGTCACCGGGACACCCACATGCCGGCCTGGGCTCTCTGGAGCAGGCGTATGGCCAGGCGCAGGCCTTGCCCAGGTCATTGCCCGGGACACCCCCACACAGCCACAGAGGGAGCCGGGCGGGCAGCAGCTGCGGTGGGAGGCCTTTCCTGAAAAGCCACCAGACAGAGCCAGCCTGCCAGTGGGGAGAGAGACAGCTCCCGCTGAGGGAGGGGAGGGGTCGTGTGCACGGAGGGTCCTCGGTTGTGTGGGTGGGACCAGGCCTGCCCCCACCCAGCCAGGCCAGCGGGGGAGGGAGGGGCACCAAGCCTCGGAGGGAGCAGGAAACAGGAGAAGGCTGAGGCCCCAGCACTGGCCGTTCCTCCTGGCCAGAGCTGGCCAGGCCACCGAGAGGCCAGTGGCAGCCTCTGGAGAGCTCTGCCCCTGCGCAGCTGTAGGACACACCACCAGAGAGCAGGGCCCAGAGGGTGTCCTGGGCCGGCGCCAGCCCGAAGTCTCCTGCCCACCACTGCCGGCACCCTGCGGCATTGCTCCCCGCATATGGACACCCCTTGCTCACACAGGCCCCAGGCCTGGCAGGCTGCCCGTCTCTGCCTCCTATCCTCTGGGGCCAGCAGGCTCTCCCCAGGTCTGCCCCCCACAGGCACTGCTGACCCAGGAGGGACCTGGGAACCTGGGATCTGACCGTAGGAGCCTGGGGCCATGGAGGACATGTGGCCCTGGGCCACAGGCATGAGGATACCCAGGACCGTGGGGCGCACTCTCTCAGGTCGGGGCCCATCCCATCCCTCAGGCCTGCTTGTTGACCAAGTCTCCCAGGGCCCTCTGCTGGGTTCCCCACTCCAGGCAGAGCTGAGGGGCTTTCCAGGCCACACAGGCAGCTCCTCCTCTCCCTGCCACCCTTGGCCAAGCCCCCTCTTGGAGTCTTTACCAGGCCTTGCAGGGGTCCTACGCCTAGAGCTTCCCAGTGGGTGACTTCCCAGGAACCAGACAAAACTTTCCATGGTGGGGACACGTCCAACGCCACGCCTGTCCCCTCCCCCACAGAAAGTCCGTCCAGCCCGTGGTACCCACGTTCACTGAGCTGAGCAAAAGCCCAGGAAGAAGCAGGCACGTCCCATTACTCACCCCCCTGTGACCCCCTCCGCCAGACCCCCGATGTGGAGTTAGGCTCAGGCCCCCAGAGTGCCCCCTGCCCTCCCCACACCCCAGGAGAGGGTGTTGCCGGGCAGGGCGGGCACAGCCATCCAGGGACAGTGCCAGGCGCGGGAGCCACCGTCATTCACTCATTAGCTGTGCAGATGGAGCCCAGCCCAGGACACGGCCCATCTGCCGCATCCCCGGCTGCACATGGAGACCATCCCCAAGGATGCAGGCACAGGGGGTGGGCTCATGGCTGCTCTCCTCACTGCCTCCCCACTGCCCTCCCCAGACCAGGGTGTTCACTGGTCGGCTGCAGACCCCAGGCATGGCAGGTCCCCAGAACCTGGGGCATCAGGCCGCCTAGCCGCAGCCAGCCCTGCCCGTAGCAGGCAGGTGTCCTGAGCCTGGGCAGCCCAGGGCAGGGCCCCAGGAGCTCTCTGCAAGGGGGCCCTGTCCTGCCCAGGTTGGGGCGGATCCAGGAGTGGGTGCACTTGGAGTGACCAGAGCACGTGGCCCATGCCAGAGGCCCTGCAGCCCTGTCTGCACCCGCCATGCCATCCTTCACTCACTAAGGGCATGGCACAGGGAGGGGGCAGGTGCTCTGCATGTCTACAGCTGCCCACGGGGCACCCCATGCCATCCAAGAGGGCTGGTTCCTTGTGTGTGATCACACATCGGAGGGCCCTGCCTCCAGCCTGCCCAGGAGCGATGCCCATGCTCTCCCACGTGGTCTCCAAGACCCCCCCAACTCCCCAGGATCCACATCAATCAGGGCAGAGCAAAGTGGGTCCAGAACGACCAAGATCTGAACACATCACCAGAAGGCATGCTCCTCTCCTTGGAAACCCAGCCCTTAATCAGGAAGTTCTTCTTAATGTCAGGCCCAAGTCACTTCTGCTGCAGCTGGGACTGCTGCTGCTCCACTTCACCTTCTGCCTCTCCCCAACCCGGGCCAGAGCTAGCACCACCCAGGGCTGAAGACGCCCGCTCATGACACCCGCAGAAGCTCTCTGCTGGGGCAGCCTGGGGACTGTCGCCGTCACTGCGCTGCACCGCCTGTCCGGGGCAATGCCTGGCTCCCAGGCCAGGAAAGCGTGACAGATCGCAGCAAGAAATCTCAAACCCAGAGTGCCAGGGCCAGCCAGGCTAGCCACAGCGTTGACTCAGGAGCCCTGAGGATGTGAGAAAAGCCAGGCAGGCCCCAGGAAACAGGCAGCCCTGTCCATGGTGCTGACCGAAGCGGTCCTGCCCTCGGTGTGGGCCAGCAAGGCTGGACAGAGAGACCCCCCAGACCCGCAGAGGCTAGGGCCCACCAGCCCCCGGGACCCTCGGACCTGCTCCTGCAGGCGGTCAGTGTCCACTGGTGGGGGGCTGAGGTCAGTGACCGTGTCAGTATGGCTGGGGCATCTCCTCCCACCTCCCTCCTTGATGTCTGAACCCTTTGCAGGGGGCAGACCTCTCTGTGAGATGCCAGCACGGGCAGGTGATGGGGGTGGAGTAGGGAGGGGCGGATCCCCCTCTGGGCACCAAGTCTGAGTGAGGGACCAGCCAGTGGGGAATGGGGTCATTGGGCCAAGCTCCGGAGACCATGCAGGGAGGGGGCAGGAGCAGGAATTGCCTCAAGGGATCAGTGGGGCCCCAGTGAACAGCTCTGGCCCCAGGTTCCTCACAGGGACTGTCACGGCCCCCTTCCTGGGTCCCTCCTGTCCCCTTACCTTGGTCCCGGCTGAGCCCGCTGGGGGACCCGGGCTCATCCATGGCCCACGGGGGCCAACCCCAGTTACTGGCACAGCCCAAGGGGCCCCGGGCCCCGTGCTGGCCCCGCACATTCCCTGAGCCTCAGCCCAAGCCGGGGCGCCCTGCGCGAGGCGCCCATGCCTGATTCCAGCCGCACACGCTGCCACCGCCCGCGAGGGAAGGCGGGACCAGGCCTGCCGCTGGCCCGCCTCTCCCGCAGGAGCCCCACCCACCTTAACCCATTGCTGCCCAGCTCAGCTTAGTGGCCACTGTGGGCGGCAGGCACTGTGCTGGCTTCACTCAGAGGCCAGAAGGGAAGGCAGCCCTGTCGCTGGCTCCTCCCTCAGTGGCTCCAGTGCCCGCCCACCATCCGTCCTGCTCTCATGCCCCCTCACGCCAGCCCCTCCTGCTACAGAAGGGTAGCTGGGCCTGTGAAGGTGTATGGAGCCAAATACCACCACTGGTTGCCAACCACCACAGGGACTCTGGTCATCACACTCCCCACCTTGCCCCAAGGGCTTCAGAAGGGCTGAGCGCTTCCAGGGGACACAGAGGTGACATTTCATAGACAGCTCTGGTGTGGGGATAGCTCTATTGAAGGCTCCTGCATTGTGTATCTGAACACCCTCTGTGCTCCCTCAGTGCCCCCATGCCCCCTGTGGCCAGTGACCACTGCCAACCCGAGGCCACCCCTGGCCCTGCCAACTGCTCTGCCACCCGCATTTCTTTTTTTTTTTTTGAGTCGGAGTCTCACTCTGCCGCCCAGACTGGAGTGCAGTGGCCGCTCCTGGCCACCGCAGCCTCGACCTGCTGGGCTCCGGCGATCCTTCCGCCTCAGCCTTCCGAGCAGCTGGAACTACAGGCGCGCTACCACGCCCGGCTGATTTTTTGATTTATTGTAGAGATGAGGTCTCGCTGCCCAGGTGGGTCTCGAACCCGCGGGCTCAGGCAATCCACTCACCTCAGCCTCCCAAAGGCGCGGGATTTCAGGCTGAACCACCGAGCCCGGCTCGCCCGCATTTCTATCTGGCATGGCGTCCAGCATCTGGGGGAAATCCCACTTCCAGAGCCAGATTCCCGTCCCAGGATGTTCTAACAGGAGCCACCTCTGCCCCATGGGGGCACAGTGCCCAGCCCAGAAGATGACCTGGGAGGTAGGAGTGAATGCCAGAGCTGGATGTGGGCAGGGCCAGAGGCACCCAGCCCAAGCAGGACAGGGGCTCTAGGCTGGTGTGACAGTCTCCCACTAGGCAAGACCCCCAGGTGTGGAGGGGGAGGGGAGCCAGCAGCCACCACCTGGACCCTACCCAGGGAAAGCCCCTGGGCCCTGCTGCCTGGCACCCTTAAAGGGGCAGCCTCTTCCCCTCACCACCATCCCAGGCACCCTGGGCCCCGGATCAGAGTGGCTCCTGCCCTCAGCTCTGGGAACCTTCCCTCCAGAGTGGACATCTATCATGGCCATGCTCAGCACAGTCAGGGTTCCAGGGCCTGAGTCTACCCTGCTGGGCATAGCCATGAGGAGAGAGGGGTGCACCCTCTCCAGGGCCCGGAGCTGAGCTGAGCCAGGAAGCCAAGGGGTGTGTCCACCAGGCGAGGGCCAGGGCACGGGACGCCCGAGTGCAAAAGGCAGCCAGGGCCAGGGAGCAGTGGGGGCCCTAGCAGCCCCCGCACCTATGACTTAGTGTCCCTGGGACTGTCCCTTCCAGGAGAGAGGAGCAGCCCAAGTCTCAGAAAACAGAAAGTGAGACAGGGAGAGAGAAGACGAGAAAGGAGACAGAAGGCAAAGCCAGAGACAGACGTGAGGGCAGGAGCGTGGGAGGGAGGGTGCACAGGCCACAGGCCCCTGGGAAGGGGCTCCCTGGAGTGGACAGAGGCCTGAGCCCTCCCCCAGAAGCCAGTGAACTCCAGTTCAGGCGCTAATGAGTAGTCCGTCCACGTGGCCCCACACTCTCCCCTAGGAGATGATTTCTGTGCCACGGCCTGCAATTAAAGGTGGTGATTAAGAGCCGCCTGCCACACATGTTAATTTGCTTAAGATTCTGATCTCCTAAATCTCCTTTCTGGCATTTGAGCAGAATTTCCTCTTTGAGAGCATTTGCCCCTGCAGTGGTAGGTACGGTAGCACCGTGGCAGAGGGAGCCGGGCCCCAGGAGTCTAATTTTCACCTCCTTTGAAGACAGCAATGACGGGAAAGAACAGACACGCCGGCCCAGGAGCGGGTGCGGGCCTGCCTGAGACTCCTCTGGGTGGGTTCCCCCTGCTCGAATGCGGGCCTGGCGCTTTGTGCTGCCAGTCCCTGCTTGGCCTCCCAGCCCATGCTGCCCACGTGGTCGCAATGTCCTTCTGTGTCTGAGGGCCCTAGGGCCAAGCGCCCCCTCCCTCCCTCCCCCCACCCCCTGCCCACGGCTGGCACTCCCGGGAGGACCAGACCTGGCCCCTGTCTCAGCCCTCCCCAGTCCCTGTGGGCCTAGAGCTGGTCTCCACCGACCCCACCCGTGAGGACTGGGCCCTTGCCTTCCAGGTCAGAAAGACTGCCCCACCCCCACAGTCTGAGGCTGGTCTGACCTTGGTTGGGCAGGGGAGAGGCAGAGGACACCATGCCCAGGGACAGGGTGAGCCTGGCCCTTGGGCCCAGGCCCGCAGGGGGACAGAGCTTGTCCCCCCCCCATATCTCAGTTCCCTCGGTGTACAATGGGAACACTGCATAACTTCCCCAGACCTGGGCTCTGCACTGAGTGGCAGCCATTCCGTCCACCCCCTCCTGGGCAGCAGTGACACCCAAGCACAGTCTCAGGGCCCTGCTGAGTCCCTCACAGGAGGAAGAGGGTTTGAGGGGGAGGGCGGTCGGCACCCCAGCGGGGATTCGGCTGGGCGAGTCCACTTGCAGTGTTCCTTTTGGAGGCCACCATTGCAGGTAGGGCCTGGGAGCACTGTTCTCAGGGCCACCAACCCTGTCTGGGGCCTGGGCAGTGGCAGTGGTCTCCCAGCAGCCCCTGAAAGCAGAGGCCGTGAGAAGCCACCTCCTACCCATGGCATGGGCCTTCGCGGGGCACCTGGGTTTTGGCTTCAGTCCTAAATGTGTCTCCACGGAAACACTCCCCTCCCGATGACCAGCCACCAAAGTCTCCGGATCAGCAAACTCCAGCAGGCAGGGGCTCTGTCATCAGCTGGGGCACAGCCAGGGCTCCTGTGCCCGGGATCCTGCCCACCCAAGGCCATCCCAGACTGCCTGAGTTAGAGGGGTCCCTGGGGCCACCAGTCCAGCCTCTGTGCTTTGCAGGTAGGGAAACTGAGGCAGGGGAGTCTCGTCCAGGGTCTCCAGGCCAGGCAGGTCCCACAACTCTCCTCCAGGGTGGGCTGGTCCCAACGGCCACACCAGTCCACGGTCCCCCACGTGGAAGCACCATGGCCACCTTGGGCAGGGCATAGGCATCATAATTACCTCTCAGGAGTATTGTGTGCATGTCTAAAGACGGATATGCGGCCCCTCTGGTGACAAGACATGCTGACAGCCTTGCCGCTGGGAGACACAGCCCAGCAACCCTGCCTGAGACGCTGTATTAATTATTTAACGTTGAAGCCAATTTAGTGTTGCATTTTCACCTGGTCTAAGAGTTCTGTGACTGTCACAGCGTCAGTTAGGAAAGGAAGCCGTCCCAAGGGCCCCAAGGGCCAGCCCACTTCACACCTGACAGGCGTGGCTGCGCCAGGGTGGCCAAGTCACCTCCTGCCCTTAGAAACATCTGGGGGGTACAGAGTGAGGCAGGGGCACCCCTCCCCTCTGGGTCCTACACACAGAGTCACCTCAGTGATGGGCTGAACCCAGAACTCAGTTCAGGGGTTTGAGGGTCACAGAAGAGCGCGTGGCCTGACTGAGGAGGGGAAGTCAGAGCGAGGAGAAGCCAGCCTGCCCACGCGCCACCAAGAGTGACCACCACTGCCCAACAGATCAAGATGCCTGAGAGTGACCACAGGCCACCCGGGCTGACAGCAGGCCCTGGGGACAAGCGGGAGTACCAGGTGGAGGGTGGGCGACAGTGAAGTGCAGGCCGGGGTCTGAAGAGGGGTGTCAGGAGAGCCACCCCTAGAAGGTGGCCTCAAGCAAACGTCAGGAGTGATGGGAACCCGGTTCTGGGTGGACAGCAGAAAGTCCAACACAGGGCCCTGAGCTGGCATCCCCACCTGCCACACCCCTGCAGCCCCAGACAAGGGCCCCAGCCCTGCTTCTGGGCCCCTGCACCCGGGAGAGTCAGTAGATGGCTCAAAAGGAACACCACTAAGATCTCACGCAGAGCAGACGAAATGGCTGGGTTTGAGGTGGACAGAGGCAGGAGGTCACAGGGAGAGATGGGTCCCCCCAACTGTCACTGGCCCCACATTGAGGCTGGGTGACCGGCTCCAAGCCCAGCACCAGGGGGCGGCGGACCCACCCAGTAAGAGCTGGCAGCCCAGAGGCAGGCGGACAGGGAGGCTGGATGGTGCTGAAAAGCAGGTGTGCCATGAGGGGCAGGGGCAGCCGAGGGACCAGGGGTTTCAGGCAGGCTCTGGCCAGGATGGTCTCAGCCCTACCCACACATTCTGGCCCCCAGGTGCCCTGGAGTGGGTTCCACACAGACAGACCGCAGCTCACCTCCCTCTCCCCACCCTCAGGAAAGCCTCATCACAGGGTCCGGGTGCTGCCAGGAGGGCCCAGGCCAAGGTCTGCGGGTCAGGTGCCCAGGCCTGGGCTGCAGGCCCCACTTGGGCCCAAGGGAGCAGGCGCTGCCCCAGCTGCCCGGCCCATCCTCCCTGCTCCCACCTGACCTAGATTCTGCACCTGAGTGCAGCAGCCATGCAGAGCCTTGGCCAGCCTGGCGTGGAGACGACAGGCAGGATTCCAGGACAAACACTGCCGCCCGACCACCAGCAGCCATGCCCAGGACAGCACCCTGCAAAGTCTGTACAGAGCAGCCTCTACCTGGCTTCACCCCTTCCAGGTCTCCCAACAGGGGTCCCGAGATCCTACCCCAGAGGGGCACTGGCCAGACTCCCCAGAACCTGGGCAGTTAGGGAAGAGAGGGAAGGTGGAGCTCACAGCTCCTGCTGCCCTGTGGGTGAGGGGCGTCACCCCAGCACAGGGTCCAAGGCTCACAGAGGCTGTGAAACCTGTGGAGGCACACAGTAGGTCGTGGCGAAGCCTGGCTCGGGTTGGCTCCACGTGCCCCAAGTGCCACTCAAAGACCCCGCAGCCCCAGCCCTCCAGGAGGCCAGGTCCCCCCAGGACTAGGTGCCCCTTCAGCCTCATCAGCCTGCGCCTGGTGCCACGTGCCCAAACAGCTGTCTTCACACCTGAGCACCATCCCAGGCTACCTGGGCACTTGCACTGATAAAAACACAAAAATCCTTAAAAACAGAAGAGTGTGCCCTGTATGCAAATGTATGCAAATAAGCCCCTGCTTTCTGGCTCCTGGGCTCAAAGTTCTCAGAAACAGTCTCAAGCCAAGGAGCCTGGGTGGCCCACAGCCACTATCCCAGGGTCAGGGCGGCCACCCCATGCATCCTCCACTGCTCTCCTCCCTCCCACCTGCCTGGACCCTCCAGTCGCCAATCACCTGCTGTTGGCTAAGCATGGCTTAGGGCCAGGAGGGAGTCATGAGGACATCAGAAGCCAGCCCCTGCTTCTGATGTCCCCGTTCTTCCCAGCTAGGGAGTAATGGGGGAGCAGAGCTGTGGCTGGAGGACCCAGCTTCTCGGGAGAGTCCAGCTGGAGGGCCCAGGGCAGCACGACCTTCAGACAGCCCACTTCCCTGGCGAGAGGGGCCCCTGGGTGCAGGGGTGCAGACCCCTCCCTCAGGCTCAGCCACAGTGGGAGGCAAGGAGGCTGAGGGCAAGAGGGGTCTGGCCAGGTGCCGGCCAGGCACGGTCGCTGCCCTAGCAGAAGAGCACGCGCCCGGTCCCAGCTCAGGGCACCTGCTCAGAGTCAGACAGACTGGAGGAGAGAGTGAGGCGAGCAGCCAACGGACCCCTCCCGGTCATCAGCTTTCCCTCCCTGTGCCCATTATGGGGAGCTTGCCCTAAAGCACCCTCTGGACGCGGCCCGCCCCAGCCTTCGCAACCATCTGACCCTCATGTGAGCTGTTCCTCGTGTCTCCCTCAAAGGCCATCGCTAGGCTCGGAATGGCGCATGCTCAGTGCTCCCAGGACAGACGAAGCCATTAGCATCCGAGGGTGACACGTGAGTCTCCAACAGCAAAACCAAACACCCAGCCAAAGAGGGCCTCGTGACCAGTGTGGCATCTGTCACCGCGTCCCACATGGCGACAATGAGGCCCTGGACAGAGGCCTCCCACGATGCACCCCAGATGGGAGCACCCAGCTGCCAGGGTGGGGATCGGGGCTGAGTCTTTACAAAACCTCGGGCCAGGTCCCTGCAGGGCAGTCTCAGTGCCCAGGTGACTGCCCAAATCCCAGCACGTCCTGGTTGCTGAAGTGTGGCTGGACTCTCTCAGGCCTGGGCCGAGGAGACACCAGGCGCAGGTGACCACCTACCGAGGCATCCCAGATTTAATCACCTTTTATGATGGTTGCATAAGCACAGAGATTAAAAGCCAGCGAGACTCTGGGAATGCAAAAGGCTGCCGGGAGATGTAAACGTGGCCTCAAGACCGTCCTGTGCAGACAGGGGTGGCCGGAGTGGGCATGGGTGGGTGGGGGCTTCCCCGAGGGCAGGGCCAGGCCTGCAGGCAGTTCCCTCCGGCCACATCAGTCACTTCCTGGGGCAGAAGTGGAGACGAGGACGTCACTCTGACCCCGCTGGCCCCACTGGGTTCCCTGCCTGCCCTGCCCTGAAAAGACTGGAAGGCCGCTCTGGCTGGCCCTGCCCCAGCCACTGCCCTAAGGGCTGGTCCAGCCCAGCCTCCAGCCCTCCCTGTGTTACTGGCCCCACCCAGCAGCCCTGCTCCAATCCCCCTGCCCTGCTGGTGCCCTGCTGGGGGGACTCAGTTGTCAGCTCCGGGGCAGCTGGACACACCCTGGCCCCCACCTTGGCCTCAAGGGACCCAGCACAGAGCGAGTGCCTCGTAGTGCCCCAAAGATCCCATCCCTGAGGCCCCAGTCCAGCCAGTCAGCTCCCCCTGCTGTCAGGCTCACAAGGACGGACTTGGGGTGCCCCACACACATGGCCTGAGGAGTCCGGCCCCAGAGGGACACTGGAGGGCCCATCCCCACCAGGGTGCTGTCCTGTGGCTGCCTGCATTGCCCCTGAACTCCCTACCCCACTGTTCCCAGCTTCGTGTGCCCATGGACAGTGTGGGCCCCAGCAGCCTCCCAGGGCTACACGGGCAAAGGTCGTTTTCATTTTTTTTTTGAGTCGGAGGCTCACTGTCACCCAGGCTGGAGTGCAGTGGCACTCTCACGGCCACCGCAGTCTCAACCTGCTGGGTTCAGGCGATCCTTCTGCCTCAGCCTTCCAGGTAGCCGGAACTACAGGTGCACGTGACCATGTCCAGCTAATGTTTGATTTATTGTAGAGACAAGGTCTCACCAAGTTGCCTGGGCTGGTCTTGAACCCGCGGGCTCAGGCAATCCGCTCGCCTCGGCCTCCCAAAGTGCTGGGATTATAGGCTGAACCACTGAGCCCGACATTATTTTCTTTAGGGCAAAAAAAAAAAAAGGAAAAGAAGGAAGAAAACCTGCCTATTGGGCAGGTGAGTCCCTGGGAACATTCAGTCGCCCCCGCCCGTCTCCCGCCCCAGGCCAGCTCTGAGAAGGGCCAGCCGGTGTAAGGAGACCACCAGGCAGGTCTCAAAGCCACTGTGGCCACACCTGGTGCCTGAGGGGAGAGACCAGACCGGGGTCTGGAGAGCCTGCCCCTGACACCAGGCTGGGCAGGGAGGACCGGCCCAAGGATCCAGGGAAAGGGCCTCGGAGTGCCTGCCAGAGTCACAGCAGGAATCCCAGGGTCCCTTCCTGTCTGGGAGCCGCTCATGACTCCAAGACTTGCTGGGGTGGACCTGAGCCCGGGCCCTTCCCGCTGGGCCCTGTGGTGGGGGGCAGAAGAGGGTCTGGCCTCAGCCAAGGGCTCACCCTCTGGGGGATGGCTCCTCCCACCAAGACCTCTGGACAAACCAAAGCCAGAGCAAGGCCCAACTCCCTGTTTTCAGATGGAGAAACTGAGGCCAGGGACAGGCAGGCCAGGTTTACAGCCGTGGTGGGAGGAAGTGTGAAGACGTGTTGTCACCTCATCCAGTGCCCTGCCCTCCTCCACAGGGGTTGGCGGGGCTGCCAGGGGCCAGGGCTTCCCGGGACCAGTCACCCCAGTGACTTCATGTATCCCCAGAAGCAGTGGCAGCAGTGACAGCTGAGTCACCGCCTGCAGCTTTTTAAGGCACAGTTGAGTGCAAGGGGCAATTTAAGTCTTTTTGACGCAACTTAAATCTTTGACAGACCCAAGCACGTGGGGGAGACGCAGGCTCATGGGTGATACAGCCCTGCCTCCCCAAGCCCCAAGGAGGGCTCCCAGAGCCCCAAGGCTTCCCCGAGTCCCGAAGCCTCCCTGAAGTCCTGAGGCCCTCCGAGTTCCGAGGCCTCCCCGGGTCCCAAGGCCTCCCTGGGTCCCAAGGCCTTCCCGAGTCCCAAGGTCCCCCGAGGCCCACGGTTGCCCTGAGTCCCAAGACCAGAGTCCACCCAATCCCGCAGGGACTCTGCTGCAGCACAAGGGGCTCAGATCAGACAGAAGCCAGGGGGCAGGTGCAGTGGGCCTGGCAGAGCCGGGGTGGCCCCTGCCCTCTGCTCATGGGGTGGGGTGTCCTTGAGGGGACCAGGCCTTCAGGGCACATTGTCCCCACTCCTGCCTGAGTGGAAGCCAGAGGCTCAAGGCCTGGGTGAAGGTCCGGACCTCGGGACCACGTGCCCGGTGGGAGACCTGGTGCTGGCGATCTGGGGACCCCCGAGCGCAGGAGGGGCAGGGTGCGGGGGCCTCGCCCCAGGTTCGCGTCTCCCACCACAGCCTGATGAGCCGGGTGGGGCTGTTTCCTTACAAACACAGAGACAATGATCCCTAGGAATGCCAGGCCCAAAATAACCCGCAGAAGAACCCACAATGCGCCACTCGCTGGGCTCCGAGCAGAGAATGGAACTGAGGCAAACACAGCTGCAGTCGCTTTAAAAAGACACACGCACACACACACACGTGCACACAGCCCGCGCGATGCCCACCTCCACAAGGCCCGCTCAACAGGTACCAGGGTGATGCCAGGGGCATGGCGGGAGGAGGCCCCTTGGGGTGGAAGGCCAATGGGCCCCCACTGCCCCAGACGCCCCGGAGCTGGGCCCTGTCTTACCAGCACACAGGTCCTGCTTGGGAGAAGCCCACCCACCCCTGCCTCACCATCAAAGGGACAAGTGCCCGCCCAGCAGGCAGGTTGCCCAGCTTCTGCCTCCCCAGCCCCTCTCCTGGGCTCCCCCACCAGCCTGGCAAAGGCCCTGAGAACAGCAGAAGGACTGCCAGGGCCCGGGGATCCACACCCAGGAGTCAGAGAGTGGGCCTGTCAGGCAGCAGGTCCTGCAGCCCCATGCCTTGGGGCCTTGGGCCGAGGGAGAGGTGGACAGGTCCTGCTGGCTCCAGGTAGCTCCAAGCCCCATTCAGTCACCAGGCAGCTGGTGTCCTGTTTTGAGTGCTGCAGCCCAGCTTCTGTGCCAGAACGTCCCGGGGACGGGCCAGACCCAGGGCACCCAGCACGGCTGAGCTCACAGATGGAACATCTCAGAAATGAGCCTGGCATCTGTGGGGAAGGGGACAGCAGAGTCCCTGGGCGGGAGAGCAAGGGGGTGCAGGGTCCCTGCTCCCGACAGCAGGGTCCCCATCCTCCTGGGGTTCCGCTTTGTGAGGGTCTGGCCCATGGAGCTGCAGGGAGGAGTGGGGCCTCCTAGGGAGGGTGGGGTCAGGGCCTTAGTGCTCAGGCCACACAGGGGCCAAGGTTCAGCCGTCCCCGCAGGCACGCCAGCCTGGGCAGCGGGTCCTGGGGTCCACCGGACCCTCCGGCCACAAGGCTCTTGATCCATGAGCCCCTGCTCCATCCGACCCACACTGCCAGAGAGCCCCAGACCTGGCCTGAAGACACGGGCGGCAGCCTTCAGGGACGGGCCCTGGCAGGACAGCCCCGTGAGGGCCGGGACATTCCAGGGCCAAGCCAGAGCGGCACAGGCCGAGGAGCACCAGCCCCAGTTTGTCCCGGACCCCAGGGCCACTGGCAAAGCCACTGGTGCCCCCACCCTACCCCCACACGGCGTCCTCCAAGACAGCATCCTGAGGGTGCTGCAGGACCCCAAGCAAGGACACCTGGGGCCAGCCGTCAGGCCACTCGCCGCCAATCAAGGGACAGGGCCACGCAGGGTGTTGCTGGTTCAGTCCCCGAGGAGTGGGAGGCCCAAGCCTTGAGCCTCTCAGACCACCCCCATAGCACATCAGGCCACATCGTACACTTCGTGTCACACCGCCTCACGCCATGCCACTGGCCCCCCACCTGAGCTCCCAAGGGGCCTGCAGAGGCGGCCCAGGACCCTTGGTCCCCCTGCCTGGCGTTGTCAGTGTCGGGAGGTCAGGCGCCTGCTGGGCAGAGCACCCCTCCAGCAAGCTCCCAACTGTTCAAGAACAAAGCCATGTGCCCCGTCTCCCAGGCACCACCGCTCTGGAGTTTCACGGCGGCCGAGGCATACCCTCCAGCAGCGGGCCAGGCTGGCCTGGAAGCGTGTTCCTCGGAAACGGACTGCCGGTCACAGGATCTGCTTCGTAGCCCACAGCCAGCCAGGCCCGATGGTTTGGGGGCCTCAGCCTGCGGGCGCCTGCCCTAAGCCCCTCCTCAGGCTCACCCGTGCCCCCCATGGGCCTTGGGGCAGACCCAGGCAGCCCTCCACCCAGATCCCTGTGCCCCCAGAGCCCCCGCGCCAAGCCTGAGCTCCCAGGAGCTCCTTTTCTTCAGGAAGGGCATTTCCTTCCACCGCTGAGGCCCATTGGTCACCATCCCCAAGGGGAAGATGGGACTCAGAGAGGGGGCTGCCAAGGGAAACAAGAACCCCAGAAAGGGGCAGGAAGAGGACACTTTCCAGGTAGACAGCACTGCTCTCCAGGGCAAAGTTCTCACCTGCGCTGCCATCTGTCACCCCAAGCCTCAATTTCTGGATCTTTACAATGGGGCAATGACAGAACTGACTAGAAATGACACCTGATGACCCTCTGGGGTGGCCCCACTTCATGCCAGCATCCACAGACTGCTCTGGCTGCCCCGTAGGAGCAGGGGCCTATCAGGAGGCTTCTGCCAGGTGGGGGCCTGGGTGGGGTGGCCAGGAGCCCACAGCTCTGGGAGCACTGAGGAGGCACCCCCATCACACTGGGCCTACGGCGAGGGCAGGAGAGCCCGGACTCCACCTGAGTAGCCAGGACCCGGTATCTAGCAGGTATCTCCTCCTCCAGGCTGTCCTCCCGAGCCACCAGCGATGTAGATGGCACACCTCAGACAACTTTTCTCTGGGCTCGGTGGCGCTCCAGGCAAGCAAAGGAGTTCCTTGGCTTGCACATCTGCAGCGTCCGGGCCCAAGTCCAAGGGAGACCAGCTGAACTCCCCATGGGCCAGGTGGGGAGCTTCCAGCCTGTGCACCTCCCAGGCTGGCGAGGCAGGCCCCCATGAAGGGAGGTGTGTGCCTGGCCTCTGGTTGGGGAGCCCTACCCCAGCAGCCCTATCCCAGGGACCATGAATAATTGAAGTCCTTCCCCAGGCCCATCTGTTGCCCTCCTGGGTGCCGGACTGGGAGGGTGAGGTGTAAGCCCCCCACTTGCCAGGAAGGGGCCTCTGGAGGGGGTGGGACCAGCCCCAGCCCAGCCTCAGCCTCCTGTGGCTCATGATAGCCACTCTCAAGGGCCAGCGAGCCTGGGGTGTGGGGACTGGCAGGGAGGGGTCAGGGCAGGAAGGGGCAGGATCAAAGGCTCCTGTCCAGCCGGGCAGTCCCCAGGATGGCAGCTGCAGCCTTTGAGCCGAGATGAAATGCTTCTGCATGCTGCTCTCCTACAGGCAAGGCTGGGCCGTGGGAGACCCAGGCCCAGCAGCTCCCTGAGAAGCTCTGGCTTACTCCCAGATCCACACCCCGGCCTACCTGCGCTCTGTACCCCTGGGGGGCACAGCACCCACCACCGCTCTGCGGGCTGGGACGGTGACACCAGCTCAGCAGCATGGTGAGGACAACCTGCCGCCCCACTGGGGACAGGGTCGCCCCCTCCCAGCAGGGAGCCTTGGCAGAAGGGAGGCCCGTTCTCCAGGGTGAGCAGCCACCAGGCCTAGGGCCCAGACGGAAGCCTCTGCTTGCCCTCCCACACACCCCACCCCGCCACCAGCACAGGCCTCGAGATGGGGCTGGCACTTCTGAAGGATGACAAGATCCTGGGCTCAGAACATGTTTTTGTGTGAGCACTTCCCTGCCAGCACGCGGTGACGGGCCACGCGGCGCAGCCTGAATCATCACCACCACCGGCAGCTCCAATGGCGGGGGGCAGGGCGGGTGTCCACAGCACACCAGGGCTGCTGGCCCACTGGCCTACACCCCCACAGTGCTGCCCGGCCCCGGAGGGGTCCCACGGGCCCATCCCGTTGCCAGGACTGCAGTCTGGAGACAAGGCACTCTGCCACCACCTGCCCTGGCCCTCTCGGAGTGGTGTGGGCCGTTCTCTGCCCTGGGTGGGGTATGCCACATGCCCACATCACAGACCCCGTGGGGCTGCCCCCATGGTGACAGAATGTATGGGGGTGGGGCTCTCTGGCCTCGCTGTGACCCTTGGAGCTGGCAGGAGGCCTGGGGGCAGGAGTGGGGTCCTCCCTGGCACTTGAGGTCAGCAGTGACTGGCACAGCCTGAGCTCCAGGGTCTGGCCTGTCATGCAGGTAACACCCCTCGGAGATGCCACTGCATGTCAGTGTGAGGAGTAGGGGGCCATGCACGGCTCTGCCCAGCCCCACAACAAGACACAGGGCAGGCCGCCAGGCCACCCTCAGCTGGGAGGCGGCGGGGCCGGGGGTGGAGGTGCCCTGGCTCCTGGATGGCGTGGATGTTCTGGGCCACTTGCTGCTCTAACCTGCACCCCGAGTCCCGTTTCTAGGGCTGAAGGCTGCGTGCTGAAGGATGGTGAACCCCTAGCCCAGGCCATGTCAGCCCGACCTCCCCAGTGTCCATGAGGGACCCCTCTGGCATGTTCTACCTTCCCTGGAAGTCACCTGTTTCTTCTCACAACCGTCATTAGCCCCTTAATGCAGACGAAGAGACAGAGGTCCAGAGAGACAAGTACCTTGCCCGAGAATCCACAGCCTGGGAAGAGGCAGGGAGTGAGGATGTGGGGCCGGGGGCCCCAGGCCACCAGCTTGGCCTTGACCGAGCCTGGCCTGAGGGTCTCAAGGGCGGGAGTGGAGGCAGCCGAGTGGGGGGAGGCATGTGTTAATTAGCTCCTTTTATGTTTTCTGAAGGTTACAGGAACATCCCGGAAGGCCTGGCGTGTCCTCTGTGCATGAGGCTCACAGAGCATCAGAGGCTCTTGAAAGTGGAGCACCTCATGCCTAGCTAACGAGGCGCCCCGAGGCCCGCGGCGCAGAGATGCTGTGGGAGGGGAGGAACACAGCCCTGGAAACATCTCACGACAGATCGCAGGCCGACCTCGGTCAGCGCTTTGCAAACGAAGACCGAATCCCCTCGTGGGAGGGACGCCCCAACGTCTGACCCCCAAAGCTCAGCCACAGGAAGGGGCGGACACATGGGGAGCCCCCTCTGTCCAGAGGGAGCCTGTCCCTGGACAGACCTCAGGAGCAGGGCCTGGCTGGCAGGTGCCACCGGCTCCCAAGCGTCTCAGGGGACCCCAGGGAGCCATGAAGATGCTGTGGAGAAACGGCCTCACTCCCCACAGGATGGCTGGGCAGGAGGCTGACCTCAGGGAAACCGAGGCCTGCCATAGCAGTGCCAGCCACAGTCCAGGGCCAGCCTCCCGTGTACACACCGAAGGTGCCCACAGCTCCTGCTCCGCTCTGTCTGAGGGCTGCTGGTTCACCAGAGAACGCCATGTCCTGGAGGCCTGGGGCGTTTCAGGGAGCAGGGCCGAGAGGATCCGCCCCTCATCTGCGACCTGCAGCTGGGGGCATGGGGCCGGGGGCAGCCCAATGCCCATCAGAAGAAGCCACAGCAGAGCTCACAGCCCATGTTTCTGCCCGCAGCACACTGCCAATGGCCCATTCACAGGTGAAGACATTGAGGCCAAGTCGCTGCCCAGGACCACACAGCTGCAGAATCGGATCCAACCCAAGTCTGCCCAGTGCCAGGGCCACATCCTCCACCCTACTGCCCCCACCCTGGGCAGAGGCACTGTCCAGCCTGTAGCAGACCCCCCTCGGGCCCAGACTCTTGAGTTGAGGAGGCCATTGGGATCGCCCAGGTGGGTCCTAAAGCTCATAACAAGTGTCTGCACAGGAGCAAGCAGAAGACTGGGACCAACAGACAGCAGAGGCGGCCCCAGGAGGACGGGCATGGCTAGCGACGTGTGGCCCAAGTAAGCGCCACCAGAGCCCCTGACACGGACGGCCAGGAGGGCCCCTCCCTGGAGTCTCAGAGGGACGTGGCCCTGACCACACCATGACTTTTGACTTCTGGCCCACAACTGTGAGAAAATGAATTTCCAGTGTGTTTGTCCAGAGTGTGCGGGAATCTGTTCTGCAGGAAACAAACCCCCACTTGGGCCTCGCTGGGCGACTGGTCACCCCAGGCCCTGGCATCAGGGTGGGCAGGCAGGCCGGCTGTCAGCAGAGGCTTCCTGACATCATAGGTGCCTGGCTCAGGTTGGCTGCCCAGGGCCACCCCCAGGAAAAAGGACCACAGCAGCCCGGCTCTGCACCGCCCCCCATCAGCACGGCCAGTCCCCCAGAGCAGGAAGGGAAGTATGTGTGGTGAGGCGACTCACCCAGGGTCTCACAGCCAGGGAGGAGCCACAAGACCCCACACCTTGGACTTTGGTCAGTCAGGGCAGGGGGGTTCCCACACAGACAAACGGAGCCACTGCCCTGAAGTGACCATGTCGGCCCAGGTCTGTGTCAACACCCCGCCCAAGTCAGGCTGAGCCACACAGCAGGAGATGAGGCTGGGGACCAGGTGTGGAGCGCAGGTCGGAGCCCTGGGGCCTTCCCACAGGACTGAGGAGGGACGTTTCAGAGACTCCTCCCCATCCTCTCAAGCCTTCCTGCCTTTCGGTCTCCCCAGGGTCAGCGGCTCCATCACAATCAGGGCTCGCAAGTGGAGCCTCTTCTAGAACCCAGACCCCAGCATGGCCAGCTGTCTCTGGCGACCCAGCATGCCCGTCCAGCCTTGTGCCCCACAGCGGGCCCCCCAGACCTGTCAGCCAGTGGGAGGGGCCCCTCTGAGCACAGCAGACTCTCCCTGAGAAGGCTGGCCAGCTCGCCCCTTCCTCTGTCTTGGGAGTGAGCATGTGCACATGTGTACATGTGTGTATGGGCATGTGCACATGTATACCAGTGTGTGTGTGTGTGTGTGTGTGTGTGTGCAGGTGTGTGTGGGTGCACACAAGTGTGCAAGTGTACGTAGGTATGTGTACGTGTACATACAGGTGTGTGCACAGGTGTGCACTAATGAGGGGCATGTGCACATGGGTACAGGTATGTGCAGGTGTGCATGAGTGTGCAGATGTATGCGGGCACACACGTCTCCGCAGGGCCAGTGAGAGGCAGGAGAAGGAGTGACCCTGGGGATACGGGAGCTGAGCACACAGGCCTTCCTTCCATGCAGACTCCGGGGCAGAGTGGATGGGGCGCCCTCAGTCTCCCAGCCCCACTCTGGCCTCTGCAAGATCCTGCGTGTTGGCCATCAAGCCCGACTTCCCCTGGAGCCCCCCGCCCACGGGGCCTGACATGTTGTGGGAGCTCAAAAAGCAGGCGTGAGGCACCTGCTCTGATCCATGGGGGTGGAGACCCCAGCATCAACGCCCTGAAGGCTGCTGGGAGAACAGAGGTAGCGGGGAGTAAGGCAGAAAGAAGAGCCTGGGACAGCTCTGAGGCCAGGGTGGGCACCTCAGGCCACTCCCACCTCCCCCAGGCTACCTGGCTGCTCCAGAACTGGCCCCAGGGCAAGGGACTGTGTGCACACACACACGTGCACACATGTGCATGCACACACACACAGCCTGCAGGGGCAGTAGGCAGGAGAGGTCCTGACCCAGGCTCAGCCGCGGCTGTGGGAGCACCAGGCAGTGACCAGGTTCCTGCAGGTTCTGACCCTCTGCACAGTGGGCCGGGCCAGCTCTGGGCCTGGCCGGGTGGCAGAGGAGCCTTCTCTGTCCCTTTGCGTCGGACAGTGGAAAGGACAAAGCCGTGCTCCTGGCCAGCCAGCTGCCGACACCCAGCCGTCTCCAGGAGCCTTCCTCCCTCGGCTCAGACGCGCGCCTGTTACACAACAGACCTAAGAATAATCCAGAGGGCGGTTGATGGAGAGCCGCTCGCCTCCCAAGACCCCTGCAGCTGGGGGGGGGCGTGGTCATGGGGGTCCCTCCTCTGCCCAGGGACTGGGTCTGTGTGGAGCCAGGGGACACCCTGCGGTGGGCACACCCCAGCCCCCAGAGAACCGGCTGCAGAGTCCCGCCCCCGCCGCAGTTCACAGTAGCAGCTAGCCCAAGTGGCAAGGGAACCCCACAAGACCCAGGGCCACCCCTCAGGGTCAAAAATCCCGACAAGGCCTGTGATGGCCCAGGACCAGCTGGTTGCAGAAGCTGGACTAGTAATGGGCGTTCTGGTGCGTGGGCCTCGTGGCAGCCAGGGCAGCCAGGGCCCAGAAGCACCCAGGAGGGGCCTGCAGTGAACACGGAGCAGGACGAACTTGGGAAGGCTGACCAGGCAGCACGAGGGGACCCTCAGAGCTGGTCTCAGCCCACCCGAGGCCCAGCAGGCAGCCCAGCCCCCGACAGCCCCTCCACAGGAGCAGATGGCAGGCAGCTCTCGGGCAGGGGCGCGGGGCCGGGCCCCTCCCTTCCGGGGAGCAGGCGGGGCGGCAGGTGCGATAGTTAGCAGCTAATGAAGTAGCCCTATTAGGCGTAGAGTCACAGAAGATAGACAAATTGGCCCGTAGCTCTTCGTGTATTGCAGACATTAAAAATTAAAATCCAATTACAACTCGTATTGTCAGACCTGGCTGCTGCTGCTTCCAGCAATCCGGGTGTGGGGTGGGGGATTATGTAACCCGAATCGTGGCGCTGAGGAGCGAGGGCACCAGGAAGTGGGGCCCCCACTGCCCCCAGGAGGGGCTGCAGGGGATCTCTCTGCACCATGAGTTCCTCTGGCCCCTATGGAAGGTCCTGGGGCCCTGAAGCCCTGGTTCAAGCCCCAGATAGGGGCCCCGCCGGGTCACCCGTAGTAGGGGCTGCTGCCACCCTGCCCCACCCTCTGGACACCCCTCCCTGCCTGCCCCCAGCTCTGCCAGTGGCTGAATGTCGAGCCTGACCCCAACCTTGTGCTCATGATGCAATGCCATCCTGGCGCCAAGGCCACCAGCCCAGCTCTGAGCCCCGGCTGGCACATATTGTCCAGCAGACGTTCTGCCCACCCCTAGCCACTGCAGGGCCAGCTCCAGCCCTCTTCTCACGGCTCTGAGCTCCCGGGAGCCATCTCAGCAGGTGCTGGTCTCCATTCCTCCTGCCCTCTTCCAGCACGTCCTGCACCACGAAGGTCAGCTCTCACCTCCCAGGGGCAGGGCCACCAGGCAGCCTCGAGTAGGGGCCAGGACCTCAGCCCCAGCCTCGGGCACTCATGCGCCCACCACCCACCTGCCTCCCTCATCCTTCCAGAACTCCAGGCCCTCCCATGGGGCTGTACAGGGAACGTGGCTGTGGACCAGGTGCCGAGGACGGCGACGGGGCCCATTTAGAGCCAACTTCTCCATCATCCCAGGGGCCTGGGGAGACACTGGTCAGCTTTTGACCCCACCAACCAGGCAGGAGTAGAACCGTGATCTGTGGCCTCTGACCTGGCCCCTGGCCCTCGGCTGAAGGAGCTTCTGGGCCAGCAGACCCTGGCGGGACACAACAGGCCCCCGTGACAGGAGCACGGGGCATGGCAGCCCCAGCACCAGGAGAGCTGAGCGCGTCTCCCACCATCAGGATGTCAGGGGACCAAGGGGACACAGACCAGGCACAGTCTCACCGGTGGGGGGAGAAGGCCAGTTTTGGTGGGGTTAGCTGTCACCCTAGGCTTCCAGAGTTGCCAGGCAGTGGGGGGGGGGACAAAGGGGCAAATGGAAAGAGAGGGGAGAGGAGGGGATAGAAAAAGGGAGAAGGGGGAGGGCAGGGCAGAGGAGGGGAGGAGTGGGAAAGGAGCAGAGAGGAGGGGGCGAGAGATGCGAGGAGAAGGGGTAAGAAGAAGAAGGGGACGGGAGGGGAGGGGAGGGGAGGGGAAGACAGGCGAGGGGACAGGAGGGGAGGGAGGGGAGGGAAGTGCAGGGGAGGGGGGTAGAGAAGAGAGAGGACCGGAGAGAAGGAAAGGGGAAGGGAGGGGAGGGGCGGCCTCCCCTGCCGGCTCCAGCAGTGCCCACTCCCCTAGAGGCTGCTCGCAAGTGGCCGCAGGCTCGGAGGCCCCACTCGCAGCGGACGCTTCCCCGCCCACCCCTGCAGACCTCCTGGCAGGGCCCCGGACCTCTCGGGCTCGCCCGCCCGCAGAGCCTGTTGCAGCCCCGCCGGCCGGGCCCGCCAGCGGCGCGCCTGCGGCTCGGGCAGACGTGCGTGCGCCCCTGCGGCGAGTCCCCCTGCACCTCCGCAGACCCAGGCGGCGCCCCCGCGGCCCCTCCAGCGCGGACCGCGCCGGCCGGGGCGCGGCAGGGTCGTCTCCGCAGGTCGCAGCCCCGACAGCTGCCGGCAACCCGGGGAGGAAAGTTTGCAGAGGGGTGGCCCCCAGATCTCGCACCAGCGCCGGAAGCGCCCAGCGCGCCCGGGCCCCGGTCGCGGCCCGCCCCCCGCCCGACGCGCACCCCCACGAGGGTCCGGCCCGGCCGGCCGGGCGGCGGGCGGGGACCGCGAGCGCCTCCTCCCCAGACGCGCCCGGCCCAGCCCGGGCAGCGGCGCCCCCGCGCGTCCGCCCGCCGGCCCGGCGCAGCCTCGGAGCGGCACCTACTGTGCTTGTGCGGGGCGGCTGCCGCGTCCATTGTCTCGGCGGCGGCGGCGGCGGCGGGGGCGGCGGGCGGGGGCGCCGTCAGCGGCCGGGCCGGGGCCGGGGCTGGGGCTGGGGCCGGCGCGGCCGCGGCATCGCCAGGGCTCCCGCGGGCCGTGCGCGCGGCGGGCCGTGCGCGGTGGCACTGCGCCCCGTGGAGGCGCCGCGCGAGGAGCGTGCTGTCACTCGTGCCGCCCGCACCACACCCCCTGCCCGCCCCGCTCTGGGAGGGGGCCGGGGGCGCGGGCTCGCGGCGGGCACCGAGCCGCGCGCAGGGCGGGCGGCGCGGAACGCGGGGCTGGGGGAGGGGGCGCGAGCAAGGGGCCAGCCGGCGCGCCTCGCTCCCGCCGCCGCACCCGGCGCTTCCCCGCAGACGCTCCGCGACCCTCCGCTGCCCGCTCGCCTCCCTCCTCCTCTACACGTGGCCCGAGCCGGCGGGACCGGGAAGGGGGCGGGGCCGGGAGAGCTTCCCGGCTGCTTGGCACAGCCAAGACAGGGGTGCTTGGTGGCGGGCATGACTCCCCACCCCCACCCCACCCCCCTGGGCCGCCCTTTCCCACCGAGGTGTCCGATGCCCGGTCACACCTGCAGAAGCTCCCGGGACTGCTGGGAAGGGCTGAGGCCCGGCCACAAAGGGTGCAGGACCCCCTTAGCTCACATCAGGAGCCAGGCCTTGGCGTCTGAGAAGGGGACCAGGTCGCAGCTGCCAATGCAGGGCTGGACCCGCCCCCTGGCCGTGTCCCTAGCCCTCACACCCGGCCCCTTCCACGGCTCCAGCTCCTGGGGGAGGCAGAAGGTCCTGGGGCCTTCGTGGAACTCCCTGCCAGGCCAGGCGTCTCTGCAGGCCCTGGCTCCTCTGCCTAGAGCGGGCAGAGGAGGCTCCATCTCCATCTGCTGCAGCAGCTCTGCAGGAGGAGGCGGCGTGGGTCGTGAGAAGGCATCCGCCCCCACCTATGTCCAGAGAGGCCCAGCCCCTGGGCCTGCCTTGGCTGCCAGCCGAGAGGCCAAGCTTTCCGGACAGCTCACCTGGTTCATTCCCCAACTTCCTGCATGGCCGCCCCAGACCCAGCCTGGGAGAGAAGCCACAGCATCCTCTCTAGGGCAGCCCTGTCCACCCACACTATGCTGCTTTGTACCCAAGAGTCCCTGGATGTCATCCTCGGGAGGGGGACTCCTGGGGAGGCCTGGGAAAGGTGCTCACTAAGGAGACGCGCACCTCTGGATGCACCAGCTTTACATGACAGGGAATGGAAGGCCTGAGTCTGGGACAAGGCCCGGGTGGGCACCAGACTGGAAGCAGGAGTGGGGCCGGGGCAGGATAGAGGACACTGACGGGAGGGGTCATTCAAGACAGATGTTGCCAGCGTCCCCATTTTGCTCCAAGGCAAGCTCTGTCCACTGTGTGGCCCTGGTCTCATGAGACACAGGCTCATGTCCCAGCTCCCCACAACTCACGAGGAGCCTCGGCGCCCCTTCCCAGGTCTCAGTTTCCCCTGCTGGTTTCTACAGTTCTCTCCAGATTGCAGCAGGCAGACGGCAGACCCCAGGGCATGCCAGGGCTCTTGGTGAAAAGCAAACCCATGGAGCCTCACGGCACAGGCAGCCCCCACTCAGCTCTGTACCCACTGGGAACCCTCCTGGTGTGCACTCCAGGACACCTCATCTGGCTGGGCCGGTGGGCTCCGTGGCCCCTGCTAGAGCCACACTGTGGATCTGCTACAAAGCCTGGTCCTCCTTTCTGTGAGGGGCATCAGTGTCATGCACCAGGTGCTGCAACTGCATTGAAGGGACCGGATGTGATTGGGGCAGGGTCTCCCCAGCAGCCTGCGGGCAGCTCCTGTGCAGAGCAGGCCCCTTCCTGGTTCCCCTCAGCGCCATAGGCTCCCAGGATCCCGCCCTACCCTGCTTTCTCTCCTGGAGACAGGGACTGCAGGCTTTTCTCCACCCAGCCCCACACCAGGGGCCTCAGGCTCAGTCCAGAGCAGAGTCACCCACCAATCTCTCCTCCCCCACCACTGCCTGGACAGCATTGCTGGCTGGGATCCCCTGACGGGGGTGAGCGTGGACACATGTCAGGTGGCTGGACAGAGAAAAGCCAGCCCTTCACAGAAACATGAAGGGTGAGTCAATGAGGCCAGCCCTCATTGGCACAAACACCTGGCACTGGAAGAACCAGGGAGCCTTGGCCACCCTCGATGTCCGTGTTCACCCCTCCCACACATGCCCAGGAGCTGGGAGAAGCCAAGCCCAGGCCAGGAGGGGATTCCTGCCGAAACTGAGAAATATTCTGTGACCACACCTGTGGCACGGACACTTCCTGTCTTCTGAGACATCGGGGTGGGGGGTGGGGGGGCTGGTGGTGGGACCTTCCGCCCTTAGCCCCTGCGCTGAGGGCCTTTCTCAGACTGACAGCCCTGGGCACCCCTCCCATCACTGCCTGGCCTAGAGACCCCTGCAGGCTGGGTGCAGTCAGGGTGGGGGCATCCAGCCCCTCCAATTCCTGGGCACTTGGTGTGGGCCATGTCCACCGAGCCATGCCCACCTGTACACCTTTCCCAGACACCAGTCCTCCCCTCACCCAGACAGAATTGCCAGGTCATAGGGCAGGACCGCCTGGGCACAGTCAGATCTTGGCTGCCCAGAGTGCAGGGTCCTCAGGTGAGTACTAGACAAGAGCCAGAGATTCCAGGACAGAGAGATGTGGAGACAGATCCAAGAGCAGCCAGTCAGAGGAACCCGGGCTTCCTCCTGCTCGAAACCAAAACTGAAATGCAAATTGGAAACCACGAGAGAAACCTCCGTTCTGCGCCAGAGGCTCCAGGAATCCCCATGGGAGGGTGCAAGATCTCTGGGCCTCTGGGCTCAGAGCCTCCAGCGAGGCCCGCTGTAGATGGAGAGGTCACCTGCTCACGGTGGGTGGTGTGTGGACACACCCCATATGGCCAGGTGCTCTAGCAGGGCTGACAGCTACCTCCAGCCACTGCCACCCAAGCCAAGAGCCTCCCCAGCCCCCAGGGCCCAGCCATCCTGGCCAGTCTCTCCCCAGTTCTCCCAGACTGGGCATTACCTGGGCCTCATTTGCAGCACCCATCGGGCCTCCAGGCTTCTCTCCAGTACACCCCATGCCTGTTGCTGAACCACAGGCTCCATCAGACCCTGCAGCCTGGTGCCCGGGGACCCCAGGGACTGGCCCCAGCTACCTTCACCACTGTCTGCCCATCCCTCACAGATGCCCCACCAGGCCTGACCTCCTCTGCTTCGCAGACATCTCCCCGTCCTGCCTGGCTTCCAAGATCTGGAGCCAGGCACCTCCCCAGGAAGCCTTCTCTGGTTGCCTTGTCCCCCAAAATGGCCCATGACCTTGCCCCTGTTTTGAATCTGCCATTCCTATCGAGATCATAAGGTCCCTGCAGGCAGGGAGCCGCATGCCCACTGCCCCAAAACACACTGGCCAGGCCTGGCTTTGGGTGTCCCTCGAGCAATGTCTCTCCTTGGTGGGGAAGGGATCCTCCCCTGCCAGCGGCATGCCAGCCCTGGGTGAAACAGGTGGCAGGGCAAGAACAGGGCTCAGAGACCGCCCTGCAGCCTGAAGTCACCACCGAGGACAGACAGACCCAGAGAGATGCTGCCGGACGGCCACGAGCAGCACAGCTGGTGCCAGCAGAGAGCGAGCGCAGGCACACAGATCAATGGGCCTAATTGGGTAAATGTGTGATTCGCAACTGGCTATATTTAGAAAGTGTGTGTTTCGTTTTCACCGGCATCTGGTCTCAAGACGTCTTGTTCTCAATCAGAACTCAAGACCACATGCGGGATCAGACTGCAGTGCCCACCTTGGCTTCCCATGCACGGGGCCTGGAGCCGAGGCCAGAGGGCAAGGCCAGGCTGGCGGGGTGGGTGGGAGCCCACAGGACATCCATCATGCGCCCGGCCCCTTGCCCGAGGCAGGGCCAGGCCTCCGGCTCCAGGACCCCACAGGAACCTCACAGCATGGGCTGGAGCCATCAAGAAGGGGGGATGTGTGGGGATGGGCGCTGTCCATCTGAGGAATCACCGATGCCTGACGCCACGTTTTCTTTGAGGGGGAAACTGAGGCACAGAGAGAGGAAGGCACCTGGAGACTGGCTATCCTGCCCCCAAACAGCCTCTCACAGGGGGAGACCACATTTTCACACAGTCTTGTGGGACAGATGCCCTGGGAGCCGGGTTGGGGCTGGCAGGGTCCTGCCTGGAGCTGTCCACACCAGCAGAGCAAGGCAGAGCACTCGATACTGCCATGTGATCTACCCAGCTCCCCCAGGCACACACTGGCCCCTCGAGGCCCAGGACCTGCAGCGGAGGTGCCTGTGGGCCAGAGGCCCCTCTGGTTCGGGGGAGAGTGGGAGGCCGCTGGGCCGGGGGTGGGAGAGCTGCCCCCAGCCCCTATGACCCACGGCCCACGGGGAAGAAAACAGCCCCGCAGCCTGGGGAGGAGGGAAGGGTGTGGGCCCTTAGGCTGGAGAGTGGGGGCAAGGAGTAGCCTGCACTGCCCTGGCAGCGGTGGCCGGGGCTTCGCTCCTGGGCAGGGGTTCTGGGCGTGCAGGCCCGATAGGACAGGGCCACATGGAGAAGCTCAGACCTCTGCCCTCCTCCCTGGGTGCCCCCCACACCGAGCCCCAGTGCTGCCTTCTGCAGTGGAGCTCAGGGTCCTGTGGGCGCCACCCTGCCGGGGAAACTGCGGAAGCAGTGGGCACAGGTACTGGAGCCGGGCACAGGAGGGAGTCTAGAGTGAAGGAGTGGGCATAGATACTAGAGCCGGGCACAGGTACTAGAGCTGGGCACAGGTACTGGAGCCGGGCACAGGAGGGAGTCTAGTCTCCTGGCCTCTAGTGGGACCCCCTGGGTCCTGCAGCCTCGCAGAGCCACGCCCATGTGCACGGGTGAGCAGAAACCACTCTCTCCCCACCCCGCCCCCAGCCCCAGGCCTGCCACACCCGCCAAGCCACTGTCCCAGCACCCTGGCCAGCAGCATCATTCGCTCGTCCACTCGTTCTCAGGACTGACAAGTGCTCTGAGTGTCCCCAGGGCTCCTGGCCAGGTGGCTAGGAAGACAGCGTGACCCTGCCCTGGAGGAGCCCTCGGCCCGGTGACCCACTGGCCCAGTGCCCAAGCAAGTCACCAAGTGCTTTACAAACTGGACAGCAGATGCCAGGCGAGCGTGGGGCTCAGCGGGAGGGGCCCTTCTGAGGAGTCCCGTAGTTGCTGGGTGGGCAGGTGGAGCAGAGCAGAGGACTGGAGTCAGGCGCAGGCAGCGGCCAGGTCACGGAAGGTCTTAGAGATGGAGGGGGGGAGGCCTTGACAGGTGAGTTACAGACCACTGAGATAGCCGGCCATGTGCGTGTGCACACACGTGTGTGGTGTGAGTGCATGTGAGCATGTGGGGTGTGTGCATGTGTGTTTGTGTTTACATGTGCATGGTATGTGTACATTTGTACATGTGTGTTTGTGTGTGGTGTATTTGTGCGTTTGCCTTGTGCATGCCTGCACCCATGTGTATGTGTGCATTGAGTGTACATGTGTTTGTGCACGTGTTCGTGTCTATACATGTGTGCTCATGTGTGATGTGTGTGCATGTGTGGTGCATGTCACAGTGGGAGGAGCAGGAAGCAGGCTGTCTGGCTCCTGGCCCCCTCAGCCAGGCGTGACTCAGTGGTTCAGACAGGGTGGGGGTTGTAGGGGGTGTAGCAGAGGGGGCCGAGGGATGCAGGGCACCCCCAGGCATGGGCTGGGATAGCGAGGGTAGAAGGCTGTTCCCAGGCTTGTGGCCGAGGCCCCGCGGGGGGCCTGGAATGGGTGCGAGTGGGTCCGGAGACCAGGGCTCTGAGGTTCAGGTTGGGGGGAGGGTGGTCCACCCCGGGCAGGAGGGGGCTGGGCACTGCAGGATGACCTTCAGCCTCTGGACCAGGAATCCATGCTCAGAGAAGAGAGGCACAGCCCACTGAGAGGCAGAACTGGGTGGGCAACGCTGGCCACGGCCCACTCCACCCCACGGCCCACTGAGGAGGAAGCAGACCCCAGAGCTCCCCATGACCCAAGAGCCCAGCCTGGGCTTCTGCCCCCTTCTCTGCCTGCCGGATCTGGGCTTGGCAGTGGGCCCAGCTGTCAGGGCCTTGTGCCAGCATGCATTGAGCGCCAACTGTGTACCAGGCCCATAGGGGTTGCTGCGCCTAGCAAGGAGGTAAGAGGCCCCAGCCTCCTATGTGTGGGCTCAGGGCTCTGGACTCAGGACCCCTTGCTCAACCCCACCTAAGGCATACCCTGTCCCCCAGCGCTCCCCAGGACACCCCCGGAAGAGCCCCCTGCTGGCCACGTGGGCCACACTGGCCAGTTGGGCCACACTGCCCATACCCTCCCTGTGTTCAGACCCCACCTGGCCCAGGAAGGCCACCCCTGCCCCCTTCGCCAGCCCCGTCGCCCACACAGTGCCAGTCCCCAGGGCCACACCTGCCTGCTGGGCCCGCACAGCCACCCACCTGGCCTGCAGTCCTCCCAAGGGGCAGAGCTACCGCCCAGAGGAGGAGAGGGCGGCCCAAACCCTTTTCCTGGCTTGAGGGAAAGAGACACTGGGCCTCGGACCCAGGCAGCAAGTCCAGCCCCATGCTGTACAGAACGGTGTCTGCCAGCGAGTTCCCCTGGGTCAGGCACACGGATCTAAGCTGGTCTCCGGCAGTGAGGGGCTCAGGACTCCAGCCCCGCAGACGGCTCAATGTCTTCCCTGCCCTGGCCTTAGGCAGCAGGCCCTGAAGAACTCTGGAAACCCAGCCTCTCCCACCCAGAAACCACAGCCGGTGGGTGCACAGAAAGCAGAGCCACCTTGCACACGAGCCCGCGGGCCAGCCGCAATACCCCTGCCTCCCCAGGGGACCCTATCAAGGCCCCAGGCCCTTCCTAGGTCCCCCACATCTGCCATCTGCCTCACGAACACACTCATCCTCGCCCTGCAACAGCTTCTGCTGAGCTTGGGCTGGCCTGGCCTCCTGCAGAGGCTCCTTATCTGGTCCAGGATGCAGCCTGGTTCTGAAAGCAAAACCAAACCCTGCCTCTGAGTGGACAAAAAGCTGTCACCACGTCCAAGCAGGGTGGCCCCTGTGCCCACTCTCAGTCAAGCGACGCTGACATGAGATGTTCTGATGAGCAGCTGGATCGTCCCCAGGTCACAGTGGCTGGGGTGACTCTCCAGTCTTGGAGGATGAGGAAGGGCCTTCCTTCCAGGAACCTAGCCCCCCCAAGCACATGGATAAGCCCTGAGTTGCTTGGAAAGTGGGGGTGGGGGGAGGCTCTTGGCTGTGAGTCTGCTTGGGGACCCGGTGGTCCCCTCTCCCTGGTGCCAGGTGCACCTCCATGCTTTACCTGGTGTCGACACTTCCTGCAGGAGTAACTCCCAGCGGGTTTGTGGGATCAGCTGTGAGTTTTTGACGTCCTCGGGCCATGTCGTGCTCAGGCCCCAGGAGACTCCAGCCCCCTAGGAAGGCAGCCCCTTGGAAGTGGTATTCCACATGGCCCAAAGCTCGCTCCACAGGAGGGTTTGTTCTGAGAAGTGTGTGGTCATGGGCCTGGGTGTGCGCCAGGCCTGGCAGGCCACAGACTCAGGGGCCCGACATTGCCTGCAGGTAGGGGGCACACTGGTCCAGGCCTGCCATCTGCAAAGAAGCGGGCTTCCCGCCAGAGGCCCCTGAGGGTGCAGGGGGGAGAAGAGCCCAAACTGCCCCTTCATGAGGACCGAGGCCACGAGCCCAGGCCTGGAAGACTCTGGCAGCGAGCCCGTGTGCCCTGCCTCCTTCCAGCAAAGTTTCTGACCCTGTGCCGGACACAGGCGGATCCTGGGAAAGCAGTGGGGCTCCCGCAGTCCCCCCATCCCCTCCCCCACACCAGCCTGGGTCTTCAGTCCTGCAGGGCCAGAGGCTTCCCAGGGCTGCCCAGCAGCAGGCTGAAGGTGAGAGCCTGGCGCACATCAGCTCTGCTATCCACAGCCAGAAAACCTCACGGCTCCCAGGAAGCCCCATGAGACCCCTTGCAGCATCGCTCGTGACAGTGGTGCCTTGAAGCTTCCTGAGAGGAGAGGCTGGCATTTGCGATCAGGCTCTGCAGCAAAATGCAAGGGTTGGAAGGAAGTGACCGGCCAAGCCTGCCAGGGCACAGGGCTGGGCTGTCCGGGAGGGAGCATGGCAGCCAGGAGCGCATGACCCCCACACAGGCTGGAGGAGTGCCCGGGGCCACGGGTCTCCTTCTCTCCTTTCTGCTTTCCCCTGTTTTCCACGGCATCTCCTCTGCACAAGCCTTGCTCTCATGGTCAGAAAAAAACAACAGAAAGCCTAGGAGAGAGGCTGACACAGACTGGCGTGAGATCCTGGGGGAAGCGCAGATCTGAGCACACTCTGAAGTTGGAAAGCTCCTGGGGCCACGTGTCCTGCTGTGTGGACACTCTCCCTGCCCCAGCCTCATGGAGCAGAGGCAAAGCCACTCTGGCTCACTCGGCAAGAACAGAGGACATACTCCAGCCCCAGGGACCAAAGGCCAGGGTCCCCATGCACCAGCCCCAGACAAGCCGTGTTCTGCTGACCCCCTGTCCACCAGAGGTGCCAGGGAGGATCTGCTGGTCTCAGAGGCCAGGTGACGGCAGTCCCAGCTGCCCCAGGAGACCCCTAACCAGTCGGGTCCCACACCACAACCCATATCCCACTATCCGGGCAGCCGGCCCCCCTGCCGGCCCTCCCCTTCCCTGGGCCTCTCCGCTAGGCAGGACTCCAGGGGTGCGTGCCCCCTTAGCAGTGGATGCACCGTCTCTGCCCATAGCTCCAGCACTCCAGCAACACTGAGCACACAGCAGCTGAGGCCCAGGGTCCAGGCCAGGAGGGGCACAGTGGAAGAAGCAGCCCCTTGGCCTCCCTGGCTCAGTACTGGGGGCAGCAAACCAGCCTTTCACCTCTGAGTTCGCAAGTTCCCACAAAGAACCCGTGCCTCCCAGAAGGACCCACATCTCACCCTCAGGGTGGACACAGGCAGGTTCCCCAAGTTCTCACCCCAGCCCTTTTGTGCGTTGGGAGGAGAAAGGGGGAAGCCGCTGGGACCCCCAGAAAGAAGGGAGCAGCTGCAGGCTCCTCCCCACCTGCCCAACAGAAATGAAACCAGGCAGTGCAATGGCTCATGGGACAGGTTCTACTGGCCTCGGTGTGCCCAGCCAGTCCTGCACAGCCCGGCTCCAACCCTTTGTCTCTGGCATCTGACCCCAGTGGCACCAAGAGGCCCGGGGCCCAGAAGGCAGCGGCTCACAGAGCCGGGTGGGTGCTGCCAGGGAGGGGAGGGACCCTGTCGGGCAGCTCAGGCCCTCAGCACCTGTGGCAGGCCTCTCCCCAGCCTCGGGCGCTAGGTGGGGGCCAGGCACGCCCCCAAGGCTGAAGCCCACCTGTGCGGCCAGTCACGTGCCTGCATTTGCATTCTCCCCATCCTTGAGCCTGTGAACGGCTGAGCTGCTCTAAATGAAACCCCGTTACCAGGGATACACAGAACTGGGGTGAGACGAACTGTGCAGGGGGTGGGGGGAATCCATCAGCCATGAGGGCCGGCGGGCCGTGGAGGGTTCCGATGCAGTCCCATAGCTCGGGTCCCAGCCCCAGCCCCAGCCAGGAGACTCCCTCCTTTCCCCAGGTGGCCCTGCCCCCACCTTGCCCTCCCCCACCACTGCCCCTGCTTTGAGACTGAAGGTCCAGACGGCAAGGGGAGAGTCATAGGCCAGACAGGCCCCAGTCCAGGGCCGGGAACCAACCTCCATGCCTCCTCTGGAGAACAGGGCTAGGTCCCATAATGGGGGCTGGGGCTGAGTCCCAGAGGGGGTGGCCCCAGGCTCTGTGGGAGCCATCTGACCCAGGACCCAGACCCCAACAGGCCAGGGCTCAACCTGCCACAGGCCAGAAGCCCCCAACCTGGGCACCTTGCCAACCACCCCCCCACACACAGGAGACTGAGTTGGCGCCAGCCGGGCAGGTGAGGCTTCAGAGGAATGGAACACGCTCCAGGCGATACCGAGGAGGAGCCCCTGAGGCCAGGCGAGCCTGTGGCTGCTGCCCATCCCAAGGGTCTGTCCCCACACCCAAGAGCTGGCCTCCCACTCTCGCCTGGGAAAACTCCCACTGCCCAGCGGGGCTGCCTCCATGAGCCTTCTGGAAAGATCTCCAGGGCCAGGCCGGGCTCCCCTACCCCTGCCCTGGGCTGGATACCCAGCACAAGACCTGCCCGAGCAGGCATGGGGCGGGGCCACCTGCCTGCTCTCTGCACCACGAGTCTTGAATCCAGTCCCCTTCAGCACCCAGGGCTCCTGGCTCCAACCTCCAGGGCCCTGCCTGGGTTGAGCCTTTCAGGGACTCTGGGGCCCTGGAGCTGGACAGCTTGCTCCCCTCCCCATCCAGCCTCCCCTCTCCCTGGTGTCCTTCCAGACAGCCTGAACACCAGGGCCCGGTGCCTGGACAGGGGCTGTGTGCAGCCAAGCAGGCGCATCTCCACCCGCCATGGAGGAGACCTGCCCGGGCGCATCTGGAGAATGTGGGATTAACAAACCAGAGCCACCTCTCGGGACAAAGGGGTAAACAGAGCATCACACATAGGCACTCGGACACACACAGACCCTCACCTGCACACACACACGCACACAGGCAAGTGCTCACTAGCACCACAGCTCTCTCCTGGAGCTGCAGCCAGGAGGGCGGCAAAGGCCCGGGGAGGAGCAGAAGCGGTGGACACCGCGCACACACATGTGCACACACGGGGCAGCTGGCCACAGGCCTGCCAGGACAGCCCAGCAAACCAGAAGCCCGGGCACTTAGAGCACTGGCCCCACGCCCTGAGATCCTGCACTAGAGTCCAGAAACATCCCCCCCGCGGGGAGACGCTCGTTCTTCTGACCCTGTCCCAGCACCAGGCCCGACCACACATGGAAAAGAATGCAGCCCCAGTTGCAGGCCTCAACCCTGCCTCCAGACCCCACTGGGTATGAAGTGGGCAGAGAGCTGTCCCTGAGGGAAACCACCCCTTTCCCAGGGGGCCGTGTGTTTGGACAGAATCTGGACACATGAGGCGACACACTGGGCACTCCCCTGCCCGTGCAGCCCCACCTGTCCCGGGGAGCCAGCAGAGCCCATTATCCCCAGGTGACACCACAGAACCTCCCCCCGGGGCCCAGGGGACAGAGACTCGCTGGGCAGGGAAGGCAACGGGCTCCGGCTCACACGGCAACCAGGCCAAGGCCTCACTCACCCACGGGCAGAATGTTAGCGCTCAGAAAAAGCTGTCTGCTCTCCAACTCTGGCCCCGGGTCTTCGGGCATGAGAGCAGGGCCCAGAAGGGGGTTGTCCGGTGGGGCAGCCATCAAGGCGGATAGCTGGCTCTTGGGGGCGGCAGCAGTCAGGAGGCGGGGCAGGCCTGGATCACCAGCGGAGACTGGCCATCTGCGGGAGGCCAGAGGAGGCTGCTCCCAGGTCCCACTGCTCCCAGGGCCCGTGATGTCCTTTGCTGGGATGGAGTCCAGGCCAGTGGCACATCACACACCTGGATGGCAAGAACAGCAGAGGGAGGTGGTAGGCGAGTCTGTCCAGCCGGCTAGGTGAATAGCTTGGCCGGAATGCAGCGTGTACTGTCCACCCCCTGTTGGTTGGCGGGTGCTGTATTGCAGCCCAGCTCCATTGTGCCTGAAAAATCAACAGCAGGCCAGGGAGGGTGCAGGGCAGGACGGCAGGGCCCTAGGACCTTGTGTGAGGAGTCAGCCGGGGAGGACTAGAGTGTGGCCGGGGCCATCACAGCATCCTGTCCCAAAGCCTTGCATCTCCAGGGTAGCAGCAGATGAAGCCTTACAGTGGCTTCTCCCTGCCCGGACTTTTCCCATGGCTTCATGAAGTTCAAGGGTGAGACAGGAATCCTTTACAGGATCCAGGAGCAAATATCACAAAGCGAGGGCTACCTGTGATGTCTTGGGACCTGACCAGCCCTCCAGCTATGCCAGGAGCCTGAGGCGCTTGCCTGCCTCAGCCACACGGGCCCATGGGCCACAGGAGGAACCCAGCATGTGGGTGTCCCTTTGCCAGCCTAGTCTCACTGCTGGGCCTGGGTCTCAGGCCCTTTCAGCCCCCACCACTCAGCCCGTGCCATGAATCAAGGCGCCTTTGGTCTCCCTGGCAACCATCTGCCAAGACAGCCCCGCTTGGCTGAGCTCCAACCCCCTAACTCTCACCGCTCCCCGCAAGGAGGCCACAGGCTCTGGCCAGCTTCCTCCTCCTTGCCCTGGGGGCTCTGTCCCACCCACCTCTGCCTGTCTCCCTGCCAGGAACTGCCCTCACCTGCCAGTCTCTGGGGCCAGCTCCTTCCAGGCCTCCCAGTCACCTCTTCCTTGGTGCCGGCTCTCCCCAAGCCTCCTTCTGCGGTCAACTAGCAGGGGCTAAGCAGAAGGCCTTGGCCGTGGGGCCCTAGAGCCCTCTGGCCTGCCCAGGACACAGCTTCTGGGGCCTGGCCCTCAGATGGGCCGGGGCTGCCCGGGCCCTCGGACAGCCAGAGCCATGCTCCGTCCAGGAAGGAAGAACGGCCGGGGTGGGATGGCCAGGCTCCCAGCGGTGCAGACCTTCTCCTGGACCCTCAGAGCAGCCCTGGCAGGTAAGGCTCCCACCAGACCTCACGACCCTCTTCAAACCAATCCTCCTGGAAGGAGGCCCCGCAGCCATCTGCCATCCTCCCCCGGTGCCTGCCCAGCTGCCCCTCACCCAGATCAGCAGCAGGCCTGAACCTGGCTTGGGGTACTGGGCCCCAGGGGATCGCACGGAGTGGGCATCAGCCACCAGGACCCAGCTCACCCTCAACCAGGGGCCTCCCTTGCCCAGGCCTGGCAGTGCCCAGGCAACCTCACGCACGACCCCGGCCCCCAACTCACCCCCAGGAATGGGGTCACCCAGCGCAGGTTCTCAGCGGCCAGATCACCAGCCTCCTGGCCACACAGCCCACAAGAACCAAGCCCCTGCACCACCGCCCGGCCGGCAACAGCGGGTTTCTGAGCAGTCATGGCTGCTTCCTGCTGCAGCGGGAGCCCAGGCCATGCCCCAACACGCCTGCCGGCGTGGGCCGGGCGTGGGGCTCTGACTGGGCTGGCACCGTCCCACCTAATTAGGCAACAGCACCACATCTGCCCCAGCCAAAGCGAGGCCACCGAGGACCATGAGGCCAGCTGCTGGCACAGGCCGGTGTGCAGAGTCCCTTCCAGCACGGACCCCAGGACTCTGCCCGACCCTGCCACACAAGCCAAGCTGCCGCTCCACCCCGACCCTGCTTCCAGCCACACGGGTCCTGCAGCGTGTGGAGAGCTAGAGTCCCAGCCGTTCCAGCTGTGGGGCCGTCCCCAGAGAGCCCCAAGGCTGCCCCACACTGGCCTTGGGGCTCTGGCCATCCCAGACCCCTGGCTGAGGACACACGACCTGTCTCAGGTCCCCATCTCAAGTCAGGCCCGGGACTCACTGACGGCCTCACTGGAGGTTGGACGGGGTCAGGCGCAGGGGGAGCAGAGCGGAGATGCCCCTTGACCCCTGGCCCTGTTTAATCAGGAAGCACAGCCCAGGCCCAGAGAGCCCGGGTGGCAGCCCAGCCCCAAGCTGAGCACCCAGGGTGTGACCTTCACTTTGGGATCCACCAGGTGACCTCTGCCCTCAAAGCCCCCAGGGGACCAAGCAGCTCCCACCACCCACCTTCGCCAGCCCCAGCTGGCCTGCCCAGCCACTCTCCCTGCATGGAGGGCCACAGTACCTGCTCAGGGGCCGTGAGTCCGGCATGTCTCTTGCCCTTGCAGGGGATGCCATGTGCCCCAGGCACTGCTGGCTGGCACGGGAGTGTGGAGGGCCCACAAGTCCCGAAGCTGCGTCTTGCCCTCCTGCCCCCGCCTTCCGCGTCCATGCTCAAGAGCTGGGCGCCATATCCTCAGCTGGCATCCCTGCCCTCAACTGGCATCCCTGCCTCGGGAAATCCCCTGGGAGGGAAGAGGTGGAAAGTCTAGCGTCTGTAGGGGCTGGGGGGAGGAGAGGTTGGGAGAGTGTCAGAGAGCCAGAGTCCTCTCCCTGTCCGCCCTGGGCCCCATGGGCCACCCAACCACAGGCAAAGCCCACTTCCTGAAGGCCCAGAGAGGGCAAGACCCCACCCCAGCAATAACCACCCTGTGGGTGTGGCTGGGCCAGGACAGGACTGCCCTCCCTCACGCACGACTCCTCCCAGCCCCGCTGTCCCAGCAGCCCCCTCGTCCCAGGCTCCCCTGGGACCCCTCGCCCAGCTCCTCAGTGCCCCAGGAGGCCCGCGCCTGGTGGACCCCTCACTCCCCAGAGCCCACCTATTCCTGCCTCCCTGACTATCTCTAGGCTGGGTGTGGGCCCCGGGTGTGGAGAGCCCCCCAGCCAAGAAATCCCGGAGGCGGTGAGTCTGCCACCGTACCTTGTGCCGGGAGCCGCTGGCCCCATGGGGAGGCCCTGCTCCCACCCCCGGACTCAGCACAGAGCCAAGGCCGGCCCCGGGAGCCACAGGCCCAGGCAGGCTTGCCGCCACCGAGCCGGTCGAGCCGGCTGGAGCCCAGCTCAGGCCGACCGACGGCACGTGGCGGCAAAGGTTCGGCAACCCCACCCGTGACTCTGCCGGGAAGCCTGGGACCAGGGCTGGGCCACTCAAGCCACCAGCTGTGCTCACAGCAGGCAGGAAGGGCCTGGCCCCGGACTGGCCCCACAGGGGAGCCCACCCAGCTCACCTGTGCTCCGGAAATAGGGGGAGACCACCAGGGACCCTGGACACACGGGGGGTGCTTCTGAGCACATGTGTGCAGCCTGGGCTCGGCTGCTCTGCCTTGAGAGAAATCCCCAGGACCCGAAGGGGCCTCGGCTGGGTGCTCACAGCAACTCTGGGAGCCAGGGGGCCTGGACTCACCACACCGCACCAGAAGCAGGAAGCGAGCGGGCCGAGCGTGGGGCGGGCCAGGTCCTGAAAGCTTAGGGGAGCACACAGAGGTGGAAGAGGCACTCGGCCACCCTGAGCCACGGAGTCACACGCCCCAGGGTGGAGCCCGAGCCCATGGGCCTGAGGAGGGGTGTTCCCCCGGGAGTCTGTGTGGCCTCAACCACTTCACACAGAGTTGTTGTTCTTCCTGTGTCAACATCTGCACAGGTGCTTGGAGGCTCTGGTAACAGCGAGGGCCTCGGCTTAGGCCCAGCATCAAACAGAGAGGAGGCCACGTCCCTCAGAAGGCCCTGGTGAGCAGTTAGTGACCGACTGCACAGAACCCACCCATCCCCAACTCTGAGTGACAGGTGGGACGAGCTGCGGAGCTGCTGGCGGGCTTCCAGGAGGCACCTGGGTGAGGAGATTTCCCGATAAACTAGCCAGGGCACTGGGGCAGCTTGGGACACGACAGACAGGTGGACGAGGGCTCTGCCAGCTTGGTGCTCAGCAGAGATTTCCTCAAAAATGAATGAAGTCAAGCCGGACACGGTGGCTCATGCCTGTAATCCCAGCACTTTGGGAAGCCAGGGTGGGAGGCTCGCTTGAGTCCAGGAGTTCAAGACTAGCCTGGGCAACATAGCAAGACTTTACCCCTAAGAAAAACCAAAAAATCAGCTGGGCTCAGTGGCTCATGCCTGTAATCCCAGCACTTTGGGTGGCCAAGGGGGGAGGCTCGTTTGAGCCCAGGAGTTCAAGATTAGCCTGGGCAACATAGACCTCATCGATGCAAAAAATTAAAAAATTAGCTGGGTGTTGTAGTACTTGCTTGACATCCAAGCTACTTGGGAGGCCAAGGGAGAAGGATCACTTGAACCCAGGAATTCGAGGCTGCAGGGAATTATGATTGTGCCACTGCACTCCAGCCTGAGAGACAGAAAGAGACCCTGCCCTGCCTCTACACAAAACCAAACAAAAGCAAAGTGGAAATCAGCTCCACAGAGGACAACACCATAGAACACAAGAGGCCCACTGGCGAGGCTCGGACCCCATGCTGCTGCCGCCCACGAGAAGCTGTCATTTGTCCGGTCGAGGGCAGCCTCCCAGATTAAAACCTCCACGCTCCTCCAAGAAGACACCATCCTGGGGGGAGGCCAGCTTTCTTCCTATATTTCACCCACAACAGTGTGCTGTGACAGATGGCATGCAGACGGGAGGGTCCAGCTGTCTCCTATAAGCCACACATCAGAGAGATTGCAGAGATGCAAAGCCATCACCTTCTCGCTGGATTTCTTGTTTTGAAAAATAGTTTGCAGGCCAGGCTTGGTGGCTCAGCCTGTAATCCCAGCACCTTGGGAGGCTGAAGTGAGTGGACTGCCTGAGTCCACAAATTCAAGCCCAGCCCGGGCAACTTGGCGAGACCTCGTTTCTACAATAAAAACAAAAAAATTACCTGGGCATAGTGGTAGGCGCCTGTAGTCCCTGCTACTCGGGAGGCTGAGAAGGAAGGATCACCTGATCACCTGTGATCACCTTGCACATGCCACTGTGCTCCAGCCTAGGCAACATTTATAAATAAATAAGTAAATACATTTCTAACGTGGGAAATATCAAATGCTATTACTAGTGTTGCACCGGTCAGAATTTAACAGACAAGAGAGCTCTCTGATGTCAGGCATGGTGGCTCACACCTGTAATCCCAACTATTTGGAAGGCTGAGCCAGGAAGATTGCTTGAGGCCAGGAGTTTGAGACCAGCCTGGACAACATAGCAAGACACTGTGTCTGCCAAAAATGTAGAAAAAATAGCCAGGTGTGGCAGTGTGTGCCTACAGTCCCAGCTACCTGGGAGGCTGAGATGGGAGGGGTTACGGGACCCAGGAGTTAAGGCTGCAGTGAGGTATAATTACTGGAGACCTGGCAGCCACTCCTGTGAGCTGGTCTGAGCTGGCTCCCACACCTGGAGAGACGCCGCTAAACCCAAACTCCCTGGGATCCTCGACAGCAGTTCTGAATGTAAAGGCTCACACCTGTAATCCCAGCGCTTTGGGAGGCCGAGGTGGGAGGGTCACTTGAGGACAGGAATTCAAGACCAGCCTAGGCATCCACCTAGCCCAGAGGTCCAGAGAAGCCAGGCCTGGCAGGCCCTCCACCCTCTGTGCCCTGCACCCAGCCACAGGTGTGTGGCCTGAGGCTGAGCAGCCATGCTCAACCCGCCAAGAGGGCCCCGGAGCCCCCAAGTCCCCCTGGCGGGTGGGATCCCCATCCCCACCCAAGTCACTGCCCACCCCAGTGTCCCACAGGAGGTGGAAACTCAAGGCCTGAGCTTGACGATCCCCATCTCTAAAGTGCAGTGCAGGGGGCTCAACTTGGAGCCAGCGGCCCCCAGGGCCCAGGAGGATGCAGCAGGAAAGACAAGGGACAGGCACCTCCTGGACTGCCCCTGGGCCACATGCCTCTGGGGACCAGGTCAGGAAGAAGGTAGGGTCAGCTGAGAGCTTTGGGCCTGGGACCTGGAAGCACAAGGTCCATCCCAGTGGCCCTACAGCCCATGTCCTCAACCCTATGCTTGCTGTAAGAAAAAGAATGATTTATTTTCACAGTAAGTCACAAGCTGTATGCAACCACTTTTTTGCTGAGTCACATTCTGCTTCTTGTTCTCTTTTTGCAGGCTTTTACTTTGGTGGGCTTTTTCATTTAAACTTCAACAGGAATCAATTAGAACAAAATCTTGAAAGCCAATCAGCAAATAGGACATGGGAATGAAATAAGTTTGTCATACTTACGTTAACCAATTAATAGACAGGACATGGAAACGAACTAACCAGGTAACCCAATCAATATACAACATATAGGCAAAGCCCAGATGTAACCTCTGGAAGTACCCAGCCTATGGGGAAATGGGAGGAACTTGCATTTTAGGGTTTAAATACTCTGGCTGAAACTGCTTCAGTGTGCCTGTTCATCTGAGGGACACCTGTTCTTGCAAAAGCGTTATTTAAAGAAGTCACTTCAATCTACTGATCTCCAAGTCTTCTTGTTGCTTTTGGAAAACCCAGTCTGGAGGTGGGGGGTGTCCCCTAGGACCCCCATCTGTAGCACTGCTGAGAGCCTGGATGATGGCTAGAGAGCTGGAGGTGGCTGAGTTGGGTCCCTGCTCCTGACCTGCCTGGTGCCCATGGAGCCCAGACTGAGCCAGGGGGTGGGGACAGGGACACAAACTCAGGCCACTCTCACACGGTCTCCAGACCTGGGGCTCTGAACAACAGTTCTCCAACACTGAGGATCCAAAGCCCCAGGACAACCGCAAAATGCCACCACCGCATTAGAGGAGGTGGCCACAGGGTCACGTTGGAGCCCGCCAGCCTAGCTCCCCCAAGCGCCCCACCTCTCCGAGCCTGGGGGGTGGCCCGCTGCCCCAGGCAGGCCCTGGTGGTCCCAGGTGGGTGGGGGTCAGCAAGGCTTGCAAGGAGCCTGCACACAGCTGACCTGCTACTCACGCTGGGGGACAGGCAGCCCTTCCCAGGAGGTGCAGCATCGCCTGGCCTCTGTCCAGCTTCTGTCTCTACCTGAGGACCTCCCATCTCCCCTCAACAAGGCCCTAGGGCCCAGCACTCCCCCTCACCCTAGCAGCAGGTGAAGAGGTTAGGGCACAGCTGTGGCCAGACAGCCCTGGGACTCACTCTGTGTCAGCCTGGAGTGGATGTGGCCCCCCTGAGCTCTGCCCAAGGACCCTGTCCCTCCCTTCTGCACCCCTGAGCTCCTGCTTCCTGTCCTGCTCCCTGGGTGTCTCCACAACAGCCAGAGCCCTGGTTCTGCCAGGAGTCTGGACCTCCTTGTCTCCAGCTGGCTCAGGGTCACACAGACAGATCCCCTCCACCCACCCACGCCCCAGAACTGCCTGGCATCAGCTCCAGACCAGCCCACACCCATGCCCAGGCCAGGCTCTGTGTCCGTGTCCTGACCTCACCACAATGCTCCTGACCCAGGGACTGCTGGGGCATCTCGGGCCTTCCCGCCGAGGCTCTGGGCAGGGTCCTCTGTCCACCAGTACCTCCCGCCTCTGCCCGCCGGGCCCTCAGTTCTGAGGCCTCTGTCTATCTTCCAGGCCTTACGCTCCCTCCCTGGCCCAGCACCACCCTCACCCAGTGTCCAGCCTCGGGCACCTCCTGGACCCGGAACTGCGCCTGGAGTGGAGCGCAGTGTGTGGAGTCAGCTGTGTGGAGCCTGGCTCGGGGCCTCCCAGTCAGTGGAAGGACACACTCTACGGGTCTGTGGCCTACAGTAGCTGGGGCTTCCCGAGGGCCACACCGTAATGGTTCCTGTGCCAGGCCCCTCCCTCCATCTTAGTTTACAGCTGGAGAGGAGGAAGGACGGGACACCAGGCCACACCACTGAAACCAGACTGCCCAGCAGGATTCATGCCCCCAGAGGGCACCTGTACCTGCCCTGCCTCCTCCCAGGCATAAGCTCCGGGTGCCACCAGTCAGGGACCCAGGTGTGCTGCCCTGCCCTCTTCGGGGTCCAAGACGGGCTCCTGAGCAGCTGCCGGGTGCCAGGCATCACCCAGGTCCAAGACCGGCATGGCGGTCATCTCAGCAGGAAGTCCCTGCTCTGGTGAAGCCTCCACCCTCCCAGGGGGAGTGGTGACAGCTAACTAGCTACTAACTAGCTCCTGGCTAGCTCACCCGCTAGTCTGCTCGATGGTGCTGGGCGGGGTGGGCAAACAAAGTGGCGGCATGAACCTGCACAGCCAGGTGGGGCCTCTGCTCACTCTCCTGGCCTGTCTCCCTCCGGCCTCCTCTCTCCCTCCGGCCTCCTCTCTCCCTCCGGCCTCCTCTCTCCCAGGCCTCCCTCTCTCCAGCCTTCGCTCTCCTTGGCCTTCGAGGTCCCATGAGCAGCGGAAATGGGTTTAAACGGCAGCCAGAGAAAGCCCTGCAGAGGAAGGATGTCTGGTGGGAAGCAAAGCACGTATGTTGTGAGAAAGTGGGAGTCTCTGACGGGCTGGCCCAGCACCAGGCTCCCACAGGGGGGTCTCGGCACAGTGGCACCCGTCGCCGGGTGGAAGTGCAGAGCCGGACCCTGTCCCGGCCCAGCGACCCACATCAGAATCTCAATGAGAGCCCAGGTGACTCATGCACCAGTGCTGGTGTCACGGGCTCTCAATACACATTAGCTGTTGACCGCCATTCCTGTTTCACAGGCCAGAGAGCGGGCCCAGGGGTGGGCATGGGAGTGCCTGGCCATGGCAAGCACCAGCAGAGGGGAGGGCCCAGAAGTGCCACTGTCAGTGCCACCCAGGGGCTTTGCTTCCACAGAAGGTCAGGGCAACACCCAGTTGAGAGCCTGGGCTGAGCCCTCGCTGGGGCCCAGCAGATGACCGTCAGAGCCCCCAACCCAGGGCTGGACACCATCGGTCACTTCCTCCCGCGGCCCACGGCTGCCTTCTTCAGAACCCACAGCCTTCTCCTTCCTGCCCTACATCCTGGAAGAGGGGAACTGCGTCTGGAAGTCAGTGGGCTCGGGCAGAGGGCAGCCAGACGGAGGCGGTCACGCCAGGGACAGACGACCCCTCCCCTGGCAAGAGGAGGGGAAGCCTGGAACCCCAGGACACAGTGGCAGACAGGGCCTCCAGCTCAAGCCGGGACATGGAAACGTGGCAGGGGCCAGGCCACAACTCCCCGCCGCCAGCCTCATTGCCTACCTGAAACTCCCTTCCAGGGGCCTCCCTTCCCTTTGCCCATCCCCTCACCTCCCCAGGGAGGCCTGGCGAATGGTCAGTCCACTTTGACTGTGGTTCTTGATCCAGGTTCACTCGACTTTGGGGCGAAACCCACTCCCAACCCCCTGCAAGTTCACCCGCCAACGTGGAAAGCGCAGATGGGCTGATATCGCCACCTGCTGGCCGTCCTGGGATCCGGCCCCAAATTCAAGAGGCCCACCCTGCGCAGGCGCCCAGAACCCCGAGCAGGGAAACCGAGGGCAGGAGGCTGTTCTGCGGCTGAGCCAAGACCTGAGCCCCGGGGCGGACGCAAGCTCCCTCGCCAGGAGCAGCGGGCACCGGACACTCTGCTTCTGGTCTTCAGCCCCCCACCTCCCACCCCGCAGTGAGGCTGGGCTTTGAGCCCCAAATACAGATGAAAAGAGGGCAGGGAAAACACAGTCCGACGCAAGGCCCAGCCAGGGAGGGACGGCCCAGGGCAGGCCGTGCCGCGGGGCCTCCTAGAACCCAGCCTGTGAATCCAAAGGAAGCACAGTCTCCCCGGAATCAGACTCGGCACCGTGAGCCCACAGGCCAGAGGGCTCTGGGGCCAGGAAGGAACGCTGCATCTCAAACTCACACGACAGCTGGCCAGAAACCAGGACGGCCCAGTATCTCTGCGTGGGCCATGTCTGCTTCGGGGACTGCGGACGGGTTTCATCCCAGGCCACCCAGCCCCATCAGCAGTGGCCGTGTCCAGGAAGCAAGGTGTGCACCCACAGGGCAGGGACTCCAAGGGGCATGGAGGCTTTGGTAGCCAGTAGAGACCACAGAACCACCCGGGCCCTGCCCCCTCCCTCCAAGAAGGGCCATCCCTGTAGCCAGTGGCGCTCCGGTGCCATGTCACTGCGTCGTGCCAGTCTGGGGAGGTTCCCACCACGGAGTGCCTGCAGATGGGACCAGAGGTGAGGCAAGGGACTGCAGCTGTCCTGCCCACCCCATAGCCCCCAACTGAGGTCGTGGGGCTCATCGCCCCCAGCCCCTCTCTGGTGCCCTGCAATCCCGGAGGGCTTTCCGTGGTTGGGCGCTGCCCCAGGGGACAACAGGACAGGACTTTCTCCTTAGCCTGGCCTTCCCTGGGGCTGCCCAGATTGTGTGCGGCCTCCTGCCCCTTCTCCAAGAAACTGGAAGGTCTAGCTCCCGCCTCCCTCCACTTCCCACCTCCCTCCCAGCCTCTTCCACTCCCAACTCCAGCCTGCAACTCCAGGCATCAAGTCCAGCCGTAGTGGTCTGTGGCCAGCGGTGAAGCTAGGTTCCCTCTAGGAGGGTGGTCTCCCTCCCACCCCTTGAACGAAGGTCAGGGGTCAGTCCAGTGTGAGGCAGGGACCCTTTTGAAAATGCAGGAGTAAGAAAAGGGAAAATTAAGTTACTTCCTGCTTCTTTGTTTTTGTTTTGAGTCAGAGTCTCACTCTGTTGCCCAGGCTGCAGTGGCACACTCACAGCGTTGACCTGCTGGGCTCCAAAGATCCTTCTGCCTCAGCCTTCCAAGTAGCCGGAACTACAGGCACGTGCTACCATGCGTGATTAGTTGTTTTATTTATTGTAGAGATGAGGTCTCGCCAAGTTGCCCAGATTGGTCTCAAACCTGTGGGCTGGGGTTATCCACTCACATCGACCTCCCAAAGTGCTGGAATTACAGGCTAAGCCACTGAGCCCAGCCTGTGCTACCTCTTTAGCAGGCTTTTACTTTGGCAGACTACGTGTTTAAACTTTTGGCAGGAACCAATCAGAATAGCAATCCTGTAAACCAATCAGCAAATAGGACATGCAAATAAGATTATGCAAAACCAATCAATGTATGGCAGGTAGGGCTAACTGTAGTCCCAAGTTATGAAGTATCTAATCAAATGTATAATACCAAAAATGTTGCCTTGTAAGGGAGACAAAGGGCGTTACAATGTAAAAAGGTATATACGGCAACGTCCTGAAACATTTAGGGCTCAGCCTTTGGATGCAAATCCGCTGAGCTGGTGCCAGCAGGGAATAACGCTGCTTCCTGACTCAGAAGCCTCGGTGTCCCGTCTCTCTCTGAAAGATTCCCGCGACATTCCTGAAGCATTGGCTGGGAATCGGAGGTGAAGATGGTGTTTTTCACCTCCCTTGTCGCTGGGGTATTACCCCCAGGACACTGGAAGAGATGACCTCACCTGACGCCAGCAGACTGCTTGACCCACAGGGGACTAGCCCTCCCGGCGTGCTGGGGCAAGGAGCCCGGGAGCACAAAGGAACCCAGCGAGGCCCAGCAACCAGCCAGGGGAGCACCACCCGTCAGACTGGTGAGAACCCGTGTTCAATTTGGTAGGCCTGGCCCTAAGAGGCAGGAGGGGCACCTGATCACCTCCCAGAGTTGCCCGAGTAGTCCCACGGGAGGATGAAACTGTAACTCCAAGGTGCTGGGCGGCAGGTTGGAGACACTGTGTGGATGTGAGTGAATGAGACGTCAGCTGGTGGTGAAGCGAGTGTCTGATTTGGTTCCAGTGGTCACCTTCACATGGCTCACCAGCGGCAGTAGGTTCTGCCACGGAATCTTTATCTGGTTGGGGGTTTATACCGACTCACCTCTTGCCAGAAGGCGCCGTTTCCCCACAAGGGGTGTGGCTGGAGATGGACGAAGCTGCGTCCATCCCTTCTCCCTTCCCATTCTTTCCCACCTTGTGTGATCGTCGTCTTTCCGTGGTTGGAAATGGGGGGCAAACAGAGCAAGCTTACCCCCCTAGAGTGCATGGTAAAGAATTTCGGAAAGGGATATCCACGGGATTATGGTGTCAAGTTCACTCTCAAAAAGCTTCAGACACTGTGAAAAAGGCTGGCCGTTGTTTGGGGTGGGCTGGCCCTCGGAGGGGTCACTAGACAAAGAATTAGTCAGGAAGGTGTTTAAGGTATCCTGGGGGATCCTGGCCACCCTGCCCAATTTCCCTACATTGGCTGTTGGCGAGATGTCGTTCTCTCCTGACCACCTTGGATAAAAGTCTATCTAGAAGAAAGCTATAAAATTATACTGGCCCAGGAAACAGCTCCCTCAAAATGCCAACCAGAATTGGGAAAGCCCATTCTATCTGGGGAACCTGAGGAAAACTTACGCACTACCCCTCACTGCCGCCTGCACCCCCCGCAATTCCTGCAGCTGGGGCCATGCCAGGGACCGGTCTCACCCCAGAATTCATCCCTTCCCCGAAGGTACCCAAAACACCTCTGGCAGCAGCTACTCTGGAGCCGCCAGTGCTACATGCGCCCTGGCAGGGAAGCACCAAGAATATTTTACAGGCAGCCCCCTCCCCGAGACTGTCAAGAGGCTTTGCAGCTGCCACTGAGAGAAACCAGGGGGCCCCTCTACCACAGTCCAGATGGTCACCTCCAAGAGGGGCAGCACACTTTCATGTATCAGCCCTTTTCCGTCACTGATCTCCTGAATCGGAAACACCACACCCCTTCACACACTGAGAAGCTTCAGGCCATGACTGATCTAATACAGTCCATCATCCAACCCCATAAGCCCACCTGGACTGAGTGCCGCCTGCTCCTCCTGACTGTTTCACACTGAAGAACGCCACCAAATTACTCAGGCTGCTTTAAAATGACTGGAACAACACGCTCCTGCAGGCACAATGAATGCTCAGGCCTATACCCAGAATCAATTCCCCGAGGAAAACCCCCAATGGGACACTAATGACGGCCATGAATTTAGCATGCATGAGCGCAATCGAGAGGACCGTTTGGGTGGTATGAGGGAAGGAAACAGGAAGGCTGTGAACGTGAGCGAAAGCTCAGAGGGGCTCCAAGGCCCTGAAGAAAGCCCACGCCAGTTTCACGAGAGGCTACGTGAGGCATTCTGCCTCTACACTACCTTCAACCCAGAGGAAACCGAAAATCGGCGAATGATTAATGTGGCCTGTGTGGGTCAGGCTCAGGGAGACATCCGTCACAAGTTACAAAAATTAGAGGGCTTTGCTGGGATGAATGCTAGCCAGCTGACAGAAGTTGCGACAAAGGTTTCTGTCAAGTGGGACCAAGAGGCCCAGAGGGAAGTAGACCAGAAAATGAAGGTAGACCTGCTTGCCACTGCTCTGGCAGAGCGACACACCCAGGAAGCCACCCCGTCAGGATGAGGCCAGGGTCGAGGTCAGCAGAAGGGCCAGCATAACGGGCCACCCCGCCTGGTGATGAGATGAAGGCGAAAGCAATGCATGCACTGTTTCCGAGAAGAGCACTGGAAAAATGAATGTTCGGAGCTGGAAGATGCTCGTCCAGCTCCCCAGGGAAGAGGAAGAGGCAAGGTGGTTCAGGGACAATACCAGCCTGCACCCCAACCATATGTGGCCCCCAAGAGTAATTCTGTTGGCCTAGCTGCAAAGAAGAATCAAGCGGGAGAGTAGGGCAGACCAGGCTCCATTTTGCTAGGCCCCGGAAGCCAAATGACTGTGGGGGGCCGGCCCCCTGACCTCAGGGTAGATACTGGGGCAGAGCATTCTGTAGTAACCCAACCGGTGGGCCCCCTCTCACCAAGACAGGCCACTATTGGTGGGGCCACAGGTGGTCGAGTTCGTCACCCCTTTTTACAGCTCCGATGATGTAATCTAGGGGGCCATGAAATTGTTCATAAATTCCTATACTTTCCAGACTGTCCAGAGGCTTTAAGGGGTTGGGAGCTCTTGGGGAAGTAACAAGCCCAGATCATTTTCCACTCTGATGGCCAGGCAGCTTTAACTTTGAAAAACCCAGAGGCAAAAATTATGACTCTCACAGTTCCCCAGGGAGAAGAATGGCGACTTTGTAGTCTCACAGAGACGCCCCAACAGGAACATGAACTCCCTTTAAGGTGCCCAGGGTGTGGGCTGAGGATAATCTCCCCGGACTGGCCCATAATACACCCCCAGTAATGGAGCTAAAGCTGGGAGCTGGACCCATCTATCAAAAACAGTATTTCATCCCTCATAAGGCACAGATTGGAATTCAAGAACATCTGGAGAGACTTTTAAAATACAGGATCCTCTGGCCCTGTCAGTTGCCTTGAAATGCACTGTTACTGTCAGTTCAGAAAGAGGGGACAGATGGCTTCTGGCTGGTTCAAGACTTATGAGCAGTAAACCAAGCCACCATTACTTTCCACCCAGTTATCCCCAATCCCTATACTCTCCTGAGTTCTATCCCCACTAAGGCTGTCTTCCTTTCCTGCTTAAACCTCAAAGATGCTTTCTTTTGTATCCCATTGGCTCCTCAGAGCCAGCTGACTTTCACTTTCCAAAGGGAAAATCCTGGAAACAGCAACAGAGGCCAATTGACTTGGACTAGACTGCTACAGGGGTTCAGAAACTCCCCAACCATTTTTGGCACAGCATTCGCTTCTGACTGAAAAGCCTTCCCAGCAGACCATTATGGCTGCACACTGCTCCAATATGCGGACAGCCTGCTGCTGGCCAGGGAACACAGGAAGACTGTATGGAGGGAACACAACAGCTCCTCGCCCTCTTATGGAAGGTCGGCTACAAAGTTTCGGAGAAAAAGTCCCAAATCTGCCGAGAGAAGGTAAAATACATTAGCTTCCAATCATCCCAGGGGCAGCGTCAACTCGGCCTGGAAAGAAAGCAAGTCATCTGCTCCATTCCAGTCCTGACCACCAGACAACAGGTTCGTGAATTTCTTGGGGCCACAGGGTTTTGTAAAATTTGGATACCTAGCTTTTCAGTACTGGCAAAGCCTCTCTAGGAGGCCACAAAGGTGGAGAATGGAAGCCTATGTCATGGGAACGCGCACAACAAAAGGCCTTTGAGGAAATTAAGCAAACCCTTGTTAGCACACCCAGGCTAACATATCTAAGCCCTTTTTCCTGCATGTACGTGAGCATACTGGAATAGCACTAAGGGTCTTGACCCAAATGCTGGGGTCCTGGCACCGTCCAGTAGCATACCTCTCCAAGCAGCTTGACTCTGTTGCCCAAGGCTGGCTACCTTGCCTACAGAAACTCACTGCCACAGCCCTTCCAGTGGCAAAGGCTGACAAATTAACTATGGAACGGTCGAAATCAAGATGATGCTCTTTGACCCTAAAGGAGTCCAAGCATCAAAGGGGGGGGGAAGGAGGCAGGGATCCTTCTGAAAATGCAAGAGTAAGAAAAGTGAAAATAAGTCACTTCCTGCCTCTTTCGCGGGCTTTGACTTTGGCGGACTACATGTTTAAACTTTTGGCGGGAACCCACAGAATAGCAATCCTGTAAACCAATCAGCAAATAGGACATGTAAATGAGATAACGAAAAACCAATTGCCGGGCTCAGTGGCTCAGCCTGTAATCCCGCACTTCGGGAGGCTGAGGTGAGTGAATTGCCGGAGCCCGCGGGTTCGAGACCCACCTGTGCAACTTGGCAAGACCTCATCTCTACAATAAATCAAAAATTAGCCGGGCGTGGTAGCGTGCGCCTGTAGTTCCAGCTACTTGGAAGGCAGAGGCAGAAGGATCGCCAGAGCCCAGCAGGTCGAGGCTGCGGTGGCCGGGAGCGGCCATTGCACTCCAGTCTGGGCGACAGAGTGAGACTCCAACTCAAAAAAAAAGAAAAACCAATCAATGTATGACAAGCAGGGCTAACTGTAGCCCTGAACTATGAAGTATCCAATCAAATGTATAACATCAAAAACACTGCCTTGTAAGGGAGACAAAGGGGGGGGTTACAATGTAAAAAGGTATATAAGGCAATGCCCTGTGCTTTCAGGGCTCAGCCTTTGGATGTGAATCCGCTGAGCCCCTGCCAGCACCAATAAACACTGCTTCCTGGCAAAGAAGTGTTCGTGTCCTGCCTCTCTAAGATTGCCAAGATACGTGGAGTGCGCGGGTGGTACGGCACCTGTGGGTGAGGGTGAGGCTGCTGTCTTGTCACCATAGTTCACAGGGATCAGAGCCCCACCGCTCTGGGTCCCCAGAATACCCTTGGTCAGCCTCAGGCTAGACAGGGTAGGGTGAGCGGGCCCACCTGGGCCCCGGGGCCCCACCTTCCTCCTAACCTGGATCTTGGCCTCACCTCCGCAGGATTATTGGGGGAAGGCGGTTTCTCCGGGCCCTGAAGGTCCCAAGTCTCGCTCGTGCCCCCCCAGCCTCCAAACCCACCGGCGCCCGCAGAACTGGCCAGCCAGCGCCCCAGGCCGCCAGCTCCAGGGGCAAGAGGGAGAGAAGGCTAAACCACCGCGGCTGGCGCGGAAGGCGTGGCCATACCGTGGGCCTCGGTCTACCCCCCCGCAGGAGGGGACAGCAGCGTCCCCGGAGCGAGGCGCGCTCCGAGTCGGGGACCGCAGGTCGGCGCAGGAACCCAGGGCCCGCCGCGGCCACGCGCTCGCGTCCCCACCGTCCCTGTGTCGCCCGCGCCCCTCGCCCCGTCCCCAACCCCTTTCCCACCCTCCGTCCCGACCCAGCTTCCAGCCCGCCCATTCCCGACCCCGTCAGCTCGCTCTCCTCAACACTTTTTCCCACTCACTGCCGGCCCGGACGCGCCTCGCTCCCCTCACTCCTTAATTCCCCACTAGGACCCCTTTCCGCCAGCCCAGACGCACCAGGTCCGGGCCCCGGCCCCGCCTCCAGCCCGGCCCCGCCTCCGGCCCGGCCCCGCCTCCAGCCCGGCCCCGCCCCGCGCGCGTGACGCTCACGGTCTGCGCCGCTCGCCGACCACGGCGCGCCGTCATCAGGCTCCGCCCGCGGGGGCGTGGCTAGCGCGGCACCCGAGACCGCTGGAAAGCGGAGATGGTCCCGACCGCCGCCAGCCCCCCGGAGGTGATCCGCGCCGCGCAGAAGGACGACTACTACCTCGGCGGGCTGCGGAGCGCGGCGGGCGGCGTTCTGCACAGCCTGGCGGGTGAGGCGGGCGCTGGCCCGGGGAGGGAGCGCCTCCGCGGACTGCGCTGCAGCCCGGGCCGGCGCTCGGGCAAGGGGCGAACGCCTCGGCCAGGCCCCGGCGCTGGCCAGCAGCCCGGGCCGCTCGCCCTGCTGACCCCGGTGGGCGCAGCCGGGCCAGCAGCCCTGGCCGCTCGCCCTGCTGACCCCGGTGGGCGCAAGCCAGGCCTGCCCGCCTCCGGGCAGGAGGCGAAGGAAGCCGCTTCGCCGCGGCGCTGGCGCTGCGTCCGTCTCGAGGGCGGGGAATGGGGGGGCTTGGGGGGAGCGCGTGGGAAGAGTATGAGCCTCCCTCCGGGGTCGGGCAGGACGTGCCTGTAGCCAGCGGCGGCTATCCTGGCAGCAGGAACAGCGCCGCAGGGGCTAGAGGAGCGCCGAGGCACTCGGGAGGCAGCCAGGGCTCTGCAGGGAGGGCCGTGGATGCCCGGCGGGCGGCCGTCGGCAGGTGCGGAGCTGGACAGTGAGGTGATCGGAACTAGCTTTTATCTTTATTTTACAAGACACTTTGCGCTTACCTTGTGCCAGGCACTGTTCTCGGCGATTTGCAAATGGTAACTCCTTTAATCCTCAAACGTCCCTACAGGTAGGACTTGTCATTCTGACCCTTCTGACCAATGGGCCAGTTGAGTCTCCCGCCAGGAACTTGGAGAGCTGAGACTTGATGCTGGACGGCTGGTCTCTGGCCTGTGCCCTTAGAAACTTCCCTAGACTGTCTTTCCATGTGGCCCCCGTAGGCTCTGGAATGGTTGCCCAGGGGAATCCTGAGAGAGAGAGATGGCCACAGGCAGGAGGATCTCAGGAGTCACCCGAGTGTTACCCAGGTGTCACCCAGGCCAAGGCAGGAGGAAATGGAGATATGGAATTCCCTCCTAAGACAGGAGCAGAGGGCATGCCCTGGAGGCTGCGGAAAGAGAAGTCTTCGTGGAAGGGGCAGGACTTGATCCGGGCTTTGGCCACTTTTCGATTGTTGTCCCCAATCCTTAGAGTAACATTGTTTCTCCTTCCAGGTGCAAAGAAGTGGCTGGAGTGGAGGAAAGAGGTGGAGCTGCTCTCGGATGTTGCCTACTTTGGCCTCACCACACTTGCAGGTAGCAGCCCCTGCAGGACCTTGGGACCAAGGGTCCAAAGACACACTAGGTCCAGAGGACAGACGGAGAAGGGACTGCAGGCAGTGTGAGAGGCTCCTGCAGCAGGCCTGGGTGACGCTGCCTTCGGAAAGGAGGGAACCCTGAGCCCGAGTGGGTGGTGCTGCCCCAAGAGCCTCCCCAGAATGAGGCCTCAACCCCCAGCCTTTCATTCTCTTTGTGTCCTTGGAGATCTTGGTCCGGGACTTTCTCCAGTTGCCGTGGGGACCCATTTCTCAGTGGTGGCACAGCAGTCCAGTGCCGAGCTGGCAGGGTGCGGCGGCAGGGCCCTGGTGGAGCAGCGGAGGCCTGTGGCCAAACTTTCCTTTAGAGAAAGTTGCTGACAGGGAGGCCCTTGGCCTCACCAACTCCAGCTCAGCATCAGCAAGGGCTGCTGCCCTCCTGCTCAGTGCCAGCTCTCCTCACACAAGGAGGCCACCCAGGGTGCCTTACTGAATTGGAGAGGACACGCTGGTCGGTGGGAGACAGATGATGAATGCGAAGTGACTGCATTTTGGGGCCTCTTGGAGGTGGTAGGCTCTTCAGAGAAAGTCTCATTTGTGGGAAGAACACTTTCCAGACAAGCAGAGCAAACAGCAAGGCAAAGGCCAAGGAGGAGGCATCCCCTGGGCTGGGGTGGGGCATTGGGGAGGCACTCTGGAGGCCTCTGGCTCTCCCTTCCAGGCATCACAGGGACACGGGCAGGGGAGAGGCCAACCACTAGCCAAGACCAGACCACGGAGAGAAAGCTGGAAGCGGGGAGGCTGCGCAGATGCTGTTGCAGTCCACCAGCCACAGGGGGGTGGCGACACAGACCAGCAACAGCAGCTAGGCAGTGACTCAAATGGGGAAGAGGAGCACAGGACACTCTGGTTCTGGCCTCAGGGGAGGGAGGGCTGGCATTGCCCTCCTAAAGTAGGTGCAAGCTTTTCCAGGTAGGGCTGGAAACATGGTGTTAGCAGGGCTGAGTCTGGGTGTTTCTCTGAACCCAGGTGGTAATGTCAGGTAAGCAGCTGGCCTGGAAGGTAGACAGCCATGAGAATGGATCTGGTTGTAGGCAGGGCAAGCAGAGGAAGGAGTGGCTGGGGAGACAGTGGGGACGTGTGCAGTCTACCTGGGAGGAGCCAGAGGGCAACAAGGGCCAGCCAAGGTCCAGAACCGAGGACAACCGAGTAGCCATCCATGTCACCTCCTGCCTGAGGTCTCAGTGAGACCATGGTGGGCCTGGTGAGGGGAGACGTGTCGGCCCCACCAGGGTGAAGGAGTGCCTGACAGGGGTGGATTCGAGGGCAACGTGATGGGACTGTGGACAGGAGCCAACCAGAGCCGAGCTCGGTGCAGAGGCTGGCCCAGGGAGGGGGATGGCAGGGGCACCGGGAGGCATCCCTGCGGCAGGCACTCACAAGTTCGTGTGCCTGTCCCATCCCCAGGCTACCAGACCCTCGGGGAAGAGTACGTCGGTATTGTCCAGGTGGACCCATCCCAGAGGCATGTGCCAAGCACACTGCGCCGTGCCATGCTGGTGGCCCTGCATGCTGCCCTACCCTACCTTCTGGACAGGGCACTGCTGCCCCTGGAGCAGGAGCTGCAGGTGGACCCCGACAGTGGGCGGCCCTTGCAGGGGAGCCTGGGGCCCAGCGGGCGTGGCCGGTCGTGGGCGCGGCGCTGGGTGCATCACCATGCGGCCACCCTGACGGAGCAGCAGAAGAGGGCATTCTTGCGGGCAGCCTTCATCCTCAGACAGGGCCTGGCTTGCCTCCAGCGGCTGCATGTGGCCTGGTTTTACATCCATGGTGTCTTCTACCACCTGGCCAAACGACTTACAAGCATCACCTACGTGAGTAGCGGGCGCCAAGGGCGCAGCCACCCAGCCCTCAGTACCCTCCCCCAGCTCGGCATGTGTGGAGCTGCCTCCTAGCCCTAGAACCAACACAGGGCGGCTGCAGGGCAGCTCCCAGCACTGCCACAGCCTGGGCCCTGCCTGTCCCGCTGACCACGGCCCTCAGGCTTGCCTCATGGCAGGACCCTGTGCACAGGCCTGTGGCCGCCTGGTTGGCTGCCTTGCGTCCGGGGAGCGCGGGCTCCGCCCAGCTCCTGAGCCCCCTGCTGCTACTTTCCAGCTGCCCTGACAAAGGGCAGGGCCTGGGTCTTGGTCTGCGGCTATTTCTAGCCGTGTCCACCTCCCCAGTGGCTTCTCAGCCTGGTCCCCACCGGCTTCCCCACAGAATCTCCAGCCTGTCCCTGCCTGGCCACCATGTCAGGTCTTCCTGCCTTTGCCCTCCCTGCTGTGGGTGCTTCTTCTGGCCAGCTCTCAGCTGACACCTGTCCTTCCAGATTCAGGGACAAGAGCCACCCTCAGTCCTGCCACCATGTGGCTGGCCGCCAACCTCATCCCCCCACGGGAGCGTCAGGGCTGCTAGAGCTCCATTCAGAGCAGTCCCAGGTCCCCTCCTGCCTCCAGTGCCACTCTGGGCCTTCACCCCCACTCGTCAGTGACCCGCCCACACACACCCAGGACAGATCACCGTGACCTAAAGCCTACAGCCAGCTCCTAGTTCTCAACCTACTCACACTCCAGCGGGTGTTGGGGTGGCTCCTATCGCCCTGAGGTCAGGGCTGAGCTGTGCTGTTGTCGCAGAGAGGCCTGGAACGGGGCCCAAGCCAGACGGCAGGCTCTCTCCGCCCGACACCAGGCTGGCGGTGTGACCCACCATCGCTGTGTGCAGGTCCCAGCCCCAGCTGAGACCTGCAAGCTGTCTCCATCCACCCTGTTGTCCCTTCAGCAGTTCCCTGCCACCATCAGCTCAGGCTGCTTTGCTGGTTCCTTTTCTCACTGGGAGGTGGTCCCAGACAGCCCTTGGTCCATCCAGCCTCATGACCCCAGCACCTGTGGCTCAGCCTCTAGCTCACGCCCCCCTCCTCCTCCTCAGCCCAGAGCCCCACAGAACTCTCCCGTGCCCATGCCCCTGGGGTGGTCTTTTTTGCCAGGCACTCCCAGTGAGTGCAGGGAGAGGCCTGGCGCCATGGTGTTCAGCGCTGTGTGCTGACTGAGAGAGAGTGTGGCCGTCCCGGCAGACGCTGAGGCCACATCCTCTCAGGGCCCCCATCTACCTCGACAGCTCCGCGTCCGCCACCTGCCGGGAGACGACCCACGGGCCCGCACAAGCTACAGGTTGCTGGGGCTGGTGTCCCTGCTGCACTTGGCGCTCTCCGTCGGGCTGCAGCTCTATGGCTTCCGGCAGCGCCAGCGGGTCAAGAAGGAGTGGAGGCTGCACCGCAACCTGTCTCACCGCAGGTGGGTACCGCGAGTGGGGCATCCTCAGCAGGTGGGGACTGCTGGCGCTCACCCCGATTCTGCGCCCCTTCCCCAGGGGCTCCCTGGAGGAACGCGCCATCTCCAGGAACCCACTGTGCACCCTGTGCCTGGAGGAGCGCCGCCACCCTACGGCCACACCCTGTGGCCACCTGTTCTGCTGGGAGTGCATCACCGCGTGGTGCGGCACCAAGGTGGGTGCCAGAGGGCCCTTGGCTGCCGCCAGACCCAAGCCTGCTCTGAAACCTCCCTTCCAGTGGGAGTGGAGCAGGTTTCTTTCACAGCTCCCAGGGAGTCAGGGGTAAAGCGAAGCCAGGGAGTAGGCACATCCAGGCCACGCCTGCCTGCATGCCTGTGTCCTTACTGCTCAGGCCTTGCTGTCCTAATGCCCACACCTCCATTTCCAGCAGGAGGTGCCTGCATTGCCTCCCTGAACAGCTTGGCCCCAGGTGGAGATGCCACAAGGTGTGCAGCTCACCTTCCAGGAGCCAGGCTGCCTGGGGCCACCTTGCAGGTGTTGCGCATACCAGCAGCAGGGAGTCTACATGCAGCCAGCTAGGCTGGTCCTTGGCCATATTGGTTTACAAAACAGGGCCAGGGACACAGCATTCATCCCCAGAAACCCTCCCAGACACTCGGCAGCCAGTGTGTGTGGAGCTTGGAGCCCAGTGTCCTTTCCCCACACGTGCAAGGTGTCAGGCAAAGCCTGTGTCCAAGGCAGTCCCAGCATACCTCCATTAAGTGGCCTGAGGGAACCTCAAAGGGCAGGGCCAGCATGCCCACCTGGCAGCCCTGAGGTGTCCATCAAGCCTCAAGGCCTCAGCTCTGAAGCTCCTGCTGGAATGGGCCACCAGCTGTGCTGGATGCAGGCGGGGCTTGGCTACCAGGAGGGCCTGCTGTGCTGGCCTCATCCTGATTGCCCGGCCTCGAACAGCTGGCAGAGGCCCCAATGCAGGGACACCTAGTATTTATAGGCACTGCTGCCCCTCACCTGGCTCCACTGTGCGTCCCCACTGGGACTCAGTCCTTCTGGAGGAAGGCTGGCTTTTTCTTGCTTGTGAGTTGGAGAACTAGGTATTCACACCCGTGTTATGGATCCAGGTACCAGGGCCAGAGATACCAGTGGGGCCATTGCCCAGTGGGGCTGTTGACCTCTCCCCTCCACAGACGGAGTGTCCCCTCTGCCGGGAGAGGTTTCGTCCCCAGAAGCTCGTCTACCTTCGCCACTACCGTTGACCTGACGCCCAGATGGGGCCCGAGTGGATGGAAGGACCCGAGTCAGAATGTTGAGAAAAAAGTATCAAGATTTACTTGCACAGAAACTATACAGTTCTTGTATGCTCTGGTTTTTGTCACATGAGGTACTACACCGACCACCAGGGGAGGACAGGAACCCACTGCCTGAGGCTCAGGCCAAGGCCCGGATGGGAGAATGTCTAGCCCTGCCTGGTGCAGTGGTCTCTGGTGAAGCCCACTTATTTGGACAAGGCTTCAGGTTGCTCCCCCAGACTACACAGCTGAAAACTAACTTCCGAAGTAGGCCAAAAGGAAATGTATTCGCTTGTGAAAAAATGACTCTGACACTGGTGGGTATTAAGGCAGTGGACTGCGTGCATGCTGCATCGGGGGCGGCACAGGGATATACGGCTGCTTCAGCCAGGTGGTTAGAGGCAGCCCCATAGCTGCCCGCAGGGAGGCAGAGGCCCCTGCAGGAGGTCGGGGCAGAGTGAGTCCCCCAGGACTTGACGGCAAGACCACACGGGAGTACAGACCAAGGTTGGCATTGCTACCTGAAGTGTTCGGCACGTACCATTTAATACACATTGAGTTTGCTTCCAGTTTTACAAGGTGGAAATCTGTGTCCTAGCCTCAATACAAACTTAGAGAGGCTTCTGCTGGGGGGGTGCAACTTGAGCAAGAGGTTTTCCGTTTTCCTAACACCTAGCCCATAAATGCTCTTGGGAGCCCAATCCTCCACAGGGAGGCCAGGGTAGGCAGGCTTACACGGAGCTACTCCGTGTCCAGCCCACTTCCAGCCTGTGCTTACTACTTCAAGAGACAGAATTCACTGTAGGCATTCCACAGAAATACTGGCACATTCATAATGCAAGAGTGAGCTGAGATTTCATAAAACCAGTGTAAAATGCCCCGCCTGGCCCTCTGGGCACCAGCTGCCAGCAGAGACCTGCTGCAAACCATGACATGTCAGCCTGGGAGTGGAGAGTCCTCTCCTGTGACATATCTGCCTAAGAGTGGACAGGCCTCTGCGGTCCTGGGTCGGTCAAGGTCAGCTTGCCAGAGATGGGGGCTGTGATCCCTTAGACTGGGAGCAGCACCAGGAGGTACTGGGGCCGCGGCAGGTGCCTCCATGGTTCACACACACAGAGCAAAGTCCTACAGGAGAGCCAAGCTCAGCTCTCTACGGCCCCATCAGTGCCCAATCCTTCTGTCCACACTGCTCTGACCAAGCACACATGGTTTCCTATCATATCTCATCTGAGGGAAACAGTATAAAAGATGAAAAACAAGCTGGGCTCGGTGGCTCAGCCTGTAATCCCGCGCTTTGGGAGCCCATGGGTTCGTGACCCGCCTGGGCAACTTGGTGAGACCTCATCTCTACAATAAATAAATTAGCCGGGCGTGGTAGTGAGCGCCTGTAGTTACAGCTACTTGGAAGGCTGAGGCGGAAGGACCGCCAGAGCCCAGCTGGTCGAGGCTACGGTGGCCGGGAGCATGCCACTGCACTCCAGTCTGGGAGAGTGAGACTCCAACTCAAAAAAAAAAGAAAAATGAAAAACAAAAACATCCAGAGTTTGAGAACCCCAAGTGTGTCAGACTGGTGACAAGAGTATCAGTTTGGATCGCCATGGGCTATGCTGGACCAGGTATACAAAGGGCATCAACACGGCCTCACAAGGAGTCTGTACGTAGGCAAACACTGGCAAAGGAAAATCCAGATATGAACACAATCAGTATCTAGATCACAAGATGGATGGGAACACTGCCCGGTGGAGGGGCTGGACACCCAGGGGCTGGGAGAAGGGACATTCCATGCGCTTCAGCCTCCTGCATGCAACCACAGTGTGTTCTGCTGTTAGCAAAAACTGTTCACCTTTCAGGGGGCCAAGAGACGGCCGGGTACATGTGTTCCAGATACAGACTACATGGGAAAGGGGTCACTGTTTAATAAAGGTGGGATTTAAAAAATCACTTAGAAAAATGTTTATGAGTATTTTATCACATCGAAAAAGCCGACAGGCAGGTGTGTTCCATGTGCTGCACTCTTGCAAAGAAGTTGAGAGTGAAGCCACGCATGGCCGGCTCTTCCCAGCCCCACTTCCCTAGGGGCCAGCGCAGAACAGACTTCGTCAAAACAAGGCAGAGTTCACATATCAAAGAAATGTGTCAAAATAATCTCAAACAATTAAAATATAATATATATTTATAATTCCAGGCCCTCCAAAGCAATCATGGTAGTTAAGAACAAAGTTTTGAGTCATCAGAATAGAGGCCAACCGGAAACATCTCGAGAGAGATGAAGTCAGGAAACTGGCATTGGAACCCATTACTTGAAAGCCACCTTTCAGCTTTAAGTCCTCTCAAACCGGGAGTCAAGCCGGCATCGGCCCGGGGGCCTGGAGTGGTCATGACGGGGGGCAGGCAGCCCGGCGGAGAGCAGCCGAGTCTTCCCTTGAAGGTCTTGCGTGTCGGCCCACCAGCCACCCGCCCTGGCTCCCGCGGGCCTCTGCCTGCCTGGCCTCCCGCCTGCAGTCGACAGACTCCATCCGTGTGACACACTCGAAGGTCACAAGAGAGCAATCCATGTGATTCGGTTTAAATGCCAGTTTCTTCAAGAACCTGATATTTCAGTTACAAATCACTGAAGCTCCTTTTTAAAAAGAAAATTAAACTCCCTTGTAATCAACTACTTTATGTGAAGAAAAAAGGCATTGTTACAATGGCTCAAAACCGTCTTGCAGTGCGGGCAGCCAGTCCGGTTCCTAGCTGGCGAACGTCTTGCCTGCATCCTCCTTGCCCTTGTACCGCCGCTTGCCATGCGTGAACGGGATGTACCGGTACTTGATCATGTGCTGGGGACAGACGGACTCGTTACCTCCGGCACCTTCCCTCCTACACCTCCCCGGTTCCCAGCAGCCAGGCCCCCCAGTGTCGCCAAGCCTCAGACAAAGCAAGCAGGGTTCCAAGCACCTGCTTCTAGGCCCTGCCAACACCACAGATGCTCCCATGGCCAAGGCCTGACGCCCGAAACCTCAGACCCGGAACCTGTTTCATGAGTCTCCATGCAGCAGGGGCCCCGGCAACACCACAGGCACAGCCTGCGGTTCAATAACCCCATGCAATACCCCTTCCTCAGGCAAGCTAGTGCCCCGCTAAGGAGCTGCTGAGACACCAACCCCAGACAGACCCACCACCCCCCAGGGAGCTTCTAGAACCTGTTGGCTCCACGGCTGACTCCATGTTCACGGGCCATGGTGAGAGACGGAGCAGCGACCTTGTTCCACGCGAGGAGGCATCCCCAGCTGCTCCACTCTCCCACCAGGCAGACCCAAGCCCCGGCCCCGCCGCCCCTGAGCACCATCCGTCCTCCTGAGGGCTATCCAGACCAGGTTAAGGCCACGTCTACCTTGATCTGCCTCTTCATGGTGATGCAGAAGAGCATGATGAAGTACATGACCAGGATGGGCCAGAAAACCGGGACGTTGAACGCGTCGAAGAAGGTGCAGACCATGGCCACCAGGATGCCCTTGGTGGCCGCATGCCTTCAAATGGGGAGACAGGGCTAGCTCCAGGCGTGCGGGAGCACCACAGGAGGGCCCCCCCGGGAGGCACCAGCAGCCATCCGCACACATGTACGTGCACCACACCAGCTGCACACCATCCTCAGCCCTCAAAAGCTGATGGGTTCCTAACACCACACAGGCTGCCTGGCAGCAGCGCTGGGGCGGTGGTGTGGGGGCCCCTACTAGTCACCGTGGTGCAGCTCGCTCCCCCCTCAGCCTCAAACCGGGCTCTGCGCTCCCTCCTCAACCCCCTCACACCCCTCCCACAGAACCCAAACTCTGGGGTTCCAGGGCCTCATAACTCACTCTCACTGCACAGGGGCTGGTGGAGGCTGCCACAAGGGGCTCCCGGGGGACTCGGCTGTTCTTCAGTTTACTGACCCAACCGAGACTCTGGCTTTCCTGCCTAGTGCCTTCCGGCAGGACATGAGACCCAACAAAAGAAGGAGGCACACAGCCCTGGCCTTTCAGCTGTGCCCACCCGCCAGTCCACCCGCTACACTCACCCTGGCTCCCACCACCAGAAGGAGGGAGGAGGAGCCTCCCCACACAGGCCCAACCTACACAGACACCAGCAATGCTGCTCAGGGCCCTCAGGAAAAGCTCAGGAAGAAAGCTGGTACCGTCCACCAGCCAGGGGAGGCCACAGGTCTGGAGAGGGAAGGAGGCACAGAGGGAGGTCCACAGCAGGCTGGCCTCCTGAGGTCCAAGTCAGCAGAGAGCTGGCACCCTCCATCCTAGAATCAGCCTCCTTTCTGCTAGCCTCCACAGCACAGGTGCCAATTCGAAACTAAGAGAAAGCCTCAGGTGGCGAGTGGCTCCCCAGAGAGTCCCTGCGATCGGCACTTTCAGAGTGGCTGTCCCGGACAGTACAACAGAAGTCTCCTTTAAGAAGCCAGAGTTGCTAACTACAACAGATTTGGTCTGCTCTCAGTCTCAGCAGCACACTGGGCACAAGCATCCTTCCCAAACAACTTCAGGGGTTAGCTCACCAAAATTTAAATTCCGGAAGCCTTCGGATGAAGGGACGGAACTCCTCGTTCTGTTTAGTTGGCAATGAGGGCCCGTCGTCTGAAAAGCAGAGGACCCAGAAGTGAGACAAGTGTCCCTTTCACTCATGTCATCATACATATCAGCTTTGCCTTAAAAGCCTTTGAGTTAGGAGGCCTTGTGTGGAAAGACAGATTTTTTTTTTCAGTTGGGGGTCTCACTCTGTCATCCAGGCTGGAGTACAGTGGCACAATCATGGCTACCGCAAGCCTCGACCTCCTGGGTTCAGGTGATTCACCCACCTTGGCCTCCCGAGTAGCAGGGACTAAAAGCATGTACTACCACACCCGGCCAATTTTTTTTTATTTTTTGTAGAGACAAGGTTTCACTATGTTGCCCAAGCTGGTCTCAAATGCCTAGGCTCAAGCCTCAGCCTCCCAAAGGGCTAGGATTGTAGGTATGAGCCACCATGCCTGGCCTGGATTTATTCATTTAACCAAAGATAAAATGGGAGTCTGTGGTCAATTTACAAATCAATTCAATGCTTTAGAAGATTCTATTAGAATTTTTTCATAAAAAGGCTTCTATACATTTTAAATGCATTAAAAATTCAACTGTGCACAAATTTTCAGGTACGTATCAATTGCTGCACAGAAGCACACAGAGAAAACAGGACAAAGTCACCGCTACAAGAACAAGTCATAGAAACGCAGGTAGGGTGGCATACACACACCCACTGTGACCCAGGCGCCCAGCCCTCCTGCCCCGCCTCTATTCTACCCGTTCCAGGTGGAGAAACGGAGACCCCCAAAAAAGGGTCTCTTCGTTGTCTTCTCGTCTCCCCCAATAGCATCATTAAATGAGAGGGGTTGTTTCCTTTGATATTTCCATTAAATATTCCACAGAGGAAAACCACAGGCTTCTGGTCACACAACTTGAAAAGAGTCTCAAGAAAACACCCGGCACTCAGAAAACTTGTTTCTCCCATAACAAGGCAGGTTCCCTGGGCAGACAGCTGCGGCTGGGTTTTTCCAGCAGTGGCAACAGATATGCCGGGAATGCATGGTCATTTGTCCCTCCCAGGACTGGCCAGTTAGGCGTGACTCGGGCCCCCACCCAGCCCAGATATGGCCCAAGATGGTGTGGGCCACTCCAGAAAGGCACACAATCACACCAGGAGCCAGAGAAAGACCCCCAAGCCTGGCTGCACGCCAGTAGTCAGGGTCCCCTGGTCGCAAGTCATGGAGAGCTGCCTTCGGCCACGGGAGCAAGAGACCTAACAAGCGCAAACTCAGGGCTTCTGAGGCAGGCTGGTTGTCGGGGAGGTGAGGACCGCCAGGCAGGCTCTGGGGTGGGACTGTGAGGCTCAGAGCCCTGCCCCGTGACCCTGGGCAAGTCACATAACCCCATGTGCCTCCGTTTCCTCATCTGCAAAATGGGTGACAGAACAAATACCCACTTCCTGGCTATGCAGGGGGTTTAAGGAGTTGCTCTACAAACAAAAACATCCAGATCACCTGACGTTTCCAGGGTCCCTAGACACCCAGAGAACAGTCTTGCTGTTTCTAGAGAGAGAATGCGGACCAGGTCCATCAGCATGGAGAGCCACACCCTGCCCAACACACAGCCAGGTGGCACCGCGACCCTACCTGAGTCTTCCATCAGGGAAGGATCCACTTTGGGAGAAAGAAAAGCTATGAAAAGATTGAGGTGGTAGATCCCCAAGGCGTAGGTCACGATGTACCAGCCCTAGAAGAGAAGAAATACAGTGGGCGCAAGTGCCAGCCCCGCCAGCCCGAAGCAGCCCTGGGCTGCGCCCTCCGATGGACCCTCACTTGGTTTTAACTGTTCCTAAACTCACACATTTACTCACAGCAAGGAGGTTACCATTAAGGGACAAGGAAGTACAGTGAACTCCCATGCTGAACGTCACTTTGTGGATCTCAATACTAAAGGGGACACTCCAGGGCCCAGGGGGCAGACTTCACCAAGGGCCTGGTTAGATGCCCATCACCCCGAAGCCACTGGCTCCTGATGGGAGAGCAGCAAAGGAGGCTTTTGGCAGAACACAACCTGAGGGGCACTGTGGAGCTGGGTGTGGCCTGGCCCCCAGGCAGTGCTGGCGCATACCAGCACAGAACCTGGTGGCGGCGAACAGACCCCCTGAGATGCAAGGCGGGACTGTCCACTGTGACTGCAGGCATGTGGCTGGTGCTTCCCTGGCAGACAGTCCAGCCACCAGAAACACTTGGCCAGGAATGATACATCTTTGAAAAAATCCAGAACCAGGAATCAATAATGAGGCTTTGGAAAATGTTTTTAAGCCAAGCCTTCCTCAAGAGACGCAATGAAGTGGGGGAACACTGGCAAAGTGCCTGCATGCCACACATTCACCAGCAGGTCATTCATTCTCAAAGTCAAGTTTATCCCATGAGAAACCAGAACTGTACAATCAATTTTAAAAGCCCTAGCTATTTCATGCAAACAAGATGAATTCTTTCTGCCTATACATTTTTTATAGCAGACAACTGAGCATGAGTGTGAAGGCTGACTCGCTGTGGGGGCGCCTGCATGCTGCAGGGTCAGCCCAAGGAACATGGCCAAGCCTGCCTCTACACTGTGCTCCCACTCCTGACTGGATCCCTAAGTCAAGGTTTCTAGGCCATTCTTTCCACTTGAGCATGGACCAAGTTCCAATTTTTGAAACTCTAAAACCGATTCAAGTTCACATTAATCTCAGACATCCTGCACAGATCGAGTCCTATGACATCAAGTGGAGAACATCCCCGCCACCCCCACAGCTAAATCAGTGTTGGGTTTACTCACTGGAATAAACCCATGAACACTCACAACAAAGCACATGCTCTGAGCTGAGCATAAGAGAACTTTACACAGTAAATAAATGTGTCAACCTATGGCCCGACATGCCCCTATGTCCTGCAAAGTGCCAGGAAGGAAGGGGGTGCCTTAACAAGGAAATGCCTTTCATGCCTCGGGGCTCTTCAGTTGCCCTCCTCGGGACACAGGAGACATCAGATGACCTCCTCAGGATCTACAAGGATTCATATCTTACAGGATTGCTCCCAGAAGCCACATGGTCATGAGGAAGTGATCAAGAGCCAAAGGTGAAGTCCAAGGCGTCCCCTGACCTGGCAGTGCTCGCAACACTCCACAGAAGCTTGAATGTGCCCCCAGGGCGGAGCCCGCCTCCACGCACACCTCAGCCTGCACTGTCCTCAACGCTCTCCTCGACCACACACCAGAAGAGGCTCAGTAAGGCTTCTGGATGCCAAATCACCCCAACCTCTAAAGCAAGTCTCTTCACCAGAGGAATAACGAAACCGCAAAACGTCATCTTGTCCTGTCAGGAGGCAGGGTCACAGGGCACCAGAGGACCTACATTCAGACAGGATGCTGAAAGGGTGGGGCTCGGGTTGGGGCCCAGACTATCCTGGGCACACAAAACCCTTGCCAGGGGACGTGACAGGCAGAGATTTTTCTCACACGCAATGCTTGACTGAGAAGTGATTATTGGAGGCCGTTTCCTTCCAGATACACCTGACAAAGTCAACCGACACACCCAGAGGCCACATGCAGAGATGAGTCCCCCTGTCAGCATGCACCCACCTGCAGCAGGTAGACTCTGATCATGTAGACGAAGCTGAGGCCCAGCGTCACAACCCATCGCACGGCTGTGTAAGGTGTAGACTTGTCTAGCCAGGACTGATAAACCTAGAGGACAAGAGCCAAAAGCATGAGGCAGGCCCGTGGGCTCCCCAGTGATCCCTGTCTCATGCAGTCCCTCCCGCACTGGCTAGCTTTGGACGTTAGAAAGAGCTAAGCCCAACACGAATGACAACAGCCAGAGATCACACTCGTGTCAGCACAAAGTAGTGACTACAATTAACCCTGAGCTTTTCTGCAGTAATTCCTGAAACTGGCTCATCTCTTATGCAAAACTATGACGAGACAGTCTCTCACAGAGGATGGTACAATGACACTGATCCAAAGGATCATTAAGAGGGAGACTGCAAGCACCCCAAAGGCCCTCAGCGCCATGCCCTGTCCCAGGCCAGATCTCCCCTCTGCGGCAGCCACCTGACGGCCTGGCCGCTCTGTCCATGAAGGTCAGTGGTGCAGCCTGGCCCAGGTCAAGCACCAAGACAGCTGTGGATGCTACTGTGGGAACCCTTGGCTTTCCACTTGTCTTTTACATACATACATATGTATGTTTGTTTTGAAATTTCATTTTTAAATTTTAATTATGAGTAACTTCACACATTCACAAAAGTAACAAGGACACACATACGCACATAGAACCACCACCCAACTACAATCACTGTCAATAGTTTTTCATGGTGAGTGGATTGCCTGAGGCTGCGGGTTCAAGACCCGCCTGGGCGGCGAGACCTCATCTCTACAATAAATAAAAAAATCAGCCAGGCATGGTAGCGCATGCCTGTAATTCCGGCTACTTGGAAGGCTGAGGCGGAAGGATCGCCGGAGCCCAGCAGGTTGAGGCTGCAGTGGCCGGGAGCAGCCACTGCACTCTAGTCTGGGCGACAGAGTGAGACTCCAACTCAAAAAAAAGAAAAAAGTTTATCATATGCTGTTTCTTTTTTGAAAGCAGGATTTACTGAGGACAGAAAAACTCCCGCAGTCGGAGGCAACCTGAGGGGGTTGCCCCATATGCTGTTTCTTAATTAAAAAGTCAGTGAAGTTTTAACTGGGCCCAAACTTCAGCACCCGCAAGTGTTCACTGAGCCAGGCTTCTCCCCAGGCTGAAGCCCAAACATGTGGACAGCGAGGCCCATCACCTGCTGGACTACCCTGGAAGCCCACCAGGCCAGCACTACAGCCTTTCAGTGTCCAGGCGGGGGGCAGGAATGGGTGGCAGGTGAGGGAATGACCTGAGCAGAGCAGTGACCACAGCCATGTTCACCCACCTGGGAGCCAAGACCAGCTTTGATGATTTCAAAAGTTATTAAAAAGAAAACGAAGCAAACAGAAACCATATGAGGGACAGAGACCAACTGGACCTGAGCCTGCAACCTGCACCGCAGAGGACATGTCCTGGGGCTCCCATACCGTGGCCAGCGCACCCCGGGCAGACAGGAGCCAGCAGCTTGCTCCAGTGCTAACTCCCATCTTCTCCCAAGAGAAGCACCCACCTGTCCGAGCCTCGTGAAGAACCTGTACACCACTGAAGGCTTCCCGTGGATAGAGTCTCCCACGCTGTCCCCTTCGGACATTCTGCAACTGTGGGAGAAACACGCACACTTAATTCGAAGCACATGCAAGACATGCACCTCCTGTCACCAAGGCTGCCAAGCAGGCTTCTTCAGTGTTCAGTATTTCAGCCACACCATTTCTGGGTGTTTCTAGCACAAACCATTCAGATACAAGCGGGCAACAGGCTTTGATGGAGGCAGGATGCACCCGGTACGTGTGCTGGCAGCCCTGGGGCCTTCTCTCCCACTGCCAGGCAGCGCCACCCACCCACCGACCAAGGGAGCTGCCCGTGCTGGCCACCGAGTCCTCTGGCTGGTCCACTGCATGTGGCCCTGCACTCTCACCTCCCACAACCCCTGGGGACCCCCCGAGCACCCCTGCCCTGGGTCCCTCATCTGGCAGGAAAAGGAACTGTCCTGTCCTCTCAGGGTAGGTCCTGTGCTGAGCAGGACAGCACCCACAGCTCTCAGCTTGTGCACCTGTCCATGTCCCCATTTCCTGTCTGGCAATGGCGGTAATCATATCTGCTCCTATTTCAACATGCTGTGTGCGCCCACGAGGACTTCACCTGAGAACCCAGGAGCCAGAGGTCACATACACCATCCCACGAAACTCCCAGGAGGCCAAGTGAAGGGACCGCATTCCCGTTTCAGAAAGGAGGAACCCGGCAAGGAGCGGAAGCTGCGTGTCCAAGGTCACAGCACTGCCCGAGCAGGCCAGGGCCCAGCCTGAGCCCTGGCTCCAAAGCACCGCTGAGTAGCCAGCCTTCTGGCTGTCACGCCACTCCACAGGTGAGCGGCCCGCTGGTCCTGCACCGAGTGCGACAGTGGGGCTCACCAGCACCCACACACGTCACCAGGCCTTCCCAGATGCCGGCAGCTACCATGGCAGGTGAAGAGAAGCTGCCTCCGTGCCAAGTCTGGTTTCAAGGCCCGCCTGCACTGAGCGGCTGTGAGACCTTCGGCAAACTCTCTGACACACAGCGGCCTCGGCTTCCTCGCCTGTCAAACGAGGCTCCATTAACCACCACACACTGAGGCAAAGACATCATTCCTCAGCAACCCTTGAGGGTGGCCTTATTGTTCCCACCTACAGATGAGAAAACTGAGGCTCGCAAGGCTAAAGGGTTGCCCCAGCCGATATGCCTGTCCACAGTGGGGCGGGAGCCAGACCCAACCCCTCTGAACGAGCTTAGAAAGTTCTCCTTCTGAAGGGGAAGTCGGCGGGCTATGTGCTGTGATCCTGGGTCTCATCCCCCGCAAAATGTGGCCAGGGCAGTTACCTGAGCCAGGCCACTAGGTCACATCCCCAAGCGGGTGCCGAAGAGCTAGGTGTGACCCTGAGATTCCTTCCCTGGACCCACTGAGCAGATGCCAGCCGCGCTTCAGCACATGCAGAGAAATGCCCCTCGGTCTCAGGAGCCGGGACCCAGAATCACGACTCAACCCAAGGTCCTCATCCCCTCTAGGCGGTCCTCTCCATCCCCCTGGGGGAATCCCCATCCAAAGGCTATGTCAGAACCTGGAACAGCCACCTGTGGCCGCTGCCGGTGGCACAGGCTACCTCCGGGGTTCTTCCTCCCACAGTGCCCAAAGATTGGTTTACTCTGACCAAGGTGTCACCATCAAGACATCTTTACTTGAACGGAGGTGGTAAGAGTAACATTAGAAAGGCACCCGGCTGTCCCAATAAAGCACATCTCTAAGCAGAGCTGACTCCAGAACTGCTCGCACCTCAACTGAGTGTGCAGGAAACTTCCCAAGAACACACGAGCCCACTCTGTCCATCCAACACTCATGCCATGCACATTAGAACACGGCTCCACACTGCCATTCAACTCACCACCAATCACGACATGACACAGGCAGCATGGCATGATTAAGAACATGAACCTTGGACTCAAGCTGCCTTTCAGGTTCCAGTTCTGGCACTGTCTAGGACAGGCTATTTTAGAAAGCCCCAGGATGCAAACTGAGAAATGAGAAAACGGCACCTTTTCCTGCCTTCCCCACGGGTTCTTCTGCGAGTTAGTGGCCAGTCTCAGAGCCTCAGCGCCTGGCACGGAGAAAGCGAGCGGCCCTTCAAACACGTCAGACTTGTTCCTGGATTAGGGCGGCCCGCACCAGCTGTTCTTCCTGCCAGTCTCTTCCCTCTGCCAAAGGCCACCTCTTCAGAGCAGCCCTCCACGACTGGTCGCTGAACACGAGCCCCTTCTGCCGTGTACCCTGCGCTTACTCTAAGGGACAGTTGTATTTGACAACTGGTGGCTAACTTCCCCAGGACCTCCTACCGGGATAGACTCCTTGAGGGAGCCTTGTCGGGCGTACACCGCAGGCTGCCACCAGTGATCTGCTGAGGGAGATGGCCCAGAGAAAACACAGCAAGAAGCGAGGTCAACCAAGCAGAGACCGCGAGCACCACGCCAGAAGCCCAGGCAGAACTCGACAGGTGCCGCCTTTTCTCCTAAGACAGGAAGCCCAGGAAAGACGACGCCGCCCGCCCCGCACGTGGGGTCGGGAGTCTGGCTCCTGCCGCCTCTCCCTTCGACCGATCTCAGTTCCTTCCGGACAAGGAAAGACCCTGAGTTCCGCGGTCCTGCTCCACGCCAGCACTGTTCGCTCCCGAAGGGCCTTCTAGGCCCATTTCTCCCAGGCGGCAGTCCAGCCGGGTCCTCCCTCCTCGGGGCTGACCAGCTGCGCTCTCACTGGCCCCTGCAGCCATCCACCCAGCTACGAATACGACGCCTGCAGGACCGACAGCCAGCCCTCACGCCAAGGGGAAAGTCCGCTGCAGGCGCCCAGGATGTAAGCCGCCCCGGCGGGCACCCCGGGCGAGCACACGCCGCCCGTCCTGGCGGGAGCGCCCAGCCGCGCTCCGGCCGGTTCCGCCAGCGCCCCTCCAGCGCTCGCAGCACGGTCCCCGGGGTCGAAGCCGAGTCCGCAGACGAGACCGAGGACGGGGCGCCGCGCGGGGAGCAGGAGAACGTCCCGCCCAGGCCCAGATGCTCTCGGCCGTGAGGCGGCGACGCCCCCAGCCCGGCCTCAGCCCCTCAGGGCGGCGGGCCGGGCCACGGTCCCCGCGGCCACCGGTCCCCGACGGCCCTGCCAGGCCGGGCCTTCGGCCCCGCCCGCCCGCCTGCCGCGGCCTTGACAGCCCGGAAGGAGGCGGGGGCAGCGCCCGGCCGTGCCCGCGCCACACAGCCCGCCCCCGGCACCTCGCAGCTCCGCGGCGGCCGAGCCGCGGTCTCCCTCACGGCCGCAGGAAGGAGAACGGCGGGCAGGGGCGGCCGCCGCGCTTCGCTCGGGCTCGGGAAGCTGCAGCGAGCACTTCCGCTCCGTCCTCCGCGGCACCGCCTCCGGGCCTCCAAGATGGCCGCGGGGGCGGGGCCGAGCGCTCCAACCATTTCCGCCTCCGGTGCGGACGCCGAGGCGGTTGGCGGGGTGGCACAGGCGGCGGAAAAGGCGGGAGCGGCAGAAGGGCCGGAAGCTCGCTCGGCGCGCAGGCGCACTTGCGTCCTCTGGCTCCGGGCCCGGCCTACTCCTCTCCAGAGATTGCTACCGCCAGAGACCAGGCCCTGTGGCCACGCCCCCTTGCGACCAGAGGCTAATGGGCGAGGACTTCGCTGATTGCTAAGGGAACCCCCTGGCGGCAAGATGGCGGTGCCCGACGGGGGACGCCAGCGCTCCCGCGGACCGCACCGGGACCCTCCGGGGCAGCCGCCCTGGGACGGTAACGCCTGCAGGCGGACCTGGGCGCCGCTCGGGCTCCCCTCGCTACTCCCCTGGCCCCAAACGTTCACTCTGGGAAGCGGAGGTCTAGAGCGCCCGCGTCCCCGCCAGGCCCGTCCCGCCGTCCCTCCGGGCTGGAATGAGGCTGCGGCCTCCGCCTCCCGCAGCGGGCCCCGGACGCCGGCCTCGACGCCTGCGATTGCGCCGCGGCGTGCGAGGCTGGGCTGTGGGCGGGGGCGGGGGCGTGACGAGCACAGGCCTCCTGGTCTTCTGGCCGTGCTGCGCAAGAGGAGTTTGGGTTAGGTGTTCCCAAAGTAAAGAAACGGGACTGGACCTGGCCACTCCCCGTCCCTCTCCCCAGCATTTTTCCCTAACCTCTCCCGACGTGGGACTGGAAAGCAGGAGGCTGAGGAAAGGGACCCTTCCCATTCCAGGAACTGCTGGAGGTGGGCGTTGGGGATGGTGCACCCAGCCGCTGTGTGGCGGGAGACGGAGCTGGCCAGCCCTCCATGGGTATAAATGGACTTTGTCCCCGGGCCCCTCCGCACCTATGCTGCCGCTGACTACCTCAGCTCATCCTGCCTGGCTCAGTTCATTTGTCCCCTCTCCAGGAAGGCGCCTGGCCCTGCCCCCTCCTCCCGACACCTCTGCTGTCTCCAGGACCCTAAGCCCTCCTCTCGTGGAGCGATCTTCTCTGCACCACGTGGGTGCCCACCCATGTCACATCAAGTCAACGAATGGATGGACAAACAGTACACAGAGAATCTCATGCACCCTCAACCGAGCCTCTGGGCAGCTGTGTGGGGGCGTTCGCTGAAGGCGAAGTGCACAAACCCCTTAAAGGTCCTGGAGGGAGCTGCACACCCCTCTCAGTGAAGGAGACCGCCCCCACCTGAGTCTCTGCTCCCTGTGTGCGTCTTCCTCATTCTCAGGTTATGGCGTCTGTGTGTACCCGAGTTCCTTTTGATATGAGGGAGAATGGAAAGGAGGGAAGAAGCATGGTGAGGAGCCCCAGGTCTCTTCCTGCCAGCTTCCACCTCGCAGCCGTGGATTCCAGGGCAGCTGGGCGGGTCTCAGGCAGGTGCCAGCATGAGGATGCTTTCCGAGGCTCTTGGCCTGGTGTTGCCCTGGCAGCAGGGGGCAAGGCTGGGAGGGGGAATGGGATCCTGGGAGACCCTTGGCAAGCCACCTCCTCTTGGGCCTTGGGGCATCTTCAGCAAAGGAAGCTACAACCTGGGAATCCTCCTGGAGTTTTAGTTCATTGGTCTTTTCCAGAGAGAAAGTTGGTTTATTTCTGACTGTACACAGGCAGCTTACTTTTGTGAAAAATCCAAGCAATAGAGGAAAGAAAGAAAGTCCAAATCATCTGGTACTAGCACCCGCCCCTACCACACACATCAGGCAAGTGCTGTGACCCTTGGGGTCTAGGGCTCCCCAGGCCTCTGCCCACACAGTATGATAACCGTTTGTGGGTTTTGCCTGCTCACATCTTTGCCCAATTTTCTTATTTGCATTTCATTTTATTGTATTTTTTAGAGACAGGGACTCGCTCTGTCACCCACGCTGGAGTGCAGTGGCATAACTGTAGCAGCTGACTTCAAGTGATCCTCCCACCTCAACCTCCTGAGTAGCTGGGACTACAGACACCACTATACCTGACACCTGGCTAGTTTTTTTATTTTTTGTAGAGATGGGGTCTTGCTATGCTGTCCAGGCTGGTCTTAAAACTCCTAGCCTCAAGTAATCCTCCCACCTCTGTCTCCCAAAGCACTAGGAGTATAAGTATGAGCTGCTGTGCCTGGCCCCTCTGCCCTGGTTTCTGTCTTTTGGTATTTTCTTCTCTGAGATCTTTGTATCTGTTGTCAGTATTCTCAGCATTTTTTAACTTTTAGTTGATGTTTTTGCTACACATGCTTCTTCTTTTTTTTTTTTTTTTTTGAGTCGAAGTCTCACTCCATCACCCAGGCTGGAGTGCAGTGGCATACTCACGGCCACCCCAGCATCGACCTGCTAGGCTCAGACCATCCTCCTGCCTCAGCCTTCCAAATAGCTGTATCTACAGGCACACGCTACCACACCCGGCTAATTTTTGATTTTTATTGTAGAGACGAGGTCTCACCAAGTTGCCTGGGCTGGTCTCAAACCCATAGGCTCAGGCAATTCACTTACCTCAGCCTCCCAAAGTGCTGGGATTACAGGCTGAGCCACCAAGCTCAGCCACATGCTTCTTACTTGGGGGCTGATGTCATGGATTCTCGTCCTCCAGACCAGATGTGAGGGCTTACATGTAAGACTGTGTTGGAACCCGGCCTGGAGAAAGGCAAACCCCTTGTCAACCTGCTGGGCTCCAGTGATCCTTCTGCCTCAGCCTTACAAGTAGCCTGAATTATAGGCATGCACTACCACACCTAGCTAATTTTTTGATTTATTGTAGATCTGAGGTCTCACCATGTTGCCCAGGCTGGTCTTGAACCATGGACTCAGGCAATCCACTTGCCTGCCTCCCAAAGTGCTGGGATTACAGGCTGAGCCACCGAGCCTGGCCCCCTTTTTTCTTTAAAGATATTCCAGCCACATTGTATCCCTAGACCAGACAACCTCTGGGTGACCTCCCTGCTGTGCACAGGGCTTCTCCAAGAGCCCCAGACCTCTGGGGCAGACAGTGGTCGGCTCTCAGTGGAGAACTTGTCTCTCAGACTTGGCTTTCAGCTGGGTTTTTTTTGGTTTTTGTTTTTTGGGTTTTTTTGAGTTGGAGTCTCACTCCTTCACCCAGGCTGGAGTGCAGTGTCACACTCACGGCCACCCCAGCATCTACCTGCTGGGCTCCAGCAATCCTTCCGCCTCAGCTTTCCGAGTAGTGGTAACTACAGATGCGTGCCACCATGCCCGGGTATTTTTTATTTAACTGTAGAGACAAGGCCTCACCACGTTGCCCAGGCTGGTCTCAAACCCACAGGCTCAGGCAATCCACTTACCTCGGCCTCCCAAAGTGCTGGGATTACAGGCTGAGCCACCAAGCCTCGCCTTTCAGCTGGTTTTATAGAGCCCTGTAGAAGGCCCACCCCACAGACTCTGACCAGTGGGGCCTTTGCCCTCGGATGTGGGGAGCAGAGTCCCAGACAGATGCCCAATGTCTGCCAGGGCCGTGTGCATGCCCAGCTACTGAGGGCAGGGCCAGACCCGGCTTTTCAGGTCTCCTCATTGACCAGACTCAGTGACAAGACAGGCATGGCCGTCTGTTCTGAAATGCCACCGACAGCCACCCCGGTCAGGGGCAGAGGGGAGTGAGTGGGTCGCAGGAAGTGGCTGTGACCCAAACACGTGTCCCTTCCTCCTCCACCCCAGGAGACACTTTCTCTGGACAGTTTGTCCTGGGAGAACCTTGGGAACGCAGTGTCATGGAGGACAGAGCCGGCAGGCACTACGAAGGAGAGGTCTTGCACGATGCCAGGGAAGGTGTGATGCCATGGGGCTCATGGGTGCCAGCCGCAGCAGGGCACAGGGTGGGAGCTCCTGTGCACTCAGCTCCCCTTTGCAGGGTGGGGGTGGGGCTCACACCCTCTTCCCTCTCCCCCTCCCCAGGTCGTGTCTGCTGCTGTTCCATGTCGGCCCCACTCGTGCCACTGTGCCTGGTGGGGCCCCTGCCCCCTGTCCCTTGTTGTCTGCTGCTGTGTGACAAAGTAGCTCACAACTTTGTGATTAAACAGCTACATGTCATTATGTGCTCACGATCCTGGGGTCAACAGTGCGGCCCTGGGCTCCATGAGCGGGTCTTCTGGCCCCACGTGGGGTCACTAAATGGCTGCAGTCACAGTGCTCAGCCAGGCCCTGACAGCTCAATCCCTTCCCCCACATTCTGCCAGCCAACGCAATCCAGGAGCCAAGCCCAAGAGGGAGTGGTCTCCCGTGTGCACTGGGAACCAGAGCTCAGCCCACCCCTCTTGAGGCTGTTTGCGTGGCCCCCGCAGCCTCTCCTGTGACGGCCCGAGCACGGGGGGCCCATTTTCTGCTCCCTTCACGGCACTCAGTGGAGAAAGGGAGAGACACGTTTACTCACACGCATGCCTTACGTGTGCCCGGGAGGCACAGAAAATGTGCTGTGTCAGCTGAGCCTGGCCCGACACGGCCCGTGGCTGAAAGACCCGAGAATCAGTGAGTCCTAGATGCGACCTCCATTCTCCCGGAGAGTTTGCCGAAGTTAGGAAGCAGAAGTGCCCATGAACTTGTGCCGCATCCTCACAAGTTCCTCCCTGGCATCTCATACCGCAATGCACAGTGGCGTGGAGGTTTCCTGTGACCCTGAAAACAAGCTTACACACAGACCCCTCACAGTGTGACCCTGCAGGACAGCAGAGCACGCTAGTCTCAAATGTCAGCCTGAGGCACCTCTGGGACCTGGGCCCTGAGCCATCGTAACCAGCCGCAGGCAGACCACACCCCTCTGCCATCCCATCCTGATTGTGCCCGGGGCCTCTGTGCGGCCTGGCTCCGGGAGGACAGGCCAAGCCCAGGTGTCTCCTGGACCCATCACTTCCTCCCGCCCACCCGCAAGGGCTGCAAGGGGACCCTCTCAGAGGCGAGAGGCGCCAGGAGGGGCTGGGTGGCACCCAGTAGAGGCAGAGAGCACAGCTGGTCTCTTTGGGTCCCTGCACTAGGACATGGGTTCCTGGTACATCGGGATGGCCAGGAGTATCAGGGGTGTTTTCATGACAACAAGCAGCATGGCCCCGGACAGATGCTCTTCAAGTGAGCGTGTGTCTCACAGCACCCGGGTGCGGCCTGGGCATGGGCAGGATGGACTAGAACGTCGCTGGCTTGTCCCTGTCTCTGCTGGTCGACCACTCAGCACGCGGGAGTGCAGGCACATCCTGTGGTGTTGGGGGCACTCCGTCAGTCCCCCCTCATCTATTGAGGCTGGTTGTGTTTAGCAGGAAACACACCAGCTCTCCTGCATTCAAATGCCTCCTGGGGAGATGGGGCTGGTGGGATGGTGGGGCCCAGGGACCCTCCAGTTTTGGGTGAGGACCGAGGATGTCCCCCTCGGTTCTCAGGCAAGCGCTGCAGCCTGATTCCCAGCCGCGGTGCCTTGGATCTGCTCGGCCCCTCCCCATTCCTGCCACACAGCGTGTCCGGGGCGGAGCCAAGCCATCCTGAGTGGGGCCCAGCGCGCCCTGGGAAGCAGGGCCTGCCATGTGGGGCGGACATGTCCCCACCGCCTGTCACCGACCCCAGCCAGCCCTTGCGAGGTGGGAGCGCTTGGAGCCATCTGCTCGGGCCTATTTTTGCCTCGGTCCCCATGGCGCGTGCTGGGCCCAGTCAGGGGAACCAGTCTGAGTCACCCCCACCACCTGGCTTCCCGGCTGCAAGCGGCCTCTGTGCTTGTGTCCTTTAGGAACGGTGACATGTATGACAGCGACTGGGTCCGGGGCCAGCTCAGGGACATGGGGTGCTGTGCTGTGCCGATGGCTCTACCTACGAAGTGCCCGGAACGCACCCCAGCCCTGCTGCTGCCCCGGAGGGTGTGGGCCTCCAGGGGCAAGGAGGGGCATGGCCCCTGCAGCCTCTCCTGTGACAGCCCGAGCATGGGGGGCCCATTTTCTGCTCCCTTCACGGCACTCAGTGGAGAAAGGGAGAGACACGTTTACTCACACGCATGCCTTACGTGTGCCCGGGAGGCACAGAAAATGCGCTGTGTCAGGGGAGTCTCTGGTCTCCAGCCGAGCGACGTGGGAGAAAGGGCCCTGAGGTGCAGGCCCCAGAGACAGAGGTGGCATCTGGGGCTTGGTCTGTGGTCAGAGCCAGCCAGGGGCCTCCAGGTGCGGCCTTCTCCACAGCGACCCAGAGCTATGTCCTCCTGGGGCAGAGGGGATGCCCTGGCCAGAGGTTTCCTCTGTTGTGTGCACTGGTCTCCCAATGGGGAAGGTTTTGCTGTTTTCAGAGCCCTCCTGCATCCGCGGCTTCTCACAACAGTCAGCTCAGCATAGTCTGTGAGCCCAAGAGGCTCATCTGGTCTCCTGCAGACCCTATGCAGTGGGGACCATGACTGCTCCGGGGGGGGGAGCCACGCTCGTCCAGAAGAGGTGATGGTGGTCCTCACGAGGTGCAGAGACATTCAGGAGGCCGGAGGTGAGGACCCGGTCTCACTGACACGGGATGGAAGATGGAGGCGGGGGGGATCTGAAGCCCGAGTGTCGGGAGACCGTGGGACCTGGCCTGGGAGCCACGCCCGCCACCTCCATGGAGACACTCAAGGGGAGAAACAGACGGGGCCAAGGTGGATAGCCAGCACAGGCGCTGAAGAAGTACAGGCTTACAAGGCCGGCACAGGCCCCGGAGACAGCTCAGAGGTGGGATCTGGGGCTTGGCCCATGGTGTCCAGGACTGAGCTCCTGACCAGTGGGAGGGGCAGCTGGTGGCTCGTGGCCGGCAGGGGCTTCACGATCCACCAGGCCACCCCCGCATGCACTGGAAGGTACCAATGGAATGGAGGGCCAGGTCACCCGGGTGCTGCTGCGTGAGGCCGTCACAGCCGTGAGAACCCAGACCCTGAAGGCTGGGGGTTCCTGAAGTGTCCAGGTGCAGTCACAGGACACAGCACGACAGGTCTCTCAACTCTCAGCTCGAGTCACAGCCAGAGGTCTGGAGGACGCCAAGGCACCCCAAGGGCCAGAGGATGTCAGGGCTGCCCAAAGGACCAGAGAACACCAAGGCCACCTCAAGGACCAGAAGATGCCAGGGCACCTGAAGGAGCACTAGTTCCTCGAGCCTCGGGGTGATATGACTGAGAAGCGTGACATTTCAGTCTTGGGTTGCAGAATTTTTAGGTCCGGTGAACTCCCAACAGTGCCAAGATTCTTCTGTGAAAGTCAGAGCACGAATGGGCAGAGTGGTTCCCTGGATGGGCAGGGCCTGGCCCTTCCTGAGGTTCGGACCCAGCAGTGGGTGTGGCTGCTATAGAGGCGGGTACATGTGCTGGGGAGGCCCCTGAGGTGCAGGAGATGCTTCCCGAATTTTCCCCAGCTGCCTGCCTCCAGCGTTAGGGGTGAAAACAGAGCTGGAGCCTGCAAGAAGCCAATCCTCTGGCAGCGCCTCCTGGGTCTTGTCCCCGGAGCCTGTGTCTGTGCTCCTCTGGCCAAGGAGCAACATCTGCAGGGCCCCGGGCAAGGAAGGGCGGGGGCGTTGGTCATTGGCACAGACCATTCCCAAGATAGGGTGGGTGAGAGCCGAAGCCATCTTGGCCGGTGCTGCATGCCCAGTAGTGCCCGAGGGGGTGGGGTGTTGGTCCTGTGCTAGGGACCCCCTAGCCGCCTCCAGGGCTCCACCTTGGGCCATGCTGCCCACGGGTCACTGTGGTCTGGGCCCAGAGGGGCAGGACGGGGGTCGCCCTTCCCTCACATCCCTGGCTGACGGCGGCGGCGCACTCATGTCCACCAGGGGGCGACCCAGCCCCGCAGATGGCCCTGCACCCGGGGTTGGCGGGAGAGAAGCTACCTGATGAGCCCCGCCACCAACCGGCAGGCTGGGATGTCTGAGAGCCCAGCCTCCCAGGACATGGCCTCTGCTGCTGCTGGCAGCTCGGAGCGCGCAAGCTGGACCCATCGGGGCCTTTCAGGGACCCAGGGATGGGTTTTCCACGTGGTGTTGAGGCCCTGAAATCCACGAGTTTCACAAAGGTGTATGAACTCTTCATGTGCCTGCATTGCCCAGTACTCAGCGACCCCACTCTTTCCAGACTCCGCGGAGGACTGGACCACCTCACCGGCCTTGTCTGGAACCTGCCCAGCCGTTTGTGAGGCTGTATCCACACACCCGGCAGGCCTATAGCCCTGTGCGCCATGGGGACAAATGGGACAGTCCCCCAGCTCGTCTGCGCCGCCCACACATGCAGTCACAGGCCGACTGTGGCTGGCACCCACAACCTCTAAGCCCTGCACTCCCTCTGGCCTCTAAGAGCCACTTGGCCTGGCAGAGTGGAGCATTGCCCCTGCCTAAGCCGCCGTGAACAGAGACGGGTCCAGAGGCCGAAAGAACAGCCTGGGCCTCTGGGCACCCGGAGTCGGGACTGGCCTGTCGGCCGCCTCCAACACAGGCACTAGACTGTGCAAGAGATGTTCACACCGCATTTGCGTGGAGGGAAATAATCCACAGGCCTGTCGCTGGGCCCCTTATCAATCATGAGGGCAAGGCTCTGGGCACAGCATACGCCGGCTCAGCCACGCCCTCTGCCTGTGTGTCGGTGCTGGGCCCCTCATGATGCCATGACACCCCCCTACCTCCAGCCTCACTAGCATCCACCCAGAGAGGCGGCAGACCAGGGGGGCATTTGGCTGCACACCCTGAGAGGCGTCTCCAGCGAGGGAGCAGTTATTCCTCATGGTGTCACTAGTCACGTGTGTAACCCTCTGTTAGAAAACATCTCTGTTGTGGTGAAATACACACAGTGTAAAACCTACTAGTGCACAATTCAGCAACACAGCACATTCACACCAACATGCGGCCATTGCTACCGTCGCCACCAGGACGTCGTCATCCTGCCAAGCAGAGCCTCTGTCCCACCAGACTCTCCCTCCTGTCTCGCATGAGTGGAATCCCATGGCACTTGTCCTTCTGTGACTGCCTTACATCACTGAGCAAGACGTCAAGGGCTGTTGGTGTGTGGCCGGTGTCAGGGCTTCCTCCTCTTGAAGGCTGAATCGCACTTCACTGTGTGACTTTGCTTGGTGTTTCCTCAGTCCACGGACGCCTGGGCCACATCCCCCTTGGGCTGCCATGGGCATGCAGCTGTGCCCACGGCATGCAATGTCTCTTCAAGGTCCTGCTCTCAGTTCTTTGGGACACATGCCCGCAACTGAGGCTGATTCTGTTTAATTTTTTGAGGAGCCACTATACTTTCCCACAGCAGTGTACGGGGACACACGGCTACGGAACACCCCAAGGGCTCCGATATCCCCCAGCCTCACCCACTCTGGTCATTTTCTGGGTGTTTCTTAATGGCCATCCCAACGAGTGCTAGCTCTCTTAGCCATAAAAACCATCATGAGATCAGCCCCCCCTGTTGCCAACCTCTGTAATCACCATGAGGCCCAGGCTTGATCCACTTCTCTGGGACGTGTTGCAGCAGTGGTGACACTACCTCGGCTGGGCCACCAGTGACACTCACTAGGAGCACTTGTCTGTAACATGTGCCTACTACCAAGCCACGTGTCCCCCAGAGCTCATGCCGCCACAGGAAGCCACAAGCAGCTTTTTGGCCATGCAAGGCCACAGGCAATTTTTCAGCCACGGGAGTTCACGCAAGGCCATGGGCAGCGTCTTGACCACCAGGAGGCCATGGGACAACTGGACCACATGAGGACACAGGCAATTTCTCAGCCATGTGAGACCATAGGCAATTTCTTGGCCAAAGGAGGCCACATGAGGCCACGGGCAGTGTCTCGGCCACAGGAGGCTGTGGGGCAACTTGACTACATGAGGCCACGGGCAGCTTCTCAGCCACAGGAGGCATGGGACAACTTGACCATGCGAGGCCACCGGCAATTTATCAGCCATGCGAGACCACAGGCAGCTTCTTGGCCACAGGAAGCCACGCAGATCCACAGCCAACTTCTCAGTCACAGGAGACCACGGGGGCAACTTGGCCAGACAAGGCCACGGACAGCTTCTCACTGTCTTGACTCTGAGCTGCCTCTAAGAAGTGCCCCGCCCCCTCCCACACTAACCCTGCAGCCTTCTATTTTCTGTCTGTTTGGGAGATCATTTTACTTTCTGAAAGAACCAAAAAATCATGAGATTCCCCTGGTGTCCTCTTTACGCCTCAGCCTTCTGTCCACTCTAGAGCCTGCCCTTGGCCACATGGTACATCTGCCCAGACAGGCAGTCCCCGAAAGTGCCACATACTCCGGCTGGTGGGAAGCCCGGGGGCCGTGTTCTTTGTGTCGGGAGGGCCTAGAAGTCTCCTCCCACTGGCAGGTGTGCCACTTGCAAACCACGCTTCTGCCTTGTGGCAGCCATCCCTCCATGCAGAGCTTTATGCAGAATCATCCATAAAATTAGCTCCAGAAAAAAAATGTACTCCTGAAAATAAACGTGTTACAGCTTCTTCTGACAGAAAATAAGAACAACATACCCCAAAGCCAAAAATGTTCCCCTTCTGCAGTGACTGGAGCCACACAGCCTGGATGGGCGCCAGCCCTGGGCTGCAGCACCCACGGCCTGGGAGCTCCCCTCCCCGCAGCCGCTGCCGGCTCCTCATGGCTCGGGCCCCGGCAGTCCTGGTTTGCATGCTGTTGGTGGCCCTGGACAGCGGCATCATGGGGGTCCTTAGTGGGAGCCAAGATGCAGTGGTGAGGAGGGCGTGGCTGGAGAGGAAGCCACCATGTGGTGCGTGGGGAAGGCGGTATCTGTCACCTGTGGGAGCAGTCCCACCTGTGTTGGTCGTGGTGTGTCCCAGCCGCTGTCTCCCTGCTGTCCTGGCACCTGGCCACGCCGTGTGTTGGCTTCGTCTCACATTTGGCTTTCCTGGGAGGCTGGCTATGCGGCACACCTGCTCACCACAGGGCAGGTGGTGGCCTCATGGGTGCCTGCACCTGCCCGGAGGGACGCAACCCTTCTGCAGGGCCCCGCCACGATCCTCTGCCCTTGGGTCTCAGTCACAGTTTGGGAAGGTGGGGCCACTGACCCTGGGGGTGCATTTGACACAGAAGGACCAAGAGAAGGATTTGGGGTGTTCAAGCCACAGCCTTTCAGGGTGTCTGGCCAGTCTTCACAGGGACCTCCACCCTGGGGAGGAGGAGGGTCCGCGGCCAAGGCACTTTGGAAACTGTCCGGGTTGCACTAGGCAGGCTGTGTGTCCCCTTCTGGGCTTGATGTCGCTGAGGCCAGTGGGACAGAACTCCATGTGCCGGACCAAGGAGGCCAGCGCAGTTCCCTATGGCCCGCTCTTAATTGGGAGGTGACGGGGACCCTTGTCTCCCCACCAAGGTGACCCTGGCCCCTGGACAGTCAGAGGGCCCAGGCAGGAGGATCCGGTTGGTTTCTCCCACATGACGGGACCCGAGGGGGCAGGGCGGCCATGCATGAGGCCGTGACTGCAGAGAAAGACCTTGCCTGCTTCAGGTTTGGGGCTCAGCACTAGCGGAGGGACAGACTCACTCCAGGTCACGAAACCACAGGGGCCAGCACTGGAAAGTAGGACCTGGAGCCCCTGTGTCCCCAGCTCTGGGCTTTTTCCGAGGAGAGCCAGAGGTGGAAAGCGCCTGATGGTGCCGGCAAGGGCGGACATCTGACCAGATGGAGACTCGGTGCATGCCAGGGACATCTGAGAACATAGGGCATCACCGCTGCAGGGCCACGTCCTGCAAAAACATGAAAGGAAAGACAGCATCGTTGGCCAGAAAGACCTTCCTAAAGCAAGAGAAGAGCGCGCATGTGGTTTGCAGCAGGATCTCGCCTTGTGTCCACCATTGGGACGGCACCGAGGGATCCCCACCCCAGTTGAGCTCCCAGAAGTGTCCAGGAGAAAGCTGCAGGAGCAGCCTGGCTTGTGGCTGCCTCGGGCTCTGGAGTGTGGCCTCCGCTGCTCAAAGTTGGGAGAGCCATGTGGCGCCCCAGCCTCGCGAGCATGGCCAGTAGCCTGGTGGAGTGGGCAGTGGTGAGAGGACCAGGCATGCAGCCTGTGTCCCAGAGGCGACATCACCCAGCAGCACCCTCATGGTCCTAGGATCACCATGGAGACTGTGGGGACGTGATGTGTGTCACCGTCCCCTGCGCCACCACTTCCTGCCACTGGATCCGTCGTTTACCTGCATCCTGCTTTCTTCTGAGTGTGGGCAAGGCCCCAGGTGGTCCCTTCTCATTGCTGTGTCACCGCCACCACCCTCCTATGTGCCCTGCTGCACACCTGGCCTCACCTGGGTGCCAGGGAGGAGGAAGGAAAGTAGAGGGCTTTGGCCCTAAGGTCTATACCCAGCAATGTGCCCCACCCCATTGCCAGCCTGGCTGTGGCCGAGGTGCCCCCAAGTGGGTTTGCACACAGGGTGCTGCCCTGGACTGTGCTTGGTGATTCCTGGGCCTCTGGACACCCACGGAGCCAGAGGCCGGCCCTCACCTGTGCCGTCAATAGGTGGGATGAGGAGCTCCAACACCCGTGTTATCTGTGCTTGTTCGGTTTTGGGTGCGTGTCGCCTCGCTGAGGAACCAGAGAATGTTCAAACGTATGATCTGTAGCGGAAGTTGAATGAGACCCCCTACTGGATCCACTGCACTGCCACATAAGTGTATGTGGGCTGAGTGAAAGCAGCGTCCTGCAGGCCCAGCGCCACACGGGCCCAGGGGCGCCCGCCCTCAACACCATGGCTATGCTACGACGCCCTGGCCTAATGGTTGCTCACCTCGGGCTGAGCATCCCAAGGAGTGTGTCACTGGGGTTGGTACTGAGGCGGGCTCTGTGGCTGTGTTTCTCGCAGCCTGCTGTGCCAGCCTCCCCTGCTGGCCATGGCCACGTGAGTGCTCACCTTGGATGTGGCTCCTCTTCTTTCTGCCCACGTGGGTGCCTTCTTGAGACGGAGTGGAAGGGATAGACACGCAGAGAAGAGACACGCCATTGCCACCAACTGAGATGCGGTCCAGATGCCTGGAGAGCCTCCCAGCCTCGGGCTGATGACGCCTTTGTGGTGTCAGCAGGTGGTAACAATCACCACCAGCCCATGAGTTGAGGCGCCTGCATCCCAGAGGATTCCAGAGACAGAGAGCAGCCATCCCAGGCAGGAGCTGGGCCCCTTGGGAGGTGCTGATCTGGTGCACAGTACGGGCCCAGTTGGGAACGCCTGAAGTCACAGGACGGAGGACAGAGAAAGCCCAGCAGAGGGGAGGCCAAAGAGAAGCCAAGGGGACCTGCAGGCAGGACTCAGCCCTGGGCCCCCGGACAGTGAGTGGGCAGCTGGGAGCCCGTGTCCTCCGGTGACTGAACCCCAGAACTGCCTTCCTTGCCCCAGTGCAGCCTGGCTCACAGCCTGGCTCTGGGGTCTTGCGTCCACGCAGCTGTCTGTGTGGGTGGTGGCCTGCCCAGGGCCCAGGACAGGCGCAGGGACCGGTGGCTCCTCTCGTCAGGAGACTGTTGGGTTGGAGAGACCAGGGCAATAGTGTCAAGCAGACAGGGCCACATCAGCCGAGCACTGGGACCAGAGCATTCCGAGAACCAACCAGGAGTGTGAGCTGGGACCACCTGGGCTCAGACCTTGGCTCTGGGTGTGGAGAGACAAGGCCACCCCTGTGGCTCCACAGGAGCCGCCTAAGGGGTGGGGATGACTTGGAGGACCCTTGGGAGGGAGCGCCCTGTCCAGATCCCAAAGGGGTTTGCGCCAGGACAGCAGCAGGGCCTCTGTTCACGGCATGCCCACTGGCAGCCCAGCCTCTCCTGAAGCAGGGGCTGCCAGCTGCCTGGGTGCTCCCGGCCAGGAGGTGGGAGTGGCATCCGGGCCAGCAGCTGCGAGCCGCCCCGCCCTAGGACGTGGCCTTTCCCGGAGGTTCCCTCCGCACGGCCTCTCCGTGATTCCATTCCCCAGCCCCTCCTGCAGTCGCTGTTTCCCAGGCTTTAAGCATCGGAGGCCTCAGGGCTGCAGCCTTCTGGACCCTTCCAGAGCCCACCCCAGCTTATTGGCCTCCTCTCCCCATGGACCTGAAGGGCTCCAGCAATGACCACTGCTCCCAACCTGTGGCCACTCCTCAGGCCCTCGATGGCCTCCCACGTCCCTTCCCCATGAGTCCCAGGGGTCTGAGGAGAGTTCCAGAAGACCCGCACTGGGCCTGGCAGCCCCACCGCAGCACCCTGGGGTCCCCTCGGACAGACACCCCGGAGGCCGGGCAGGAAGGTGGGAGACCTTCGAAAGAGTGCATAGGTGCCCACGTGCCCTGGGCTAATTGTTCCTCCATAGAAGCGATACACAGTCAAACAAAACAGCATCATGAGTTTGAGACTTTCCATGAAAGTAATTTTCCTGCGATTTCACATTATTCTCCTCTCTTTGTTGTGTGACTAAAGCCGGGCAGCTCAGAGGCAGCAGCGCAGGTGTGTGGGCCCTTCTCCCCAGCGCCCGCCCAGCATGTCCCTTCAGCTGCTAATTGGCCTCTCCTCTGTGTGCGTGGTGTGGTGAGTGCAGGACTGATGCTCCAGGCAGGTCCATTTCTCCTCTGTGCTGCACACAGAGGCGGCCTCTTGGTGTGGGAAGGGTTTTGGTGCTGCAAGTGTGTGTTTGCGAAGGTGCTTTGTTTGCCTCTTGTGTATGGCACCGTTGCTCCCTGGCAGCACCTGCATTCAGAGGGGAGTGTATTTTGCAAAGCAAATTGGATCACGTTCTAACAAAGTGCCTCTGCGCACGCAGTTGAGCGACTGGAGGACCCTCCAGACAGGGCGGTTCACTGAAGCCTTTGGCCCCTGAGACCCTGCTGTAGCTTCCGGGGAGGGCGGTGCCATGCGGGGACCCCATGCAGCGCCTGGGGTGCCCCTGGCCTGAGGCCTGGCTGTTTTCTCCGCAGGGAGAGTGGCACAGTGATGTCTTGGGTGGACTGGGCAGCATGGCCCACTGCTCAGGGGTCGTCTACCATGGGCCTTGGATCAGTGACCACCCAGCAGGTAGGGTCCTGGCCTTCCCTGGCCTTGTGAGGTCCACTATGGGGTTGTGACCCTGGTTCCAGGGCAGTAACGTGAGTTGTGTTGGACCCAGAGCATGTTGGGGAGGGGCTGGGATGATGTGGAATCTAAAGTCCCCCCCCTTTTAGGGCAAATATATTCTCATTTGATTTCACAAGTAGTCCTACCATAAGCAGGTTCCCTCGGCACAGGGAACCCCAGCACAGGACTTGAGTATCTGGGGCGGCCTGGTCATGGCTGCACTGCCCCCAAAGTGTCCCTGTCCAGATGCCCTGAGCCCTCTTCGCTGTGACGTGACCACAGGTGACTCATGGCACACGGAGGGGATGGCCAGTTGGGCCCCGCTGGGGACCGCCTCCCCAGGCCACCTTCCTGCTCCCTGTGTTGTTCCTGATGGCATCTGGGTGGCCTCCAGGTAGACTGCAGGACCAGGGCTCAGTCTGGCCAGGGACACGAGTCACCCATCCAGGCCTTGGTGCCAAACGCGTGACTGATGTGCAGGTGCTCACTCCACACTGGGTGCTGGGGAGCCCTCAGCACAGAGCTGCTAGGCTGGGCTCCCCATGGAGGCCTGGGGGAGGCAAGCAGGGCCAGAGCGTCTGGGGAACATGGCGGGGCTGGCTCCCACAAGCCCCCAATGGACGTCCCTCTCTCAGGTGGTGTCTTGAGAGGCCCTGGGCCACTCGGCTGGGCTCTGTCCCCCCAGGAACCTCCCCGGGAGAGCAGGAGTCCAGATCCCACCGCTCCCCAGTCTGCCTCAGTCGTGAAACCCTTGGGTGGGGAGGCCAGGGGCGGAGGCCTGGGCTGCCGCTAGCTTCACCCCAGTGGGTCTCACTGCAGCCCAGGCGGACCCTGGCTTCACTTCCAGAAAACAGTAGGGCGCCCACAGTGTGGATGCTGTAGGGACACCACCCAGCCCCACCATCACCATGAGGTCCAGTAGCCACAGGTCCTGAGTACTTCCTAGCATTTGCTGTTAAAGACCCGCTTTATGCTCTTCCCGAGGGACACAGGGGCAGCCGGACGTGGGCTGCTCACACCACAGGATGCCCGGCGGGTCCTGGCAGAGCGAGGGCCTCCCCACCAGGAGGCACCCCCGCCAGGCCTGCTCCCACGGCTGCGCATGCCCGTGTCCAGCACCTCAGGGTGCTGACTCAGAGGCAGGGAATGCAGGGCCTGGAGCTGCAGTGGGAAGACATGCCGAACATTCCATCAGCATGAAAACCTGGCGGCCCCTGTGCTGCTCACATGCACCCTCCCAGCTTGGTGGGCCCTGTGGCCTGGTTCCCATGAGCAGTTTCTTTCTAACCTGAATTGCTCTGAAGGATTGTAGCTGGCCCTCAAGCCTGAGCGTCAAGCAGCCGCCCAGGTCCCCTCTGCACGGTGGCCCATGCTGGGGACTCTTAGGCCTTGGGGTCCTGTCCCCATGTTTATGGCTCCTGACACTTGGGGGTGCCCCACGAGGCCATCGGGCAGGGAGGATGGACCCTGTGGCCCTTACTCAACTCAGCTATGGGATGGCCTTCCCAGCAACCCGCCTAAGCCACTCTGCTCCTCCCCAGGGCAAGCCACAAGGATGGTGATTCTGGGCCCAAAGGTGATGGAAGTGGCCCAGGGATCTCCCGTCACGCTGAACGTCCAGCTGCTGCAGGACAGTGGGGAAGTTGCCAAGGATAAGCACCTCCCAGAGGGCCACTTGGCTGTTCCAGAGAGGCAGGGTCAGGCTCTCCCACAGCGGCCGCGCAGGCAAGAGGCACGTGTGGCTCCCAGTGCCCGGTGGCGACTGTGGACGTCCCAGCTGCCCAGAGCCTGGCAGCAGGACTGGTCAGCAAGCAAGCCCTCCGCCAGTGTGGGGCAGCTGTGACTGTGTGCATGTGCGAGTGTACACGTAGACACGCGTGTGCCTGTCATGTGGGTATGTGAGCATGTGTGTATGTTAGTGCTTCTTTTTTTTTTTTTTTGAGTTGGAGTCTCACTCCGTCACCCAGGCTGGAGTGCAGTGGCACAGATGCTCACGGCCACCCCAGCATCGACCTGCTGGACTCCAGCGATCCTTCCGCCTCAGCCTTCCAAGTAGCTGGAACTACAGGCGTGTGCTTCCTTGCCCGGCTAATTTTTTTATTTTATTTATCGTAGAGACAAGGTCTCACCAAGTTACCCTGGCTGGTCTCAAACCTGCAGGCTCAGACAATCCACTTGCCTTGGTCTCCCAAAGAACTGGGATTATAGGCTGAGCCACTGAGCTGGCCAGTGCTTCCTTTTTACGAGTAACAGTGTTCCCTAGTATTGCTTGGCCATGCTCTGCCCATCCACGCGTCACGGTGGACACTGAACTGTCTGCACCCTGGGCTGTTGTGAGTGGCTCCCTCGGAGCTCCTGTGCCGGATCTCCCCTGCATACACCCACGAGTGGAATTGTGGATCCCGCGGTAGATTTACATGAAACCTCTAAAGAAATGGCCAAACTGTTTTTCCAAGATGGACGCTCATTCTACAGCCTGCCGGCAGCACAGGAGAGCGGATCCCCACACCCTCGCTGGTGCCTATGCTGTTGCCTGGGTAGTGGCCATCCTGTGACCACAAGTGTCTCCTGGGCATGTTGATTTGTGTTTCCCCAGCGACACATGATAGCAGGCGCTGTCCATGCACTTATTGGCCGTTTGAATATCTCTTTGGAGAAATGTCTGTTCAACATTCTACCCCTTTTTAAAAACCGGGTTGCTGTCCTACTGCGTGACAAGCGTTCTTTTGCATTCTGGATACAAATCCTTTCTCGGATGCATCTTGACAAATGTTTTCTTGCAGTTCATGGCTTGTCTTTTCACTTTCATAACGCCGTCTTTTGTTTTTAACTCTGGTGAAGTTCAGTTTATCTATGTTCTCTATTACGGATCCTCGTTTTGATACTGTATTTAAAAGTTGTTTGCCTGACTCAAGTTTCAAAAGATTTTCTCGATTTCTTCTAGAAGTTTTATTGCTTGAGCTCTTACCTTCAGGTCTGTGGACATTTCGAGTTGCCTTTTATGGATACGGTAAAGCTCTAAGTTCATCTTTTCATGTGACTGCCCTTTCCTCGTTGAGTTGCCTTGGCTGCTTGCTTGAAAACCAGTTAACCCTAAGTGGAAGGGCTTGTGCCCCGTTCTGTCCCGTGGAGCTGTGTGTCCATCCTGCCACACCCTGGGTCTCTGCCAGGACCACACTGTCTGGATTATTGGAGCCTCTAGTGCGTTTAAAATCGGAGAGTCCTCCCGCTTTGTTCTTATTTTTCAAAATCGCCTGAACTGTTCTGGGACCTCTGCGTTTCCGTATGCATCTTAAGACCAGTCTGCCATTTTCTGCAACAACAACAGCGAAAACCCGCGGAGACATCGACAGGGGTTGCACCAAATCCCTCTGGGGTCTGGCCTCCCTACCAACACTGAGTCTCCCATGTAGAAATACAGGACGTTGTCCGTTTGCTTAGACCTTGGCTTTCTCCCACCAGCGTCTTGTTATTTTCATTGTACATATCTTGCACGTCTTTTGTTAAATCTATTAATACATAACTAAACATTTGTTGTCATTAGATATTCAGTTATAATTATTTATAAATGTGTTATGTTCTTTGCATGCTACTGACCACAGCTGGTTTTTGTGTGCTGACGTCCTTTCTTCAACCTTGCTGAACTCATGCATTCATTCTAGTTTTTCCGAGGCCTCCTTAGGCTTTCCTATAAATAGGATCATGTTGTCTGTAAGTCTAACCTCACCTCTTCCTTTCAGGTGAGCACACTCCCCCATCTTCGGCTGTATGACGAGCAGCAAGGAATGAGGGTTCTGATCGCTCCCTATTCGTGCTGGCACTTGTGGTTTTCTGTCTTTTTTTGTGTTGTTTTTTTTTGAGTCAAAGTCTCCCTCTATTACCCAGGCTGGAGTGCAGTGGCACGCTCACGGCCACCACAGCCTCAACCTGCTAGACTCAGGTGATCCTTCCGCCTCAGCCTTCCAAATACCTAGAACTACAGGCACACACCACCATGCCCAGCTAATTTTTTTTTTAGTCTATCATAGAGCTGAGTTGCTCTATGATAGACTAAGTGGCTCAGGCTTGTCTCGAACCCATGGATTCAGGCAATCCTCTCACGCCGGCCTCCCAAAGTGCTGGGATTATAGGTGTGAGCCACTGCACCCAGCCGGTTGTCTGTCTTTTGGGTACAGTCATCTTTGTGGGTGGGAAGTGGTATGTTATTGTGGTTTTGATGTGTGTTTCCCTAAAGGCTGATAATGTTGACCATCTTTCTGTGTGCTTATTGGCCATTTGTGTATCTTATTTGAAGAAATATCGAGTCAGGTCCTTTGTCCATTTAAAAAATTGGGTTACTTATCTTTTTATTGTAAGATATTGGGTTCTTTTTTTTTTCTATAACCCTAGTAATAGGATTAACCCGGCGACACACATAGGGCGAGCTCTCCACTGCCGTATCATTAGAATGGCCCTCAGCCCCTTCCTCCCACTCTGTGGCTCGGAGCCTCAGTTTCTCCCTAGATCAAGTGGGGGACGCTTTCCCCCTTCCCACCAGGGGAGAAGCACTCTCTGAGCAGTGAGAGGGCACAGGGAGCACCCCAAGTGCACCACCCTCTGCCTCAGTTTCCCCACAGCCCGCGGAGGCCCAGCCCCTCATCCTCCACCCATAGAGGAGCCTCACCTGGAGTCCACAGCGCCCCAGATATATTGAGTTCTTTATATATTCTGGATACAAGTCTCTTATCAGATATCTATGTACAAATATTTTTTCCCATTTGTAAGCTGTCTTGCAGTTTCCTGATGGTGCCCTCTGAAGCCTGGTTCATCTATTTTTCCTTTTGTTGCTTGTGATGTCCTGTTGAAGAAGAATGTGCGTAAACCAGGGTCATGATGATTTACTCCTGTGTCTTTTTTTTTTTTTTTTTTGAGTTGGAGTCTCACTCTGTCGCCTAGACTGGAGTACAGTGGCCACTCCTGGCCACCGCAGCCTCGACCTGCTGGGCTCCAGCGATCCTTCCGCCTCAGCCTTCCAAGTCGCTGGAATTACAGGCGCGCGCTACCACGCCCGGCTAATTTTTTTTTTTTTTTGATTTATTGTAGAGATGAGGTCTCGCCAAGTTGCCCAGGCGGGTCTCGAACCCATGGGCTCAGGCAATCCACTCACCTCAGCCTCCCAAAGCACGGGATTACAGGCTGAGCCACCGAGCCTGGCTACAGTATATTCTTTCAAATTTGGATATCCAGTCTCCTCAGCACTACTTGCTAAAAAGACTGTTCTTTCCTCAATTTGCTAAAGTTTTATTTAGAATGTTTGCATCTCTGTTCATGAAGGATTTTGACCTCAAACGTCCTTCCTTACCCTGTCTTTCTGGTTGTGCTAACAAGATCATGCTCATCAAATGAGTTGGAGAGAACTCCCTCGTCTTCTGTCTTCTGGAAGAGTTTGTGTTGAATTGGCATTATTTCTTGGTTAAATGTTGAGTCAAATCATCTGGGCCTGGGGCTTTCTTTGTGAGAAGATTTTAAACTAAGACAGTGTCTTTAATAGCTACAGGGCTATTCAGGTTATCTATTTCTTCTTGAGTGAGCTTTGGTTTTATGTCTTCCAAGGAATATTTGTGCATTTCATCCAAGTAGCCAAATTTTTGGCCATGAGTTTACTGCTAATATCCCCTTATTCTCCCTTTAATGCACAATATCACCACTCTTGTTCCTAATATGTATTGTTGGCATCTTCTCTCTCTTTTTCCTGACTAGTCTGGCTAAAGATTATTAATTTCATTAACAAACAACTAGCTTTTGGTTTCACTGATCTCTGTATTATTTTTCTGTTTTCTATTTTAATTTCTATTTGATCCTTTTATATCCTTGCTTCTGCTTACTTTAGATTTCATTTACTGTTCTTTTTCTGGTTTCTTGATATGGAAGCTAAGGTTATGCATTCAAACCTTTCTTTTCTAATAAGCAGTTTATTGCTATAAATTTCTCCCTGGGTCCTGCCTTAGCTGCATCCTGCACATTCCGATATGTTGCGTTTTCATTTTCATTCAGTTCAAAATACTTTCTTATTTCTCTTTTTACCTCTGAGTTATTTAGCACTGTGTTGTTCCATTGCCAAATATCGGGAGATTTTCCAGAGTTCTTTCTGTTATTGAATTCTAACTTAGTTCCATGTAATTAGAGTCACACTTTGTATGTTTTGAATCCCTTCAAAGTTATTCAACTTTTAAATTTAGTTATTTTAATTTAAATCTGTTTAAGTTTATTGTTTTATGGCCCAGAATATGATCTATTTTGCTAAATGTTTTGTGTGTACCAGAGAAGACTATGAATTCTGTTGTTGGATGGACTAGTCTATAAATGTCAATTAGATTGATTTTGTTGATTTTTTTTTCTTTACATTTACTATATTCTTGCTGGCTTTCTATCTGCCTATTCTATCAATTTTTGAGAGTAGTATATTGAAATCTCTGGCTATAATTGTGAAATTGTCTATTTCTGATTTTATTTCTATCAATTTTTGCTCCATGTATTTTGAAGTTATTATTAGGGACATAAACATTTAGGATTTGTATGTAGTTTAAGTAATTGGTCCCTTATCATTGTGAAGCTGCCTTATTTATTTCTGGTAATAGTTCTTACTCATATATCTACTCTCTGTGATATTAATATTGTCACTTCTGTTTTGTTTTGACTACCATGATTGTCAAATGGTGAATAGTTAACATCTTTATCCATCCTTTTACTTTTAACCTGTGTCTTTATATTTAAAGTGTACTTTTTGTAGGTAGCACATAGCTGGGTCTTGCTCTTTTATCCAATCTAAAAATCTCTGCCTTTTAATTGAGTAGTTTATGCCATTCACAGCTAATGCAATTATTGACATAGTGGTTCAACTTACCATTTTGCCCCAGCTGTTTGTTCTCCTTTATACCCTATTTATATCTTTTTTGAATTGGGTATTTTTATGATTCCATTTTGTCTTCTGTGTTAACTTATTACTTATAACTCTTTGTTCTGTTATTTGAGGTATTGCTTTAAGGTATACAATATACATCTTTAACTTATCACAATTCCTTTCAAGTAAGACCACACTACTTCATGTATAAAAACTTTACAGTGGTATATACTTTTTCTCCACTCCCAAGCTTTATGCAATTGTTTTTATACATTTTACACTCATATATGTAATAAACTTTGTTATTATTTTTATTTAAATGACGGCCACTTATCTCTTTATGTATATTCAGAAATCAGGAAAGAAAACTTCTCTCTTTACCCACAGCTGCCATTTCTGGTCCTCCTCATTCCTTCCTGTAGATCTGGAGTTCTGTCTGGGGGTTTCAACTTCTGCTTGAGGGACTTCATCTCCAACATCTCTTGTAGTACATGTTTGCTGGCCAGGAATTCTTTCAGCATGTGTATGTCTGGAAGCATCTGGATTTCACGCATTTCAGGCAGATATTTTCCCCAGACTTGGAATTCCACCTTCTCTTTCAGTACTTTGAAGATGTTGCTCCATTGTCATCTTATTTGCTTTATATCTGACAAGAGATATGCTGTCATCTTTGTCTTTGTTTCTCTATCCAAACAAGTCCTTTTCCTCCGGCTGCTTTTCAGATTTTCTCTTTATCACTAGTGTGAGCAAATTATAATGTTATGTGGTGTCATTTTTCTTATGTTTCTTGTGTATGAAGTCCATTGAGCTTCTCACATCTGTGAACTTATCATTTCCATCAAATTTGAACGTTTTTAGTCATGATTTTTTCAATAATTTTTACATCACAGCCTCATCCTGTACCTGTATTATCCATGTATTAGGTTCCTTGAAGTCGTCCCACTGTTCACTAATTCCCCTCCCTCCTTTCTTCTTCTTCTTTTTTCTTTTAAATTCTTTTTTTTCTCAGTGCTTCATTTTCGTTAGCTTCTATAGCTGTACAGTTGACCCTTGAACAGCATGGCTTTGAACTTTTTGAATCCTTCTATCCGTTAATTTTCTCCTGCCTCTGTCACCACTGAGACAGCAAGACCAACCCTCACCCCCTCCTACTCCTCCTCCTCCTCTTCCTCTTCCTTCATCTCCTCAACATGAAGATGACAAGGATCAAGACATTTAAGATTATCCACTTCTGGCAGGGCTCAGTGACTCAGCCTGTAATCCCATCACTTTGGGAGGCTGAGGCTAGTGGATTGCCTGAGCCCCTGGGTTTGAGACCCACCCAGGCAACTTGGCGAGACCTCATCTCTACAATAAATCAAAAATTAGCTGGGCATGGGAGTGCGCTTATAGTTCCGGCTACTTAGAAGGCTGAGATCAAGCTGCAGTGGTCGGGAGTGTGCCACTGCACTCCAGTCTGGGCGACAGAGTGAGACTCCAACTAAAAAAAAAAAATCCACTCCACATGATACAGGCTGAGAAAAAACTCATCTCCCCAGGCTCTTCAGTTAAGAATTTGGCAAGAGAGAGAGAGAAAAACAAGATCAGAGTTTAGTCCTTGTCCTATTAATAAAGGTAAATAATCTTTAAAAAAAATTATCCACTTTCACTTATTGAACAGTAAATAGATTTTCTTTTCTTATTTTCTTAATAGTGTTTTCTTTAGGTTACTTTATTGTAAGAATATAGTATTTAACATAGTAATACATACATAACATATGAAATATGTGTTAGTTGACTGTTATGTTATCAGTAAGGCTTCTAGTAGGCTATTAATCAGTAAGTTTTGGGGATGTCAAGAGTTACACATGGAGTTGTAACTGTGCAGAGCTGCCTCTAAGTCCCACATTGTTCAAGGGTCAGCTTCATCTTCAAGTTCAAAAAGCTTTTCTTTTGCAATGTTTAACTTGTTGTGGGGCACACTCAGTATCTTTTTTATCTCATACTTTGAGTTTTAATCTCCAGAAGTTTGACTTTGTTTTGTTTTTTATATCTTCTTTGTCTCCACTTAACTTTTGAACATAGAATACAGTTACAATAAGAACTTTTTTAACGTCCTTTACTGTTAATTCTAACATCTGTGTCAGTTCTGGGTCGGTTTCAATCGGTTGATTTTTCTCCTCATTATGGGCCATACTTTCCTGCATTCTTCGCATGCCTGGTAATATTTGATTGGATGCCAGACATTGTAAATTTTACCTTGTTGAACTTTGGGTATTTTTGTATTCCTATAAATATTCTTGAGCTTTGTTCTGGGGGCACAGTTAAGTTACTTGGAGACAGTTTAATCCTTAGGGTCTCGCTTTTATGATGTTAGACAGGTCTGGAGGAGAGCTCCGTCTAAGGCCAATTATTCCCTCTTACTGAAGCACGACCCTTCGGAGGATGCCACCCAGTTTTCTGTGACTTCCGAGTTTTTCCAGCCTGGCTGGTGAGAGCAAGCACCACTCCTAGACCAGGTCCTGAGCTGTGGGCCCTGGTCCCTCGAATGCCTCCAGCTGGCTCCTTCCACAGCCTCGTGGAGTTTCCACACATAAGTGTGCTGATCTGTGTTCTGCTGAACACTCGAGATGCCTCTTGCAGACAGGCCCCAGGTTCCCCTCTCTAGGCAGTTCTTTCCTCTTTGCTGCTCTGTCCCTCCAGCCCTAGACTCTGCGTTTCTCCCGAGAGTCTCAGCTGAGAGAGTTTATTGGGCCCTGCCTTAGTCTCCCTCTCTGTTCCTAATCCTGCACATTCTCTCAGGACAGTATCCTGTGCAGTTGAAGAGTCCTTCTGTCTTTCAAGGGTCATTGTCCTCAGTTGCCTGATATCCAGTATCTTGAAACCCTGTTTCATTGTGGTGTTTTTGCTTTTTTGGTGGTTTCAAGCAGTAGGGTGAATAATCTTTACTCCATCTTGATACAGAAACCAATCAAACCACACTGGTTTTTTATACTACTTTTGACATCTTTTCTTTCCAAGTCAAAGATACTTCCAGCATTTGCTCCACCCTGTCTCCTTTCCAGATCTTAGTGATGCAGAGACTGGACAGCAAAACCTTTGCAGACCCTAGCTGGTGGTTCTAATTGGCCACTTCTTCCCCACTGGGCCTGGACCCTCTGCCTGCGTTGGGGTAGAGGCCATGACCCTGGGCTCTGAGATGGCCCTCTCCTCTGCCTCCCCGAGTGGGAGCTCACCTGGGCCCTGCTGCTTTGTCTCAGTGTTCCGAGAGTGCAGAAGCCCAGCCACCTCCTTCCTGGGTGAGCCTTTAAGCCCAACCCGAGGCTCAGGGGACTCGGTGTTGGCTCTGAGGACTCGGGCCTGACTCTGCACTCTCCTTGTCCCCCTCAGGCACAGCCATCCTGCCCCACCCACTGTGCCCAGGAGCGCCCCATGCCCAGCACCCCTTCCTGTCAGTTCCTCTGGGTGTGGCTGGATGCCCAGCTCTGCCATCTCCACCTGCCAACAGGGCCTGGCATGTGCCAGCGGCTCAGAGGGATGGTGGTATCCACCCTCAGGCGCTGTCCTCTGGGAGCTGTCTGCGGGGGCCAGGGGCCACGGAGTGAGAGCACCTGCACCTGGAACAGCTGAAAGCAGGCATCTAGTGGGCACTGACTGTGTGCCAGACCCTGCACTGGGTGCTTTGGTGGGGAGCTGCCCCCAAAGTCAGGGGGGAGATGCACACTAGCAGCAGTGATGTCCACCCGGGCTGTGAGGACCACGATGGAGGCCTCTCGGTGCATGCTTGTGTGCACACACAGGCACATTGGGGGCCGGGTGTGCCGCGGGAAGATGGGCCTCCCAGAGAAGGCAGGGGGAGGCCTGCACAGTCACACAGCCAGGAGCCCTGGTGCCCGAGACTGGAGATTCAGGCTCCAGGACTTGACACAAGGGGATAGCAGGCTTGGATGTGTGGACGGCTTCCAGAGCCCAGCAAGGTGGAGGCCTCTGTGGGGCACAGAGAGGGCAGGGGGCCAGGGGGCCTGCCGGGTCCTCGCCAGTGTCCAGCCCAGGTAAATGAGGCCGCACCATGTCATGAACTGTGCATCACAGAGCCCAGCCCAAGCCCCTGCCCCAGGCTTACTGGCTGTCCCATGGCACAGTCTCAGGACTGGCTTCTTCTCTCCTGGAAGGTGAGGATGGCCAGCTCCTGGCAGTCTGCGCGATCATCAGGAACGTACAGCTACCGCCTTCTCTGAGGTCGGCTTCTTCAAGGTGGATGGAGATCACCACGAAACGCCCATCCAGACCCCGTTGTGAGTACGGTGGCACCAGGTGATGTCCGGGGTGGGGCGGGGCGGGAGGTCTCTCCTCAGCCTTGGGACAGTGAGCCTCTGCTCAGAGCCCCCCCATGTCCCTGGGCACTGGCTAGAGCCCCTCATCCCCCAGTCCCCTGGAACACACCTGGGCTGGGCCGGGCAGAGCACATGTCCACAGGCAGAGACGGGCCCTGCAGTGGCCATCCAGGAAGAGGCCCTCTCTGAGCCCCACAGCCGCAAAACTCGTCTTTTACACCATTCATAGTCAGGGTTGAGGAGGACTCGAGCAACAGGGTGTGTGACATGTGGCTCTGATGCTCTCTCCAAAGGAGTTAAGACACCTCTTTGTCCACCAGCCCGTTCCCAGCGTGAATGGCCAGTTGACATTTGGGGTGAACTTGGACTCATTTGCAAAGTCAGATGCGTCCTGAGGCGATGCTGCTGGAGCCTCGGGAATGATGGGCGAATGATGGGCGACTCTTTCAAAGCCAGGAGGACCACCTCCTTCCCCGGGCGAGGCCTCTGGCAGCCCCAGCCCTACAGGCATCGGTCCCAGAGACACTGAGCGGGGTGTCCTGCTGACGCCTCCATGGACAGGGCCCAGGGCTGCGCTTCCCCGCCCCTGCTCAGCGTCGGGTGTTGGGCTGGGCAGAACGAACCTGCCATCCCCCACTCTGCGGGTTCCAGTGCATCCCCTACCCTGTGACCAGCCCCATACCTGGAGCACCAGAGTCCAGAGCCGCCATGGAGTGTACTAGAGCAGACTGACCCCCACCCCAGCGAGCCCTGGAGCCAGTGCCGGACGTGGGCATCCTCCATGGCCAAGGGGACACTTTCAGCAGCCTGCCCACTGAGTGGAGCGGACAAGCTCAAGGCGGGGGTGTGCCAGAATCATGGGGGCGTGGGGTGACAGGCCCAGAACCAGGCCTGAGGAGGCCCCTCAAGCAAGCGGGATCCCCCACAGGGCTGGTCACCACAGCGTGGGTGGGCTGGGCAGCCACATCCAGTCCCTACCCGCAAACCCACCAAGCAGTCCTGGCAGCTGAGGTGGCCCAGGTCATGGCTGTGGCCCTTGAGCCTGGTGGGGGAGCAGCCCGCAGGTCCTCTCAGGGCTGAGTTTCTGGGTCTGCCGGGAGGAGTACTGAGCCTGAAAATGGCAGATTCACCGAGGTCCACGGCCTGCGGGCAGCCTGGACATAGCACCAGTCGCTCCTGCCGCCTAGGAGCCCTCAGTGGCCAGAGCCACAGTTCTGGGGGGCCATGGCCCTGACCACTCCCGTGTCGACCTGGGTTCCTGACTGTTCTGCTCATGTGTGTGTTTGGGTCATGTTTCTTCATCAAGATGTGACTCCAGTGCCACATCAAGCCCACAGCCCCCTCACTGCCCCAGGCCGAGGCAGGTGGCTGGCTTGCTAGAATGCTGGCAGGGAATCAGTCTGGATCACTCCAGAATGATCTGTGGAGCCAGTATGAAGCTCAGGGCTTGAATCAGTGTCACCACTGCGCTCGGCAATCCTGGGTCCTCCTATCCAGCACGATCTGCAATCAGTTCATGGCTCACATCCTAATGCAGAAATGAGGAACTGGCCTTGCTGGTGTCGAGAGGATGGAGGTTTCTGAACCAGGCACCCCTCTGGGGAGTCTTGGGGATTCTGCCCTCAGGGACAACTGGGTCATGTTTCTTCCTTGCCGCCGCCTGCACCCGGGGCCTTCAAGAGCCTGACAGGAGGAGCCAGAGGCTCCATAAACTAGACTTGGGTCAGGGAGTCCCCACAAAGCAAATTCACTTTGGGCTCGGAGCTTTTGAGACAGCCCAGCCCACAGCCAAAGTCTGTACCCCACCGTTGGGGTCTGAGCTCCACATTGCTCGGAGAGGGCACAGACTGCGGGTTCCCAGGTCACGGAGCAAAACGTGGTGGCAGCGTCCTCGAGACTTGGTGAGTGGGTGGGGGTAAGGCTGACACTGGGAGCCCTGCCGCCCTCTGTGACCCCTGCGGAAGTCCCAGGTTACCACAAACGCGCCTCACATGGCAACCACATCACTACTGCCACGTCTCTTCCTATCCTGCCCACCACACACAGCCCTGTCCCCGCCCCACCACGGCCCCGCCCCCAGCCCCAGCCAGGCCCTGCCCCGCCCACCATGGCTCTGCCCACCATAGGTCTGCCCCAGGCCTCTGCCGCTCAGGCACCCCGAGGCCCTCTGCTCCTCACATGCCGTCCAAGAGTCCATGCAGCCCTCCAGACCTGGCTCCTCCCCTGGGGGCTCCCCTCAACCCCTCCTGGCCTCCTGCCTGCCATGTCGCCCAGGCGGGTATTGAGCAGGGCCACCCCTCCTGTGCCAAGAGGCCTGAGACCTGGCTGTGTCCCCTTTCCTGCCCCCCAAGCCAGGCACATGCCAGCCTCGTGGGCCCTGAAGCTGTCCTCGCAGCCTGTCCCAGGGGTCTCAGACCCCAGCCCCCAGCCACATGTGGGGTGAGTGCAGCTCAGCTCCGCTGTCCGTGTGCCCGTCAGGTGGCAGGGCTGAGGGTGGGGTCGGCAGGATGCCTGGGCCTTCTGTGGCCCTGCGGCCCTGGGTGGCTCTGTGGCCCTCAAGGCCCCTGGTTGCCAACGGTCAGCATCCTCAGGCTGTCACCTCAGGTGCCTGTGCCCGCTGCTCCCCCACCCACCTGCACCCCAGAAACCTCACCCAGTGGGTGGCCAGGAGTCCCTAGAGGTGCAGTGGGTGTCATAGACTCTGCTGTGATAAGACATGGATTTGTCCATGGAGGGCCACCAAGGCCACGCCTACAAATTGCTCCCTCCTGAGTGTGCAGTGGGCGGGAGAGGGGGTGGCAGGGAACGCACCATTTGGAGGCTCTAATGCGGGCAGGCTCGGCAGCCGTGGGGCCAGGCACCTGGGGGTCCTGGCCCACCCCCGTCTGCTTTCCCCTCGGTTTATAGAAGCAATTTTATACCGTGTCCATGGAATGGCTCTCGTATTTCTGTGTAAAAATGCTCCCTGGGCGCCACGCCTGCCGCCTAGAGAGACTTTCAGAGCCAGTGCCAAGGCCCTGATTGGAACCAGGCCCGAGGGCTTGGCCCTGCCCTCCTGCAAGCGCCCCCATGTGGCTTCGTACCTGCGGCACTCACCAAGCGCCCGTCCTCACTGTGTGGACCTGGGCACACCCTGCCGGCCGGGGCCTCCCCACCCTCGCCAGCTCAGGCTGATCTCTGGCTCCGCTGCGTTGTATGTCCAGACTCTTCAAGCACAAAAGGAATTGCCCGGGGCAGGAGCAAGTCTTTGTGTTTGTGGGAACTGTGGGGTTTGAACCTGAACTTGGAGCATAGCACTGGGCTCAGCGGCCTGCTGGAAGCTCCACCAGGCCCCGTCGTGAGAGGCTGGCTTTGCTCCCCACACTGTGAAGCTGAAGCTCTCTGTACCTCAGTTTCCCCTTCTGTAAAACAAAGGTCCTAACAGTGTCCACCCCCAAGACTGCTGACTGAGGGGACTGCACGCTGGCCCCATGCCCACATAGGGGACAGGCCCGGAGGGGAAGGACCCTGGCATGGGGTCTCATGTTGTCGAGTCCACACTGGAAAGGGGAGGGGAGGGCTGGAGCCCAGGGTGGGGAGGGTGGGTGCTCCCTGCCTCATGGGAAGGGGTTGATCAGGCCAAATTCACCCCCAGGAACATGGTGGGTCCTTGTTCCGTGCACCTCCTGATCTTGGTGACTGGGCAGGGACCAGGACAGGGACCCCTGCCGGGTGGTCCTGAGCCTGCCGGTCCCTCCTGGGATGACCACTGGACACTGTGGCACTCCACACGGTGCAGCCCCGCCCACCTGCCCTCCTGGGAACCAGTGGTTACCCTGACAACTGAGTTACCCATCGGACCCCGAGGGCCCTCCTTGGACCAAGCCTCAGAAACACTTTCCAGTTTGGTCGGTGCCAGGATTGCCGAGTAGTGTGCGCAGAGCCAGGTCCCGGAAGGATGTGTGTTGGCTGGCTCCGTGGGAAGACCCAGGGCCTGGTGAGCCGTTCCACCTCTGGACATAACGGAGCGTCGGCGTCTTTCTCTTCCTTGAGTGATGCCCTTTAAAACGCGCATGCTGGGCTCACTGATTCCAAACCAGGATCCAGTGGAACATCCAAAGTGAATGCCTCTTCCCAACCCCACCTCCCCTGGAAGTCTGCCCTGCAGGAGGGCCTCAGGAGCCTGGGGACATCAGGGGCTTCCTCCATCAGAGGACCACTCCACCCCAGCCCTCAAGCCCTTCGGGGGGCTGAGGACACGCTGGCCACCGGTCTGTGCTCCTCGGTCATTCCGCAGAATAAATGGAGCCATTGCAAAGTTCAATTCTGTCCCTCAGAATAGTGTTCATTTATAAGTAAGAGAAAACTCTAGAATAATTATGGCTTCACCAAAGGGCAATCGTGTTCAGGAGGCTCAGAGAAGTCAGCCAAGACCCAGAAAGCCTCAGTGTCAGGAGCCAGCTTTGTCTGCCTTGGCCCACCCGGTGTCACCCCAAAGTCCCTGCAGCCCCTGCCTTGGCCCACAGGATGGGGAGGCCAGCAAGGATGCCCCTCCCCTGCCACAGGGGCTGGCAAGGGGGCGGGTTCCAGCCGGCCTGCGCCCCATGCACAAAGGCCTAGAGCCAAGTGAAACGTGTCACACAGCTGGAGGGAACACAAGGGCCACATCTTTAATCATTGTCCCTAAAGCAAGCAAAAAGTGCGGCGGCCTAAAGCTGTCCCCATGTGTACAGGGATGCTAAACCAGGCCTCCGTGGCCGTGGAGACAGGCTGTGGAAACCAGCCGACTCGCACTGAATGCCCACTGGTCCTGTCACCACCAGCCAGGGTTTCCCGCCCAGTGGCCACGCATGTGCGATCAGAAGCACAGACCAGAGAGCTTCGGGTCACCTGAGAGTTCAACCCACAGCCTGAAGTGACCTCCAACACCACCGCCCCCACCGAAGCTCCTTCCGAGGACATTCCTGAGCAGGGACGTCAGAGACACTCCGTCCAGGGCAGAACCTCTGTGCCAGGGCATCCCCACCTTGCATGGCACTGTGAACCTGCAGGACCAAGCATGGCCACGGCCAGAAAGCGGGATGGCATGCTGGGAACCCCCTTCACCGGGAGCAGCACACCCCGCCGCTGCTCTAGCTGCAGGATGTGGTTCATGCCGCCCTGTGCCTGCTGGCCTTGGCTTTACCCTGGCAGCCTGTGTGCTCAGGGTGGGACGTGGCTGTGTTTCACAAACAGCACAGTAACACGTCAACCCGTCTGTGTTTACTTCTCTATCACGTAAAAGTGCCTCCTGTCCTGCCCTGTCATCTCCGTGAGCACTTCGGGGTCCCAGATGGCTGCACAGGCTCCAGCCATTGTGCCCCCATTCCAGCTAGCAGAAAGGGGATAGTATGAGGGTTGAGAAGGGCCTTCCAGCCTGGAGAGAGTGGAGATGCTGCCTACATGGCCACTGTACAGACCTTGGCTACATGGCCCCACCAAGAGACTCTGGGCCTTCTGCTGCCCCGTGGGGGGATGGGAGCCAGAGGTCATCTGCCTGGCTGCTAGGCGTGGGGAACCTTGTCTGTGTCCCTGAGGCACCCTGCAGTCTCACCCTGTGGCACCGTGACCCGGGGGTTTGCTGCTTTGCAGTTGGAACCTGGTGCTGGTGGCGAGCTCACAGGAGCGCGGTGGCCCAGGGCTGCCAGGGCAGTGTGGCATCCCAGGTGCTCATGCAGGGCTCACCGTCCAGCTGGACTTCAGATGGTGGGACACTGGAAGGCCTCACCCATGGCTCCTGCTCCTGCGGTCCTGCTGGGTGCGGGGTGGCCACAGCATGGGGACAGGACCGGGCCCAACCCATGGTTGCACCCCCTCCCGCCCAGCCCCTCCCGCAAGGGAACACAGACCAGAATGTTGTGGTCAAGCTCCAACCTCACCCTTTGTTTCTTCTTTTTGCTTTTGTTTTGGAGTTTTTTCGGGGTCCCACTCTGTCATCCAGGCTAGAGTGCAGTGGCACGCTCATGGCCACAGCAGTTTCGACCTGCTGGGCTCAGGCAATTCTTCCACCTCAGCCTTCCAAGTAGCTGGAACCATAGGTGCATGCCACCACGCCTGGTTAATTTTTTGATTTATTGTAGAGATGAGGTCTCGCCAAGTTGTGCAGGCTGATCTCGAACCCCTGGACTCAGGCAATACTCTCGCCTCTGCCTCCCAAAGTCCAAAGGATTACAAGCGTGAGCAGCTGCTCCCAGCTTAACCTCACCCTTTGAATGGTTCCGTGTCTGGGGCTAGAGGGCAGGCTGTCCAGGAGGAGGGAGACGGCATGGGCACGCAGGCCCAGAAGACGCTTGCAGCATGGGACAGGCCTGAAGCAGGAGCAGGGGTGTGTGGCCTTGCAGCTAGAGAGGTTCCAGGGAAGTTCAGCTCTCCCGCTTGCCCACCCCACCATATGAGGGAAACGGCAAGTATGCCTTGGCCCCGGAGTCCCTGACTCACAGCCTTGGGGTGCAGCCCTGGCCTGGGCATGGAGACCCCGGGAGGCTCCTGTGCTGCATCGAGGCCACTGGGTCACCCAGGAGCCCCTGCAGCCCTGCCCCTGGGGCCGGGGTCCACTGGAGATTCAGCCCAGCCCCCCAGGGTCAGGCCTCCCAGGATCCACCCAGGGCCTTCCAGGTGCCAGAGTGGCTGGGGCTGCCCTGACCACCGCCCTTGGCCTGCACACAGGAGCCGTGTCCACTGTGGCCCCACACCCAGTAGGACTCGGGGTCCCGGACATCTTGCCTTCCAGACCTCATGGCCCTTGAGAAAGCAGACCTTCTAAAAACTCAGTCCTCATTTCTACAAGGAAGTAAATTGGAGAGGAAAAGTGCTCTTTCCAGGCCTAATGTCAGAAACAGGTAATCGCAAATGGAGATTTTATTATTCTGTTGATGGGAAATTGTTCCGTCGTTTAATTGTAACTTTCGAACAGGATTTGCATTTTGTTCCCTAGACATGGACTCTCGCCAGGTATTCTCAGTCGATTCAGGTTAAATTGCAGCACTCAGATTTTAGTAACAAAGCGCGTTGATTGTGTATTCACCAGGGTTTTTATATTTAGTCTTAACCTTCTGTAGTTCCCGCCCACTGCACTGCGCGTCGAGCCCTTTTGTGCACCCATTGGGAGTGGGGGGGTGCCTCAGCCGTAATTCAGGCACATTGAGTCACACACAGGTGCCACCATGGCGGGGAACACGGTCAGGGCGCTGAGACCTGGCTCAGACAGTCCCCTGCAGATGGGCCCTGAGCCGGGAGACGCTGTACCCGCAGGGAGGGTCAGGCTGTGCCTTCCTCCTCCTTGTTGTCAATGCACGCACCCCTCCCACCGAGCGTTCCCGGTTGATCTGGCAGTCTTCCTTTTCCGTGGGATGGACACAGGGTCCCAAGCGAGCATCAGAATCACGAGGAATCAGGTATGCCTGGAGGACGACTTGAAAAACCAAGGTGCCCTCTGCCGCTCACTGAGCCTCGCCCATACAAAGTGCTGGAATGTGAAGCCGAGAGTTTCTGGAAATTCCGTGGCCTCGCAGGGTGACATCGTGTTTTAATATTAATTGCCTGTGGTTAATCACGGCAGAGAAGCACGGAAGAGCCGTATTTTTTTTTTTTTTGAGTTGGAGTCTCACTCTGTCGCCCATACTGGAGTGCAGTGGCTGCTCCCAGCCACCACAGCCTCGACCTGCTGGGCTCCAGCGATCCTTCCGCCTCAGCCTTCTGAGTAGCTGGAACTACAGGCGCACGCTACCACGCCCGGCTGATTTTTTGATTTATTGTAGAGATGAGGTCTCGCCAAGTTGCCCACGTGGGTCTCCAACCCGCGGGCTCAGGCAATCCACTCACCTCAGCCTCCCAAAGTGTGGGATTACAGGCTGAGCCACCGAGCCCGGCTAGAAGAGCCGTATTTTTGAAGGAAAGTTTGTGCTATGAATTCCTCTTCTAGGAATCACATCACATAGAGGGGGTGTCCCAGAAAAACACAGTATAAGAAGATTCTGATGCCAAATTGGTGAATACAAACGGAGATGAACTCAGACACGGGGTGTGTCCGTCTCTACCAAGCAGTGCTGTTCTGGTGGTGGGGCAGGATTCCCTAGAGGGCGGGAGGTTAGCCTCTGCAAGAGGCAGGGCCAGTGGGAGGCTCTCTCAAGGCTGGCACCCCAACAGGGGCTGGGCCGTCTCCTGCGGGCAGCTGCTCTTTTGAGCAAGCCTACCCTTCCGCGGTTGTCCATCAGGCCCCTCTCTCTACTATAGGCTCTTTCATATCCTCCTCTGCCCTTCCCATCTGAAGCAATTCAGCCCCAAAGCCATCCAGTCCCTCCAAGTGACAGGGGTGTCTGGGGCCTGGGTGGGGTAGGGTGGAGGCCTCGCAGACCCCCTCCAGGGTCAGGCCCAGCAGGGCAAGGAAGACACCAGGTGGGGAGTATTGGAGCCCAAGGCATGACGGAGACAGGCCCATGGGGGATGTTCCTGATTGAGGGGATACAGCAGGGGTGCAGACTGGCAAAGCGGGGAGCAGAACCCCTGGGCTTGGAGTCTAGTGTGTGTGAGCTTGGAGTTTGCATTGTAGACAGATATAAAAGTGAACATAGCCGGGCTCGGTGGCTCAACCTGTAATCCCGCGCCTTGGGAGGCTGAGGGAAGTGGATTGCCTGAGCCCGCGGGTTCAAGACCCGCCTGGGCAACTTGGTGAGACCTCATCTCTACAATCAATTAAAAAATCAGCCAGGCATGGTAACGCGTGCCTGTAATTCCGGCTACTCAGAAGGCTGAGGCGGAAGGATCGCCGGAGCCCAGCAGGTCAAGGCTGCGGTGGCCGGGAGCGGCCACTGCACTCCAGTCTGAGCAACAGAGTGAGACTCCAACTAAAAAAAAAAAAGTGAACATGCATGTTTGTGCACATGTCTGTGAACGTGCGGGCATATGTGTGTGCACGTGTCTGCATGCATGCATGTGCATGTGTGCATGTGTGTGTACGCAGGCTGTTACAGGGCTTACTAGCAGTGACTTCCCAGCAGCAATGAGCAGCCCCCACGCCTGGATCTGGGCATCCCCAGAGAAGTGGCCCGTCCAGCCCGGGGCAGGCCTGAAGCGCTGGGAGTCGGGGTCCGGGGGGCTCGGCAGCAAAGTGCAAAGGGAGAGTGGGAGCAAGGCCCCGCCGGAGGGTGGCGGACCCCGCGCCCCAAGTGTCGGAGAGGCTGCTGCTGCCACCTGGGTCTGTTGAAATCTTGCCCCCTGGCCAGGGTTGGACCTGCGACTTTCCTGCCAAGGACACACAACCTACATCTGTTTGTGGCGAGACCACAGACAAACCCACATGGAGGGACTTTCTCCAAAAGGCCTGGCTTGGAAGAGAAGACTGAGGAGCATTCCAGACTGACAAAGGCTAAAAAGACACAGTGACAACTGTGTAGCGTGGGGTGCTGGAGGGATCTCTGTACTGCAAGGGCATTGCCAGGACAACAGGAAAAGTCAGATGGATTCATGGCATCCCCCTTAGACGTCTGTACAGCGGTTATGGGGCATGGAAAGCAGCCCTGCCTGTGGAAGACATCTGCTCCAGGATGTGGGGGCGGGCACGCGGTGGCCACTCACTCTCAAGGACTCGGGGACAGTTTTTTGCAACCTATCTATACATTCGAGATACATTTTAAAGCGTGGGTGTGAGCGTGGTGTGTGAATGTGGTGTGAGTATGTCGTGAGAGTGGGTGTGAATGCGCGTGGCGTGTAAACGGGGTGTGAACACGGTGTGTGTGAGCATGGTGTGTGGGAGAGCGCACAGTGTGTGAGTGCAGATATGAATGTGGTGTGTGGTGTGAGAGTGGGTGTGAGTGTGGTGTGAGCACGTGATGTGGTGTGAGTGTGGGTATGAGTGTGGGTGTTAACGCAGCGTGAGCATGGTATAAGTGTGCGTGAATGGAGGTGTGAACGGGATGTGGGCACGGGGTGTGAGCATAGGTGTGAATGTGGTGTGTGTGAGCATGGTGTGAGCATTAGTGTGAGTATGATTGTGGGTACGAGTGTTGTGAGCCTAGGTGTGAACGTGGTATGCGTGAGCATGGTGTGAGCACGATGTGTGTGGGTGTCAGCATGGGTATGGTGTGAGCATGGTGTGAGTATGGGGTGAGCATACTGTGTATGGGTGTGAGCATGGGTATGAGCATGATATGAGTGTGGGTGTGAGCGTGGTGTGTGGGTCTGAGTGTGGGTGTGAGCGTGGTGAGTGGGGGTGTCAGTGTGGTGCGAGCATGGGTATGAACATGGTGCGAGTGTGGGTGTGAGCATGGGTGTCTGTGGCTTGAGCATGGGTGTGAGCATGTGTGTTGATGTGAGCATGGTGGGTGTGAGCATGGTGCGAGTGTGAGCGGTGGTGTGAGCGTCAGCGTGAGCATGGTATAAGCATGGTGTGCTTTGAAGGTGGGTGTGAGTGGTGTGAGTGTGAGCATGGTGAGTGGGTGTGAACGTGGGCGTGAGCGTGGTGTGACATGAGTGTGAGCATGGTGTGAGTGTGAGCGTGATATGAGCGTGATGTGGCAGCCTTTCCCTTGAGCTGACAGCGAGACGGGCTGTGCTCCCTCTGGGCTGAGTCTGCACTCAGGACTTAGGGTTTTGCTGCTGGGAGGTGGGGCGGTCTGTCCCTCCCTGGATCCCGCAGCCCCACCATGTGGCTGTGTCCAGCTTCAGTTCTGCCCGCACTTCACAGTTCCCATGGTGGGAGGTGGTCTGTGCACACGGCTCTGCAGGGCGGGGATGGGTGCCCTGGGAAAGAGGCCCAAGTAAACCAGGGCTCTCGCGCTTGCCCCGAGGGCAGTGGCACCAGTGTGTCCCTGCTGTGGCCCCGTCCAGAGGAAGCAGGCATCAGCCTGACCCTCCCGGCCTGGTAGGGCCTCCTCAACGTCCGACACCGGTGGCTCCCACACCTCACACCCTGCCCCCCACCAGTGTTGGGGTCCAGATCTTCCTGGTCCCCACGTGAGACTGTGGCGTGTGGAGGACACTAGGGCCAGCTTGCTGCCCCGGCGGCCACAGGAGCTGACTGGCTTCTGGGAAGTCGCGGCCACCACCTGTCACGCCGCATCCTCAGGCCAGGAAAGAAGTTTCCTTGAGCAGGAAGTGGCTGGCTCGGCTCCAGCAGGCTTGGGTCGGGCCTTCCTGAGCTCCTGTCTCCCGCCTGGCTCAGGAGGGGAGGCTAGTGGCTGAGATGGGACCCCAGGGAAGCCTGACCAGCCCTTGGCCTAGACTCCCGAGGCAGCCATGCACTCCTTTGCCTGCCAGGCCCCTCATGGCCGCCAAGGCAGCCCGTGGAAGTCCCACCCAACAGAGCCGGGGCCCAGGGCTGCTTCTGCTCTCTTCCAGCACAACAGGAGGCCACTGCCAGAAGCGCTCACCCACACTGAGTCACACCCAGCGTGTGTGGACATCATGAGCGGCCACCCCAGGCCCTGCAGGTGACCGCACAGGCCCCATGGCCCGCCTGCAACACGGCCCCCTTGAAGCCACTTCCGTGTGCCTGTGAGGCCTCTGTCCAGTCCAGAGCCCAGGACGGCCGCGGACAGCGGACTCTCCCCGGTCCTCCCCAGGAAAATGGCCAAGGGCCGATGCAGCAGAAGCAACCGCCTTGTCCACATGACCCTCCGCAGAGGGGCCCTCGGGGCACGGCCCCCAGGTAGCCCCAGACCCCACCCCCAACTCTTCGCTGCCCCCTGGATGAGCCACTGCTCAGCAAGCCACCTCCAAGGACAAGAGAGGGGCAGGTAATGCCCAGGACTAGTCTGATGGGAACCACGCCCGTCTGCCCTCAGCTGCGCCCTGCAGCGCCCTCCTGGGGGCTGGTACCGCCTGGGGCAGCCTCGCTCTGCAGAGCTGTGCACAACCTGCTTGACCGGGGGAGTCTTCTGGAGTAAGGTGTGGATGGGGGCGTCAGAAACAGACTTGGAGAGAGCCCCGGATCAGCCCCGGCCCTGGAGGCCCACCAGTGGAACACGCTGCTGCCTCCACATCCCAGCGACTCTGGACACACCAGAAGGCGGGTGTGAAACCAGCGTGCCCTCGAGGTGGTAGAGAAAGGGGCGTTTTCAGCCCAGCTTCAGACAGCATGGGTCGCCCAACATTCCCTTGAAAAGAGCATGCAGGCTCAGGTAACTGGGTGACGGGCGCTCACGGCATGTCCCTGACTTTCTGACCACTCAGGAAGCATGTGGGCAAACGGGGACAGGGGCTTGGGGTTCAGTCTCTATGCTTCAGAAAAGGCAGGGAGGGCCAGCACAGGGTCCTCGGTAAATGGAGCAGACTGTACGTGGCCTAGGAGGCCGGGCCTGACCCCGCCCTCCCGGCCCACCTCCACCTTGGGGTCGGTCAGTCAGTGGAGCCGCCTCTATTACTCACTGGCCCACCAAGAGCCGACTTAGGAAGCTGCAACTGCCGTTCAGCAGCCCAGGACCCTGCCAGGCCATGCAACCCTCCAACCCCACCTCACAGAGACCCGCCTTGGAAAAGTGGGGTACGCGGGACGCGGACCTGGAGGGGCAAGTGAACGGGTGCCGTTCAGGGCTCCTGAGACACCCGGGCCCAGCCCCACCGACCTGGTCGGAGGCGAGAACGACAGCCAACTCTTCCCCAGTCAGACCAGAGGCAAGGACGTCCCATGGGCCAGGGAAGACCCAGGGCGCCTGCAGAGCAGCACGGAGCGTTGGCTGAGGCTGCCTGTGCCTGTTTTCTCATCTATGCAGTGGGAGCAACCAGGTGAGGGCTGTGTATGTGCGAACCACACAGAAAGTGCTGGGGAGAGGGTCTGTCCCTGGGGAGCTGCGCTGACAGGAAGGTGGAGGGAGGGTTCGGGGGAGGGAAGGTGGTGGGAGATGGGAGGAGGGTGATGGCGGGGAGGACAAGGGAAGGGAGGAGAGGAAGACGAGCGACATGAGACTGTGCCCTGCCTGGGAAGGCCAGCGGAGTCAGGTCGGCCAAGGAGGCCCACCACGGCAGGGACTTTGGATAGAGGGAACAGGGCCTGCCATCCCCGGGCAGGTGGGGACGCCGCCCCTGCACTGAGGACAGACCCTCGGGCCGGGCAGGCCAGGAGATGCCGCAGGTGCATGTGCCCTGGGTGCGTTGAGGGAGGGAGGCCGCCAGGGGGAGCCTCGCCCGGCGGGTGGGCAGGGCACATGTCCCTGGGCACCTCTTGGCCCCAAGGCCCTCGGCCATCGAGACACCGCCTTTGTGTCCTCACCCTGCCTCCTGCCCACAGACTCCTCACGCCTGGCTGTAATGAGTGCTGCTCCTTGGCTAATTGAGTCACCTCTTAAAGACTAATGCAGTGTGTCTGGTCACCTCCAGAGGAGACCGTCCGCGTCCCCTCAGGGCCAATAACATTTTACTTTTCGAATTCACTTAAACAAGACAACACTTGGGCCGGCAGCCCCTCTGCACCTGGCAGCCCTGGGCCCACTGTGGCCGTTTTCTGGAGCTGGCCCAGCCGCGTAGCCGTGTTGATCCCAGAGGGTTCTCAGCCTCTGCCTCAGTGTCCTACACAGGTGATTAGGGCGTCTAATTGAGTTGGCTGTAAAAAGATAATTAATTGGCATTTCTCTCTCAGAGAGGTCAGGCTGTGAAAGGGATCTGGGCAGCCCCATCCCAGCCCCCTCCCAAGCCACCCCTCCCTTGAGGGCCACCATGACCTTCCGCTTGCTGAGAAAGCCAAAACTGTCCTAATTAAACTCTCATAAAGGCTTCGGAAGCCGCCCCTGAGAGCTGGGGTCGGACACGTGCCTGCCAGGAGCCCTGCCTCGGTGGACTGGCCTGGCAGGGGAGGCTAGCCAGTCCACTGGGGCAGGAGTGGCCCACAAGCGTCTGGGAGCTCAAGGGCACCTGGTGGCTCACCTGGGCCCTCATCCCCAAGACTCACCCCCTGGACTCTCACCCCGGACCCTCTTCATTGGCCCCTCAGCCCTAGGCCCTCACCCCCTGGACCTCACCTCCCAACCTTCACCTCCGGAACCCTAACCCTTGGTCCCTCACCTTCCAACCCTCAACCCCCAGACCCTCATCCCCTGGACCCCCTGGGCCCTCACCCCTGGGATCCTCACCCCCCAGACCCTCCAGCCCCTGACCCCCTGGTCCTTCACCCCTCAGACCCTCACCCACAGGCCCAAAGGTCCGGGGTGTGACGCCCATGGAGGGGGTGACAGGAGCATTAGCTGTGCCGTGATCAGCAGACAGGCGGCCAGCACCTGGCTGTCCCATGGTCAGCATCATGCCCAGGCACCAGCCAGGACACCTCAGTGACAGGACAGGGAAGTGTGCTTTGTGGGGAGAGTCGAAAAGGAGAAAGCAAGCCGGGCTCGGTGGCTCAGCCTGTAATCCCGCGCTTTGGGAGGCCGAGGTGAGTGGACTGCCTGAGCCCGCTGGTTCGAGACCTGCCTGGGCGATTTGGCGAGACCTCATCTCTACAATAAATCAAAAAATCAGCCGGGCGTGGTTGCGCATGCCTGTAGTTCCGGCTACTCGGAAGGCTGAGGCGAAAGGATCGCCGGGGCCCAGCAGGTCGAGGCTGCGGTGGCCGGGAGCGGCCACTGCACTTCAGTCTGGGCGACAGAGTGAGACTCCAGCTCAAAAAAAAAAAAAAAAAGGAGAAAGCAAACCAGCTGCTCTCGGGTTGGGGAACACACAGGGCTGTGAGAGAGCACGGGGTTGGGAGCCCTGATGTCGGGGGTGGAGCACAGGGCTGGTCTTAACCTGTCTAGCCAGGTGGCATTGGAGATGAGGCTGGAAGATTGAGATGCTCCAGGGAGGCCCCCAGGAGAGGGGCACCATGCGGGTGGAGACCCAGGGTGGGGAGGCCAGGAGGGGAGGGGCCTTGCTGCCACAGAGCTATGGGGACAGGGTGGGGGCCGGAGGGGTGGCCCACAGGGTTTTGCTTGTGCTGGTGTTTGCAGCGGGTCAGCAATCAGGTCCAGCAGGTGTTTGGAGTCAGCCATGCACTGGGCAGGGCAGGTGTGAGAGGTTGGGGGAGAAGGGGTGGGAGAGAGCACCCCTCCCTCGAGGGTCATGTGACCCTTATCTTGCTGATAAAGCCGCCATCTCACCCCACAAGGAGGACTGGAGAGAGGTAGGGCAGAGGGGTATTTGGGAAGGGCGTGAGGAGCCCAGTGACCAGTGGAGGGCAGGGCCTCTCACCAGGGGGTGCTGGGCTGGAGGAGGGAATCGGGTGTGGGGGACCAGCCCTCCACTTGGCTGTGGCACATGGAAGTCCGGGATGCAGCATGGTGGTGTCTGTGGGAAGCCGGGGCTGGGCACGTGGCCCCCCAGGGAGGCAGGAGTTGGGGGCTCACCTGGCACTCGTGGGAAGTGAGGTGACTCCCTAGAGGGATTATGGACCGAGTGAAGAAGAGTCCAGTGTGCACTGGGGCAGAAGTCCGGCAAGGGGACTGGAGACCCGAGGGCTGCCCTGGTGTTGGCAGCAGAGCATGGCACCGTGGCCCGGGAAAACCTGTGACTTCAGCAAACGCAGAAAGACTGTGTGTTGGGGAGAGGATGGCTGCTCCTGGCCCAAGGCAGCACTGTGTGTCTGCTAGGTGGGCGCCGAGCCTTGCCTGCTAGGAGAGAGACCCAGCAAGGCTCTGCTGCCAGTCGGGCCTCCCGTGCCCCCATTTCCTTTAGGGGAGTGCACACTCCCGCAGCACTGCAGGACCAGCGGACAGGCAGTGGCCGGCCAGGCTGTGCTTCCAGACCTCAGCAGGGTTGGGACCAGCTGGCTTCCGTGCGAAGGTCCCGTGGCTGCCCTGTGAAGTGTGGGCTGAGGGTGAGGGAGAACCCAGGTGTCGCACCCAGCTGCAGGCAATGCCGTCGTCCAGGTGGGAAATGCTGGGACCTGCGAGGGCAGAGGAAGGGCATCTTGGATTCAGCAGATACTGAATACTACCAACTACGGAAAGGCAGACTTGATGTCACGCTACTGCTGCTGCTGAAATCGTGGAGCTGAAGGAAAAGGGACAGGAGCCACTGGAGTCTGACCCTCAACTCTGGCTGAGCATCTGGGGATGGGGTGCCAATCACTGGACAGGGCTGTGGGCATATTTGGGGGTTACAGCTGAGATATACATGAAAACCAGCAAGTGCCAGTGGCCAAGGGTCAGCAGGTGGTCTGCAGTCCATGGTCAGCCTGCAGTCCCGGCTGAAGGGCGGGCCCTTGGGAGTGACCAACAAAGGCAGGCTTGGTCTCCTATGTCCAGATGGGTCCCACCCACATGGCAGCAGAGCTGCCCCCTGTAGGGCCCAGTCCATGAGGGAGACAGAGGTGGCAATCCAGAGGAAAGCAGTCCAAGCATGTTGAGCCTAGAAGCTTCCTCCTAGGCCTAGGCTGAGATTCCTCTTTTAAGCCATCTCTCATTGGGCTTCTCTCACTTACAACAAAAAGGGTTTTGGCTGTGCTGGGAAGCCTCAGTCTATTTTGCCCTCAGACATGGCCTAGAGGGGAATGCCTGCCTACACATCCAGAGGGGTCTCAGGTGTGAAACCCACGTAGACTGAAGGAAGAAAGCTCTGCTGAATCCTGGTGTTCCATGCCGTATTCCCACCTAGTGGAAAGCAGTTGATTTCAGTGAGGTTTGTGCTGCCCAGATGGAGCATGGTTGCCAACACTGCAGCTCTCCCTTGACCTGTCTGAGTCTCGGTTTCTCACCAGCCAAGGGCAGTAATGCCAGAGCCTGTACCCGGCAGAGCCAAGAGGTATTGTGAGAATCTGCCCACAAGTGCTTGGCACCAGCTATAGTGATGATCAGGAAAGTAGGCATCTCCAAGCAGTTCGCCCATACCCCCATGCTGTGGGGGCAGAACCTCTCCCTACTTGGTTTGAGTGTGCATCTGTCTGCACACCAAGTCTTGTAAACATGTTTTCCATCTGCCCCTGGAAACAGCGTGTGGCGGGAGGAGTCCTGAGTGGCTGCCATCTTGCGAGCCACACATTCTTAACCTGTGCAATCTGGGACCCACTCTGCGGTGGTCACTTTGCAGGGTACCAGCTTCAGGGTGGTCAGGACACCGAGCTGGCATCTTTATTGTCCAGGAGGTGTCGATAAAAGGCAAGTGGCGTTCCTCCTGCAGCATCCACGTGGAAACTGTCAGTGCGTTAAGAAATGGAAATTCTGCCATCAGCAATGTGGCCCCCAATCACTGCCCAGGACGTAAATAGTGCGGGGACAGCAAAAGCTAATGGCAGGGGACGTTACAGAATGTCCTTGCAGTAGGAAAGACGTTGCTTTTTATAATACCCCATAATGATGGCATTAAGACACCTCCGAGAGAAATAACTCTCCCACCTGTGACTTGAAGGCTCTGCAACTGGCTCCCTGGCACCCTCTCACTCACACAGGGGCTCGGAAAGGGGCGTGGACACCACCATCCCACACGGTGGAAGGGCACCCTCCACGCACAGCCCCGCCGAGGGGTAGCCCCCACCTGCAGATGCCATCAGCCTGAACGGATGTCCTTCTGGGACGTCTCCTCGGCCTCCAGTGAAACTGAGCCTCCAGCTGGCCCTCGTGCCCCAGGCCGCCTCCCACCTGGCTCTGGACTGGGTGCCAACCTCCGCCGGCTCTAGGGCCTGGGCTCTCCGCTTTCCAACAGGGTCTGCCCTGACGGGACGCTCATGCATGACCCTAGGCACCACCCCAGCCCGGGTCTTCCCCTGCAAGGTTTTTCCATCACCACGCCGGCTTGTGTTTGCTCTTCCTGCCCAATGGTGTGTGCGAGGCAAGGGGACTCCCAGGCAGGGGGTGGTCAGAAGAACTCTCAGCCACCAGGAGGAGGGTGGGCTCTGATGTGCGTGCTCGGGGCGAGGCCGCACCCAGCTGGCTTAGATGCTGTCAACTTCAGGCTCAGCCACTGGCCTTCTCTGGTCAAGAGACAGAGAGTGGGTGCTGGGGACTGCAGCTCCATCTGTAAGGGGGACACAGCCAGAAGGAGTCCCCTGGGCCCTGGGGGAGAAGGGTGACAGAAGCCAGGGTGGCAAGGGTATGCAGTGGGGACTGTGGGCCTCAAGGACACTGCCAGTCACTCGGCCCACCAAGGAGCACCCAAGGCCCCCCCCCACCGGGAGATGGCCTGTGGTCGGTGTGCTGGGACCGTCCCCAGGGCAAACATGGAATCCATGCCCGACTGCCCTGGCCACAGAAGCACACCTCAGAACAGCCACACGAGCCTCAAAGGATCATGAGCCTCAAAGGATCCTTCTTTTCTTCGTTCTGTCTCCCCAGCCAGGGGACACCAGCGCCATTGTCCTGAGGCCTGTCAGCACATGGAGCGTGGCTGTGCCGAGTTCACAGATATCCTCCTGGGGCCACCACGGCCCGGGTACCACCCTTTCCTGTTCCTGGACAGCCTCTGCGAGGTGGGCGCCCACAGCCAAGGCAAAGACCACCCATACCACGCAGCCCCACCCCACCCTGTGCACCCAGGTGCTCAGAGCACAGTTCTGGGCGGACCCCTTCTGAGCCTCCCCCCCTCCCCACATCCTTCTAGAAGACAGGCAGCAGGTCCAGAGGTTACCAGTGCCCCAGGGGGACAGCGCCTGGTGGACAGGAGCCACCAGGAGGCAGCAGGTAGGAGAGGTCGACCCACCACAGGCGCTTGGGAGTCAGCTCTGGCCTCCTCACCTGCCAGCGGGTCCACCAGTAGGGCCCCAGGCGTGGACTACGTCCTGGCATCTCTGCACCTGCTGGGTGTCTGCATTGGTGGACAGGTGCTGTCCTTGTCAGCGCAACTGCCATGATTCTCCCGGGCATATGCAGAGGACACCATGGCAAGGGTCTCCCAAGGGTTGCAAACACCCCCCACCCCCAGCTTCTGTGGCCTGGAAAATAGGGGAGGCTGGGAGGAGCCGAGGGACAGGGCCAGGAAGGCAAAGCCCTGTCCCCAGGGGCTGACAGCCGCCCCACGGCTCACCCAGGCAGGCCCCAGCGGGTGGAGCAGGAGTGGTCTGCCTCCTGCAGCCCGGTCAGTGTCAACACACCCGCTGTCCCAGAGCCCCCAGCAGAGCCTGGCTGGGAGAGTTTGAGTGTGTGGGGGCCTCGGGGGAGAGCCAGGAGGGATGGGGGAGCGGCCGTGTAGAGGCCGCTCCCCCAGAGAAAGGCAGTGGCGGCCAGGGCTGCGCTGGGGTGTCTGTGAGCATGAAGGCAGGCAGGGGAAGGGCCCCAGGCCACGCCACACTGCCCACACGGGTGTGGCACCTGTGGAGGGGCTCGGGCAGGTCATGTCTCCTCACCATCCTGAGCAGGCAGTGCCGCAGGCGCAGCACATAGCAGGGACTGTAACTAGCCCATTGTACAGAAGAGAAAAATGCGGCATGAGAACTCGGGGTCCAGCCGCAGCTCCCCCAAATCAAGCTGGGCTTTGGTTTGACAAGTCGGAGAGGGCTGGGTGTCATGGAGGGAGACCCTCGGCCACTCTCCCGTGAACACACTTTGTCAGCATAGGATGCAGCCGCCATCCCACGACCCCCGCCTCCCCCATCCCAGATCCTGGCACCTACGAGCTGGTCCCCCCAGAGTGCCCTAGCTCTCCACCCCCCCCCCGCCAAGTCTCTCTCGCCTTCTGGTGAACATGCAGGCTCTGGGCCCCTGATTGGATCAGAACACATCAGTGATGCAGTGTGCAGACCCTTAGAGAAAAGTCACCCGTTCTTGAGAGACATGCGCCCTCCCAGGCTAGAGTGGCCCAGGGACCGAGGGCAAGGTGGACCTCGTGGACGGAGGACAAGGCCCCAGAGAGGACCAGAGAAGTGCTTCAGGGGAGAGGAGGTGCCAGGTGTCCCTGTGCCCACCCGTCACCAACGCCAGGTCTGTGGAGCCACTGTGAGCTTGCTGGGACGCCTCATGCTTCCAGCTGAGCCACGCATCGAAATGCCATGGGGAGGGCCCGGCTGGGGCAGACTCAGCCACCAGGCTCTGGGAGAAGTTTGGTGGCAAAGGAAGAGGGCCCCAACCCCAGCTCCGCGGCCGCCGACGCGCTGCAATTAGATTGCTCATGGTGACACTGGTGGGCGTGGGCGCGGGCGCTCCAGGCTGCGAGGTGTTGGCGGGCTGACAAGCCTTTGATCCCGTGCGAGGCGGTGATGGGCCAGGAGCCGTTTCCAGGGAAGGTGCACCCTTCTGTGCTGCTCTGAGTCACAGTTTGTGAATCGGACACGAAGCTCGCTTTTGTACGGTCCCCTGTGAAGACAGACAACAGCACAGCCAGGATCCGTGGGGCTGCCTGCTGGCGTGTGGGCCTCGGGGTACCTGTGAGCGTCGCAGCTGACACTCGAGTCGAGCCCACATGCACAGGGTCACGGCGCCCCGGGCCACGGTGCTCAGGGCCACGGCACGCAGGGCCATGCTCCGCCTCATTTGTAGCTGCGGCAAGCGGGCAGCCAAGGGGTTGCTAAAGGTCTGTTTCGGCAGAAGGAGTCGTCCTCCGTCCTTCCCTCCTGAGAAAGTGGAGGAGGGGCCTCCTGGCCTGGCCAGCCAAGGGGCTGCACAGCCCTGGAATGGAGACGCCTCACAGCAGGGTTAGCACATCCTAGGACAGTCTGGCAGCAGAATCGGAGTCGGGAATTTTAAAATGAACCGTGGCTGCTTCCCCTGCTCTGCCTCCTGCTGGGGCCGGGTTCTCTTGGTTTCTGAGGCTTCTGGGCTATGGCTGCTCCCGGGCCCCAAGGCCACAGGGTGAGGGCCCTCCCTCTGTGCAGGGACACGGAGGGCTAGGCACCTTCTCCAGGAGGAGCCTGGGCTCTCTATGCGCTGGGCTGGAGTCTGCAGGGTGAGAAACCCTGGAGGCTGTTCCCCGCCCTGAACTCCCTCCTAGGAGAGGCCCCAGCCTGAGAGGAATGTGCTTGCCCCAGCCCCGCCCCTACGCATGGCCTCCTCGGTGGACCCCGAGGACCCCTGCGACACCAGCTCCCGAGGAGGCCCGCCCCAGCTCTGAAGGGCGCCCGCTTGTAGACCCTCCCTGGGCTGGCATGGTCGCAGGTTCGAGACACATGTGAACGCTCACACACACATCTCAGCCTTGGCCTCGGCCCGAGCCGGCTCCCCCCACACCCATGGGATCCCTGCAGCCACGGGGGCATTCACCTCCCTCACGCTCCTCTGGCCCCACGCTCCGCTGGCTGCTGCTCACAGGTGCTGGCCTCAGGGCTTCTTCCAGGGCCTCCCCGGCTCTGCCCCCAGACACCCCCACCAGGGAAGAGTGCGGGACCCTGCCAGAGGCACCCCCAGCATTTACCCAAGCTGCTGGCCCCTCCTCCCTGCATGCCCCCATGCCTGCTGGGGGTCCAAAGAGCCCAGGCCTGGGAAGTCGGAGAAACCATCCTTTCCAGCAACCGGCTGGCTCTGGCAAATCACAAACACTTGGAGGTTAGGAGGCCGCGCCTGGTTTGCATTTGAGAAGTCCTTGCCAAGTCGCAGCAGCACTGTCCCCGCCCCCAGGTGTGGCAGAGGGCCCTGCACCCAAGAAGGCCTCGGGGCCACAGTAGGACTTGCCTGTGAATGGCAGATGGGGAGAAGGGCGGGGCTGATTCTCTCAGGGGCCTTGACGCTCAGACGGCAGCAGCAGGGACGTGCCAGGATTCATCGCCAGTGCCCTGAATCCCAGGAGACCCTTGCGTTAGTGACCTCCCTTGCGTCCACTGCCCTGCCACTCCCGTACCCACTCAGCACAGATCTGCCCACCGTCCACTTCCGGGCAGGGGAAGCAACCCTGGACACTCCCAACCGGCCATGCAGCCCCTCGAGCCAGCCCTGCTGCCTCTCCTACTGGAATGTGCTTGCCCCAGCCCAGCCCCCAACACGAAGCCACCTCCCGTTCCCAGGGGCCCCCGCGATGCCCGGTGCCATCCACGGAGACCCCTTCCATAACAGGGAGGGAGACTTCAGGAGTTGGCCCCAGGGCTGCCCCGGCTGCTTGGTCTACCTGCATCACCTGCTGACTTCCGAGGCTGATGTGCAGAGGCCTCTGGGCCTGTCCAGGCTGGCCGGCCCAGGCCCTGCTAGGTCGGTGTGACACTTTGGGCTATGCTTCCTAACTGTGCATTTATTTGGCTTTTGTTTCCTTTGGTACGGTCTGACTCCCCAGTCCTAGCGGGAGCCCCTCGGAGGGAGGGCCACGAGATGGGGCAGCCAGAGGTCGCCTGGGAAAAGCTTGGGGGTCCTGGCGAGCAGCCTGATGACCGCATCACACGCAGTGCACAGAGCCAGGCCACACAGCATGGGCACAGGTTGCGGCCCCTCGCCAGGCCACTTTGAGGCCGGTCTGCAGCGCCGGCTCCTGTCCCTGCCCTCTCGTGCCTCACATGCCCCCAAGCTGCCCTCACTCATGGATGCTGTGCTCCAACGCAGGACACGGCTCCCTGGTTCTGCTAAAGATGCAGATGTAGATGGACGCTAATTATGAACGGATACAGACACGTCTCCTGGCTGTCCCTGGTCTCGGGCCTGTTGGCAGACATCGGCTCTGCAGACGTCGCTCTGAGGCGTGAGATGAAGCGCGTGTGACTCCCACACCCAGACACACCCCGTGCCCTCGATGCCTCCCCACCTGGCCAGCTCCCAGCACAGGAACCCCGTTCCCTGCAGCCTGAGTCTGGCTGTCAGGCGTGGGCGCCCCCCCCCACCCCACGACCCCGAGGGCTGGTCGTGCTTGTGCGGTGGCAGTGGGACCAAGAAATCACAGTGCCCACGTGTAGGAGTCCTGAGTCTGGGTGTCAGGTCCAGGCAGGCGTTCGGGGCCACCACCCCACCCAGGCGCGGGTCAGGGGCTGTAGGCTGGGGCATAGGCGTGTGCTCAGAGTGAGGCCCCTGGGGACCCACCAGTGCCTCTGAACAGCCCTGCCCAGCTCCCACCCTGCAGCTCCAGGCCCACCGGCCCTCCTGCCTGGGGTGACCTGGTGCAGCCCCTGTGACCCCTGAGGCCCGTTGGAGCCCGTCACTGTCAGCTAGGAGGTTCCAAACAATAGAAGTGACTAAAAAGAGCCTCCACCTCATGCAGATGCAGAGTGACACGCCACCCTGTAATTTCAGGACTGAGCAAGCGGGGTAATTTACATAAGAAGGGTGAGCCGGGAGCTGTGTGCTTTTGTTACAACTTTCAGGCTTAATTCTGGAATGTCTTCTTTGACTAGGAAAAATTACCTTGGTGCTCGCTAAAATAGGCCTCTGGTGGAGAGAGTGGCCAAGCGCCCTCGAATGCTGCGCCAAGGTGCACAGGCTCTGTGCGACACCCCTAAAGCCTGGCCAAGCCTGAGGCCCTCCAGCGGGCACACTGGTCTTTGTACCCAGGGGCCCCCTGCGCATGGTGGTCAGAAAGGAGGGGCCCCGCAGGAACAGCCGGGCGCCAGGGGCTGACCCCTGCCTGTGAGAGAACCCAGTCGCCCAGCACCTCCGATGAGGCGAGGAGCCTCCCACGCCTTCGGCCATGTTGTCCCTGGCCAGGGTCCCGAGTGGATCCAGGGGTGGCATGAGGAGGGCACACCGTGATCCCTGTGCTATCCTCAGAGTCTGGGCCCTGAGCCTCCCCACGTGCCCCACACCACCCCACGCTGCACCTCAGGAAGATGGCAGGGACGGAGCAGTCCCCCCTGCAGTGGGCGGCGGCGCGGACCAGACACCCGGGCCCCGCACGCGCCGCCTGCTTCCCTGGGAGAGGACGTGTTTCCGAGAGGGCCCCTCGCTGCATTCCTGCGGAGACATTCCAGGCGTGTTACGGAATTCCACAGCACGACCCGGAGCCGGCGGTCCTGGGCTGTGTGCAGGCCTGTCAGCTGCAGAAGACAGACTCGGCCTTACAGAGGCACCCGGGACTCTCTGCAGTCGCACGTGAGGATGCCACCCAGGCCCTAACTGTGTGCTTGGCGTAGGAACACGCGGCCCCGAGCCCCAGGCGTCACCCACTCCGCCGTGATGGATGGAAGCCTGTGCACGAACTTGTGCATAACTGCTGGCTGGTGGCGCTCGGCGGAGGACCAGCACCCTCGAGCCCCTCCTCCTGCCTCAGCTCGGGGAAAAATGGGTTTAATGAAGACTTCCGTGATTAGTCATTTAATCAGTCATTAGGCCAACACAGATGGAGTCAATTAATTTTTTTTACTCGAGAAGACTGTTGGTGCCCGCGGTCCACACATTCCTCCAGAGCGGGGTCCCTGGGCTGTTATGCACCACCCCCATGGCCCGACGCCCCCAAGAGGCTGCCTGCGGGGCCTGGGCACACTCTGGGCAGGGCCACCAGCACCCTGGGCTCCCCACTCACCCAAGCCATGGCATGCAAGACAGCGGCCGTCCCCTTTCATCAGTCACAAAGCGGCAAGTCACAAGGCTGGGCAAGGGCCCGGCATCTTGGGCCCCTGGGGTCTGATGGGTCCTTCTCTGAGTGGCAGCCCTGACCGGCGTGCTGTGGCCAGTCAGGGCCAGCCCAGCCAGAGGCAGCTCGCCCAGCAGGAGCCCACAGCAGAAGCCCCAGGTCCAGCCTGGGCCTGCACCTGTGGATACGTGGCCCAGTGGGCAGACCCATGCTGCAGTCCTGGGCGCAGGTGGGGACATGGCACAGAGGCCAGCCTCAGGGCTCTCAACCCCGCCCCGTGACCGTGTGAGGAGGCAGCTCCTGTAGGCACAGGCCAGGGTCCCTCACCCAGAGCCACCACCTCCCCTGGACACGGCGGACTGTTGAGCTCACCAACCGTCAGCAGAACTGTCTGGCCTGCCACGGGGCCAAGCAGTTAGGCTCACACTGGGGCCGGTCCGAGAGCTCCTAGGGGCGCCTCCCTCCTCCCCGTACCCCGCAGGGACCAGCCCCCGAGCCCTCAGGAAAGCCAGACCCAAAGAGGCCCGTGTGACGTCAGGGTGGCCACCCAGACCCTGACCTGGCCGCGGCCCCAACACTCCTCAACTCCTGAGCTCTGCCCGCCTGATGCCCTTCCCTCTGGGCCTTCCCCAGTCCGGCCCCGCCCTTGCCAGGGGCCTTGCAGGGTGCTGGCTCTCACCCTGCACAAGCCAGGGGCCTGGCCCCAGAGAGGGGCAGTTTTGTCTCAGGCAGGCCGGGGCCAGGGATCCCACAGAAAAGAGCTCCCATGACAACAGCATGGGTTATGGGAGAGCCCTGGCAGGCACAGGATGGCAGAGCCTCGTGTGGCAGCCGGAGGGGAATGACGGATGCCGTCAGTGCGGTGTGGCCATGGTCCTCCAAGCCGTGTGAGCCCGTCCAGGGCATAGCTGGCCTCACCCTGACTGCAGGCCCCATGAGGTGGTCTCAGCCCACAGGAAGCTCCTCTGGGTGGCAGTCCAGGGAATGAGAGAGAGGCCTGCTTGGGCTCTTTACGTCTCTAGAAACTCTAAGGATTGAAAACTGAGCCGTGTCTTGTCCAAGCAGGAATAATAAACCGAAGCAGGTGTGAGCCGGGCAGGACAGCTGGGCCTGCGGATGTGCTGCTCCGGCCTCCTAATCCCGCGCAGCGGGACGTTCCCGCCTGACGCAGCCGGGATAATAACCCGCAGCAGATGGAGGAGGCGGGGCAGGTTAACCCTTCACAAGTCACCACCACAAGCAGTCATCCCCATGCAGGGAGCCCCTCAGGTTTCCGGGGGCCTGAAGCCAACTGTCTGTGGGACCAGGCACCCGCATGGTCCTTGGCAGTCACCTCCCCCAGGCCCATGGCCCAGAGTTCAAGCTCTGACCTTCTGGGACCAGGAAAACAGTTACTAACCCATCGGCAGTGCCGTGGGACTGGGCCAGCCGAGGCCGCAGAGGGGCCTTGCTGGGGTGGCAGGGGAGGAGCGTCCCTGGGTGCCCATGGGGCAGAGATGCACACATGGGCTGTCCTCTCTGGGGGATGAGCCAAAGGCCAATGTCCACCCCCAGCTGTGTCTCCCTGAGGCTGTCACACACCCAGAAGGCACACAGCCTGCAGCCCCTATTTCTTGGAGTCACTAAGCAGGTGATGATGGTTCCTAGCCTGGCCCCAAGGCAGGGCCAGTCAAGCCCAAGGAGTAGCAGAATGTGCTGACTTGGGAACTGCCCGTGGCTCTCAAGGTCACAGAAACCCCAGGCACAGGCAGGTGGCAAGACCCTGGGCCGGTGTCACTCCCTCAGGTGACAGCTTCTCCCATTGTGTCCTGCTTGGCTGTTGGCCCAGCGGCTTCAGTTCCCTAGGCCACGCCCTGGGGTCAGCACAGAGCCCTTGACCGACACATGCCCCGCTGTGTTTCCATTTCTGTGTCAGCACCGCATTGTCCGCGGTCCTCACGGCCACAGCTGGTGTTAGGACTGGTGCTGTCCAAGGCAGGTCCAGGCCACCTGTGGCCTCACCTAGCCCTGAGACACCAATCCCAGGGGAGGGCAGAGGCTGCATACCCTCACTGGGCCAGGCTCCCGAGGCCAGACAGGGAGTGCAGGGGAAGGGGAGCACCTCAGGGAGGCAGAACGGGCCTCAGGATGTTCAGATTCGCTGGGCTTCCAGACAGTTCTCAAGGCCAGTGGGTCGGGGATTGAGGGAGGCTCCTGGCCCGGCTGCCCAGCACCCAGCCCAGGTCCGACGCTGCAGGGCCCATGCATAGTGGGTGCCTATCTCCACTTCAAGGTCAGCGGGACCCTCCATCTACTACTGCCCAGGGTGCATGATGCCTGCCCTGACCCAGCCTCCTCCCTGGGCCCCCGTCTGCCCTGCGCTTACTAACCCATCAGGCCAGGACTCCTGCGCCCCTGGCTCTGCCTCTGCTTTCTCAGAGTCCTGGGGGTTCTTTAAAAGCCCTCAGGAAGCCAGGCTCGGTGGCTCAGCCTGTAATCCCGCGCTTTGGGAGGATGAGGTGAGTGGATTGCCTGAGTCCGTGGGTTCGAGACCTGCCTGGGCAACTTGGTGAGACCTCATCTCTACAATAAATCAAAAGTTAGCCGGGCGTGGTAGCGCACACCTGTAGTTCCAGCTACTTGGAAGGCTGAGGCAGAAGGATTGTTGGAGGCCAGCCGGCGAGGCTGCAGTGGCCGGGAGTGGCCACTGCACTCCAGTCTGGGTAAGACTCCAACTCAAAAAAAAAAAGCCCTCAGAATTCTTGAAATCCCACCGATTTTCTGGGGCACTGGGAGCCTGGCAGCTAGAGTTATTCTTGGTGCTACATTATTTATCTTCCCTCCTCTCCTGGCTGCACTCAGGTCTTTTGTGGCTCCCGGAGCCCCCAAGCCCACTCTCTCCCCACTCAAAGTGAAGGTATTTACACATCTTTTGTCTTTAGTTTCTTATCATCCAAATGATGCCTGCGTTATTTAACTTTGTGAGGGGCTGGAGCCTGCCCATGCTGGGAGCCCTCTGCTCTGTCCCTGGCACCACTACTGCCACCTCAGGCCACAACCACAAATGCCAGGAGCCCGCGGGCCCAGGGGCAGGGTGAGGGAGGAGGCCCAGGTCGGCCCCAGCCCTCCAGGCTCTCCCCGGGACAGGGCCCTACCCAGTGTGCCTGAGATCTTCCTGCAGAGGGGGCACCCCGTGGCCAGAGGACTCAGGGTGGGAGCCCCCACGGAAGCCACCCTTGCCCCCGGAGCAGGAGGCAGAGAAGGGTCCACCAGGGGCTCAGCCCCCAGCATGCCGGGAAGATGGCCAGGCACTGTGTATCTGCCGCCCTGACCCCAATCCCTCCCAGTCTCGGTCCTGTCAGCTAGCGGGTCCTCTAGGCACTGTCCAGCACGGGACAGCACGGTCACTTGCTGCAGGCCAGAAACCCATGTGGGCACCGCCCCTGAGGACCACCAGGGGCAAGAGCTGTACCCACCGCAGGGAGCCAGGGCAGGCGTGGCTAGGGGCAGCTGTGGACAGAGTGGGGGTCTCCACCCCAGACACAGAGCCAACGCTGGGCAGAGGGCTGGTGGGACACCAGCCCCCTCCCTGCTGCCTGCCTTCCAGGCCCATGAGGCTCCAGCTCCCGGCCCATCATCCCTCCCAGTGGACACAATGCCCCTGCCCCCCAGCAGTCACTTCCAGCCGGCAGTAAACACCCCTAAGTCACTCCAAGCAGAGCCTGGGCCTCAGTGGCCTTCCAAGGCGCTCCTGACTCCACGTCCTCCAGAATCTTCTGGGTCCTGCTCACAAGCACCGGGCCTCAGTTTGCCGAGGTGGCGCTGGTCTTCAGACACCGGTTGCTGGCCACGCAGGAGCATGTCAGGACTCACACAAGGTGGGTTTGCTCAGTGAGGTCGAGAGGCAGACAGCAGGATGCGGCCATGAGGGCTCTCTTCCGGTCTGGGTGCTGGCACGATGGCCCAGGTGCGGGTGCAGGTCTCTCCATCCTGGGGTTCCATGTCCACCCTGGGGCCCCAGCCCCACATCCGCCCTGAGGCCACCGGCCCTGGCTTGGTTCAGGGCTGCAGCATCCAAGGGCCCAGGCACGACGTCCAGGGTCTCCCCGGTTCTCCTCACAGGCCTGATGGGACAGCCACCCTGGAGCCGGCCACAGCAGCTCACCAAGGTAGGGTCCAGGCCACCGCCACTCATGCTGGAGTGAAGGGACGGCTGGCAGAGGCAGCCCAGAGCTGGAGGGAAGAGGGCCGGGGAGAGCCGGCAGGAGGGGAGTGGGAGCCACGTGGCCCCCCTCAGGGCCAGATAGGAGGGACCAGCAGAGAGGGGGTATGGGGCTTGAGGTCCAGGAAGAAGTCGCAGCACATGAGGCGGGGAATGTTCCAGAAAGGAGAACCAGAGTATGGTGGGAAGCCTTGGGCAGCCAGTGGGAGGGTGGCCGAGGGGATGCTCTGCTTGCTTGCCTGCCTGACCCCGGGGACAGCATAGAGGGCCTGAGCAGAGGGGCCCCAGGAGGCTCGGATGGAAGGAGACTCTCGGACCCGGCATCGTCTTCCAAAGTCACCTTCGGTCCTGGGCTGGCCGGGAGCCTGGGCCTGACACCACCCTCCAGGCCAGAGGCCCGACGCCCTGAGACTGAGGTGCCGAATGCCCAAAAAGTCTCAGCTTGACAAAGCTCGGTCCTTAGCAAGACGAATAACCAGTACTCTGGCCTCTCCGGGGTCCTAGTTGGAAGGCAGCAGGCTAGGCGGTCCGGGCCCACTCTCCTGGGTCTTGGACAGCCACCTGGCCATTTTGCAGCCAGGAGAGCTGGCAGAACCCTACTGGGCGAGCCAGGCCCCCTCGCAGCCCACGGCCCAAGCCCTGTGGGCGGCCACAGCCAGGAAGTCTTGGGCGGGGAAGGAGCCAGAGTTCTGGGCAGCGTCCTCGGCTCTACCCCCAGCAGCCCTCACACAGGCTTTGGCCGGACCAGCCCCTGCATCTGGGAGGAGCGGGTGGGCAACGGGGGTGGCGGGGCCGACCCCAGCCCTTGCTGGAGGTCCTGAGGAGGAACTGCAGGTCCCGGCGCGCCACAGGTCCCACAGAGCATTGGCTGCCAGGGGTCAGGGGTGAGAGGGCTTGCACTTGAGGGCCACCGGGGGCCAAGCCCCAGGGCGAGAGCTGACCCGAGGGATGCCGGGCCTGGGGCCTGGGGCCTGGGGCTGGATCACGTGGCTGCTGGGGCCGGGCCTGCAGCATGGTGGCCGGCAGCCAAGCCCCTCCTGCCGGCCTTTCCCATCTGCCGGGAGACGAGCCTCGGGATCGGGGTCAGACCAGGCCTGCGGCCTGGGCTCCTCAGCTGCTGCCCACGGAGCTCCAGCTCCCGCGCCAGTGCCTTGGCCGCGGAGGGCGTGGCTGTGTTCCCGGGAACACCTAGAAACCGGCTGCTTGGAAACACTGCGCGTTGCCATGTGCTCTGCCTCCGCCCGCCGGGAGGCTGCCCCCGCACTGGCCACGGCCCACGCCCGCAGGCTGCGGAATGTGCCCCCGTGCCAGCCCCCCAGAGTTGTGGCCGTCTCCTGAAGGAGCCCCCTCGGAGCCGAGTCCGGTCCCCAGGCTGGCGGCCCCCGGCCTGCCGGGAGCGCAAGCCCGAGTCCTGGCCCGTCCTGCCGAGGTCACGGCTCCACAAGGCAGGCCGCCTGTGTCCGGGCCGCGTCTGGAATGTGGCTCTGCCCCATCCCAGCCTCGGCGCATTCCTGGTGTGAGCCGGGCCAGCCCGGGGAGCTTTTTCCACGATCCGGTGCCAGCCCCGGGGGGCTCAGGGGAGGGGAAGAGGACGGTTTCCATGGCAACCTCACTTTTTGTTATTTCTTATTTTCTTTTTTATGGTTTCTCCAACTTTGAAGCTCTCCAGACAGTTCTTAGTCTACAAAAGGAAAAGTACTTTTCCTTCTCTCCCAAGGCCCCCACCGGGCCGCCCTCTGCTCGCTGGGGAGCCGGCCCCTTCCCCACACCACCCGGGCTAGGACTTCAGAACCAACCAGACACCCCATGCCTTCGGAGGTTCGTTTCTAAAACATTTTAGAGGAAATGATTTTTCTCCGAACACAGCAGGAAAGTGTTTGCAAAAGAGCCCTCCCCCCAGCCATGGCCCCGCAGCACTGGGGACCCCGCGACCTGGGGTTCTGGGCGCGGCTGGCCCTGCCGGGCAGGGTGTATTGGACCTTGTTCACCGTGCCCAGCTCTGCCTCTGGGATGCCGTGTCCTCACCGGGCCCACGGTGGGTCTTGACCCAGAGGGAGTTCATCCATCTGCTCGGACCGTGTGCCCAGCACCCCAGGAAGACGGCAGCCCGGTCCTGCGGTCACCCTGTGAGGAGTGGGAGCAAGGGGCAGGTGTGTGGGGGCGGCCTGGGGGCAGGCCTCCCTGGCGCCAGTCCCACCTGTCCCTTGCAGGGGAGTACGTGGTGCTGATCGGAGATGTGACCGCTCCTCCATTCCTGGGCCACACACTGCCCAGCGCCTTCAAACACCTGCGCGTCCTGGCAAAAGGGGTGGACCGGGGGCCCCACATCCCCAAAGAAGGCCCTCAAGGATGCACCACAAAGCCGCCAGCGCCTCAGTGACGACCTGGCCTCTGTGGAGGCCGCCCTCAGTTTGAATGGGAAGAGATACGCTCAGCTCAGCCTCCAGGCCCAGCCTCCAATGCAGAGGGCGGGCGGGGAGCCCTCACCCGGCTCACTGCGGCTGGCTTAAATAAAGTGCCGCAGCTACCACCCAAGCCCGTGTCCGTGGCCCCTGCTCTGCACAGAGCCCTGGGAAGACACGGGTTGGGCAGGACAGGTGGGGCTCATCTCGGCGCCTTGAGCCTGGGCCCATGGCGGTCCCCTGGCTCCCTTCCAGATGGGCAGGTCTGCCCCCACACTGTCCCCAGGCCTGGCCGAGGTTGGCACCGGAATCCTCTGCCAGGCTGGGAGGAGGGTCCCTGTCCCCTTACACCGAGCCCAACAGCCAGCCCCTTGGAGCCGCCCGGCACCTCCCACCATGGCTTCCTTTCTGCCCCATGCCCCCACACCGCACTGGCAGGGAAGGTGGCTGGGGGATGACAGCTCCTCTGGAGGGCACCCTCAGATCTGGATGTGGTGGGGGACCGTGGACACAGAAGGCGGCTACGGCAAACTGCCCAGGCCCCTGGCCTCGCCATGCCTGCCAGGCACACATGGGGTTTGGCTGGGTCTCCCCAGGTGCTAGATGGGTGTCAGCCTCACCCCGACACCCCATCTCTCGGGAGCCACCACTTCCTCCACCAAGATGCTAGGCCCTGGGGAGGGGCATCCAGAGCCCAGCCCCAGGTGTGCACTCAGGTCCATGTCCCCAGCCACCGCCCCTTGGCAGGACGGGCTGTCATCCCTGACCCCACACTGCTGGGAGTTTACCCATCTCCTAGGCCATGTGCACCACCCTAGACTTGCACAGGCAGGGGCGAGGCACTGGGGACAGGGTGATGTTGGACATCGAAGTCATTTCTGGCTTCATACGTGGCTGCATGAATGTGGGGGGCAGCTCCTGGGCACATGGGGTGAAGATCTGCCCAGGACCTCAGGGCTTCATAGTGAGAGTCCCCTGGGAAGCCCTCGAGGAGAGCCTGGGCATCCCCCGGTCCTATGGACACACCGAGGAGGCTTGCTGTGGCTGCCTGTGGCCCAGGGGCCTTTGCCAGGACGGGCCGGGCCAGCGCGTGAGGTGCTGAACTCCTGTCCTGGAGGTGTCCGGCATAGGTCGGGGACCCACTAGCAGTGCGGTGGGGAGCTGAGTGTCCCCCGAGACCCCGGCTCTGAGCGCTGCGCATCTGAAGCCGAGAGCCGGAGTGGCCACCATCCTGCCTAGCAACTAGGCATTGTGTGGAGGGTGCCAGCGGCCCTCCTGTGACTGAAGGCCTGGGGTCCCCAGGGCACCCACACTTCCCAGTCCAGACAGCAAGGCCAGTAGCCTGCCTCATCCAACCCTGAGGCTGGTGCCCACAGCAAGGCCACACCTCCCCGCCTGGCTATCCCCATGGCCCCCAGAGCTTGGGGCTGGTTGGCACAGCCATGGGCTCAGGCCCCTGGTCCCTGGCCACCCTATGGTGCCCGCAGTGCTGACCCTGCCCCATGCCCTTGGAGTGACCACCAGCCCCCCACCGGAGGGGCAGCTCTGGGCCCGCCTGGGCCACCTGCCTCCCAGGGGCTGGGCATCGGCCAGCCTGGGCCCCGCGGGCAGAGCAGAGTGCCCGTGCTGCTGGGTCTTTTGTGCCCTGAACCCCTGCATGGCTGCCCCGAGCACGGGTCCCCTGCACCTGCGCCTGCCCCTGAGCTCCACAGATCACCTCGTAGCCCTTTTTCACTTCAAGATGAAACCACATTTCTAGCCGGGCTCGGTGGCTCAGCCTGTAATCCTGCGCCTTTGGGAGGCTGAGGTGAGTGGATTGCCTGAGCCCGCGGGTTCGAGACCCGCCTGGGCAGGCGAGACCTCATCTCTACAATAAAATAAAAAACAATTAGCCGGGTGTGGTAGCGCATACCTGTAATTCCGGCTACTCGGAAGGCTGAGGCGGAAGGATCGCCGAAGCCCAGCAGGTCGAGGCTGCAGTGCGGCCACTGCACTCCAGTCTGGGCGACGCAGTGAGACTCCAACTCAAAAAAAAAAAAAAAAGAAACCACATTTCTGTTAAAAGAAACAGAAAAATGCTTTCGTTTATTAAGAAAAAACTGCTGGGAACAGCAGCAGCTGCTGCCTCTCTGAGGCGTGGAGAGTCCTTTGGCGTGTAATTCCTGGTCTGCATCCTCTGTTTTCAAAGTCACAAACCCCACGGCAGGACACTGAGAGTCGTGTCCCCCAGGGTGCCTTGGGGGTAACCTGGGGGGCTCCTCCATCCACAACAGATGTGTCCCGGGGTCCAGGCTGACTTCTGGTGGGTAGAACCTCCCCCCTCCACGGTTACCCACAAGCCTGAGCAGGCCTCCGCCCCCAGGGTGCAGAGCTCCTGCGGGTCCTGTCATTCCCAGGGCGCCACCTGAGTTGGAGATGGCAAGATGGCCTCCTGCCCCTGCCAGGCGGGGCCCTGGGGTGGTTAAGGTGACCAACCCCATCTAGGCTGTCCCCGTCATCCACCCCATGTGGACTGGGCCAGCCGTGGATGCCAAGCCCGGGGTGCTGGGCAGAAGGCTGAGTCTAATGGGCAGCCTCACCTCAACCATCCCTTGGATGCCGGACCTCCATCCTAGGCACACAGAGCACAGCCCTGCGCCCACACAGGGGGCCTCGGGGCTGGAGGAGTGGGTGGGCGTGGCAGAGCAGTGTCTCTGCCACCCAGGGCAGATGTGCCTGAGCCCTTGGCAATGAGTAGCCACATGCCCTGCCACGGTGCTGCAGCCTCCCAGGCCCCACTGGGCGGGCTCCCTTCAGAATGCTGGCCTGGAGGGCAGCCCTCAGCCATGGCTGTGCGAATACCCCCGGTTCGGGCCAGGGTGGCCAGGCCGTGTGGCTATCTGGCCGCCCAGCAACACGGCCCCTGCAGGCTGAGCCAAGGCCCCTCCCAGGATGGGCCCTCCTGGCCAAGGGGCATGAAGAACATCTGCCTCTGCCTGGAGACATCTGGGCGCCTCCCCTGGGAACCAGTGGTGTGTGGGCAGGTAGGGGCCTGGGACTCAAAGCCACCCTCTGGCCAGCTCACAGGCCAGCAGGGGCAGGTGTGGGTGCACAGTCCTGCCCAAGCAATGGAGGGACAGAGAGAGACAAAGACAGAGAGAGGGAGGGAAGGAGGGAGGGAGCGGGGCAGAGAGAAGCAAAGAAAGAGAGGCACAGACAGAGAAAGAGGGTCAGAAAGAGAAAGAGATGGGGGGGGGATACAAAGGGAGAGGGACCGAGAGAGAAAGAGACAGAAGAGACAGAGACAGATGGACAGAAAGAGGGAGACACAGACAGGTGGGGCAGAGAGCTGGAGAGAGAGGGACAGAGAGAAAGAGATGGGGGAGAGACACGGAGAGACAGAGAGACCAACAGAGATAGAGAGGCAAAGAGACAGACAGAGATGGAGAAAGAGACAGACACACAGAGACAAAGAGAAAGATGGAGAAAGAGTTGAACAGAGACAGATGGGGAGGGAGAGCCAGAGAGAGACCGAGAGGAAGAGCAAGAGAGAGACACACAGCGAGATACAGAGACAGAGAGACACAGAAAAGAGAGAGAGAAAGAGAAACAGAGACGGGGCGCTGCCTCTCCCTGCCTGCCCCCCTGCAGGGCTGCAGCCGGGACGCCCCCCAGATGGCCCAGGAGCCCCTGGGAGTCGGCAGGACGGCACAGCCAGGACACAGTTCAGAGCCACACAGCCTCACCAGGTGAAGGTGGTTCCTCCCAGCCCTTCCTGCAGCAGGGAGTCGCTCAGGACACGCCCTCAGGAGGCCTGCCCAAGCTCCCTCTGCAGCCTGGGCAGGCCAGTGCTCTCCGTGCTGATGCTGCTGGATCCAGCTGTGCAGAGTAGTGCCTGGCGACGGGCCTTCCTGGAGGGGCCTGGTGCCCAGCCTGCCAGACCAGCTCCTAAGCGTCCTGACCCACCCCTGCAAGCGTCAACCCTGGTAGAGTGAGCAGGAGTCACTGGTCTGTCATGGCAAGACCACTGCCCAGCAATAGTTCTGGAGTCTGAGAGCGACCCTGCCAGCCCCTTCCTGCCTCTGCCTCCTCAGGGCAGGGACAGCTTGGGGGCCACAGTCACTTGGGGCCAGGCCCAGGCCTCCCAGATGGAACAGGAGGTAGTGGAAGCCAGCAGGGGCTCTGAGCAGATGGGGAGGGAACTTCCCCGGACCCAAGCCTGCCGGCCCCTCAGCCATCCTGGGAAAGCCCTGCCAGGGCCGAAGTGCAGGGCACGGGCAGGCACTGGCCCATGCCATGTGGCTGAAGCAGGCTCCCCTTGGCGTGAGGTTCTAGGTTTCTCATCATGGCCGGGGGCGTGTTTTCTGCTGGGGACCATAAGCGGGTGTCAGCGGCAGGCTCAGTCAGCAGGCCTGCCCCTAGGGCCCAGCCGACACCTCCCACCGCCTACTTGGCACGGGCAGTGCCACCGTCACCAACTCTGGCACCTCCTCCTGGCACCTCTATCCCCTACCCCCAGCAGCAGAGACGGTGGCCAGGACAGGGTGCCCACGAATGCAGCTCTGGAGGCCCAGTGGGGTGGCCCAAGTCTGCGGGCCCCCCTCCCTGGCCTGGGCAAGCCGCAGGCCTTGAGGGGCACCTGAGGGCAATACCTATCCACCCCCCGAGCTTCCTTGGCTCCTGGGGTCAACCATAGCCAGGAAGGTGCCCCCATTAAGGGACCTGGCCCTGCCCACTCCTATCTCACGCTCCCAGGCCTGCAGGCCAACAGACCAGGTGCCACCAGACATGCCAGGTGCCACCAGACATGCCAGGACTCAGCCCTGGCAGGACTCACTCTGGGCACCCTACTGCCAGCTGCCTGGCCCAGGAAATCCCTTGGACTGCACCCTGGTCCCAGCAGCTCAGCATTCAGGCCCAGAAGCCTCTCTCCCCACCTATCCCTGGGATCAAGGCCACCCAGAGACCTCTGCCACACTGGCCAGAAACTGGGCAGGCCTGGCCATGGCATGCACAGAGCCGAGGACCCCACGAGTCAGCTTTCAGCTGAGACAGTCAGGCAAAGCCAAAGCCCCTGGAGCTGGGGCTAGGGGCACACGCTCCCGGAGCACAGCTGGAAAGGGGTGCTAAGGCCGCAGCCCAGGCCAGGAGCCAGCTTGACTAGGTGTGGGGAGTTGGCGATGGCAACTGGGGCTGCAGTGCCCCTAATAAGTGGGGCGAGCGGGTTGGGGGTCCCCGTCCTGCTGGCATGAGGGGAGATGGGGAGGCCAGGCTGAGAGAGAGACAAGGGTGCTCTAGGGGGTCGGTTCCGGTGGTCGGATCCTCTAAGCCCTCCAGGTCCCGCCAGGCCGTGGAGGTGGGGCGCAGCGCAGGGGAGCCGCGGTGCCTACTTCCCCAGCAGCGACTTGGTTCCCTGGGGTCTGGGTGGGGGGTGGGGTCACGGGAGGCCCCCGGGGATCTGGCACAAGGGGACCCCTCACCCGAGCACGACAGGGAGGCCGCGTTGCCAGAGAGGGGCATCCAGGCCGCCGGGCGGGCACTCCCTGGAGGGCGGGGTCCGCGGGACCGAGGCGCGCCTCTCCCGCCCCCAACCCCGCACTCCGCCGGAGCTGCAGTCCCCGACTCCGCCGCTGGGCGTCGCGCCGCCCCCCCCCCCCCAGGCCGGGCGCTTCGAGTCCCGACACAGCAGCATCCGGCCGAGGCTGGGGGGCCTGAGCTGCCGGACCGACCCCCAGGCCGGGCGGGGCGAGCGAAGCGGCGCCGGGAGGGGAGGGGACGGGACAGGGGCGGTGCCGGGGGGAGGGGCGGGCGTGGGGGGCCTCGGGCGCTTCCTGCCGCGACCCGCCCCTCCCGCCGCGCCGCAGCCCCCGCGCCCGCTCCGCCCCGCCCCTGCCCGGCGGCATTGGGGGTGGAGGGGGCCGGCCCCGGGCCCCCTCCCCCACCGCGTCCGGGCAGGCGCCGCGAGTGTGGCCGGAGCCCCGCCCCAGCGGCCGCGGCGGGCGGGGGGAGCAGCGGAAGCGGAAGCAGAAGCGGCGGCGGGGGCGGGGCCGCGCGTGGCGCGGCGACGGGAAGGAAACCGAGGCGGGGGGCGTGCGGGAGCTTCCGGGGCCCGGGGGCAACGTCGCGTCGGAAGGGGAGGTCGCGCCTGGCCCCGGCGCCCCCTCCCGCGCAGCTTGACTCCCTGGCGCCGCGGCCCCGTGGGAGGAGGGGTAGGCCCTGCCCCCGCCGGGGCCCCGGTCCGCGCCTCGGCCTGACCGCAGTCAAGGGCCAGGCAGGGCCGGGGTGCCGCGTGACCGCGGGGTCTGCCCAGGCCCCGCCCAGAGCGTGCGACCCCATCCCCACTCCCCCACCCCCCCCGGCAGGGCTCCCCGAGCCCAGCGTCCCCGCCGGACCGGGAACCGAAACGCGCGTGGGAGGGGGGCTGGGGAGTGCCAACCGGGGACGCGCCCCCTCCCTCGCGGCCCCCCTCCCACCGGCTTCCGGCAAGGCCGGAAGGAGCTGGAATTCGGAGTGTTCAGAGCCAGCTCGAAAATCCCTGGGTGGTTCCTCTGCCACCACCGTCCTTCCCCCCATGCTGGGCCCCCGGGAAGGAGCCCGCCTTTCGTCCCACGGGGGGGGGGCTCCCCGGGGTGGGGGGAGGCCCTGGAATGAGGCCAGGATGGAGCCGGGGCTCGGGAGAGGCCCGGGTTCCTCGGCGGGGTTTCCGTACTGGTCACCCCTACCCACACGCACGCTCCAGGCCTGGGGGTCCAGCAGAGTCCAGGGCCTCGGTCTGTCGGACCCAGGCCCACTCTCGCCCCACCCTTCGGGAGGTTAGGGGGGCAGTGCATGGCCAGAACCCACTGCATTGCCATGCCAGCTGTGGACCTCCTGCTCCGGGTCTCAGGACAAAACTCCCCACCGCACCCCCAGACCTTGGCAGGGTCAACTCCACTGACCGCTGGGGCCTGCTTGTGGACTGTTTTTCCTTAGAAACAGGATGCTGGGGCGTGGGCCACACATCCCCCAGGGCAAGGCTTCACTGAGGTGAGGTCCTGCGGAAAACGGTTCATCTTGCCTGCTTTGGCAGCCCACGGTGGAAACTCCAAGTACCCAAAGGCCAAGCAAGGCACAGCCTCATGGAGGATGTCCACCTAGGACTGGTGGCCTGGGCTGGCCTGCTGATTGGGCATCTCGGAGGCAGGACACTTGAACACAGTGCGAGGCCCCACAGGGAAGCTCCTTGCAGCTCTAGTCTGTTGCTGGGGCATGCTGGTTCCCATCCGTTCTCCCTCCCCCTGGACCCCAGCCCCTTCCTGTAACCTCCTGGCCAGGGCCCACCTTGCAGGAGGAACCAGAAGGTTCTGACGGGGCCAGGGACACACCTGGGTGTTGAGGAGCAGTGTTTGCCACTGCCCAAGGTGCATGGGACTCGGGTCCAGGGTGGCGGCCTGCCCAGCCCCTGCCAGAGCCTTCGCAAGCCCTTTGGCCTCTCATAGCCCTGGGCTATGGGCCTGGGTCAGAAAGGCACTCCTGCCCCTGCTCCTGACTAGGCTGGGAGGCCAGGAACCCATACTTCATGGTGGCCGTTGTGTCTCCCAGAGTGGCAGTGGCGCCTCTTGCCTGAGTGGCCTTGGGATGGCTGCAGGATGGAGAGGTTGGGGCTGACCTCTGCTGTCTGGGCTGCCGGGGTTGGGGCCTCTGCTGAGGGCTTCACAGGAGGGAGTCCCCACCTCAAACTCCTCCTTCCCACGGGTGCCCTGGAGGTTTCTGGAATAGGCCTCCTCTGGCAGGAGCCGCTTGGGCCAAGCTTCCTGCCAGTGAGGCTGCCAGGCCCAGCCTGGCGCAGGAGGGCCCATCCCAGCCCGGCCGGACACCTGGCCCAGCACAGGACGCTACAAAGACAAGCCAGGCCGGCCCGGCTCCCCCTGCCTGTCCCACCCACAGAGGGGCCACCTGTTCCAGGGCGGAGTGTCCCAGCCGTCGAGCCCCCCCCACCTGGCACAGGCTGGGCACAGATGGCTGCGTGCGTCACCGAGACCACGGGGTGGCAGGGCCGGGCGAGCATCCAGTCCCCCAAATGTTCTGTCCCTGTCCCCTCCCCAGGGTCGCTGGGGGTGGGGCGGGCAGTGAGTTTGGCCAAGGGTGGCCGGTTTCTGTGGGGAGAGCTGGGATCCCCTGGAAGCCCTGTTTCACATCCGCCCAGGGCCAGGACCTCTAGGTCACGACCCCGCCCTTCCCTGAGGGCACAGACTGTCCTGGGGAGAGGGCAGGCCAGTCCCCCTTTCCCTGTGGGGTCTCTTTGCAGAGGGTACTTCTAGGGGTCCTAGGCCCAGGTTGCCTGGAGTGGGGCCACCTCTTCCTGGCCAGAGGGAGCAGGCGATGCTGAGACAGGCGGAGATGGGGTGGCCAGGGCAATGGGTGGAGGCCCCCAGCCCTTTGGGGACACCCAGCTGAAGGACCTCCCCATGGCCTGGAGCAAGGGCTGCTGGGTCTGCACTGGGGGAGGGCCGGGGAACAGGGGAGGCAGAGGCCACAAAGGGTGTGGGGCTGTCCCTGAGGCCACCGCCCTGGCTCAAGGGAGGGGACGGACCAGCTGGGCAGCTGTTACAGTAACTGGGCTTCCGCTTTCCACGGAGGGCGCGCCCGCCATCCGCCTCCCCAGATAAGGGCATAAGGGCGGCACTCTGGGCTGCGGTCAGTCCCCCGACCACAGGGCGGTGGGCGGGGGCTCCAGGAGGCGGGGAGACAGATGGCCCAGCTGGGCTCCGAAGCAGGCTGGGGTGACAGAGGCAGAGTGAACACATCTCCCGCCCTAAGGGAACCCCTGTTCTCCTGAGGAAGAGCTTTGGGAAGGGGTGTTGACTTCAGCTAATGGCCAGCCCCATCTGCCTGGGCTCGGGGTGGCCAGGGCCCTCTAATGCTGTAAGCTGACACTCAAGGGGAACCCCAAAGACAGGCCCTGGGCAGCTTAGGAAACAGCTGAGCCCAGAGCCCCCGGGAGCCGCCTTGGAAGTGGCCATCAGACTGCAACGCTCAGCTCAGAGGTCCTGGTGGGCAGTGTCACACTGGCCACAGGGACGGCTGGCTTGGCCCCCACTCGGCCCTTCCCCCACCGCTGCCCATGGGCCTCCCGGGTCCCGATGCACTTGACCTGGGGCTCACCTCTGTGCTCACGGCCAGGTCCTACACGGTACGCCCGTGGGAAGAAATGAGGGCCAGCGAGGGGCCAGGGCTTGACTGCCAGAGAAGCCCACTCTCTCAGCGCCCATCCTCGGTCCCCAGAAGGTTACCACGACTGCCTCCCAACGACCGCGAGGGTGCCTGGGACCTGACGGGCTGCTGCTCTTCCTCCTAGGCCCACTGTCCCCCACCCTGGTGTGCTGTGATCCCTTGTGGGCAAGGGCAGGAGGAAGCCCCCAAGGGGACGTGAGGGGACAGCCGGTCTCTTCTGACCCCAGGCTTTGGGGAGATGGGAACCGGGCATGGGCCTGAGCTGCTGTCAGCCGTGCATTCCTCAGAGGCCAGGTGACCTCCGACCAGCCCTCCTGGGCCAGGGATGCCCGATGCCAAAGGAAGGTGGCCAACGGAAGCCCAGAGGGGCAGCCTGGCGCCCAGGGACTCCAGCCTGGGCTCCCCAGGAGACAGGCTTGCAGTGCTACGCCCCACTCCCAGCAGAGAGGGGCTGCTGGGAAAGCCCCTGAAGTCAGCCAGGGGAGGGGTTTTCTGCTTGCCCATCCAGGCTGCACGTTCGGAGCCAGGTTCTGACCCCATCCGTCTTCCCCATTAAATGACCCAATGGCTCCTCGGGGAGCTGGAGATTGGCCCCAGGCCAGGCCTCACGGGCCCCTGGGAAGGGTCCCCCCCCCTTCTACCTGCTGTGGGGGCTTCTTCCAGCCTGGCCAAGGCTGAGGCTCCACTGACACCCACCGCTGTGAGGAGGGCCACGATCTCCGTGAATCACAACCCTCTTGCGGCCTTGGCATGGACTATGGGGCCAGAGGCCACCTGGGCCCTGCCTCCCCTCAGGATCAGCGGTGACCCAAGACTCATGGCCTGACCCGTGATCGGACCTGAGGAGCCCTGGCCTCCCCGCCTGGGGGAGAGGGCTCAGGGCGGCTCAAGCACGCTGCCCTGCGGTGCTCTCAAAGTCCTTTATTGTACAGTGTCATCTGCTTCGGGGGCGGGGGCAAAAGGACTAACAGGTACACAGCGAGATAGATAAATATGCCAAGCTTTCTCTTTTTCTTTTTAAATCAGGCATTTATAAACAAGAAGCATACATTAATTACATAAAAATAGTTTTCGAGTAGCGAGTAAGCCATCGTATTGTCAATAGCAGCAGCATAGGACGCGGGGCGGGACGCGGGGCGGGACGCGGGGCGGGCGGTTAGAGAGGTCGAGGTGGGTTCTTTTTCCTTAATCAAAAGAAAGTCATTTGTGGACCTGACTTAAAGCAAGAACGGAGATCTCCCTCGACCCTGGTGGGCAGCGGGAGGAAGGGGCGGGGCCCCGGACGGGCGGAGCCCAGGGGAGGGGTTTCGCACACGGAAACTGGCCGAGGGGGCCTCTCCACCCCCTCCGGCAGATGAGCATTGTTTTTCTCAGTTAAAAACAGCCCAGAAAACAAGACAACTATCAGTAAGAAAAGTTTCTGAAAAAGGAACCACCATATACACGTATGATACAACAGTGTAAAATGAAAACAAAGTATTTACACGTTAACTATTTTTACATTGGCTAGTTCTGTACGAAAAGCAGATATGATGTGTGAGTAGCTGCTCCATGGATATGAATGTTATTGCTGTTGTTTTTCCCTTCGTTAAAATCTCCTTTCAGTAGAGAAATAATGAGTAACTAAACGAGCACACACGCGTCGGAGAGTGGGTCCCGCAGCTGCAGACAGGCCTCGTCTCCCTGTTCTGGAAAGAAACAAGCTTGCAGCTGCACGAAGGGGCGCTGGGCCTGGGTCGCCCTCTGGTCGGAGCAGCCCTGCCACCGAGCGGCCCCTCGGACCCGACCCTGCCAACGGAAGCCACCAGCCTCCCCGGCACCCAGCCTTGTGCGGGCCGGGCCGGGTGAGCTGCCATGGTGGTGGCAGGAACTGCCCTGAGGCCGGAGCATGGCTGCTGGTGAGGGAGAGCCTGCCCTGTGTCCAGGCCACCGCCCGCAGGGGCCTTGCACCCACAGGGGAGGGGCGGGGGACAGACTTGGGGACGCTGTGGGACCTTGCCCTGGGAAGCGTTGCTGCCAGCATCTGGGATACATCAGGCCGGTGGCAGCGGCGACCCCAGGGAACCAGCAGGCTGGCGCGAAGGCCAGGTGAGGCTTCAACCCAGACACGGCTGGGAACGGTTTCTCCCTCCGGGGCCGAAAAACTCAAAAGCAAACGGAGCAAACCGGGCGGCCCCGGGTACGGGACAGGGCCTTGGCCTCACGGGCTTTAGACTTGGCGACACAGGACAGTCACACAGAAGCACGCCAACACACTTAAAGCTTTGCTCCAACTAAATCATTTAGTTTCCCTTGAAGAAATGACTGAGAAAACACAACTCTGGCAAAACAAGGCTAAAAACAGCATTCTGCGTGTTGCATAACAAAACCGACCCTTTACGAGACGCGGTAATAATGCCCATCGTGACCCACCCACGGCAGGGGTGTGAGGCCCATGCAACAGGCGAGGAGCTGCCAAGAAACAGAAGCAAGAGAAAGCCCCAGACGGACGCTGCGTGTGCACGACGGCCCTTTTGCATTGCACTTTGGGGGGATCCAGCCGCAGCCGAGACCCCCTCAGTAAACCAAGGGCAAAACCCCGCAGTCCCGCCACAGCGTGAAGGTGCAGCAGTCTCTGGCCTTTGCAGGGGCTGCTGCAGCAACCGCCCCCTGCACAGCCGCCAGTGCTGACAGGCCGAGCAAAGGCTTCCTGGAGGGTCTTCCGGGTGTAAATAAATACCGTAGCTTCACGATGGGCGGCTGCCTCTTGTCTACTAGGAAATCATCTTTCCAGGTTGGGCGTAAGAAACCTTATACAATTTGCATAAACATCGAGAGTAAACGAGATTATCTGGGGTAAATGCAGGAACTCATTTTGATAGTGGCAGAACCAGTCGCTACTGAAGACAGATATTCTGGGGGTGAGAAGACAAGTCAGGATTTGCTGTACAAGATGCTGGAAGGCACGGAACGACCCCCGAGTTCAGTTCTTGCATTTGCGTTTCTTGTGATTCCCTTGTTCAACCAAGCACCAGAGGGGATTCTAAGCACTCGAGCACTTAGGATGTGAACTGCTCTACAAATCAGTAAAAACCTCAGTTATGTGGGGAGTAAAAAGAGGGAAGGTTTTGACAAAGTGCAGTTCTGAATATACGTTTAAATGAACGAATGAACAAAAAGAGAGAAAGTGAAATAATGCTGTTGTGTTCCGGTGCTGCTGCCTCAGTCCCACCGGGAGCGGCGCGGCACCTGCAGGACTGAAGGGGTGCCACGGGCGGGCAGTGCACTCCGGAGGATCGAGGGGGCCTGCGGCCGCAGTCACAACGGGCGCGGACAGGCGCTCGTGGCGGAGGGGTGTGGGCGGAGCCGGGGCACAGGGGAGCCGAGGGCCTTTCCCTCAGGCCCCTGGGCTCCGCGCTGCCCTCCGGTGGCCGCGGGCGTGGCGCCCACGCGACGTGGCAGGCAGGGGCGTGGTAAGGCGGGCAGTGTCTGGGCTCATCTTGCACGCGGCACCGTCCCTGCTCTTCCTGGCAGCAGCAGGAAGACTCGGGTCCTTGTCGCTGAAAAAATAGACTCTGAAGAAAAACCCCTGCTGTCCTCATGCAGCCGCGGGCAGATGAGCTGGATGGCTTCCCGGGGGGAGGGGGCCGCCAGCCACCCCTCCCGCCGCGGGTCTTCAGATGGCGTCATGGCTGGGGCTTTTAAAAGTTAGTCATTAAAAAACGTGTTGATTTCTGAATTTCAAGTCTCCTTATTGGTTTAAATAGCTTATAACAAAAGTGTGAATGTTGGGACATCCCAGCGAGCAGAGGACTGGCCAGGCCGCCGCGCTGGCTGCGTCTCGGCTGCGCTGGGACACGCTTGCTCACTTGAATTTGGCCAGTAGAAAACTGCAGTGGACTCCAAAAGGACGCGGTTACAAACACTCGCTGGGTAATAGGCACGGTAAGACGTTGTGCTGTGTGGCTGCAGGGGCGCGGTGGGTGGGGCAGGGCCGTGCCGCCTGCCCGCCGCGTCCCCGTCGTGGGTGCGGGGCAGACGAGGGTCCCGCTAGGGCTCCAGCTCGGCGGCGCCCTCGCTGCCTGCGGGCTCCGGGCGGGGCCGCGGCCACAGCTGCTCCTGCAGCCCCTTCACCACCTTCTCCAGGTGCTCGCGGGCCTCGCGCTCCCGCAGCAGGTCGGCACGCAGCTGCTCGCGGTCAGCCTCAGCGTGCCGCAGCTTCACCTGCAGGTCCTCGATCTGCAAGGACGCGGGGTCAGCGGCGCCTGCCCAGCCCGCTCCCGCCTCCCTCTGCAACCCGCACGCGGCCCTCCTCCGTCAGCTCGCCGGGAGTGGGGGCCAGGGCCAGAGGGGCTGGCGGGAGCCCAGGACCACCCCCCCTGCTTCTATCACCGGGGCCCCTCCCGTCTCCCCGGCCCCAGCTCCAGTCGGGAGACTCCGCCGCGCACCAAGCCAAAGACCTGCCCGGCACCCAGCCACCCTGATCTGGTGACTCTCCCCACCCCAGATTGGCTCAGAGCCTGCTTCTCAGACACACTCCAAGAAGGGCGTGGCCAGGACCCCAGCCCTGAGCAGAGGCACGCCTTCCGGCAGAGCTGCCCCGCCAGCGCCCCCCCCCCCCCCCACCGCCACGTACCTGGGCCGAATACTTGGCGCGCAGGCGGCCGGCCTCGCAGCCCTTGTCGCACACCCGGACCTGCCGCGCCTGCTCCAGCTCACGCTTCAGGCGCAGGCGCGACTCGTTGGCCTCTTTCATCTTCTTCTCGTTCTCTGCGCGGAGGCGCTCGATCTCCTTCCGCAGGTTCCGCTTGGCCTCTGTGGCCTCCCGCAGCTTCTCCTTCTTGGCCACTCGCAGGAACTCCAGCTCCTGGGCAGGGGCGGGGGGTGGCTCAGGGTCCCTCCCAGTGGGGCCCCACCCCCACCTTCCCACAGCCCGCGTCACACGCTCCTCTGGACACACGTCCTGAGGCTAGACAGGCTCACAGCACCCGCCGCCAGGCCTGGGGTACGCCCCAGTCTGCCACGCTCGAGGCTGCGCAGGCCTCAGCTGCACCTTGCCCCAGTGCGGGGGGCCACACCCCCAGGGCAGCTGGCCAAGCTCACTCGGGCCCCCACCGGTGTGGGTGGGCTGCCTGACGCCACGCCCTCTGAGGCCAGGGTCTCCTCACGCAGCCAGACGGAGATGCCCATCCCATGGCACCGACGCAAGCAAGCCCCTCCCCCATGTGTTAAAATAGCCCTGTGACTCACACCCCACACTGCAAATGCGCCTCATGAATATGCATGTGGGAATCACACCTCCAGCAGAATCAAGGACAACAGCGGCTGGGGCTGCGGAGCAGGGCCTCGCATGCCCAGAGCGCGTCTGGACCCCGTGGCTCCGAGGGCTGGCGGGGTTGTGTTGTGCGAAAGCCCACGCTGCAAGGCTGCCCGGAGCTGCCAGACGCCGCTGAGGCGTGAATGCCGCGGGGCTGGGGAGCCCGGGTGAAGGCCGCCACCGCGCCCCACGTCTCCCAGGCGCGCTTGCGAGCCACGCCTGCCTTACTGTCAGGAAGAAACCAAACAACGTGGGAAGGAGGCGCGAGCGGGGCCGAGCGCGGAGAACCGAGGCAGGACCTGGAGCGTGTGCGGCGGACCTGTGTTCACATGTGCACGAGCACCTGTGTCACACGTGTGCATACTGAGCCCCTGCTGCCCGTTGGGAAGCCTGGCATGACCACCCCCTAGCACATGACGGCTTTAGGAAGCGTACCCCACGCGCCGTGTCTGCAGGAGGCTGTGCTGGCGGTGCGAGCGCCCACCCAACGCACAGAGCAGAGCGAAGAACTGTCTCCGCACAGCCGCTCCCGGCTCTCGCCCTAAAAAGAGCCCGGCCTCCATTATGCTAGAGGGACATGCCACTTCCTAGTGACACCAATGCACAGAGCAGGTGGCCGCCACAGGAAGGACTGTAGTCAAGCCTCTGCAGGGACTCGGGGGTGCCACACCCACACTGCAGCCCTCCAGAGACGGCTCACCGAGGCTCCCAGGAATGTGTGGGCGGCTAGAAGGCAGCTGTGCGTCATGTGTGCTTGACCTGCAGTGCCGCGTCCAGCAGTCCACCCTCGGGCCTCCCAGAGGCTCACCTGGTGGAGGCTGCGCTTGGCCTGCAGGGCCGCATTGAGCTTCTCCTCCTGCTTTACACGCATCTTCACCACGTCGTGCAGGAACCTCTCTTTGGCCTCTCTGGTGTCCAGGCCACCCTCCAAGGCCTGCCGCAGGTGTTCCAGCTCAGCTTCCAGCCCGCTCGGGGTGTCGGCGGGGGCCATGGCGTCAGGGGCGGCCGCGGGTGGGGCGTGCACACCTGGGGAGCTCAGGTCCTTGGCGGAGCCCGATGAGGTGAAGGACGGGGAGGACAGCGAGGACAAGGAGGAGGTGACTGTGGAGAGAGAGGAGGCGGGTCACACGTGCCCGGGAAGTGGGAACGGGGGAAGCAGGGATGCCGGGTGCGCAGGGAGTGCCGTGACGCTCCTCCTCTGGCGCAGAGAGGGGGCGGCCATGCCAGACTTCACCCCTTCTCTCGAGCAGCGCCGCCGCCCAAGCCATGGGCAGTAGGAAAGGAAGGCCACTCACACTTACATTCCTCTCTGCTTTCGACTTCGACTTCGGCCTCCGAGTCCTTGTCCTCCTCGGGGGCGGCCACAGGTGCCAGCGTCTCTGGGGGCCCTGGTGTGTCCACAGCCAACTTCCGCTTCCGTGGCTGGATGCAGGTGGTGAGAGGCTCGGGGGCCCGGGAGACGATGGTGGCGCATGGCGGGCTGTTCTCAACCTTCTGTGGGGCTGGCGGCGCCAGGGCCACGTTGGGGGCCACGGCCGTCTCAAAGCTCTTGTAGGAGTAGAAGCTGGAGGAGCAGCAGGTGTCGGGAGGTGCCTGTGTCCTGCGAGCCCCACCCAACATGCAGAGACACCAGCACCTGCACCCAGGCCCTCAGAGAATGCGCGACCTCAGTGGGGTGAGCACACACTCCCAACTCTGAGTCTGGACATCCAGCTTCCAAGGATGAGAACCCACATCTGTCTTCCATGATTTGGATGCCCAGGCGGGCAGACACGGGTTGACCACATCAACCCGTGGTTGATGTACACGGGAGGCTGCCCTGACAGACCTCCACACCTCAGCAATCCCAGCCCCCAACGCCACAGAAAGCTCTGGATGTGTCCACCCTGAAGCCAACGGAGTGAGTCCACACTCTGAGGCTGCCTAGACCTAGATGCTGCAGGCCTAGCCTCCCACCTGCAGAAGCCGGGTGGCGTGCACACACAGTCCTTGGCAGCATGCCTGTGATTGCCAGGCACATGTGCCACTCACCTGTCGCGGATCAGGGCTGGGAGGTGTGGGGTGGGCTCCTTCTCACCCGACGAGACTGCGGGGGACCAGGGCCGGAAGGCGGAGAGGCGCTGGCGGGGATGGACGCAGCCAAGGCTCTGTCGTGAAGAAGCACCGTGTGAGCGGCCCTGAGGCCGGCCGGCCCACCGCCCCGGAGCCCCAGACCCGCGCAGCACCTTGCTGGAGGAGCTAGCCAGCGTCCGCAGCCAGCCAGACTGCTTGTCCTTCTCGGAGGGCGCAGGGGACTGGGAGGAGGCGTCATCTGTTTTGGGTCTTATGGAGGCCGGGGGCTCGGAAGAGACCTGCAGTCAACACGAAGGCCTGTTGGCGCCACCAAGCCCAGGCAGGACCTCAAGGGACCGGAGAAGAGGAGGCAGACCCACAGCATATGCACCCCATCGCAAGACCAAGCCCGCCTCACAAAGGAGGGCCAACGAGGCCCTCAGACCAAGTGCAAAGGCAGGGCTGCTGCTGAGGCCACATCGCCTCCGAGAACAGAGTGGACGCTGTGCTGCAGCCGCCCTCGGTGACCTCACCCACAGCTGCAGAGCTCCGAGTGCCCCGCCAAGCCCCACTCCGTTTTCACAGCGGCTGCACCTGGCCCCTGGCCCCTCGTCTCTGTCCCTCACTGCCACGTTCTGGCCTTGCCCGTGTCCTCGGCGGGCACCTCAGGACTCCGCTGCTGCTGAGCGACGTTGGGCGTGTCTGTGCCAGGGCAGGACGGCAGGTGCCCAGCCGGGTGAGCCCGACGCAGGGCTGGCCCTAGTCCGAAGCCGAGGACGCTCCGCCACCGCTTCAGAACCAGCAGGCAACCTGGTTGCGCCTGCCTGACAGGCGGGAGGCTCCCAAGACAAGGGCAGCCCCCTGACACCAAGTGATCTCAGCCGGCAGGACAGCACCGTGCCTGTATTGCCCCTGCATCCCCAGGCTCTCACTGTCCCCCACACTCACACTGTTTGTGTCCCCTCACTGTCCCCCCCATGTCCCCACACTCACACCGTCTGTGTCCCCGTGCCATCCCCGTCACTTTCCCCCACCATCCCCCACATTCCCACGTTGTGCCCTGCATCCTCACACCAGCCCCCACCTCCTTCCACTCGCACCGTGTCCCTGCGCCGTCCCCCACACCCCCATGCTCGCACCGTCCCCCCCACGCACACTGTCCGTGCCCCTGTGCCGTGCCCCACAGCCTGCACCGTCCCTGTGCTGTTCTCCGTATCCCCAGGCTTGCACTGTCTTCATCTCGCCGGCCCTGCTGTTGGAGGCAGCTTGGTGGAGGCACCTGGTCCAGCCCACCTGGGAACCCGTGCTGTGCTCACCAGCCGCTCTGGCACAGCCCCTCGGTACCAACAAGCGATGCAGCTGCGCGGCTGAGCCGGCCCACGTCCCAGACTCATGAGAACGGGGAAAATCCGCCACCTGGGCCTGAGGCCCGAGACTATCCACCTGAAAGGAGCGGCACCAGGTCTCTGCCCACTGAGAAACCAGAGAAGTCTGTGGAGGCTGGACCGTCCCCATCCCTTGGACCCACAGGACGGCCGGGAGGGCCCCGGGCAGCCGTGTCAGGTCTACAACATGGGCCACGGCAGGACACACCACCCACATGCAAGTACCCAGGGAGCGGCGCCCTCACGACAGTCATACCCCTGGCCCTGCAATAAACGTGGGGGCTGTTCCCCCTCAGCCAGGAGCCCAGGTTAGCAGAGTGCAAACGGGTGGGCTCTCCCACCTCCAGGACACGGAGGAGACCACCTCCCGCAGGCCCACCCTCAGAGGCAGGCCGTGGACTGAGGCCCCCGAAGCGGGCCGAGGTCCCCGACGGAGAGCCCTGTTGATGGAGGGTCCTGGTACAGATGACCCCAAGCCTGTGCTGGCCCAGCCCCACGGGCCTGTAGCCAAGGCTGGGCCACCCCATCTCTAACCTGGACCCATGGAAGAACGACAAGCCCTCGGGTGTGCTGAGCTCCATGGAGGGCAGTCTCCAACCCTGCACACAAACAGCGGACCCTAGGGTCAGGTCAGCCCGCTCGGGGGCAAGTGTCAGAGATGCGCCTGAAGACCCGGCCGAGGGCAGCTTTTTCCAAGTCATTGAATCAAACAACCAAGAAAAAAGACACTTAAAATGCCCACTTCGTGTTGCTGCTTTCTAGGGGAAGTAAGTCTCTAGCAGCTGGCGGGGGCCTGACCGCAGGGTTCTAGGTCTGTGCCCTGCGGGGGCAGGTGGAAGCCTAGCTGCAGTGGCAGGGTCCCTTCCACACCACGACGCCCTCCTGGGCGGGGGTAGGCAGGCCAGGATGCCAGGAGGGTGGGGCTTTTTGTCTGAGCAGTCACCGGGGCCAGCGTGGAAATTCAGCTTGGTTCTCACCCGGGAAAAGCCACAGACCCGGCGCCGTCTGCTGCTGACTCTGAGAAACCTCAGAAATTCTGGGGGGAGAAGTGTCAGGCACCTCCGGCGGCAGGGGCGCGTCTATCTCAGGCCACCCCCGCCAGGGCCCCAGTGCTGATACTGCTCTGCCCATGCCAGCAGCAGACGAGGCACTGTGGGCAGGGCAGCTCCCTTTTCAGAGGACCCTGCGTGAAGGCACCAAGCCCACGGATCTGGAGAGGTGGATAGGCTGAGGTCCCCCTTGGGGCCAGAACCCCTGGCCTTCAGGCAGCAGGGACAGTTCCTCCGGGACACTGGTCAGAAAGCCCAAGGGACTCGTGGCACACGTGGGGGGTTCTCAGGACGGAGCTCAGGGACTCGCTCTTCTGCATTTAACTCTGTGCTACGGCGGCAGAGAGGGACTGTAACACAGAAGACGCAGGCCCCGTGCCCCGGGGGACTGTCACCTGGGAATGTCAGTTTCTCAAAGCCCCAGGAAGAAGACATTTTTCTTCAAGCCTGGGATGCTACTCTTCCTCTTGAGAAGGGCCCGCAGAGGCTCTCGTGTCCACAGATGGTCAGGAACAAGTCACACTCAGTAACAGACGGCTGCCATGGCTGGGCTGCACCCCCCCCCCACCCTTTTGGTGTCACTACCAGTCGCCTCTGGTTTCTGACCTCTCGGGCTCAGAACCTACCCACGGAGCCCACAGGATATGCAAGGGGGGGAAGGTTCTGGGCCTCAACCTACCAAAGCTTCAAGAGCAGGACCTGGACAGGCCTGCGGGGTGGCGTACACAACCCCGCGAGTTGCTGCCACGAGGCCACTGTCAGCCCAAGGGGAGGGGCTGGCTCAGAGACTGTCTTCCTGGAGAACAGGTGTGCCTTTGGACATGCGGGAACCCCTGCCCACGTGTGCCCGCCCCAGGGCAGCTGAGGAGGGTCAGCGCCGGGCCATGGGTGCCCTCTACCCACTGATTGAGCAGTCCGTGCTTGAAGCCCTTAAGAAATCAGCAAAGATGGTCTCAGGAGCCCCTGCTCATGGAGGGAGGAGCCAGTGGCAGGTGCCCACAGGACTGTGTAGCCCCCATGTACAAGCCACACACTTGCCTGGAGGGTTCCACGTGCATCCACCTAGGACTCATGAACGACCACAGGGAACTTGGGAATGACGCTCTCCAGAAATGCACCCCTCCACCTGTGGGGCACAGAGACTGTCCTGCTAAACAGGCTAAGGGTGGATGCAGCGACCTTAAGAGCATGGGCACATCAGGCACAGATGGAGGTTGGCACTCAGGAGACAGCCATGGGGCCAGGCTGGCTGCCAGGGCATGCTCGGCCCTAAGGTGTGCAGACAAGAGCCAGCCAGAGCCTTGGAGGTGAGAGGCGGCAGCCGCAGGAGCCCTGCTCACCAGCCTCGGGCCACAAGTCACACCTGGGGACCCATTAAGCTGAGCCAAGATCCCAGCTGGAGAAGCCGCCAGGATGCAGCTGCTCTCTGAAGGCAGAGACAGCTCCAGAAAGGCCTGCCCTCCGCCACGTCCAGCTGCAGAAACAAGCAGGCCAACAGGACCAGCAACCCGAAAGGCGGCATGAGGTGGGGGGGAGCGACACCCAGGCCCCGTGTCCCAGGCCTGCAGGGTGCCAGGAGCAGAGACCCATCAGGAAGACCCTCGGGGACCCTTTCCTGCCCGACACATGCAGAGAGGCTAGGGCTTAGAGCTAGATTCCGGTCCATCCTCTGGGATCAGGACAGGGAACTTAGTGGTCACAGGGCTGCCTCCCCCCAGAGCCCCGGGCTCCCTGTGGCCCAGTGCAGGCCTCTCCTTCCAGAGCTCACAGGGCCCAAGGCAGGAGACCAGCTTCAGGGCCGGAGCTCACCTCACCCACCTGGTAGGGAGGCTGGTGCCCAGCACAGCTGTGGGAAGATGCCACGGAGCTAGGGTTGGGTGGGACCTGTGCAGATGGCCTTAGCATAGGAGGAGCCAGGCCTGTGTAGCCCGAGACGGAAGACCCCACCCGGGTACTGGGAACCTCGCTGAGGCTCAGCTGTCTCCCACACCCCAGCTACCCCCAGTTTCTGCAGAGCCGGGCTCCACCCCACCACAGTCCCTCCTTCTGTCCCGCCCACCTGTGTGGCCTGAGGTGGGGACAGTCACTGTGGCCACAGAACCTCTGCCTGGTTAACTTGGTTGGAGCTGCTCAATCACTAACTGGAAACGGAACCACAGACCCAAGGTCAAGGCCAAGGCTATCAGATACTGGGAACATCTGGACACCAGGGTTTGAGTCACCTCTGCAGAGTGGGTTCATACTCCCAAATCAAAACAAAACACAGCCGCACGCAGCCTACGCCTGGACCTGCACAGCCCAGCCACTGCCCGCCCATCCAGGGTCAAAGGTGCTGGCAGGCAAGGCCCCCAAAGACAGAAGGCAGTGCTGTAACCGGGACCAGGGAGGGCAGATGTGGAGGCTCCAGGCGAGCCTCAGCAATGCTCGGTGCGCCGGGCAAGCGCATGCTGTTGGAGCATCATCCGAGGAAGGGCCCCACTGGGGAGCGTGTCCACCTGCAGCCAGAATCAGCAGACACCCAACTCCAGGGCCTCCGCCTCACCGGACGGGGCCTTCCAGGGCCTGGCTTCAGGTTTTCAGCCTCCCCTGAGCAGGAGTCTGCACCCTCACTGAGAAACGGAACCCACATGAGACCCAGAGGACACACCACGGATGGAGGGCCGAACACCGGCCAGGCCCCATTTCCGCTCAGGCTGCCCTGGGGAGCTGCTGAGGAAGACCCAGCTGAGAGCACAGGCCACAGCCCACTGCACCCTGAGTGTGGGGCAGGCAGTCCAGGAGATGAGATGATGCCTGCCGTGAGGAGGAGACACCAACAGAACCCGCCATGAGGCCACCACAACTTCCTCCTGCCAAAATGCCCGGCAGATCGGAGGCCTTTCTTGTCCACCATAGCCCGTCACCTTGTTAGGAGGGCACCGGCCTCCATCAACCCAGGACCCCAGCATCCACACAGCCCCAGGGGACACAGTGTGCACCAGGTGGAAATGAGCAGGGGGGAGCACCAGCCTTCCGTGGAGGCAGCTTCATGTGCAAATGGTGGCGCCTGGCAGCGTGGGCACAAGCCCACAGGTCGGCACAGGCCAAGCAGAGCTTCAGGGTTCATGCACACATTGGCAGCCTGGCAGAGGGCCGTGGGGAGCCTGCCCCTCCCCTCAGCTTGTGCACGATTGGCCACCGAACACCTGAGTCAGGACCGTACCCTAGGGTCAGACTCGGCAGCTCAGCCTGTAATCCCAGCACTTTGGGAGGCGGAGGCAGCAGACTGCCTGAGCCCACAGGTTCGAGAACAGCCTGGACAACATGGTAAGACCTCATCTCTACGATAAATCAAAACATTAGCTGGGCGTGGTAGCGCATGCCTATAGTTCCAGCCACTTGGAAGGCTGAGGTGGAAGGATCGCTGGAGCCCAGCAGGTCGACACTGGGGTGGCTGTAATCGTGCCACTGCACTCCAACCAAGACAACGGAGTGAGACTCCAACTCAAAAAAACCACACCCTGGTGCAGGCAGGCAGACCACTCTGTGCTCACAGGCTGCGGGGTGGCCCACCTGCCCCGTCAGCCTCTCCCACCAGGTTCCAGCCTCCGAGGACAGGGCAAGCCTCCCGGAGAGTGCACGTCATACTACTGAGAACAGCCAGTTTCAGACCCATGCACGCACACAGCGGTGCCAGCATGCCAGCATGGGGCATTCCGCACCAGAGGCATGGGCACCAAGGGTAGCACCTCACCAGTGGTCAAGGCCTGTGGCAGAGCAGTGTCGCCGATGGGTATCGCCAACTCCTGGGATGGTGCAAACCTCCCAGGCACCAAAAGGCCTTCAGGAAACCGCCCACAACAGCCCTGCAGTGGTAGGTAGAGCCGCAGGATCTTTGCACACCCTGAGTTCTTGAGATAGAAGGCGTGGCCTCCACAGACCCACCTATGCCGACCCTGCCAGCACTGAGAGGTCGCCAGTCGAGCACCTCGAGAGATCCTGAAGGGCATTCCCAGGAACTCTCCCTCGGGCTACACTTCCGCCTGCGGGCCGAACACGGTTGTGGTTCCTTCCGAAAAGCATATGACCCAAACTCCATCTGTGGCTTCAGACCATCTTGCCGTGCTCTTAGGTGGAAGATGGCCCGTGGGATGGCATGGTGCAATCTTCACACCTCTCCCTGTAAAGGCTGCTTCTGCCGGCTTCTCCGTGGTGAGCCAACTCTCAGAAACCACAAGCCCAAGCATGGACAGGGCCAAGGTGGCCTACGTCCCCGAGGTTTTTACCACAGGATCACTGCAGTAAGCCGAGCCTCACCCCAAAAGATGACTCAGATGGCAGCAAAGCACAGGCACAAAACAGAAAAAGGGGCTCCATGAGAACAGAGACTCTTTACGCCGCAGAACCTAGGAAGAACTCCTGCAACTCAACAACAAAAGACAGCCCGATTCAGACATGGGCAAAGAGCTCAAAGAGACACACTAATGTCCAACAACCACATGCAAACGCACTCAACCGCACTCAACGGTAACGTGAAAATCGCAGGCCCGCTGAGGTGGCTATAATTCTAAAAACATGGACAACACGAGTGCGAGTGATGTGGAGAAACTGGAGCCCTCATGCATTGCCAGCAGGAACATCGGGTGATTGGCCAGGGTGGGAGGTCCTCCCAAGTTAAGGGAATGACCGCATGCCCAGTAGTCCCCCCAGGCATCACACAGGTGACTGAAAGCACACGCCCTTTGGAGTGGGCGGCAGAACTTCTAGTTTAGGGAACGCTTCGACCCTGTCAGCAAGGGCCTCCCCCGGAGCACTGGCTGCCACACTCTTCTCCAGAGGGGTCCCGCAGAATGGAGCAGTACCCATTCCAGATACAGAGGGGAGTGGTGGCCCAGACCCCGTGGGAGGCGGGCCCTGCCCTCTCAGGCACTGTCTGGCACAGGCCACAGCCCAGCCGTCAGTGCCAGGCCTGGGTGCCAGGAGATCAGCCGGAGGGGCCAGATCCCCCGGCAGTGCAGGACAAGTGTAAGCAGCAGCTGGGGGGTTTGGGGTGAGGTGCAGCACAGGTCCCGGAGCCCACCCATGCAGCAGGGCACGGGCAGCTCACCAGCCCTCGTGGGGGAGGGTCAGCGTCCACTGAGCGTCAGCGTCCACTGAGCACCCAGCCGGGCAGCCAGGTCCTACCCGCAATTGAGGACGCGACGGGTGGCCCTGGCTGCACTCGCACAGACCCCAACAGGGGCTCGGAGAGGAGGAACAGTGTGGCACAGCCTCCCTCCTGCCCACCACGGTTTTCCGAGGCCCACTGCGGCCGGCCCCCAAGTCCCATGGTGGAGCACCACCCAGGCTCCCTCTCACCATCCTGGGCGAGTCCCAGGGTTGGAGGAATCCCACTGCCTGGGACACCGCTCACATGGCAACAGGCGGGCGGAGCTGCAACCCGGCCCTTTCGGCCTCCTCACCCCAGGGCCCACGCCGGCTTCCCCACTGCACCCCTGGACCCACAGGGCACCTCTGGGTGTCCCATTATCTAGAAACTAATGCAACTAAAGAAAAAGATGGCCTCTGGCACCCATCTGCGAAACGAATGCTGATCCCCAGAGCCAGGAGGGCCCCAGGAAAGTGCGGCACGCAAGCATCCTCAGGACTTCTAAGTACAGGGAAGTACTTGCAATGTGACCTGAAAACCACATCCAGAAGTCACAAAAAGCACACCTACTAGACAATTTAGAGACAACATGGAAAGACAGTGCCTTTTCTCAGTAGATTTTACTACCGAATTCAGCTTAAGGCCGGTGTCCACAGTCAAAGGCAGCTGCAGACCCAGAATGGAGACGTGACCTGCCATCACCTTGTCCCAGGTCCTGGGTGAAGCGTAGCAGTTTCCCATGTCATGGAGTTTCCCATGTCAATCCTCCCCAAGCGTTCCAGGTCCCGGGACAAGGGCTCCGTGCCATGCAGGGATAAGTGAATGCCCCAAGTCCACGTGTGCAGTGATCACAGAGCAGCAAGCTGAGCAAACATACAAGGGACTATCACGCCATTCAGTAGATCCACAGACACACTCTTTTCTAAAAGTGTCCTGAGTGGTGTCAGGCCTTCCTTATAGCTCTCATCCTGTGCACCTGTCACGACCGCCGAGTCCACAGAGCCATCAGGCTGAGACCCGGTAGACACAGGGGACAGGAGGTTGTCGAGACCCTCCCACGCTGGCTCCTTGAGACCACGAGACCCCCCCACCCACACACCTCTAAGCAGCCTGTGCCTCAAACCACATTCTCTAGAAGTGCTGAGCTCCCTGAAGACAGAGGACGAGGGGTGTCCCGGGGCCACAGTGAATGGGGAAGAAAGCCAACTGGCCACGCCACACGACGGCCCTGGCTGCATGCAGGCCCAGGTGACATAGTGACCTACTGTCCATGCTGCAGGGGACCCACGACAGATGTGGAACCACCAGAGGGCCACGCCCACCTGAACCCATGCCCATGGGCTAGCTCCCGTGGCTGGGGAGTCAGAGCCCAGTCAGGCAGAGCATCACGGGGCAGTAGCCACCCGGTCCGGGGGCTTCTGCATGGATAGTGCACAGACTGACCAGCACCTTGGGGCCGGCACTGAGCTCATCACAGAGCAAGGGTGGGCGCCAAAACGAGTGAACATGGGGAATGGGAGAGGTCCTCCCCGTGGACTCTGCACCAGGAAGCCGGCCCAACGCAGCACAGAGGCCAGCAAGCAGAGAACACGGTGGGTCAGTGACAGCCTTGCAGAGAGGACACCCGAGGAGACGAGCACCAGGGAGAACCTTCCACACTTGGCAGAGGGCCGCACCCTGGTTTCTCCCCTTCAGAGCAGAGAGCGGCACGTCCTAGGCCACGGCCAGACCTTCCAGGCCTGTGGGAAGCACGGCTGAGATCACATCTCCTCCTGGCAAGGGTAAGCCTGTGGGGGAGCAGGCCAGTGACCCCCAGCGGTGCCTCCATCCGTCTGCCCTAAGGTGTCCCACGGCGAGTTCCTGTCATCAATTAACGGGTGCAAAGGAAAGTGCTGTGGCGCGGAACCCTGATCGTGGCGGGAGGGTGCAGCACAGAGCCCTGACCCTGCACCAAGCCTGCATCCCAAGGATGCTGGGTTCACACCGACTGCCAAGCCTGCCAGTTCCTTCCTCCTGCCCGGGAGCGAAGCCTCCACAACCGTGGCTGCCAGACAGCATCACACCCACTCGCTGTCACCCAGAGACTCACGGGTGGACTGCGGCCAAAGGCGCCTGCTGTCACGCCTAGTGACCACAGCCCTGGCAGGGACAAGGCCACTGTGATGCTGGGTCCTTGGCCCGACCCCCAGCGGCAGGCGCCACCTCTTGCAGGCACTCGGCACCACCACACCTTCTTGCACTCCCAGGCCCCAAAGGGGTCAGAGGACCCGTGCCGGGCGATGCCACAGGTCTTCACTGCCTCCTGGGCAGGGGTCTCCTTTTTGCCTCCCTCAGGCAAGGGTCGTGTCAATGTCGGCAGCCGAAGGAGTACCCTGCACTCCCCAGGACTGACTTGGTGGGCTCTGTTGACCAGCCATGGCCTAGGACATACCCCTCCACAAAGAGCCCACCCCGCACTGCTGCTGCCTGAGGTGGGGTCTCCGCCTATTGCCAAGCAAGACCCCCAGCCCAGCCCACGACAGGATCCTGGCAGCTGCCCGCTGGGCGAGGGGTCATGCCACCCTGCTCAGTTCTTCTGAGGGCCAAGGGCCAATGGCTACAGTCACTCATCCCAGACCAGGACAGGCCCGAGCATGGGACCTGGCTGTGCGTCCCCATGGGCCCCGGAGGGGGCTGAGCTAGGTATAGGGTGCAGGCCACCATCTCAGTGTGACGGAAGGCCCAGGGACACTGGTGTATGCAGACAGCCCTGCTGCCTTCTGCAGGTGAGCGCCTGAGTTCCCACCGTGGGAATGGCCCCAGATCTGAGCTATGGACCCTTTCTGAAGATGTCACAGCTCAAGAAATTACAAAGCTATTTTTGTAAGTACCATTAATATTTTACACGTGATAATTCACATTTCATATGAAACTTAAATTAACCTATTTTCTGATTATTGTGGTACAGAGGAACCAGATTAAATTTGCAAGACAACCCCAAGCCCCCAAATAAAGTGAAAACACCAATTTTAAAGATTCACTTTGATTTTTCTTTAAGTAGGTCATCTCTGCTGTTACTTCAGCGCTGGGTTGAGGAAAAGCCAAGCCGATAATCTGGTCCAGGGCCTGCCACCCCAGACCAGGGGCCCTTACCCTGATGCTCCCGCCATGACCTTGGCACCAGGACCCTCACTCCGCAGCTGCCCCGAGGACCCTGGACATGGGGGTGCCCCAGGAGCAAAGGGCAGTGATGCCTGTCACACAGGGGGTCCCTCACCTCGAGAAGCCAAGCCAGAGCCAGGGCTGACTGAAACCCTGGGAAACCCACCAATCCAGAGGGAGAAGGTACTGGAAGGAGGAAGTGGGGCTGCAGAGTTGGGGGAGGGGGGCACCAACAGCGGGCTCCCTAGCACCACCAACCTTCCCGGGGTGGCACAGGCATGCACACTAAGAATACTAATCCCAGCACTTTGGGAGGCCGAGGTGAGTGAACTGCCTGAGAACCACGGGTTCGAGACCCACCTGGGCAACTTGGCGAGACCTCATCTCCACAATAAATCAAAAAACTAGCCGGGCGTGGTAGCGCGTGCCTGTAGTCCTGGCTACTGGAAGGCTGAGGCAGAGGGATCCCCGGAGCCCAGCAGGTGGAGGCTGCGGTGGCTGGGAGCGGCCACTGCACTCCAGTCTACGTGACAGAGACTCCGACTCAAAAACAAAAAGAATACTCTGGTTGTGCACCCTGACCCTGAGAGGCTGGCGCCCACCCCCGTTGCCCCCCACCCAACCCAAGAGACCCTCCAGCTGAACCCAAGGCCTGAAACCAGACCTAGGACATCGGGTCTGACCGCATCAGTTCAGTCAGTCCCCACGTGGTCGTGCTGGGGTGGACCAGGATCACACTCCCTCAGCAGTCCCTGGAGGGACCGCTAAAGGAACGGGATCAGCAGAATCCCAGGTATGGCGCCGGCCGCCGTGCCAGTCTTCCCTCCGCCCGGCTTGCCTAGGGGGGCAGGGAGCTAGCTGTTCTGTGTCCCATACCACTCCTGCAGATGTCCCAGCGTGGGACCGGCTGGTAGGAGCCGCGGCTGTCATGGCGACCTGCCACTCTTGCCCAAATGGATGGCGACAAGCAGGACTTTCCACCCAGAACCAGAGGAAATGCCACAGAAAGAGGAAAATGCAGAACACAGAAGGCAGCGCAGGCTGCTGCGGACACCGTTCCCGGAAGGCTGCTCCACCAAGAGTCGGCTCGACTCGGAGGGTGTTTCCTGAGGCCGTCCTGTCGTCCCTGGCTCCACCAAGTGCCAGGGGAGAGATGGGCGTAGGGCCCTCGACCCCCAGCACCCTCTTCCTCTGCCCTCCCACCAGCGAGACCTGACACCACCATGGTCGTTGGACCCCAGCCCTGATGCGGCCCTGCACACCAGAGAGGAGAGGCGTCTCTGCCAGGACCGGAAGCTCCAACGCCCCCACCTGCCCCCACCTGCCGTCCCCGGACGGGTCTTTCGCTCCCCGGAGGCCGGCGAGCAGCAGCCTCGAGCGCTCACTCATCTCAGGCTGCCGGGGGCGGAAGCAAGGCCTGGCCGGGCTCCCTGATCTCGGGATGGGCAGGAGGAGGCGCCTCGCTCCCCCACCTGGTGCTTCCCCGAGAACGGCGCGCTGCTGTGACGGACACCGACGAGGGGGACCGTGAGCACCCGGTTTCTCAGCATCCCGTCTCCAGTCCAGGCCCGTCACCCCTGCCTGAGCACTCAAGACCAACTTCTGACCTGGCCCCAGCCTGCCCCTCCCCGCCTGGGGCCCTCTTCTCTAGGACACGGCGGTCGGGGGTCCCAGCTCCACTGTTCCAGGGAGCCAGCCCTGCCGGGGCGGAGGCTCTGCCACCAGCCGCCCTGGACCCCTCATCCACTCTCCCAAGGCCACGGGCACCACCTCTCCCTCTCTACACCACCCTGGTCCTGCCCCCAGGATTGCCAGGGACCCCTGGTGGCCCATGACACAGACAGGGTCTCCACGCTGGGGCACACAGGCCATGCTGTGGCCCACCACAGGGGCAAGGAAGGGCTCAGAGGAAGCACCAGTCCTGCTTCCTCCTGCCTGCCCAGGGAACAGGAAGCCTGGTCAGGCCTTGGGAGCTGCCTCCAGCCCGGGGAAGGCTGGCAGGGGCTGACAGAGGGAGGCCAGGCCGCAGGCACTTGGTGGAGAAGGACAACCCCTTCTTCTCTGCTGTCGGGCAAGTCGTCAAGGACCAGACACCACTGTGGGGCCAACCACAAGCTCTGGGAATCCAAGAAGCAGAGTTGCAGGCCTCAGGGAACGTGAGCCTCCCAGGACCTGGGTTCTCACAACCGGCGTGGGTCCCGGGACTTGGTGTCTCTCCGGCCACGGCAGGGGGAGTGGGCGCTCCAGGCTCCGGTGCTGCCTGGCGACCAGTGGTGAAGCACAGCCATGCTGTGGCCGCCTGCCACCTTCACCCGGGATGGATGAGGACAAACAGGCGTGGGCAGAGGCAGCATCAAGCCCTGAGATCGTGGGGGTTGCCTTGAGCCTCAGGGCCCCATACCCCCAGGACGCCTGGCCTCCCGCCTTGCAGGAGGAGCAGCTGGGTCTTGGTGGATGGCACCCCCAGCCACCAGGCTTCCATGCAAAAGACACCCCATTTGTTCGGCTTCCTGTCTTCCCACACACAAAGGCTCGGGGTTTGGTGATGTGTGTGGATGACACTGATGGCTCAGGGATGGGGTGCAGAGGAGGGAGGAGAAGCCCGGCAGTGCTGGGGTCTGCGGAAGGTGACAGGCAGCTCTGAGACCTGTCATCCCTCAGGCCCAGCGAGGGTGGTGGCTTCTTCTGTAGCCGCAGTGCCCCCATACTGCTTCCGACCTCATGGGCAGTCCCTGCAGCCAGACACATGGCTGGTGGGCTGGTTTTCAGGAGCAGAGAGTCAAAGTATGACCTCAGCACTTGGGAGAGGTCCCCACGCCACCCCAGCTGTCCCTGGAGCCCCAGGACCTGAGGACCCACCTCCAGTCACACCTCCACACAAGAGTGACCCATCACTGCCCATGGCGTCCAGAGGCCACTCTTACCAGGAAGGACCCAGGACCCACCCCAGGAAGACTGCACACGCATGCAAACGTGTGTAGACGCACTCACAAGCCCACAGGCAATCAAGTCAAAAGACAAATGAGCTGGCCTCCGAAAAGAGTCATCCCGCGGATAAATGACACCAAGGATGGTCTAACTTGGACTTGGGAGTCTGGCACACTCATTAGTAAGGGACGGCCCTGAGACCGCAGCTGGGGTGGACAGGGACCACACCCTGTGCCCAGGGAAGGGACAATCGTCAAGGAAGCTCATCCAGTGGGAGACTCTCCAAAGACGCCAAGAAAGGGGTCCGGGGCCAACCGCCCCACACACTCTGCCCCCTTGGGGCGCTCTCCCCACAGAGGACAGCATGGGGCAGGGCCGCAGCACCTCACCAGGGCCAGGCGGACCCTCACACAGCCCACCTGCAGATGCAGCTCCACCCCCCAAGGGTGGGCACCTTCCGCCCCCACGCTGCTTCTTGGACTCATGAGACATCTGGAGATTTCCACGACTCTCCAACTGGAATGTTTCCTGTCCAGAGAATGCACACGGCATCTTTCCTGTCTGGGGCCAACACCTGCTCGCCTTCAAGATCCAAATGAAAACACCTCAAGTGGTCCCCACCTCGAGGATGCCCGGCTGCTCTCGCTACACTGGGACTGTCTACAGCCCCCAGGGCAAGGGAGCACCAGAAAGCCACATGGAGCTGCAAGCCCTTCAGGGGGAGCCCAGCCCAGAGTACCTCCAGGGGCAGGAGGGTGGGAGGCTGTCGAGATATCTGCCCAGGGCTGGCCACCATGGAGGCTGCCCCAGGCGCTGATGGCTGGGCCCCAGGTCTAGGAAGAAAGCCCCTCCACTCACTTACTTTTTTCCCCCTTGAGTCGGGGTCTCACTCTGTCACCCAGGCTAGAGTGCAGTGGCAGTCACGGCTCACTACTGCCTTGACCTCCTGGGCTCAGGTGATCCTTCTGCCTCTGCCGCCCAAGTAGCTAAGACTACACGCACCACTGTGTCTGGCTCGTTTTTAGGGATTTTTTGGTCAAGACAAAGTCTTGCTATGTTGCCCAGGCTGGTCTCAAACTCCTGGGTTCAAGCGATCTTCTTGCCTCAGCCTCTCAGAGTGCTGGGATGACAGGTGTGAGCCACTGCTCCTGGCCTCTCACTGAATTTTTTTTTTTTTGAGTTGGAGTCTCACTCTGTCGCCCAGACTGGAGTGCAGTGACCACTCCCGGCCACCGCAGCCTCGCCTGCTGGGCTCCGGCGATCCTTCCGCCTCAGGCTTCCAAGTAGCTGGAACTACAGGCGCGCGCCACCACGCCCGGCTAATTTTTTGATTTATTGTAGAGATGAGGTCTCGCCAAGTTGCCCAGGCGGGTCTCGAACTGCTCAGGCAGTTCACGCACCTCAGCCTCCCAAGGCGTGGGATTACAGGCTGAGCCACCGAGCCCGGCTCTCTCACTGAATTTTTAACCCCAAGACAAGACTCCAGAGCTGGCATCGCGGGCTCTGCCATTCCCATCTCGGGGTTCTGAATGGCACAGCTCAGGCTGCTGAACGACAAGCCCCTGCCGGTGTCCTGCTCCCTTGGCTCGTCCTGGCGCTGAGCTATCTGGCATCATGTTAAGTAGAGAAAGACGGATATCTAAATCACCACCACGGACCTTACCATCCACCTTTATGTCCTGTAATGCCAGTTTAAAACACAGCCGTAGCCGGGCTCGGTGGCTCAACCTGTAATCCCGCGCCTTTGGGAGGCTGAGGTGAGTGGATTGCCTGAGCCCGCGGGTTCGAGACCCGCCTGGGCAGCGAGACCTCATCTCTACAATAAATCAAAACATCAGCCGGGCGTGGTAGCGCGCCTGTAGTTCCAGCTGCTCGGAAGGCTGAGGCGGAAGGATCGCCGGAGCCCAGCAGGTCGAGGCTGCGGTGGCCGGGAGCGGCCACTGCACTCCAGCCTGGGCGACGGAGTGAGACTCCAACCCAAAAAAAAAATAAAACACAGCTGTGCCGGGCTCGGTGGCTCAGCCTGTAATCCCGCGCCTTCGGGAGGCTGAGGTGAGTGGATTGCCTGAGCCCGCGGGTTCGAGACCCGCCTGGGCAGCGAGACCTCATCTCTACAATAAATCAAAACATCAGCCGGGCGTGGTAGCGCGCCTGTAGTTCCAGCTGCTCGGAAGGCTGAGGCGGAAGGATCGCCGGAGCCCAGCAGGTCGAGGCTGCGGTGGCCGGGAGCGGCCACTGCACTCCAGCCTGGGCGACGGAGTGAGACTCCAACTCAAAAAAAAAAAAACAAAAACCACAGCCGTGAGAGCGTCTGTCTCGCTGCGGAATCGGCAACACTGCACAATGTGTGTTCTGTGTCATAATCATGAGGTGACAGTCCAGCTACCACCACAGCGAATATGCTGCTGGAAGCTACCCCCAGAGCCACCACCTGCTGGTCTCGCTTCTCGGAGGTATGACCACACCCTCCTTGTGCCACCATGAGCACCTCACAACTTTTCCAAGGGCTGAGCTGCATGGCTCCCCGCCTCTGGATGGGGCCCAAACGCACCTCTCCTCTCACCACGGGGCCGGCCCACATTTGTCCAGAGTGCGGGGCTGCCCGGGTCCCTTGACCACTTGAGTGCTCAGTAACTCGCGGCAAAGGGCTTCACAAAAGGGAGGCCAGGCTTGAATACGAGTTTATAATTTTCTTAAACAAAAGCATTCCAAACGTGCTGTCCCACACGCAGTCTATGCGTACCACTGCCCAACACGGCCACCCGGCTCCTTGGCCAAGACCCACACCTCCTCACACTGTCCGTGAGGACAGGGAGACGAGTTTCCAACCTGTTAAAAAAAAGTTTCCAAAGGAAGACTTTCAAGTCCGTTTGTTAACACCTTCCAAACGCGTGTCGAAAGCCAGCTGACATCAGGGCAGGTGGAAATGTACTGGCTAGACTGGGATGAGGCTGTGCAGCCACTGAGGGCCGCACAAAACCCGTGTCCCACCCAGAGCCTGACGCTGGCCACAGACTGGTCCCAAGGCCTCGAGACACCCTGAGGCCCAAACGTGACACAACGTCATTTCAGCAGAAACAAAAAGGCTTTTTTGGCCGGCTAATTGTCAAAACCATTGATGACTCCTTACCACACTTATCACACTCTGGTGTGTATGTTCAGGATACTGCTGACCCCACTTTCTAGCCACCAGGGCCCCAGTACAGGCCAGGCTGGGCCCGCTGTCCTCCTGCCACTCTCGCAGCTGGGCCGGCCGGTCTCTCTCCCGAGCCCTTCTCTGCCTGCGGCCCGTGCCCACCAAGGGCCGGGGCCTATCTCACAGGTCAGGGAGCAGCAAGGCTGCTGTCTACCTGCCTTTCCCAGTCATGTGGGGCAGGTGTAGACAGTGGGTCCTCCAAGCAGGCATGGGCTCTGCTAGGGAAGGGGCCCTGCCCCCTGGGCATCACAGCATCTGCCCAGCTAACTGCTGAGGTGCTGAGCATGGCTGCCCCCTGTGTGCTGACCCACACTGAGTCGCAGAACCTCCAGCAGCATGGTGGGCTACTATGAGGGAAAAAGCAGGGCCTCAGATTTGAAGAAATACCTCAGCAGTGTTGGTTCTAGGGCAGGAGGCTCCAGTGGCACAGTGGTGGCCAGAGGGCCCCTCTGGCATGCCCTGAGCCGCTAGCGAGACTGCTGGGGCCTAGGTATCCCGGGGCTCTGTGATCATGGCCTCCTCACCGCTCTAGTAGCCGTGGCACACGGAGGCCCATGTGGAAAGCAGATCGACCCCAAGCCCTGGTCACTACGTGGCCACAGTGAATGGGAACCCCAGGCACCTACCAACCAGGCATCGGTCTCCTCCCCCTGACAAACAGCAGCTCTGCAGACGGCTTGGGCCCCACCTGCTGCCCAGGAAGGAGCAGCCAAGGCAGCACCACCCCACCCGCCAACAGGTCTGCTCAGCATCCTCCTCCCTGCCCAGCTGACGCCCGCGATGTTTGCTCTCCATAGAAACCGACACAACACAAGCCGGGCCTGGACTGTGGGCAGCCCTCCCCAGCCCGCCGGGCCCTGCCAGAGCAGCGTCTGCACTTCCAGACCATGGGCGGCCAGGCCCAAACCCTAGCCCCCATATGGGGCAGCCCCCACGGCACCCCGGCACCCCAACATGGGGCCACCCCCACAGTACTCCAGCACCCCCATACGGAGCAACCCTCACGCAGGGTACCCCCACAGCACGCCCATGCAGGGCCGCCCCTCCAGCACTCCAGTGCCCCAGTGCAGGACAGCCCTGGAGCACCCCAGCACCTCCACGCGGGCAGCCCCCACAGCACCCTGGCACCCCCATATGGAACAACCCCCACGCAGAGGAGCCCCTACGACTCCTCCACACGGGGCAGCCCCCACAGCACCCCTGCACCCCCACACAGGGCCACCCTCACACGGGGTGGTCCCCCACAGCACCCCCACACGAGGCAGCTCCGGAGCACCCCGCACACAGGGCCGTCCCTCGCGCACTCCAGCACCCCTCACGCAGAACAGCCCCCACGGCACAGGTCGGAAGGCCACTCGCAGCACCCAGGGGAGCAAGTGCGTCCTGAGGATGGACGCGTGGAGACCCCGCGGCAAGACGTCCAGCCTGCGCTGCAGGGTCTGGCTGGGCAAAATGAGCGGCCGCCATGCCGGCAACGGGCGGAACGAGGCCCCCTGGCTGGCTGGCGCCCGCAGCACAGTACAGCCACCAGAGCGTCCCGGGATGACGGCGGACTCCCTCTGATGACACTGCCCCAGGAGCCAGCCCCTGGGACCACGCGCCACGCCTCACCACAGTCCCACGCCCTTCAAGGAGCCCAGCCCTCCCACCCGAGGGTCACTGCCTAAGGTGGGCTGGGTGGGGGTTGGGGGCCCCAGGACGAGGTACTGGGGGGGCAGCCGGGGCCCTGCGCAGGGAGAGCTGAGCAGGGCACATCCGCCTGCAGACGGCATTTCCACTGCAAGCAGGCCACACCAGCTCTGTTCCCTCAGGGCACCCGGCCCTGTGGGCACAGCTTCTCAGCATCACCAACAGGGCGGCACCTCCCTGTGGCCGTGCTGGACAGTGTGGGGGTGCTCCCACGGCTTCTTCTCGACTCCCAAACAGGTCATTCAGCCAGGACGCTGAACCCCAGCACCATGGGAGCGCTTTCCTGCCAGGCACCAGGTGCAGCAAGGGAGGTGGCTGGGCCCGGCAGAACCCTAAGTCGCCCCTCTGGGGTCTGAGGTGGCTCAGACTTGGGGCAAGGAAGGGACTCACCAAGGCCACAGGGGCCCGTGTCGGGGAGACAGGTCAGACGTGACCGTCCTCGCGGGGCTGCCGGCAGCAAGCACCAGGGAGCCCCACGTGGGGCCAGGGCATCTTCCTCCTGGCATCCTCCTCCTGGGTGGGAGTGAGGGGTGACCAGCAGCCCCCACCAGGCCCCACAGTGCAGGTGAAGGGCGGAGCGGGGCCAAGCTGGGGCTCCCAGGCAGGGGCCACAGTCACAGCAAGCCCCGCCCACCAGAGGAGGCAGACAGCCCCTCACGCGGCCCCGCCCGCTCCCCCAGGAGGGTCGCCCAGTGCCAGGGGCTTTCCCTCTGACAGAGCTAGGGCACTGTCATCTTCCCCATTGTCTTCAGGTTTCTCCGAAAAGGCGCGGCACCCCCAGGGGGCCCTCCTCCCTGGCTCTGCATGCAGGGGCCGGGCGGCCCTGCTGGAGACCTCGGGTCGAGGACCATTTGGAAGGGCGGCCCACGCTTACCCGGGGTGCTTGGAAGGCTGAGATCATGGAGGGAGGGCAGGGCGGGGCCCGGCTCACGGGTCCTAGTCTCCCCCACAGGATATCCACACTGGTCTGAAATCAGGAAGAAAGAACCTTTCTGTCTGCAAGTGGGGCCGTTGCCGGTACCTGGGTGGGCAGGGGAACAGCCCTCCCCTTCACAGCCCCCCTCCTCCCCCTTCCCTCCCCCACAGCTGGAGCCGCTGTCGAGGAGGGAGGTATTTCCTGTGTCCCCCTCCCCCCAATTCCCCGACATTCTTGGCAAGCCCAGAGCAGGCCTGAGCGAGACCCACCGAGACCGAGGCGGGGCTGGTGGGAGTAGGCAGGAGATCGGGAGGGCGCACAGGACTTGGACGGTGAGGCCAGGAAGGAAATGGGGGAAGGGCCCATGCAGTGCCCAGAGGAGCCGCGGAGAAGCCTGCCCTCGTCAGAAGGTGGCCACTGCCGGGCACGGCTAACGCTCCCTGCACTGGTGCCCACCAGGCTGCAACTCCCCAAGAGGACGCAGCAGAAAGAGGCAGCAGCAGAAAGAGGCAGCGAAGACAGCCCTCCGCCCCCAGGCTTACATCTACGTCCAGAGGGCTGACTGCACTGCAACAGTTCATGGGTAAGCGGTACCACCGCCTGACAGCAGCGGCCAGCCCAACCCAGGAAGCCCAGGACTCCAGGTTCAGCCACTGACCACTCAGCCCCACAGCAGCCACACCTCTGCCCTCAAGGAGTTTACAGTCTGGGGGAGAAAAAGGAAACACACTTAAAAGGTCTGCTGCTCCTAGCGCCATGGAAAGCTGGGCTGGGGGCTAGCGCTCAGGCCCCAGGCCCCAATCCAAGCACCCTGGCCCTTCTGCTCAAGGGACTGCCTCGGCAGGACTGAGCTAGAGGACAGCACTGCTCTGGGGAACGCAGCCCTGGGCCCTCACACACACTAGGCCCATGACAACTGCTCACGACACCTGTCAAGGGACGGAGGGAGGGGCGGTCAGCATGGCTGTGGTGCCCAGCCTGGGGCAGGCCTCAAGCCCAGGACCCACCCTGGACAAGACCAGGTGAGGCCTCAGGGAACCCTCCTGAGTGGGATCGGTGACCTGACAAAGAGGCTCCAGAGAGGCCTCGCCCCTCCCACCTCGCCTTCAGAAATGGGGCGGGGGACGACACACAGGCCACATTGGGGAGCACCCAACCTCGCGGCCTGCCTTGTGAGGGGACAGCAGACACACACGCATGCTTCTGTCCCGGCGAGAGACCAGGCGGGTCTCTCCAGCAGAATCTGGGAACCTGCAGGGGTCACCACCGGCCCTACCCAGGCTGCCGGCCATCCCCAGGGCTGCTGCCCAGCTGCTGGTTACACGACCTTGCTGCAAGGACACTAAGGCGAAGGCAAGCCCGCACCGGTCCCCCAGCCAAGGGGGCCTGTGCGTGTATGCGTGCGCCTGCCTGTGGTGCTGGTGTGTGGTGTGCAGGCATGTGTGGCACACACACATCGCCATCATGGTACCTACCCGCCCTTATGGACAGAGACCCCCGGAAGCTGCATGGAAAGCAAAAGAAGGTCTGACGTTTTCTACGCTTCAAAGGTTTAAAACAGACTATCTTTCCAAACACACAGCTGTGAGCACAGGGGGAGGGCCTCCCTCGAGCCCAGGTGAGAGGAATCCATCCTGCCCATGGCCCTTGACCCCCCACACACACACGCCCCCCCCCAACTCCCTGTGAGGTCCTGGTGTGTTCAAGTCTCTCCAACACTGTCCCCGGGGGAACAGCCCAGGCCGAGAGGCTCCTGCTCTCATCGACACCCATGACAAACACATCAGGGCCCAGGGGACCTAAGAGCCCTCGAATTCCAGGACCAAAGAGAAGGGCCTCAGAGAATGGGTTCCTGGACCTGTCAGGAACAGAGCAGTGGGAAGAGGCGAGCTGGGGGAGATGGCCAATGGGGAGCTAGCCTCAGGGGACACCCGGCTTCAGGGGTCAGGCGGGGCCCAGCACTTGCTCTCTGGCAGCGCACCCCAGGGGAGGTCCTCCAGGTCTAGAGCTACACCGGCCCTGCAGGGAGCAGCATGGCGCTTACAAATGGAAGCCATGCTTCCCCACTGTCCACTCACAAAGCCACCACTCTATAGGGTCCGGAAAACACCGGGGAGGTGGGTCAGGAGGGTCCTGGAGGCACGGACTCTCGTGGAGCAGGTGGCCAAGGGCCAGGAGGGCGGCAGGCAGGGGTTCCAGGCTCCTGGCCTCCCTGGAGGGTCCACCCGCCCGCCAGGCAACCCTCCTGCCTGCAGCCCCTGGTCCCAGCTCTTCCTTGGGAGTATCTCACACCAAGAAAATGGCCTGACTGTAGCAGACGGGCTTCCGGGAGCACTGGGGGCATTGCCCCCCCCAGCCCCCAAGAGTAGGCAAAGCCAGGTGGGAGGAGGGTAAGCCAACGTCCTTCTGCGGGGCTCAGCTACATGACCTGCACAGAAGACGCATCCACATCAGAGCAAAGCCCCTGCCCAGGGAAGAGCCAGAGTGAAGGACAGCTGGGAAAAGCAGGACTCTGGAGGCTGCTTCCCCAGGCCCAGCCAGCTGCCCTCCAGGCATGTGAGCCTTAGTAAAACTTCCTGCCTGGGCAGGGGAAGGCTGGACAGAGGGCACGGCTGGGAGGTGCACGTGGAGCCTGCCAAGGACTCCCCCACGGCGCCAGGGGCTGGAAGCTTGGCCTCTCCTCCGGCCCGAGGGACATTTAAAGATGCAGGAACGTTTATGGAAAAGCCAAACTCTCCTCACACCCCTCCCTCCCGCCAGAGGGCCTGGAGCTGAGACAAAAGGCAGTACTGGGCAAGCCCGTCACACTGGTCTTCACACTGGTCGTCACACTGGTCGGGCCCTCCCAGGTCACCGGAGAGCACCTGAACATCCCATGGGCTGGGGCAGCTCCCTCCAAACATCCCATGGGCTGGGGCAGCTCCCTCCCTCATGGGCACCTGGAGCTGCAGTTGGGCAAAGTGCAGAGGAGCCACCAAGCACGCGTCCAGGCGCACAGGATGGCCCACAGCACCAAGAGGGCACGGCCGGGGCAAGACCATCTGCCCAGCCACTGCTCTGAGCATTCCAGTCAGTTCCAGAACAGGGCCGGGCCAGCGTCAGCACAGAGCTCTACCAGGTGCCCAAGGCCACCATCTCTCCCTGGCTCACGGGCAGCAAGTCCTTGTAGGGACGGGGTCCCACAACAAGCCTGTCTGGCTGCAGAAGCCCCTGGAGTCGCCCATGGCTGCAGGAGCACAGGTGGGAGAAGTGCTCGGTGCCCACCTGTCACCTAAGGAGGGCTGATACACACAGCCCATGTGACTGGGAAGGCCACTACAGACAGTACAGGACAGTAAAGAACCCAGGAACATGAGTACTATGCCTACCTCACAAGAGCTCATCTCCTCTGCCCACGCTGCTGCTCCTTGTCCCGTGGCCATGTGGCCCACTGGCCCCACATAGGGAGCAGCCCAGACAGCCCTTTCCAGAGGCTGGGCCATGTACAAGAGTTCTCCAGTCCCAGAGTGGCTTGGGGGCTCACCAGGAGAGGGACTACGCCCAGGCCCTGCTCCTTGAGTACTCTGTGGCTCTCTAGGGGGGTGGGGCAGCCAGGGTCCGGGAACAGTGCCTCAATGCTCCTCCTCTCAGCTCTGCAGCCAGCCCTCCCGCCCATGAGGATGCCAAGATTCCAGAGCCCGGGCTCCCACTCGGACCCCACGGAGCCAAGCCACGGCACCTCAGGATACCCTCAAGAGGTCAGCATCAAGGGCAAGGGGACCTTCAGTGAGAGCAGATCTGGGGACACCATGGGCGCACACCAGTACACTGCATCTCTCCGCAGAACATCTGGCCTCTTTCTCCCGGGTGGCTTTGCATCGTGCTTTTTACGACCAAACTGGAAGCCACTGCTCCAAGTCGGGGATCAAGCAGAAAAAAGGCAGGAGGACAGGGTAAGTGAGGCATGCTGGAAGGACGGGGCACACCCGAGGCAGGACCACGTCACCCTCCCTGCCTGACAGGGACCCCTGCGTGCCCAGCCCTCGCGGTCCCGACCTACACGCCCAGGGCACGAGGGCCTGGCACAGGGAGAAGCCCGGGGAGCCAGCAGCTCCGAGGGTTAAGAACTCGCCAGGCCCGAGTATCTGCAAAGTAAGACTGACAGAAGGTCGGTGTCCTCAAGCCATCCGTTAAAAGCTGCAGGGAAAACAGGCAGAGAATGTGAAGGGAGCCTTGCCATAAACAGCTCCACTTACATACACAGCCTTTCTCCACCTGGTGCTGCGCGGTCCCAGGTGTGTGCCCTCCACCTGCACACATGCCACCTGACCCCAAGGCTGGGCTGGGGACACAGCCTGACCAGCCTGCAGACGTGCGAAGGTGCTCACCGCACATCTGCAGGACGGGACTGCTGTGCCGGGCATCCCATCCTGGCATTGCTGTGTCACCAGGGCTGTGGGTGAGGAGGCAAGGGCACAATGACACCCAACCAAGACCACTGTGACCATGGCCACATCTGTAGGCACAGCCCAGCAGTACGGAGGGAGGGAGGGAGGGAGGGATACAGCAGGACCAGGGAGGGATACACTCACCAGGCCTTGAACACACCATGTGCCATCCGCAGAGAAGCTATGAGGCCCCGGGCTACCGGCAAGAGCCAGATGTTTGGAAGACCACAGTCACATGTCAAGGTCCTGCTTCAGTCAGGAGCTGTGCTCTTACCGTGGACTTGTCACTTCTCCATGGATGATCTTACCACCGCCCACCACAGTCACCCAGCCCGGGGCCCTAGGTGTGCAAAGGCTCCAGCCCCTTAAAGAAGACGGCCAATCCTGCCCGTGCCCACTGCAGGCAGAGGGAGGAAAGGTTCCATGGCCACCTCTCCCGCCTCCTCGCAGAAGTGCCGCCCTCTGCAGGGGCCTCTATGGAAGTAAATGTGCTAACCAGGCCACAGGACACACAGTCACTGTCCTTCTCTGCACAATTCCAAGGGTCTATACACTGGCGGCAACGTGGAGAGGTACCAAGCACAGGGCCTGGGAAAGAAGAGTCGCTCCTACCATGGCTCGAGGGAGTGTGGATGCCTGGGGGGGGGTCTCTGTCGGCTGAAGACACCTTCCCCATCTGCTCCCAAGGGGCCAAATGGCCCCAGCAGCCATCTAGGAAGAAAGCCCTGTGATATGTGCACTCTGGACACGGTGGCGCAGTAACAAACGTCTCTGTGGAGGAGGGGCCTGGCCTGTGTGTTCAGGTGCTGTTTCAGGCTAGCGAAGATTTCTCCTCCGGCCGGACAGCTGCCACCCCCATCCCCTGGGGGAAGTCTGCCTGTGAATTCTAGCACCGCCTCAGGAGTAGCAGGGTGGCCTCGGGACACAGGAGGGCTTCCTGCCCAGGCAGAGGTGCCAAGGCCCGAGTCACAGCAACTGTCTTACCTGCGCCGGGTATGAGGATCAGGGACAGCGTGCGCACATGGGAAGATCGGAGTGAAGCCTGCAGCGGTGGCGGGGGCTGAGGCTCGGATGAACACCGCGTTAGGCGTGATGCTTACAAGGCACAGTCGTACAAAGGGGTTTCTGGCAGTCAATTACAAGGCAAAAGCAGGAACCTGCTCATCCTCCACTGTTTTTAAGCACAAAGGGTCCCCCACCACAGGGCCGCCACTTCTACCCCCGCGTGGCTGGGAGGGTGGACGCTGAGCCTGGCCACCCACAAGAGTCCTGGTCAGTGCCTTAGCCACATTTCCCACTGGTGGCTGTTTCGGGTGGCGGCACAGTCTAGTTACACACGCTTGGAGCACGTGTGTGCTTCTGCTTGATTTTTAACACCATTTTTAAGCTCCTAAACATTTAACCTTGGTGGCTGGACTAAACCTTTCAGCGGGTATTTAATCCCCGGAAAGGCAGCCTGGGGAAGCGCCAGCCCCGCCCATCTGTGCAGAGGGCAAGAGGTCGTGAGAACGCAGGGGACAGCAATAAATATCGGGGCAGTGACCTTTTGAACTGGCCTCTTTGCAGGGCGCAGGCCTGGAAAGGGAGCAAGGCGGCCGGGCCCCTCCTGGAGACCCCTCGGCTGCCCCTGCACCTGCCCTCAGGGGTGAGTCCTGGCCGGAGGAAGAGAAAAGACAGAAACTGCCAGCAGGCTCTGCTCTTCCCGGCAGGCCCTGCCTGCTGCTGGGGCCAGCTGCATCTTTAAAATGTGCTTTCGGGAAACACCACAAGCCGGACCCTCCGGCGCCCCAGCCTCTGGAACCACGGCACAGATGTCAGAACCCTGGCTCCTTGGCACCCAGCCCCAAAACAGAAGAGGGGTGCTCGGGGGTCCCCTCCAAGGGACAGGGGCCACAAATCCCCGCCCCCGGGCGGGCCTGCAGGGCCAGGCGAGGGGCCCCTGCGGTGGCAGGGCTTGAAGGACAAAGGTTTCTGTGGGGAGACGGCAGTTCAGCACAAAAAGCTGATGTCTGGGGTCAGCCCGGGGCAAGGCCCCACCACAAAGACCTTAGACGCACAGCCGGACCGTGAGTGGCCCTGCCCGCCACAGTCTGGAAGCTTAATCCTGTGACAGCAGGCTGTGAGTGGCTGTGAGTGGTTAAAGAGAGCCTTGGCGGGAAGGCCCCACACAGGTGAACAGCCCCAGGCTCCCTGAGCACGAGAAGGCACCACAGGCCAGCAGGAGGGGCTGTCATGCTGCTCTGTCCTGGGGGACACGTCCCCATAGGCCCCTGACCACGACAGACTTCAGGGAGACAGATGCCGAGTTTCCTTCACTTAAAAAAAGCCCTTGGAGCCAGCAGGGAGGCACTGAGGGGAGGCGGCCGCGGCAGCCTGGCTGGACAGGGACAGGCACCCAGCCTCTGCTCTTCTCAGGGATATTTCGGGGCCCGCAAGGTACCCGTCACCCCGGCCACAGATGCACGTGCTCAGGCTGGCGGGCACTCCCAAGCCGATCGGGAACCCCCACGTGCTGGGGTGGGCCAGGAACACACAGCCCTCCACCCCGCGGGCCCCAAACCTGGACGGCCCAGCCCACGCCCACCAGGCCTCGGTCATCCACACAGCCCACACCCAGGGCCAGGCGCTCATCAGGGCCATCAGCTCATCAGCTCATTCACATGGGCATCCAGTCTAGACCGGGGTAGCCCAGGTCTAGGACAGGCCTCTCCGTCAGGTGGGGGAGTATGTGTGAACTGTCCACCCTACAGCTGGCCCAGCGGGCATCCTCCAACAGCTGGCCTGGCTGTTTTCTCCCAGAGGCTAGCGACCCAAGGAAGGAAAGCGGGTGTGGCCAGCCAGACCCAGTCTCTGTGGCCCCGCCCCACTCCGGTCCCTCCGGGGAGCCCGGACAGCCTGAACTTTTCACCTTGGGCCAGACTCCAGAAAGGCAGAGAAGGTGTCTGCCTAGGAGGCGCAGGGCGGGAGGCCTCCACTGCCTGCAGCTCGCCTCCCCTCCCCCTCCAAAAATGTGTATTGCCCGTTTTACAATCACCAGATGGCAGCCCAGGAGTGCAGGCCTCCCATCACCCACTGTGACCGCCTGACCTCTCATAAATGGGACAAAGCCCAGGCCCTGTGGCCACACCCCCAGGCCACGAGGGCCCATGCAGGAGGCTGCAGGTCACCCGGGCTGCTTCTTGAGACAGCCCTGTCCTGGGGCCACTCAGCACCTCCCAGCCCCTCACTCCCACCAGATGACTGAGCCCAGACCCTGCTGCCTGCCTGGAGCAGCACACGTCCCTGCTCTGCCCACCCCAGCGGCAAGGTGCTGCCGGACTTCACACCTGGGCACAGGGGATTGGCACGCAGGGTGCAGCTGCCCCTGGACAAAACACCAACAGCGGGGGATGTCCAGGGCCAGAGGCCAGTCCGTCCCTCCACAAGACCAGTCACAAGTACCCACTAGACACTCGCTGCACCTGTCCAGACCCCGAAGCAGCTGCCCCCCAGCCCTGGGTCCAGCACTTGACTAGGTACCCCCTGCCCCAGTGCCCAAGGCCAGCTCAGAGGCAAGACAAGGAAGGAAGGTGGCCCTGGTCTGCTCCTAGAGCTGGTTTCTGCCAGCAGCGCAATGCCCCAGGTGGCAAGGCTCATTGTCACACCCGAGAACGCACGCCCGTCAGCTGTGCCTGGAACACACACAGCCCCCGCCTGCAAAACCTGCAAAGTGGCTGTGCTTTGGGAAATGCCTCCGGCAGGCAAACATCCCACAGTGTCTACTCAGCCTCACTGGTGACACGGTGGGGCCCTGCTGTGTGGTCACTTCCAAGGCGATGCTCATGTTGTGGCAAAACCCACGGTCACATTCCAGGCAGTCCTCGCTCACGCAGCACACTCTGCGGGCGGGCGCAGCCACCAGGTCCTGCCCGCCCAGAGCCTAACGTGCACAAGGCACAGCAGTCAGCTCCCCCGATGGCCGGAGCGGACCCCAGGTGGACCCAGGCCAGCCCCAAGCTGCAGGCCCCGCCACACTGGTCGCCAGTCCCAAAGGCCTCCGGTCATGGCCTGCTCATAACTGCCCCCAGCCCCTGACTCTGCTCTGCAGCCCTCACGACTCGAGGGAGACTGGAAGCCCCACCTCTCGGTCGAGGCAGAAAATTAGGTGAAACTGCCCCCCACAGCCAGGAAGGCGAGATAGGAAGACTGTCTCCTACCCCAGGAACCACCAAACTCGGCCCCACGGCTGACCTGCACTCTGCTCGGTACCCAGAGGCCAGACCCACCTCTGTGCGCCTGGACACAGCACCCCAGGTAGCCTGTGAGGCCACAGGCAACCTGGCCCACACCACAAAGCTCCCTGGATGAGAGGTCACTCATAACCCTCTTCAGTCACAGCAGAGAGCCCTGCAGGAGGCAGAGCGCTCCCAGCCACCCTGCACAGCCATCCTCTCACCCAGCTGCGACACTAAGCAGTGTGCCACATGCATTCCGCATGCAGTGGTCCGGGGCCAGGGCAGCACAGCTTGGTTCGCCTCTGACCCCCACCAAAGAGGCCCGACCCCTCACACAACCCCTGGGACAGCAGCCTCCAAGACAGAGCCCAAGAGGTGATGAGTCCGCAATGGAATGCAGTGTAAAGGTGACAGCGGCCACCTGGTCCAGGATGTGGGCTCCATGAGGGGACCCAGGTGGTGCCAGCTCCATGCAGTGCCGTCCGAAGGGTCCTGGGCCCTGGCCTGTGGACACCTGCTTCCAAGAGTGAGTGATGGAACCAGAGGGGGTAGCCCCACCCACAAGGACCCCTCCTGGCACCCGAGAGACCACGGTCACCACATCAGCCACAGCGTGGGGCCTCAGGTTCCTCAGACCTGCAGCCTCCCACTGGAGGGGGCCTCGGGGTCCTGCTACGACTGGAACCGAGTGTGACCTTCTTAAGTCTCACAGGACATGTGGGGCTTCTGCTCACTTGAGACCCTACTCACAGACAGCACCACCAGGGACCGTGGCCCAGAACAGTCTGGAAGCAGAAATCCACCCTGCACCCCAGGACACCCAGCCACCAAGGCAGCCACGCTCCCCACAGCCCTGGACCCCTGCATTCCCCAGAGCAGCCCAGGAGTGGGATTGGAAGCACAGAGAGTCTCACAGGTCGCCTGGGCCCCCCGGTGCTCTGGCTGCTGCCAGCTCCCACGAGAGCAAGCACAGCCCTTACATGTGGCCCCTTTAGCCCTCCTCCCCAGGGTTTCTCCCAAGAGTACATGCGGCCCGCGGGGCCCAGCCAAGCCCCGAGGCCATCCACATTGGAAGGAGTGTCCAGGATGGACGGACAAGCAGGAGCGAACAACTGGCCTCCGGACACCACGGAGGACGAAAGCCGTCTCCACGTTCACCTTCACTCCAGCCCAGAAGCACCACGAACGTGGCCCTTCCTCGCTCTTCAAGGGCTCGGCCTGCTCACCAGCCCCCAGCGCCGCGGATCTCCGCGCGAGCTGAACTGTGTGACAGCACTTGGCAGCGCCTTCCTGCGAGCCGACCCGAGAGCCAGCACACCAGCGCCTGCAGATGTGGCGGGCGGTGTGGACACGAGCTGCTGCAGAGCCCAGGCACCGGCTCCACGCGCTGGCTCATCTGAATAGTCAAAATCATGGCACTTTGTTCCTAATCAATCCCAGCTCACACTGAAAAGGCAGTAATGAAGATGTTAACAAAACCAACCTAATGTCGCCAAAATGACTGCGAAGGAAAGCATGCCTCGCACAATGGCCGTGCCAGTCAGCACAATTCTGTGACGCTTCTGGACCTGCTGCCACGCGCACCTCCTCCGGAAGCAGCGCCCACCCAGGACCGAGGACCTGGCACGGCGCAGGCTCCGGGCCCTCTGCTCCTCACAGCCTGGACCGTGGCCCCGGCGCGGCCGTGCAACTTCTCTCACACGTGCACCTCAGTCGGGGAGGCCGGCACACAGATGCTGGGCGGGCGCAATGGCAGCTCAACTCCATTTCCCACCTCCTGTTCCCAACACTGAGAATGAAGAGAGCGCCTGATGAGAGACGCTGACAGTCAATAATGGAGGCGGCGGCGGCGGCAGCCGCGCTGCGATGAGAGGACCCGCCTGCAGCCAAGGAGCCCCATAGGGACTGTCACCCTCCTGCTTGGAACAGCCAAAAGCCTGGATGAGACACAGGAGACAACAGCTCTGGAGACCCTGGGTGCCAGGTGGTGATGGAGGGTGACCCCCAAAGGACAGAAACAGATGGGCTGAGCCCTCCCAAGAGATTCCAGGCCGTGGTGCTGGACGAGACCCCCAGGTGGGGCCCAGGAGACCCCTGGGCCAGGAGACCAGTGTGGCTGGAGGTCACAGGACAGAGCAGAGAGGTGGGCACGGTGGGGAGCCCAGAGCCCTCAGGGCACCTGGAGAACTCAGCTGAGCCCAGATCACCACGTGTGAGGGGACAGGCCACCCGAGAGGGCAGAGGGGACAGGCCTGTGGCTCACACTGGTCCCCACCCCACAGGCGGAAAAGTCCCCGAGTTCACAGGGTCCTGGGTCCTCCTGAGGGCTTGCCAGCAGCGATGAGACACCACCTAAAAATCCCACAGCAAGACTCGGAGGATCAAGCTGCCTCCAGCAACATAAACCGCATCCAGACAAAGCTCAAGAAGACGTCCAGGAACACACAAGCATCAAGAAGACGTCCAAGAACACCCAAACAGGTTATTTCAAAGTGTCTGGATCCAAAAAGCGGGCAAGCGTGGACCACAGCAAAAATCCTCAATCAGCCGAGAAGGACCAGAACCGACGCAGCTGGGACTCTGCAGAGGACAAGGACACGTGTCCACAGTTTCACCCACGTGGTCACAAAGTGAAACAGCGACAGGAAGGACAAGACAGAATCCAAACCCAGCCTCTGCATACAAGGCAGATGGACAGACTGAACGGAGGGGATGGTGCGTGTAGACACACAGCAGCAGATACTAGCCAGAATGACCGAAAGAACAAGGCATCCAGAGACCAACAGGGCCGCCTCACACAGCCCGACACACCTGACACTCGCACGAGGACCCGGAGGCGGGACAGGAGGAGCATCCAGCAGATGGCACAGAAGCCATCGGCACACAGGCCACTGGCACAGAGGCCACTGACCCAGAAGTTCTGCGAACTCGAGCTTGGTGACACGCAAGACCGGCAGCGAGGGCACACAGGCCCGCGCTCGGCAGCCACAAGGGACCATCCGAAAGACAGGCGAGACGCAGCAAGGAAAAGGACTCTGGGAAGCACACGGCGGGGGATGGTGGGTAGCAGCTGCAAAGTGCCTAAACTTTCTGAAAAATCAACCCAGAATTCTAAAGCCACACAACACATTTCAAAAACAAAGGGGGAAATGAAGGCATTTTCAGTCACAAAAAGCTAGAAGAATCCATATCAGAGCCCAGCACTTCAAAGAATGTTAAAGGATGTCCTCAGGCAGAAAAGAGAGCAGCAGACAGCACTCCAAGTCAGCACAATGGAGCACGTGGTGGGAAAGTAATGAGCGGTCATGTGTACGTACAGAGTGTTTTTATTAAGGTCCTTTAAAGAGATAGTTGTCTAATCGTAAATAACAACAATACATCATCAACCTATAGAACATTAACAAGAAGCCAGGAGCAATGATGGAAACATTCTGTAGTAAAGTTCTTAGGCCACAGATGACATGCTACAGTATCCCATGAAAGCGAAGCATGTTACATTTAAGACAGTCAGTATCAAGGTGCATGCCCAAACCCTCAAGGAACCATTAAGTTTTAAAAAAAAGTGCAGCAAGTAAGCCAACAAGGAGCTATAAAAGAGTCATAAAAATACAGTCGTGCATCGCTCCATTCTGAGAAGTGTGTGGTTAGGTGATTCTGGCACTGTGTGACCACCACAAAGTAACCTATACAAGCCTCGATAGTCTGGCCTACTACACACCTAAGGCTATGCAGTCTAGCCTATCGCTCCTGGGCTATGAGCCTGCAAAGCATGTGATTGTACTGAATACTGCAATTGTAGCACAGTGGTATTTGTTTGTCTAAACGCTGAAAAGGAACAGTAAGAATTTGGTATTATTACCTCACAGGACCACTACCACACAGAGAGACTGTCCTTGATAGAAATGTGACATCATGGGTTGCACAGCTATATTTGATGAATACAAAAGAAAGAAGAAAACAGTTAAAAAGGGAGGGAATAAAGAGCAGACAGGACAAACAAAAAACAGTGAGACAAAGGTTCAGACCCAGGCTTATCAATAACCACATTAAGTGTCAATGGCAGGAACACCCCAATTAAAAGACAGAGCTTGTCATACTAGATTTAAAAAGCCATATGAGATCGACAAAAAACTCATTTTAAATACGCAAGGGGGACCCCCCAAAAAATGGAATTACCTTTTGGAGGGCAGGTCCCTTGTACGACATGTGGAATTTGTTTCTCTAGATCAAACGGTCAACCGTTTTTATCTGGAAGTTTTGAAAAGGTTGGTCACGATTTGCTAAAGAAACGTCCCAAGTTGTGGCAAACAGGTCTTCCACCAGGACGATCCACCTGCCCACACTTGCTGAGTGTTCAGGAGTTTCTGACCAAAAACCGCATGACCCCCATGCCCCACCCTCCCCATTTAGCTCATCTCGCCCCAAGCAACTTTCTTTTTGTTTCTCTGGATGAAGAAGTCCTCATAGAGAAACATTTTGCCAATATGGAAGAGGTAAAACAAAAAAATAGCAGAAGCACTAAAAAGGCATCAAGATAGATTGAGTTCAGAAACTACTCTGAGCAGTGGGAAAAAAATGTCTTAATAGGTGCATTGTATCAAACGGAAAGTGCTTTGAAGGCGAATGAAGTGCAAACATGTAAGAATACACAATTTTTATAAGTAAATTCCAGGTTTTCTTGGGTCCCCCTTGTAAAAAGTCAAGTTAAAAGTAAAAAGATGGATAGAGATATACCATGTTAACAATAGTCAAAAGAAAGCTGGAATAGTTAGGTTATTAATAGATAAAGTAAATTTCAGAGCAAAAAATATGAACAAGGGACATTTCATCATGATAAAAGGGTCAGGTAAGGGTAAAATAACCAAAATAACAAACACTGACACAACTAGTAACAAAGGTACAACATACACGAAGCAAAAAAAAGACATGACAGCGAAGAGAAAAAAGTACAGATATAACAGACGATTCTCAACACCTTCAGTCAGCAATTAATAGAACAGTGGACAGAAAACCAGTGAAGATACAGCAGATTGGAATACTCTCTTAACAACCTGATTAACACTCACACAACATTCCACCCGACAGTGGGAGACCATAAGAACACACGCTCTTCTCAACTGCACAGAGAATACTCGCTGGGACACACTGAACTCTGGGCCACAAAAGAGGTCTCACTAAACTTGAAAGGACTCACGCCATACGAAGTGTCTTCCCTGACCACAGTGGAATTCCATCAGAAATTAACAAGAGAAAAATCCCAGACACCTGGAAACTAGATAACACACTTCTGAATAACCCCTTTATGAACGAAGACACCAAAAGGTATTAGAAAGTATTCTGTACTGAATGAGAACGAAAATACAACATATGAGAATTTGTAAGATGCCACTAAAGCGAGACTTAGGAACAAACTTAAAGCACTAAATGCTTCTATTTTAAAAAAGGAAAGGGAGCCGGGCTCGGTGGCTCAGCCTGTCATCCCGCACCTTTGGGAGGCTGAGGTGAGTGGATGGCCTGAGCCCGCAGGTTCGAGACCCGCCTGGGCAGCGAGACCTCATCTCTACAATAAATCAAAAAATCAGCCGGGCGTGGTAGCGCATGCCTATAATTCCAGTTACTTGGAAGGCTGAGGCGGAAGGATCGCCGGAGCCCGGCAGGTCGAGGCTGTGGTGGCCCGGAGCGGCCACTGTACTCCAGTCTGGGCGACAGAGTGAGACTCCAACTCAAAAAAAAAAAAAAAAAAAAAAAAGGAAAGGGTTCAAACAAAAAAGTCAGCTTCAAGCTTAAGAAGCTAGGAAAATTCAACCCAAATTAAGCCAAAGAAAGGAAAATATAAAGATCAAAATGTAGATCAATCAAACAGAAAACAAAAATAGTCACAATTAACGAAACAAAAGCTGGTTCTTTGAGAAGCTCAATAAAATTAATAAACCTCTAGACAGATTGGCCGTGGGGGGGGAATACCAGTGTCATAAATGTGAGAGGTGGCATCACTACTGATTTCTACAGCTATTAAAGGAATACAGGAAATATTATAAACAACCTCATGCCAATAAATCAGACAGCTGGACAAACTGAGCAAGTTGCTTATATAACACAAACAATAACTCTCCCTTAGGAACAGACAATCCAATAGCCTCTTCAGTTAAAAGCCTTCTCACCAAAAACACGCCAGGCCCAAGGAGGTTTCCACGGTTCCACCAAAATTTTTTTAAAAGAAATAATAATTCTTGCAGAAAACGTAAGAGTAGGGATAGCTTCCCAGGCCGTTCTATGAGGCCATACTGCTCTGACCCCAAGATGAGACAAAGACACTGCAAGGGAAAACCGATAAACTAGACCAGACAAAGACTTCTGACTTCTACTTTTCACAAGACACTGTGAAGAAAGAGAAGAGCCACGTGCTTCAGGAGAGTCTCCAAGTACATGTCCGAAAAGAAAGCGGCGTCCGGAAACCCCAAAGCGCCCTCGTCAGCAACGCAGCAGCCCACCTTCCCATCACGGGCAGAGTCACAAGGGACACTTCATGAGAGGACGCCTGGTGGCAGATAACCCCGTGAAAAGACCCTGCCGTCATCAGTCACCAGGGAAAGGCAAACCAGGCTCGCAGCGAGCCGCCGCTCCACACCACTGGAATGACTGCAGTGACAAGGACCCACTGGCAAGTGCTGGAGGCTGGCGCACCGGGAGCGCTCACGCGCTGTGTGGGCGGGCCTACGAAACGGCACAGTCGTGGCAGAGGAAGCCCGGCACTTTCTACAAGTCAAACACAGACACAAACACATGACCCAGCCGTTCCACCCTAGGTGTCTACCCAAGGGAACACCGCTGGCATGGCTGCCGCCTTGGCCCCGAATGCTTGCGGCCTGCCTTCTCCAGAAGCATCAGGAACCAGGATCACCCCGGCACTCTGACGGGCCAACGAGCGAACACACGGTGACATGTCTACGGGGCAGCACTGCCCGGCACACACGCCTTTGAGGAATCCCAAAATAATTACCCTGCAGGAAAGCAGCCCAGCCAAAACCAGGACATGCAGTCTACCTTCATATGTCGAAGGCTCCGGGAAGGCAGAGGAGCCCAGAGGCCGAAACGCAGGACGGGACGGGATGGGAGAACTTCCAAGCGACACAGTGGTCCTCAGTGGAGTGACGGCTCCTCGTGCTCACACACACCCAGAGGTGCCCAGCCGCAGGCTGTGAACGCACGCCCTGTGCTCTGCTCATCATACCTCAGTCAAACGGCTTCAGAAGTGCAACAGTCATCGCACTGGACCCTTGCATGCCAGGACCCATCTGTGCTATGGCTTTCACAGTCTCCAAAGGTCAGACAAGTGCAAACCAGCAGCATGAGGCCCCAGCCTTCTGAGGGCGACCCCAGCGATATCCTTTTCCAACCCAGAAGGTTCCATCCCAGAAGGTTTCACAAAAGTCACGTAGCATGCCTTCCAACTCGGTCTTCCTCTGGGTCAGGAGGCTGAGTGCTCTCCCTGCAAAGGCCGCGCCATCTGTAGTCTGCCTTTGCGGGCCACACGGTCTCACTGACACTGCAAAGCAGCACAGGCAACCGGGCAGCCTGGGGTGGCCCCGCGCCCGTAAAATTTTCTTCACAACAGCAAGTGGGGCTGGATGTAGCCCAGCCATAGACCAGGGGTTCTGGGCTGGGGTGTCCCCGGGGAACTTATCCTTAGGCCTTACCACAGACACACCCTGGAATCCAAAACTCAAGTGGGCCCAGAAACGTGCCATCTAAGAAGGCAGGAATTCATATGGAAACATAAACGACCACAAATTGCCAAAACAATCCTCAGCAAAAAAAAAAAAAAAAAAAAAAACAAACCAGGAGGTATCACACTCCCAGACTTTAAACTTTCTTATAAAGCTACAATAATCAAAACAGTGGTACAAGAACAGGCATATAGACCGATGGAACAAGATAGAAGATTCCAAAAGCAAAACCTCAATTTCTCAACCAACTCATCTTCAACAAAGCCTCCTCCACCAACCACTGGGGAAAGAAGAACCTATTCAGTAAATGTTGCTGGGAAAACTGGCTGACTACCTGCAGAAGATTAAAACAAGACCCCTACCTATCCCCATATACAAATATCAACTCTAAATGGATCAGAGACCTAAACAGAAAACCTCAAACTATAAGAACCTTAGAAAGTGCAGAAGGGGGCACCCCCTTCAGTTCCCCTCCTGCCGTGGGGGGAAAAAAAGGAAAAGAAAAAAAAAAAAAAGGGAAAAAAAGTGCAGAAGATACCTTTATGAAAACTGGAATTGGCAACCAATTCCTGATCAAAACCCCAAGTGCCCATGCCATAGGAGATAAGATAGACAAGTGGGACCTCATCAAACTGATAAGTTTCTGCAAAGCCAAAGAAACCATCAACTGAGCAGGGAGACAGCCCACAGACTGGGAAAAAATATTTGCCAACTGTATGTCTGACAAAGGCCTAACATCTAGGATCTACAAGGAACTCAAACATGCTGGGGAAAAAAACAAAAAGCCCCATTACAAAGTGGGCAAAAGATATGAATAGACACTTCTCAAAAGAAGACATACAAGCAGCCAACAGACATGAAAAAATGCTCAGCCTCACTAGTCATCAAAGAAATGAAAAGAAAAATTGCACTGAGATACCACCTAACTCCAGTCATGATGGCCATCATCAATAACTCAAAAAGTAACATGCTGGAGAGGATGTGGCGAAAAGGGAACACTTCTACGCTTGTTGGTGGGAGTGTCAACACATAGTCTCTGTGAAAAATAGTGTGGCAATTCCTAAAAGATCTAAAAACCGACCTTCCATACAACCCTACAATCCTCCTACTGGGAAAATACCCGGAAGAACTCAAATCACTCTATAAAAAAGATATCTGAACATGTATGTTTATTGCAGCATTGTTCACAATAGCAAGAATATGGAACCAACCGTGCTGACCATGAAAAGGACTGGATAAAAAAAAATGTGGTGCATATACACAACAGAATATTACGCAGTCATAAAGAAGAACAAAATCATGAACTTCACAGCAACCTGGACGGACTTAGAGTCTACAATACTGAGTGATCTTTCACACAAAGAACTGAGTATCACATGTTCTCACTCATAAGTGGACCTCGAACAACTATCACAATGCTATTAAGAAAAGAATTAGCCGGGCTTGGTGGCTCAGCCTGTAATCCCGCGCCTTTGGGAGGCTGAGGTGAGTGGATTGCCTGAGCCCGCGGGTTCGAGACCCGCCTGGGAAGGCGAGACCTCATCTCTACAATAAATAAAAAATCAGCCAGGCATGGTAGCGCATGCCTGTAGTTCCAGCTACCTGGAAGGCTGAGGTGGAAGGATCGCCGGAGCCCAGCAGGTCAAGGCTGCGGTGGCCGGGAGTGGCCACTGCACTCCAGTCTGGGCGACAGAGTGAGACTCCAACTCCAAAAAATTAAAAGAAAAGAAAAGAATTGGCAGTATCAGGAAACTGCAGGTGGGCAGGGGAGCGGGGAGGCAGGATTGGCAGGAGTGGGAATCTGCCTGGGGAATGAGGGGCACACCTCATCAACAAGGGTACCTGCTTAATGAGCATTTGTATACCTAACCCTGAATTGTACCCCATATCTTTAAAATAAAAAAATTAAAAGTTAAAAAAATAAAGTCATTAAAAAAAAAAAAAAAAGAAGCCAGCCCAAGTTGGCACTGCAGCCTAGAAAACCAAGAGCAATGAACTGATCCAGATTTTAAAAGGAACATGTCTGGGTGTGGTGGCTTACGCTCTCAATCCCAGCATTTGGGGAGGGCAAGGTGGTAGGGTTGCTTGAGCCCAGGAGTTTGAAACCAGCCTGGGTAACATAGCAAGACATCATCTCTACAAAAAAAATTGAACAATTAACCAGGCATGGCGGAGTGTGCCTGTAGTCCCAGCTACCTGGGAGGCTGAGGCAGGAGGACTGCTTGAGCCAGGAGGTCAAGGCTTCATTGAGCAGTGACTGTGCCCCTGTACTCCAGCCTGGGCGACAGAGTGAGACCCCAACTCATAAACAAACAAGCAAACAAAATAAAAAGGAATAAGCCCAAGGCAAACACTCAGTGGCGGGCCACTCCCAACCCCACTCCCGGTGGGCCCGGGACCAAGACGCTCTCGGGGAACAGAGGGAAGACACGGCTCCTGATCCGCCCGTTACTTCACGTCCTGACCCACAGCTTCAACCCTTTTCAAAACACAACGCCAAACACCTCAGCTCACGTCCTTCCTCAACGCTTGTCATGCTCGTCACGCTCACCACCCGCTCATTCTCTGGAGACGAGCAAGCCTCAGCACCTGGAGCTGGACATCCGAGTTGGTCTTCAAAGCGCCCATAGGGCCAGACCAGCACAGACCTCGGCGTGAGGTCTCGGGGGCGTGAGCCTGCACATCCACAGGCCGCGCTCCCACACGTGCATGCACACACCACACTGACATAAAGGAGACATTCCAAGAAAACAGCTAGGCATCTGAGGGCACTTCTGGTCAGAGTCCCGGATCTTCAGGCGTGGCGGCAGTTTCCTTCACCCAGCAGCTCTGCGTGCCCCTCCTTGCTCAATGCTTGGCATGCCAGCATTTACCTAAAACCATTTGCAAACCCAAAGAGACATGTCAGGAAGATGTAGTAAGTCCATGCATCATAAGGAAACAAGGGTCAAGTTGGAAACACAAACGCTTCAACCCCCTTTGCTTTCAGAACCGCTGACAGCCTGCTCTGGGGGAGCTGGCAGAAGCCCAGGCACGGGCAGGGCGGGCAGCGGGGAGGTGGTGGCCGGGTGAAACAGCTGCAGAGCAAGACACAGGATCATGCAGAAAAGCCCAGGACCCCAGGTACCAGCACCCATACATCCCAGCAGCCATCGGCACGGCAGCCTGGCTGACCGTGACCAGACACATGGTCAAGAACTGCCAGCATGGAGAAGCGGTCCCTTTCAAGCCGAGGTCCCAAACCAACCAAGGAAAGGAACTCAAGAAAAGCATCATCAACACAAACATCACCAGTATCTGCACCACAGGAGGCGAGTCCTGGCATCCACGGGTCCACACAGTGGGCATGGCCACCAAAGAGACAGGACAGTAAGGGACAGCTTAGACATGAGAATGAAATCATGGAGATCAACGGCAGTTCACTATAAAGAAAGTGTCAGCCGGGCGCAGTGGCTCAAGCCTGTAATCCCAGCACTTTGGGAGGCCAAGGTGAGGGGAGTGTCTGAGCCCATGGGTTCGAGGCCAACCTAGGCCACTTGGCAAGAACTCATCTCTACAAGAAAACAAAAAATTAGCCGGACATAGTAGCATGTGCCTGCAATTCCGGCTACTTGGAAGGCTGAGGCAGAAGGATCGCCTGAGCCCAGCAAGTGGATGCCAGGGTGACCATGAGTGTGTCACTGCACTCCAGCCTAGGTGATAGAGTGAGACTCAGACTCAAAAAAAAAAAATGCTAGATGATCCGTGGAGGATATCTCCAGAAAATAACTCTGAAAGGCCAACAGCAACTGGAGGGCCAGCGCCCTCCAGGATTGGCTCTCCACCCAAAGCACTCCAGAGCCAAGGAGTGGGAAAGAGAGCCAGGAAATGCCACCCAGGCATCAGGCAAGTGGGCCAACTTCCAGGGGAAAAGGCCCAGTGGGTGTCCTGCGAAGGACCAAAAGAATGCCCCAAGGCGCACAGTGAGTTGAAACATCAGACTCCAGTTCCAAGGTCCCAGAAACTCCCAAGGGACAGAGGCAGGTCACATGCAGAGGCGACAGCAGAGGCACCAGACCCACCATGGGGACATGGGAGACAAAGCATTGAGAGGAAGGTCAGCTGAGCTCTCCACTCCAGCCCGGCAAGCAACAAGTCCCACCAGGCCATGCCTACCATAGGGCAGTCACTTGGGCACAGGACGGACTGCACACCAGGAAGACGCGCAGAGACACCCAGGGTAAGGAAAGGCTGGCAGTGTGGGTAGGGGGCATCAAACCAGGACCACACAGATAACTGCGCTAAGAGGCAGGGAGAGCACGGAGCAGGATGACGCAGCCAGACCCTGAGAGTGTCACACAAGGAAGCAAGACACAAGATGCTGCCCAACTCCGGACACGCAGTGGCGAGGAAATGAGGCCAGACATACAACTTGGGGGCAGCAGGTGGGCACCAATAGGAAATGAAGTCGGATGCAGTCCCAGACAGGAAATGAGGGGAGGACACAGAGGGTTGCAGACAGGAAATGAGGTGAGGACACAGAGGGGTGCAGACAGGAAATGAGGTCAGGATGCAGAGTCCCAGGCAGGAAATGAAGTCGGGACATGGAGGGGTGCAGACAGGAAATGAGGTCAGGACACAAAGGAGTACAGACAGGAAATGAGGTCAGAATAAAGAGTCCCAGACAGGAAATGAGGCCAAGATGTAGAGTCCCAGACAGGAAATGAGGTCAGGACACAGAGGGGTGCAGACAGGAAATGAGGTCAGGATGCAGAGTCCCAGACAGGAAATGAGGTCAGGATGCAGAGTCCCAGACAGGAAATGAGGTCAGGACACAGAGGGGAACAGACAGGAAATGAGGTCAGGAATCAGAGTCCCAGACAGGAAATGAGGTCAGGACACAGAGGGGAAAAGACAGGAAATGAGGTCAGGACGCAGAGTCCCAGACAGGAAATGAGGTAAGGACACAGAGGAGTACAGGCAGGAAATGAGGTCAGTACACAGAGAGGTGCAGACAGGAATGAGGTCATGACACAGAGTCCCAGATAGGAAATAAGGTCAGGACACAGAGGGGTACAGACAGGAAATGAGGTCAGGATAGAGTCCCAGACAGGAAATGAGGTCACGACACAAACCGGTGCAGGCAGGAATTGAGGTCAGGATGCAGAGTCCCAGACAGGAAATGAGGTCAGGACACAGAGGGCTGCAGACAAGAAATGAGGTCAGGATGCAGAGTTTCAGACAGGAAATGAGGGTAGGACACAGAGGGGTACAGACAGGAAACAGGGTCGTAACACAGTTCCAGACAGGAAATGAGGCCAAGATGCAGTCTCCGACAGGAAATGAAGTCAGGACCCAGAGGGGTGCAGACAGAAAATGAGGTCAGCACACAGAGTTCCACACAGGAAATTTTTTCAGGACACAGAGGGGTACAGACAGGAAATGAGGTCAGAAGACAGTACTCAGTCACGGCAATCAGTCCAAAGGCCCGATTTATCAAAACTCAAGACGCAGGCATCAGCACGCCTGGGGCAGGTGGTGAGAACAGGCTGCAGCAGGTCTACACAGCTGGGCCAGCATGCATCACTCAGATATGTGGGGTCAAAAGAAGAACACGTGACTGGGCTCAGTGGCTTAGCCTATAATCCCAGCACTTTGAGAGGCCGCAGCGAGTGGTTTGCCTGAGACCGTGGGTTCGAGACTAGCCCAGACAACTTGGCGAGACCTCATCTCTACAATAAATCAAAATATTAGTCAGGCGTGGTAGCGTACACCTGTAGTTCCAGCTACTTGGATGGCTGAGGTAGAAGGATTGCCACAGTCCAGTAAGTCGACGCTGGGGTGGCTGGGAGTGTGCCACTGCACTCCAGCCTGGGCAATGGAGTGAGACTCCAACTCAAAAAGAAAGAAGAATACACAGCGAGAATGGAAAATGCCCGCCTGTGAGATGTGAGGAGGACAGGACAGGGACGCCAGCCATCATCATTCAGCTACCGGCACTCTGCAGATGAAGACAGTCCACACAGTGGGAGGACAAACACCAAACAGGAAGAAGCGACCTGAGCTTGCCTGATGGAGACACAGGTCGTGGGGCCCAGTCCACATCGAGCGCCACACAGCTGGCACACAACACCCTGTCATCTAAGAACCACCTGTGCCTAAATGCACAGCACAGGCTTCTGGAGGAAAGTGCCGGAGGGGCTGTCTCCATCCTCAGAACCCTTCCAGAGCTTAACAGACCCCCAAGGATCCCACAGGTGTGCAGCAAGGGGCCACATGCCTTGGGTGCACACACTGAAGGCCACAAGTCACACCCAAACAGTGACCACAGTCTGGCCAAGACTGATGACTTTGGGAACAAAGAGAAAGATTCCAACTTGGCTCCCACCTCCCATCCACTGCACCCACCCCCCGAGGCAGTGGCCTCAGCCACAAGTCCAGGTTCAGCGCCAGGCAAGCAGACACCTGACACTGTGCACAAGGACAGGCCGGCAGAACATGGTTTCAACATACCCAGACTGGACACCAAATAAACTTACAGGAAAAACAGTCAGCCAGTTATCTCAAGGGGATCTTGGGCTTTCGTGGTCTGGTGATTCCTGGAATGAAGGCATTACTGCAGGGCTGCCCAAGAGTCACAGACATAGTTGGAGACCACACTGAGGCCAGGTCCCCAAGCACCCTGTGACACGAAGACCCTCAGGGAGGGCAGAGCCGAGCCGTCCTGCTCCTCCCACCTCCAATGGGCACTAACACCCAGGAGCCAGCCCAGCCAGGCTGCAGTCTACCACGCGGACCCTCTAGATTCTCAGAACCAACATGTGGAGGGGACAAGCAACATCCACGCGAGTCACACATCTCACAGAAGGAGTGCACACCCTGCCCACCCATCGTCCCTGGAACGTCTGGAACAACAAACTCTGACCAACAACCCTGCAAGACAGCTCAGAGGGCAGAGCACCGGCAGCGACGTGTGAGCATCCAGGGCCTGCACAGAGGCCTGCAAGGGCCCCCTGCCTCCCCTTCTCCACCCATGCCACGGAGGACCCCCCATGATGCCAGGAGCCAGGCCACCTCCCACTGCAAGATGGCGCCCGCGGCCTGGGCTGGCCCCTCCCTCAAGGAGAGCCTGGAGCACTAAGCAGGACATGTGCTCCGCCTGTCGTCACCGTGCCTTTCCTCCAGGAGACTGATGTACAGGGAAACCAGACCTTCTCCTCTGGCCAAGATGGACACACACCCCAGAACGCAAACCTCACCCAACCAGCCAAGGCCTCAGCTGACGCCCCAACCCAGCACAAGCTCACTGCCATTTGTCACGGGGGCCCACGTCTCCTCCAGCCTGCAATGCACAGCATGGGCCTGAACAAAGGCCTCGAGCCAGGTCCACACGGGGGAGCAGGCCCACCTCCTGAGGCCTCTGCGGACAGCAACAGGCAGGGGCCCTGGAGCCAGCTCCCAGTGCCCACCAGAAAGCACAGCCAGCTCCCACATCCTCATCCTTCTAGCGTGGCCTGTTTCTCCCACTGCTCCCACCATTTCCCTTGGTAGCACTGGGCACGTGGGGCTGCCCTACTCATGCAGTCACGTGCCGGGAAGTCCTCAAGAGCGGCGAGGTGCCCTCAGAAGCGGTAGCCGCAGGAACAGGGTGTGTGGGGGAGGGGTGGAGAGGCCACACGTCTGTCTCTGCTTCCTCAGAGAGCCCAGTGAGGCCACACCCAGGCCCACATGCCCCTCCTCCTGGGCCAGGCTTCTCCCTGGGTGTAAACAAAGGGGTGCAGTCACATGGAAACAGAAGACTGTCCTCAGGAGGCTCCTCCACCAGTGACTCGAGACCCCAGAGCCTGGGGGCCTCACTTGTGCTAACGAGGCAACCCTCGTCCCTTCAGGTGCTCTGGTGCACGGCGGGGCTGCCATGGGCCCTTGGCACTCACAACCCTCAGGACCGGTCCCAGCTACACAGCAGGCTTACTGTCTCTGCACCCTCGACAGCCCAGTCTCCACAGACGGCTCTTCCTGAGGAGACGGCAGCAACCAATGAGGCCCTGAGGGAGCAGCCCACATCCCGAGAAGTCTATGAAGCGGCCACACCAGGGCTGCTGCGGTCTCCAAGCTTCACCTTGTTTCTAGGCATTGGTGGCTTGGCCACTGGGTCAGCAGTTCAGACAGAGGAAAGCCCTAGGCAGGCGAAAAACACAGGGACACGCAGGGACCCTGCAGGTCATGCCAGGCTGGACACCAAGGGTCCAGGCTGCTTCCCAGGAGGCTGAGTGAAGCCCAGAACCAGAACCCAGGGCAGCCTCCCCAGCCGCCATGGCCGCCAGCTCGGGAGCCTTGGCCACAGGACACAGGGCCCCAAGGTGCCTCTGTCAGGCCAGGCCACAGGCAAGCCCAGAATGTTCACACCGTTCTTGAAGCAGCTAAAAACAAACAAATCACTTCTTTCTTTAGAAGACTTTCAAACACTCAAGTGAGGAAAGGGTTTGTTTTAAAACTGGAGAAAAAAGGATAGTCTGCAGTCCTCAGCGCCCATGGGGGCCGCAGCCCGGCCCTGGGCTCCTGCCCCCAGGATCCCACTCAGTCAGGTGAAGCCGCGGGACCTGGAGGGCACAGGGCTGCCCTCGCAGGTGTGCAGAGCACACACAACAGGTCAGCAGGCGCAGCAGCTGGGCAGGCCTACAGAGACCGCCAGGTAAGTGGTGCTCAGCCCGCTGTGCTAAGCCAAGGAGCAGCAGTGGGCACGACACGGAGGAGGCCATGCAGTTGTTATAAATGACCAGCGACAACCAGACTTGGGAGAGTGGCCAACAGTCATGTGGGGAAAAATACACTGCTGCTCTTTTGACTGAAAAAGTCATTTTTACAAACACAACTTCGTGGCTGAGATGCGGGCCAGGGCCCCCGCCGTCCGGCGCCAGCCCCCCCCCCCCCCGCAGGCCGGGCTCTGCAGGGAAGGGCAGAGTGTGCATCTAGGGCTGGGTCTCCAGGACTCTAAACTGCCTGGGGCTCCAGGTCAGGTGTGGACGAGCCACACAGCACTGCCACAAGCCGAGAGGGCCTCTGGGGGCTCAGGATGCCAGCAGGGACTTAGACAGGGATGGCCAAAGGAAGGGCAGGCCAGACATCGAAGTGACAACAGGAATAATGGTCAAAGGGAGCTTCTTGGACCGGGGCTGCAGGTGCCCAGACGGCAGGAGAAGGGTGGTGGCTACCCCCCAGAGCAAGAGGCTATGGCCCAGCAGTCAGGCCACAGGAGAAAGTTCATAGGGGCAGGGAACTTCAGGGTCCAAAGTCTCCCGAAGATGACTCAGAACTGCCAGGGGAGAGGCTCTCCTGCGGAGAGCATGGGCCACCCGCTCTTGCCCAGATGCTGCTTGACCCAGGCCACCCAGGCCCTTCCAGCATGGCTGCCAGGGCTCAGGAGAGATGTCACTGAAGCCGCCGGGCAGGTCCTGGGCAAAAGCAAAGGGCTGGAAAGGGCGGTGACGGGGCGGAGCGAGCCAGAACCAGGGCAGTGGGCTACACACCAGGCACCCTCATTTTTAGGAAATTCACACTGAAGGGCTTAGCAGGAGGACCCCACGACCGACAAGTGCCTTCACACAAGCAGCACGACGTTACAGAAGCAACCCAGGAGAGAGGGCTGGCGCGGCCTGAGCCACAGCTGGTGTCAGAGACACAGACTCGCCTTGTCGTTCGTGCACCCTTGCTGCAGGTCTCAAGATGCCACCAAATAAGAAGTCCCAGACCCCGCAGAGGTCGCCTTCTGCTCCGTCAGCCATGGGCAGCAGCCCACCCAGGCAGCAGCAATCACCCTGCATGCAAGGACACACCGAGAAGAAAGTGAGGTTCTGGGATGGCCTAGCCGAGCTATCCCGAGGACTCTGCCTAGGCCAAGTTGGGCTCCAGGTTGAGTGGGAAAAGGAACGCTATTTATTTTTTTTTTTTTGAGTTGGGGTCTCACTCTGTAGCCCAGGATAGAGTGCAGTGGCACGATCATGGTTCACCATAGCCCTGTCCTCCTGGGCTCAGGGAATCCTTACACCTCAGCCTCCTGAGTAGCTGAGACTACAGGCATGCACCACCACGCCCAGTTGAACTTTTAATTTTTTGTAGAGACGAGGCCTTGCTATGTTGCCCAGGGTGGTCTCAAACTCCTGGGCTCAAGCAATCCTCCTGCTGAGGCCTCCCAAGTGCTGAGATTACAGGCGTGAGCCACCACACCTGGCCCACCCTCAACCTTTAAGCCATGTCTGGCGACTTCTTCACAACAGACGGCCAGAAGCACGCACACTGAAAGCACAGCACGACACCTGAAGTCAAATGCCAAACTCCCAGAACTGGAGCAAGCCCTGGCTGCTGACCCTTAAGCTCCAGCACAAACGCCTGGCACGTCCCAACGAGCCAGTACCCACAGCCCTGGTGGATAGGAGAGCGGCGGAGTGTCCCCCCTGGAGCTGGCTCTTCTCTCCCTGGGTCTCAGCCCACGGCAGTGCAGCAGGAACCCAGCATCGGGCCAATTCTCCACACACTGCCTGGTTTCCATTGCCCAAAATGTCTTTTCCCAAGAAGAATCACCAGGTCAGCACAGCTCACTGACCATCAGGAGCCTTCACCGTCGGCCCACGTGCCTGAGTCACTGCCCGGGACCCACGGGCGCTGCGGCATCAGTAGCACCCCACCAGCCTGCTCTGAAGCCGAGCCCTGGGCAGCATCGGAGGTCAGACCCAGCAGAAGTGACTCCCTTTGCCAGGCACCACTTGGTGGCTTGGCCATGCATGTGGCCAGCACCACCAGGCACCCCAGCCTGCATGCTTGACCCCGCAGCCCGTGACAGCTCCAGCCTGCACCCCCAGGGCTTCCAGGACAACGATGCCCCCAGCATCTCAACAAACGAGGTGGGGGCCGTGTAGACTCAACCACCACAGGACTCCACGCCGAGGCCTAAACGTGCCCTGCACATGCACCTGGGGCGGACCTTCAGGGTGGCGAGGAGCCACAGCACCCGGAGTCCACACACAGGCCCATGTACGCTGCTGGCCTGGGGCCTCGAGGGAGGCCCAACACACAGTGGTTCCGTTGCAACACCTGCAGGCGTCCATCCGCTGACACCGGCACCCTGCGCAGTACACTGCCCACAGCAGGACTGGCACAGACACGCCTGCCTCTTCTGAACAGGAGGGAGCCGGTGGGAAACCAAGATCGAGAAGGGCCGTGACCCAAGATCAGGGGAAGGGCTCAGATCCAGCCGTGCCCCTCACCACTAAACCATGCTGCCTCTCTCCCAGCTCCCAAACCTTCCATTTAACCAGAAATAACGAAACCACACCGCTGGCTGTTTGCACACACAAGGCGAAAGAAGGGAAAAGAGCTGGCTGAGAGCCAAGCATGGCTGTGGTGGCCTTTACCTCACTCATGGGCGCTGGCAGGTGGGCGAGTACCCGCCACACCCCACCCCTCCCCCTTTGGGTCAAAGGCTGCTCCACCCAGCCTTCCTTTTTTGCAAAACAAAAAGCAAGGACCCTCCTTTCAAGAGGCCTCCTCCAGGCCCAGTGCCCCTCATCAATATTCAACAGTGAAGACAAAGCAGGACAAAAGGGCAGAGGGGTCACCTCAGCCAGGAACCCGTCCAGGGTCCAGCATGCTCCTGGTGCAGGAGGCCAAGCTGGGCCTTTGGAACCAAGTGACAGACGTGGCCACCACCGGCTGGGTCACCAGCTCTGCCAGGGCAACTCGGGGACGGGTGCTGACGGCGTGGGTGCTGTCTGTTCCAGCCAAGGCAAGCCCAGTGGCCAAACCTAGAACCTCTCGGTCTAGTCGCCCGGAGAGGGGCCTGGCCAAGCCTGTCGGGCTCCAGGAAGAGACATGGTCTGCTGCCCACGAGGTCCCCAAAGGCACCGTGGTCACTCACACGCACGTGCCACAGCCTCTTGGCGAAGAGCCGGAGCCCAACAGCAGACGTGGCCGGGCCCATGTCACCAGCGAGTCAAACCAGTCCAGCACTGGACAGAGACCAGCCCAAGCCTGGATGCCTGGTGGAGGAGTGAAAAGGCCGCGTACAAGGCAGGCCCAGGTGCGTGGGCACCTGTACCCAGAGGAAGGAAGAAGAACATCAAGGTGGAACAGCTGGCAGGGAGGGACAGGGCCATCAGCTCCTTCTTCGAGCCTGGGTGGACTCTTGGTCAGTCGCGCAGGTCCCAGGCGCACTTTCAGAGCCCAGGAAAGAGGAAGCGCAAGTAAGCCCCGGGGTGGCCACTGCCAACTGACAAGTACAGGAGAGGGTGAGGACGTGGAGGCGCGGGGGAGCCCCGTGCACTGCGGGCAGGGATGGAAGCTGGTGCAGCCGCTGTGGAAAACAGCTGGCAATTCTTGGCAATAAAAATAGGATCACCAGCAACCCAGCAAGTCACAGCCGGGTCTGCACCCAGAAGGCCCCGGGGCGGGTCTTGAGAGCTCCTCTGCACACCACGGTCACAGCAGCGTGATTCATGACGGCCAAAGGTGGGTGCACCCCAAGTGGCCACGGACAGAAAACGGGTGAATACACATGGTCTGTCTCACAGCGGGGCACGACTCAACCTTCAAGAGGAGGGAACCCTGACACTGGCTGCAACACAGATGGCCCTTGAGGATGTCATACTCAGCGAAATAAGCCAGCTACAGGACAAACGCCATAGGATTCCACCAGGTCCCTAGGTCATCACACTCGCAGAGCCAGAGCGGAGGTGGGGTGCTGGGGGCTGGGGAGTGAAAGTTTGGGAGACAGAGGCTCAGCCTGGGAAGACGAGGAAGTCCTGGAGGTGACGGTGGCAATGGCGGCACCACAAGTCTGAATGCCACAGCAAATGGTAAATTTTATGTCACATCTGTTTTGTCACAATAAAAAATACGCGCACAAGGCAAATTACAGAAAAAAAATACTGAAAATAACAAAATGGCCAACCCCGCTACATACCGAAGAGATAAGTTAAGCAATGAGCTTTTCACCCTTCAAGTGAACAAAGACTGTCCCAATGAGAATGCCCTAAAGTTGCAGGGAGGCGGGAGGGGACAGCTTCTGAACAACTCTGCAGGCATGCCACGTAGAAAGTTCTGGAAAGTGCAAGATCAGCAGCCCTTAAAAGGCCCTACCCTTGTGGGGAGCCCAGAGTCTAAGGAAACGACCAAAAACGTACACGAAGATCTAAGCACAGATAGAGTCACCCCACGTGACTTAAGGTGCAAAAGAAACATGCACAGAGGCACCCTGCATGCATGTACAAATGTGTCACGACCTAAGGAAAAGGGCCACCCCAGGCCAGCAAGCACCCCAGCCCACCAATTCTGCAAGAAACACTCCACACAGATCACGCCACATGAGCAGGGAACATTTACCACCAACAGAACCAACAGGCAGGGAGGGTGGGATGACTTGGGGGACAGCTGAATGACCAAGCCCAGGCCTGTGCTCCAGACACACGTACAGCTCGCACATATACATACACTGCGATATGCCCCATAGCATGCTACTCTCTTGGCCAAGGCACAAGAACGGGGACCCAGGTGACAACAAGCCAGCCAGAGTGACAAGGACAGTGAGTGACAGTGTCACTCATGGACAATCACCAATGCCAGTGGCTTCTGGGTCAGAGCACGGTGACTACCCTGCTGCCCAAGGTGCCAATACGGTGGGTGGGGATGCTGGGATGGTTTCCCCTGGAAGAGCACCAGGAGGTTGGTACACTGTGTCTCTCCATGTGCAAGAACAAAGCAGGTGGTACACGGAGCACACTGATACTTCATGCCGTCTCAGTTGTCACGACAACTCTTCTGGGACATGCTTGGGTTAAGATGAGCCCTAAAGCATCTCTTATAATCATAAAAGATAACACACACTCTGGGCATTAAATAAATATCAGAATCCTCAATACCAGCAAATCCTGAGAAATACCACATGGCTGGCCAAAAGCAGCACCCAGGGCCTGGGCAGTGACAACCCGAGCTGTCATCAAGCAGGCGTGCCTGTCTCCACCTTTTATACCCTTCTGTACTATCTGAACATCATATTACACTTGAACTCATTCCCAAGAAATCATTAAGGCGGCATTCCTACAGGAAGCCTGACAACAGGAACACCTGTCATTTCCCTCAGTGAAGAAGGCGGGCCAAGTGCACATATGGAAACCCCACCAGGAACAATACCTTCAGCCAACGTGACAAAGACTCCAGGGAGGAAGGCACCAGTCACGCCCCAGCAGGGCGAGTGGGCCGGCCCTGGGCTTCACACATCTTCAAAGGCGTGACTTCGTCCTGCTCTTTAGCTGATGCATGAACACAGGACACTGCACTCTTCTCCACCCCCCAGAACACAGGAGAGGCACACTGAGCTCTCTCCTACTGTCTCAGGACTCCCCAAAGCACACATACCAACTGCTGTTCTGACCACCATGTGCAGTAAGTGTGTGCAGGCATGTGTATGGGCGAATCATGCCACTGCACCAAGGGCTGCTAGCAGGAGGTGCACTAATGGGCACTGGCAGCAGGCAGGTTCCCAACCATGTCTCAGAGCGGAGCAGCCAGATGCTGTCAATCACAGGTCCAGGCACACAGACCCGGGCACACAGCACTTAAACTAGTCTCTCTGCTTCAGTGTGAGCTTGATATCTGCCACAAAAGACTGCATCTGAGGCTGGGCGGGGTGGCTCATAACTCCAATCCCATCACTTTGGGAGGCAGAGGTGAAAGGATTTCCTGAGTCCAGGGGTTCAAAACCAGCCTGGGCAACTTGGCGAGACCTTGTCTCTACAACAAATCAAATATTGGCCGGGTTCGGTGGCTCAGCCTGTAATCCCAGCACTTTGGGAAGCCAAGTCAAGTGGATTGCCTGAGCCCTCGGGTTCAAGACCCTTCCAGGCAACTTGGCGAGACCTCGTCTCTACAATAAATAAAAAATTAGTCAGACATCGTAGCGTGCACCTATAGTTTTGGCTACTTGGAAGGCTGAGGCAGAAGGATCACTGGAGTCCAGCAGGTCAAGGTTGTGGTAGCCAGGAGCATGCCACTACACTCCAGCCTGGACAACAGAGTGAGACTCCAACTCAAAAAAAAAAAAAAAAAAAAAAAAAGAGCCGGGCTCGGTGGCTCAGCCTGTAATCCCGCGCCTTTGGGAGGCTGAGGTGAGTGGATTGCCTGAGCCCGCGGGTTCAAGACCCGCCTGGGCAGCAAGACCTCATCTCTACAATAAATCAAAAAATCAGCCAGGCGTGGTAGCACACGCCTGTAATTCCGGCTACTCGGAAGGCTGAGGCGGAAGGATCGCCGGAGCCCAGCAGGTCGAGGCTGCGGTGGCCGGGAGCGGCCACTGCACTCCAGTCTGGGCGACAGAGTGAGACTCCAACTCAAAAATAAATAAATAAATTAGCCAAGCATGGTGACTCGTGCCTATAGTTCTGGCTACTTGGAAGGCTGAGGCAAAAGGATCGCCTGAGCCCAGCAGGTCAAGGCCACGGTGGCCGTGAGCATGCCACTGCACTCCAGCCTAAGCAACAGAGGGAGACTTCAACTCAAAAAAAAGAAAAAAAATAAGACTGCATTTGAGAAGTCCACAGACACACTTAAGTCCAAGTTCATAGTCACAGGAAAAGAAGAGCGCAAAGGGACCCTCAGCCCACATGCCTGTGTTCAGGGGTGAAGGGAGAGGACCCAGCGGCCCCGCCTTCCAAGCCAGCAGCCTTCTGGTGCTCTGACCCTGCGGTCCTCAAAGTTTAAGGTGAAAGTCGCAGAGGCCAGGTGTGCAGGCAGCCGGGGGGCTCCCACACACCCCTCACCTGCAGCTCATATGTGACATTGTGGTTACCCCGCCAAGCTCACCTAGGCACTCGGGCATTACAGGCACAGCCGAGGCCACCGCCACAGAGGCCCACTGCCCCTGAGCAGGGCCACCTTAGGCCTCAGGCTCCCAGGCACAGAGGCCAAGAGATGGGGCCACCTTCCGCAACAGGGGAAGAAGGGCCCTGATGGCTTGCCCTGGGCTTCACTTGTGTCCAGCGCTCAGAGGAGTTGGTTTATGCCTGCCCTTGAGTTGGCACAGGATCACAGGACACTGGACTGCTGACCCACCAAGTCTGCAGTCAGGAGCAGCGAGGCGCAAGGGCCCGTGTGCCGCAGCCCGTGTCCCGTCCTCCCCTGGACCTCTCCCTGCTGAGGTTCTTCCGAGGAGAAGAAAGCACTCCACTCCTGGCAACGCCAATCTTCTGTGCATGTTGTAACGGCTACTTGCAGCTACATAGAACTCTGCATCTTAACATCCACTTGACCTCTCTCTCCATGGCCTCGACAGTCCCGGGAACCCCGCCCAGTGGTCCAGCCTGCAGTCTCGTCCTCGCGGCCATAGCTCTCACAACATGCTCGTTGGGGGGGTGGGGCAGGTGACACCTGACCCACACCTGACCAACCCTGCCCACCCAGTTCTCAAGGCTGCTTCAAGCAGCTCCCCCCTGCCCCCGGACCTCCAGGCGGGGCTGTCCCTCATGCCTGGCTCCCCTGCCTGTGGCTTTCTTGCCTGTCCCACAGTCACAAGCCTGCAGCCAATTCACCCTCCCAGAGGTGGGCCAAGCCTCCAGAAGGCGGGACCGGCCCCCATGGAGAAGAACCCCGGTAGCCCATGTTTTGGGGCTGCCCTGCAGGGGCCTTGCCACCGTCTTCAGCCCCTGGGGCCATGTCTCACACAAGAAACCAGGACACAAGACATCGCAGACACTCTGGAGAGAAACGGATCCTCTCTCATTTAGAGTCAGCTAAGTTACCAAAGAAACCACAATTTGAATAAAGATATTTAAATGAGAAAATGTAAAGACCACACTAGCAGCCACGAGCCCAGCCAGATGAGTAAGTGGGGTGGGCACCCCAAAGCCACCGCAGACCCCGATGTAGGATGCAACTTTAAAGCAGCAACAGGAAAACAGAAGCATATTCTAAACCCAACAGAAGGAGTGAGGTCCCCGCGCACTCTGTCCACACTGGAACGTCGCAACAGGAGGACAGGGCCAGGCCCAGTACAGAAAGGCCACCAGCAGCTGAGCCTGGACACCATGGGTTCCACCCAGCCCAGCGTCCACACACAGGTTGCAGAGTGGCTGGGAGGCTCTCACGTGTCAGGGAAGGGACTTGGAAGCTAGAAATTCTTGCCTCACAAACTGAACTGCGAGCCACATCCGAGGGCGCGAGACAGCCATCCGTGGACAGCTGACAGGACACGGCCCACCACCACCCACGCACCCTCGCAAGGCCCCAGGCCTATGCCGTGAGGCCTGGAGATCTGGGAGCACAAGCAGGTTGAAACCCCTGACTCCACTCAAGTCTCAGTGTAAGTGTCCCGGGACCCCAGCGCTGCCACCGCCAGCCCGTGGACTCCAGTGAGGAGGAAGGTTCTCCACATTCTCCCCTGAACCCGGGACCGCGGCCCACAGCAGGTCCCACCACCAGCCCAAGTTCAGGAAGCCCCATGAGATACACTGTGGAGGCAACCCAAGGGTTTACCTTGTTTTCGCAGTTTAAAGAGCTTCATAAATTAAGACAAAACCTACTAGGGTCAGGCAAGCTGGGCGTCACTTATTGCATACAAGAATGTTAAAAAAAAATCACAGTTTTGATAGTTCTGCAAAAAAAAACTTAGCAAATTTACAACAAAACTGTCAAGTAATTAAGGCAAGGCACTTCACACATGAACTTAAACTGCTAATTAAAATCCCCTCGCTTAATTGACTACATTTGCATATCATCCAACTTGGGAGTATAATTTCTTTAATGGTTTGGGCAACAGTTGTAGCCGGGAAGCGGGGAGGCTGCAGGTGGGGCCGGCCAGGACGCGGCCCACCGCTCCAGAGGCCCCAGACAGGCCGCCAAGCTGTGTCAGGCGGGGGTCCCACCTCCTGTCAGGCTCACAAGGGCGCCCAGGGAGCATTCTGCTGGGTTCCCACATCCATCCTACCAGCTGTGGAGGTCCCAAGTGCCTCCCACCCTAGACCCCTCCCTGGAAGGGGCAGCCAGCTGCCTCAGGCCAGGAACACTCCTACAAGGCATGGCCTTGGGGAGCCTTGGCCCAGGAGAATGGAGAGGAGGGGGAGACAGCAACCCCTATCGCCTCATCCATCCCCCCGCCACTGCAGCCCCCTGCCCACGGCCCAGGCGCTGGATGCGTCCCTCATTCTGCTGGCCCCGGGCCACGTGGCAGCAGCACAGGTGGCCTCAGGAGACTCACACACCCTCGGCAACACACGGGCACAGGTGGCTCACCCACTCTCTGCAGCATGGCCCACTGCTCCCACCCCACCCACATGCTCCTACTCCCGCTCCAGCCAGGGGTCAGAGGCTAGACCCACCTCCCCTTTGACAGGTGAGCAGGAGTCCCCTACCAGCCATGCCAGCTCTGGAGAGCAGCGCCTGAAGGCTGCGAGTGCCCAGCCCGCTCCCCTCGAGCTCCAGGGCAGGCAAAGGGCAATACGCCGTGCCCAGGCCCTTCGTAGGTCCAGGCAGGGCCCAGCCCAACAGGGTAGCACAAGGACCAGCACACAGGAGCACAGAGGCCCAGCCCAGCCCTCTATGGCTCCATGGCAGGGGGAAGGGCCAGGGCACCACAGGGGGCTGCCAACTGCTGTCCACTACCACACAGAATGGCCACAGACATGGGAGCCGTGAAGGGAAGCACGGGGACAAACTGCTTTCCAGGAAACGTTCAGGTTCTCCAGATGAGGAGGAAGAAACAGAATTCTCCTCGAACTCCCCAGGGCTAGCAGGGCAGGGGGGCCCAGCCACACCAAGCAGGGACCTTAAGGTTAGTACCACACCAGGCCCAGTGCGGTGCAGGCCCTGACATCCCTACACTTGAGAGGCCACGAGTCACTACAGTGCAGTCACCATCAGCCTCTCGGTGCTCACCCGATTCCTTAAACAGCCTGTCCTGGGTAGGGCTGAACAGACCTACCTTTGACCCAGACCCACCTTCGACCTCTGACAGAAGGCACTGGCACTGGGGAAGAGCCCAGCGCAGCCAGCTTTGCCTGTACCCTGGGGAGAGGCACGCCCTTAATATGGTGCCAAGGGCCCAACTGCTCTTGTTTCCAAAAACAGAAGCCAGGACTTTTCTGTTTATAGGCAAAGACAAGTATTCTGTAAAGACCAAACATTTCCACGGTCCTCTCGGCAGTGTCCACGAGGACTCTGCAAACAATGGCCCACGCAACCAGCCCTCGCCACCAAGGGACGCAGCCCCCGGCAGCACCCCACCACGCTGGGTGGGGGCGCCTGCAGGAGCACAGCCACTTCCTGTTCTGACCAGCTACAATTTACTTCTGGACAGAAGACGACAACATAACCAGCACAAACACCTCCCTGGGCTGCGGGCTTCCTCTCGGGTCTAGACGGGAACTGATCTCAAAGGAAACCATCAGGCAGAGCACAAAGCGGCACTCGGACACCAATGAGGACCCACGGCACGGGGAGCTCCAGACACGGGAGGGGCGTGAGGGCCGTGGGAAGGTGCTGCCGGATCCTGGCCAGGCCCAGCCTGGCTGCCTGGCACCCACCAGCACTCCTAGCACAAGTCCCCATGCTGCCCGTCAGTCCAGGGCACCTCCATGGCGTTCACAGAGCCACAGCCACCCTCACGTGAGCCCCGGGCCCGAGGCGAGGAGGGAAGGACCACACCAGAGCCCAGTCAGCGCCCTGGGCCCTCAGGTGGGCCGTGCTCTGCCAGCCCGCGAATCTCCCCACCACACGACGCCCCCATCTCTGCCGCCCCATGTGGACCCTCGGGACAGAGAGCGACCCACTGATGAGGCAACAGCTTGGGGGTTCCCTCACTGGGGTGGCCCCTGCCCCCATGAAGCCACTGGACGCTTGCGCCTGTGGGTGCTGTTCCTTTCCAAGTGAGCAGCCCACATTCCACCAGAGGCCACCATCAGAGGCTACTAGCAGGGCTAAGCACCGGGACAAACCCCGGCACTCACTGCTACCAGCCGGGAGGATACCGCTGCAGCACTTCCTGAGCACGCTGACATGGAGCCAGGGAAGATGCGTCCCCAAGTCAGCTCCGAGTGACCACATCCTTCACAAGTCCACTGGCAAGATATCTTTTCTAGCCAGGGAACAGGGCTGCCACTGCGACCACAGGCAGGCCTCCAGGCCTCCACGGAGTTGCTCAGGCAGTGCTTCTTTGACCCCTGACCCAGTCGCGACCATTCCCCCATCCCCAGTCCGAGGCCGACAACACAACCACACACACAACCCCAGGGCCCCGCAACCAAGGCAGCCCCGATTCACCATCTGTAGCTGCAAGATCACAAAGTCATAGTATTCTCTGAGTCCTTTTACATCAGAAAAGTAAAATCCACGGAAACAAAAATGCCAATTACCAAGCGGATCTGGCTGTGTTCAGGCTCCCCCCATAACCTCTCTCAAAGCCCCTGTTTATCTGTTTCCGCCCAAACAAAAAAACAGGACTACTCAGGAGGAGGAGGGAATCGAGCAAGACCAAAGCTGCACGCGGGCCACGTACCGAGGGCCACAGGTGCCCCGAGTCACCTTCAGGCCATGGACGACGTGGGTGCGTGGGCCACTCCGGCCCTATCCAGCTGCTGCAACTGCCCCCACAGTCTCATTCGGAATTCACGCCTGCGTCTTGGTCCTTCATCCTCATAAATGGCCAGGCTCCAGGCTCGGCCGGCCCCCAGCAAGGCAGCCTGGGAGACGACACGAGGCTCCAGCAAACAAGGCCCTTCTAGAACCGTCTCTCCTGTCACAGAGCAGCAACACTGAGCGCGACCAGGCACCGTGCCCCCGCCCCACCCCCCAGAACGTGCTAGGCTCTCCCGAGGGTGACCTGGGGTAACCTCAACCGACAGCAAGGCTGGCGCAGCACCTGGGCTACGGAGGAGCTGGCGGGGACAGACCTTGGCCAGGCTCAGGCAGGGCAGGGGCGCTTTCGGTGGCCATGCCAGATGCTGAATGGAACCCGCTGCAGACTGGGTGATGGCCAGGGCAGGACGGAGCCGGGGCCCGTGCGAAAAGTCAGTCTCCAAGTTGTCCCCCCTCCCGCCGCCCCCACCCATGCCCAGGATGATGGCCGGAAGGAAGCGCCCTCACGGAGCCTGTCCTTCCTGGCTCTCCCAGATCTCAAGGAAATCAGTCAGGCAGTGTATTTTGACTGCAAACAAAGAAAACTTTTAAAAAACATTTCAGTTGAAACTTGCATAATCCTTCCAGTGGAGAAATCCTCCCTGCACTTTCGCAATCCTTAGAAAGAGACACATTATTGCCACAGAGAGTCCGGCTGCGGCGGGGACACCTCCTGCTGTCTCAGGCCCCGGAACTGCCGCCTCCTCCCCGGAGGCCCTGCCGGGCGGCGAAGCCCAAACTCAGGCTGGGGCTCCCCCGGCCAGCTGGGGCGGGGCCCGGCTCACACTTCACCCAGACTTCCTCGGTTGCATCCTGTCTGCCTCCCCAGCCACGCAGACAGATGTGACACAAACCGGCTGCGGCAGGCAGGTTGAGAAACAAGACGCCGGAGCCGATGACCTTTCCCTGGCCGACTCAACACTGACTAGGGACTCCAAGGGCGCCTGGGGACAGAGATGAGGGCCACCCAGGACCCTGCTGCCCCAGAAGGCGAGGGAGCCAGCTCCCAGAGAGGTCCCAGACAGACCGGCAGAGGGGCGAGGGACCATGTCCTGAGAACAGCCCCCACAGGGCTCTGCTCCCCGCAGAAACAGATCGAGCACACCTGGTGGGAGCAGGCAATCGGGGGCCATGCAGGGGCCCACGCCCGCCCTCATCCAGGCACAGCTGACTGGGAGCAGGCAGAGGCTAGGCCAGTCCCCAGCCGCTGCTCTCCCCACCTGAGACCCTGCCTGCTCTCTGCCTCTGCCTAGAGCTCTGGCCTGGAGGGGCAGACCTGGCCTCGGCACTGGAGCCTGCCAGGAGCACGGCCCAGACCACCACAAGACCCACAGAGGCCCGGAGCCAACACCTTGCCGCAAACAGGCCTCTTCCAAAGGAAGCCTGGGACAAAGGGACCGCAGATCTGCTGACACGTCCCCCGGACTCGAGGGTGTCAGTGAGCACAAGCCCAATACCGCGCACGCCGCTGCACCGAAGAAGGGCCTGGAAAAGGCAAGCAGGCTCCAGGAATCCCTGCGCTTCCCTCCCGTGGTCTTTCTAGCTTCCAAGAGCAGCACGCCAGGCACTCCCAGCAGAAGCCTGGGGCCAGGACCCCCCAGCCTGTGTACCAACAAGACGCTGTCAGTGCCCAGAAAGGCTCCAGGACCCCAGCTCGTGAGACTGACCCCACCAGCGTCCACCTGTGCAGCAGACACTGCCCCTGCACCAAACCCCTAGCGAGACGGATGCAGGATGTCACATCGCGAACCCTCGGCTGTGCACAGCTCCCCACACTAAGATCCTTGGCCCCGGCGCCTTGGATACATGGCGACCCACACAGTACAAGGCCATGCCACTCAAGTCCCAAGAGCCGGGTGTCTCATGGGCAGAGGCACACTGATCTGAACCACCCAAGCCCTCCAGTCGGGACGGCCACAGCCAGGGAGCTGTAGGAAGGAGCCGATTCTCCAGCACACAAGTGGCCTCCGACTGCCAGGAGGGAGAGCCTGTGCCGCCCTGTGGCACGCCCGAAAGAGAAGCATCCGGTTGCCCAGTGAGATGTCCTGAGGAACCAGGAGCCGGGTCCCAGGCAGCAGGTGGAGCGGCATTCTGTCTCCCTGATGGCACAGTCTACGCCACTAAAACGATCCAGTGTAGCCCCACAAACGTCAGGCAAGCCAGGAGGAAGGGACTGGCCCACCGGATGGAGCAAAGAGGGTGGGGGCGGGGAGCTTGGAGGCCCCCCGTTGCCCTGTGCGCCATCTGCACCCCACTTGCGACACTCAACACATAAACACCGGTCACCAGTTTACACACAGAGAGGTTAAGCTACTTCTTCAAGGTCACAAAGTCAGTGAGGGACAGAGTGGAGGGGGTGAGAGCAACCCTACCTGCCAAGGGCAGTAGCCACGGGGGTCCCCAAGCGATGCCTCGCCGGGCACCCAGCAACCCACGCAGCCTTCCAAGCTACCTCAGCAGGAAGCGGGGCATACCCTCCGCCCTTCCCACCCCCCCACCACCCTGACACTAGGGAGGATGTCACTGAGGAAGCCCCCCAGCCCTTCACGGTGTCACGGGGCCTGAGGCAAAGGGTTTCCAGGGCTGGAGGCTAGAAAGCCACCTCTCGCGCAGTTCCACGCTGAGGTGGCCACAGGAGCCACCATCCCGCAGCGCATGGGGAAGGCCACCAGACAAGCCAAGGGGGAGAGGTAACAGGGCAGCAGGGACACCGGCAAGATCCCGGCCTCCCCCACTGTGCAGCTGACCCAGGGCCCTCTGGGCAGGAGACCCCGTCTGCGGGGCCGCACACATCCCCAAGACACCTGGGCTCACTCCCATTCCCTCGGGTCTGCTGGGAGCAGCAGCCCTGCAGAGTTCCAGCACATTCTTTGTTCTTCCTGCTCTCATCCTCCGTCGATCACAAACATTAAAATAAGCTACAAAGGAAGTGAGGAAATCAAAACACATCCTGAGAATAAGCTGTCAAGAGGCAAGGGGCGGAGCCACGGGGCCAGCAGGGTGTGGGCGCCGGGCGGGGGCCTCGAGTCCCTCCTGGGACAGTGGGGTCTGGGCTCCGCAGACCCAGGCCCGCCCGCTGTGAGGCGACACTCCCTTCTCATGTGGCGCCCTGCCCTTGCAGACAAGCACACGGCTGTCCCAGGGAGCTGAGGGGAGGATCAGGACACCCCACTGCAGTCACAGGGCCCCGGGGGCGGGCCCCGAACAAGGGCAGAGTTCCCAGCCGCCACACCACACCAAGAACAGGGAGCTGGGGCGAGGCTGGCAGGGGGAAAGGAAGTGCACAGGACCCAGGCCGGGCCGCCACTGCTGCTGTCTCCATCACGGCTTGGGGACTGTTTTCCAATCAGCACACGAGCCTCCAGCACAGCACAGGGATGGCCATCAAAGGGGAAAGGCAGTGCCAAACCATCTACCCACACGACCCAAGGGGGAGCCTGTCTGGCCCGCCTCTGCGGCCGTGACCGGGTTCAGGGCACCATCCTGTCTTCTCTCAGCAGCGCCTGGGATTCAGCTGGGGCCAGGCCCTCCCTGGGCCCAAGGCTCCTCAGCCCAGAACCGCGGGCCTGCCACAAGGGAGGGAGAAGCTCGGTGCAGCTGTGACAAAGAGGCCCCGCTGGCCACTCTGCCAGCCCCCAGCAAAGCCCAGGAAGACAGAAAAACCACAAACACACACAAGACTCCGACTCGGACAAAAACAGACACGCCCTAACTCAGCCAAGAGCCTCTGCTCTGGGGGCCAGCTTCGTGACCGTGTCCCAGCAGCTCAGGCCTCGGCCTGCACCAGCTCCAGTCTGCCCGAGCCCACCACAATCCCCCGCACACGTGGCTTCTTCCGGCCACAGGCGCCATGAGGGTACAGGCGCCCCAAACGGAATGGCCCCGGCACAGGGAGTGCCATTGTGCCCACCTCGCAGCTCTCTCTCTGACGTGAGGGCCCCACCTGCAGGGTCTGTCTGTAGCCTGCCACTGGCGTCCTCCCCACCCCACAGGAGGGTCGGCAGGCGGCCACCGCCTGGGTGCTGGCCTGGCTGGGGCAGAAGCACCCCGGACACACATGCGCGCGTGCTCCATGGCCCCTCTGAGCAGAGGCTCGGAACTCGCTTCCCTCCACAGCCCCTCCTCCCGCGATCTGACACTCCGCTGGAGGGGCGCCCAGAGAAAAGCGGGTTGGAGCATCTATTCACAGATCTAGAAAAAAAAGTTTGATGCAATAGCTGAATTAATTAGGCCTCCCAAGAATAGCTGAGCCAAGGCAGCATTCTGTGTGTGCGATTTAATAAGCCTGGGTATTTCAGAGAAAAGTTACAAAGACTCGGCGAGGTATGTGGCGGCAAGTTCCTGGGAGCCCAGGGAGGGACTTCGGCGCCTTGTGGCAGGGAAGCTGCCCACCCCGGGCCCCGCAGACCCCCGACTGGCAACCACAGAGCCCGGGCCAGCAGCCTCGCCTCTCTGCATCTCAGAGGGAGACAAGGAAACGGCGAGTCCAAAACAACTCCAACGCCGGAGCCGGGGCCACAGACCAGGCCCTGAGCCAGGTGCCCAGCGGCCCTCTTCCCCACACAGGGGACTCTGGGACTCGCTTGCTGGCAAGGCCGGGGAGACCAACAAGCACAGGCCTGGAGCCGCGGAGTCTCGGCCCCCTGCCACTGCAGTCTGGACGCCTGGCTTCATGTCTGTGTGTGCGTCCCAAGACTTCAAGGCACACCAACAGGGAGCTGGTAACAAAACCAGGCCCCGCCATGCCGAAGTTCTGCCTGCTGGGCCGAGGGCCGGCACCCTGTCTGCGAGTCTGGAAGGCTTCAGGGGGAGGGCTGCCACCGTCACCCCCACCTCGTCTAGATGCCTCGTGGGAGCCCCAAGGGAGATCTGGGTCCAGCGGAACGTCCCTTCCCAGACCCCGGGCAGGCCAGCTCCTTAAGGGCGAGCGCGTGAGGCCTGGGTGTCTTTCCAGCCTCTCTGAGCAATGGCTGCAAGGCTAGGGGGCCTTTCCCACTCACCAGGCCTGGTCCCTCCTCCCACCCCTCACAGCCCATCTCCAGGAACTCCGAGTCCTGGACCTCCAAAGCGCAGATCCCAAACCCAGGACGCAGGCGAGGGCGGAAGCACAGGGCCCAGGCTCAGGGGCCAGGGCCTGAGGCCCACGAGGACCACCCCCGGCCCCGGCACGCCCCACCCCAGCTCCCAGGCCCGGGCCACTCACCCGGGGCCCCCGCCGCTTGTACTTGTTGCCGTAGTCGAACTTCTCCTTCACATCGTCCAGGCAGCGCCCCAGGCGCGCCTGCTCCTCCTTGCCCGTGTAGTCCTGGCTCAGAAGGATGTAGGCTCGCCAGTTGGCCGAGTCGAAGCCCCAGTGGCAGGTCCGGTTCTCCAGGGCCTTGTGCGAGTGCACCACGAACTTGTGCGGCGGGTACATGAGGCGGCAGTCCAGGCACTGGATGCAGGCGGCGCTCGGGCTGCTGTAGAGCTCGGGCACCAGCAGCCCCTTGCACTTGCCGAAGCACTCGTGGTACACGCGGACGCTGCGCTCGCTAAGCTCCAGGCCCAGCGCCAGGCTGGCGGCCAGCTCCTTCTTGCAGGGCGGCGGGTAGGCGCCGCCGTACAGCAGCGCGTTGCACAGGCGCTCGGCGTCCGTCTTGGTGATGAGCCCGCACGAGGGCGCCGAGAAGGGCAGGATGCCCATGACTTTGAGGATCTCCAGCTGGTCGGCCGTGCAGCGCGAGCAGTAGATGTGCAGCTCGTCGCACACCGAGTTGATCTGCTGCAGCGAGAAGTCGCGCAGCACCGAGTTGAGGATCTGCGGCAGGCACAGGCGCTTCTCGCCGCCCACCACGAAGCACGAGATGGTCTCGCCCTCCAGCACGGTCTCGCAGCGCTCGGTGGAGCGGTCGGACGGCATGAAGAAGGGCCCGGGCAGCACGGGCGGCGGCGGCTGCAGGGCGGGCAGGTGCAGCACGGGCGGCGGCTCGGCGGCGGCGGGCGCCGGCGCCGGCGCCGCGGCCGCGCCCGCCTCCTTGGCGCTCTCCTTCTTGTAGGCCTCCTGCGCCCAGCGCGCCGAGAAGGCGGCCGGGCCTCCCAGCGAGCTCATGGAGCTCAGGTGGAACTGCTCCAGCGTCTTCTGCAGCCCGGGGTGCGGCTGGAAGCCGCCGCGGCCGCCCGCCGCCGCCTCCATGCTGCGCTCCGGCGGCCCGGGCCGCTCCCGCTCCCGCGCGCCCGGGCCCCCGCGGCCCCCGCCGCCGCCCCGCGCGCCGCGGCGGCGCCCGCGGCCGCGGCCCCGGCCGCCCCCCGCCGCCGGCTCACGGCCGCTCACGGCCGCGGCCTGGCCCGGCGGCGCGAAGGGGAAGGCGGGCGGGGCGAAGGGGTCCCGCCGCTGGAGCCCGCCGCCGCCCGGGCCCGGCGCCACATCCACGCGCCCCGCGCCGCGCCCGCCGCCGCCCGGGCCCCCCGCGCGCCCCCCGCGCGCCCCCCGGGCTCTAGGCGCGGGGCATGCCCCGGCGCGCGCCGCCAACGCCAACGCCAACGCTCGCGGGCCCGGGGCTCGCGGGGGGCGCGCGGGCAGGTGCCGGCGCCGCGAGGCGCGAATCGCCGCGGCGGCCGAGGCCGAGGGGCCCGGGAGGAGCGGGGGCGCGGGCGCGGGGCCCGCCGGGCCGTCCTCGCGCGGCGCGCCGCCGCCGCCCCGCTCCTCCCACCGCGCGGAGCCCGCCCGGCTCGTCCCGGCGGCCCGGCCGGCCCGGCCGGCCCGCCCGCCCGCGCGCGCGGCTTCCGGGGCGGCGGAGGCGCCTGCGGCCCGCGGCGCTCAGAGCGCGGCGGCGGCGCGGGGCTCGGGGCGCTCGGCGAACATCCTCCCGGCGGCTCGCTCCGGCTCGGACTGAGCACCCGGCGCTGCGCTCGCGCCGCCGCCCCGCCCCGCGCCGCCGCCCCGCCCCGCGCCGCGGCCCCGCCCCCGCGCCGCCCGCCGCCGCGCGTCCGCCTCGGCCCGCGCGCCGGCCCGAAACGCGCCCCGCTCCGCCGTCGGGCGCTTCCAGGAACGCGCGCTCCCCGCCCGGACTCGGCCGCGCTCGGAGCCGCCCGCCCGCGCCTCGGCTCCCGGGGCCGGGGCTCGGCCGGGGCTCGGCCGCGCCTCGGCTTCGCTCGGCCGGCGCTCGGCCGGGACTCGGCTCCGCTCGGCTGGGACTCGGCCGCGCTCGGGCCGGCCCGCCGGCGACTCGGCCCCTCTCGACTCCGCCTGCCCGAAGGCCGCTCGGCGGCGGCGGCGGCGGCGGGGGCGGCGGCGGCGGGGGGCCGGGGCCCCTCTTCCGGCCGAGGCCGCTTCCTGCGCGGCTGGGAAGGCGCCCGGTCCGCCGCCGCCGTCAGGCTCGGAAACCCACAGGGTCCCCGCCGCCGCCGCCACCGCAGCCCAGCGAAGGGGGCAGGGCGGGGCCGCGCACTCTCCGCTGCACGCCCGGGGTCCCCGCGCCGTGGAGAGACCACGGTCCCGCGGACGAGGGGGCCGCTATGCAACTCGCATCTTAGGATCACGGCGCTCCGGAGACCCCACACAGGAGGCAGGCCCTGTGTAGCACGACCTGAGGACTCCCGCGGGATGCACATCCTGCAGCACCCCTGACTCCTGACCTTGGGACCCTGTTATCGGCAGCAGCACTGCCCACCGTCCCCTGCGGACTCTCTCTGCGCCATAGAGTGAGACTCTGGGCCCTGAGGCGGATGGCCCTGTGTCTGGCAGCCGTGCCACAGCCTCTGTGAGCTCCCTGGCCACGTCGCTGTCAGGGCCAGCCCCAGTGGCCCCTCAGGAGCTCAGCCCTGTGTGACCCTTCCCCTGCAGCCTCCAGGGCCAGGAAACCCCTTAGCCATCTGTAGGGTCAGACGCACGAGTAGCCAGAGTGAGACGCCCCTGTCCGCCACTGCCCACTGCGCTGTGCGGCAGAAAAGAGGCGAGCCAAGAGGGCCTGGGGGAGGAGACTAGAGCCCCCAAGTTGGACGATGTGCACGAGTCCCCACCGGAGCAGTGTTCACCAGGGCGGGCTCAGGCTATGTTCAACCTGACACTGAAGGACCAGCCAGCCAACCCGGGCAGTGGCGCCTTTTATCCACAGGACAGGGTGTCCAAACTGGCCTAGGTACCTGGGGGGACACCTGGGGGCTGCCCACAGTGCTGGGCAGAGGTGAGAGGGCCGTGCCCACAGCAGCCTGGGTTGTGACCTGATGCTCACCCCCTGGGTGAGAGCAGGAACTAGCCCCAAACCAGCACTTCCAGGTCACAGCTCCTGCCTTGGGGAGCTGGCCAGGCATCCTGGCCAGGCCGCCGTCGCCCCTGAGGCAGAGGCAGGTGACCTCAGGGATGGGCTTGAGATTCAGCCTCCACATTGCCCTGGGGTTGTCTTCCTGGCCACCACCATCCCTACCATCCCTCCCACTCCTCCACAGCGGGAGGCCTTGCCGTGTGCTCACATGGAAGAAAGCTGGGTAGAAGGTCTTGTCCTTAAAAAGGAGGTTTAGAGACAAAGAAGGGGCGTATTTGTTTTCCTGGAGAAGGCTTCCCTGGCCCATACTTTGGACCAAAAAAGTAAATGTTGCACTCGAGGGAGTCACTTCCCTCTATTGGGATTTGAATTCCATACAACACAGTCAAACTGTGATCCAAGGACCTGTGCCCACTGGGAAGCGTCTCCAGTCAAGCAAATAATTTCTCCTGCTCTCCTGGCCAAGCAGGCCCAGCCTGGACCATGCTCGCCTGGAGGCTCTGCTGGCCTCCCCACCTCTGGCTTTGCAGGGTGCCGGCTAGGGGCCAAAACTTCCCCAAGCTGCAGACCCCAGAGAAGCAGTCGGGTGAAGGACTGGGCCGAGAGGAGGAGGAGCAGGAAAGGGCTGAAGGGCTCTAAGAAGCACTGAAGCCGCCTCCATCCCCTAGGACTCTGTGCCTCAAAGAGGAAGCAGCACACCCACCCCACCCACCAAGGGTCGGGGCAGCTGTGCCTGGACACAGCCCCCAGGGCCCTGTTTCCTCCCTGAGCCCGGTGGGGGCTGCCACCTGCTGGCCTTCCTCCCTCCAGCCCCTCTCAACGGCTGCTTGGGCCAGTCGCCCTCGGGGACAACCATGCCAGCAGGTGAGTGGGGGTCTCCAACCCCCGGACCACAGACCAGTACCAGTCCGTGGCCTGTCAGGGATTGGGCCGCACAGCCGGAGGTGAGCAGTAGGCAAGCGAGTGAAGCTTCCTCTTTGCAGCCGCTGCCCATCGCTCACAGGACCACCTAAGCTCCATCTACTGGGGGTCAGATAGATCAGGAGAGGCACTGGATTCGCAGGGGAGCACGAACTCTACTGTGAAGTGCGCATGCGAAGGATCTAGGCTGCGGCTCCCTAGGAGAATCTCACGTCTGGTGCTCTGAGGTGGAGCTCAGGGGGTGATGCGAGCGCTGGGGAGCGGCTGCAAGTACAGGTTCGCGTGAGCAGTGAGGTTTGACTGCACAGAGACCCTAATAAATCAATGGCTTGCGGACTCCTGCCAGAACCCTCTCAGTGAGTGGCCAATGAGTTGTGAGTTGACGTACTTCCGTTGTACGGCTGCATTTGGGGGCAGGCTTTAAGGCAGAATCTGACACTTATTTTATTTATTTTAAATTTTTTTATTTTTTTGAGTCAAAGTCTCACTCTGTCACCCAGGTTGGAGTGAGTGCAGTTGCACGTTCGTGGCCACCACAGCCTCGACCTGCTGGGCTCGGGTGATCCTTCCGCCTCAGCCTTCCAAGTAGCGGAAACCACAGGCACGCGTCACCACACCCAGCTGATTTTTTTATGTATTGTAGAGATGAGGACTTGCCAAGTTGCCCAGGCTGGTCTCAAACCCGTGGGCTCAGGCAATCCTCTTGCCTCAGCCTCTCAAAGTGCTAGGATTATAGGTGTAAGCCACCACGCCCGGCCCAATACTTATTTTAGTCTGCGCGTGGCCCACCCATTATTTTATTTACCACTTCTGTCTGTGCCTCTTTTTTATGATGGTGAGTCGTATAATCATTTCATTATATATTACAATGTAATAATAATAGAAATAAAGTGCACAATAAATGTAATGCACTTGAATCATCCTGAAACCATTCCCTCCCCGTGCCCCCCGCTCCAGTCCGTGGAAAAATTGTCTTCCGCAAAACCTCTCCCTGACGCCCACTGAGGTAGAGGGCCCAGGCTACAGGCACAGCCAGGGCCCTGGGTGGGGTGGGGTGGGCTGAGTCCCTGCCCGGAGGAGCCCAGTGTACAGGCAGGGCGGGGACTCCACCGCACGGGCCCTCCCAGCTTACAGCCTGGCCCCGCCCTGCTGACGGTCTCAAGCTCCTGATCATGCCTGTGTCCCCTCATTTGATGAGCTCCGACCACCATGGGCACTGGGACTGGGGACAAGAGGCCAGGCCCTGCCCTGTGTGACGGACAACCACCAGTCAACAAACCTGCTGGTCCAGGAGCGAGAGCATTCAGTCCTAGGAGTCCTGGAGTGACCAGGCTGGCATTAGACCAGGAAGGCCTCCGGGGGGCTGGCCTTGGAGTTGAGACCCCAAAAGCATGGAGGTGTGCCAACACTTCAGCACCAGAGAGATGAAGGCACTGCCAGAGAAAGGGGTTCCCTTGGCTTTGGGGGAGCTCAGAGGCTGCGCTGGGGAAGCACGCTGTGAGGGTCAGACCACCAGCCCTTGAAGACAGACTGCCTCCCGCTGCAGACCAGCTCTGCCCCACCTGGCCCTGCCTCCCCCATGGCCACCCCCTCCCTCCTCCCTGGAGCCAGGAGGAGAGGCCTGGTGGCAGTCAGGTACAGATAGCTATGGTCAGGAAAGCCCTAAGTCACTGTAAAAACCACTTTCAATTTGCAAAAAAAAAGTCCTCAAGCTTGATAAAAATTTTGGAAAGACCTAAATGTGGGTTCCACCAAAAGCAGGCCCCAAGAACAAGGCTGGAGTGGAGTCATGGACTTGGGAGGTCATCCCAAGAAGCCCAAGGAGGGGTCCAAGCAAGGCAAGGAGGGAGGGAGGAAGTCAGGCCCTGAGGAGCCTGGGCAAAGCCTCTCACCCTGGGCCGGAGCTGACTCCCCAGCAAAGAGCACAGGGCTCAGAGCCATCCCGAGCTGGAGTGGGCCGGGGACCGCCAGCGGAGCGGGGATTGACCTAGTCAAGAAAAGCCCGAGGGAGGTTAGAGCCAGGTTTCTCACTGCTGGAGACAGGAATTTAACATATGGGGAGGAAAAAGAACGGGGTGGTGTCGAATTGGAATTCAAGGCACCGTGTGATCTCACAAATGTCAGTGTCTAGAAACAAAACTAGTGACTCAGATGTGTGTTTGCACCACACATCTGTGGTCCCTGGCTCTGTCCAATGAGAGGTCCTGAGAGGAGGGGCCCTCCAACAGCAGCGAGCACACCAGCAACCCTGGCCTTGGCTTCTAACTTCCATTCTCTGAAAGGAACCAGAGGTCTTTGGAGAAACAGCTGACCCCAGGGCTGGGGCTGGAAGAGCAAATGGAGGATGGGAAATAAGGATGACAGGGCGAGTAGAAGGACTGCGGAGCCTGCGCCAAGGGGTCACCCTAGGCATGACAGCGAGAGTACAGATGCAAGTGCAACATGGGGCTGCAGCCGGAGAGTCAACTCGGAAACCCTGGGCCATAACAGGTTTTAATATTCATTAAATATGCTAATGACTGGAAAGTTTGAAGAGAGCTGTTTGCATAGTTCAGAAGTGTCCCACACAATGGTTATTCATGACAAAGGGGGAAAGAACAAGCCCCTGCTGGAGGCTGGCAGATACCACCCCACCCCCAGCAACCAGAGGGTCCCCGCTGGCAACTGGGTCTATTGAAATCCTGTCCCTCAGCCAGGCTGGGATGGGCAGACCTTACAACACATCTGTAACTTTCCCGCCAAGGATATGTAACCTACATCTGCCTGTGATGAGACCGCAGACAAACCCACACGGAGGGACTTTCTCCAAAAGGCCTGGTCTGGAAGAGAAGGCTGAGGAACATTCCAGACAGACAGAGACATGGGGACAACTGTGCGGTGTAGGGTCCCAGAGGGATCTCTGTACTACAAGGGCCTCACTGGGACAATGGGAAAGCCCAAGTAGGGCATGAATCCACACTGTTCCCCGCCTTGGGCCACCATGTTGGGGTGCAAGACAGCGTCCTCGTTTTGGGGTGTGGTGGAGCCGCATGTCGGCAACCAACCCTCACATGCTTCGGGGAAAAAAACTTCCTGTACTATTCTTGCAACTTTTCTGTAAGCTTAAGATTGTGTCAAAATACAAATTTTATTTTTAAGACTGTTAGGAGGAGGAGGAAGCATGAATTCTCCATGCGGCCCTTCCGAGCTGGAGTTGCAGGGTAGTCTCCAACCGGAGGCTGTCGGCGGCCTCATCGGGGGCTGAGGAGACGCAGACAGGACACCAGGGCATCTGCTGCAGCTCCGGCCAAGATGGTTTGGGAATCCCTTCCTAGTCCATGCACAGCCACATGCTGGATAAACCATATCCACATTTTTTTTTTTAGTCGAAGTTTCACTCTGTCACCCAGACTGGAGTGCAGTGGCACACTCACGGCCACCCCAGTGTCGACCTGCTGGGCTCTGGCGATCCTTCTGCCTCAGCCTTCCAAGTAGCCAGAACTACAGGCACGCACTACTACAACCGGCTATTTTGTTTTTTAATTGTAGAGACGAGGTCTCGCCAAGTTGCCCGGGCTGGTCCCAAACCCGCAGACTCAGGCAATCCACTCACCTCGGCCTCCCAAAGTCCTGGGATTATAGGCTGAGGCACCCAACCTGGCCCTATACACGCTTTTGAAATGACCTGTAAAAGCACACAGAGAAGTAAGCTCTGCAGAACTATACACAAAGATAGCACTCGGGCACAGTGGCAAGCAAGAGTGGAGACCGAATGGCCGGTGTAAGTGCCTCATGTCCCCTGAGGGCTGGCGGTTAGAGCCAGCGTGCAAGAGAGTCACGGTCACAAGCCCTTTCTAAAATAGGATCTGGAACGGCGCTGTTATCATGACAAGAACTAAGAAGGGACATCTAGTCCATAAAAGAGACAGAGAAAACTCTTCCCACCAGCCTGGACATGGAGCCCAGAGAACAACAGACTGAGACGGAAGGATGCAGAGCTCCAGAGAAACATGGAGCCAGTGGAATCTAGGATGCATTGGACTGGATCAAACTCTGTATGGAGGGCTTGCCAGAAGAAGTAGGTGGGAGCAGCTATGGGCACAGAGAAAACTCAGCAGATAGAATAGAAAGCAAAGCAAATACTAACTCCAGGAAAAACAAAAAAAATCTAAGTAGCGTTCACTACTTGACTCTGCAGTGAATAACATTTATATGTTGTTATAGTGTCCACAACTTCAACAAAAATAATGAAATAGCTCATTCGGGAAGACAGAAGAAAAGGTAGGATGGGACAGAGGGCGCTGGGTAACAGAGAAGCCCTCATTCTCTGGTGACATCTCACCATTTTTTTTTTTTTTTTTTTTTGAGTTGGAGTCTCACTCAGTCGCCTAGACTGGAGTGCAGTAGCCACTGCCGGCCACCGCAGCCTCGACCTGCTGGGCTCCAGTGATCCCTCCGCCTCAGCCTTCCAAGTAGCTGGTACTACAGGCATGTGCTACCACACCTGGGTAATTTTTTTGATTTATTGTAGAGATGAGGTCTCGCCAAGTTGCCCAGGCGGGTCTCGAACCTGCGGTCTCAGGCAATTCACTCACCTCGGCCTCCCAAAGCGCGGGATTACAGGCTGAGCCACCGAGCCCGGCCAAGACATCTCACCATTTATAAAGACACTAAACCAAGAAGCAGGAGCACACAATTTAGAAAGGTGGAGCCAAATAAGACAAGAAACAGCTGAGAGAATTGAAAGAGGCCAGTGCTGGACACTGGACTGAGAGGTAGGAGCTGGGGAGCTGGTGAGTCCTCCAGATTATTGAAACTGCCTTAACGGGGAGTTCTTTGTATTCCTCTTATCTATATTTCTTTGGTAAGAATTAAAACAAACTAGAACTCTAAACAAAAAATAAATAACAAAGAAACATGAACTCACCATCAAATGCACCATCCACTGAGACATCATAAAACCTACTTCAACTACATCATTGATTAAAGAAGGAATCACAATGAAAGCCACAAATGTCTTGACTGGAACAACACTGTCAATCACAGTTTCTGGATGCAGCTGACGTGGCCTCAGAATGTCACAGCCCTCAGCTCTTACATCAGAAAACAAGAGGATGGCTTTTCCTGAATGGGGAAACCACAGATATTTTCAATTTTCTGCTTTGTGTTGACCTGCATTTCCTAGTTTTCTAAAAAAAAAAAAAAAAACTTTTGGTTTTGTAGACCTTCCCTGTTGTTTCTGGGCCATTCTGGCCCAGGGGGCCCTCTCTACCAGAGGGAACTCCCGTGGGGTCAGCCGCATGGCCCACACAGGGGCTACTGGCCCCAGGTGGCCTTGGGTGTGTGTCTACCTCCACTGAGCTGGTCCTGGAGCCAGGGCCTGCCTGGGGTCATCTGTGGGTCCCAGCATCCAGCATGTAGCCAAGACCTGGCTCTTGGGGTGAACTGAGGTGACACACCGGAAGTGCTGAACACAGTGCCTGCCCATGGGGCGTGCCCACAGATGGTCCCACCCTTGTGGCAACTGGGAACCAGAGTGTGGGCCCGGCACAGTGTGGCAGGGGCTGGCTAAGTGGCAGGCTGACCCCCTCACCCAGTGCCTGACGGGCAGGCCCAGCCTCAGTGCTGGACAAAGCCAGGTTGGGTAGGGACAGGCTGGCGGGACATTGGGCATCCCAGGAGTAGGAGGCACGGGGGTCCTGGGAGACTGAGGGTGCAACTGTGGGAGGCATGGGTGGGAGCGAGGCCCACGTGCCCGGCCCGACGCCCACCCTGAGCAGCCCACGGCCTGGCTCTGGGGACACGTCCTCAGCCTGTGGACAACACCGGTGAGGCCCCATCTGGAGGAGCTGTGTACTGAGCCAGAAAGAGCCTTCGTGGACACCCGGCCCTGCGGCCCCCGCCCGCTGGACCCTGTCCCCAAGGCACTGTGTGCTGTTCCGGAATGGGCACCACACTGGCCTGGCCGCCTGGGGCTGCAGCCACGCTGTGCCGATCACAGGGTGCCACCTCACCCACGCCTGCAATGCTTTGCCGAGCCAGGGCCCCGAGGCCAGTGTCCATCTTGACTTGGCTCGAGAGGTCACATGTAGAGCAGGGGTGGGGACCGTGGTGCTGCAGGGTGGACGGGGACCAGGGACCCGAGCCAGGCCGTGACGTCCTCAGCATCCTCCAAGGTCCTCGCTGCTGTTCCTTTACCTGGCACACCATGCTGGGCACCGCTAGGCGGCCCCAGGGGACACACTGCGGGCAGAACACCCCGTCTTCGGCCGCATGGAGGTTTGGCCAGCCCCTCCCAAGGCCAGGCTGCTCTCCATGGTACCATCCGGGGCCCAAGGCTGTGCCACTGTGGTGAGCCATCAGCACCGCAGGACCCCGCGCATGGCTTGCCTTCCTTATGCCGAGGTGATGTTACTGTCCCATGCAGACAAAGTTCACAGAGGCTCAGGCAGCCTGGGACCGGTCAGGGGACAGGGCTCAGGGCACGGGCGGGTGGGCCTGGTTGAGAGGGCACAGGGTAGGGTGTGTCTGAGAGCCAGGCCCCAGGGACCCAGGCCTTCAGGGCAGGGAGGGGTGGCTCCACAAGGGTCCAGCTCCAGACAGCCCCAGCCCCTCCCCTGGTCCCCACCTCAGCGTGGATGCCCGCTCTCCCCAGCCTCAGTTGCAGGTCGTGTCTCCCCCGCCCCCCCAACCACCCTTCCTGAGCAGGGCCTGCCCAGCACGGTTCCCAGCCCAGCCCTTGGCCCCGGGCAGCCCCAGCCCTTCCCACCTCCTGCCAAGGCCTCGGGGGCCCTGGCGCTGGTCTCCTCCTACCTGGTGCCCCCTCACTCTTCGCCCGCCTCCCAGGGTTCAGCTGGCTTTCCTGACAGTGAGCACACCCATGAGCACGTGGAAGCTTGGTGAGGCCAGCATGCTGCACCTGCTGGTGGGACCAGGTGTCCCCAGGCCGGGGCGGCACATCTGCACTGAGTCTGGGAAGGGCTTCCTCGTGGCTGAGGCTCTGCCCGGAGGAGCCTGCTGCCCACCCAGGTCCCAGGAGCTGCCCAAAGGCCCTGCCACTGCCTCCTGAAGCCCTTTCCCCTCTCTGGACCTGGGGACCCCTTCCAGGAGACAGAGGGTGGGCTGGGCAACCCTGGGAAAGAGACTCCCTTTGTTCCCGCCCTGAGTGTGCCCCGAGGTGTGGGTCTGCCCCAGGAAGGTGGGGGGAGTCTGGGGTGGGGCCGGGATTCCAGAAGGGGAGAGAGGAAGGGGAGGCCAAGAAACCACAGGCCCCTTCTCAGAGTGGACATCCCCCCCAGTTGGGTGTCTAGGACATGGCAGGGCACTGGTGCCACAGGGACAGAAGATGGGGCCCACCCACCCCTCAAGGCTTCCAGAGCCGGGCCCAGGAGGGACCCGGTGATGTGGGAGGGCCCTTTCCTCTGGCATCGTGGTCCTGCTGGTGCTGGGTGGGGGAGCGTCCTGGTCACGGCATTGTGCCCCCCAATCCTGCTCCCTCCTAGGCGTTCCTGCACCCCCCGGGCCCGTCCCTCCCCGTGAGAACCAGGCCTGCACCCCGCATGCCCTGCACCCCCAGAAGGCCTGGCAGCCCCTCCTGCTGCGCGGGCCCAGGCCCCTCACTTGAAGCAGGGCCTGGCGGCGCCTGTAACTGCGAGCACACTGGCTTCCCCAGCAGGCCCCTCCCGCCTGCGTCATTGCTGGCAGCCCTCAGTGTGAGCTCACTCGTTACATAAGGCATGCCAGCGACTGCCCGGGAAGGCACTCCCTGTGTGGGGCTCCGTTTCCCTTTGCCCTCTCCCGCCACGGCCCCACCAGCCACGGGAGGCCTGGGCGTGAGAACAAGACCCCCAGCCCTCCCCCAGCCTGGCTGGAGGAAGGGGCTGCCCACCGCCCCAAGAACAATGGTGTCTGCAGAAGAGGAGGGACCACGGGTTCTTGGAAGATACCCCAGGACCTTGCACCCGGGGACTGCGGGCAGAGACCCAGCCCCGCCAGGCCTCCGGCACCAAAGGAGGCAGGGGGTTCCCAGGCCACTCAGGAAGATGTGTGCTGCTGTCATGGGCAGCCACCCTCCTGGGGACAGCCGCCCTCCCTGGGACAGCCACCCTCCCGGACGGGCTTTCCTCTCCTCTCAGGGCTGGGAGTCACCCTTGACCGGCACACCCCCCCCAGGTGCTGTTGCCCATCTGAGGCCATTCAGGTCATCCTTGGGCCCTGAGCCCAGGGATATTTCAGCCGGGACTTGCACTCTTAGGAGGAAGAAACAGCTGGATTTCACTTTGGTGAGGATAGGGGTCTCCTCTGTCCCCCTTGGAAAGCAGCTACCTGGGAGAGAGTCCCCTACTGCGGCTGAGGCAGCAGTTTTGGCAGGGCGTCCCCTGAGTCCCCTGAAGACTCAGCCTTCGGGGAGAGTGGCCCAGAGCCCTAAGCCTCCTGCTCCATTTCTTTGGTCTGGGCCTGCAGTGAGGGGAGGGGGAAAATGCAGGAGACCCCAGGGGACACAGCTGAAGGGACATGCCGACAGCATGTGCTGGGCATTTTCAGAGACCAAGCCCAGAGGAGCAGGACGAACCACCTCCGGGCCTGGAAGGAAAGCCCTGGCGGGGGAGGGCAGGAGCACACAGGCCCTTCTCAGGCCACGTCCCTGCCCTGCTCCAAATTCAGGGCAGGAAAAGAGCACCAGGCCCGGGCAGCGAGACCCAGCTCTGAGCCCTCCCGCTCCTGCCCCCGCGGAGGCCGCCGGGAGCCCCGGAGTTCCAGACGAGCCTGGGAAGCTGAGCCCCTCACAGGCCCCTTCAGCAGCCTGGGCTCCGCTGGCCGCAGGCTCCCATGCCCAAGGAAAGGGAATGTGCTTGCAGACGCCTCCTGCTGGGAGTCTGTCACGCCCGCCACACCCTGCGTGGGGCCAAAGCTCCCGGTGGCGGCGGTGGCCGTGGTGGAGGCAGAAGTGGTGGCCAGCCAGGAGCCCCGGCAGCCCCTCCCACTAGACTCCCGCCCGGCCCTTGTGCTCCAAGCTGCAGGAACATGTATCCCTCGCTTTTCAGAGATGGGTTCTTGGAACTTACACCCTCTTGGGTTTGCTATTTTTACCCACCCTGAGCCTTCCGGTCTCCATGGCGACGCCTCCAAACAGCAGATTCCAGGCAGCAATGACGTCACCTTTCCCTTTCCTGCCGCCCAGGCCTGCGAGGCGCAGCTGCCTGGGGCCA